>CM057381.1:81907500-84307500 GCA_030015415.1 Cynopterus sphinx | reverse complement strand
AGTCATCCTATGGCGGTTCCAGAGTTAGTCTGAAATGTATAACTTTTACCCTTCAGAAATTAGGGGATAAACCATTAGACATTAATTATTTGATCCAGCTCTACCTTAGTTTAGAATTAACTGCTCAATTTCCCATGAACTGAAAAGCTGGAATTGCGCCCTCTTTACCTTCAGTGCTGAGAAGAACATGTGGTCCACTCCCATAACTAAGGCTTTTAATCTTCTTTCCACATAAGGCTTCTAATTTCTTGGGTATGAGTGTGCTCTGGTTATCTCCAGTTCCTAGACAGTTACTATAGTTCAGTCCAAACACAAAGACCTGATGAACAAATACAAAGACCTGAGTCGTTTGGCCTAAAATTACACAAAGAGTCCCTTATTCGCTCTGAAAATAAGACACACTCCAGTTCAGTTTGACAGCTCAGTCTATAGGAAAAGACTGAAAAGGCTATAAAGAAAAATTCAACCTCTGCCGACATTACTTAAGTTTTAGCACATTTGGCTATCCCATCAAACCCAAAGAGTAGTATGGGGTGGAGTGGTATTAAATCAAGAAACTGAAAGAAAAGACAAATTATATCAAAGACACAATTTTCTTAAATTTCAGGTTCTCTTATCCCCTACATTTTCTCAAGTCTTCGAACTGCATACTTCTTAAAGCTCAATCCCAAAATAAGTCCTAAAATTAAATTCTGGACTTTGATTCTTACCTCGTCATTGTCAGTAACATACAGTGCTTCATTGGCCGAGGTGCCAAAGACACATGCTTTCCGAATGGATGCAATTTCTTGAGGTGAGAGCAAAGTGAAGATCGGCCACTTTCCTACATCTACCATGACTCTGGCTTCAAGCAAGTCCTATAGATAAGCTGGCATCTCTGCTGTAACAAACAAAGGATTCCAAGAAAAAAAATTAAATACACAATAAAGAAAAGACACTTAACAAAAGGAAATGAACAGTAATTCCTGAATAAACTACCCACCTTGGTTAAACAGACTGCTCACTTTACTCAGGAATGTGTTCAATCCTTCCTCCACCTTCAGACTTGGGCCTTCTCCTATAATGGGAGAAAAACTTGCTAGAACCAGTTGTTGATCTTGCACACTTAAAAGTCAGTTCTTATATGTTACATACATGCTTATGTGCAAGCAGACAACAGATAACAGAGGGAGGACATGTAAATGATGAAACCAGGATCTCTCATCAGGTATTCCGCACCCCCCACCCTGAGTACTGAAATAAAGTTAAAGGTTATAATGCTAGTTTGTGTAAGATTGTTAATTCTCTCTCTTAAGGAGGGATGGAGGGAGAAAGGGAGGAAGTTACAAAAATCAGAATCATTATCTCTACCATCCCACTCTCCTACTACCACTACCACTCCCAGAATGCACTAAAAGACCCCCACCCTTGTAGAAAATCGCTGTCGCACCAAGCCACTGTTTAAGGATGGGAATGGGACACCCCTCAGATAGTTTACAGTAGTAACAAAATTAAGAAGCACTAGCCTAAGATTTACTAGGTGAAACCATAATTTATATGACATTTCCTACATGTATACAGACCATATTTCATTTCACATTGAGAAAAGCTATGATATGAACAGGATAAGGCAATTCACCCTAATCCTGATGTTAAATCTGATGACTACAGCCTTCATGCAAGTAGCATTTAGCTTAAATGGTACCCCCAAAGAAGTAAGATGATGTATGATTTTCCATACAATTCTAAACTTGATCTGTGTCTGAGGAGTTTTACATAAATATTTCTGGTCATGGCTCCAATTCTTCTAGGGTTAAAAAGTATTTCTAGAAATTCCAGGGGGCTGCCTTATTGCGCCAACTTAATTTCCATTCTGGCTCTCACCTCTGAAAACTGAAATAGAATCAAACAGTTGATAAATACAACCAGGGCTTCCTAATGAGGTACAGAACTCTTAAAGTTCCTTCCTACTCACCCTCTTCTCAGACCTCTAAAAATAGCTGAGAGAGGAAGGCTCAAGACCAAGGCCTTTTTCTGGCTCCAGCACCCATGACAGCATCTAGAAAGTGAGCCCCAGGGCATATGCAGCCAAGGCCTCAGTTTCCACCACCCAGGGAGATTTTTCCCATCAGTACTAACTTGGACAAGGATCAGGTGCCCATTATGCCCCAAGTATCACACCACAGATTCAGTGAGCTTTAACACCATCAGGACAGGCTGTTCCCTGTCACCACACAACCAGAACCCAAGAATGACCTTTGAATGTTCTGAAAATTGTGCATGCATGGGTGTGTGTGTGTGTGTGTGTGTGTGTGTGTGTGTGTGTGTTGGTGGGAACAGGTAAAAGATTTGGGGAAGGGTAAAAACTAATACATAAACATGTTAAAAATTTTTGTTTCAAATAGTGCAAAAGAGTATAGGAAAGTTAAGTCTCTGTGCCCTCTCTTCCAGACCCTCTCTCTCCCCAAAGGCAAACAGTCTAGTGGTTGTTTTAATTCCTTCCAGAGATACTGCATTATGTGTGTGTGTGTGTGTGTGGAAGCTTTTCTCTACACAGCACATCTTGGAAATCATTCTATATTAGAACATGTAGACCTACTTCATTTATTTTCAATGGTACTAGAGGGTATTCTATTACATCCATTTAACAATGTACCTATTTTCACTGAGATGTGTTTTAAGTCACTTGCAGTCTTTTGTAACATGAACCATACTGCAATTACTGTTTGCACATATTATTGTAAATACATGTCTTTTGTGTACATAAATTTCTTAAACTCTTAGAAATAGAATTGCCAGGTCAGAGTCCAATAGCAATTTCACCTTTAATCACTTTTTTAAATTGTCCTCTACTGAAGTAGTACCAATATATAAAACAACCATCAATGTATGGCAGCACCTGTTTACCCACACCCTTACTACACAGTTTATTACCATGGTGTCTCAGTTTTGTTTAAATTTGAATTTCTCTTATGAGTGAAGTTGGGTATCATTTTTAGAAATAATCACAATAAGAGCAACAATAACAAATAATACTTCTTGAGCATTATGTGTCAAGCACTGTTCTAAATATTTGACACTTGTTAATTTAATCATCACTTTATAGACAAGGAAATAGGCAAAGAGATATTAAGGATTCAAGCAAGGATATCTGGCTCTCCTCTGGGAAAAAGGGTTATTGTACCAGCTTCCTTCCATGACCACATCAAAATTACAACTAAATTACAGAACTATCAGCCTGAAGAACCAACTGAAGACTAAACAGAACTCCTAAAACTAAGGATTTAAAGAAGCCACATTGCTTGATCCTGTCAAGATGGCAGAGTAGCTAAATGCTATGCTTGCCTCCTCTCATGACCATATCAAAATTACAACTAAACTATAGAACAACCATCTCTGAAGTCTAGCTAAAGAGAAGTCCTATAACTGAGGACGTACAGAAGCCACATGGAGACTGGCAGGAGGGGCAGAGATGCAGGATGAATTGATCCCACACCCATAAGTGGTGGTTAAAAATATAGCTGAGATTCCCCCTAAAGAGAGAGGTCCTTGCTCCACACCAGGCTCCCCAGCCCAGGCTTCCAGTGCCAGGAAGAGAAGTCCCTATAGCTTCTGGCTGTGAAAACTAACAAAGATTGAGGGTAAGTGAGATGGAGATCACCTTGAGTCCCAGGTATTCCTCTTAAAAGGTCCATGAATGGGCTTCCTCATTTATGGACTTACCTGCCCTGAGTTCCAGACCTGAGGCAGCAGCTCAAAGGGTGCCAGAGACAAAGATGGAGAAATTGAATTGTCTCGTTTCAGGGCAACAGCTGGAGGGGCAGCTTTCTCCAAGACAGAAGTACTGGCAGAAACCATTGTTCATTTGTTGAACCCTCCCCGCCCCCAAACAGCCACAGATGCAAGCGGACACTATATCTCAGTCTCCATCACTGTTCGTCCTGCTCTGGTAATTCCTGAAGACCCTACCTCATCCAACTTGTGAGCCCACTCAAGCTGTTTCCACTAGCTTTTCCATACAAATGACTATCCTGGATAATGTTAGGTACTGTCCCAAAATCTCTCAAAGGTTCTCAAACCCCAGACAAGCATCATTTGGCCTCAATGTGCCACGAACCCCTTGCTAAGCAGCAAGCCAGACACTAGCAATCATCTGCAGATCACTTTGTAGCTCAAACCAAGTGGCCTCAGACAATCAAAGACAGTAGCTGACCTTGGCCTGCAATGGAGTTACTCCTAAGAGGTCCCAGAACCAACACACCTAGTGGCCAGCTTTAGACCACACCAAAGCACCACTCAACCACCTCCACAAATGACACAAGAATAGGGCAGACAGGGCTGGCACCAGAGCCCAGCTAAAGTGAATCCTGTTCAGTGCGGTCAGCCTCTACATAACAGCTCCTCCAGCATAATAACAGCCAATCAGCCTGAGGGTCAGTCACTCCCACTGACATGCAAACAACAACCAAGGCTCAACACAAGGAACACATGTGAAGCACCTGGCTCAGGTGACCAAGAAGACTATGCAAGTGGGCCCCACAGGACACCTACTACATAAGGCCACTGGGAGAAAGGGTAGCTCTACCTAACACATAGAAAAAAACACAGGGAGGCAGCCAAAATGAGACAAAGAAACATATCCCAAGTGAAAGAATAGAACTCCAGAAAAATAACTAAACAACAGAGACAAGCAATCTATGATGTGCAGAGTTCAAAACACTAGTTATAAGGACGTTCAGTGATCTCCGTGAGAGATAAGAACACAAAAACAGAAAAAAGAAAAAAGAAAAAAACAGAAATAAAGAACAAAAAAACTGAAATGAAGAGTACATTAGAAGGAATCAACAGTAGATTAGATAAAGCAGAGGGCTGAATCAGCAATTTGGAAGGTAAGGTGGCAGAAAACACCCAATCAGAACAGCAACAAGAAAAAAGAATCTAATGGGAGAGGAAAAAAAAGTGGTGTAGGTGATAGAGGCTCTGTTCATCCGTCTTGTGAACAAATCAAAGTTGTGACAGAAACAAGGAGCAAACTGCAAGGAAAATCACCTGGGATCTAGATGAACAAACCCTACAACTAGGGAGAGAAATAAGAAATCACCCTGCAACAGGAGGAAGTAGGACAGGGCGAGGATGCAAGGCTGCCTGGTCCCAAGTAGCTGAGTGGGACAGAGGCCATGGCAGCGGCAGCTGCAGACGCCTCTTAAAGGGGCCGGTCCGGGACCGGACTTACGCAGTGATGGACCTGACCTGATCGCTCTGGCACCAGCTCTGGGTCGGCTGCTCCAAGGGCACCAGGGACTTACAGGGGGACACCGAGCTGTCAGAGTGAGAAGCAAGGCAAGGCTCACTCTGTACAGAACTACTGGCAGTATCCACTATTCTTCTGTTGAGCCCTCCCCCATCCCAGTGCGCAGACTCAGCACCACCATAGTGGAGACATCATCAAACTGGATAATAGAGGTTGCTCCACCCAGAGGACTACCTGAAACTCCTCCCAACTCATGGCCCCACCCAAGCCACTTCCAAATGTATCCTCGGTGAGTCAAGTGCCCCTTGCTGAGCAGCGCCTAGACTCATAGTGATGGCAGCTGACCACAGTTTCTGGTGTGGCCTTTTGAGGCAACTATAAGCACAGTATTTGTGAACTGCTTGCTGAATCTTAACAGGTGGGCCCAGAGGAGCAGAGGCTGGGCCTAAATTAGGCCTACAGATGAATCCCTCTCAGGACTATGCCACAGGACACCTACAAATCACACTAACATGACTGGGAGTCTTAACAGCTTTGCTTAATAAATAGAATCAGACACAGAAAAGCAGCCAAAATGGGAAGGCAAAGAAGCAGGAACCATATATGAGAATGGAACAGAGATCCAGAAATAATGGAGTCAAGCAATCTAACAGATGCAGAGTTCAAAATACTGGTTATAAAGATGCTCAGTGAAATCAGGGGAAGATCAATTCAGTGAGAACTTTAACAAAGAGATAAAAAACATAAAAATGGAAATGGAAATTTTAAAAGGGAACCAATCAGAAATGAAGAAGGCATTATCTGAAATGAAAAGTATAGTAAATGGAATAAAATGAGTGAATAAAGAAGATCGAAAGATGTATATAGAATATAGGGAAGCTAAGAACACTCAATCAGAATGGTGAGAAAAAAGAAGCCAAGACTATAATAATAATTTAAGGAACTTATGGGACACAATTAAATTTAAAAATATCTATGTCATATGGGTACCGGAAGAAAAATAAGACACTGAAGACCTATTTGAAGAAATAATGATGGAAAACTTTCCTTACCTGGTGAAGTAAATAGACATACAACCGCAGGAAGCTCAGAGAGTCTGAAAAACCAGAAACCCAAAGAGACCCACACCAAGACACATCATAATTAAAATGCCAAAATATCACCATAAAATAAATAAATAGAAAGATAGATAGAAAGATGATAGATAGATGATAGATAGATAGATAGATAGATAGATAGATAGATAGATAGAATGCCAAAAGTTAATTACAAAGAGAATCTTAAAAGCAGCAAGAGAAAAGCAGTAGTAACCTACAAGGGAGTACCCATCAGACTGGCAGCTGATCTCTCCAAGAAAATATGCAGAACAGAAGGGCTTGGTACAAAATATTCAACATGATGAAAACGTGATGAAGGACAGCTAAAGAGCTTCCCTGACAAAAATAAGCTAAGGGAATTTATCAACACCAAGCCAGTATTATAGGAAATGGTGGAGGGACTTCTTTAAGAAGAAAAAATATGTATCAAAAACAGGAATGAAGAATGGTAACAACTACATTCATATCAACACATACATCAAATGGAAAAGAATTAAGTGCTCCAACCAAAAGACAGACTGGCTGAATGGATAAGAAAACAAGACCCCAACATATGCTGCCTATAAGAGACTCACTTCAGATTAAGACACACACAGACTAAAAGAAAAGGGATGGAAAAAGATATTGCCTTGATGGACCTAGAGGGTACTGTGCTGAATAAAAAGACAAATATCGCATGATTTCACGTACATGTGAATCTAAAGAACAAATAACAACAAAGCAGAAACAAACTCGTAGATACAGAGGATATTTTGAAGGCTAATAAATGGAAGGGGGTTGGAAAGGACAGAAGAAAAGGCAAAGGGATTAAGAGGTACAAATGGATAGCTGCAGAATAGACATGGAGAAGTAGAGTGTAGCATAGGGAAGATGGTTAATAATGATATAAGGGAGAGAAGGGACTAGATTTAGTGGAGTGATCACTCTGCTAGGTATGTGAACCTCTGATCACTATGCTGTACAAATGAAACTGGTATATTATCATATGCCAACTATAATTGGAAAAGAATTAATTGAATTGTACAACATTAATACAAACAACTGTTTATTATAGTTCAATAAAGATGGGGGGGAAGAATCTAAAAAAAATGAGGATAATTTACAGCAGTTTCCAACCTTTTTGGCACTAGGGACTGTTGTTCTCATGAGAATCTAACGATCTGAGGAGGAGCAGAGGCAGTGATGCTAGCGTTGGGGAGCAGCTGCAAATACAGATGAAGCTTTGTTCACTTGCCTGCCACTCACTTCCTGCTGTGTGGCCCCGTTCCTTACAGGCCATGGACCAGTACCAGTCCACAGCCTAGGGACTGGGGACTCCTGGTATAAAGGGCCTCTGGGCCTCTGGTACATCAGGTGTGCTGACTGTTGCACCACAGGGATACCAGAAGAAGAGAAAGAGCAAGGAATTGAAAACCTATTTGAAGAACTAATGACAGAAAACTTCCTTAACCTGGAGAAGAAAACATGCATACAAGTCCAGGAAGCACAGAGTCCCAAACAAGATGAACCCAAAGAGGCCCACACCAAGACACCTTATAATTAAAATGCCAAAGGTTAAAGACAGAGAATCTTAAAAGCAGCAAGAAAAAAAAACAGTTACAAGAGAGCTCCCATAAGACTGTTGGCTGATTTCTCAGAAAGGACTGACATGAAATATTCAAAGTAATAAAAAGCAAGGACCCGCAACCAAGACTACCCAGCAAGGCTATCATTTAAAGATAAGAAAAAGCGAAAGGAGTTCATCACCAACAAACCAGTATTACAAGAAATGTTAAGAGGATTACTTTAAGATAAGAAGGGAAAAAATCATAAATATGAGTGATAAAATGGCAATAACTATCAATGGCAATATCTATCAATGATCACTTTAAATGTAAATGAATTAAATGTTCCAATCAAAAGATATAGGGTGGCTGAATGGAAAAGAAAACAAGACCCACACAAATGTTGTCTACAAAAGACCTACATCAGACAGAAAGATACATGCAGACTGAATGTAAGGGGAAGAAAAAAAGGCACTTCATGCAAAAATAATAGAAAAAAACATCTGGGGTAGCAACAGTTATATGGACAAAACAGACTTTAAAACAAAGGTTGTAACAAGAGACAAAAAAGAACATTTCATAATGATAAAGGGATCAATCCAATCACCTTGTAAACATTTATGCACCTAATGTAAGAGCACCTAAATATATAATGCAAATACTGACAAACATAAAGGGAGAGATCAACACTAATACAGTAACTGTAGGAGACTTTAACACCCCATTACATCTCAAGTACACACAGAACATATTCCAGGATAGACAACATATTAGCCTCAATAATTTTAAGAAGACTGAAATCACATCAAGCATTTCCTCTAATCACAATGGTATGAAACTAAAAATCAACTACAAGAACATTGAAAAACACACACTAAAAACGGAGGCTAAATAACAATATGGAGGCTATTAAACAATAAATGGGTTAACAACAAGATCAAGAAAGAATAAAAATGAAAACATCCATTTTAGATAAAAACTCTCAGCAAAGTGGGACTAGAATGCAATTAAGGCCATATAAGACAAATCCACAGCTAACATTCTCAATGGGAAAAAGCTAAAAGCATTTTCCTAACAAGACATTTTCAGGAACAAGACAAAGATGTTCACTTTCACCACTTTTATTAAACATAGTATTAGAAGTCCCAGCCACAGCAATCAGACAAAAAAAATAAAAGGCATCCAAATTGGAAAAGAAGAAGTAAAACTGTCATTATTTGCTGACGACAATCTATTTGCTAAAGATTCCGCCAAAAATCTATTAGAAGTGATAAAGGAATTCAGAAATTAATATTTAGAAATAGGTTGCATTTTATATACCAATAACAGAAAGAGAAACTAAGAAAACAATCCCATTTGCAATTGTATCAAAACAATACAATACCTAGGAATAAATTTAACCAAGCAGGTAAAAGTCCTGTACTTGAAAAGTTATAAGTCACTGAAGAAAGAAATTAAAGCAAATACAAATAAATGAAAGAATGTACTGTGCTCATAGATAAGAAGAATTAACATCATTAAAATGTTTATACTACTCAAAGCAACCTATAGATTAAACGCCATCCCTATCAAAATCTAATGGTATTTTTCATAGAACTAGAGTAAATAATACTAAAATTTATATAGAACCATAAAAGTACCAAAATAGCCATGGCAATCTTGAGAAAGAACAAAATTGGATATCAAACTATTCTACAAGCTATAGTAATTAAAACAGCATGACACTGGCATAAAAAGAGACACTTAGATCAATGGAATAGAATAGAGAGCCCAGAAATAAACTCACACCTATATGGTCAAATAATCTATGTCAAAGGAGGTAGAATATACAATGGGGGTAAAGACAGTCTCTTCAATAAATGGTTTTGGAAAAACTGGATAGATACATGCAAAAAAATGAAAGTTGGGCATTTTCATATACAAGAATAAACTCAAAATGAATTAGATTTACATGTAAGACCCCATTTCATAAAACTCCAGAAAACATAGGCAGTACACTCTTTGGCCCTGATCTTAGTAATATTTTTGGATATATTTCCTTGGACAAGAGAAACGAAAGAAAAAATAAACAAATGGGACTACATTAAATTAAAATGTTTTTTCCTCAGCAAAGAAAACCATCAACAAAATGAAAAGAGAACCTATTGAATGGGAGAAGATATTTGCCAATAATACATCTGATAAGGGGTTAATATCCAAATTTATAAAGAACTCACACAACTTAACACCAAAAACAAACAAACAAACAAACTAATCAAAAATGACAGCAGAGGACCTGAGTAGGCATTTCTCCAAACAGGACATACATATGACCAATAGACAAAAGAAAAATGCTCAACATTGCTAATCATCAAAGAAATGCAAATTAAAACAATTTTGCCACACGTCAGAATGGCTATCATCAATACATCAACAAACAACAAGTATTGGCAAGGATATGGAGAAAAGGGAACCCTCATACACTGTTGGTGGGATTGCAAATTGGTGCAGCCACTATGGAAAACAGTATGTAGGTTCCTCAAAAGCTTAAAAATAGAACTACCATATGACCCAGCAATTCTTCTTCTAGGTATTTATCTGAAGAAATCCAAAACACTAATTTGAAATGATATATGGATCCCTATGTTCACTGCGGCATTATTTACAATAGCCAAGATATAGAAGTAATCTGCGTGTCAATCAATAGATGATTGGATAAAGATGTGATGCATATGTACAATACAATAATACTCAGCCATAAAAAAGAATGAAATCTTACCATTTGCAAGAACATGGATGGACCTAGAGAGTATCATGTTACGTGAAATAAGTCAGGCAGAGAAAGATAAATACCATATGATTTCACTTACATGTAGAATCTAAAAAACAAACAAAACAGAAACAGACTCATAGGTAGAGAGAGCAAACTAGTGATTGCCAGATGGGAGGAAGACTGGGGGGCTGGAATCACAGAGCACCAATTGGCAGTTATAAAATAGTGATGGGGATTAAATAAAGTACAGCATAGGAATATAGCCAATAATACTATAATAACTTTATGGTGCCAGATGGGTACCAGACTTAACAGGGGATTGTTTTATAAGTTATATAAATGTCTAACCACTATGCTGTACACCTGTAACTAATATAATATTGAATTTCAACTGTAATTGAAAAATAAAAATAAATAATATAGAAAAAATAAAATTTGCTAAATCTAGTTAGTGGTAGAGTCAGGACATGATACCATGCAGTCCAGAGCCAATAGGTACATTCTTTACCTCTTGGTCTTCTATGTTTAAAAGCTCATGTGCCATCCTTTTATGTAAAGTCCCTATTTTTTCTACTAGACTGTTGTTCTTTTCTTTCTTCTTCACTTATAAGTACTCATTGTATGATAAGAAGATTGTCTTAAATGCTTTTAGAAGTAACAAAAAAGATGTCTCCCAAATGGCCAGCCTGTGTCTCTTATAAAACAGGCAGGAAAAGGAGCCCAGGAAATGTAACAGCAAAAACATCTATAAATTCCTAGAAAATCCATAAGCATATTTTCCTAGAACATTATCTTCAAAATTTAATATTCTATGTAATATAGAATTAATTTTAAAGAGAAAAAAAGAGAAAATTAGCCAGAAAAGATTCACCATCTTTAAAATTACAACACAAAGGGATATCACCATTCAAAATTATACAATTTCCGGAAAGCAGTATAATTATTCTAAAATGATTAATCAGTTACAGGGAATTCTGCCCCAAAGACTTGATAATCTACTGTAAAACCACGCTTTTATAAACTTATTTTATGGCTTATTATATGATATGACTTTACCCACACTTAATTACTTGAAGCTTTATTTTACAAGATATTTCTTTAACAACTGGTAATTTAAGACTCAATATAAAACCAGGTCATATACCTTCCACATCCACACCCCCTCATAAAAGCAGAAAGCATCACCAATGGCACAGTGGAAAGAACCGAGTCCTGAGGCCTGCATTTCAGTCCCAGGTTTACTTTTAATCAATTGGTTTGATGTGTCCTTTACCTGGGTTCCTCAAAAACGTGTTCTGTAAAAATCTGTGATTTTATGTTCAAGATGAAATGATGAAGCTATGGGGGATTTTTGAAAGCATGAGAAAAGAGGCTGTAATATTAGCCATGCAAGTAATTACTCCTAGCAACACAAATAAAAAGAAGGAAGAAACTAACAATGATCAAGAACCTGCTTTTTTGTAGATATGGAGTTAGGTAGCTTCACATAAACTATTTTATTCAATCTTCATATCACTCTTATAAGAGACCATAACATATTCTTAGCAACAGATAAGAAATGAGGTTCGAAGTTGAAAGAATTTCCAAAGACACAGAGCAATAAGTGGCATAGTCAGAATTCAATCCCCACCCTTCTAATTATTCTTACAGAGAACATGAGTCCTGGCTAAACTTCAATGGCTAAACTTTCGATGGCTAAACTCCAATATTACTTCCTTCTGACTTTATCTTGTCTCATAAATGCACACAGCATCTGTTTTCTAAAATGCTTCAAATATAAAAAGCACTTCTCAAAAAGCATTCCCCAGTATGCCTCTGTCTACATTTGCCTGATCAAACTTCACATCATTCATTCATTCATTCCTTCATTCTTCCATAAGTCATTGGGAGACAGGCCCTGGAGACCAAAAGTGACCTTTGTCCTCAGGGAGCCCACAAGACTGTGAGCAGGAGGGTACATTCTTGGACTACAGACTGCTAAGGCACAAAATATGTCTTCATTCCATTATGCTCACCTTAATGACACGAACAGGGCATCTCTAGAATTTAGACCAAGCTCTTCCAGAGGTTCTGTGGAGGCATTAAAAGCCCAGGATGTGCTATGTTCTGTACAGAACAACAGATCAGAGTCTTGAGCTTGGGTGTATAGCATATTTTTACTAAGGCGGCCCAATGTAAATGTATATACCACGAAAATTTTCTAACTCAAAATTACCACCATCATCATTACAATTAGATAATTGTGATGAGATGTTTAATTATTCTATTTTCTGAAGGGCAGCTGCAACTTTGCTAGTGTTAAGAAAATCATACTAAGTATCAAAATTCTATCAATTTCATAGACTGAATGTTTGATCCTCTACCACAAAATTATAAAGAATATATATGATTAAGCCAAAAGTTAAAGCAGGTGTAATCACTAAAAATTCACTAGCTTTTAAATTGACCAGCTTTTAATCTGTTATGAAATCTATATCAGACTTAAGAACCTTGTGTCTGATCATGACTCTGCAATACAAAATCTATCAGAAGAGAGGTACTAGAGTAGCTCTGATATTTTATGACATTTACTAAATTTGCCTAAACATGAAGAAGTAATATTCTGATTGTATAGATTCTACTTTAAAGGAAAATATAGTTCAACTACATTTAAATTATTACTCCAGAGGTTGCCAAAAATTTAGATATTTCAAACAGTAACATGTGACATTATTCTATTATCATATGGGGAGGCACTCGTAACAGGGAAGACTCTTTAAATGCCTGCTTGACCTCCGCAATCCTGGACACATGAAATTATTCAGCAATGTTTAACTAAGTATCTCAAGAAAAAGGTAACCCAGTGCTTTTTCTTCCCATGTTACTATGCACCCCTCAGATGAAACATCCCCAGGGAAAATGCTAACAAAAAGCTAAACTATGTGCTTATTTTCAAGTTAAAAACAAAATGCCCCACAAAAAAACAAGCCTTACCCTGTAAGGCTTACTTATAAAACAATATGTATAATTATAATATTTTAAAGTATAATATATACAGAAAAAGAATACATAAACATCAAAATTAGAGGTGACATTTTTCTTTGTATTGTTTAAATAAAAATAAAAGCTTAGTTATTTGAATGATGTTTATCCCCTAAAGCTGTTAAAAGTTTTAAGAGGTATTCTTGCCTTAAATTCACAACTCAGGGTGGCAGAGTGTTTCAGGCAAATCTGCAAAATGAATTATTAATATAAAATTAAATGTAGAAAGTAGGAATGTAAAATGATGCAGCCAATGTAGAAAACATTACCACGGTTCCCCAAAAAATTAAACATAAACTACCATATGATCTAGCAATTGCAAAAGAACTGAAAGCAAGAACTCAAACATATATAGTTGTACATCAGTGTTCGCAGCAATGTTAGTCACAATAGCCAAAACATGGAAAACCCAAATGTTTATTGACAGATGCATAAACAAAATGTGGTACTTGCATGCATGAAATATTATTTGGCCTTAAAAATAAAATCTGGATACATGTTACAATAGAGATAAACCTGACATTATGCTAAATGAAATAAGCCAGAAACAAAACAAAAATTGTATGATTCCACTTATATGAGGTACCTAGACAAGGCAAATTCATAGAGACAAGAAAGAATGGTGTTTACCAGGGACTGGGGGATATAAAAATGGAGAGCTACTGTTTGGGACGATAAAACTGACAAGAGTTTCAGTTTGGGATGACAAAAAAAGTTCTGGAGATGGACAGTGGAGACAGTTGCACAATAATGTGAATGTATTTAATGTCACTAAACTATGTACCAAGAAGTGGTTAAAATGGTTAATTTTATTACATGTATTTTACCATAATTTGAAAAAATCAAATTATGATCCCATAGGCTTATATCAAGCCTGTGTTAATAAACACAAAGATTTATTTTTTAAAATTAACTGTAGTTAACTTAAAAATATTTATTTACAAGGACAATCATAATTCATTAATTCTGTTTTGGGAAGGCAAGTTCACATTAGGGAAATTCTGAATGAAACATTTCTAAAAGATAAAGCCTTCTTAGAACTTTCAGCACACCTAGCAATTCAAACTTGACAAACTGTCATGATGACCAGTTCTTTTAGGGCTTGACTGATAATCAAGAAAATGAGTGGTAATTAGCACGTCAGTTATGTTAAATACCTATTTCCGAAGTGCTTCAATAAGACAGTGATTTTTTTTTCCAACCTTTTTTATCCATTATTTTACTTAGGAAATACTTTCTCATAAATTGATGTGTTCAACATGAATTATCACTCTTGGTGCATTAATAGATGAAAAAATTATTTTTTTTTCTGTATGGAGATTAAGAGTAGAAAAACTGAAAACAGAAATGCAAGGAGAGGTTAGAGAAGAGTTTAATACCCTCCGAGAGTAACATGCCAACCCATTTGGATCTCCATATTTCCTTTAGCGCTTGAAAAAGCATCCTATATTCCCACGGACTTTTTTCTGTGTCCATTAGTACTACAGAGCAATATCCCATTTCTTGGGATGGCTTTTCCCGGGGACTGATATTGTCCCTCAGAGAGCTGTGGTATGGAGAAGAAAAGGTTACTTTATTTTACACTCTGAAAGGATATTCACTCAAAAGAACAAACACAGACATCCCAGCTTTAGAAATCTACACTTAGAACTGGAAGACTAAAGGAATAATGTAGCAAGCAATTTTTTAATTCCTCTAACAGCACATTTATTTTCCTTTCCCCTAGGTATCAAGAATTTAACGGAAGGTGGAGAGAGGTTTTGTTTTACTGACCCAGCAAAAATACATTTCAATATAGTTACAAAATTTAAAAAATAATAGGAAATGGAGAAAACATTACAGAAAAACCTTGTTTTGAATGAAGTATTCTCAAAACTCAACAATATTAGAAATTTGAGGTTGACTTATAAGCATGTGGCATCCTCACAGATCTCAACATACCATCCCACCCCCATTCTATCCAGAATGTATTTGGCACAAAGGAGACTGATACCACCGATGAGACTTTACAACCCTGGACCTGTTTTCTGCTGACCTAAAAGCTTGCCAAGAAAAAGAGGTCAGAATAGACTGAGCAACCCTTAGAACTAGTTAACAACAAGGTCTGACTCTTCTGGTGTCACTCTTGGAGCGTGACATGAGACTGTATCCTTCTTTATTGTGGAAGTTGATATTCTCACAGGAAACAGGAAGGACTCAGAATACTGGAACAATCCCTTTAAAATAACCAATATGTTCTTTAGCATAGAAGCCATAGCCAGGTTTAGACAGTTTGAAACAGTGATGTCAAATATAAAAAATAATTTTTTACACAATGCAAAAAAATTTAATTCAATTAAAGCACTTACACATACACTGAAGATCCCTAACAGAAGATTTTCAATTTTCATAAGCTGGATGGGTGATGATTTTAGTTATCAATTTAAATTGCCAAGCTGCCTCATAATAGGAATTTATTTATAGTTAATGAGCTATTGATAAAGTCTAAGATGCCTTAAAAAAAAAAAAAAGGACTAGTGTATGATAATGTGAACAAAATAATAGCATATTCTTTTTCTGATGATGACCCTATATACCAAGAATGCTGGGAGAAATCATAAAGAACAAAATAATTATGGCCCCTGCCTCTGAGCAGCTTAAGGTCCAATAGTAAATCAGCACCTACTAAGTGGAAACCTGGAATACAAATGTAAGCGGAATAACTAAGCAAATGATGGATACAACATGCAAATACACAATCCATGTGATCTATGTCAATGTGTAAATGCAAAAAAACTTATGTGCATAAGTTACAACTATGTAAAAATTATATATCCCAGAAAACTGTCACATGAAATCCAAGAAATCAAATTCTCAGTATTCTAGCAAATGATAAAATGTAAGCATTTCCTCAGTTTCCTGCAGGAACAAGTGTTTTTCATAGCCTTCTTCCTTTTTCATCAATGGAAGTTCCCATTTGAGCACAAAAGATTTAAGGGTGTGGCTATCTTTTCTCTATTTTTGAATACTTTGTATTTCAATTATGGGAAAACTTATAAGTAGAGTTCTAGGGTTTGGGGCAAACTTTGGGGGTAGAACTTTACTTACTACTTGTTATGTTATATATCCACGCTACAGCAAAAGCAATTCAAAAAACACCTAAGGTAACAAAAGAGCCCAATGTTGCTCTTATCTACTTCAATTCTGATGCGCTTTTTGAAACTAAGCAGATGCCACACTACTGATTTAGACATGAAATTTATTTCCCAGGTCCAGACCAGCCAACCTCAAAATTCATTAAATAAATATCCACTTTAAAACTATTTCACCCATTCTATAAGTACTGCAAAGAAGAAAAGCTTCAGAGATTTGCTGAGAAACACTGATGCTGTTACTGTCCCAGCTGCTAGAACAGCTAGCTATTCCCCACTTCTTTTTTCTGCAAGCAAACAATACTGCAAGAATAAAAAGGAAAGAATGTCCTAAATACTTGACAAAATCCACAAAGAATTTCCTAACTTTCACAGGACTATTTCATTAGTTTTTGTTCAAATTCATCACTCATTTTAAGAGGCCACTGTCACTTCCCAAATGCCAGTAAGTTACATGACCTGAAATACAATTTACAACAATGGCCTGTGGAAGCAATTCTTTAGCTTCATCCAAGAGGCCATTTTCATTTCACTGCACAGAAGCTTTAGATAATTCTAGGACATAGGGACTCGGACAGCTCATTGTAAGTGAAGAAATAATTCTACTGAAGCCATGAGCTCAGGTTAGAAAAGCAAACAACACAAGTGGCAATAGCACTAGCAATAAAAATAAATAAATAAATAATATATCCAGGGGTGTGAAGCTGACTGAGATCTCTTAAAAGAAATGTCTTTATGGGATACTTTCATTTTCAAAATGAAACCAGAAAAAAAAATGATTAGAAATAATTTTCTTCCAGTTTTGTTCTTTTTTGCACTAAAGATACAGGCTTCACAAAATACACAATAAAAATAGGTCAACAGGTTAAAAAATGGATTGAACACAGTGATACTTCATCTTATTTTTCTAATGAGTCCAAGGCTGGAATGGAGGAGCCCAAGTTCAAATCCATTTATAATATCATAACTCTTTTCCACATGGATCTCTCTAAAGTAATTTTATCTACTAGCCTCCACTATATAAAATGTACCATCTGAACCCTGTGATGGCCTAAAATCAAACTAAAATTCCAGCAATGGACAGGCAGAACCATACTATAGTCATTCAACAAATGTTTACTGAATGTCCTCTAGGAAAAGAGCAAACACCACCACCACCTGAACCCTCAGCAGAACTTATATGGGGTCAGGGGGTCCAGATATATTAACAGATGCTCACCACAGTGTGGCCAGTGCTCTCATGGAAGAGTTTGCACAAGAACTGGGAAATGTCAACTGCCTGAAAAGGCATGCACCCACAACAGTGAACCACATTTATGCCAGGTAAAGGTCTGGTGGAGAAACCAAAAGAAATTTAGTACGGCTGTAGCCAAAAAGCTTGGACTTTTTCCCAAGAGTAACATGTAATCACTGAAAGATCTTAAGCAGGGAAGTGGCACAATCAAATGTATGTCTGTTAAAGATTATTTTGGCCACATATACAAACTAGATGGGGTCTAGAAGGAGTCTAAAGTGTCTGTGGTAGGCCAGGAAAGAAAAAATGAAAGCCCACACCAAGGAAATGGGGAAAACTGGACAAGAGACAGGCTCAAGAGGATTCTGTACTGACTGAATGGGAGGAGAGGAGTTAGAAAAGGAAAAGGCAGAGCCAAGGACTACAGACACATGCTCAGCCTAAGTGGCAGTGAGTTGTAATGCCACTTTCTATGACAGGGAACACACCAAGTTTCAGGGGAAGATGGGAATTATACTCTGGACACTTTAAGTTTAGCTACCAATGGGATATCAAAGTAGATATGTCCAATGGATAAATTTATAAATCTGAAGATCAAGAAAAACATCTGGCTTGGAAATTTGGAAATCTGGCATGAGATCACAGAGGTATGTAGAATAAAAAGAGAAGAGAATCTTGGACAGAACTCTAAGAAACTCCAACAGCAAAGGGACAAAGATACCCACTAGGAGAGACTGAAGGAATAGGCAGAGTAAGAAGAAAACCAGAATAGTACCATAAAATCCTAGGGACCTGAGCATCACACAAAGAGGGTAATATAAGCGTCAAAGGCTCCCAAGAGACCAAGCAAGGTAATGACTAAGAAACATCCACTGGATTCACAGAGAATTATTGGTAACCTTAACAAGACTTTCATTGACGTTGTGGGTGGACAAGGCCAAACCGCAGCAGGTTGAAGAGTGTGGGACTGTGAAGGAGAAAATTGGAATAGGCAGTTATTGTAAAATGGGCTGCAGATGAAAGACATATTTGGGGGGATCTTTTTATTTTAAACATGTTCGAAATGTGAAAATGTTTAAATGTTCATGGGAAGGAGCCAGTAGAAAGATAGAAGAGAGAACATAACTAATGAGGTATCTGAGGAAGTAACAAACAATGGGATCCGGAACAGAGGTGTAGATAAGCTGTAGAAAGGGAGGAAATCTTCCATTAAAACACAAAAGGGAAGGATGGATGTGGATGAAAGTGAGTTTAATTGTTGGGAGTTGCAGGTAATTTCCTTCTCTTGCTTTCTTCCTGCCCCCGCTTCTCTAATAACAATCTGCTAAGTGAGTGTGCAATTTTTATTTTGACCAGCAATTTATGAGGGTTCCAATTTCTCCATATCCTCACCAACATTTACTGTTATCTGTCTTTTTTTATTACAGCCATCCTAGTGGGTGTGAATGAAGTCTTATCTCATAGTGGTTTAATCTGCATTTGGGCACATTCTCTTCTGAGGTCACCTATTTTTTCCCTGCGAAGAAACAGAGAAAGCTTCCTATTAAGAGGGGAGGTAGCAATAAAAAGTGGATTGGAGGAACAACAATTAAAAAAAGGTAAAGTCTTGAGAATGGTAAAGGGAGAATGAGAAAGAACACTCATTAGGAAAAGCTAAAGAGATGCTGAGACAGCCCAGCAGAAGTTGGGAGACCATCGAACCCTTCCCATCTGACCTCCTGTAAGATTTTTTTTCTCCAAGAAACAGTTTGTTGTTGTTGTTTTAAAAACTGATTTAACCAGAATTGGAATGGGAAGCTGCTTAGAGGTTTTTCTCATTTTAAGGCAGTGACAGAAGTGCTCCTGAAAAATCCATAGTTCATGTGTTTAAAATCCTATAACATACACATTAGAAATAACAGTTTGTATAAGGTTCACTCTCCTTGACTGTTGAGAACAAAGCATAGGTGTTCACTGCAGCAGATCTTACATTAGTACTGTAAGGACTTAAGCTACAATCATTAGGTGCTAAATACATCAAACAACAAACTGCAAGAAACGCCACACATCTGTCTTCTCAATAATGGGTAATTACCTTAATACATGTCAGTATTCATATCACAAAGTGTTAAGACTGATAATATTTATGTCCAAAAAAAAAGACTGATAATAAACTATCATGTATACAAATTATAACCAATTACATAAAAGAAACTGATTTTTGACTTAGTCTCTTACCTGATAGAGTAGGAGATATAGCCAGTCTGGTTTAACTAATTCAATAAGCACATCCCCATGCAATTTTTTAAATTAGAGATTTATCATTAAAGCATGCTACTGCATACAATAGTTTGTGCTCAAGGATCAAATCTCGGGACTGACATATATGTAAACCAGATTTAAACCCAGGATTTTATGGCACAATGTGCTAGTTGTTTCAGTTTATCTTTTGCTCAGTAATAGAACATCCCGAAAACTCAGTGGTTTTTTATTTCTCTCATTTGTGTTTTACTGGACTCAGCTGGGGTTACTCATGAGGTCACAGGCCCTGGGGGTGCTGCCTAACTGGGGCTGAAACAGGCCTCTCTCACATATCTGGTCTACTCCAGATGGTCTTTCTCCACCCAGTTTAACTCAAACTTCTATACATGAAGATTGGCTTCCAAGAGAGCAAAAGCTAAAGCTGCCATGCTTCTTAAAAACTATGCTCAGAACTGACACAACATCACTTTTGCCACATTTTACTGGCCAAAGCAAGTCCGAAGGCCAGCCTAGATTCAAATGGAGCTGAAACAGACTCCATCTCTCGATGGCAGTCAAGAATGGGGATGGAGGAATTGCTGGCAGGCATCAGTGGACACACTCTACCACAGCAGTAAACAATATCACTGGGGGTTTCTGCTATCTTACTTGAGCTCAGGATTGAAGCATCTAACACCAAAAAAAAAAAAGGAAGAAAAAAAAAAAAAGAAAGAAAGGTATCCCCAGCTTATCAAACTCTTGCTATCCAAAAATCTACCTAAACTCAAGAATTATATAGATTTGGCTAAGTTCTTCAATATTCTAACTTTTGCATTGGCTCTCCAGACTCAAGAATGACCTAGATTTGGATAATGTAGATCAATTTACAGTATCTCCTACAATGTGAAATTTCACTATCTGAACAGAGCAACACAGTATATTTATTTGTATGGTACAAAGGACTTATACCCCCAAAATATTAACTGTTATTTTGATAGTTATATCACAGGTAATGAACATTCTTCCTTATGCTGCATATTTTCTAAATTTTTTCATTCTTACAAAATTTAAAATAAGTCTATATTGTGGACTTAATATACTTGGAAATTTTTAAAAACTAGGTTCATATTGTCAGTCAATTATATAATTGATTTAAATAATTATTTGATTAACTGACCTCCAGGTTTATTTTGGCTAAATGCAGAAAATATTCATCATATGTCTCCTGTGCATGCCTCAGTATGTACACAATATGACACATTTAGGGTTTTTTTAACCACAAAATATTAAATACACACTCACATACACACACACACACGTGTGTGTGTGTATGTGTGTGTGTTCTAATGCCCTGCCTAGACTCTAAACTCCTTGAGGGCTCAGAGTTTGTTTCCTACGCATGATTTATTGTTTAATATAGTAGACACAGAAGGAACATAATAATAAAGGTCTTTGACTTCACTTCAGATTAATCTTCGCCAGTCTTGATTTTCAGATAAAGGAGGACACTGTTTTAGACTTCTCAGCTTGAGCTGCTGATTATTAAGATGGAGCCAAGCCCTAGCTAAAATATAGAGGCACCTTTTAACTTAAATAATTTTTTTACAAGCTGAAAACTTGATAGTTTAGGTTTTTATGGCTGTTTTCTGAAGCTCCCAGAACTTGATCATTTGGATCACACACAAAGATCACTGTAGAAGAAATCTTTTTAATGACTAATATCCTTCCTCTTTAAGAGAAACAGACTAAAGGGTAGTCTGTGTAGAAGTATTAATAGATTGTTATTCACACAATAGATTAAAAAATACCTACCCCACGGATTAACTGCTATGTTAACACAATCTAAATATACAGTTATTCAGCTCTGAAAACAGTTCAAAGAGGTGAAATTCACCCAGTGCTCTCTTCAAATGGATACTTTCTAAAGTTTAAAGCACATTATAAACTGCGGTCAAGTCGTTTAATTATTTTTCCATTCCTTTCAGCATTTTATACCTTGATGCTTTGATGGTATGATCCCACAACGCACAGCAGTTTCAGAAACGCAGTTTTTACCTCCAATGGCTATAAGCCTCCTCCCCGCAAAAGAACAGGCCTAAGACAAATAAGAACGAATCTGGGTTTAAGGATTATTACAATATTGCTTTGTAAAACTGCAATCCCCAGCTGCAAAGAGTCCTGCAGCAGATGACTTCGGAGTGTCTCACATGCAAATAAATATAAACAAAAGCCACTTACGAAAGCAGAACAGAGCGTGCCTCGATGGTTTTCTTAAATTATGTACAGCAGGCAGTTTATCCGAGGCGGGACAAGAGAAATGTCATTTCGATCAGTTCACCGCACTCCCGGATAAAGGTCCCTACTAAGTGAATAGAATAGCCCTTTGTGGAGTCCGTGTTATGGAGGGAAGGAAAACAGTGGAAAATATGGTTTGTGACACCACCATCCTGTCCTCCGGGGGCGAAGGATCTGCTTGGATCTTGGAAAGGGCCCACGAAGATGGGGAGGGTCGGGAGAGGGGGAGTCTCGCAGCACAACAATGCCGAGAGCTGCGACAGACTTCAGCCAGCAGCAAGACCCTGCAGCTGAGGAAAGAGGGAGCAGGGGAAACGTTGCCCAGCCTCTCCCTACCTTTTCCTTCTCCTGGGAGGGAGAAACGGTAGCTCAGGAGGTGCTAACGGTGCGGAGCCGGAGACCGGAACCCGCAGCGGGAGGGACGGAGGGAGAGAGGGCGCAGCAGCGCCGGGGCAGAGGAGGAAGCGGCCTCCGCGGGCCACCTGGGAGGCCAGGCGCTGCCGTCCGCCGGGGCCAGCCGCGGGGCGCGCCGCGGGGACCTCGGAAGCGCCGCGGGCCACAGGGTCACGGCAGGCTGCGCCGCGGCCCGCCCGCCTGGGGGAGGTGCGGGAGGCGGGGCTCCGGGGGCGGGCCCGGCGGGTCACGTGCCCGGCCGCCTCACGTGACGCCTCCGCGGGCCGGCGAGGACGCCCACGTGGTTCGCGTCGCTTTTTGGCCCCGGGCCCGCGGCTGCTGTAGGCGCAGACTGGCGGGCCGGGTCCAGCCGCCAGGCTCTGCGGAGAGTCGGGCTGCCAAGGCTTCTGTTTGTCAGGAAACCAGGGACGCGCGAGGGGCGGGCTCCCAGCATCCTCCCGGGACGCCTTGGCTGTGGCGGGAAGGAGGGGCTTGGCCAGCCACCCCAAGGGACCGAGGACGGAAAAGCGACTGGCGCCCCGTAGCGCTCCGCCCACGTGGTGCTGCTGCCTGGGACGAAGGGCCTCGGAGGAGAGATTCGCTTTACTCCGGAGACGAACCCCCTCCTTGTACCTACTTACCCACTGGTCAGTCGAAAAGCACCCGAGTCAGAACGGAGGGTAGGGAAGGTGGCAGCTGCACCAAGAAAGGAGGGAATGAAGAACATGGCCCAGGTAAGGGAAGTCAGAGGTACCTGGGAAGTCGGCTGTCGAGGTTGGGAGAGACCTCAGATGGCAAATGACTCAAGCTTTTTCTTATTAAGAATGAGTAAACTGAGGCTTGAGATGCTTCATGCAATGCCAGCTCGTCGTCTACTGAGACCAGTTCACCTTCACTAAAGTACTGGTACAGCTTTCTGAAGTCTCATTGGGCTCCACAGGGTGAAGTCCAAACTTCTTGGCATAACTTTCCAAGCAGTCTTGTTCAAACTTTCTTTTCCCATTTGAGCTCCCATGAATAAATAGAAAAACTATTTTCGAAGTATCACCAAATAGCTCCTCTAATTTATTAAAAGAAGCCTGCTTTTCCTTATCTTCTGGCACTTCTTCAACACTACTCTAGGCTCTGGCTACAGAGAATTCCTGTTTTCCTCAACTACTTAACTTTTCTTTGGATTACTACTTAACTTTCCTTAAGATGGTTTACTACTCTTTGCATTTGTTCATTTTTTGACGCTGTCTGAAATGCCCTGAATTACTATCTTCTCTTTCCTTAAGGAAAACCAGAGCCAAACATTAGTTAAAACTGTAAAAACAGATTTTGTTCAGAATTTATTGCAATAGGAGAATTGAATCCAGTTCTATACGGGGGTCTTCTTCCCCTACTGCAATAATTTCTGAACAAAATCTGTTTTTACAGTTTTATCTACTGTCAGGCTCTAGTTATCTTTAACATCACCCCAAAGTACACATCAGTCTCCCACTCACCTTTCAAAATCCAGGTCAAATACCACCTACTCTTGTGTTTTTTCCCTACGTCCTCTTCGGTGATTCAACAGCATCAGCAATTGAAGTTCACTCAGACACTGTCAGCTGTAATTTCTCCCCTGATTTCCAGGACACTGTACATAGTCTGATACATAAATCTTACATTGCCCAAAAATGTACCGTGCATTTCCTATTAAAGGTAAATTATTTATCTCTCTTCTTCCCTGGATTATAAATTCTTTGAAACAGGATTTCTGGGCCTTGTACAGTGCCCTCGATAACTGCTGAATGAAGTGGCTTGACCAAGGTCATGGCAGTTCAGTGAAATTTACTAAGAGAGGCCTACTTTACTCAAAGAAACTGAAGACGGTTTCTTTAGGCTACAACCTGATCAAAAGAACTTCTGTAAAACATACTTGAGAAAAAAATAGGGGTTTGGAGTTTGAGTTATCAAATGTTTAATAGAGGACAAGTAGTAGCTAGATTAGGGAGGGAGGGAAAAACCCTCTAGGAATGAGAGCAGTACGTTTAAAGGTAGAGAGGCACAAATCAGTGTTATTTATTTAGTAAAAGCTGTATGGCTGGACTTAATGACTTCACTTACCTCTGGGACAAAGGAAATATAATTAGGTTAATGTTGATGTACTTGAAAGAATGAAATATCTATTAATATAGTATTATTTATTGAACCGAGTCACTTTACATCAGATGAATCAGGCTTTTCACCTAAAATTGGCCTGTAGACTAGTGCTAGGTAATTTTTTACCTTTGTTGTTGTTGTTGTTTTTCCAGTTCCAAAGCTCTCTATAATTGTTAACTAAAAATAGCAAAATTACTTGTTCTAAAAAAATTATTTGAGAGCACTCTAAACTTTTTGATAGAGCAAATAACTGAATTTATAAGTAGTACTTTAAGGAAGAAATTGAGCCCTATGTCCAAGGGCTGGGAGGACAACTCCTCTTAATATTCATGCTTGTGGACGACTATGCTGTTAAAAAGTATCTGCCAAGAATCCAATGAAATACAGTTCATGTAAGGTTTAAGTTGGAGTGGGACATAGGAGAATAATTTTGTTAATTACAAGTTTAAAAGTCTTGATTCCCAAAGGGAGAACATTTCTACCCAGAAGCACAGAAAGAGTCTTTGACTGAACTTTAAGCTATACAACCAGGCACTTTGGGCCCCTCATGCCAACACCAGCAGGCAAGAAAAAGAGCCTGGTAGGGCTAATTGACTCATTATCATCAAGAGGCAGTAGCTATTGTTACACAATGGAGGCAGGGAAGCATGTGTGTGACAACCAGATAATCAACTTGGACATCTTTGTACTGTCTTGTGCAATTTTGATGGCAAATGGCCACGTGCAGCAGGTGAAGCCTGAGATTTTTGACAGTTTGAGCCACTTCACTAGGTAAGTCACCTAAACTTTCAGAGGTGCTAATTGATAGGAGAATCTAGAATGGACAGCAGAGGAAGAAGAGGATAAATATAAATTTCAGTTCCAAGACTAGCAGCAGCAAGGAGGGCGTAGTTCATCTTACTAATTTTCCTTTTATAGGTTTCCTTTAGGAAAAGAGGCCCACAAGCATCCAGGAGGAGCTATTCCCAGGACTCCTGAAGAAAGTGGATCTGAGTCTCACAAGGCATGGACCACCCTGGAATGCCATACTGCCCTGCATGGACCATAGCCGTCAGCCTTCTTAGGAATTGCTTCAGCAAAAGAGAGCTGTTTTGTTCAAAGTCAGGCTCCCTTCTGGACAGCCAGCATTCACTAACTGATGCTCAATCCTCCTTTCTTTTATTCAACAGGTGTTGATTAGAGTACTCCCTAATAAAATTTCTATGTGCTAATCTCTACCTCCCAGGAAACCTAATCTTTGACAGTCTCTTTAGGTTAGATGACAGTTTGGAGGAAGAAACACCAAACAAGTAATATAAATTTGTACTCTGAAGGAAGTGAACAAGATGCAGTGATAGCAAATAACCAGGAAGGTGTACTTGGAGAGGAGGTGACATCTAAACCAAAAATTTACAATAGGTAGAAGTTGCCCATGTGAAGAGCAGGTAGGAGAGTATGTCTGTTTGGAAAGAGAAAATTCTAAGATAAAAGCTCTCCCCACATTGCTTAGCAAGTGGAGGTATGACCAAAAGCTTTGCAACTTTTTCACAATTTTATTTCAAATGTAATGGGAGATCCTTATGGGTTTTTAGTTTTTAGTTGTTTATTTTTTAGGTGTGGCGACCCTTGGCTGACCTCACAGATTGCAAGAACCTTATCAGTTTACAATCCCTTATTTTTTTATTTTTTATGCCTACAGTACCTGGCCTTCCTAGGTGGTCTCCCATTCAAGTACAAACCAGGCCTGACCCTGCTTTTTTAGCTTCCAAGATCAGATGGGATGGGGCTTGTTCAGGGTAGCATGGCTGTAGACTCGTTATGGGTTTTTAAGCAAGAGAATAGAATGCTATGATTTGCATTTAAAATTTTTTTCTTTGATGCAGTGTAAAGAACATACTTTAGGTTAATTCAGCATCAAGAAACATGATCCCTCAAAGTTTATTCCCTACCTGCAAACCATGTTCCAGGTACCCAAGACTCTGGAATCCTCACCCTTCCGAGATCTGCATTGACCTCTTCTCTTCATCCATCACCCCAAGGATAGACTGTACACCTTAGAGCCATGGGGTAGCCAGGGAGTGTCTGTTAGTGGGGCTTGAAAGTTGCAATCCACACCATGCATGTGAAGCCCCTTTCAGTGTGGATGAAGCCAGAATTGCAAAAAGGGAGATGAACTGTGGGCCAGGGCACAGGTGGTAATCTCTCCCTTCCCTGACAAGTCACTATAGAACCTAAGGATTCCAAGAATCTTAAATTCAAGGCTTGGCTGTGCGAGTCATTGAAAAGCTATATTTAAGCAATATTTGTCAAGATAGGAGGATAGACCATAGTTTAATTAGTTGTTGGCTCGATTTTTAACTTACAAAGTTTTAGACATATGGTATGTAAACTTCCATTTGTAATTTTGTCCCAGGTTTTACAAATGTTAAGGATGGTCCTGAAAATCACATTACCTACCAAGAAACAATATATAGACTAACCTGGCTTTTTATGACAAACAGTAGATGTCAGGGGACAATAAAATAATATCTCCAAAATGATAGGAGGAAGTATCTGTTAATCTAGAATTCTCTATCCAGTTTATAAACTAGCATTTAAAGGTGAAGAAAAAATAAAGACGTTTTTTAAACTAAGACTAAGAGAATTTTCTTCTCATAGACCTTGCATCAATGTTCTTTATTCTTATAAAACTCCAGGAGAGAGAGAGATTAAAATGTTAGGAGAAATTTCATATACTTGAAGCTTTCAAACCAATGAGTCAATTATCTAAACAAACTCTATTCTCTATGGGAAATCTATAAAAAAAAAAATTCATAGTCCCTATCATCAGATGGTTTACAATCTGATTAGGGAGAAGCAAGCTAAATCGACCCACTGAGAATAAACTCTAGGATAGAAGCAACAAATAGTAGGAGCCTTAGCTTACACATATATTACAGTCCAATGCAGGTGGGGTCCTTTTGAACCAGGATGTCTTGAAAGAGTTGGACTGAACATGTGAAATTTGATCTAGGCTTTAAGAGAGGTAGAATATCACTAGGGAATACTGGAAATAAGCGTGAACAAAAGCATTAAAATATCCAAAGGTGTTGGAACCAAGAAAGAAGACATTTTTAAGAAAGATAAGCATCGTGTGAAATACTGAATCACTGAATGAATCATAACACAGACCTTAGTGTTCACAAGGAAGGAATCATTTTAAATATTATTATAAAGATGGCACAACTTGAATTTTTATTTGATTTTCCTTCTTTTATATGCTGTTAAAATGTTCAAAAGTGTAGCAATTATAAATATAAAATATTGACTTTCTACAAGTTATATACATGAATTGTTCATATTTTTACTGCTTCTACACACAACTTTATTTCCTAGTTTTTCTCTAGCTTTTAAAAAAAGGCCAAATCTTGTATACTGCAGAAAGGATCTCCATAATATTGCTTTTGTTTTAAGTTCAGAGTCTTAAGCTCTTGGTTTGTATTATTGAGTCATGATATTAATAACATCTAACATTTATTAAGCCTATATTGTGTCAGTAATTGTGTTAAATGCTTTACAAGCTATTTTAGCTAATCCTAGCTTCCATAATAGCCAAACGTCAGACTCTCAGTGGCTGAACAAAATAGTTTATTTCAAACTCATATAAAGGCCAAAATGAGTGTTTCTAATAGGCTTAAAGCTGTCTTCCAAGATGTGATTCGAGGACCACCGTTCCTTCCATTTTGCGGTTCTGCCATCTTTAACAAGTGGCTTAAGCTGCAGAAGGAGAAATAAAAAGAAAGATCACAACATGAGATTTTTGAGAGCTGAGTCTAGAAGGAGCGTATAGCTCTTCCTCCCATATTCCATTGGCCAGAATTCAGTCATATGGTCACAACTAACTGCAAGTAAAGATGAAAAATGTGGTTTAGCTGTTTGCCCAGGAAGACAAAGAAATGGTTTGGCGAACTATTTGCCAATCTACCACACTCATTTAATCGTAATAACTTCGTAAAATATGTACTATATATTACTTTGCAGATGAGGAAACTGAAATTTTGATAGGCTAAGTCCCTTACCTAATCTCTTGCAGTTAATAAATGGCAGAACCTACTCTTAAACCCAGGCAACCTAACTCAAAAACCGTATTCTTTATCAAGTTACCCGCAAGATCATTGAAATTCTTATTATTGGAGGTTATTTAGGCTGTCTTTTAGTTGTAAGAGCGGTGTGATGATTTTAAAAATGTAAATAATCTAAACTCATCATTTCAGTGATG
Source organism: Cynopterus sphinx (assembly GCA_030015415.1). Taxonomy (NCBI): domain Eukaryota; kingdom Metazoa; phylum Chordata; class Mammalia; order Chiroptera; family Pteropodidae; genus Cynopterus; species Cynopterus sphinx. Next base: position 84,278,219 of record CM057381.1, on the reverse strand, counting down.
AAGAAATTAAGATCTAGGGGTAGAATATTCTATTGAAGGTCAAATTCCTTCTCAGGTACCATACAATGTATGGAGCATTTTTATAAGGAAACATATTAATCTTGATAAACTAATAACGTTTATCATCTTTTCTAAAAGTTAAATTCCTAAAATATATGGCTTGATGTAGTTAAATCCAAGCATTCAGATTTGTTTCTTTAAAAAGTTTATTTCCTCCTCACGTTTTTTTGTCCTAAAAAGAAAACACAACACAGAGTAATCCTGTCACCATGTGGCATGGGCCAAAACCAATGTTTCATTCCCGTTTATTTTGTTTGCCTCTTGTTTGTTTACTAACCAGCCTAGATTTGATAATTTGATTTACCAGCTATGGTATATTCTATAGGCTTGAGTACTTTATTTCTTTAAAACCATTTTTTATAAGAGTTTATCTGAGCCAAACTGATGACATATGCCAGAGAGCAAGATCTTAACTGCTCTGGAAAATACTAGTTTTGCAGCTTCTTTTATACATTGGAAACTAAGGAAGGGGTGTGAGCTTACATGGAGGTGGGAATAATCAAGGTGAGGATTGGTTTACAGGATGGTTAACAAGGTTTTGTGCTTCCTTGAGGGCGGTTAAGGCTTGTTTCAAAGGTGTGCTAACCAAGGTGCACAGAAACAATGAACAGGGCTTGACTTGCCTAAGGCAAAGATAGCCCTTTAGTAAAGAAGTTATGTAACTGGGGCACGACTACCCACCATGACTTACCCAGTTAGAAATTTCTGATTAGAGCACCATGTGAGTCTACTTTTCATAGAACTGCCCCTTCCTTTTTTTTTTTTTTTGCCCACAGTTCCCTCTTTTAGTCGTAAGTCATACTGATGGATGTATTGATGATCAGCCTTTTGGTCAGATAGTATGGTCTTGTGGCACTAGAAAGGCTCATTTATAGAAAGTCTCAGTATCTACATCTTCTTGTTGACCGTTGGAGATGGGGCAATACAGTAACCATGGGATCTGAGTTGAGGCCAAATTTCCCCAAAAAGGGAAGGGCAGGTAAATGGAAGATAGTCAGGTCTTATGGCCTTTGCTGAAAACAAATAAACAAACAAACAAACAAACAAACAAAGACACTGGATCATTCCTGTCCTGTGAACTGTCATGACTCAAGTTTTGCTGTATTTGGCATCCAGTATAACATTTATATAATCCACGAAAGGGGTATTAAAATTTATCTTGTAAATCTTCTTTAGCTTGGCAATAGTATAAAATGTCTCCTTTCAATAATGTCACTCATTTAAGTCCAGCTTAAATGGACCGTGATGCATGAAGAAATGCAAAAACTAAAAATGGGGAGCCAGGGAACAGGGGAGAATGAAGCAGCCATTTTGGGTTTCCCACAGGCCCAGCTATTGGTTTACTTTATAACCATTGTTTACTCATACGATATACCCTGGAAGTTGTCATCACTTATTTTACAATACTTCCCATGCAGTTTAACACACATACACAAACAAATCCAGAGGCCCTTCTGGAACACCACAGTTATTCCTATATATATTGAGATTTAACACTTAAAACTTCAATTTCTAATGAAAATTAAGAAGTAAGCAATTAACATTCTTTAGCTTGACAGATATATGTAGACATTTTACAACCTCTAGAAACATAGACTTTTTATTAGCAAATACATTTAAGACAATATAACCTCTAGAAACATAGATCAAAGTCAATTATTAAGATATTATGTTTATAAAACTCTGGTAAAACATAGAGACATCTGTTTTACTTAAACCAACAAACTTAAACTAGCTTTAATTTACTAAGGATTAAACTTAGATCTTGAAAAGCATGAGTTAATTTCTATATTTCAGAGAAATTTAGAATACCCAATGCATACTGAGACAGCATAGGGACTTGGGCCCAAGGCCAAAAAAATACCGGATGACCAGGAGGAATGCAGGATAAGCTGACTATAAGAGTGCCACCACTATACATAAAAACGCAGAAGTAGCTGATTATTATCTCTCTTCTAATCACTTACTTCCATACAGATGTGGAAACCACTGTTCCTTGTGCTCAGTGGATCAAGGTTTGACCTTCCTAGGGTGGCACTAATGAGCAGTTTGCCATCTTGCCCCCACAGCACAGTCAGGAACAGGTACTGAAGAGGAATTTTTCACTCAAATGGCTAACATTTTAATCTGTAGAGAGGCTTGCCACATAGAGCTAAGGGACAGGTGATCTCGAGATCAACTGAAGACTCACCCTCCCTTTGATTTGTTCTGTCTACATAGCAGATGTATTGCCTTTGCTTGTTAAGCCCTATAAAAGTATGGTTACCCCTGAGCTCAGGGCCCACATCTTCAGAGTGCTAGCTCCTCTGAGACCACCGGCATAATAAACCTGAGTACTTCAACTCTGAGTGTTGTGTGGTTTCTTGTTGGTCTGATTTTTGCAATTTTTCTGCAACATTTCTGGACAACATAGCTAGTAAAGGGTGCCCACCTTAAAAAAAAAAAAAACAAAAAACAACCACCACTTTCAAAAATCCTACCTTTTCACAAACCCTCTTGTCCCCTACTTATAAAAGCAGCCTAGCCGCTCCAGGCCCTGAGTTGGTCCAGAGGGCCTTCCTTTCCTCTGTGCTCCCTGCCTTGCACTCCAGCATAAGCTTAACAAAATCTGTCTGGAAATTTTTCTGAGGTTTCCTCTCAATTTCTATCTTGGCAAACCCAAGAACCCCAACACTTGGTAACATTACAAGAGATTGCCTTTAAGGCAATTTTGACAATACCATCTAGAGGTAGAAAATTATCTCGCATTTACAACATACATCTATAGACACACACAGACATGCACAAGCTGTTGCAGGCAGTAACATCTGCTGGAGGAAATTGGACGCTCAGACAAGTTTGTTAGAGGAAGGAGAATTTACTGCTAGCAGAGTGCGTGAGGCTTTAAATAGCACAAAATCACGAGCTCTCCCTGGTTAGATTTCCCTGGTTAGATTTCTTACAGCTTATATACCTCTGCAGTGTCCATGCAAGGGATACATGATTCCTTTGTCTAAGGTTCTACATGTACCTTCTCACTCAAGATAGGGAGGGGGAATTTCAGGTGGGGGCTGCAAGGGGGAAGAAATTTCCAGACCACCAGTCCTATCTATTTACAGATGGTTTGTCTTGTAGGTGTAGCAAGAGTTTCCAGAGGCCATTTAAAGATCTATAGGGTGTGGTTAATCTATAACAGGCTGAGTTGGTCACTTCTGCAAGTCCTTTCCTTTGCATTTTTCAGATGCCTCCTCTCTTAAAACAAGGCACCAGTTGAATGCAAATTTTGCTTTGGAGACATTTGCAATTTATTCCTGTCTGACAAGTCCAATTCCAGATGACTTCTTCCCTTTTAAAATACAAACAGCCATTTTTAATACCTCAAAGAATTGGGTTGATGCCTAAATGACATTACAGGTTGACTAATTTATCTAATTTCTCTTTTGAAGCTTCAAAAAGCTGATTAAATATGTTTTCCATTCACTCTGCCTAATGTTATAGATGGCTTTTTTATAATCATGCACGTGAAAATTAATTTCGAAGTATCAAAGGACTCTCACCTCAATCATCTTAGTTATAAATGGGAGGCTGTCTGTGGTGGGCCTCATTGGCCTCAGAGGCACCATTTCCCATGTTAATTTTGAGATCTATAGTGTCTGAACAAAGTTCTAGGGAAAACCAGCCCTTACACACACGTTTCCAGACAAGCCAAATGAGGTGGATATGCCCATAGGGCTGCGTTATGCCCTAGAGAAAATATTTTCTCTGGCTGTTATCCTGCAAAACTTCACTTCTTTAAAATAAAGTTGTCTTGTTTCTCTTTGATTCAAACTGGCCTGTCTATTCTAATAGCGCCACGACCACTTCTTTCTTTGCTTATCCTTCCACCTTTGCACATCCTGCAGGACCACTCCCTTAATCATTTAGCTCTTAGGACACAGATTCTGGTCTGCATCAGTCTTAGGAACAAAGCCTCAGGTCCATTGACCACAGAAACAGAGTTTTGGTCAAACTAATAACATCTTGACTTCAACTGTACTTCAGCTCCAGACCTATAAAGGTGGAATGACCTTGCCAGCCACACCCCCTCAAAACCAAATAGAACAAAAGCCATGACTGACATCAGGACTTGTCAATGGTCAACTGCCTCCTACCCTATCCCGGCCAATTAATAGACCCCACGAACCCGACTCCCTTAGCTAACATGACTAATGGTTTTTCCCTATATAACCTATCCTTTAGAGTCCATCAGGGAACTAGGTTCTTTAATGCTAGCTCTCCTATGTCTCTGGGTTTGGCACCATATCCTTAAATAAACCTTTATTTTTGTTGCTGCAAACCCCTATTTGTGCTTCGTTTGGCTTTGTTGTGCACAAGCAAATGAACCTCCTTTAGTTCAGTAACAAGGGACTCTCACAGACTCTTAGTTACCTAAGACTAGCCAGCAAGAGCTTACTGGATACAGCCAAAACAGTCTTAGGAATAAAGCCTCAGGTCTGTTGACCACAGACACAGAGGCACAGGCCCCTTTGTTGTGGGACGAACCCAGTCCGGGTGTGCTGGCTGGAAGATTACTGCTTGGCTATTGCCCATGGAAACATAGGCTATCACCCATAGGAACATAACATTCTAACAATAAACTTCCTGCTCTGTACCCCCGCTTGCACAACCAACCTGTGGGTTGACAGTTAGTAAATAGAAGAAAAATAGACTTTTGTATTCAGACAGAATAAAGAATGGGGTTCAGGGCTTAAAAACCCTGTACCTCTACATTTCGGGGCTGCTTAATTTGGGGTCTGCACACCCCTGGCAGACCCAGCTGGCTGAATAAAGAGTGTGCTTCCTATAACTCATTGATTTCTGGTAGTCTGTTTATCTATCGGGGGCTGGCGGCTACAACACAGGGTGCCTTGCTCTTCATTTTGGGGTTCCCGCCGACCTCCCTGGGATCGATTGCATTAATGCACTAGACTTCTCATGGAGCCCATCTCTGTCATTCTGGATTTGGGGTTCTGAACAACTATTGTCACCACACTGGCTATTGGGGTCAGAGAAGTATAACTGCACACGAACTTCATTTCTTTAATACAGCTTTTTTTTTTTCTCTGATTCAAGCTGATTCTGCCCAGATAATGGCATTGTGACACATTTGTTTTTTCCACCCTTATTCTTTCACCTTTGCGTGACTGCTTCCTTAAATCATTAAGTCTTAGGACACAAGATTAACCAAACTTCAGACCTATAATCATGAGGACAATAGGTTCCAGTTGGACATTAGACTGAGGTTAACATTTTGGCTTTAGATGTGTTTCAGCCCCAGGCTCATCAAAGCAGAACAACCCCACAGGCCACAAGACAGGAAGGGATGATGTCATGGCTGATTTCAGAACCAGACACAATGATCAAATGCCCCAGCCCCTTCCAATTAGTAGCACCCACGACACCAACTCCCTTAGTTTCCATGATTTCTGATTTTCCCCTGTATAATCTGTACTCCCAAGATACCTGGGGAGCCAAGTTGTTGAGAGCAATAATTCGCTTGTGTCCCCAGGACTTGTAAACTCTCCAAATACACCTCACTTTCTTTGCTGCAACACTTGGCTTAGATGCATGCAGGCAGACAGATTCCTTTTTGCTCTGATAAAAAAAAAAATGAGTGTTCTTTCTCTGTTGGAGATATCGATCTCTTATTTGACCAGCAAAGATTTTGTTCAGACTCTCAGTGAACAATCCAATCAAAAAGGCAAGATTAAAAGCAGCAACTCATTTCTTTTTCCTTTCCCAGGGCTAAATGAACCCTTATCCACCTCAAGATTTCCTAAGAACAGCTCAGATAAAGTCATAGCTTGCTACACAAAGCAAGGAGGCTTGGAATTCTGAGAGAAACTCACCCAAGTTTACATGACATGAGGTGGGAAGCCAATGGGACACAACGAGCCCTAAAACTGGGTCCAGGTCTATAGAGTGTTTCTGGGTGGGCTTCTGCACAATCCTCCCGTACAATGCCAAGTAAATGTCCAAATGTGTAAAAATATCCAAACCTGTAGAGAGAGTTTTTTCTTTTTTTTTTTTTTTATAAGAGTTTGAGCCAAACTGATGACATATTTCGAGAGCAAGGTCTCAAATGCTTCCCAGTCCTTTTTTCTTTTAAAATATATTTCTCCATGCAATTCTAAAATTATTGCAATATTTCCAAACCTGCTACTGGGTAACCAGGCATATTCACAGGAGGATTACTTCAGCACTTCACAAAAACCTCAGCAATTAATAGGATTTATCCCAGTCCACTGAGAAGTTAATCAATGAGCTAGATTAGAATGCAGAATTCTTAATCATATAATAGGTATATCAAAGACTGTTCAAATACAGATAAAATACTCATGAAGAAGAGTCAGAATGTATACAGGGTTTCCCATTTCTTAAAATTTAACAGCATGTAAGCTTTACATGTTATAACATGCCAGGCAGGCATTTCCCAGCCCTTTTCCTCCATTTATCAAAACAAAAATGACATCTAAAATTATTTTTTAAAGTGATTGACTTAGAAGGTGGCTAAAAGGAAATCTGGAATTGCTGCCACTTCTAATACTTGTAAATGATTTGGGACAGGGCATCGGTACTCATACCGATACAGTTTTTAAATGTCCCTTCTTTCCTTTGTCCTCTTACTACTTTTTTCTTTTTCCACCACTGCAAACTGTGAAATGTCTACTTCATATATAATTCACCTGATGTCACTGAGGAAAGCAATTAAAGAAAAAGTTTTTAACTATTTGAGTAAAAAAAATACCTACACCATCTTTTTTTTTTCTTTTTTTCTTTTCTTTTCTTTTTTTTTTTTTTTTTATGGAGGTTTCATAAGGATAGGTCTCACATTGGTATGTAAACTTGTTACTCCCACCTAATGGGTTAGTTAATAAAGATGAGAACATCAATTTAATCCAGTAACTGTATACCAATACCTCTCTAGGAAAAAAAGTGGTGCCATTTGAAATCCAAAGCTTCTTCACACTCCAGATTTCTCCCTACCTCCTCACCTCCCCCAACCTTCACATCTTTTCCAAGCATGTGTATGTACCAAGGTCAAGAACACCACCTGGGCTGTATTTTCTAGGGGTCAAAAGGATATAAATAACCTTATATTGTGTAAAACCCTGTTCTTTGGAGGGGGATACTCTGCCTTCCCTCTAGACAATCCATAAATCTCCCTTCTTTTCACTACCTGTGTAACCAGGTAAGATTGGCCCAGAGAAGGCTATCTCACTCTCTGTCCTAGAAAGTTCTCCTAAATATGACCTAAATCTACTTGGCTCTATTACTTGAGGCATGTATTCCAGTTCTTGTCCATTCTTTTCGGCCTATATGCTCCAGAATAGACTTTCATTATCACTGAAGTGGTAAATGCGGGCTTAGGAATGAAGGCCACGTAGTTTTGCTTAAAGGGTTCACCCTATGGTCTACTTTAATCTCACTCAGAAAGATTCTGTAGTGGGATTTGAAGCTTTAGTGAAATTAAATGTGTTATTTAGTTGACCATTGTCTAGATTTTCTAAAGAAAAAATAAGTCTGGAATCTCTACTTATACTCATTTGCTTGAAAAATAAATGTATTGTTTCTGTAAGAAATTTCTCAATTAAAAAAAAAAACACATTATTTTTTCTATGACTCTCTTTGCAAAATGTGATGGATATTGCCTAAGACTATCAGCCAAATTATAATTCATAAAGAATACTATCCCATTTACGCTGTAAAATATTCCAAACAAAGATTTAATATTCATAGTTTAGAATTCACAATATAACATTGGAGATCCTAGTAAGTGCAATTAGATAAAGGAAAGTTATAAAAGGCATCCAAATAGGAAACATAGAAGTCATACTGTCACTATTTGCAGATGATTCTCTATATAGAAAACCCTAAAGATTCCATAAGAATACTACTAGAAACAACGAGCAAATATAGTAAAGTCTCTGGATACAAAATCAATGTTCAAAAATCTATAGCTTTCCTATCCTCTAAAAATGAAGAGTCAGAAAAAGAAGTGGAAAATTAATTTCTTCTGAAATTGCAACAAAAAAAGCATAAAATATCTAGGAATAAATTTAATGAAACAAGTGAAGGACCTATATAATGAAAACTATGACACCCTATTTAAAAAAAAAACTCAAAGAAGATACAAAGAAATGAAAAGCTATTCTGTGTTTTTGGATTGGAAGAATCAACATAGTTAAAATGACCTATTACCCAAAGCATTATATCAAAATCCCATCAGCATTTTTTAAAGAAATAAATAAAGAAAGAAAGAAATAAAGAAATAAATAAAATAAAAAATCATCAGATTTGTATGGAAGCACAAACAACCCTGAATTGCCAAAGCCATACAGAGAAAAAAGAATGAGACTGGAGGCATCACTCTACCTGACTTCAAATTATACTACAAAGTGACAGCAAGCAAAATGACATGATATTGGCAGCAAGACAGACACATGGACCAGTGAAACAATTGAGAGTCCAGAAGTAAACCCATATTTATATGGGCAAATAATTTTCAACAAAAAAGCAAAAAATGTACAGTGGACAAAGGAAAACCACTTCAATAAATGGTGCTGGTAAAACTGAAAAGCCACCTTCAAAAGAATGAAACTAGACTGTTGTCTGTCACCACACACCAAAATTGACTCAAAATGGATTAAGGACCTAAATATAAAATCTGAAACAATAAAATGCATAGAAGAAAACATAGAAACTAAACTCAAGGACTTGGACTTAAAGAGCATATTATGAATTTTACCTCAAAAGCGAGAGAAGTAAAAGCTAAAATAGATGAATGGGACTACATCAAACTAAAAAGCTTCTGCTCAGCAAAAGAAACCGTCAACAAGGTGAAGAGACAACCATCCAAATGGGAAAATATATTTGCAACCAACACCTTTCATAAGGGCCTAATATTCAAAATATACAAAGAACTCATATGACTCGATAACAACAAACAAACAAATGTTTCAATCAAAAAATGAGCAGAGGACCTGAACAGACACTTCTCCCTCAAGGACATACAAATGGCCAACAAATATAGGAAAAGATGCTCAACATCACTAGCTATTAGGGAAATGCAAATCAAAACCACAATGAGACACCATCTCACAGCTGTTTGAATAGCTATAATCAACAGAATAAGTAATGACAAATGTTGTAGAGGATGTGGAGGAAAAGGAACCCTCATACACTATTGGTGGGACTGCAAATTGGTACAGCCACTATGGAAAACAGTTTGGAGGTTCCTCAAATAACTGAAAATTGATCTACCATATGATGCAGTAATCCTTCTACTGGGTATTTACCCCAAAGACTCGAAAACTCATATTTGAAAAGATATTTGCACACTGATGTTCATAGTAGCATTATTCACAGTGGCCAGGACATGGAAGCAAACAAAATGTCCTACAATAGATGATTAGATAAAGAAGTGGTACATATATACAATAGAATATAACTCAGCCATAAGAGATGAAACACTGCTATTTGCGACAACATGAATAGAACTCAAGATAATCATGCTAAGGGAGGGGAGGCTCCATAGTGTAGTAGTTAGCATGTCTGCTTTACATGCAGAAGGTCCTGGGTTTGCACCCCAGGTGGAGCCATGGACCATGCCCTGGGTACGCCAGGCCCCAAGTGCAGGCCTCGAGTGTGTGAGAGAAGACATCCTGCCTTCAGAGATCCAGTTCTTAAGGGGAAACAGCAACATCCATAGGTCAGGGGTGGAAGTGTTTGTGTGGGGGAGGGGGTAATTACAGAGGGGGGAAATCATGCTGAGTGAAATAAGCCAAACAGAAAAAGCTGAAAATCACATGATATCACTTATATGTGGGATATAAACCTGAAAGCAACAAATGAGCAGGACAAACAACAGAGACTCATGGACATGTACTGTTGTGCCCAAAGTTGCGAATCCCAGAAGACCACCAAGGAGCCAACACCGATGCAAACACATGAGGGTCTTTATTCAGACTCGAGTCCGGACTCTCCACTGTCACTGATGCAGCAGTGTTGGAACAAAAGCCCCTAACTCTGGGGAAGTGGGTGTTTAGACAGAGCAAGCGCTGGAATTCCAGACTTGTTCCTATCTGATTGATTGTATCTAGGGTGGTATAAGGTTAGGTAGGGGTGATTGCTTTTTTCTTTAACTAAGGGTCAGCAAGGGGTCACAGCAGCTGAAGGCATTTTTAACTAAAGGAGGGTTTAGAGGAAAGCTAAGTCTTGAAAAAAAGCTAAGTCCCTTTCAGGACTATAGATTAGTGGTTACCTGAGGACTATAGACTGGTGGTTACTAGTGGGATGGGGGAGGAGGGGGAAGGAAAATGGGGTAAAGGGGGTCACATCTAGGGGGATGGGGAGGGTAAAGTGGGTAAAGGGGTGGTAAATACAATAGAATATACAGACGTCAAATTATAATGTACACCTGAAAGTTATATAATTGTATTAACCAATGTCATACCAATAAACTTAATTTAAAAATAAAATAAAATAAAAACAACATTTAGAATTTAGATATTATTTGGTATTGTGTAGTAAATTTCATCTGTGTAGCCAGATTTCACAAATCTGACAATATAAATTTACCCTTAAAAATCATTCTCCATGAATTATACTAATTTGTATGAGAAAAACAAATGGCAACTGTGTTTCTATTTGCCCATAATCTAATCAGAGAGGTCCTCAAATTTATAAAGATATTTGTGTAAAACCTAAGAAAATATTATGCTTAATGAAAACATTAGAAGCACCACTAAAGACAGGATGGGTTTTTTATTAGTAGTCACAGATTCTTTGGAACCCCTCCCTCCCATTTAGAGGAGAAGTCTATGTATCCTATTGTTGAATCTGGGTGGATTTATTGTGTGTGCGTGTGTGTGTGTGGTTTTTTTTTTTGTAACCAATAAAATGCGGGAGAAGTGAACCTGTGTGACTTCTGAGGGTGAATCAGAAGTGATAAAGCAGCTTCCCACTTGTTCTCTGGAATATCTGCTGTTGGAGCGAATAATGGAATATAACACAAAAGGCAGGAACATCCAAACCCACACCTCCAGGTAAATATATGAATTAGTGTAAAGGTGATACTCCAAGTTAGCCAGGAAAAAGTGATAGCTTATTCAATAAGTAGTATTTTTTCAATTAATCTAAGTTGTGGATTTTAATGGGCATATTACTACCCATAATTTCCTCGTCATTTTTTTTAATGTCTGTAAAATCTATAGTGATGTGCTTTTAGAAAAATTCTTCATGGTTATCTCTTTTTTCTTAATCAGTCTTACTATTAGTTTATCAATTTTATTAATCTGTTCAAAGAATCAACTGTGTTGATTTTCTCTTTTCCATTTAATTGATTTCTATTCTAATTTTGATTATTTTATTTCTTCTACTTATTTTGCATTTAGTTTTCTTTTTTCTTTTGCTTTAATGTTGGCATTTAGATCATTGAATTTACATCTTTCTTCTTTTTCAATATAAACATTTAAGTGCATAAATTTCCCAGTGCTTTTGCTGTACCTACACATTTTAATATGTTGTACTTTCATTGTCATTCAACTTAAAATACTTTCTAATTTCTTTTGTGATTTCATCTTTGATCTATGGGTTATTTAATTTCCAAAAAAAATTTTTTTCAGGTATCTTTTTATTATTTATTGCTACCTTAATTCTGTTATGGTCATACATAAATGTACTCTGTGTGATTCCAATTTTTTAATAATTATTGAGACTTGTTTTATACCGCTCCATGTGGTCTACCTTGGTGAGTGTTCTGTACCCCCAATGTAATCACTGCACACATTGACAAAACAGCATTATGTTCCAAGGTGGCAAATAAGATCCAGGTAGAAGCAGGCTGGCAGGCTTCATGCTAGGAAACTGACTGCATGCTACCTTGAAGGAGATAAACTTCACTAACTCAAAAAATAAGAACTGTCTGGTTGTTACAACATGTGTTCTGATTTAGGGTCTCCTATTATCATTGTACTCGATTCCATGGAACCTCAGAGAGATGATATAAAATAAGTATGCTATTTTTAAAATTCAGAGAATATAAAAGAGCCCTTAGAAATTTTATACACACACACACACACACACACACACACACACACACACAATAACATTAAAAACATAATGGAAGGGTTGGAAGATAACATTGAAGAAAACTTCCAAGAAACAGAGTGAAAGGCAAAGGTCTAAGAAAGAAAAAAAAATATTTTTTAAATTAGAGAACAAGTCGAAGTTCAGCAACCAAATAGTTGGAGTTCAAGAAAGAGAGCACACAAAGAAAATGGAGAGAATTCAACAAGATTTTCCAGAATTGAAAGTAACTTACTTCTGGCAGGAAGTGACAGAGTAAAGGACCCACTAAGATTCCAACATAGAGGATAAAAATAGACTCATAGCAAGACACATGATTATGAAATTTCAGAATTCAAGGAACAAAAATTTAATAAACTTTCACAGAGAAAAAAAGTCACAATCAATGCATCGGGAGTCGGTCTGGTTTTAGATTCTGAATAGCAATGCAGGACTTTTCTTCTATTTCTTGTTTCCATTTCATTGGAGACGCCATCTCCTCATAAACAAATGAAGAACATGGCAAAGCTGGGGGAAGTTTTCGTGCCTGTCTCTTTGTGTTCTTTTTCCCTGTCTGAACATAAATAGTATCTTGACAGCAGATCTCTTTGTCTCTAAAAAACAAATCAAACAACAGTAGGAAAAGGAAAGAGCAGTGGATGATTTGCTTTAAGAAACAACGTAAGAAAGATCGGGAGGCTGTTAGCTTTATAGTGAAGCAGCTGCTACTTTTGCTTTTACAGTATTTGCAGGAAATTTCTTGACACTAAGAAAAGAAACAGTGGCCGGAGTCTGTCTCCTGCCAATGTGCAGGAAGGATGGTGCAGAAGCCAAGACAAATGAGTGTGATGAGCACCAGCCATGCCTCAAAACAGGACTTGATGACAGTGAGCTTTTGCTATTTTCCTTCCAAGGTTGTTTCAATATGCAGAGTAGGTTCTTGGCAGCAGCTGCTATTCAATCAGCCATGTTTCCTGAACTGGATAAGGTATTTTTAGTTGGCAGGGAAAAAAAAAAAGGTTGGAAGGTCACTTAGAAACTGAAATCAGCACTTGAGACTTTTGTGTTTTTCTAGATGGGCAACAATGGGGAAAGTGGTTACTTTAATTCTTTTCTTTTTATTAAAAAATTATACAAGTAATGATGAATATGCTTTTTTTTGTATGAGTGAAACAATATAAATATCCACATGGCAAAATTACTAAATTCACGTTCTAAATCACAATTCCTCTCCTCAGAGGCAGTTAGGGTTGATAGTTTGATATATGTTTTTGCAGTTACCTTTCTATATTATTCTTACATATTTCAGAGCACACACATATAGTTATTTTATTTTTGTTTGTTTAGTTCTTTTAAAAAGTAATTGTGATTCTTATTTCATTTAAGAATATATTTATGAGATCTTTCCATGCTAGTACATACGTCTGCTTAGTTATTTTAAAATTATTTTTAAAGGAATTTATTAAACATTAGAAAGTTCAAAGAGAATTGAAGTTCAGAAAGCTTGAGTTACTTATCCATGGTAACACAGATAGAAAGTAGCAGGACTGGGGCTGGAATCCAGATCGTCTAGTCCTTCAGACTGCCTTCATCATTTATGAAAGTGCTTCAGTGACCTAACCACACCATGCTGCCCTCTCATTTGCAAGACAGCAGGCAAGAATAACTGCAGTATTCCCTCTGATCTCTTAATTTTGGAATTGGTGACCAGGCTACATAAATACCAAATTATGAACACCTGGATAGGCACATGTATACACACAAAAACTGTTGACACATGTTAAAAGGTAAAAAGATAGCATTGTTTTGTGAGAAGAGAACCATCTACCATGAAATGTAGGGAAGTGTGGCAGACATTGTTGCCCACTCAACACTATTCCCATTTTCTTCTTGCTAAGAATAATGCAATTTTATTCAGTAATTGGTTAGTGAGAGCAATACACGTATAGGTGGGACCAGCCTGGCCAAACCAAGTAATTTAATTCTCCTGGATAATGAGATAAAAAGAAATTGATTGGGAGGCTTTGGGGACATATTTCCTTCTTGATAAAGTCCATGCACACACATGCACACAAACACACAAGAAGACAGTTGCCTTTCCCCTTCCTGGTTTAGAATTCAGTTGTGGGAGGATAAGATGCTTGTTGTTGATATACCAAAGGGAAGGGAACAGCACCGTTAGTTGCTGATGTCAAAACAGAGACATGAAAAGAGACTGGCTTCTGGATGACAATACCAAGCTGCCAAACCCACCTGGGACCTCTTCCCTCCTTAGTCATGCGAGATAGTAAAACTTTACTGTTTCAGCAATTTGCAGCTAGTGGTCTGTAACTTGAAGCTGAAAGCACACTTACCTTGCCTCTCAGAGCCTCAGCTTTTTCTTTATAAAATGGTGAAAACAATATGAGGTAGTTAGGTAGACATAAGTGACTGTGGAATGAAGGCTCTTCCCAAAGACCTCCCTTAGGACCTCCCTGACAAACCCGTTTTATGGTTATAAATCACCCTTACATCCTAAGGCACAAAGGAGTGAAAAGCCATAAAATAGTCTTTGGTTTGGTCTGACGACAAGCACCTGTGCAGTTAGGACTACCCTAACCCTTCTGTAACCTTAGCCTCATTATACCATCATTGCCCAGAAGTTCATGAACCTGTAATAGACTGAATTCTGGGTAACCACATGCACAACAGGCAGAGAGTCATGTAACAGCCAAAAGTCAATCAAAATGACCTCACGTGCCAATCATCTAGCACCACCCTCATAACCTCCCATCACCGCCCTAATATAATACAGACCTCCCACTTCCATGAGGCTGCAGCCTTCTTTGGCTTAGCCCATTTCTTTCTTGAAACGTACTTTCAATAAATCTTACTTTTCCTAAACCTCGCTGATCTGTAATTCTTTACTGCATCAACAGAAAGAACCGAGGACCCCTCAGTGCCACTGGGACAATGACAGATTTTAGGTCACCTCAGCGGTAACAACAATACCTTCCTGACGGGGTGGTGGTGAGAAGAAAATGAGATAGAATACGTAACATAAAGGAACTCAGTATGTAGTAGCTACCAATATCATAATCATTATAACCATTATATCAAAATCCTTTACAGTGGCACCTGCACCTTTTCCTGACAACAGTGGTCTGGGGACGGTACACCCTGCTGCAACCTCCTCTCTGAATGCTGAGGAGCTCAAGGGATGGGTGCTTTGGGCTTGGGAGCTGGGGAGGAGAAAAATTTACAATGGAAAAAATAAATATAAAAATCCTGTGTGTAAAATTAAAGCATAGCTTGTAGTGAAACATGACATGTTAAAAGATCTGAGAAAACCATAAGGTATTCATTTTTTTTTTCCTAGAAATCCCAACTTTGGCAATCTAGGCAATGTAAATAACTCCAACGAAGAGAAATACTTGATTCACGAAATTGTTAATTCAACATCAATTTGAAAGTAAAGCATCATTTTTTTCCTTCATGTAATAAAGTTGTAAAGTCAACACAAAAATTTTTATTGGAGACTATATTGGAGTCAGGCAGGATCATTTGCTATATAAACATAAATGGAAAAAGTCAGAACACAGAAGTGTATGTGCACTTGGGTCCAACCACGTGGAACACAGCTATAATTAGGCTGACGACTGTAACTGGCGAATGGATGGTAAGGAAGTGCAGCAGAACACAGGAAATAAAGGGGCTGCAGAAACTCTGGGCACAGAAGGGAGGAAACAGGAGACCAGATGGCAATGATAATCCTAGTGGGACAAACAAAGGACATCGTTTTCTCTCCGCTAAGGCCATTAGGTGGATTTCAAAATAGTCCAGGCAGTTGAGTGTGAGCTGAAGGCGGGCCAGCAAAGATACAGATTCGGCCTGTGCTACGCCCTGAGAAGGCCTCCAGGGGCCCCATCCTGGGCACTGCGCACAGGTAGTGGGGGAGGTGGACTGGGGAGGTGGACCAGGAAGACGTCCCAGTGCTCAGCCACTGTGAGGGAGGTAAGAACCTCTGAAGTCTGGGATTTAGAAAACACAGGGAAACAGCTCGCACATGCCATTGGCAGGATCGATAGTTCTTGTAGAATGTTCCCTGTGGATTCACCCTCTGTTATGAGAGGCTTGTCTGTGTTCAGAGTACAGTCACGTAGTGGTTAACTAGGGGAAAATATTCCGAGAAAAGCATCATTAGACTATTTTATCCTTGTGCAAACATCACAGAGTGCACTTACACAAACCTAGATGGTGCAGCCTACTACTACTCTAATTGTATGTGCTATACTTTTATGTAACTGGCAGTGCAAGTAGCTTTACACCAGCATCGCCACAAGCACGTGAGTGATGCATTACGCTACAACATTAGGATGGTTACAGTGTCATTAAGCAGCAAAAGTTTTCAGCTCCATTACAGCCTTATTGGAACCACCTTCGTATGTGCAGTCCATCATTGACCAAAATGTTCTGTGGCATTCTACAGGGTGCTAGGAAAGCATAGGCAGACAGATTTCTCTTCTCTTGGGTGTCACATGGAAGGCAATATGTCAGCAATATTTCATAAAACCAATTGCCTAGGAAAAGCGCAGAAGGTCACACAGCTATTACAGATACATGTTTTAAAGGCATATTAAAATTAAAATAAATAAGTGTAAGTATTTTCTATATCATAAATATAAATATATCTTTGCAATTAGCATCTACTGTATCTTATGCCTGATCTAAGTCATAATACATAAATCTTCATACATAAAGTTCAAACCCAGCATTCATTTAGGGTTCTTATTGGTGGTCGACTTGCCCTTTTGCGTGTGTGTGCTTGCATCTGTTCCTAAGTAATCATGGCACACACTGACAAGTTCTGTTCTGCTCCGAAGTAGCTCATAGGATGCAGATGGAAGCCAGGCTCCATGTAGAAATGAGACTGCATGCTACCTGGAAGGAGCTGACCTCACTGACTCAGAGAGCAGGAAAGTGAAACCTCTGGCTGTCTTCCAGGTTCAGGATCCCCATTGTCATTCCACCTAGCTCCACACCCCTAGTCCCTTACTCATCCTTTCCTCTACCCATCTATCTCCTCCTCCAGAAGGAGCCCTAAAACAGAGCAACTTGCCACTTTTTTAATATAACAAGTATTTTGCAATTCTCATATTTTATTCCGGAAATAAAAATTGCAAATAATAGAATCTACTTCCCCATATAATGTTGAAGGAAAATCAATATAATGCTGTAACTATAAGGAATAAATAAAAGGAAGATAAATATAACAGAAGAATATTTCCATAAGAATGTTCAGGAACAATCGCATTAACGAAGCTGTCAAATTTGGCATCTAAATGTGGAGTCCATGTGGCTGCAACAGTTCCTGATACAGTGTTTTTGTGGATCTTATCAGCAACTTAGTACCCAGGCAGCCCAGGGTGTGCAGGGAAAACTTCCCTCCTCATTGAGTTGAAGGGGTGGGGTAATGCAGGCCACAACGGCCTCGGGTACAACTATCATTATATTCAGAGTGATTATCCTCCGAGGCTTTCACCTTCTTTAGCTCCTACAGTGCCTTAGCCCTCAGGAACATCTCTTTCACTTTTGGGGGCATGAGCAGCCCTCGTAGGTCCTCCTCCAATGCCTGGAAGGCAGTGCCACAAAGAGGCCTCCAGATGCCCTGTATCTGCACATGGGGCCTCGGGCTTCCTCAGAACCCTCAGGGAAGAAGGCCAGGGGAGTGTTCCTTCCCTGGCTGCATCACCTGGGGGCACTCAGCATCCAAGCTGCCTGGTCTGGTACCTCCAAGCCCCTCAGGAAGTGGCCTCTTCAGCTTCTGCCTGCCTGTCCACTCTCCCTGAGGCTCAGACGTGGGGAACCAGAGTAGCACCCAGATCCCCAGGCTTGATCCAAGCACACCTTATTCATAGCCTGCTGCATCCTAATCCTCTGCCAGCCCCAATCCTCCTGCCAATCAAATCCTGGCGGGATCCCCACTGATTCGTCAGCCAGGCCTAGACGGGACAGAGACCCTTCTTGCTCTGAGCACCCTGCACCACAGGTGAGAAGAACAAGCTCTCTCCAGACAGTTCTTTATTGCTTTGAGACTGCCCTGGGATAATGACAAAGATTCTTCACTTGACCAAACTTTAGTCAGGCTCCTGAAACTTTTCCTAGGCCCACCTGTGCACTTCCTTGTAAAATCCAGTTTTAGCAAGAACCCTGTTAAGTCAGTTTAACCAGAACACCTACCCATAATATCTGACCACTCTCCATATTTGATAAATTCTTCACCCCCACCATCCTTCAGGTGATGTCTGATCTCCCTGCCCGCCTTCAGCAAGGATCCTGTTATTCAGTTTAGCGAGAAACTCCTTTATCCCTGACGTTTCCTCTTAGGAATTTTCCATCCTCTGACCCCATCCTGCTTTTTGGCTATAAATGCCCAATCGCCAATGTTGAATTCAGAATTGAGCCCAATTCTCCACTGAGGTCTCTTTACCCCTATTGCAATAGTCCTGAATAAAATCTGTTTTTTTGGCTTTAACTACCATCCAGCTCTGGTTTTTCTTCGATAATAATTCCACCCCAGTTGTCCCTCCTATCACACTTCCATCTCTCACCCCACATCACAGCCCTTGCAAAACAGCCTACAACCACAGGCACTCAAAACACCAACACCAACACAACACAGTGGTATACACAACACACTGTGTGTTTTGATTTTCCTAATCACTGTAGCCTGACAACAATTACAATAGGGTGCCTGCTGTTTACAAAGCACTTTCATGTTGAAAGAGGAGATGACTTAGAAATCCCAGCAAGATCATGAGCAAATTATTTACCTTGTCTGAGACTGTTCCCTCATTTGTAAAAAGGGAGAATCATGACCTCCAACTTGGTTCTTGACATTTTAATGAAATAGTGTGTGAAAAGTAGAAAGTGCTGCACAAATGTTACTGGTTCCAAGAGCCAAGTTGCTGCAACTCCAGATCCAAATCGCTACTCAATCAATGACTTCTGATTTGGAACAATTTTTTGAAAGTTATATTTTCTAGAGGTACCATTTTTACTGGGAAAAACTAATGACACTGTTCAAGAAAAAATTGAGCAGTTTAATTGCCTATAGTTCTACCATATTGACACAAGTTTTTAGTTTGTATGCTTCACCTTCAACATAAATATCTATTTTTTAGAGTGTTTTAATCATACTTAGGAAGTTCTTTTCAAGCACGTATGGTTCCAAGGAACAAAAGAACCTCAAGGCACCAGAAAACCTCAAGGCCTGAGCTGAAGGAAAAAGTCTGACTCTCAGATTTCTCCACAAAGGAGGAGGTCGTAGGGTTATGAGAGGAAGAGCAAAAGAGAGCCGCTGTACTTGGGCTGAAAGTGGCTGAACTTGGGCACAGCTCTGAGCATAGCACCCTCCTTCCTGCACGGAGTCTGAGATGCTAAGAAAGGGGAGTTAATGCTGGGCCTGGCTCTGGCAAAAGCTGAAGAGCTGGCGATATCTTTGTGGTGCATCCCCAGCTGGAAGACTGCTGGAGAGCCCTAGAGCTGAGGGAGGGGCTGTGGAGCCTGCCCTGCCCCCACAACCGCCTGGGAAAAGGAAGCAGAAAAAGGAGAACCTGTTACAGTCACTACACTTCCTTCTCTTTGAGCTCTTGGGACATCACTGACCAGCAGCTGCACGGAGGACGACCGCAGCAAAGGGCCACTGTCTGATAACACCAAGGTAACTTTAATTTTCACTCTTCTACCCTGGCATGAGGAATGAGCTGAGGCTGCCTTATTTTTCTCCTGGGGCAGCTGAAGTATACTCCTAGAGTGAGGTGTCCCTTCACCTGTCCCAGCCAAGATTTCCCTTGACTAAACTGGGAAGGGGTCGTAGTCTTAAAATTCGGAATTTTCGAAAACTGGGAGTTGTGTTCTAGAGGTGATTGCCTTTGGAAAGACAACGGAGCCCAAGACACCCAAGACAGCTTCCACTCAGGGTTTAGGCTTACAGAAGGAAAACAGGCTAGAAGCCACTGACTGGTGCGGATTGAAGACATGTCTCAGTCAGTTCTGCTGAGCCAGGTTTGTCTAAGTGGAACTTTGTTTTGCCTCCTTGCCTTAACTACCAAGGAATGCGAGTCCATTCACGTCTTCCAGGGGGCCCTGTCCTCATCTCTGAAGCAGGCTCCCCAGAAATAGGTCAGCTGATGGAGACACACACCCTTCCTTCCTGGCCTCTAAGAGCTCGGGCCTGCGTACCAGACCTGGCATTGTGAAGACACTGGGCACCTTTGGGGTGGAAGCTCTTCGTCCCTGTGCTTGCATGGCTCTGCGTGCTCCGTAGGAAATGAATGGCTAATGTGTGCCCCTGGCTTTCTCCCCCCAGATTTAGCAGTGGCCACCATGGGTTCTGCGAATTCCCGAAGTCACAGGGCGGAAGCCCAAGTGTTGATGATGGGCCTCGACCTGGCCGGCAAGACCACGCTCCTGTACAAACTGAAGGGCTACCAAATGGTGGAGACCCTGCCCACAGTTGGCTTCAATGTGGAGCCTCTCGAAGCGCCAGGCCAAGTGTCCCTGACTCTCTGGGACATTGGGGGGCAAACTCAGCTCAGGGCCAGCTGGAAGGACTACCTGGAAGGCACGGACATCCTGGTGTACGTGCTGGACAGCGCGGACAGAGCTCGCCTGCCCGAGGCAGCGGCTGAGCTCACGGACATCCTGGACCACCCCAGCATGGCCAGCGTCCCTTTCTTGGTGCTGGCCAACAAGCAGGAAGTGCCTGATGCTCTGCCGCTGCTGCAGATCAGAGACAGGCTGGGCCTGGAGAGGTTCCGGGACCGCAGCTGGGAGCTCCGGGCCTGCAGCGCCCGCACGGGGGCCGGGCTGCCCGAGGCCCTGCAGAGCCTGCGGAGCCTCCTGAGATCCCGACGTCACTGTGTCCCCAGGTGAGCACAGTGGGGCAGCGAGGGCGGAATGCAAGACGGCTCGCTGCGGCTTATCTTTGCTCCTGTGACCTGGAAGCACCATCTGCTCCTTGCGAATCTGAAGTTCGATTTATCCAAGGAGACATCCTTCTGTGCTTGGACAGAAAGTTTTCTCCTAGGGACTTATCGTCACTGGCATTTATGTTAAAAATCAATTATTGGTTGAATCATGATACTTGAGAAAAAAACGTACCTCAACAGACCTCAACTCATTAGCAAGCGTGAACCAAGCAGTTGTAATGATAGGGCAGCAGGTAATTGGAGTAAGAGAGCATAATAATTAAGACCTAGGTTTGCAGAGGGAAAGAGGCTTCAAAATCAAATCAGAATATCATCTGGACATGGTCATGGTCTGATGAGTGACTTTCCCTGACAGTGCCTTAGTTTGTGCCACGATCGCTCTGAAAGCAAGCGGCCAACGAGCAGAACTGAGCAGGCGAGTCTGCTCCCATGGGATCTCGGGTTTAGAAGGTCACAGGGTGCTCGGCCTTGGGCAAAGAACCAGGAGTTCTGGCCTTCTCAAACTTGTCTGCTTCTCTGACCCTGATTAAACTTTCTCTGCCCTTTTGTTATCCTGCGTTGGTCTTTTTCTAAACCCTTAATTTTTTTCCTTCTTGTACACATATCTTTCCTTCAAGATCTAATTAATGAATGATTTCATTCATTTGTTCATTCACTTAATCAAAAAATATCTACAGCATTGAATTTGTGGCAAAATGCACTGAACTTTTAGCTATGGACCGGGCCCTCTAATCGGGAGGTACGGATTTTGACAGCAAGAAATCTCTCACATCATCACTAGTAAATGCTTCTTATAATCTGAGTGTTTGAATGGCACACAACTCACGTTCAGCACCAGCTCTCAGGTCAAACAGCTCTAAATGTTGGCGGTTGCTTCCTATCCTGGGCTAGTGTCAGCTTCCTTGAAGCTCCTGACAGTGGTTCTGCTCTCTCTGGAGTGACAGACTATACACTGGCCCTCAGTCCCCCTCCAACATCTGGTACCTGTGAGGTCTCTCTACCAAAATCTTCCCGTCCAGCATCAGGTTAGGCTCCCCTGGTTCCCTTCACTACTTGTCAGTCGATGTGCTTCAAGACTTCCTGTGTGTATTAGACACAGGAAAGTGCAAAAATGCGGACAAATGAGACAAGGCCTGTGGCCTCATGGAGTCTGGTTGGGGAACAGTGGGACCTAGCTCACATGAAAGTGTGAAGATAGAGGCTCGGTTCAGCAACTGTTCCCTGAGCGCTTACTGGGGCCAGGTTCTGTGTTCAGTGTTTTATGTGTAGTATCTCTAATTCCTCCAGCGCAACAAAGTAGGCGTCATTCCCATCTTATATAATTAGAAACTGAGGCTTGAAGAGGTTCTGACTTGCCGGAGCACAGAGCTATTTAGTGACATATCTGGAATTTGAAACCAGATGTATCTAGCCCTAATGATGTCTTTATTGTTTCACAATATCAAGCTTCTAGAAGGTTTAAGATTCACCTTCAGTAAGAAGAAGGAGACTTTGGAAGCCTGAGGGAGGGTGTCAGAAGGATAAGTAAGCCAGAGTGGCAGAAATAGCAGGTCAGGGTGAAGGTAACCTGTTATATAAAAAGAAACAGAACTGGAAAAAAAGTTAAGGTCCATGTGGGGGAAGGCTTGGACTTTGTGATCAGAAGTTTGGCTTGAGAAAGTGAAATCATGGGCTCTGACATTTAGAAGGTTAACTTAGTGGAAGTGTGATGTGGGGTGGATTAAAGAGAAGGAGGGCCACTGGGGATGGGAAGGCAGGGAGACCAGCTAAATGCCCATTGCAGTAAGGGAGGAGAGGAAAGGAAATGAGAAAACTGAGAACCATTTTTAAGGAGAAAAGCCAAGACAGGAATTTGAAGACAGATCAAAATTTGGGGGTCTACTTGAAGGATGGGAACGAACTAAGAAGGTGGACACAGGAGGAACAGGCTAGGGCAGAGACCAGACTGCTTTTGAAGTGCTGAGTCTAAATGTGTTTATAGCTCCTTTCAAATGTTTCCACTATCTGCAATCCTTGAGATACCAAGGACCCTGTTGGATGTATCTGTGCGTTCTCAGTCATGGTGACTCATTTCTTCACATGATTCGTCACTTTTTATTATGAGCTCATCTTCAGTAGGATTTGCTTTTTCTGTGTGACTCCCATGTGCTCTCGGGAACAGGGTTTCTACACAGAGTGGCTCCACATTAGTATCTACTCGGATCCTAGAGGTTTCAATTGTTTTAGACCAAATATGTTAATTTCTCTGCTTGGGGCTCACGGGCCTTGTAGGGAGTATAAATCTGGACTCTGCCCCAGTCAGGACACAGGCCTTGATGCTCTTGTTTTTCTGCTGAGCTCAGGTCAAAAGTTTCTCTCCTCCAAGCAAGCCTAAGGCCATATCTCTCATTCCCATACAGGTGTTATTACCCCAGCCTAGTCCCTAGAGCCTAAATCTGGCTCCTTTAAGATCCTCATGGACCCCAGGCTTCCAACTCACACCCAACTGCTTTGGCTGTTGTTCCTCTCTTCATTTCCACCACTTGAGGATTTCTCTTTCTTTTGTGCAAGGACAGCATACATTAAAACAAATATTTATGATGATGATGAAGATGATGATGATGATGATTTTGGTTGCAGTTTACCCAACATTTCTATGACTCTGTAATGGGAAAGTGTCTCTATCTACCATGTTGCTGAAAGTCCTGGTTGTTTTGATATGTGGCGAGGAGCCTTCTTGAGGTGCTGGCAGGAGGATGCTATGATGAGATCTATACTTAGGAAGATAATCTGGGCAGCTGTGTTTGGGTGGAGACAGGATCCCGAAGGCAGGAGGCAGGCTGGAGGATAACCAGGGCATCTTTTGACTGATGAGTATACTCTTGGCACCGCTGGTCTGAACGGATCGTTTATCACCGCAGCGTCCCTTCCTGCTATGGGGATTCTTCTCCCTTTTCTCGACAATCACCTTTTCCAACTGGGCTAGTCTCCTTTCTGTCACAAGGATGTAGCAGGCTCTTGCTCAGCTCCAAATGTGTGCTTCTCGCTGGGCAAGGCAGAGTGGACAAGGGGGCCAGCAGGTAGCTCTGAGTATATGTCAGCAGTCCCAGATCCTCAAAGGCAGATGTGCTTAGTCTTAATAATTCCCAGAACGTCTTCTTTCATCAATCATCCCCCTTGGATAGGACTAGGGAAGAAGGACAACAAAGCAAAATCTAAGGACCACGCCCAGTTAGTAGTGACAACCACTGTTTGCTGGTCTATCTCCTGCTGGGAGGGAACGAACATCAAATCAGGCGGATAGAATTCTCCGCGGTGAGCTCTAGGATGTGAACTCTACAGTCTCTGGGAGGAAGGTGGGGTTTGAGAGCCTTGGAGTCCAAGGGCAGCTTTGCCAACCTCACTGCCTTCTGAGATGTTTGCCTGAAGTGATTACTTGAATCTCACAGGATGCCAAGCCCGGCGGCCCCCTCCTGGGATTTCTGCTGCCCCCTGCACGTGTGCTCTGTCCCTTCCAGCTTCCTTGTCAGCTGAAAGTCCTTGTACTTATAGTACTAACCCCAATAGTGTCAGCATTCCTCCACTGTCACACAAATTTATGGAAGACACCCTGCTGTTCCTTGGACTTAAAATGTTTTCCTGAGGATCTACTATTTAAGGGCTCTCAGATCGCAACTCCGCAGGAGGCTTCCCTGCCCACTCCAGCTGTGTTTATCCTCCCTCTGAAATCCCGCAGTGCTGTCTCTGAGCTGAGACGCTCCCACATGTTGGTGTGTGGTCTCCCCAAATACAGTGTAAATTCCAAAAGATGAGGGCCCTTCCTTGCATCCATTAGGCCCTCCTGGGAAAATACAGATACTGAGAATTGCTCATTAAATACATGGGCGGATGATAAATAACTGAGTAAAGCCAATGAACTGGTGTTTGGCAGAGAGTCCCCAGGTCCTCTGAACTGTCTAGAATAAAATACAAAAGAAAAAAAGAGAACACCAAGTGGCTTACTGACTCGAAAGTCAAAATGGCATCATAAACCTATACTTCAGGAATCCTCTGTAGTAAAAACAACAGAAGGTCATACGTACCCTTTCTAGAACATGTCACGTTCAGAACTACCTTTTAGTCTAGGTGGGAGAGGGACTGTTGAATGGGGACTGAGGATGGAGGGGCTAGCACAGGTGGGTGGGGTATGGTG
Organism: Cynopterus sphinx; assembly: GCA_030015415.1. NCBI lineage: Eukaryota > Metazoa > Chordata > Mammalia > Chiroptera > Pteropodidae > Cynopterus > Cynopterus sphinx. The sequence goes on along the minus strand of CM057381.1, from coordinate 84,252,929 downwards.
TGGGGCCCTTGGAAAGGTTGGACCCCCCGAGGTGGCCAGTGACAGCAGGCACAGGGCCCAGAGCCAGTGCCTGGGACAAGGGCAAAGGCGTTGCACCAGGCGATGGCCTGGCTTTGCCCATTCTGGGGCTCCTGCCCTCATTTCTGTCTCCACCCTCACAGTGATGGCTCTGGAGGGAGGATGGGGCTTCATCCTTTCTCAGAACCTCCTCGGAAGACCACCAGAGAGCCAGCCTTGCCCTCCATGGAACAAGAGTGGGCCAGCCCTTAGGACTGGGAATTCCATTCCCATTCCTGATGTCGACAAAAGGGTAGGGCAGTCCTCAATGACAGCTTTGGCCCTTGCCTCCCCACTAGAGCAGGCTGGAGCTCTCCAGGGACATGAAAGTAGGAGGCAGGGGTCAGATGGAGTGGCTTTCATCCTGCTCTTGTGCTCAGAAATGCACATGTCTGACTACACATATGTACGTATACATGTATATGCATTACAGAGACACAACACAAGGAACTTAAGGAAAAAGAAATTTCATGCTTTCTGTTTTATTTAGTTTTGTTTTTTAAATGGTGTTCTTTTCACCCCAGGGGTATCTAGTTTACTTTTTATTTCTTTTTTCCTGCAAACACCGTGTGCAGTAACAATCGTTCTACTTTGGAGAGCTGAATACCCCTTTGAAAATGAGGTTGGGTTTCTGCCTTTCTGACTCACTGGTTTTAAAGATTTTTCTCCTTCCCCTCTCGGTTGCAATCAATCCCTTGGTGAAAGAAGGAATCGCGGGAGTTGAGTTTTGGCTTGGTCCTACTGAGTTTTAGTTTTCAGTTCCACACACTCGCCTCCCATGGCTGGGGTTGGGGTTTTGTGTCCTCGAAAGTGGGCCAGGCCGCATCCTCAGCATGTGGGTGAGTTGACACCTTGCTTTTCCTTTTCATCCTCTAGCTCCCTAGCCCCAACCTCAGGCAGGCAATTTCCTCAGAACCAACATAACTCACAAGGCTAGGGTGACACTCCCTCCAAGTAGCCCCAGCCCCCCACTTTCCTACAAGTTTTTAGAAGTTGGACAGGAATGACAAGATTATTCTGGTCTGTGCAACTTGTCCCAGAGCCTAGATCAAGATGGGACAGTTCTCCAAGTGAGCGGGAGGTGGAAATGCAAATCCTTTGCCGCCACCTCTTGGGCCTGTGAGCACAGATACAGATTAAAAATAAGAGGCTTAATTCTTCCTGTTGAAATAAGGGAAGAGATTTCTCCCCACTCCCTTTTCTTAGAGCATTTACTTTAGAAAATGTGTAAAATTTCTTTCCTCTGTCTCTTTTGAAATGAATACAAATCTTTTTAAAAGCTGCCTCATCCCTTTGCCAGCTTTAGGACTCAGAAATGCCTCTCAAGGGAACCAACCCTTTGAAATGTAATCATCAAGGGAGATAGTGTCCCTGCCTCCAGGCTCTGCAGGAGAGTGGGAGCCTAACTTGACAGCCTATCTCTTGTCATAAAGATATGAGAAGTTTGTATTTCTTTAGGTTAAAGCCAATTAACTAACACAGATGAAGACCTCAATTACCAGGTGAGTCTAGGATGAACTTTGGGTGACAAACGGTGCTGTCAAACCCTCTGACTCGAGGACCCTCTGTTGTTTATTTTGAGAATGTAGGTGACAGAGTTGCCTGGCTGCAAGCACGGGTGAGGCTCCTTTCTGTTTTTGCAGTCTCGGTAGATTGCCTGCGATGTGCATCACATTGCGGTTTAACGTTTATTCAATAAGAAAGCTGTTTTCTTTCTCTACTACCTTTGTAGTGAGATTTTCCAGGCAAGCGGGAAATCTGTTTTTAATTCTATTTCCCCAGCAGACCCCATTGGGCTGGCTCTGTAAGCTTCAAGTTGCACACATGATTAGTAAAATCATGTCATGAACCCTGAATGCATCCTAGGTGGTTCCCGGAAGGCACCTAATTAGGAATGATAAATTTCTGTCTGGCCTGCAGCATCTCCATCCCTCAGGACAATGGGAACCTGTGATTGCCTCTGAATTTACTGAGATGAGTGTTTGTTGGTGCAGAAAAGTCTGACCCCTGCATTCCCTTCCTGCATATAAAAGCAACAGCTCAGGAAAAACGAAACAATTTAAGACAGGAAAAAAGTCTTTTATTTTTACTTCATTGTCTTGATTTTCACTTCTCTGATACGGTCAACCACAAGGAAAGTTGGTGATGTTGCTGCAAATTAAAACTTTTTAAACATTCTCCATGAGGAACAGCATTGCTCTGTCTCTGATCTCAAGCTAAAACCTGGATATTGGTCCTCCCAGAGACATGTGGATATGTCTGCAGCCTACTTCAAGCATAAAGTTGCAAACCTAAATAGATTAATTCTCATAAAAGCACTTTGATTCTTCAAATAAAAGAAGGCGTTATGATTATAAATTAGCTCTGGATTGTGAACATGACACCATATCATTTTGCAATTTTTATTCTACCTTTTCTTTGAATTCCACGAACTTTAGTCTCATATGGCATTAAGTTTTGGCTTAACCACGAGAGAGAATATAAAGGATACAAAGAAATGTCAGATTTCCAGGGTTATGAAAATTCTTCCATGAGAGAATCGCTACCAAGATGGAGATGCAATCCACCCTTTGCTCAAATTGGTGCTGTCTAAATGCCATTGAGTGCACTGGTTTGGAGTCTGGCCTTGAAGTCAGGCAAAACTGACCAGAACACCAGCTCTACACTTGACCAACTCTGTGGGCAAATCATTTAACCACACTAAGCCCCAGCTGCCTCATCTGCAGAGTGAGAACAATAATAGGAGGTACCTCATGAAGTCCTCATGAGCATTCAGTGAGATATTTTTCTCATCCAGTCAACTTGTATTTTTTGAGAACCTACTATGTGCAAAGCCCCGAGCTACGTGAGCAGCTGCAGAAATGAAGGAGAGGCAAACACAGTCCCTGCCCTTGAACTTACGGTCTAGTTTTAAGAAAGGACAGCTATCAATATTAAGTTATGCTAAAGCATATTAGAAATGCAAATGAAGCCTAGAGTTCTGAGGGCCCATGCTGTTCTTGCAGATCCCTTTCCCACCATCAGGACCCTCCAGGTCCAGATTTGTTTGGGTGGCATGGCTGGTGAGAAGGCGGAGAGGGCAGGACTCCAGGGCTCAAGACAGATCTTATGAATTCTTAAACTCTGGGCATTTATCCTCCAGCCTCCTCCCTATTACAATTATTATCTCTATTCAAGTTTTCTCCTCTCATTTTCCAGCCCAAAGCACTTTCAATGTGAGTCCTCGAAGCCCAGACTCAGTCTCTTCTTCAAGCGCTTTAAATGCACCCTACCCTTGCAAAGGCTAGCAGGCTGAACAAAGAGAACTGATTCCAAAAGACTGAAAATGGAATCCCACACTCAATTCTCCTCCTCTCTGAAATTCTGCAATTCCAGGTGCATCCCTTGGACCTTAATTTTTCAAATAAAATGTCCCTAGAGGAAGGGCAGCAGGAAGAGTTATTTGCACTTTAAAGTGAATAAATTTTCAGGATAGTTTTTGTTAAGGAGGTAAAGCTGAAAGTTGAGAACAGCTAAAAGAAATATGGGGGTGCTGCCAAGAGGGAAAGGATTGGAACTTTGCAACTTTGCCCAAGGTGACATTGGATGTGGGCCATCTCTCTCTCTCATAGCCCACACAGCAAGGACCTGCTGTATGCAGAAAGGAGGCCCAGGAGGGAAGATCTGGGTGTGTGGGACTGCCACCTTCTCTAGGCACTTGAGGACAAAATTTTAACAATCTGGCCTCACCTTCTTCCCACTCTCCCATTTCAGTCCAGTGTCTTCATCAGAGGTCAGCTCCCCAGGGCACAGAGCAGGTAGACAAGTTTGGAGAATGGATCCGGGGCCGGGTGGGGAACAGCAGATGGAAAATGAGCATCCGGAGGTCTTCATTACTACTGTTTAGTAGAAAATGCTAACATCCAAGGGACAACCAGATGGAAGGGAGCTTCAGCCTTTGACTGGAAAAGCCCCTTTTCCCTCAGTTGCGACCTATTCTTCAAGTGGGGTTTGCCCTGCTGTAGAGTGACAACATCATGACCCAGGTAGAATTGAGGATCACAAACTTCCATTGGCCTGGGCTTAGCTGGGGAAGGACTTCATTCTGTTAACACAGCATTCCAAACTCTTCAAGCGAGTCGTTGGCAAAGGCCCCCGCTTCGACCACTGCGAAGAGAGGATCAAGTTCTCCAGGATGATCAGATGATCCCCCTGTATCAAGAGCTCCAGGCGGCGCGCCAGAAGCCTGCTGGTTGTTTTGGTCTGACATAGTCATGGGTCACAAGGTTCTTACACAAGCTTCTGGATGGCCCTGCCATCAGCCCTTTCTGCCCCTCAGCCAGTGATGATGACTCAGGATATTTCAGAATGGAGGCTCAAGAAACACTGGACCGGCAGGTTTATCCGGAGGCAATTTTCAGGCATTTTCTAGATATCACTTTAGTAGCTGATTCCAGACCTGACTGAGACACTGGACACCACTGCCAGGTTTTGCCTGAGGTGCCACAGTGAGTTCAGGCTGGAGTATAAGTACCTGAAATAATTCGTTGGGAGAAACAAGGAAAGAACATCACTGAGATTTGTGGCTTCATGTTGTGTAGTGCACGCATACAGGTAACTGTACAATTTCCTCAAACCTCACTAGAGGGACAGCAAAGGATTAAAAAAAGAAAAAAATGCTAAACACCACAAAGACAAAGAAAGCAGAAGAGAAAGTAACAGGCCTGGGTGTATGAACTCACAGAGTCCGCTACAACACTAGAGTTTGTACCCGGATTTTGGAGATGAAGCACAGAGAAGTTAAATAACTTGTCCCAGGTCACACAGCCAATTTTGAATGTCTACAGAGATGTGACTGAGAGACCATGCACTGTACAGCCCCACAGGGATAAGCAAGCCCTTCTGCACCAAGCCCAGGAGATTGTAAGACTTGGAATATCAAGGAGCTCCAAAGTGGAGCTGAAAACTGAATTGGTAAAAAGTCTGTATGAAGATATAATCTTCCAGATGCCTTTGCTATTTTGCTCAGGCCAAGCAACTGCCTCTTTGCATCCTGGCAGAATACTGTCAGTTTATTCTCTGGAGGCATTACCCAGTTGAGAAGGGGGTGAGGCCTCTATGAAAACAGGAGAATTCAGTTAAAGCCTGTGAACTGACTGGCGAGGCTGCTCAGATCCCTTCCCCAGTCAGCTCCTTGCACTGGCAGTGAGGCATAACACCTCAGGCAGGGACTGGGAGTACCTCTCTAGGGATTCTGATCAGCTGGAGAGAAGACACATGACATTGGCATTTGAAGGTGTTCCCCGATGAAACAGCTGACTCACCAATTGATGAGCCCTGCCTATGTACTCATCAAGTTTCTAACAGATTTTTGGTATCTTCCTCTTTTCTACTTATTATTATGGGAAATGTAAACCTACAGAGAAATTGGAAAAAAAAATTGTACAACGAACACACATCAATCAACCTCTTAAATTCTACAATTGTTAATATCTTATAACATTTGTTTTATCTTTGTATTATGTGTGTACGTATATTATTTTCTTGAATCATTTGAAAACGAGTTACAGAGATTGATGTTTCAGTCATACACATTTCAGTACCTCGAGCCTAAGAATAAGGAACCTTACTTATCCTACATAACGCAAATCCATTATCCCACCTAAGAAGATTTAAAATAATTACCTAATATATTCTAATATTCACACACTCTTTACTAGGGAGCTACTGGTCCTCACGCTCCCTCAAAAGAATAAACCAAGATGGAGACATGAGATCCTGGCAACACAGACGTCAACACCAGAGGGAAGCAAAGGAATTTTCAGAATAACCTCTCTGCAGAGGTGTCCAGAGCAACCACAACAGATGGGAGCAAGAACAGATGTTTTTTCCTTTCTCTTTTTTTTCTTTCTGTTTTACTTTCAGAAGTTTCTCTGGACTGCTAGGTTCCCTGGAGCATCTTTGCTGACAGCAATGGGCAGAAAAACCCTCTCGCTCTTTCCTGTGTACCACAGGTGAGCATGGAGGTGTTATTGGGCCTACCTAATTCTTCACTTCTTCCTCCATCCACACCCCTGCCATGGCCTCATCATAGATGGATTGTCCTTCCTGGTAGACTTTGGCAGTGGCCACATGATTTTTTTGGCCCGTGGGTTGTTAGCAGATGAGGTACAGCAGGTGTTAAAATGTGCCTATACACTGGGGCTCACTCTGGTCTGTCGCTGCCGTCGCCATCAGAAAACAAACTTTGGGTAGCCCAATGTCTGAGGACTGGATGAGACACATGTAGAGCAAAGCTACCAAGGTGGTCCAGAGCCCCTCAGCCATGGCAGCCTGAACAGAGGTACCAGATGAGCCCAGCCCTCATCAGCCAAACCCCAGGTGATACCCAGAGCTCTGAAGACAAATGCTTATTGCTGAATGTCACTGAGAAGATTTCTGTGGGATTTTTATCCCCCTCAGCACTAGCTGACTCATACAGGCACTGAACATTGGAAACTGGATCTACTGTTTTATATGAAGATTTCACAGGTTTATAAAAAGGTGCTCAGGGATGGCATTCCAAGTACAAATCAGGAAAATAGTTTGAGTCTCTAATAATTTATGAGCCAAGGAAAAGAGATTTTAACCTCAGCAGGGTGTAGTAGGTGGCAAAAACAGTCCGACTTTACTCAGCATGTGCTTTGAATTCTGTATTGAAGAGAGTCCAACACATACACGGCCACATCAAGGGAATATGCACCCCTGGGCACTGAGGAAGAGAGTGTGGTGATGATGGCTACTTTCTGGCTTTCAGCTGTGTGAGGCTGCATATTAGACCCCTTAGATTCCTTGACCTCTCAGTTTCGCATGTTCCTATGAGGTGTCCCTGGCCATAAAACTCTCTCCCATCTTATGGGTGTTTAACTGATCCTAACTTAACACGAATGCACTGATCCGATGCTGTGCTGAGAGCAGGTTTTAGTGAAGGGTGAGGAGCAGGCAATGGGTTCTAGAAGCCAGAGATCCCAGAATGGATTCAACGCAGACTCCTATATGGTGTTGATCAAAGGGGAAAGCATCATGACACAGGGGAAAATGCACCTGACCTGGGCAGGACCCACTGGAACTTAATCACACTAGCCCTGTAAGAAAGCATCCCCTTCCTTCCTGCAGTGTCAGCTCTGCTTCGAATGGGGCTGCCGGGTAGGGGAGACTCACCAAAGCTGAGTGTCTGAAGGTGTGGACAGGAGGGAAAGCTGGAAGGAAGGACAGATAGATTCGAGTGCTATGGTTCACAGACTTGTTTGGATTTAAGAAATAAGTGGAATAATATATTCTCAGAATGCCAGCCAGAACAGACAGGGACTCAAGTCTTCTGGATCAGGAAGAAGGCTGTGCTGGACTGAATAAAAGGCTCCTCCCAGGCCAGGGCATCCCAAGCAGACATCTGGGGGCATGGGATGAGGAACTGGAAGGGACAGAAACAGGGAGAAACAGAGAGATAGCTGTCTCACTGTCCAGTGGGTTCCCAGCCTCCAGATGGGGTGCACCCTCAGGGTATCGATCTGGGTAGGGACATGGAAGATGGACATGAAGGCACAGAGGAATCCTCTCTCCCCTGCTGCCCTGAAATGGCTCAGGAACTAGGCAAACTGGAATGTGGCAGAAGCCATGGCTGAGTGGGATTAGGGCTGGGGAGATGGGCCAGGCAGGCCTGGCTCATGACGGGATGAGCTCAGGTTCACTTTCAGGAGGGATCAGTGTCTGAGAAGATGCCATCTGGGTGGCATGCAGCCATGAGTGGAGGCAGCTGACAGCTATTACAAGGTGGCTGTGGCATGGTTTGGGCCAGTGTTTCCTAAAGTGGGACCTGTGAAATACTGGTTCTGAAAATGTAATGAGCTGTTGACCTGAAAAGAGGGTTCTAAGGCCAACAAGCTTGGAAAATGCTGGGTTTAATAAAATGAAACAGGTTTCTCCACTTCAGGACATCTCAGAGCCCTTAACATGATGCTGGAAACAGCAATCTCTAAGGTGTGGCAGGCAGGGCCATGGTGGAGCGTTTGATCATGACCATGGAACCCTTTCTACCCAGAACATAACATCAAACTAGTGAACTGCTGACAACACGCGCCAGAGTGGGAAGTGGGCGTCAGTTGGGGGGTAGCATCAACAGGAAAAGGTTCTGGTTCCTTGTTTGTTGACACACCAGCATCATCGCCAAGCCCTTCTTCACTGGCTGGGTCTATTTAGGGTTTCAGAGCCGACAGACAAATGAACTGACGTTTGAGACAGACTCTGCCCCTGTGGGAAACTGAAGTGCTGATTAAACAAAGAAATGCACGCAGAGGTCCGATCCTAAGGTACCTAGCACCCATCAAAGAGGCTGGGGCCAAGCGGACCCACAGATCCAGGGTGTGTTCACAGCCAATACAAAACCAAGAGCACACCTCTTCACTAGCTGGAGAACTCAAGGTGCATGGTGGTGTGCCTTGCTAAGGCTGGCTGTGGAGAGAACAGGGGCAGCTGAGGACAAGCCCCGGGAGTCCAGCCCAGTTGGCTGGGTGGAATGCAGGAGTCGACGATTTAAAACCATAGCTGCCTCCAATTCCCTCGCTGCGGGGAGCTCGGTCACTTCACTTTCCCAGTTTCTCCAGGTGGCTTGGGGTGCTGACACCGCTCCATCCAGGTGCTAACAAAAATTCTTCTTTTCTGAAGCACAGGAGGAATGTTTCCTTAGAAAGGAAACGAAAGGATGAAGGATGCCAAGGACAAGGACTTTTAAAAACATTGACGACACCAAATCACTGCAGGGTGAAAGTAACTCAGATCTGGTGTCAGGCGGCTGCCTGACAAAGCTTCTGGGCACACAGGCCTTTTAATTTTTATCTTTTTCTCTCTCTGATGCGCCTGCCCAGGAGCCCCAGGTTTCAGGCAGTTGTGCTCTGGGCCTGAGCACCTGGCGTGTTTAATACCTGGTCCTGTGATTGATTGTCTCTGATCAGAAGGCAGCCACATGTTGTACATTCAGGACCTGGACTAGGAACCCAGTGAAAGCAAAATAAACGTGTGAGCTTTTATCTGGACCAGGTGAGAACAGTTTGGGTGTGGAACGTGTGCTTATCCTCACACGCAGATATTCCGAGGACCATGATTCCACCTCTGCGCAAGGAGCCTGAGGACTTAAGAGGTCTTGCCCCAAATGCCACGGCTCAGGAGGGGCAGAAGTTCATTCTAGGTCAGCACCGCTTGGTGGCAAAGCAGAGACAGCCCAGCTTCAGGTTCTGTCACATGCGTCCCCTGGGGCATCAGGCAGTTCCTCACCTTTCTTTGCTATGTTCTTTGTGGAAGGAATGTGATAACCACTGTCCACAGAGCTCATAGGGTCTTTGTGAGGGCCACATAACATGACGAACCAAAGGTACTTTGAAGTGGAATGACTACATGCAGATTGTTGATACCATCCAGTCCTTTCCTTGGTTATCTAACAACTTGGCCTCCCAAAGGTCTTACTTTCTCTTGCTGGTTCTTACAAACTGACTAGGGAAAAGGAAGAAGGCAGGTGGACATGAGGTGTACATGGTGTTTAAGGTGGGGGTCCCTGTACCAACAGCCAGAAAGCCCAGGGGAGGTTAGGGAAGATTTCACAATTAAGAGACTGAATTTGAACCTTGGGAAAGCTGACTCCCACAGACCTTCGGCCCCCCCACCTCCACTCAACCCTTCTCCAAAAGGCTCCAGAAACTAAAAATACCCTGGCCACCTGCTGCCCAGGGAGGCAGTAAATCACTAGCCATTGAGCACCAGAATCCAGGCCGGGCCTGACCTAACACCGCCGATGGCAGCTGACAAGGGTCTGACAGGGTAAGTTCATTTCCTGGGTGGAACCCAGGAAGCAGGGGCAGCACTGAAGGTGCTAACAGGGTGTGGGGTATTTGGAGTGAAAGGTGTCACGGGATGGAAGGAGGCTTCCTGGGGATGGGCAGTGCCTCCTGTGGTAACAGGCAACCGCTTTACTATATAGAGTAAGATCACCTCATCCGAATCCAAGGCCAGCCATTCTACTGCTGTCCTATTACCCCAGGGCCACCAGATGTCACTGTTACAGAGAGCACGGATATTTGTGATCAGATCCTGGGACGGGCATGGAGACAGTTCAACCTGTGCGGGCTCAGGACACATCCGGAACATGTTTCCTGCTTCCAGTTCTTATTCATTAGATCAATCATCCCCAGGCACTGTAATCAGTCCAATTCACAAAATGGAACCAAGAAATGCCCCAAATCTGTTCCCTTTACTCTCAAAGCAATGCTGTGAATCAGAAATGAGGGGCCAAAGCAGAATGTGTCATTTCTTTTTCACTAAATGCATCAACAAACACATTTGTCGGGGACAAGAAGTAGTGTGTTGTGCTGTCGTGTTGCTCAAATTTGAAAAGTGGGGACCCCTGAGAGCATGTTCTCCATTTTGTCACTCCGCCCCCTAGAAACATCACTGCATTATAAGTGAACTATTGTCACCTGAGCACTGGGTCCAACTAGTAAAAATACTACCAGGAAGTACAAAGCACAAAGTCAAACAATGAAACTGAGAGCTACTCAAGTATAATAAATAGACCTAGATGAACAGAAGAGAGCTTAGGTTAAATTCTTTTGGTCATTTAAACAATCCACAAAACTGAATAATTTTCATAATTTTTAGGCCCTTGGGAACATGTCTAACATTGCTGGAATAGATAGAGCACATTTTTGGTCACTGAATTGCTGTGTGGCCAAGCGGCAAGTGAGCGAACCCCGTCGAGCTTTAGGCTCCTTGTGTATAAACTGGACTTCTCCAAGGCTCCTTTAAGCGATATAAGGTCCTAGGATTCTAAGTGGCTCTGAGAAACTCCTGTAAGTAGGGAAGGTGGATGTCAAAAATGGTAATACAAAGCCACATAAGGTCACTTACGTGACAAGACAGGGCTGGAAGAATTCAAAGTCCTTCTCTTTTGACTCCCAGGAGCCTGAGGAATGTCTCCAGGAAAGGGAGGAATTGGACACCTAGAACATAACACCGTGGAACTCTGACCACAGCTGATCACTCTTGAAGAGTTGGGAAGTAGCTAATCAAATATTTTAAGATGTCAGCTTGATTTGTGTCAACACAAGCATCTAAAAGAACTGGTTTCCAAAAATAAATAGCTGCTACCCATCACCCACTGTAAGCACAGCAATGTCTCAGGAACGGTGGCATCATGCGATCCATAGCCAGTTTGTGAGTACATGTGGACTGCTTCTTCATGGGTGGTTAGTTTAGGGGAAGGGAGAGAGAGAAAGGAAGGGGAGTTCAAGTCCTTCTTCTAGGTTAAAGTCTCCCCACATGTTAATATATGCATTGACAAGAGCGTGAAGAACAGAAACTATATAGTGGTTCCCTCTGACAATACTGGGGTAATTATTATTATGGTTTGTTTTTTTTTTTTTGCTTATCTGAATTTTCCATTTTTCAGCACCTGTCATGTATCAATATATAACACAATGGACATGTGTCCGTTGTATAATACATTTTTAAAAATGCATATACATTAAAGAAGGGTAACAAACCAAACCATTATCAGTTATCAACACCTTGATGTTAATTAATGGATGCAATTTCTTTGCTGCAGTGAAGTGGTGGTGGGAAATGGATTCTGTTAGCTCTGGGTTCTGCTTGGGTGTCAAGGTAGCAGAAATGGGGGAGAGAAGGTGTAGAGATTCTCAAAAGGCAATGGGTGAAAGAAGCCTGCCTTCCTGGCCTGCCAGGACCTACTATTACCTTGAATTAAAATGAAGGACAGTGAAGGTTAATCTTTCTTATTCAAGGCTTTGCCCAATTATTCTCTTTATCAATTATTTATCTTTAGATCCAAACTCCAGCTTTCATAGCAAATAAACAAAAGAGGGTTCATGGATTTTATTAATAATTTTAAAAGGAAGAAATAATTTTTCTCTAAAGATTAGCAGTTTGGTTTATATCAAACCTTTCTTTGACAAAGTTTTATTTTACGATTTCATATTGCAATCTGTGGACATTTTCTGGACCCCTGGTTCCAGTCTAGTATTTCAGGAGTTGTAGATCCGACATATTTAAACAGAAAAAACTTTAGTGTTTAGACTCTGATTTTAGATAGGTTATGCTGATATTTGCCTCAATATTATCTGGAAAAAGTTTATAAAGAAAATTTACAGTATAAATAATACTGAGGAGGGGAAAACTGTTTACGGGAATCTAGTTACCTTCAATATAAGCAATTCATAACCTATTGCAAATTATTTGTATAGTCACCAAAATGTGCCTCTACTGCCAGCTCCTAGGCAACAAATGTGATAGAATGGGGGCGGGTGAGGAATACTAAAGCCAATGATCCCTAAGGTCCCAGGCAAAATTTAGACTTTTAGAATAAATTATAACTATCATCTCCAAGTAGTTGGAGATACTGAAGCTTGAAGAGGAGAACAACATTGAAGACAGTGACTTATTACGTTGAAGATGCCATCAATTGTTTCATATTTTTGGAAAGAAAACCATTGCTAACTATAAGAAACATTGCATCAACTGTAAGATGCATTTTCATTTTTAAAATGTTAAAAAGTGGGGGAAAATATCTATCTTAGAATTAAGGGAATCTTGTATTATCTGTCTTACATTGTCCCCACCTCCCTGACTGCTTCTATTCAGTGACCTGTTAAGACTTTCATATGGGGACATCTAGCCTTTTCCCAACTCACTCAATAGCGAAAACCTTTAGGCCTGTCCTCACTTGGCAGAGCATCTGTCCTCCAACTTCCTGTTAGAATCTACAATTCCCATTTCTCTCTCAATCAATACTCAGCAAAAGCTTAGTTGAGAGACATCATGTTTTCAGGACACGTGGCCCACCCGTTTTTCTCTACTGTTTACCCTTGGATTCAGCCAGCTCAGCAGAGAGCAAAGTACTGGAAACAACTAGGTAATCCCTTCGCGGAGAGGCTTTGACAGACTCTCTCTGGCATCCCACAGCACACACACCAGGGACACTTAGAAACAGCTGAATTATACTGAATCTGTCATTAAGGACAAAGTGTCCTCTTCATGAGGGCCCACTGAAGATACTTTTTAGGTCTTTATGTCATAAATAATAATAATAATAAAAGCTTTACAGGAAAGCACACCATTTATAAGTGTACAACTGGATCACAAGTTACAGCCACCACTGAAATGAAAAAAGAAAAAGTTAACAGCATTACAGAGGCCCCATCATGTCTTCTCCCCATCGCTGCACTCACCCTCTTCCCCAAAGGCAGCCTCTGTCCTGATTTCTAACACCATAATTTCATCTGTTTTTGATCCTTCCATCAATGGAGTCAAACAATATGTATTCTTTTAGTCTGGCTTCTTTTACTTATCGTTATATCTGTGAAATTCATCCACGTTGGTATGGTCCTTTGCGTGTATATACCACAATGTATTCATGTAGGTTGTTTCCAGTTCGGGGTTATGAATGAATAATGTGCCCATTCTGGGGCACAGAGTAAGCTGTTCTGTGAAGTATGTATCCAAGAGTGAAATCGCTGAGTCATGGGGCGGTGCATGTTCAGTTTTACTAGTTATTTCAAAAACAGTTTTCCACTTTGCGTGCCCACCAGCAGCGCATGAGAATTCCAGTTGTCCCACACCTTCACCAACACTAGTGGCTGTTAGTCTATTTTTAAAAACTTATTTAAGACCTTTACTAACAGGTGCTTGTAGTTTGTTGACCTTATTATTATTTTTTTTTTTTGAAAAATATCAAGTTGTAAACTTTTATTACAAATTAAAAATAAAGTTCTCAAACAACTCAACGTGACAATTTAAAAAACCTTTAAAGGTGTATTGAAAAAAAAAAAAAACAGGCTTTTTAAAATATGTATCCTGTCAGTCCCTATATTGGTCGTCATTTTGATGAATGTGTAGTAACATTTCGTTGTGGCCTTAATGGTCATTTCCCCAATTCCCATTTCAATAGTCTCTTTTGTGAAGTATTTATTCCAATATTTTGTCAACTTTTCTATTAGTGCTTTTGTTTTTTCCCTAACCGATTTACAGAAATTCTTAAACTAAGTGTGATGGGTCTTTTGTCAGTTACATGTACTGCCTATGTCTTCTACCTTGTGGCTTCCTTTTTTACTCTCTTCAGTGGTGGCTTTTGATGAACAGAAATACTGAATTTTAATGCAGTCAAACTTACTGCGGCGTTTTGTATCCCTTTTAAGAATATATTCTTCTATTTTTTTTTCTTAAAGATTGTTTGCCTTTCATGTTAAAATGAACAATTCACCTGGAATTAATATTGTGTAAGGTGTGAGGTAAGGTTCAATATTCATTTTTTTCCCCTCCTTTGACATGCAACTGATCTGGCACCAATTATTAAAAAGACCATCCTTTCCACATTGCTCTGCAATGGCACCTTTGTCATAAATTTAATGTCCACATATGAGAAGGTTTGTTTCTGGACTCTCTAGCCTGTTCATTGGTCTATTTGACTATTCCTGTGCCAATCCTACATTGACTTAATTACTGTAGCTTTATTTAAAACTTTTTAAAACTTCTATTTTAATGGGTAGCTGTTTTAATTTTAATCTTATGAATACCAACTGAATTGTGCTTCCCTCTCTGGTGTTCCATAAAACAACAGCATACTCGTTCAAGTGGTCTGGTAAATATGTAGGGAAATGTTGAGTTAATCTAGTTTCTTTATGTCAAGACTTCTACAACCTTTAATGTGCTAATATAATATCCTTCAAACTCACTTCGCTACGCTTATTCAATATTCGACAACTACTGTAGTCAGGTATCACTCAGGATTCAAGTGTAGAAAACAGCAATTACTCTAGGTGTTTGAAGCAGGAATGTTTAATACAGGGAATTAGGTGCCTACAAAAATCACTGCAAGGGCAGGTGCTGAGCTATGTATGCTTCTAGGAATGACTCCCAGATGACCACAGAATGGACCCTCCCAAGGGAGACACTACAAGCGGGGCCACCAGTAGAGCTACTCAGCCCACAAACCCTTTATTCTTGCTGCCCCAACCACACCTGCCTCTCAATACCCAGGAAGTTGAAAACTGTATTCACGTCAAAATCCTCACATTTCTATGACCACAGCAAAAGCAGCAAAAGCAAAAGCAAAGCAAAACGAACAACAACAACAAAAAAAACCCCACTACAAACCCATGTCTCACAAGTATTTCTGAAAGGCAAAATTAATTTTGCACCCAGGACCATAAAATTCAGTTCTCTGCAGGATAAGAAAGACACCTGGGGGGCGGGGGCGAATGCAAACTGAACTGTCTGAGTGACAGTATCCACCACAACTTACTGGGTACCTGTTGTATGAGCCGGACACTTTTCTAGGCAGAGAATACATCTGTGAGCTTAGTGTCTAGTAAAAAAAGGCAGGTGTGGAACAGGTTAATGTAGGTGCCTGCTCCCCACCTCCAACAGAATTGCTATAACCATCTCTCCAAACCAGTGTTTTATGAAACACAATATGGTCATGTTTTCCTCTTGGTATGAAGGTAAGGGACAAATCTGTGCTTCACTTCTATCAATTATATATAATGTTATGGCATACATTTGGCATTTTAACTTTACCTTCATCTTATTAATTCTCACTCTTATTTTCCCTGTGTTCCTATTTCCTGATTTACTTTTCACCATAATGTACTACGACTTTTTATAAGTTAACTCCAATCTTCTCCTTGTACAAGGACGGATACCAATCACTTATCTGTCTGTGCAAAACCTCAATGTCACCTGTGAGGAGCTGGCCCACTCCCAATTCAGACTATCATTTTTGTTGGTGTCACCAATTTAATAAATAATAAAATACAAATGTAAAATAGAAGCATTCATTTTATTTCTGGTTTCACCTTGGTAATGAAAAGACCAATGAAAGATTAAAAATTCAAGTATACAACATGTTCTTTGTAATAAAAAAAATGAATATAACATGCTTTATAGTATTTTATGATTGGCTTTATTAATGTAGAACAATTAATAAAAGCCATAAAAATGTAAAATTAAGTGTTAGTATTACAAGTTAACATTACAAGTTAGTGTTACAAGTTACTATTACAAGTTAAATTATTATTACAAATTAAAATTTATTTCTGTTCCCTATATTGCCATTTAATTAGAGAAATAACAACAATGAAATCTTGTTACCTTACAATCAATTTAAAGTAGGTTGTTCAGGAATATAAAAAGAAGTATAGGTTGGAATGTATAAAAATTTGGCCAAACAAAAAGATTTGATCCATTCTGGCTCA
The DNA here is from genome assembly GCA_030015415.1 of Cynopterus sphinx. Classification (NCBI taxonomy): domain Eukaryota; kingdom Metazoa; phylum Chordata; class Mammalia; order Chiroptera; family Pteropodidae; genus Cynopterus; species Cynopterus sphinx. The sequence continues at coordinate 84,236,601 of CM057381.1, read as the reverse complement.
TAAAGCAAGATAATAATGTTTATGATTTTGAAAAGTCACTGAAACTTTTTCCCTAAACTGGTTCCTTTGTGATGATACATTTTCTTGAGTTCTACCCATGACTGCCACAGTAACATCCCTGGGAACAGAACCCACACACTATTGAAAAATACCAGATAGACCCAAAAGTAGAGCCAATTCTTGGTGTTGAGGTTGGGGCTCCCCATAAGCCAGTCTGGAAAGAAGGTCATCCAGCCGCCATACAATTCACACACGCACAGGGTGATCTGCACGAAATGCCTGTGTGAGGGAAAGGAACACGGAATGAAACGGCCAGCTTGGCAAGCTGAATCATGACACCTTTCCTTTAATGGCAGCATCAGCACAGTATCCCAGAGCAGAAAACCTCTCTGACGTTGGACCTCAGGTTTCAGGTGATGCTCCTTTGATGGGGCAAGTCAAGGGAAACTCATGCTTTTCTTGAAGAAGCAACACTGTCTTTACTCTAAGACTATTCTCAGAGTTGAAAAAGGTCTCTCAGGTATGCTGTCCTATTCTAATGAATATCTAGTGAGGTCACACCTGACCCAGCTAAGAGATGTGGATGTGAATCTTGCTTGAGCTGCAATTTTCCCCACTATAAAAGGGATAATAATAATAGTCCCTGGATGGACCTAGAAGGTATAGTGCTAAGTAAAATAAATCAGACAAAGACATGTATCATATGATCTCACTTACATGTAGAATCCAAAGAACAAAATAAACAAAAACAGAAACAGACTCAGAAACAGAGAACGATTGGATTGTTACAAGATGGAAGGGAGGTTTGAGGGGCTGGGTGAAAAAGGGAAAGGGAGTAAGATGTACAAATTGGTAGTAACCACATAGTCACAGGAATGTAGAGTACAGCATCGAGAATACAGTCAATTATATTGTAATAACTGTATGGTGCCAGGTGGGTACTAGACTAATTGGGGAGAACACTTCGTAATTTCTATACATGTCTAACTGCTATGCCATATACCTTAACTAGTTTAAAATAATATTGAATATCAACTGTAATTAAAAAAAATAATAGTCCTTTCCTCGAATAATCTTGCAGAGGTTAAATGAGCTAAGTAGATAAGCGCTGAGCACTGTATGGCACACAGTAGCCATTTAATGCAGATGTTATAAATGTTTTAAATAATAAACAAATGGGGGCATGTATTAAGCTTACAACCAAGATCATGGGGTCGAAGATATTATCAAGACACCAAGGAGAAATAATTTTTACTGCTGACTATCTATGTAAAATTGGGTAAGGGAAATGGGGATTAAATGACCTTTGAGGTTGCTTTCAAATCTGAAATTATTATGAAGCTTTAAATAAATAAGACTTCTCTGATGCAAGATTGGTAGAAAACTGAATGCAATTGTACCTCCCTGACATTGTTTTAGGGAATAATCCCCAGGCTAACCACCTGTTTGCCCAGGTCACTTTGTCCCTAAGAAGAAGAGGAAGGAACAAGGAGGGAGAAAAGACAGTTCAAAGTCTCAAGTCTGACTGATGTATGGTTCATCTGCCACCTTTCTCCTTCTCCTCCCCATGTTTTCTGCCTTCCTCATACCCCCATACCCTGCTTCTGAAAAGATTTATTTATCTGACATGTCTAATTACATAAGAGAATTTACTTTATGTCAAATGGAACTGAAGTTTTCTAGAGTGATTTGAGTGATAAAAGGATGGAAATATTACCCTTTTATTCTCCAAAATATTGGTGGCAAATCATCCACTGCTGTTAACAATGTGCTTGCCTACAGCGTGATGAGGTTGTTACCACAATCACATTCCGCGTATTCTTTGTTTTGAATGGTCTGATATGATCCTGGTGGCACCAGGATCCTTAGCTCATGTCAGACGATTTTTATTTTTACTCTACTTTTCATGTAACAAAGAAATGTGGTTGCAATCTACTTTCAGTGTCACTTACGTATTGGGACGGCTAATACTTTTCTTTTCAGCAAGATAGGAGCAGGCACTTACCGATAATATTTCTCTTTGACTATGGCGTAAATGAGGATCAATGCCAAGGACCCATCGAGGACCACAGTCAGAATTTCCAAAGACACGATGGTTGGGTCAAAATTCAGCCATCTTGCATCAGCTTTGCCATATTCTTTCCCTAAAAACAAAACACATTTTGTTACTTATCTGTCATTTTAGTAATGGTCAATGAAAATGACCTTTTTTTCCCTTAGGGATTAGATACAAAGAATAGTTGCCACTCTTTCTACATTCTTCACAATGCCTTCGTAGAAGGCAAGAGAAGCCCGGAGACAAATGCATTTGCACCTGACACAAGTAATAACAACGCTATCATGTTACATTGGCAAAATAATTTATAGTTTCCGAAGTGCTGTTACGTATGTGCCCTCTTCACCCCTCCCTTTTCATTCTAAGTAACGGAATTCTAAATTAATTCAACAGTCAGATTTTGCGAGGATGATTTTTTATAATTACCTTGGTAAATGTAGTATAATTCCTTACTTTAAAATTTCAGTAGAAGGTCTGTAAGTATATCTTAGATGTGGTAAAATTATTATTAAGAAAATGCTTATTAAAAAACACGTTTATTAATAATTGGCGAGAAATGGAGTGCTGAGGGGCCCGGGAGTAGGGAAGGGGAATGGCAGAGCCTGGACTTCAGAATGAGTCTAAAGTGGACAAAGCGGGCATTTGAGTCCGCCACAGGGGCAGAGCTCACTAACAAAGTCACTGCGGAGACCTCCACTGTGCTGACTAGGAAGCAGGCCCGCCCAAAGGAATCTTTCCAGACCCCATTTTCACGACGGTTTCTCCTAGAAAGAACCAACCACAAGGCACGAACGTCGTTTTAGAGCTGGAGTGAGCGCCCTGCACTGGGCAAAGCCAGAATCCAATCCCAAGCCCTCTCACCTTCTAAACGCTGCTCTTACCTTATCTAGAACAGGTAAAACATTTGCACCATGGTCTGACTGAGCTGAGCAGCACAAAGCTCTAGTCTCCTACTGGCCAGAGTTAGGGTCTCACAGCCAGGGGAAAAGGGTCCTAATGAAAGGCGGTTCTAAGGGAAGAAATGGCCAGGAAACAGGATTAGCCATTTGATGAGATAACACAGGGACACGTGCTGAGAGGAGATTCTGTGAAAGGGCAACACAACCAGGCCGGGCAGAGCCCTCCAGCCTGTCCTCAGAACTGCCAGCCATGAACTAACTGAAAACATAACAAGGAAAACAAATTTTTTCTTTCAATTTGAGCACATACAATAAATTTAAGTAATATACAATAGGCAAAATGTACCCTTCAGGGCACCCAAATCTTAAAAATATAAGTAGAATGGCAATGTTTTAGAAACTAAGAGATTAGTTCATAAAAATAACACCATTCATTCATTCTTTAATTGGACAAATCTTTCGGAGCATATGGAAGGCTCCGTGGTAGTAGCAACTGGGACAGAAAGTCTGTCTGCAAGTAGCTCACATTTTAGTGAGGTCGAATCATGCAATGAGTGATGGTGAGAGAGTATGGGGACATGGAGACGTGACATCTAAGCCAGACAAGGGAGATGAAATGTTCTGATCATGTCTTCTTCACCTTGTTGGTGAGGGAGGGATTCTACCCTAGGGTTACGGGGTTGACCTGACACTAGACAGAAGAGATCGATGGCACTTTCTTAGTCACATATACTCTTAGCCCTGGGGAAAAGTCACTGTGCCGTGCAGGGCCACATGGTGGTTGTACTTGAAGTGAATGAGGAAGGGCTGTGAGAGGCAGGCTCTGTAACAACAAGAGGATGGGGTGACCATAGTTTCAGTGGCAGGCTGGCAGGATGTCATTGGCTTGCTTGTGTGAATAACAACGAGGGCTGGCAGGGAACGGAAGCCCACGACTCAGGAGTGCACAGGCACTGTGCTGATCCCTGAGAAAAAGAGAACCCTCTTTGTCTTTGTTCGGCAGGGTGAAGGGACTTGCAGTTAGACCATCCGAGGCCCTCTTGAGTTTACCAGAGGTCAAGACATCTTAATTTCAAACCTCATACCATAAGAGATGACTCCTGAACTGGGTGAAGAGGAAGAGTGTTTCAGGGTGGAGCATGTGCAAAGGCTGGAAGCTTAGAAAACATGGTATGTCTGAAACTATATTTAATTCAGCAAAGCTGAAGAAGACAGTGGGGTGGGGGGTGGGGGACAAGGTTAACGCTGGAGAGAAAGGCAGGGCGGGGGACAGACAGTAAAGGCAGGCCTGGCTACCTACCCATCAGTCCCAGCCATCAGTACCAGGCCTCTGGTACATCCTCATCTACTACTTAACCTCGACCACCTCTTTGCTGATTAAACACCTAGACAATAAAAGGGCAAACAACATTAATAACACTAATGCTATGATCATCATTTACACTGTGACCAACTGCCAGGTTAGGGCAGAGGTCTGGAGGGAAGGATGCACGCTAAAAGCCTGGCATGGGTCTCCAGGAGCCATGGCTCGGCCCTTGACTACAGGGCGGAGACTAGGAGATTTAGGAGATGATCCAGGGTGACAAAGCCTTTCTGATTCCTCCAAGCCCTCTCCTCCTCGATAAAGCTTGACCTTGGGCTCTGTCCTTGGCCTGCTTAGTCCAGTTTAGCAAGAATCCTGCTCAGTCAGTTTAGTGAAAGTCCCCAAATCTCAATATCTGATCACTTTTCCCTCCCATTTTTTGAGATTATAATTGACATCCAACACTGTATAAATTTAAGGTGTAAGCAATATGGCTTGACTTATAGACAGTGTGAGATGACTACCATAATAAGCTTAGTTAGCATCCATCATTGCATGTAGATTTTTTAAAAAAGAAAATTTTTTTTCTTGATGAGAACTCTTAGGATTGATTTACTGTCTCAGCTTCCAGTACCATTAACTAGTCATAAGGCTGCTCATTACATCCTCAGTGCTGGAAGTCTGGACCTTTTGACCACCTTTATCCAAATATCCTACCCCTGCCTCTGAGCCAGAAATCTCATCTATTTTTCTGTGAGTTTGGGTTTGTTCGCTTGTTTTTTAGAATCCACATATAAGTGAGATCATATAGTACATGTCTTCTTCTTATTTCACTTAGCATAATGCCCCTTAAGGTCCCCATCCACTGTCACAAATAGCAGGTTTCCCTTCTTTTAATGGCTGAATCATATTCCATTTTCTTTATCCATTTATCCATGATGGACACTTAGGTTGTTTCCCTATCTGGTTATTATAAACAATGCTGCCATGTATATGGGGGTGCAGCTATCTGATCAGATTTCTAAATCCCCTCCCCTTACATCCTATAACTCCACCTGCCTTCAGCAAAAATCCTGTTAGTGGGTCTATCAAGAATCCTCCTGGCCTTGGCATTTCTCCATAGTAATTTTCCATCCACTGACCCCACTTTGCTCCTTGGCTATAAATCTCCAGCCGTCCTTGTTATACTTGGAGTTGAGCCTGATCTCTCTCCCCCACTTGAGTAGTTCCTCTTGAATAAAGTCTTCCTTCCCATCTCTAAAAAGTGCCATAAATAAGTCTTCTTTAATAGGGTCTACATAATGTTAACAGCCCTGCTCCACGTCCTGATGAACCAAAGGATAGTCTGCAGATCAACATCTGGGAGGCCTTACCCCAGATCCTTATCCCAGAATCTGTATTTTAACAAGAGCCCCCAGGCAATTAGTACTCTTTAAAGTCCAGCACTACTTTATATTATCTATTGGATTTTCACTTTCATGAGAATAAAGGGCACCTCCATTATCTAAGTTTTCATTTTTTTAAGGTGAAAATGTAAACTGAAGATGATTGATAAAGATTGAGTCAGATGTTTGCATTTCATGGAACTGAGACAAATCTGGTCTGTTCCCTTTCTGTGATGCCAGGCAGGGCGGCCAGGGTAGGAGGACAATCACTTAGGCTGGAGTCTTTCAGCCCCTGGGCTTCCCCAGTAATTCTCGAGCATAATTTAATCAGCATATTCACCAAAAATGCAGCTGCATTTTGCTCAGCTAATGGGGCTGAAGGAGCTGGACTCCAGGCATGGGGCTCAGGCTCCTTGAGCTACCACTGGTTCGGACCTGAGAGGCATCAAAGATGACCCACGTTTTGCTTTGAGGAGCACTAATTGTAGCTGGCTCAACTCTCCAGAAGGGTTTTCTAACACAAGCGGTGAACAGAAGTCCCAACACAGATCCTGGCTGGGGCATATGATTTCAGAATCATTGAAGCAATGAAATAAAAAAGTGAGGAATTTCAGATGCAAAATCTGAACTCCCTGCACAAGGTAGTTCTATGATAGTGGCAAAGTACCCGGTTGTGGCACAGCTTATCTGTTTGTCAGGGTTGACATAATACACAGGAGGTAGCTGATACTAATTTAGACTGGTGATCGATTTATACTAAGCATGAAGAAGGTAAGAAAACTAGTTATTATCTTGGTAGAGCAAGAAGGTTTTCAGAAACAAGGCATCACACACACACACACACACACACACACACACACACACACACACACGAAAATTGATATTAAAAGAATGAAAAATATCCAGTTTAAATACTGTAAATTTTTCAATTTGTACTCACTACGAATATTTTTAACATATAGCTTCATTGAGATATAATTCACGTGCCATATAATTTACCTCTTTAAATAAATTCAGATTTGAATCACCATAAACTAATTTTAGAAGGAGGTTTCATTACCACCCCCCCAAAAAACCTATACCCATTATCAGTCATCCACCATTTCTCTCCAACACCCTTTTCCCCTCCCCACACTCACGGGCAATCACTAATCTATAATGTTTCTATAGATTAGGGTATTCTAAACATTTTATATAAATGGAATCATACAAGATGGGATACAGGTACTCATTTCATTGACAGTCACATTTTCAATTAATCTCAAATATTTCAAATATAAACATTTAAAATTACTTACACAACGAGGCAATCAAACCATCAGAATCTGCAATGTTTCCTATGAAAGACAAATAGACAAAAGGGCCTTCCTAGAGACAAAAAAATGAAAACATGCTCTAGTTTAGCAACACGACCACAGGATGGCACCACAGATACATAGTATGACACGGCAGCATCCCTCCCCCATCTCACCCTTGGGCACTTTCAGAGCACCACACCTGTCTGTACTACCCCATGGGGTGCTATCCTGGAGCCTGCCTGACTCCCTGACCTTGCAAATGGATACGTCCAGAGCTATTTTTCAATGATTAACATTATAAAAGAGATGTGTTCTTATGGGGACAAATAATATAAGTTGAAAATTTTGCACAGGAAAGGGCTTAAATGTTATAGTAAATAGGCTACATTCTGGAATGTTCCAGGGATTTTGCACTTTTGAGAAGTACCTCACAGCAGATCAGTTTCTCAACTCAAAAACAAAAAAACAAACAAACAAAAATCCAAGCTCTTAACAAAAGTGACATTCAAATTTCTATTCGAGTTGAACTAGTTTTTTATCTTGCATAAGGGAAAATTTAGGAAAATTTAAAACGCATACAGGCTACATTTTAACTTTTAGGTAATGAAATATCTGCAATTACATATTATTTTCCCATCACTGAGGTTCTTCATCGCCTAAAATTTCAAAAACCAATCAACCAGAATTCCCTGGGATCTCTGATTGTCATGCTGCTCCTTGGAACAAATTTTGTTGCTGGTCAATTCAACTTTTTTTTGCATTTCTTTTTATCAAAGCAACTCATATGACATTAAAATTGTGTCTCTGCCCAATCCCTGCTCACTTCTAGTACCACTTCCCAGGGTTGCCACTTACCACGACTTTTGTCTATAGTTCTGGGGGTCATCTTCATAGCTCATAATATATATTTATACTGCTATTTCTTTAGATGTTATCTATTAATTGCCATACTGAAAAAATATCTAATTTATATTGTTTCTCTTCCCTTTCCCAGTCCTTCTAGTTTTTGATGGTATAGGGGAGGAAAAACTTCCTTCTACCCTCTTAGGTTCTGTAGCTGGTCTAAGAATTAACTGACATAGACAGATTAACAGTAGAAAGGATACAAATTTTGTGTAATATTTTGACTTGTACATAGGAGTCTTTAAAAGGAAAATGAAGATCTGTAGAAGCTGTTAGGACCCAGTTAATATACCATTTTACAAAAAAAAAAAAAAAAAGATAAATTACAGCGATGTAAGAATACAAGGGGCTTGGGCTAGGGACAGTAAATCGTGGGAAAATGACTAAGAAATCTGCGGGGAAACAAATGGAAGATGAGTTATTTGAGTAGATCTTTTGGTACAGGTTCATTTTGGCATTGACTTCCAGCTTCTGGTGCTAAGATGTTCTTCCCTTTCTGGTCCGGGAAGGCACCTTTCTCAGGGGTAACTTTATGACCTGATTTTAGGTAGGAAGGGAGAAATCAGAGAGCCCTTCTGCACCTGCTGTTTCTCCAGTGCCTTCAGCTCAAAATAATCAATATGCCTAAGTGAGATATTTTGGAGTGGCATGTACTGAACCCCTTCAATAGCTTATGTTGTTCTCTTTAATTCTATTAGTTACTAAAATTTGTAACTGAAGTAATAAACTTAAAACCTCAGCTTACTCACTCATAAGTATCGTGTATCTGGACTTCCTACCGTACAATCGGAACCTGATAGCCCCACCAAGCTCTCTCCCTCTCCTCCTCATTTTCATCTCTCACTTCCTGTTCACTTTGCTTGTACATTGTTGAGATTGATCATATTTCCATTCCTGTTCTGTAATCATGTCTGTCTTCCCTATTTTATCTATAAGTGAATTTTAAAATCCAATCAAAAGCATTTACAATGGTGATAGTGTTAATATCGTTCACTGCAATGGATAGCTGCTTCTTTCTCTACAGAGCCAGTATTTTGACTCCTTGTCACTTAAGTAGAGTGTGGCAAATGGAATATTATTTCTTACAATCATAAATTTCTCAAACACGTGGTATATTTTAGTTTGCTTCATATTTGAGCCATAACATTTTTCTTTAAAAATTTTCATTTTTCTATTACAGTTGGCATACAATGTTATATTAGTTTCAGGTGTACAACATAGTGATTAGACATTTATATAATGTACAAAGTGATCATTCCAATAAATCTAGTAGCCCTCTGACACCATACAGTTATTACAATATTATTGACTATATTCCCTATGGTGTACTTTACATCCCCATGACTGTTTTGTAACTGCCAACTTGTACTTCTTTTTAAAAAAATTTATTTATTTTGATTAGTTTCAAGTATACAGTACATTGGTTAGACATCTATATAGTTCGTAAAACAATCCCCTCAATTGCTCTCTCCCTCCCTGACCCTCACCTAGGCAACATATTAATTCTAACTACATTCCCTATGCCGTGCTCGTGACCATCCATCAGCTACTAATTTGTACTTCTTTAACCCTTCATCCTATTCTCCCAGTCCCCCAAACCCCTTTTCCCTCTTTCCATCACCAAACTGTCCACTTTATTTGTGAGTCTGTTTTTGATTTGTTTCTTCTTTCTATTCCTTAGATTCTGCATATAAATTAAATCATATAGTGTTTATCTTTCTCTGCTTGAATTAAATACATTCTAGGTCCATCAAAGCAATATCTTTTTCCATATCCTTCTTTTTAGTTAATGTGTGTCTTTTAATCTGAAGCGAGTCTCTTGCAGGCAGCATATATAGGGGTCTTTCTTATCCTTTCAGCCACTCTATTTTTTGGTTGGAGCACTTAATTCTTTTTCCATTTTAGGTTCTTATTGATGGGAATGTAGTTGTTACCATTCTTTATCCTTGTTTTTTCTTCTTAAAGAATTCCCTCCAACATTTCTTGTAATACTGGCTTGGTGGTGATAAATTCCTTTAACTTGTTTGGGAAGCTCTTATCTTTCAACTCCAAATAATAGCTTTGCTGGATAAAGTATTCTTGGTTGTAGATCCTGGGTCTTCATCATGTTGAATATTTTGTGCCAAGCCCTTCTGTCCTGCATAGTTTCTTCTGAGAAATCAGCTGCCAGTTTTATGGGTGCTCCCTCGTAAGTAACTATCTGCTTTTCTCTTGCTGCTTTTAAGATTCTTTCTTTGCATTTAACCTTCAGCATTTTAATTATGACATATCTTGGTGTGGGCCTCTTTGAATCCCTAGTTTTTGGGAAGTTCATCATTTTTTTAAAAAATTGTTCAATATCTTGTTTTCCTTCAGGTACACTGATGTGACAGATATTTTGACCTTTAATAGTGTTCCATAGGTTCCTTAAATTATTTATATAGTCTTGGCTTCTTTGTTTTTGCCATTCTGATTGAGTATCCTTGGCCTTCCTATCCTCTAGATAGGGTATTTGATCCTTTTCTTTATTCATTTTGTTTATTCTTTTGTTTATTCCATTTAATATACTTTGCATCTCAGATAATGTGTTCTTCATTTCAGACTGGTTCCCTTTTATAATTTCCATTTTATGTTTTTTATCTTTGTTGAAGTTCTCACTGAATTTATCTATACTTCCCAAAGGTTCACTGAGCATCTTTATAACTAGTGTTTTTAACTCTGCTTCTGTTAGATTACTTGACTCCGTTATATCTGGATTTCTGTTTCTTTGTCTTCCCATTTTGGCTGCCTTTCCATGTCTGTCTCTATGTACTAAGCAAAGCCCTTAAGTCTCCCAGTCTTATTAGTGTGGATTTGTGAAGTAGGTATCCAGTGGCACAGTCCTGAGAGGGGTTCAGCTGTAGACCAAATTTAGCCCAAGCCCCTACCCCCTCCCGGACCACCTATTAAGATTCAGCAAGCAATCCACAGATGCTGTATTTAGAGTTGCCTCAAAGACACTCCAGAAACCAAGGCCAGCTGGCTCCAGTGTGAGTCACCGCGCTGCTCAGCAAGGAGCACCTGACTTGCTGAGGATATATCTAGATGTGGCTTGGGTGGGGCCACGAATTGTGGGGCAGGGTTTCAGGGAATCCTCTGGGTGGAGTGACCTCCACTGATGACATCTCAGCTATGGCGGCGCTGTGTCTACACACTGGGAACAATGGATACCGCCAGCACTTCTGTACAGTGTGAATCTCACGTTGGCCCTCAATGTCTTTCCTGTAAGTCCCTGGTGCCCCCTGTGTGCAGCCGAATCAGCACTGGTGCTCAGAGCAAGCAAGTCTGTCACTGGGAAAGTCTACTCACAGACGTGGCCCCTTTAAGTGGTGTCTGCCGCTGCTGCAGCTGCACCTACAGCTGGAGCAGACTGGCAGCCTTGCAACCTCCCCATATCCTACCTTCTGCCATTGCAGAGTGAATTCTTGGACTTCTCCCTAGTTGTATGGCTTGTTCACCTAGATCCCAGGTAATTTTTCCTTGCTGTTTGCTCCTTGTTTCCAACACAACTTTGATGTAGTTGCCAGAGGGATGAACAGAGCCTCTATTTTCTATGCCATTTTTTTCCCTCTCTCAATTTGTACTTCTTAATTCCCTCCCCTTTTGCACCCACTCTCTACCCCCACCCATCTGGCAGCCATTAAAATGTTCTCTGCATCTATGAATTTGTTTTGTTTGTTCATTTGTTTTTTAAAAGATTCCACATATAAGTGAAATCATATATTTGTCTTTCACTGACTTATTTCACTTAGCATAATACCTTCTAGGTCCGTTCATATTGATGCAGATGGAAATATTTCATTTCATATGGCTAACTAATATTCCATTTTATGTATGGAATATATACATACATACATACGTATACACACACACACATACATACACACACACACACATATACATACCACTTCTTTATCCATCTTCTATTGATGGACACTTAGGTTGCTTCCATTTCTTGGCTATCGTACATAATGCTGCAATAAACATATGAATGAATATGTCTTTTCAAATTACTGTTTTGGGATTCTTCAGATAAATACCCAGAGGTAGAATTACTGGGCCCTTCTTTGTTTCTTGTTATAGCCTTTGTTTTATAGCCTATTTCATCTGGTATAAGTATTACTATCCCAGCTTTTTTATTTGTTTCTATTTTTATTAAATGTTTTTTCGTCCTTTTACTTTCAGGCTGTGTTTCTTTCAGTCTGAAATCAGTCTCTTGTAAGAGCCATGACTTTCTTATATTTTTGTTTATGCTACAGTTTGTAACTGCCTTTCTTTTTCTCTGATTGAGAGGAGAAACCTGACTTTCTCACCATCTCATTAGTATCTTCCAGCTTCTCATCTATTCTAGCCTCCACTAAAGAGGCTCTGAAGCTGGTTCATTTTTTTTCTTTTAAGTTACTTAATTGGTAAATGTGTTTTCTCTCAGACTATATATAAAAATTATAATTTTATTTTTTAAATTATAATTTTAAGGGAGATTTTTTAAAATGGCATATGAGATAAACAGCAATGTTTTTTAAACAAGCACTCCTAGTCCATTTTACAACTCTATCTTCACCAATTGATTTTTTTTTTCCCACCATGATGTTAGGGAGCATACTTTTTCCACTCAGGAGCACCAATCCATTTTTATTTTTAGTATAATCACAGCAGAAAATCTACACCATTTCCCTGGCTTGACCTGAGAACTTTCTAGAAAAAACACATCCACTGGACTGGTCAGCATGGCAAGGAGGCTGGGCTGAATTTGACACGTTCTAGGCCTCACTGTCCATCTATCTAGTAGACTTCCAATCTACTAGCAACCTTTTCACCTGGAGCCATTAGCAAAACATGGGCTCTAACACTGGGTCCAGAACCATTCATCAGAAGGGACTGAGTGTGCAAGAACAAGACAGGGACCTGGCAATGTGTAATAAGCTGGGACCTATGAGTGTATAACAGATCTCTTCCCTTTTATATCTACTTGTTGAGGGTCTACTTTACAAATCCCAGCTCAAACGCTCCTTTCAATAAATCCTCCCACATCTAATGAAGATTAATTTTTCATTCTCCCTTGTTATTAAATTTGTTTTTATAATCAACAACTGTCGGCTAGTTATAGATCTCTAGCCCCCATTAGGTCATATACCTTTAGGATCTGAGATGTTGTCTTCTCTGTCTTAGAATCCTCAAGAACCCAGGATGCTATTTTGAGTTCAGTGTTTACCAACCTTGAATTGATGACAAGTTCACATAACGAACTGCTTAGAAAGATGCCCTGTGCATCTGGTTCTGCATAAAGACACCATACTGCGTTTTATGTAAAAAGGGAGCCAAACAGACACACAAACACTGGATTTCCTTCATAAAGTAGGCCATGTACCATTAGCATTAGTAACTATTTGATACTTCCCTCAAGGCCCCTCTAAAGGCTATATACCCTTTCCTTGTACCATCAAGTCCTGATGTGGACCACCACAGGAAAGGCAATCAGATCAAAGTCAGAAAAAGAACACAGTAAAAAGTGGTGAGTATGTCAACATCACAATAAAAAGTGGTGTGTTTGTATCAAGGTTCTGTCTCTGGAAGATTTTGTGATTCTGAAATTGGCCTGACCTTATCCTAAAGGAACTCATTATGAGAAATATAAATTGACAAACATGGTCCACTGTTCTAGGCTGTACTATCTGTGCTTGAATCTGCACCAGTAATAGACTCAGTGCAAAGCTGAGCAAATTGAGTAAAGGAGGCACAGGCTCCAGCTCCAGAATGAGGCCAGTTATTATGGGCTTAATAATTTTTTTTGGGGGGGGGCTTCTGAACCAAATCTGTTCTAACTAAACAGAGGCCTTAGATCAAAGTCACTAAAAACATTAGTTACTATTTGCCAAGGACCAAAATTATCTGTAGAATTGTAGAGAATGGTGACACACACAGTTCCTTCCAGGAATTCACATTTTATGCAAATGAACTATAAAGCACTTTTTTCTTCATCCTTAAAATTGATTCTAGGCTCTGGAGCATGAAATCTATATTAACTTACAGAATAAATATGGAAAGTTATCAGCTTGAAAAATCAAAATGTATGGTCAAGATCTAGCCATCTGAACTAAAACTCATGTTTGAGCTCAAAAAGAACCCTGAGGTTCAAAGGATCAGATGAAAGGTACTTGGTAGGCAGCAAAAGCCACATGTAGGTAAGGGGCAAAGCCCCAGTTATTGCTATCACTGGGAAGGAGGACTTGAAGAGGGGCATAGGTAAGAGCATTGTGTTGCATTGCACCCTGGAGAGCTGGGTTAAACTTGAGCAAAAAGAAGTACAACTGATTTTATTTCTTACATTCCCTGCTACTTTTAACTCTCTGGCTTTTGATTCCCTGATCAAAAAAATGGTGCAAAGTGCAGCTCTCAATAAATTTTTGATGAATGAGTAACTGAATGATCAGCAGTTAGACTAGATCTACATTTCACTTGTCGATAGAGTGTTTCATTCTGATGGGAAGCTTTCAGCATAGCACTTGGAAGACTTGTAATTACCAAGGTCCACTGATCACATTGGTGAAGGTCCCTGAGCAGAATGAGTACAAGGAAGGGGCCACAGAGAGGGTTGTGGGGTCACAGCCTGTTTAAGTCTCAACATTTCCAGGGAGCACAGGCCATGAGTTTCATACCTGCCCATGCTTATGAGCCCTGAGAAGGTCAAGCTCCTGGTGACCACCAGGGTAGATTCCGTGACTGACTAGAGGTGATGACATCTTCAAGCACTCCTGTGCTACTGTAATTCCTACAACAGTCTGAGGGGCAGACATCTGTCCCTTAAGAAACATGACCTGGATTTTTAGAGGCAGACTTACCCTCAAGATGTGAGGGCAAAATGACAGGAGGTCTGGATTGCCTTTAAATTACTTCAGCAATAACCAAAGAAAAAAGGAGAAAGAAAGGAAGAAAAAGGAAGGGTGGTGGTGGAAAAGAATAAACTGACAAATGGAGCAAGCACAGCAAAATTTGAACACGTTGCATCTGTTCATTCTACTATTCTCTCTACATGTGTGAATGTTTGAACTTTTGGATAGTGAACTTTAATTTTAAAAAGATACACAGCAGCTTGTCAAAGTCAGCTGTTACAGGACTAGAGGAAACCAGCCACAGCACTTGTGCTCCATGAGCTCAGAGAGAGGTGCTCTTTGAGTTTCTGGACTCCCGACGCGGAATCCCGCGGTCCCAGGGTCCTCTGCCTTTGTCCTTCTGACGTGCGAGCGGGGCCTCTGGACCACAGGCGGAAGGAACTGAGTACCTGGCCTCCGGACGGCCTGAGGCTTAGCTCTCCCAGGATCCTGCCAGACCCAGCCTGGGTTGTCCGCATCGGCCTGAACCCGCACGGCGGAGGCAAAGCCAGGGGTGGCCTGCGGCGCACAGCGTGCAGGGCCTTGCAAAAGGTTTGCTCGCCCTTCCCCCTTCGGATGCACTTTAAGGTCAAACAAGCCAGTGTTCCAACAGCCATCGTTACTGTGAGTCACACACATACACACACGCACACACGTGCACACACACGCACACACGAACGCTTGCACAAAAAGGACTGACAAGTAAGTTGAGCCCATAGTCATGACTAAAAAAGACAGGGAAAATATTAATTATTCGTATTCCCTCTTCATATTATCTCTGCCCTTCTGGTGAACCACCAGCCATCAAAATGCCAGCTCCCGTGTCCTCCTGCCTGTGGGGGATACGCTGAGCGAATCCTGTCTGTCCGTCCACTTAGGTCTGCAGAGAAGCCGCGCGAAGTGAGGCTCCGCTCCTCGTGATGATGCTCTTTCCTGGTCACAGCGCAGCTGTCCGGCCAGGGCTGGGCCCCCCAACCCCCACCCCTGCCTGCGGACTTCTCAGTGGCTTTTCCTTTACTCTTCTGACATGCCTTCTTGCGCTACACCTTTACTATTTTAACTATTAAATATTATTAGAAATACATGCTGAAACTTTAAGAAAGCACACAAAAAGATATGAAGTCTTTGCCTCCTGACCCCCAGGCTCGTGCCCCCAGGCTCGTGCTGAGCTTCATGGCAGCCTTCAAGAAATGTTCCATGTATGTTATTATGCAGCTATAAATATTTAAATATTTTCTCCTTCTTCTCCTTCCTAATAGTTTTGCTATTATTAATCCAGAAGGCAATGAGGAAAATTGAAATATAATGTTGTGTGCCAAAAATATCTTGATTAAAATATAAAATTAATGAAAAACACAGGAAAGTTCATGTTAGATGTTCTAAAACATGACTGCTATATCTACCTAACTGAGCTGCTAACCAAAGCAGCTTAAAAGCGAAAATGTATCATGGCTAATAAAATTAAGGAACAAAGACCAGTCTCACTTTTCACTTAAGTTACTCCAGACGTGTAATTTTTACAGTGCGTTGACTTTAAGACAGCTACAAGTTGAAGCTCAGATTTAAATAAATGCTTGAGTTGTGTAAGCTACTGCTATGTATAATTCAAAGACTGCTTTATAGAGAATGCCCAATTTACTCATTTCAACCACTAAAAAAATTTTAGCACAAAAAAGTTTGTAAAAGTAAATAGTAAAAGAACACAAACTTCTTTTATACTTTATGTTTGTATTTGTAAAGGCTGAATTTGTATTTGAATGTATTTGTTTTACTTTGTTTGTTTTTTAAATACACTTCAATAAAGGACCAGAGAAAACAGTGCAACACATTCATTATTAAGAGTGGGAGTATAAAGTGGAGTAAGAATAGAATCAGTATATAAATCCTGTCAAAATTCATTCACATATTCTAATCTTACTCACAAAACCTCAGCTTAATCAGACTTGATTTTTCTATACCATGGCAATAAGCATACGTCATTGTTTCTGGAAGAATCAGCAGCTTCAGCCTCCTACAGCACCTCGATGACAAGGCTTTAGTGACTTCATCAATGTATGCTGCCCAGCTGTCATCCACTTAATGAGGACTTCCTTTTGATGGAACTGGCCCCAGCAGATGGGCTGTCACCTAATATTAACAGTGGACCATGGGGCTTTCAGAGCTTCAGTTATTGAACAGTCACACAAGTTCTATTGTTCCTACAACACTGCAGCTTAATGTCTGCTTTAGGACTTGAAAAATTTGTCTTCATTTAAAAATGTACCCTTCTGTGCTGAGACAGTTGTTATTTCTCAGTTTAAAGATTTGAAAGGAAACTTTCCAAGCCTCATCTTAATTGGACACGGGCGTTATTACTTTATTATACAGGAGTTAGATGAAAATTAAAAGTTAATCCAAGTATGGAGTATGGCAAGGAGGGGTCACAAAAGGAACAGAGGAGGAGAGAATTAACACTTATTGAACTCTGATAAATGCCAGGCACTGTGCCAGGTGTCCTACATCCTTGATATTCAAGTGTGATCTGTGAGCCACAGCATGAGGATCACTGGGTCAGCTTGTTACAAATGCAGAATATGGGACCCTACCCCAGACCTATGGGATCAGAATCTGCATTGTAAAAAGATCTGCAGGTGATTCTCGTACATGTTCAAGTGTGAGAAGCACTGCTCTAAGTTACAAAGCTTTATTTAATCCTCATAACAACCCCTTGAAGAAGATATTATTTCCATATTTTATTGATAAGTGCAGTGGTCTGAATGTGTCCTTCCAAAATTCATATGTGGAGATCCTACCCCAAAGACGATAGTATGTGGAGGTGGGGATTTGGGAGGTGCTTAGATCATAAGGATGCGGCCCTCGTGGATGGGATTAGTGGCCTTATAACAGAGGCTCTGAAAGTTCTCTTGCCCCTTCTACCAAGTGAGGACGCAGTGAGAGGGTGTCGGCTATGAGCCCTCATCTGACCATGCAGCAAGCAGCCTGATCTCAGACTTCCATCCTCTAGAACTGTGAGAAGTAAATGTCTGTTGTTAATAAGCCACTTAGTCTGTGGCAATTTGCTACAGCAGCCAGAACAAACTAAGACAATAAGGAAATGGAGACAGAAAGTCTCCTTCCTTTCTCCTTTCCCCTCCTCCTTGGGGAAAGGATTTGCAGCAGGCAAAGGGGCACTGCCCAAGGGCTCGCAGATGGCAGAGCCAGCACTCAGGAGTGCATCTGCTGGACCCGAAGCCCACACCCTCGGCTTCCTGAGTAATGCCAGACCCTCTGGAACGGTGCTGAGTAAACAGCAGCACACTGCAAAGGCGACCTGTTGCATGTATGAAGCTGAGTGACAGGAAAGCAAAGCACCAGGAAGCCCCGTCATGAGACATGGTGGAAGGAGATCAGACTCGGCGTGGACAGGGGATTCAACCCCGCTTTGGGTTACAGAGAGGGCAGAATAGGGCCACTTAGGAGAAGGCAACAAATATTAATTTTGGAAAGAGGGCATCGACTGAAAGTTTTCAAACAAGGGTGGATGACTTTACATCTTTCTGGGCCATTGTAAAATTCTTATTTCAAGAGGGAGACTGGACTACTAAAGCCCCTTCCTAGGCTAGACTAAGTTCTCTCATTTTCCATACACAGTACTGGGCATCCCCTTAGATGGTCAGTCGTGATGCACGCTGTGCCCAGCAGGGGAGGCCACCTCCCATGCCCCATTGAGTGGACAGCTGAAGGAAACCATGTTCTTTGCTGCCACAGCCACTCCTTTGGCTATAGGTGATTGGACCAAAGGACAAGTAGGGATGGACGAGCCAGGCCAATGGAACCCTTACTTCCTGGAACAGAAACTGAGAAACAGGCAATGAATCCAAACTCATTCTGAAAACTAATAGGTAGCAGAGGTCATGAAAGGCCAAGGACAAATCAGTGTTATGAATAAACATGTCGCCAGGGAGCACAGCACATTAGTTTGCAAGGGCTGCCAGAAAAAAGAACCAAAACTGTGCGGCTTAAAGCTACAAACATTCATTGTCTCCCAGCTGTGGAGGCTGGACGTCCAGACCCAAGGTGTGAGCAGGGTTGCTTCCTTCCGAGAGAGAACCCGTTCTAGGCCCCTTGCCTGGCTTCTGGTGGTTCAATGGCAATCTCTGATGTTCCTCACAGAAATATCCCCCTGATCTCTGCCTTCACTGTCACATGGAATACGTGTGTCTGTCTTTGTGTCCACATTTCCCCTCTTTATAAGGACAGCAGTTCTACTCAATGAGGGCTCACCGTATTGGCCTCATGTAAACTCAATTACTTCAGTAACGTCCTGTCTCTAATAGGCATCAGGGGCTAGGATAACCAACACAGTTTTTTGGGGGGTTGGGGAGAATAAACTATTCAGTATTCAGGTCATAACACATGCATGTGAGTAGATGCTATGGGATTAAAAAAAAAAAAAAGGCAAGAAAGCCAATAAGTAGCAGCAAGAGAAGCAGGCCCAGAGAGGAGCCAGGAGGAGGTAAAGTCATCTCAGAGCAGAGCCATCTCTGGTTCAGAACCAGCTTCGGATCTGACTCCACAAGGCCCAGCTAGATCTCCACTTCTGCTGGGTTCCCATGAGCTGCCATGTCCCCTGGTATACATGTATGTGTATCTCCTGTCACGTAAGTTAGTCTGAGAAAATGAGTCTGAGGTTCTTGCTCCAAAGAGGTTCACTAACAGGTTTTACACCAAATACACCATTGTCTTTAGAAGCTTGTATAATAAAGACAAAACTGGCAATCTACACTGCCTTCTCCTTGTCTTCCAAAAGTAATAAACATGTGTTCAAACAGAACAGTGACTTTTAAAAAAAGTGTACCATACAAATAAAATCTTGAATAACACAAAGGCTTCTTTGAATCTCTTTCACAAAGTGGTTGTGATTTGGGGCCACTGTTATGAACAGGGGAAACACATTCTCCCTAGATGAGTGGAAAGCCAACTCTAGCCAACTTGCTTTTCAGCCGGCTAATGGAGCTGATGGTCCTCAAACATCTGAGGTCTTAGGATGAAATCAGCTTTGTAAATGAATTCTGCAGCCAGGTAGTGTATCTCTGAAGATGCAAAAATGGAACAGTAAGAGTCTTTGTCCCCAAGGGACTCGAAGCCTCCCAAGAAAGGCAGTAATGCCCTTACACCCTCAAAAAAACTTGGGAAACATTGTGATAGAGAATTTACAAAGAGCTGGGGGAATACTGAAAATAATGATTAAACAGAAAGTGGTGATGAAAAGTGCCTTGAGCCGTCAGACAGGGTTTTTTCCAGGGTAAGTGAATGGAGTTGGGTTTCCTGGTGCATGTGTGTGCATGTGTACCCAGAATGTGTAAAATGGCCTTTTCTCATAAGTAACTAATCATTCTAAAGACATGGGATAAACATGGATGGACCTAGAGGGTATTGTGCTGAGTGGAGTAAGTCAGACAAAGAAAGACAAATGCCATATAATTTTGCTTATATGTGGAATCTAAAGAACAAATAAACAAACAAACAGAAACAAACTCATAGGTACAGAGAACATTTTGATGGTTGCTAGATGGGAGGGAGGTTGGGGGACTGAGTAAAAAGAGAGAGGAGATTAAGAAGTAAAAATTAGTAGTTAAAAAATAGTCATGGGATGTAAAGTACAGCATAGGGAATAAAGTCAATAACATTTTAATAACTACTATGTATAGTATCAGATGGGTATTAGATTTATCAGGGTGATCACTTTGTAAGTTATGTGAATGACTTATCACTATGCTGTATACCTGAAACTAATATAATATTGTAAGTCAACTGTAATTGAAAAATAAAAAAATTACATAAAAAAGAATGTTTGAAAACTTAAGATATCCACTACAAGAATCAAAAATAAAATACACATTTTAGAAAGACAAATCAAATAGTTGAAAGCAAAACATTGGGGGAAACAAAAAAGACTTGGGATTAACAAGCTTATACATCTTTTGTCCAATTCCCTTCTTTTGTATTATTTTAAAAACTGTTTTTTTCTGCCTTGGTTGAAATATAAACAGAATTCTGTTTTATGTTCAGATTACTACTTTTTATCTTTGAAAGTTGCAGGTAGATGGGATAAAACTTTTCAGAGTCAGATATTCTGGAGAGAGAAGTCAGGAAACAACAGAAGGACAGAGAAAAGGTGGTGGAGACAAGAAGGTCAAGGATACACAGAAAAGGTTCAAAGGTAGAAAGTGAATGGAGAAGTACAGCTATGTGATCAACTCATCTCAGAAATGCCCTTGGTCCCTGGGAAACTGGGTTGGTTGGTCACCTGTATAAAGACCAAGAGGTGGCACAGTGAAGGTGTGGAGAGGCGCCCACAGTGTAAGACACCCTCTGCATTTGGAGGGAGAGTCATGATGCTCATACCTCTGGATCCCTCTCATTAAGGAGGTGCCCACCCACTCAACGATGCTTCCCAAAGCACTGAAACTGCCAAAGCTCTTCCAACCAAGGGGCCACCAAACCTGTAATGCCATTATTTTGCTGGAGCTCTGGCTGGCATCATTAAGCTTTCTCAAGATAGACTGTGAAGTACAAAGTCATTCTCAGGGCTTTGGCCATTGCCAGCAGGTTGGGTCTTGGTTATGGAGCCCCAGTGACCAGGGTCATGATAATGGAGGTGCAGCAGCATCACAGCCTAGGATCTCTTTGGCCATAGCACCCTGCAAAGTAGTGGCAGCAACTGCACAAACCTTACTAGGAATGCAGGGTACAAAAGAAGGGGAGCCACTGGTGGCCTGTCCTACTCAGAGGAGAACCTAAGGGACGGGACTTGGGGGCTGGTGACATATTTTTAACCTCATAAGTGTCTGAAACTGAGTGTGTGCTTCTTGTTCTGCCTTTTGACGATGTCATCATCGATATCCTCCATTGTGATATTACACTATAGTTTTGCAAAATGTTACCACTGGAGAAACTGAGTAAAATGTATTTTCTCTCTGCAGGTGAATCTACAGTTATTTCAAAATAAAAATTTTAATTTAAAAATGGGCAAAAAGATTTGAACACATTTCCCAGTAAAAAATATACAAATGGCAAATACACACATGAAAAGATATCCAACATCATTAGAAATCATGGAAATGGCAATTGAAACTAGAATGTTTTAATCATACACATCTATTAGAATGACTAAAAGAAAAGAAAACAACAACAACAAATAACAATACTAAATGTTTCAGACTGAACATGACTGCCGCCCCACCACTACCCAATGTGATGGTATTTAGAGGTGGGGCCTATGGGAGGTAATTAAGTTTAGATGAGGTCTTAAGGGTAGGGCCCCATGATGGGATTAATGTCCTTATAAGAAGAGGAAGAGAAATCAGGGCTCTCTCTACGACCTCTGGGGACGTAGCAAGTAGGCAACTGTCTGTACCCCAGCAGAGGACCCTCACTAGAACTTAACCATTCTGTCACCCTGAACTTGGATTTCCCAGCCTCCAGAACATGAGAAACATATGCCTGTTGTTTAAGCCACCCAGGCTATGGTATTTCTGTTACAGCAGCCCGAGCTGACTAAGACCCTAAGTGCTGGTGAAGATTTAGAGCAACTGGAACTCTCAAGTATTGTTGGTGGGAATGAAAAATGGTAGAGCCACTCTGGAAATAGTTTGGTAGTTCCTACTCCAGTTAAAGAATCTCACTCCTAGGCACTTACTCAGGATAAATAAAAACTTAGGTCTACATAAAGACTTGTAAGCAGATACTGATAGCAGCACTAATTATAAGTCAAAAACTGGAAACAACCCAAATGTTCATTAGCTGGTAAATGAAAACATAAATTGGGATATATACATATATTGGAATACTATTCAGTAAATTATGCTAAATGAAAGTCTACATCCTATAGGATTTCATTTGTGTAAAATTCTAGGAACAGCACAACTTTAATGACAAGAAACTGGATCAGTTTTTATTAGCGCCAGAGGTCAGGGTTGAGATCATTTCAAAGGGGCATGAGAAAACTTGTTAAAAAAAGTGATGGAAATGTTTTATACTGTGATTGTGATGGTGGTTACACAACTCTATACAATTACAAAATTCATTAAAATGGGTGAATTTTATTGTATGTAAATTACAACTCAATAAAGCTGAAGTGGGAAAGAGAATTTAAAAAATGGATGGTTATTACTGATATATCCCAACTGTTTCCACATGTAGCAATAATAATTAGAACACAAAGGAAAAATATCTCATGGTAGCAATATAAAATATTTATGAAGTAAATTTTATGAGAGTGTAGCAGAAGATTTAAACAAGTTGAGATCTACTCAGTTCTTAGAAGACTTAGATTTAAGAAAATACCAAATTTAAATACCAAGTTTTAGAACTTGGAAAAATGAATCTAAAGTTTATTGGAAGAATTTGCTACATTTTAAAGAGCTTGAAAAAGAGCGGTAAGCTTGCCCTCTCAGATATTAAAATGCACTATAATGCTTAAATAGTAATAAACAGTGTGGACAGAACTGAAACCAAAAGTTTCATAAAATAGAACTACATTTAAAAATTCCCAGATGTACCTATGCATGAAAAATATTTTAGGATATGAGAAAGGCAGAATTTCAAATAAGTGGAACAAGAATGGATCAGTCAACAAATGGAGAGGAGATACTTTCTTGGCAAAAATGTGAGTAAAATTATTTGTACTGACATATGAATACCTCTTTCAGACCAATGAGGGAAAGATGAAGAGCCCCATGGAAAACCAGGCTACAGCAGATGAACCTGGATCCGAGACCCGGATTCCCATCCCCAAGCCTGGCATAGCACAACATAGCAGAGCTGCCGTCCCTCAGGGTCACTTGAGGTTTAGTCAAAGAGGGAAGGCATCAGTTGGCATCAGGATGGGGCAGAGATGAGATACTCCTTGTTTTCCTGGGAATCAGGCAAGTTCCTGGATTCTCATGAAACCATAAAAAAGAGAGAAGACCCCTAATACCTACAGTTGAATTTATTTCCTACTCCTAGGCAGGTTAGGTACTTTGCTAATTCAATTCATTTTACTTTTGTTAAACTTTATTAAAGTATACTTGACAAAATACTAACATATTTGAAGTATATGAAATGAGATTTGATATATGTATACATTGTGAAAGGATTCTAACCACTGAATTAATTGACATACCCATCACCTCACAAATTTATCTTTAAAAAAAAAAACTGTTTGATAAAAAAAAAAGAGCTATTTCTCGCATAACACATTTGCGGTATAAAATTATCTCCTTAGACATACTTTTCGACTCAGAATCTCAGTTTTGAAATTTGTCCTATAGAAATAGAAATATCTGTGTGTGTGTGTGTGTGTGTGTGTGTGTGCATACACTTGTTTTTAGTGGGAAAAGAAATCAGAAATATCCTGAAGTTTCTTGGTTGGTTAAATTACAGTATATCCATGCTATGGAATAATATGCAACTAGTAAGAAAAAGGATATCATCTTGGCCTGGGTCCTCAGAAAGTATTACCCTATGTTCCACTTTCCTGGGGACTGCCATCCCAGGGAGGCAGGAATGGGAGTGAGGAACAACAGAAAAAAGTAAGTCATTCTAAAATATGGCCACATAGACAGTCATCCCTATTGCTAGGTGAAATGTCTTGCTCATGCTGTTACAGAACAGACTAACTTTTGGTCTGCAGAAGTACAAACACTACCCACAGTGGGTCATTACAGGTGCTATTCCTTGGGCTTTCAATTTGGCACCATTTCCAAGCTTGTATTAGTCAGAGTTCTCCAGAGAAACAGAACCAATGGCAAATATACCTATTCATCTACCTATATCTATCTCTGTGTATAGATATACATGTGTATATGTGTGTATACATATCTATATCTACTTCTTTCTTTCTTTCTTTCTTTCTTTCTTTCTTTCTTTCTTTCTTTCTTTCTTTTTCCTTCCTTCCTTCCTTCCTTCCTTCCTTCCTTCCTTCCTTCCTTTCCTTTCCTTTCCTTTCCTTTCCTTTCCTTTCCTTTCCTTTCCTTTCCTTTCCTTTCCTTTCCTTTCTCTTTCTCTCTTTCTCTCTTTCTCTCTCTCTCTCTCTCTCTCTCTCTCTCTCTCTCTCTCTCTCTCTCTCTCTCTCTCCCTTTTCTCTTTCCCTCCCTCCCTCCCTTCCTTCCTTCCTTCTATATATCATTAGTCAAGAAGTTTATCATAAGGAATTGGCTTATGTGATTACGGATGCTGACAAGTCCCATGATCTGCAAGGTGAGTGTACAAGCTGGAGACTCAAGGGAGCTGATGGTCAGTTCTAGTCTGAGTCCAGAGACCTGAGAACTGGGAGGCCCAATGGTGTAGATCTAGTTTAAAGGCCAGCAACTTGGGACTCAGGAAAACTTATTGTTTCAGTTCAAGTCTAATGGCATGAAAAAGCCGATGTCCTAGTTAGGAAGGTAGTCGGGCTGGAGGAATTCTTGCTTAGTCAATGGAAGGTCAGCCTTTTGTTCTATTCAGGCCTTCGACTGATTGGATGAGGCCCACCCACATTAGGAAGGACAATCTAATTTACTCAGTCTACCAATTTAAATGTTAATCTCATCCAGAAACACCCTTGCAGAAATGCCCAGAATAATATTTGACAAAATATCTGGGCATCCCATGGCCCAGTCAAGTTGACACAGAAAATTAACCATCATGAAACTTTACCATTAATACACAGCTAAACCAACTGGGATTCACTAGGATGCCAAATAGCATGAGGAGTATAAAATCACTTACCAGAGAGGCTATCTATATCAGAGCAAAACTGATGAAGAAGATAATGGCAAATAAAAAGAAAGGGAAAACAAGAGATGGTTGCAGACTGTGAATTAAGAGGCAACTTCAGACCTTATAATAAAGCAAGTTGTAGGAGGAAGAAATTTTTAGAAAGTCACAAGATCAGAGGCTGAAGTTATTGTAGTGGAAAGTGAGGAACAGATGGTGAATGGAAAGGGCAACATCTAAAATACACTAATTAGTAGAGACTTAAGCAGCCACTGGGTCTTGGGATTTCTTAAAGGACTACACATGGGTATTAAGGTAGAACAGAGAGATGACTGAAGCCCAGGTTTTCCCTTTCGACTGTCTTTCATCCTGAAGAATAAGCCTACATCATGCTCCACAGTGATGGAAGTGTGTTAGTGACCAGTCAGAGGGGTTTGATGAGAGAGTTAAGTGGTAGATTCAGGCAGATTCTGCTCTCCAGAAGTCAATTCATGTGGCCAGCCACAGTGCCAGACAGCAAGTGCCACAGAACACACTTCTCTGCACCTTCACTCTTTCCCTTGATCATCCTGCTCACAAGCACACTCAGACCTTCTCATATTACACAAAACCCCATATCCTTTGCCTACTCCTGTGATGTCTCTTGAACTCTCCTTCCTCCCAGCACCAAAACTGTTGAAGGTCTTGTATATGTTGCCCCTGCTTCATCTTACCCAACCTGCTAAACCCTAACCTTGAGTTTCTGGTGCCTCCATTCAAACAATACCACTCTTACCAAGGACTTCCTAATTGCTGGACCCAGAAACTCTGGTTCGGCCTTCAATTTTTTTTTGATTGTGCTGTAGCAGCTCTCAGTAATCTTGAAATTCCCTTCCTTGACCTGGCAGTGTCCTGGTTCTTGGTCTTGTCCACTTTCTCTTGTTCCTGTCTCTTCCATTTCCTGACTGGTCAATACAGACATTTTTAAAACATTCTGCTCTCATTCCTCAGCCTTTTCACCTTTCTATTCTCCCCTGTTCAAGAAAGTCACTCATTCTCAGGGCTTCTTGTTTCCTCAAATGCAGTAAAAAGCTTCCAACTCTCTCTGTTCTGCTCTTCCTCTGTCTCTTAAGCCTATCTTACATTTTTAATTGTCTTCTGGCCATTTCCTGTCAACTACACACCAGAACTCCAGATTCACTGGATGATTACATCTAAAAGGTGACTTTCCTGCTTTATTAACATTATCGACATTACTTACATCAGCCAGATTCTAAACCCCAAGATCATCTCCACCCCGACGTATAAGCAGTCACTTTGATTTATGTTATTCTCCCCTAGAAAGTCTCTCATATTAGATTTCCTCCCCATTTTAACTTTCACCACCACCTTAGCTCAGCTCTTTATCTCACTCCTAAAATACTGCAGTTTTAAAAGCAGCAAGATCAGCTTTTAGCTGATCTTGCTGCTTTTAACTATCCTTTCCAAAGCACCATGTACCATACTGGAAGAAAATTCTCTATGAACATCTCCCATTCCTGCACTGTCTGGGGTCTCTGAGCATAGGCATTTATACCAACTTAAAAATATTTATATGAGGAGACAGTCCAGGGTTGTAAAGCTTAAAGACAGCTCCCTCCTAAGATGTTCCATAGTAATAAAAGTAAAGACCTTGCCTCCTCTTTCCCAGAGAAGAACTGTTTACATTCCTGAGTAAAGATAAGGTTTTGCTCCAGAGAGAAGCAAGGTCATCAGCAACCATTTAAGAGGAGAGCCTAAATTGGGGGTTCATCTCCTCTAGTGTACCCATTGCAAATGCAGGTACCATCTGGTCCTCACTGCATTGCCCTGTGGGACTCGAGGAATCAACCAGGCTGACTTGTTAAGTTGTGAGAAGGGTAAACAATCTCAGACCTTCCACAGTTCTTGATTTAACACACTGCCACCAAACTCTCTTTCAAAAGATCTGTTTTGGCCATGCTATTTGCCATCCTACTACAATATAAAATTCAAAGTCTTTTCAGCTCCCTTACCAACCCATCCCCCAACTTATTCTCTAGGTATACCATGTGCTCTAATCAACCTGGACTTCAAGATGTTTACCCAGAGAAATACACATCTGCTTTGATGCTCTGAACATGCCTAGAATGCTATACTTAGATCACAGATGAGGAAAAACTCATGAAATGTCAGTGCACAAAACACCCAAAACAACCTCTGAGGAATGGTGAGCCACACCACTGATGTCTTTATGTATGTTGTCATGGCTCCTACCAGGTGTACTGGTGAGAAATTGGCCTGCTCTCGCCCTTGGCCTAACCAACTGACCTGAAGCCCAGTGCTGCAGCCACAGGTAACCAACCACATTCTGGTTGGACACCACGGAACTGAACTACTTTTAAAAATGCTTGGCTTGGAATTCTGTCCAGCAGGGAAGCTCTGCATTTGATAGTGGCCATTAATCCTAACATCACCTCTCATTTGAGAAGTGAAGTTCACAGGAGTGAAGAGAGGCAGCCCAGACTCCAGTGGGAACAAGTGAGTTGTGGTTTCAGTCTTCCATCAGGATTTACATCCCAGTCTTAGCTTAGGCCACATTTCTGGGTCTTCTTGCAATAAACTCCCAATCAAAAGATAACAGGAGCTTTCATTTTTCTTGCAGGCCTCCACTGCTTAATTCAAGTGCCCTTCTCACTGATCTCTAAGATATGTGTACAAAGATGCTGGCTGAAGCATTGTGTGTAAATAGCAAAATAAAAACATGCCAATTAATATGGTTAAATTATCATTTTTCATCCTCAATTGTAAGATATACGTTAATTTCAGAGACACAAAATATCAATAAAGTGGTCCATACTGGTTATATCATTGTTTTAATACGTGAAAAAATGTATTCTTTAATTCTAAAATGCATTTTAGAATTAAAGAACTAAGGCATGGCACATCATAAAGTGGAACATTTTGTAGCTGGGGCAGGTAAGTGGCACAAGATGGGGCTGGGTAGGTGACATTTCCTTTGGAATCGGGTGGAAGGATGAGGTGAGGAGTGGGGCAATGATTCCACACATCAGGCTATACCTCTCAAGGTGGCAGAAATGGAGATGTGTGTGGTGTCACCTGTAAACAGTTTGAGCTTGAAAAATTGAAAAGTAGACTGAATTTTAAAGAAAGTGGTGGACGTATGGGTACGTGTTTTAGTATTTTTTTTTTTTGTATGCTTAAAATGTTATAAAACATTCTTCTTTAAGTGGGCCTAGCAACCTTTTTTACTGTCCCTGTTTTTAGGGAGACTTGTGTCTGTCAGCTTAGAAATCAATTCTATAGTTAAAGGAGGTGAGAAAAATGCTGTCTCTTATCGCCACACGTTGACTATTAGGAAAAAAGGAATTTCGTCATTCCAGCAACATCTGGTAGGTGCACATATTCAGTTGACAGAGAGAGACCTGGATGATTACTGAAAACTGCTTTCTTTCTCTTTCTCAACACTGAAGACTCTGTCTTCACATTAACCACAGGTTGGCCTGGATTTAAGCAAGGTCAAATTTGCAAAAAAGATATTTGGCACAGCTAAAAATAACTTAAAAGAATGTGTGTGCACGGGGGAGGAGGTATTTCAATAGGATTTCCTTAAATACGACCCTCCTGGCCATTTATAAAGTGGGTGGATTTTCAGGGACACGTCTCCTAGAGCTTGGCGTGATAGCGAGAGCGCAAGCTTTGAAGCCAGACTCACCTAAATCAGAACCTGACGGCTGTGTGGCACCGTGAAGTCAGTCACCTAACCTGGCAGGGTCTGTTTTGTCCTCTGTAGAACGGTGACAGTAATACCTAGCTTATGGGAAGTTATAAAGACGGGAAATTTTAAACCCAGGGCTGTGCCTGGCACCCACCCATCACCCGAAAAGAGGCAATTACCATTAAGGCCTTCGGGCTTTGCCCCACCCACCACTTTCCCCTGCTCCCTGGGGGGCACTCACAAGCTCTGTCTCTCTCTCTCTCTCTCTCCCTCTCCTCTCCCTCTCTCTCTCCCTCTCCTCTCCTCTCTCCCTCCTCTCTCTCTCTCTCCTCTCTCCCTCTCTCTCCCTCCTCTCTCCTCCCTCCCTCCCTCCCTCTTTCTCTCTCTCTCTCTCTCCTCTCCCTCTCTCTCTCTCCTCTCTCTCTCTCTCTCCCTCCCTCCCCCCCTCTCTCCTCTCTCTCCCCTCCCTCCCTCCCTCTCTCTCCCTCTCTCTCTCTCTCTCCCCTCCCTCCTCCCCTCCTCTCTCTCTCTCCCTCTCTCCCTCTCTCCCTCTCTCTCTCTCTCCTCTCTCGCTCTCTCCCACTCTCTCTCTCTCACTCTCTCCCTCTCTCCCTCTCTCCCTCTCTCTCTCTCTCTCTCTCTCTCTCTCTCTCTCTCTCTCTCTCTCTCATTCCCAGGTCAGCATTTACAGGCAGGTTACGAAGTCACGGAAATCAAGACCTTGAGTAGCTTACACTCTGACGTTAACACAGGACAGAAATCACCGATCCAAAATTCGGGGTTTTTCATTTGTTTTTGTTTGTTTGTTTGTTTGTTTTGCTTTGTTTTTCGTTGGTCAAGGTGTCTGCTAAGGAAGCTGCGCTCTTTCCACAGACTTGGGAACTCGGAGAGGCGCTGCAGTGTCCGGCCGAAGGCCACGAGCACCGCGGCCCCGGGGGCCTTCCCGGGTCTCCGCAGACCTCCCACCCCACGGGGCGGAGGAGGGAAGGGTCCCGAGAGGGGCGCCGTCCGCCCGCACTCACCAGCGCGAAGTGCACCAGGGCGTCGTAGCAGAGCCAGGCGAGCGCCCCGCGGTCCGCCGCCCCCCGCCCGCGGCCCAAGCTCAGGCCCACGGCGCAGCCCGCGACCAGCAGCGCGGCGCACAGCAGCAGCGAGCCCCGCGCCGCGGCGCCCAGCTCCAGCCGCGCGCCCATGCTTCCGGCTGCCCAAGCCCGCCACCGGCGCGGCGGGCCGGGGCCGCACGGCAGGCCGGGAGCGCGCGGGGCGGGGCTTCCAGGAAGGGCGGGGCCGCAGGCAGGCCGAGAACGCGCGGGGCGGGGCTTCCAGGCGGGGCGGGGCTTCCAGGCGGGCGGGGCCGCAGGCAGGCCGGGAGCGCGCGGGGCGGGGCTTCCAGGCGGGGCGGGGCGGGCGGGGCTTCCTGGCGGGGCGGGACCTCAAGGTGGGCGGGGCTTTCCTGGACGGGGCGGGGCCGGGTGGAGTCTACCCTTCCCGCCGCGAGTCCAGGTCGCCCAGCCGAGCTTGGGGGGTTTCTGATGAGACAGGTTCCTGCTCGCGAACTCGCTTAACTGCCTGGACCAAACCTATTCCTAGATAAACCCAAAGGACTGATAATTGGGCCACCCCTTTTGATGCAGTTTGATGTTTAACAAGGTTTAAAACCTGAATCCGTAAAGTGAAGTCCAAATGGTAGAAATTTAGCCGGGAGACTAAAGAGAATTTTAGGGACCAAAGGTTCTAATTAGGCCCATGCAAGTGTTGCAGAAGAAACGAGGGCGTTTTTGGTCACCGGCAGACTTTTTGTGGCTTACTTACTCTGACCGTATTTCTTAAAAATCCAGGAAAGCAGCAAAAGTACAGGGAGAGAAGCAATAGGTCAAATTGGCTTGGCAGTAGATGCTTTTATCTGCCGTATCTTATCTAATGTCATAACAACCCTAGGTCAGTATGTATTTTCCTTTTAAAAATGTGAAAACAGGCTCAGACAAGCGGAAGACAGAATCCATGAGTGGGTGTTCCCAAGGCCTTTGCCTTTGACCCTGCACTCCGGTGTTTTAACAGGCAATTACAGCTCTCCCCTAATGAAATGCCGCTTTATCCCAATCATGTTAACCTTTCTCTTTACTTTTCTAGCAACTTATTTGCTTTTAACTCTCTCCCCTTTCCCTTCCTTAGGCCTCTGTTACTTAAAAGACAGCACTGGAGAAAACAAGCCAAAGTTAAAGAAGACTGTTGTCCTTATCGACCAAGCCTGTGTTCTCAATTTTGGGTAGCCAGATAATACAGGATGCCCAGATAAATTTGAAAAACAAATTAATTTTAAAACATTTACTTATTCTAAAGTATCACTAGGGTACTTAGGCTAAAAAAAATTATTTATTGTTTTAAAATGTGGTATATACAATGGAATATTATTTAGCTATGAAAAGGAATAAAATTCTGACACACGCTATAACATGGAAGTACCTTCAGGACATTATGCTAATGAAATAAGCCAGTCGCAAAAAAGACAAATACCATATGATTTCACTTATATTAAGTATCTAAAGTAGTGATATTCCTAAAGACAGAAAACAGAATGGTGGTTGCCAGGGGCTTGAGGGAAGAAGAAAAGAGGAGTTGTTTAGTAATCGTACAGTTTTAGTTTTGCAAGATGAAAAAGTTCTGGAGTGTTGGTGCAATGTGAATATACTAACATACTGCACTGTACATACACTTAAAATGGTTAAGATGGTAACTTTTATGTTACGTGTATTTTACCACAATTTAAAAAATGAGTCCTGGCACTGAACACAAGTTTAATAACTTTCTCCTTTAGTTACTCCCTATATTATTTTTTATATAGCAGCTAACACCAGATGAAATTATTTATTTATATATTTATTGCTATTGTCTTGCCACTAGATATAAGCTCCACAAGGCCAGGGGCTGTGTCTGGCTTGTTTATTGCTGTGTCCCTTTCACTTGTCAGAGTTTGGTTATATACTAGTTGCTCAGTTAAATAATGGCCGACTGAAGAAATGTATATGGCCAGTCCTGCTACCTACACTTTGGATTCTCTTCTGTCATTTAGAAAACTGATGATCACTCTTCTCTTGTAAATTCAACATCTTTCTCAACTGGATATCCCCCACCAACTTCCTCACATTGCTCTTTTGTGACTACTCTGCCCTCCTCCCCTTCAGAGCAAAACAAAACAAAACCTAAGAAATGAATTAGATTCACTGTCTTCATATTCTGCCTCTGCTCCTCCATCCTTCCTACTCTTGTTTTCATCCTCTTTACAGCAGTAATACAGCTCTTAGGTGACCAGTGACCTCCACACCGCTAGCCGGAAGGACATTTTCCGTCCTTACCTTATTTGACCCCTCAATAGCCTCACTGGACACTGAAATCTTTTTCTTCGGTTTTCTGAGAAAACACAGGGCTTTTTTCCTACCTCCCTTAACAATACCTGTTTCCTTTGCCACCTCATCCTCCACTCAATGCCCTGTGGAATGCTGGAAACTCCACAGCTCAGTCCTAAACCCTGTTCTCACTCCAAATGCTAGACCCAGGCAGCCTCATCCTCATCCACGTTAATAAACCACCAAAAATAGTCAAAAAGATTCAAATGTCTAGCTTGGCCCTCTCCTTTGAGCTTTATCCAGACCAGTATTTCTGACTGCCCTACTTGACAGTCATTTGGATATTTCAACACAGCCAAACTACACTCATCACCCTCTACTTTCTATGTCTGAGTCTCTTCCAAGTGTTCTCTGTCTTATGCTACTTTCATTTCTGTTACTGTAATCCAGCAACACAGAAATCATCCTTGATACTTCCCTCTCCCCAAACTCCAGATCTAAGACATTACCAACTCCTATTTTAGTTGCCAAATCTCTCTTGATCCCTTCTACTTCATGGACCAAGCTGTTCCGTCACCATCTCGTCCCTCAGTGCTTAATCTCACTAACGTAGTTTCTACACACCACTGAACGCCAAGTACATTTCCTGCCCTTAACAGCCAGTGATTGTTACTGAAAACAATTCTTCTATCATCACTCTTGTTTAATAATAATTTACCATTGCTCTTAGAATACTAAAATCTTTTAAGTGGCTTACCAGGCTATGGGGTCTGGCCCCTATCTCTTTAGCTCCTTCCCTGGCCCTAGTAATCCTTCTCTTCATTACATTTGCTCTAGTTATACTTGCTTCTTTTTACTTCCTTGAACTCCTCGTGGTGCTTCTTACATCGCCTTTGTACTCATTGTTTCCTCTGCCAGAAAGAATTTTCAGTGAACCTGCCCAATTAAGTCCTGCTTTTCCTCATCACCATCACCTGTGTAATTCTGGGAAAATTTCTCCATGCCCGATAACAGACACTGAGAGGGCTGAGCTGGTGCTTCTCAAGTGCTCACACTGGTGCCTGGCACTTAGTCAAGCTCATTGCCAGTGATTATCACCTTCCTAACTAGGCCAATCACCTCCATTTTACATCATAGTATACCTCTTTTTTCCTGACATCATAACTTTTATTCCTGCATGTGTGTGTGTGTGTGTGTGTGTGTGTGTGTGTGTGTAAAGTATCTTGCACCCTATCACAGTACCTGGCGTGGGATATACTGCTTAAGAAATACTTGAATGTTTCTAAAGGCTTAGTCAAAAATCTTATTTATAAAATACTGAAGACATGAAAAGAATACAATCACTAAAAGAATCTGATGTTATTGAGAAGAAAACTGGGCTGACATCAATATGACATTTATAAATTCTATATTTGGGTCTGAGGGTGTAAATGCCTAACTTCTTGGTCAAAGAGAGCTGATGACAAAGGGTGCTGAAGCTCTTAATTGACCACAAATCTAATTATGATGAAACGTAAAATAAAACAATAATCTCCTCCACATTAATAGGATTAAGTTCCAGATAATGAAATGTTCCCATTCTATTTTACCCAGAAACTAGTCACATCACACTCTATTCTTGGGATCCTTGGAGTGCATGAAGCTGACGGGAACCAGGCCCATAAAGGACTTTATAATTAGGATGGTCAAAATGCATGGGTTTAACGCTGAGGAAGGGAGCTGATAAAATAAAAACAATCCATCTCTTCTGATATCTGGGAAAAACAAAATATCTATTCTGATTCTAGAACAGTTAATTTATAATGATGGTCATTTAAGAGCAGCTGCTTTTGTTCAGTATTAAGAAAAGACTTGGCAACGACTAAAGCTGTTCAACAAAGTAGGACAGGCTCCCCTGGAGTGGGCACCTCATCATTTGACTACTACTCCTGCAGAAATATTTTCATAAAATGGCCTGCCTCAAAAATCTGATCTTATCTTTAAAATGTTATGCAAAATGTGTCCTTTACGCTCTAACACTTAGGCTTGCATTATCATAAAACTGTTTTACTTACCAAGTAAAACTGCTATCCCAGTCTCGTGGATTCACACATTGCTTGGCACAAAGGCCCCATTTATCTTTGAGTTACCACAGTTTAAAAAATTACTCAAGAAAGTGGATGGCAGTTTGTTAGGGTAGGGAAGAGGGCCGTTGTAGAAGAAATTCCCTGCAGGGAACACAGCCTTTATGGTACGGCTTGGCCATAGTTTCCCTGCTTTTAATCATTTTTAATAAACTAAGTTTTCTGATGGGGTCAATCTCTCATGATGCTTCAAAGAAGTGCTTTTCAAAGTATGCTGTGAATTTTCTGGTTCAACTCCAGCTTTCCCAGAGAAGTTAAAAATCTCCAACTTAAAATGTTTGAAAAACACTGCTCCAGGGCAGTGTTGAGGGTTGTGGGCAATCAACACACTTGGTTGCCTTACACACCTTGTTAGTAGCCACAGGATAAATTTAAGAGGGTAACTAGTTACTCCATATTCCCATTTTATCCTAAGTCCTTTGCAATAGATGGGGCTCAGTACTCCTGGGAGTTCCCACGGACGGGTGATTTGGGAAATGTGGTTAGGTCTGGCTCTGATTTCTCTTGAAACTAAAAATGACGAAAAGGCACATTTTTGTCTCCATATTCTGCATCTAAGGAAAGCCTGGAACTGTTCGCACAACAAAAAGGCATGATTTAGCCAGCGGTTCCCAGCCTTTTTGGCACCAGGGACCCGTGTTCCTATGAGAATCTAATATCCAATGATCTGAGGTTGAGCTGAGGCAGGGATGCTAGTGCTGGGAAGCAGATGCAAATACAGATCAAAGATGAAGATTCACTTGCTCCCCCGCCACTCTCCTCCTACTGTGTGGCCTGGTTCCTAACTGGCCACAAACAGCTACTGGTCTGCGGCCCAGGGTTGAGGACCCCTGACTTAGGCTGTCTCATTTGAGTGGAGTTTTTTACAGGAATTGGTTTAGGCCAAAAGTTCACACTGGAAGCAATTTTGGCTCCCAGGGGACACTTGGCAATGTCTGAAGACATTTTTGGTTGTCACAACTGGAGAGTATGGAGAGGTGCTATCCACATCTAGTGGGTAACACCTAAAGATGCTAAACTAAACATCCTAAAATGCACAGGACATCCCTCCCAAACAAAAAAGTATTGCAGGGTTTTAGGCACCCTGATTTAAGCCAGAGTTCACTGAGGGATTTCATGGGTGAATAAAAAAAGGTCAAGAATGTGAACATGGTACATTCTCGCATCCCTTTTCCGAACAATTTTCTCTTGATAGAGAATCAAGCCCTACACCTCTATCTATATATACCCATCTACACATAGTACTTTTTGAGAATCAATCTACCACTGTTCTATCTAACAAAGTACAAAGAGTCCCTTTTAAACTTAAGACAAACGTGGTGGGTTACATACAGCACTCCTTCTATTATATGCCTTAAGACTTACAGTAATTATACTGCCTTTCTTCAAATAGATTTAATTAAAGTCCCCCCAGTTCAACTAGTGTTAAAAAAATTCATAACCATCAATGTAAGACAGCTCACATTCATGAATTTTCACCTGTAGTAATTAAATAATTAATCCCCTGAAAAGGATACCCCTTCTACAGGAAACGCAGGCAAGATTCTTTAGGAGTGCTACCATCACATTTTTTAACTTATGCACTGACTTCTTCCAGAAATAATTTGAAGTGGCATTATTCAAAAGTAAAAATATTTGTAAAAGCAAAAGTTTGGCTTATTTAAATTTAATCTTGAAATTACTCAAAGATTTCATTTAAAGCCACAACCTCTAACATGTTAAACACTTCAAGTTTACCTCAATTATCATCTTCCACAGTTACTTGTTTTCAAGGATTAGGCCTTAAATAAAATTTGATTTTTTTTGTTTCATGAAAGTCATTATCACACTATTTTCTCAAATGGCTAAGTTATGGTATTTAAACCTGAGATACATAAAGAGAATGATATGTGACAATAAAAACAGAAACTGGAGTGATGCTGCTGTAAACTGAGAAATGCCAGACTGCAGGCAACCACCAGAAGCCAGGAAGAGACAAGGACGGATCCTCCCAGAGCCTACAGAACACACAGTCCAGCCCCCACTTGTGATTGTAGATTTCAGCCTCTGGACTGTGCAACATAAGCATCTATTGTTTAAGCCACCTGGTTTACAGTACTTTGTTATAGCAGCTTAGAAAATGAATAAAGATTTTGGTACTTATTTGTTAAAAAAAATATTCTTAAATTTAGTATCATTACTGGTCATGTTTGTTGTAGTGGGAAGGAGATATTGAAATGCAAGAAAAGTAATTCATGGTTCACCTCTACTGTAGCTGATGGTTGAAAAATAATTCCAAATTTAAATTTAACCAAACAAAACCAGGAAATTAAGAATTTAGAAATAAGTTCTTCAACGTTTTATCGTATTTGATAGCAGCTTTTTTTATTGGTTACAAAACCTAAGCCCATATACAAAATTAGGAACACATTTAGATGCCTCTTTTGAAAGAATGTTTTAGTCTTTTTAACTGAGTTTAAAAAAAATAAAAACAATGCAATTTTTCAACACTGTTTTGAAAACTTAAAAGTGCAGCAATATACTTCTTTTATCTACTAAATGGCGCAACTCCAATTTCAAACTGATAAGGTCACAACAAATTGAATCAAGCGAATGCATACATACGTCTGCACTACTTGATGCTAATGTTCACTTATGTTAGTTTGCATTTAAAACAAGAGAAACGGGAATCGGCACAATAGAGGCCCAATTTAATCTCAATGTGTGCAAAATTTAAAAGGTAACTGTAAGTATGGAGAGTCCAGAAGAAACTAAACCGGAAGGGGTACAATTCACGATATCAAGAAGATTTGGACTTTAAGGGTTTCACCGAAGTTTGTGACCTTAATTAGCTTTGACTTTGTTATTCCTTTTAGTGAACACCACACAGTTTCAAAAATTTAGACTACAGTGTCCAAACAGGATGCAGTTACCATATGAAGCTTTAACTCAAAATTTGGATAAAGAAAAAAAGGCACAATGAACTTCAACTCAATTTTATGTGCACAAGAGTTGAAAAATCTGAGCCACCTTAAAGAGAAATTGATTCTAAAATTTATAAAACCTATAAATAATCAGAGGCCAAACCACTATATTAAAACAGATTCTCTAGCAAGTAAAAATCTTGCAGTTTAAACATACGCTTGTATCCATTTTAGATACAAGACAAAACTCACTCTTTAAAGTGGCTCCATCTTGGCAGATACATATATTTTTAATGAATGCACACCTGCTATGTGTTGTTTATCAGTGAAAACACCCCAGCTGATTCACAAAGCTCTGATGGCATCATCTGTCTCATCTTCATCACAGTAAATATACCCCCCATCAGATAACTAAATTAGTTTAGATTTCCTATCTCTTCACATCAATGCATTGGAAAATTATACCCAGTAAACAATAGCAATAAAACCATTTCTGTGACAGCACAAATTATTCAGTTTAAAAAATTTCATATTCTTTCATTAATAACTGGGTCAGACAATTTACCAAAAGCAGTGACTTTACATAGTAATACCAGATTTTGCAGAAGTACTTAAAAGATCACTGCTAATCAGGTTTATGTTAAATAACTGCAGATATTCTTCTACACAGATCCTTGTCTGAATTTTTTAATATGTGAATACGCTTTTAGAATAAGACCTGAATTAACTTTCTCAATACTCAAAGAATGAAGTTTTATGACACTTCTAAATAGTTGCTGGTTTGTTGCCAACCACATTATCAAAAGCACTGGTTACTAAGTAAAAAATATTTTAAGACTAAATTACAGTAAACATGAAAGCTCCACAGTTTAAACCCAATATAAATCAACCATATCCAATTATCAATTTAAAATGAAAAATATTAACTCCTGAAAGCTAAAAGCAAGATTTTCTTCTTTAACATCACCAATGGGTACTTTAGACCTTTGTTTTGTTTTTTGATTTTTTCTTTAAAGTCAGGGACTCTTGCTTTCAACTTAACAGAAGTTCAAGTCCATAACAGGTTGCAGCTCAGGTAAAATACCATGCACAGCATTTGATTACTTCAAAACAGCAGGAACACACAGGCTGAAGTGAGTGGTCAAATAGGGCTTGCTGTTCTCAAAAATTATGTATAATGGCGAAAGCATTACCATCCATAGCTAAAGTTCTTCCTCCAACCCTGGCTTCTGAGGCAGATAATAAACATATCAATTACTGGTAGATGAAGTACAGTTTTTTTTTTTTTTAAACTTATCTGTTTAATCAATAACCAAGTTTCTTTTTTTAAGTTACTTTTTTTGTTTGTCAGTTCCACCAATGAAAATCATTTGGCTTGTACTTTAAAATCTATTTTTTCACATAAAGAATATGAAAATATGTTCGTGGAGGACAATGATGGAGGCTCAGATCAGGCTGCACCTCTTTAAAGTCTTCCAACGTGTATATACATCATACCAAAGTGTCTTGATCCACGGCGCACCGTTTTCCAAAGGAACATCAAGTGGGCAGCTGACATGTCACCATTATGGAATATTCTAAACTGGAGACTGCAGTTGTCAGCATGTGGCACCAGGGAACAGGGAATAACGGGGTAGTTGAGATTGTTAAGGAGAATTCTAAAACAGTTTAGGAAATCATGCATATGCATTTACAGTCCATGTGATAGTGACTTTTGGCAACTGCAAAGTGACTGAGACATGGCTTGCTTTAGAAGCATCAAAACGAAGAGGCATTTGTGTTTTGGAGCCTTTTGTTGTTGGTTCTTGTCATTTGGTAGCCATCTGGTGGTGCTTCGTATTGAATGTTGGAAAGATGCTGCACTCACTTGAACTCAAAAATTAAATTCTTTTGTTTGAAGGTTGGCTGTTGGGTCAAAATTGTAAGTACCTCCTTGTGTTGCTTCAGGAATGAGGCTAGGATCTTCATCAATCTATAAAAAGCAAGAAAAAAAAATCCTTATTATGTTAAGATATTATACATTATGGTATATAAGTAATATTGATTTACTTCTTAGGAGAGAATTCTGTATGAATGTTTTAATCACCTAAAAATGTTTAAATAAATAAATAAATAGATAGATAGATAGATAGATAGATAAGAAACTTAACAATTTAAAGCTGAATATACATTTAAAAACTGTCCTATTCTTAAGCTCCTGTATCTTTAGATTTATTTTACTTACTGGAACATACATCATTTCTATTGTTACTATCTCCTCTTATTTAACAGATTACAAATGCAACAAAAACTATTTTTACAATTTTACTTATAATGAAATTTCAGACATAGTATTTAACAAAATTGATTGTTGGAAAACAATCATAATCTTTTAAAATTTAGATTTTTTAAATAACTGGGAATATGCCACTGTGAAAGTATCTGATAGAAATACAGTATAAATGTCTTATTAACAATAAAAGAAAAATTCTTAGATTTACACATGTATAGGTTTTAATGTACACATAGACATACCGTACTTTAATATATACTTACATCGTCTCCAGAGAAATATTGATCTATGATTTCAAATGCTAATTTATATATGTCTTCATTTTCATGTTGCTGTAAAACTTCAATTTTCTCCAAACCTGATAAAAATAATAAAAATAATTAAGCAGATACAATCAAAACTGTGCTCATTTTAATCATGAAAAATCCTAAGGAACTAGAACACTCTCCCACCCCTCACCTCCAAGATGATAGTTTGTCTACAATACAGATGAAAACCTGAGCTGCTCCAGTTGGAGAACCAGAATCTCATGAATTTCTTCCTCTTTGGAAGCCCTTGAGATATTCTGGTTCCTAAGGGAGGTGGTTTTAAAAACCTGAACACTCCATTTGACAGATGAAGAAACTGTGGCACACAGATGTAAAGGGATTTATTTCAGGTTGTGTGGCAAGTTAGTGACAGAACTAAAACTGAGATCTTTCCAAACTGCTTTAATAATACTGTCTCATATAGTAATTTTATCTTTCTCTTTGTTTTCCAAATCTTATTATTTTTACATTACTACAAAAGTAAATTTTCAGAAGCTTAACGATTAATTGATAAAAGAAATAAAGCTTTAAATACTGAAATAATTCATTTAATAAATGAATAGGGGGCATATGTCCGAACTTGGGAAATAATTTTTCACAGTGACTGTATGCAATGCTTAATTTATGTTTCCAATATATTTTTTTCTACATATCAGATGCACAAGTCTATAAATGTAAATCTTTAATAATAAATATTCTTCTCTGATGATTTTTTAGCTAGGCTATTTTGAAAATAGTTGTTTTTCTTTATGTAGTAATATACAAGCCAGAAAAATAGAAAAAAAGGTATCAAAGATAACAAATGTACTTTATAAAATTATAAACTACTAAGTAAATATGTATTTTAATAATAAGTATTAATGCCATAGCAGAAGCAACTATACTGAGAAAAAGCTGAAGAGTAAAAATTCTGTAGCTCAAACTTTCTGGGTTAAGTTGTTTTGAACCAGACTACAATGCTAATTTCAATTATTTTAAAAAGTAAAGCATCTTAAAACCATGAGCAGTGAATTATAGTATAAAATTCTGGATTTTAATTATGTTTCTATAACTAACTACTTCTATGACCACAGACCATAGAATTTTCTTCTTGTTAGTAAGAAAATACTTCCAGACTGAATAGTCTCTGATTCTACTGCATTGGTTTTCTTTAAAAAAATAAATAAATAAAACAACAAAGAACTGGGTAGTATAATGGTACATATTAGTCAACAAAATGTATATAATAAAACATGACATTAGGATACATTATTTTAAGGTTTGGGCAATTTAGTACATATTGAACAGATACCTTTAATAATAGAATTTTAAAATATATGTTTCATATATCATTACTAGAGAAATAATAAAATGGTATTTCAAATCGCGGT
This sequence comes from Cynopterus sphinx, assembly GCA_030015415.1. Taxonomy (NCBI): domain Eukaryota; kingdom Metazoa; phylum Chordata; class Mammalia; order Chiroptera; family Pteropodidae; genus Cynopterus; species Cynopterus sphinx. Next base: position 84,195,113 of record CM057381.1, on the reverse strand, counting down.
TCTTTCTCATTAAAATTTCAAAGTAAGTTTGTAGTAATAACTTAAGCATGCAGCTCTGGCAATCATAAGACTGAAACAAAACAGATGACTCCAAAACCATAAACATTTTCCAACAATATGGAACAGTAATTCACAAAGTAAGGTCCACAGAATCAAATGACAATAGGTATAACATGAAAATAGGTGTTTCCCTGTCAAGGAGTTTAAGAAATGTTAGATTACACAAAGTTAATAAGTTTCTCTACTTGTATTTCTCAGAACTTTTAATTTACTCTCATGCACTGTGACTTCTAGAGGCGCATTTGTGTTTTCCTAAAAAGTAATGTGAATCTCTAGGAAGGTTATGGAGTGACCTTCACAACTAGTTTTTCTGAAGTATGAGCTGATATTTCTTGGAAATTCCTTTTGGATTGCTAACATAGTGAATAAAGAATAACAACATACTTTGATAATGTAACAGCAATGTATCTTAACAGTTTCTTTCTAATTAGTTGTCTTTTAAGGATTTACTGTTTCAGAGTTCTAGGGCTCAACTACATTTCTTCAGTATATCTAATCTTACCTCCACATTCTTCTATTATTTCAGCTATTGTGCTTGCTTCATCACCAGCCATTATCAGAATGTTTTTCAGACCATCTAGAACCACCTGAACAACTTGAGAATCTTTTACAGACAGTAAATTACAGAATGGTGGAATTACATTCTGCTGTACAAGATACTCAACCTAGACAACAAAAGAGAAAAAATACTTTTATTTATATAATTATTTCCCCCCCAAAGAACACAGTACAGGGTTTATAAACAATCAGTAATCCTAATAATAACAGAGTACTATACTTTCCAATATTAACAATCACAACAGTTTCTCCAAACTCACTTGATCTTTTCTGCCACTTATTGTTAAGTTGCTAATTGCCCAAGCAGCTTCTTTTTGTGTTCCAAAGTCCCCCTGAAGGTTACAAAAGAAATAATAAAATGAATTCTTTATTCAAAAAGTCTTGGTTATAATACATTACCATACATTATGAACTCCTAATGTGACTGACCTTAGCAAGCTGGTGAATAATCATAGGGATTAATCCAGCATCTATTACAGCTTGAACTTGTTGCTGGTTGCCTGCTGTTATATTGGAAAGGAACCACACTGCTTCCTATAATTGAACAAAATACGGGGCATCTTTATTTGAAAAGTGATATCTTTAATGTGTTTACATTTTCATTATAACGTAATTTATATAGACAATAACAAAATCACCTGAGTTGCATTAAGGGGAAAGCGTCTAAAAAGCGATAAGGTTTCAGGGAATCCCCAATTTAAAATAAGTTATAAGGAAACTTCTACCCATAACATTTAGGCTCCATTAACTTAGCATTTGTCCATTCAATAAAATATGTGCCTACTACAAGCCAGGAACTATTTCAGGCAATGGTTATATGGCAGTGAATAAAACAGTCAAAAAATCTTTACTCATGAAGCTTATTATATTTTGGTGCATGAGCTCCCTGTAAAAGATGACAGAAATAAATAAAAGATTGAATTTCTTAATATTTTGTTAAAATTACTTTTAAGGTGCATTGCTTTATAATATAAAATATTTACTTGCAAGATATATTCAGAAATTAAACATCTATATATATAACATCTATATATAACATCTTATTGCAACCTTAGAGGTTGCACCAACAAACAAGTCTATTATAATTTTAGTGTCAAATCTATATCTTCTTCCTCCCCCATAATTAAGACTTCATTGTAAATTTATTCTGCCATCCAATAGTATAGTAAAATGTTAACCACTGGTGAATTGGTGTTTACAGTATATAAGTGTTTATTACAATATCATTGCAAATCTCTTCTAGATTTGAAAATTTTTAAATTAAAATGTTGAGGGAATAAAACAGAGTTGGTAACTTCTACCTCAAGGGTTGCATGATGGTTCCAAGATGCAAATAAAACAAACACTCTAGGTGAAAAACTTCCGAAGCAATTAGCTGCTTGCTGAAGCCGAGTGGGTATCTATGTGAACCCTTTCTTTCCCCCATGATACCTTCACTTAGAGCATATCGGATCACAGGCCGGAACTTCTCTCCACCCACTTCTGTCCGGCTTCCTCACTTCTCAGCTCTGTTTCCAATTATGGAATACATTTAGCTGTAAAAATCATCTACATTATTGAAATTTCTACAGTAAAAATAACTGGCCCAGAGTCTAAAAGATTGTGGCTTGTTTCCCTTCACTGAAACACATGTTTTTATAAAATGTGATTTCTGACAACATAATTTTCTAAAAGAATTCAACTGTCAAATTACAGTCAAGTAACTATATAAATACAAGTATAACATAAAAGAAATGATCAATTCTGCTGGTGTGGGGGATGGAGACCTTTCAGGCAGCTAAAGCTGCATTAAACTAAATGCAAATCAAAATCATGAGCCACCACTTCACACCTACGAGAGTGGCTATAATAGTAATTTACAAAAAGGAACTGGAACCCTTATGGTGCTTATGAGAATGTAAAATGGTGAGGGCACTATGGAATATAGTTTGGTGGTCCCTCAAAAAGCCAAACACAGAATTATCACATGAACTGGCAATTCTACTCTAGCTATATATCCAGATCACTGAAAGCCAGGACTAAAAGAGATACTTATATGCCAATGTGCACAGCAGCATTAGCCAAAAGGTAGAAACAATCCTAGTGCCTGTCAATGGAGGATGGATAAACAAAATGTGGTATAGCGTACAACTGAATATTTATTCTGCCGTAAAGAAGAATAAAGTTCTGATACATGCTCCAATATGAATGAACCTTGAAAACATTAGCAATATGAAATAAGACAGACACAAAAGAACGTAAGTACTTATTTAACGATTAATAAATTTGTATCATAAGTTTGAAATCTTGAAAAAAACAATTTTATGATCTTTTAGGCATTGCCTCTTTAGGTCCAATCTAATTTTGTCACAAGATCAAGTTATGATCTGTTTATAAAAAATACCAGGCATCCACTGAGAGCTTTTGTATATATACCCATCTAGTGGCTACTAATTTGGTAATTGTTGATATTCACAATCTATTTAAATAAAAAACACTGGTTAGTATAAAAATAATTTTTATTCTGTGATGGTCAGGGCAGCACTTGTAGCAAGCAATTAGAAACTGAAACCAAATAATTACAGAGGTTATTAGAAACAATTCTCATCTTAACTGTAGTGGTTTTGAAGATCACAATCAAAAGCATCAGAAACAAAGGGACAATTAAAAAAATGAGATATACCAAGAGAAAAATGAACTGATGATTACTATATGCCTTACCTTATTTATCTTCTCTTTTGGGTGTGACAAGAGATTTGGGAAGTGTGACAGGACATCACAGTTGAGAACAACTTGGGTCTGTTCGTCGGTGCCAGTGACAATGTTGCCAACTGCTCTGAGTGCTGCCGTCTGGGTGGAGATAAACTATTTACTACAAATTTATTTGTTTATGATGAAACTAATTCTATGTTTTTCGTAATCCTGAGAAAATGTAAAAATGCATGGGGTGCATTCTTATACAAAGTATTATTCAGAACTGAGAAGCAATTCTGAATTTTAAAGAAGTCTTGTAAAAAAATATAAAATAAAAATGTAAAGGTCCATTTTTATCTGTTATAATATTGGCATTACAGAAAAATTTTAATAAAGGCCTGAATGGGCACACATTTCCATCTAAAAAGTCACTTTGGCAGAAATGGGATGAATGGATCTATCAGCCACGTACCCCTAGTTAGAGTATGTGGCTGAAAGATATCCAAGAGAGAGAAGAAATGCAGTTAGTATGCTATTGTGATTATGTGGAGGAAAGAAAATGAGTCTTGAACTAAATCAGTGGCTCTAGATACATAAGGAGAAGACAGATTTGAAGCTATGTCACCAGAATTGATAGGATTTTGTAATGGAGGGGAAATGAAAGGAGGAATCAAGGTTTCCAGTTTGGACTATGCTGTCTGTCCACTGAAAATCGGGTTCAATAAAATAACAGGAGAAATATGGAGGACAGGATATGTATAGACATAAGTTAACGGGTTATATATAGCAAACACAATTTTATACAAGAAAAAATTTAAATACTTACTTGAACTTTCACTTCCTGGTGGCTCAGAAGGGGCACAAGAAATGGCACAACCCCCGAATCAATAACCATCTGTATCTGCTCATTACCGCCATCTGTCAGGTATGATAGAGCCCAAACAGTATCCACAAGAATCTATAGGAGATAAAAAAGAATTACCAGTTAATGCATTTGTTTGAACGCTTAAAATACCTAACACACCTCTGGGAGAGTGACATAAAAAGTAATTAAATTTAATGTTTTAGCTTGGCTGCTTACCTGATAAATCTATTAAGCAGTAGGGCAACTCTCAATGCCTACCTCAGATTACTCTTCACAGAATGAGACACAGAAGTCTAGGGCAACTTCTACCCCAACTTCTGCATTAATATATCAGATAGATAAATTTAAAATGGGCAGAAAGCAATTCTCCCTGAACCCACAAACTGAGTACCTAGAAATCACACGGAAACTTTACAGAACGAGACCAATATACTATTATGCATCAAGTCTAGATCAAAAAGATGATCTCTGTATATTAGGGGTTTTCAAATATATTTAGCAAGATAACAGATTTTTCAGATCACTAAAGAGATAAAAGACATTTTAACTTCATTTGGGAAAAAAATTTGCAAAACTCTTAAAAAATGTCCCTCCTTAAAGAACACAGAGTATAAACCATGCTCTATACTCATCTAATTTTTCAAATAATCAAAAAACTCAGTCTCAGTTTGTAGACTCATTCAAAGTCAAAGAGCTTATATGTAGCTTTCCTTGGTGCCTTCAGAGGAATGTTAAGCACAGGTCATGTGAAATCCAGAGGTATTAGTTGTCTAAATTAAAGACATTTCCTTCAAAAGAGTATACATATGAATAAGAGCAAATAAAGTCACATACAGCCCACACCTTCAGCATTACTAAGAGTTAGAGAACACTACAAATTTCAAATCACCTATAACAAGAGAAAAAAAATCAAATTCTAGCTTTTGTCTGGATCTCCTGCCCCAAACCTGTGTGAAATTTCAGAGAAGAGGAGAAGGGGTGAAGGGCTTAAAGGTAAAATGTCCTAGTAAAACTATTCCACACGAGTGGGACAGAGACCCTGTGGCCTGGAAAACCTACAATATTTTGTGTCCATTACAGAAAAATGTACTGACATCTTTACTAGAGGATGAACTTTATTCAACTAAGAGATGACTGAGGAAATAATTCATTGGAGATCAAAGACTAATACAAATCTGGGGTTAACAGTGGAAGAATAATTTATGGATGTTATTTGTTATGGAAAAATAGAAATATTGCAACTTCAATAATTTGAGGACAGAAGGTATGCCTGAGAACTAAGCCCATCTACCATCCCACCCAAGATCTATAGACATGTGTAAGGGCAAAGCCTGCCCACTACCCAGTCTGGCAGTAACAGGTAACAAGATTATAATAGGAATCATGGTCTCAGAACAGCCAAAATGTACATGCTACAACTGAAAATAACTCATCATACCAAGAACCAGGATCATCTTAACTCAAAAGGGAAAAGACAGTTAACAGATACCAACAGAGATGACACAGATATTGGAAATATCTGACAAAGATTTTAACCAAAGGGAACATTTTAAACTGAAAAAAATTAGTAACCAAAATTTAAAACTCACTGGAAGGACTCAAGTAGAATGAAAAGAGAAAAAAAGTCAATAAGCTCAAAGACAGATCAATACAAATCATCCAATCTAGATGAGAGAAAGAACAAAAAGATTGCCAAGAAAAGAATGGAGCTTCAAGGACTTATAGGACAGTAACAAAAGGTCTAACATTTCTGTTATCAGAGTCCCAGAAGGAGAGGTGGAGCTGAAAAAAATATTTGAAAAAAAAAAAAAAAAAAAAAGGTAGAGAACCTCTCCAATTTGGCAAAAGACATAATTAAAAAATAGTAGGATGAGACCAGAGAAAAGAGAAAACAACAAACTTATTAACTGTTGTACAGGTAAGACACCTAAAACAAGAAATATCGTTTAAAACTGTCAAACCAGATAGTAATAAAAGGACTAAATATGAAGGTAACATTTAAACAAAACTGTATCTTCCTAAATACAAAAATAAATTTTAAAAAGAGAAAAGAAAGCACTCCAAGTAGAAAATAAAACACACAGAAATTATATAAAATCAAACCCATCAAGAAATATGAATGGGCTTAATTCACTTAGAAGAAGAAAAAGATTTTCAAACTGGCTCTTAAAATAAAACCCACTCTATTCTGCACACAAGAGGCACACCTAAAAAAAAGTAATTCAGAAAGGCTAAAAATAAAGGGATGAACAAAGGTATACCAAGTAAATAAGAAGAAAACAGACTTGTCTTATAAGATAAGTAGAATTTGGGTAAAAAAATCATTACAAATAACAAAAAAGGCTACTTTATAAAGTTAAATCTCACAATTTACAATGAAAATATGTTATAAACATCTATTTACCAAATAACCATGTAAAATCATACAAAGTAGAAAGTAAAAACATGCAAGAAAAAAATACTAATAAGATTTTCCACACATTACTATCAGTATGAAGTCGAATAGACCAAAAAAAAAAAAAAAAAAAAAAAAAAGATACTGATCTTACATAGGCATACATTGTTGTGCAGATATTGCTGTTGACCCGGAGAAGGAAGATACCTACCAAGAAGGCCTCCTGGTGGCTAACTGGGTTGGAATTTCAAAATAGAGCTGAGCAACTGTTTTCAAACAAGGGCCTCTCATACAAGCCAGCTTCAGGGAGAAGCCCGCACTGATTTACCTGCCCTGTTGTGTTCCTGCGATAGGACAGCACTTTTATGAGTTCCTGGAACTGTATTTCAACTGAGACTTTCCTGTCCAATCAGAACCATGAAGCTCATCTTCACTGAACTATCAGACAGGTCCATTATGTCCAATCAGGACAGTGCTTTTTGGACCAATAAGTTGTGAGGATTTGGAGTCCTCATTTGCATGAGGACAGACCAATCAGGGATCAGGGATGGGGACTTCTCTGTATATAAGTCAACTCCCGCCTGGCTTGGGGAGTACACCTTCCCTTCCCACAGAGGGCTATGTTTCCTCAGTTGGAGCTGAAACACCAAAGACGTTTTGCCAGAGTGGAGCAGAGCTATCTAGCAGGAGAGAGGCCTAACTGGAGGGCCATCTTCTACTATGCTGCTCCACAACTGTGCTCTCATTGCTGAGCTGTAAACTGCGGAGCTTTTCCATAGTCACGCTGTATCACAACTGAGTTGTCTGCACCAAATAGTTTCCTTCTTTACTGTACTCTGATTTGGGGATTTCTATTGGCACCGCATTGGTGTCAACAGCCACTGGATGACGTGGCACCCAACATGAAGTTTTAAAGTGATGCCTGATCTGACACCATCTTGAAACCTATACATCTGGTGCCAACGTGAGCTGCTTGTGCTTGAGTTGTCTTCCTGGCAGTAACTGAGAGTCTTGCGAGACTTTGTGTGGTTTAGGCAGGGGACCCTCATTCAGTGACCTCAGTTCATACATCTGGACCGAGAGGCCCCTCCACATGACTCAGGTTTGGTGTCCAGGAGGGGTATCCCTCAGTTAGGTTTGGCACCAGAAAGAGTACCTTGCATGTTAGGACTAGGCCTTGTCCATAAGGTTTGTAGGGATGCCCAGGCTAACAAGCACCTGACAGGCTGCTTTCATAGGAGGGGTGCATGTGAGGATATTTGCACTCCCCAGCACTGGGGAGGAGGAATGCCACCCTTGAGGAGTACAAAATGGGTAACGCATGCTCTGAAATTCTCATGCTAATCAGCATCCTCCTGGTGGAGGGAGGGGGACTTTGGCTAATTGCATGCACAAAATTGCACTCTAAAAAATACTGACCGGGTAGGCTTCTGCACAAAAATAGTACAAGATGATTTCAAGCTTTATTGGCCAAGATGGGGTTCCTCTGAAACCCCAAAACTTGTCTATTGGTATGCTTAATTAGAACAAGATTGTACTTCCCAGAAACAATGAGAAACCTCTTTAAAACAAACAAAAAACCAAAACAACAACAACAACCGGTACCCTGAGTGCTCTAAATAAAATCAAGAGCCTACTATTGCCTCCTTTAGGAAAAAAAATTCTAAATTTGGTAAATGCCTTGATAAATCAAAAAAGGAAACTGGTGCTTGCAAAACTGGAACAAAAGGAAAATCGCTGGAAAATTTTCCCTTTGCCCCTTGCACTTGCAAATGTAAAGCCAGGTTTACTAAGATACCTTGGAGGATCCTTACTTACCAGCTCTCCCTGCCTACACCTGCTTACCCTCTGCACCCTTCCTTTCCCTGCCCCATCTTTTCCGACTCCAGATGGGTGGGAGTCATCTTATGCTCAGGCTTCACCTCCAGAGCCATCTCTCTCCCTAACCCCCAGGAAAATCTGCCCTTTTTAAAATTCAGGCCTTTGGGAGCTAATCTCTTTACTTTCTGGGCTTTCCAACTTTATTGTGCATACCTGCTTTCCATTTTGTGTTGCTTATGTTTTTTGATAAGCCTATCTTAACGAGAAACTTCAAAGGGATTTTCAAAACCTCTTAGCGACAACAGAATCCATTTTTGATTTTAAAAACAGCTTTAAAGGAATTCTTACAGCATGCAAAAACTTTGGCCATCTGAGCAAAACCTCAACTTAGTCCTTCTGCCAGAAAATATATTTGGATCCATAATTTTTCTTTTGAATTTTGTATTGTGCTGTTTATGTATGTCTCTGGTATATATGTTATAGATAAGGTATATTTCTACTGCTCGATAGTAATGTCAAAATTAATTTGTAAATTCAAATTTAGACTGTAAAATGGCCCGATTCAAATGGCTTAAAACAGATGAGCTCTTAGATGAATTGGAGAAATAACAGAAACTAACACAATTGCTTCTCAAGTGCATGTGATCTTGGATTGATCTTTAGTAAATAAAAACTAGGTTAAGAATGTGGGTTTAATTAAGGACATGTAGTTGTCCACTGCTCTGCTATTTTCAGAGCTAGCCAACCAGATGAGAAACCAAGGTAATAAGTTTGGAGACCTTAGTGTGTTATTTTGAAAGACTATAAGTACAGAAAACGCTTCATTAAGAACTAGACAAAACAAAGCCTGACTGGGATGTGATGTTGATAGAAAATGACTGCATATAGAGAATAAGATGTGTGTTTCATAAAAGGTAAGTATACAAATACATTTTTATTGAATGAAAAAGTAATTCTGTACTAAAGCTAATAATGTTCTAAAATAAGAAAGGAAAAACAAAAGACAAAAGCTGAAAGGTTTATGAAAGATGTCAATAGCATGTCAATGGATGTTAACTTCACACATGCTTTACAGACAACCAGAGTTGAACCAAGTTATAAGTGTGTATTACATTTAATCCTTACATGCAGTAAAAGGTAACTCAGTAAACCTGGGGTACTCAAATCCTGCACATTCCAAAGAAAGCACTGGTCATCATCAGCTACTTTGAGATAACCTGAGCCCTTGGATTATTCCGCTTAACACTATGTATACCTGAGATCTTGGATCCAGACAGAGAGCTTATGCTAACAGTGTGATTTTATGGTGAACACCTCTTTTTGTTGGCCTGAGGCCTTGGGCCATACTGTATCACTCTGCCCTTTGGTAAGGGACAGAGATTGAGTAGCTAAGTTCAGTCATGCAGGCTATTCATGCCTATGTGACTGACCCCCAAACCTCCAATAAAACCCCCAGGCACCAAAATTCAGTAGTTTCTCACTGGCAATATTTCAGATGTGCTGTCACACATGGTTGCTGGGAGGATAAAGTGTTGGCCTTATAACTAACTCTACTGGGAGAGGGCAACTGGAAACCTGAACCTGGTTTCTCTTAAACTCTACCATATGTGCCTTTTGCCTTTGTTGATTTTAACATATATCCTTTTGCTGTAATAATCGGTAAGCATAAGTGTTACAGCTTTTCAGTAATTCCTTCTAGCAAATCACTGAACCTGAGGGTGGTCGGTGGGGACCCAAACACACTTATCACCAAGCATCACTAACAATCAAGTCTCAGCTCATAACCAATCTGCTGCAACTGATTAATTTTATTTGTACCAGCAGTAAAATAAGCTAGATTTGTATCAAATATTAGGTAACACTCAAAATTGTCTAGGCATGGCAAGCCATGGATGAACAAGTTTAAAAAGGGCATGAAAACCAAATATTACAGAATCAGTGCAATTGCAAATTAACTTTAAGAAGCACAGTAACTACAAAGCAAAAGAACACAGCCTGACCTGAATCAGTCCAGATTTCTTCTCTAGTCCTCAAGGTCAATATTTAGTTTTGCTTCTAATGTCACATAGGCATATTAAAGTCTATAAATCACTTAATTATCTCCAACCCCAACGCTTCTCCAGCATCCACACTAGTCACTGTCTCATAAACGAAGTAACTCCTGCTGTTTTATACCTCTCCCTGCTGCTATTCTTGTTTTCTGTTGTGTCCTACCCTAAAACCCAAGTAAGAAAGCTGGGCATTATCTCTGATTCCTCTTTTCTCTCACCACTCATAATAAAAACAGCAAGTTTTATCATCCAAACATGTTTCAAGCCTTCCTTTGCTTTTTATTCCTAATGTCTAAGCTCTAGTACTGGTCCTAATTTTCTCTCATTACTGTACCACAAAATCACCACTGATCTGTTTTCCCAACTCCAGTTTCCCCTAAAATTTACATACACTTAATAGTATGAGTTATTAATCCAAAATACAAATTAAAATGACCATTAATCTCTGGGTCCTTACCAGACATAAAAAGGGATATATGGCTTTTAAGGTGGTATAACACTCTGCATGATCTAGAACTTGCAGTTTGTTCCACAATTTAAACTTCTATCTTTTAACTTTCAAAACTTTTTTGCAGGTTTTTCTTCCCTTGCTGCTGCTGCTGCTCAAATGCACAAAATTCCTTAGAATTCAATTTTTAGCCCTTTTTCTGAATCTTATTCAATGTCCATATTTTTATGAATCCCTTAAATACTGACAAATCTTAAGTCTGTATTGCCTTTTCCCTCTTGGAAACATTGCTAAGGAGGAACAAGGAGATCAGAATCAATGTGCCTGTCCTATAATAAATTCATCATCTTCCTCTACCAGTTGCTTCTTTTTTTCTTTATTCCTTTTTAGGGTTCATAGCATTATTATCTGATCAAACTGTCCAATTAGAAATCAAATAATTTTTACTTATCCTCTCTTTGATCCTTTCCACTCAAAGGTATACTCACTTTATTTCTTGAAACTGATAGTTTTCCTCTCCTAACCATTACTGCTTCTAGTTCATAACTTCATCAATTTCCTTAAGCCTACTATGATCACAAAATAGGCCTACCCTCATTCAAATGTTCCCTATTTCAACCAATCATACTGCTTTTACGTTATCAATCTAGAACAGAAAGGAGTACATCATTCCTCTATTATAAAAATCTTCAATGACTCTGTACTGATTATAAGATAAAACCCAAACTCCTTTACAGAAGATTTAAAACCCTGCAACTTAACTCCTTAACAAATGTGTTAGGTTATTAACTACCTGTATTCATCAAACCTCCCATGTATTTTCTTGAGTCCTGCATATTTCCTCATATTCCTGAAATGAAATTTTCAACTTGGAAAAATCTTACTTACCCTAGTTATATGACATTAGACAAATTACTTAACTACCACTTCTGCAACATTTGTAAGAGGGAGATGATGACACCGTCATAGGATTTTTGCAAGGAATAAATGAGTTAACATGAGAAAAGTACTTCAAACAGTACCTGGCATATTTTAAACCCTCAGTAAGTACTAACTAGTAACAATTGTCTTTGTCACCTCTGTCAGCACTTCCACCACCATCCTTTCTCCCTATAATGCTTACTTTAAATGTGACTTTTGCAGTGAAGCTTTCAGGTTGATAGACTATGTGCTTCCATAATCTACCATTTTGGTAATTCTTCTATTTTACATTGTGTTCTTGTCTGTTTTCACATCATATTGTGTTTATGTGATCATGGTATGAAAGAGCATAGGCCTTGGACCTGGCTTCAATTCTCAGCTATAGCTCTTATTCATCATTGTATGACCACAGTTAGGTTATTTTACATTACTGAGTTTTAATATCCTTATTTGTAAAATAGGAGACTAAAGTGCTCCATAGGTGCTAGTAAGACAAAAGGAGACTATAGAAATAGATTCCATAGACAGTTACTGACGAAGTTCATTCCTTTCATTTTTTTATTTGCTACTAATGTTGAGGCCTTAGAGGGCAGGGTCTCTACGTCTTTATCTCTGATCATGTAATTCATGGCACAATTCTGGCTTTCATGGAATAATCTGTGATTGGTTGTTAAACTTGACAAATATGCCTATAATTACAGTGCTTTGCTACTTTAATACTCCTGACTTTCAAATAAACACAATTGACGAATGATAGAAACTTTATTTACCTATCAATTCCACAATGTCTTGAGGAAAAGTCTTGGTGAAAATATCAGATATTTTACTTATTTCCCTTTTAATCTTGGCTGTCAGAAAGCACAGAACTAAAATTGGCATTCAATTAGCGAGAAATACATTTTTTTGTATAATAATTTTTTCTCCTCCTTCCTTTTATATTTATTATCTTGTATGTTTTTGCTAAGTCACTTTTCCATACATTTTAAAAATAGAATAGCATATAACTAAAAAGGTTTCATTTAATTTTATAACATTTCAGGCTAATATGTCACAAATACAAAGTTACTTTAGTTACCTTTAAAAGATTTTTTCCTAAGAGCTTAAAGTCCTAAAATAAACTAGAGGAATGTGGCTAAGTACTTTTATATGAACTATACTGCCTTTTGAGAAATGTTAGCAAAGACGTATTTTCTTCATCCTAATGATAAATCACACAATTCTGGCACACACACACATACACATGTATTACGTGAGTGTGTAAATAAAGATAAGATTATAAAAACACAAACATAAAACAAATCAGAAAGAGATCTCAGTTAGAACAACAGAAGCCAGATAAATGCTGGAATCAATTCTAGATTCCATGAAATTTACCCATTGTTTTACTGCATGGAAGAATAACATTTGGCCCTATTACATTCAGGAAAATTGTCAGATTGCCTAATAAAAATACTTGCCAGAATATATACAGAAAACAACTAAATCTCAGGTAATAAACAAATCAGCTAAAAATAACACTTGCACTTAAACCTATACTTGATATTCTTCAATATTATACCTCAAAAGATTGTTGTCTGAGAGGCAATATGGTTTCACTGAAAGTACTCAAGATCTGTCATCAGAAGATCTGTTCTGAATACCAACTCACAAGCTCTGCAACTCGGAATAAGTTACTTAAATCTTCCCTGAAGCTCAGTTTCTTCTTTTGTAAAGTGGGGAGTATGATATCTAGCCTACTTATTTTAAAAATCAAATGAGATTTCAAATAATAAGAAGATGCTTTATAAAGGTTTAACCACCTTATAAATATTAATACTTAAAAACACTACTAATAGATACAGATAAATAAATAAACTGCATACGTGATATTTTCTCTAAAGTTAGCATTTTGCTGTCTGGATGATTTGAGCTATAAACTTAATTCAACCTTAATCCTATTTCTGAAAATTGCGTATGCACTGTGTAAGTAGACAAGTTAATATGCAGACACTTATTAAAAGTCTAAAGAATATAAAACTTTTAGTTCCATAAAGAGCAAAATCCCAAATCTAAGCTTCTGCTTTACTTACGTTTATATCCGTATGGTATATGAGGACACATAAGGCTGGCAAAATCTGAGGAAAGAAGATAAACAATAAGTAACACTAGAGTTGAAGAATATATCTTTGTAAAAATGAATAACTGTGATACAAAAAGCAGTAAATACTACTTGCAGGGCAAGAAAGACAATATTAAATTTGTTTGACTATTAGGAAAATGAAAATCTGATCAATTCAATCTGAAAAACCAAAATATTTCAGATGTCTAATTAAAATATCCAAATACATCTGGCAGAGATTAATGTACCTTAAAGAAAAAACATTTGTTTTCAGCAACCTTCATTATGACATATAATGTCAAGTGGAAAGAATGGAGATGCCAAGTATACAGTACATCTATTTTAAAAAGCTTTTCTTAAAACTGTCATCATTGTCTCAACTTGTTTAAAGTGAAAATAAGATTTTATTTAATAAGTTACTTGAGTCAAATCAAAGTTTTTGAGTTCAAATTCAGTCAAGAAAATTATAACCAGTATAAAGTTTGTTTGTAGAATTCAGGCCCTACAGATATTTTTAAAAAATCTGGGTGGGAGGGCACATGGGTAGGAGAATCACTTTACTAAATACATTTTCCTTAACAGCAAAAGGAAGCAAAACCCAGCAAAAAATATCAATTTAAAAAACTCAGAGTCAACATTTTTCTATACATTCAAGTGATTAAAGGTTATGTATGATTTTTAAAATCTTAAAAATACTTAGATTTGTTTATAAATTAGATGTAGAAAGAAGTTTTTACTTGGTTTTAGTTGTAGATTTAACACTATGTCACACATTTAAGAACACTAACTTTGTCAGGAATCAAGGGCTCAATGCAAATTAACTCAAGAACATTTGCATATAAGTACATTAGTTTTATCTAGCAATCTATTTTTTTTAGTGTTAAACCGACAATGCAGTGTAGTAATAAAACTGAACTATTTTCTTTTTATGAAAATAGTGATAAAAAATAAAAATTAGGGTGGATTGACATTTTTTCAGGTGCCATAAGATATTTTTTCACAAGAATCAAAAATTAATGACACATTACTTAACAAATATCATACCTGCAATAATAACTTCATTAATAATAAATAACTTCATTTCATGTGCATGAAAATGTAAAGCATAAACATAGGGAAAATATACCATCTGGCCTTTGCAATTCTTCATTTACCTCCTGAACTGTCTCCATAGGCGGTGGGGGGTCCTTATTCCTGCAGAGATTGACAATGACCCATGTGACGTTCCGAAGGAAGGTGATGGGGATGGAGGGATTGATGAAGGACAGAAGAGGTTTGACAACTCCCAGTGATATGACATAATCTCTACATTGAGGACCATCACCTACAGAAATGAAAATTGTATTTAAAAAAAAAAATTACATTCAGGATGAGAAAGTCTGAAATGTATGCAATGGCTCATGTTGGGACACCGATGTTCTATGTTTCCTCACCGTTAATCAAAGTTATCAAGTGTTGCTGTTTCTCCAAACTTTGATTTGGGGGGATACAAATTTAATCTACCGATCCCGATAGCAAATTGCATATCTGTTTCAAAGTGGTACCATTTTAAGTCAGTACTTATAAGACAAAAAGATTATCAACCCACGTTAAAATCAGAGGAAACATAGTATGTAATGGCTATGCCAATGTAGGAAAAAAGTTAATTAAGATTCTTAATTAAGAGTTTTTCAAATCTAAATACAACTTACCTATAATATTTCCTAACGCCCATACTGCTTGTTCACAAACATTCTGATGTGGTGAATGGAGAAGTCTCAGAAAAAGAGGTACGGCATCTATAATAAAGAAAAGCTGATATTTAGACTGCGAAATGTTGAAGTTTATAGAGTGAAGCCTAAATAAGCTGATAAAATACACAGAACCTGGCACACTGTAGTTGCCCAATTATAGTTCACTGAATGAACAAATGGGGCAAATATTTTTACCCTAAAAATAATTTTAGTATTTTCTCCTAGTAATATTTGAGTGACACATCTATTAATAGCATATATAAATTGCTATTATGTCATTAACTTCAAAAAGCCAGCATTTTTTCTATAATGCGTTAAAAAAAAGGAGCTCCTACCCCACACACAACTTTAGAATATAATACTTTAGTCAATGTGACCCCTATTGCTGATATGTTATTAACTAAAGAACTGATTATTCCTATATATCAGACCTACTTTATATTTTAAAATAATTTATCATTAGAATCCTTATTTTTTATATAACTTACATGTTAACCCAAATTCTAAAACACTAGTATTTATTTATTCTAGGTAGAAAACTAAGTATAAGACAGATCACTTTCTTAAATTTCATTCAGTTGTGTACTACCTCTAGGATTTTTGCTGTATCTCTGAGCTACCTGTATTATTTACTTAACTTTTAAATTAAAATTGACTCACCCTTTTTACAGCTTTATTGAGACATAATTTACATACACTATAATTTGTCTAAGTGTACAATTCAATGGTTTTTGCTATTTATACAAAGCTGTACAGCCATTACCACAATCTAATTTTACAACATTTCCATCACTCCTAAAAGATATCTCCTACTCAGAGCAGCCCTACTGTTTACCAGCCCAAGGCAACCATTTCATCTGCTTTCTGTTTCTATAGATGTTCCTATTCTGGACATTTCATATAGATAAAATTGTATAATAAGTGTTTTTTTTGTGTGTATTTGGCTTCTTTCACTTAGCATAAGGTTTTTGTAGTTCATCCACATCACAGCATGTATCAACATTTCACTCATTTTTACTACTGAATAGCATTCAATAATGTACCACATTCTGTTTATCAGCTTATCATCTATTGGATATTGGGGTTATTTCCATTTGCGGGCTATCATAAGTCATGCTCCTGCAAACATGTATGTAAAAGTCTTTGTGTGGACAGATTTTCATATCTCTTGGTTCTATTAGTAGTGGAACTGCTGGGTCATATTGTAACTCTATGATTAACCTTTTGATAAACTGTTTTTCTAAAGAGGATGCACCATTTTATATTCTTGCCAGAAATGTATGAAGTTTTCAATGAACTCACACCTATAATTTAGTTAATTTTATTTTTCATCTCTGTAAATAAAAGGCAAGTATCACCACAAATAAAGCTCACCAAAAAATTAAAAATTAAAACAAATTGTTATTAAATTATACCTACTAGTCTCTATTGAAAGCCCTAGTCTCAAATCTGTTCCCTTTTGATACAACTAACATCTAACTGGAAGCTGAGGTCTTCACATTACTAAACTATCTAAAAAGAAAACTGACAGAAAATAGTATTCTCACTATGTGATTCAACATAGCTTATTGCTATATTGTTTACCACTTAAAATTAGAGTACAACTTAAAGTCAGTTTAGTGTCCTACAATTTAACAGTACTTGGTGACATTTAGTTTTTTTCAAAGAGCTTTTGTCAGTTTGGTCAATGCACTAACAGTAGTTACTCCATCTTGAGGTAGCAATAATTTTAAAAACATGTATATTATGAGCTAAAAGGCATAAGCTGCTCAGCACTTTGGAAATATCAGAAACAGAAATTTTAAAATCTGTTATCAGGAGATGTTCTCTATCCAAAATGATAAAACTCTACTCACTTTTTTCTAACCATGATCAAAATTATTTAGTGATTGATTAATTATTAATGATTGATTAATGATACCTATGGGAAAGATATCAGCCATCAAAAGTAACTTATAAAATAATTCACCAGTTAAAATTTTTACAACATAAAATTTGGTCTTTACACCAAAACTCTACTTCTTTGCCTTTATTTAAAAAGAAAAGTCCAGCGAGTTAGGAAGCTAATTTACTTACTAGACTGTACAACAGCTTGAGTCTGTGCAGAAGTTCCTGATGCTATATTAGTTAATGCCCAAGCAGCTTCAAACTGTAATGAAGGACTGTAAAAAATAAAAAAATCTTTAGGCACGTTACTTCCACTTAAATATATGACCTGCAGATCTATATCATTATCCTTTACCTTATCCTTGAATTTCACCTTATTCAAATTCAACTGCCTTTTGGGTATTTCCATCTGAATGTCTCACTGGCTCCCAAAGTCAGTCAACACAAACCTACTTCTTTATGTCCACTGGCAGCTGCAATATGTAGCTAGCCAGTCATTATTTTCCTTGACTCTTCCTCTCCCACAAACATCTAATCAATAAGTCATACCAATTTTACCTCCTAAATGTTTCTTATATTTATAGCATCACTCCTAATATCACTGTGCTAATTGGGGCCCTCATCTTCTCATTTGAATCACTCACTGCTACAGCCTCTAGTCTGCTCTCAAAGCTGGAATCCCATTTGACTCCACTATACTAACTGCTGTACATACTGGAAATATTATAATATAGACTGCATAATTTTGCTGAAAGGATGAGATCACTATAATTTGAAATAGTGATAGATTCCATAAAGAAAGTAAGAACTGAACTAGCTCATCAAAGATGGATAAAGATAGAAAGGCACTGACAGCTGGAAATACAAATAAAAGTATCATGGGTGGATGATCATGATGTGTATGGATGATTAGAAATAGATCAAGAGAGCTGAAGCCAGGAAGGTATGCAAAAATATAAAGGGGATGAATTTGGAATGGTAAGTTATCTAAAAGTATGTGTTGGTAGAGTGGGAATTGTGGGGAGGATGACTCAAACCCAAAGCTTCAGAACTTGAAATTTATTCTATAGACATACTAAATATAGAATACTACTTAAAAGAAAGGGAAAAAAATAATATTGGAGGCCATGGTATGCAGAATGGATTAAATAAAGGTCAAAGGCTGATATAGGAAAGACCTGTCAAAACGGAATTATAGCTGAAAGAATATAAATTCCTTTAAACAGAAGGAGTGGGTGGTAGTGAGCAAATACTAAGCAGAGCCAAAGGTTAGGGACTCAGAAAAACACTCTATAAATATTGAGAAAAGAGAGTGAGGTTGTTAGCATCAAAAGGTTAGAGAAATCCAAGAAGAAAAAGGTTCAAGGAGAATAAGTCATTAGAGATACAGCAAACAGTGAGGTTAAAGACATAGAACAGATGAGAAAACAGAGCAGTAGACCAAAACTCTATGATGAATTTTGGCAAAAAGCAGGGACTAAAAGGATATCACAGGTAAAGAAAAAGAATAAGGTCAAAGATGATGAGACAGTATATGCTGTCCCAGACTAGAAGGAGAAAGGCTTATTAATAAGCTAGACTAGGTGGTTTGGCAAAATACTAGAAATGAAGGCCTTAAAAGAGAAAATGAACAGATGTAAAAAATAAAATTACAAAGCCAAGTAAAGTCTTCTAGGACATCATTTGAAAAGAAAAAGAAGATATAGAAAAAACACACGAGTCCAAAAAAAAAAAAAACCAATAAATGAACATTTACAAACTTGATAGTGTTTTGTATATATTATTTCCAGTCCTCATAACCTTAATTTTTATTTTTTAAAATGCAGTAAATTTTAATTTTCCAAATGTTCTCAGAAAGAATTATCAGAAACATCCTCCAGTAATAAAACATAGCTGGATAATCCATTTACCCCCAGTGAACCAGGCGTGTGTGCTGTGAGGTGGCAATGAAGTTCCTCTGTGGAGGTGGTACCTTTGATGCATAAGCACCCCCTCTTCACATAAGTAATGGGAATGACAAGAAGGGGCTGAGGGTCACCTTTCATATTTCATCAGTCATCAGTGTTTTCGTAGTACATGAGATGACTAATTTCAGTTTTACAACAATACCGATATTTATTCTGAAAAGTAATCCTATCTTCCAAGTAGCAGATATTAACAACTTCCAATATGATTTCTAGGAATAATTTGCAGTTCTAAAACATGCTTTAGAAAAACATTTCCAGGGTAAAGTGGGTTAAGGGGATCAAATATATGGTAGCTGAAGGAAACTGGACTTTGGGTGGTGAACACACAATAGAATATACAGATGTCAAATGATAATGTACACCTGAAAATTATATGATTGTATTAACCAATGTTACCACAATAAACTTAATTTAAAAAGAAAAGAAAAACATTTCCAGCAGTCTGTGCAAGATTTATTCCTATTTCATCATCAGTAATAAATGCACTTATTGCTGCAGAAACTAAATTATTTGCTGTAAATTTTAAGGCTACTTTCAAAAACACCAAGTATTTAGTATGGCAGCTGAGGGTCTGACATCAGTGTGATCTTAACAGAAATCTTTGACAGGGTGGAGCTGCTCTGGACAGAGACCCCACCCTAACTCTACCCAGTAGTCCCACTTCCTCCACAGTACTGGGGACTGATCCCGCCACCCAATTTTTATAGATGACGGTGTCTGAGGCTCAAAAGCCGCTTGGGTTTTGGTCAACAGCAAACTCTGGATTTAAAAACCAGGGTCTATCTGGCTCAAAGTCTAAAAAGTCAGAAACCACTGAAATTTTTCTGTTTCTGTTTTGAATAGTAGTCACACAGGTCTGTAATTTTTTACCATTCTTTTCTCTATATAAGCTTTTTCACGGACACATCCACACAAGTGTTTGCTAAAAACTGGAAAGTAAAGAAAAAAATGATGAAGTGGACCAAGAACAAAAAGTGGGCCCTAAAGGTAGAAATAGAAGTTTTTAAACAGCTGAAATAAAACTTACTTTTACTTAAATAAATCTGTTATATAAAATATACATGATAGTATTTAAAAAGTGTTAAAGGACTTTTAGAGGGATTGTGGCGGCACACAAAGGAAAACCTAGTGGCAACATTTATATACCATAATTCTTATCTATTCAACTGAAAATTCCTTAGACAACATTTAGCAAAATATCCCAAACTTGAGTCTACATGCTCTAAAATGCAAAAGCAATATTTGCTCTAAAATTTTTTGGAGTTCAAACAAATTCTCCAGTGAATTAAAATTAATGAGGTTTAAGATACAGCATATCAGGATATCCCTAAACTCTAAAAGAAATGGGGCTGGTACCTCAAAAGATACCAAGTAGTATTTTTTCCTTTCTATTTTAAAAAAGCATAACTTGCTCTCTTATTTTTAATTTATCATAATAAAAAGTATGATGTTAGAAAACTAATCATGGGTGAAGTTCTGTTAAAGATTTCACAGATTAGTGGATCAGCTGGAATATTCTCATGGTAAGAAAGAGCCACTTAGTTCTGGAAACCATTCATGTTGACTCAGTCATGAGGTTAATCTATATATAGACTCATAAGCAAAGAGTGACTCAAACACTATTTGGGTTTTTTAAAGTATTACTAAAAACACCCACTAATGAATAAACACTCTAAGCATTTGAGATCAGTTAGAACAGACAATAAACAGAAACTAAAATTTTCCTAGAAAATATACACACACTTAAACTAAAAAGAGAAACACTTTAGGTCTGTTGAATAGGATTACAGAGTGAGAAAATTACATAAAAATGCGTAACAAATAAACATAATAAATGGAAAACCAAATTGAACCCATTAATTAAATAACAATTCTAAATTTTCAGTTAATTGAAAAAAATGTCAACAGGGAATCCAATCTATACTTACTTATCATCTCTTTCTAGACATTTGACTAGAATGGGTAAAATCCCAGATTTTATTAAGTCGTCAATTGGTGGGTTTCTGTCACTGGATAATAGCTTTCTAGAAAAAAAAAAATATAAGAAGCTGTTATAATTTTCAAACTACAAACAAAAATAACAATGTACTACTTCTAGACTATCAGATATGATACCCAAGGTGTGACATAATTTCTCTGGACAAATTAGTATTTACCTTGCAGCCTGGACAGCACTCAACTGGACCACTGGGTTATCACTTGTGGCATTCTGAAACACCAAATGTAAATTTCAAAAAAAAAATATCTTTTAAAAATATCAATTTCAAAATATTTCAAAATGAGAATATTAAATAACATACCTGCAATATAGCTTCTAGAGTTACATTTTGCTTAAAAAGAAAAAAAGATAGTTCAGCAAAAAGTTTGTTAACAAAATTACATTTATTAGTTTATCTACTAAAGTTGCAAGTTAATATACCTTAATCATCATTGTACAATTGATCTTAGATTAAAAATGAAGTTTTCTAGTTTAAGAATAAGGTAACTTACTGCTTTGAAATCAGCATCAACATCTGAATCTTCTAAACTTTCTTCTTGGGGAACATTTCTTTTTTTGAGTAAGTGTTCATCTCTTTTGTTCTAAAAGGCAACCAATAAATAGTTAAGTCATGAAGCATACTGTTAATAAAAAATTCATTAAACTTATTTTAACTTTATCAGGTAATTGTGAAACAAACACTGAATCTCTACATAATAATAATATGAATTAAATGTGCTTATTGCAAACCAATGACAGGCCACATTCTGGGTTTGGTAAAAAAATTAACAGGTCACAGTCCAACTGTCACACACACACACACACAAACACACACACACACACAATTTATTAAACAATAATTGCTATTACCAAAACTATGCTTCCCAATTTTTAGTGAAGATTTAAACTTGGGGATGCATTATCATTATGAAAGTCTAGAAAATATATTTCAACTAGTAAGTTAGCTTTCATCTACTTATTGAAGCAATTTATTAGAAAGTTGGCTTCTTAATAATAGGAAAAGTTTAGTGCACCATGTTATGGTTTGTATGCTTGTTGGGACTGTGGGGAATGGGACTTGACTAGCATAAATGCCACCTACTTGCCATTATCTCAGATTTAAACTCTTGCTATCTGGCTTTTAGAAAAAGAATTCTCTACTAGCAAATATACTTCTACATTTTATGGGATTTCGATAGTCTGTAATGGCAACCTGAGCCATTTCACATAATATGTAACTCTGGGTAAATTACCAATTTTCTCTCAGTTTTTAGTTTTACTACAGAATTAAGCCGAAATAAATCAAATAAAGATTGAGTAAGTGATTTCTAAAATGCTTTTCAACTTAAAACTTCAAAGGGAACACTAATCTTCGACAGAATATTTACAGAAGTATTTGATTAGAAAGTTATTTAAAAGGCATTAATATTGATGTTAAAATATAGATTAAAAGAAAGGTAAAACTAGAATACATCTAACTGAAGCTTACTGGCTTATTTACATGACATCTACTTTTGTGCTAATATAAGTAAGTATGTTTAAACAAACATGCATTTACATATGCCAATCATTAGATCACCAATATAATTATTTAGTAATCACTCAAATAATTACTAAAAATAATTCTGCATTATTTTTAACAGCTCTCACAAATATTAAATTTCATGGATTAATATTTACTAGTCTCAAGTGCTTTCTCACAAAATATTTATTAATTTACTGTAGGAAAACTTGGCAGACAGCATTGTAATCCTGTGACAAAGGTTATGATCATGGGTAAAGGACAAATAAACACTTTGTGCCTTCCAGTCTGAGGCACTGAGAGAACAATATCACTTCTGTGGTATTCCTGAACAAAATAATAACCACCACCACTACTTGAGAAGTGAGACAAACCCAAATTTGTAAAAAACTAGTTTGTACTCTTTAAAACTAAACTCATGAAAGATAAAAAGCTGAGGAACTGTTGGTATGAAGGAGACTAAAGAAATATGAGAACTGCAGTGTCTAATCCTGGATTGGATCTTGTATTTATAAAGAATGTTATTGGGAACAACTAGCAAAATAGAAATTGGGTCTATGGATTACATAGTAAAATTTTATCTATGTTAATTTCACAAATGCACTGTAGATACACAGGAAAGCACATGTTTTCATAAAATATTAACTGATATATTAATGATGCATACCTGCAACTTAAATGGTTCAAAAAAAATGCAGATGTGTATACATACACAAATGTATAGATACACACACACACACACACACAATAAAGAATAAGGCAAACATGGAAAATGTTCACAATCAAGGAACCTGGGGGCTGAATAAGGGCATACAGTGCTTTTTCCTGTACTGTTCTTGCAACTTTTAAATTTCAAACTGCAAGTTTGAAACTTTCAAAATTTAAAAAAAGTTATGCACTGTACTTTGTGATTTGTAACACAGTTAATTTTAAAATCTATTATATGGTAATTTTTAATATCTCTTGGAAGTTTATCCATTTTAAAAGTTTCAACAGTTTATCTATTGACAAATAAAACAAAAAATTCTTCTAACCCTAACCCCATTTTATTTTTACTCTTTGTTTTCCTATAACTTTTCCAGAGCCCGAATAATTAAGCTTCTAAAGGCCTTTTAGGAATTTTCCTTCACTCCTACTCCCCCTAGGTATTTCAGGCACAAAAGCAATATAAAGCATAAATACAACTATAGCCTCCTCTATACACAGAAACCCAATCTGGGGATAGCATTTTATCATTATATGAGATCTTTGCTGGCTTTTTCTGCTAAGGAAGCTTCTTTCTATTCCTAATTTGTAGACATTTTTCTTTTATCTTTTTAAGCCACAAATAGGTGCTTAATTTTATTAAATTGTATTCCTTTTGTATCTTTTGAAATAGACATATAATTTTCCCCTTTCATCTGTAAATGTGCTAATTGATTTTCTAATGTTAAACTTAGAACTTTGCAATGATAAACATAGTCTTTCAAGTCCTGGGCTATACCTTTCTTGAAATTTACAAAAATATGTTCATTTTATTTAGAACTTTTTTCACCTATATCCATAAATGAAACTGGCTTATTATGAGCATCTTTTTTCATGCTGTCTTGGTCTGGCTGTTGGAGCCATAATTTGGCTAGTCTCGTAAAATGAAATGGTAAATGTTCCTTTTACCTTCTCAGAAATCATTTAATAAGGTTAAATTGTCTGTTCTCAGAATGTTTGCTGGAATTTCATCAATAAAGGTTACTTTTTCTTTTTTAGGAGGGTGGGAGAGGTTAATTTTTAGCTACTGATACAATCAGTATCTTTAATTATTTTTAGATCTACTTGGGTTTTTCATTTCTTAAGGCAACTAAGTAAATTATTTTTTCCACTAGGAAATTGTCCATTTCACATAAATTTTAAAATTTATTGGCATAAGTTGTTCATATTCAAATTGTAAATTGTTTGCAAAACTGGCTATAATTCCCCTTATATTCGTGTGTCTGGGTAGTCTGGTCCTGTTCCAATTCTAGGTGTGACTGTGTAACTTGCTTTGGCAATGGGACATTAAGCAAATGGACTTTAAAAGTGGGAACACATCTGAACATACCCTCTCCTCTCTTGCTGTTCTTACAATTCTAAAATCACCATGTGAACAAAAATGGGGTGGCCTGATGGAGGATGAGGCTATGTGGTGAACAACCTAGGTCCCAGCCAACAGCCAGAAACTTGAGTAAGACCATCTTAGATCACCTAGTTACTAACTAACCCGTCAGCTGACCAGAGATGAATGAGGGAGCCCAAGGGGTCAGCTGAACTGGTCTAGACCAGAAGAATCACTTTGCCAACTTACAGAATTATTAGCAGAATAAAATGGCTATTATTTTAAGCCACTTTGTTTTGAAATGGTTTATTATGCAGCAAAAATTAGTGATATACTAATATTTTAAAACTCATGCTACATATAAATATGCCTTTTAAATTCCTATTATTATTTGGTCTACTTGCTATAAATTTCTCTTTTGAAGTACTGCTTTAATTGTATTCCATAGATTCTAACATGTAATAGTTTTCCTGTTGTTCATTTCTAGGTATTCCTAATTTCTATGAAGATTTCTTTGATGCCCAAATTATTTAGAAGTGCTTTATTTCTTTAAAATTATGGTTTTGGAGCTATCTTATTCATTGATTTCTAATTTAATTGTATTGTGATAATAGAACACAGTCCATACAACACTGAAATTAGCTGACATTTGCTTTATATCAAAGTTTCCCAAACTTTCTCTGTCCACAATGTAAGCCAAAGGAAATAGCTAACAGTTTCTTAACAAATGGTTAGGTCCAAACAACTTAACAATCATTTTTTGGTGGGAAACCCCCAAAAAATTGAAAGGAAAAATTTTTATTTCACTCTTAGACAAAATATGTGATTGAAAGGAATGCAGTGTGATACAATGTCTAAAAACTGAACTACCTTAAGATCTAATAGTTCTGTGATATCTGAAAGATTCACCAGGCTTCTCTCAAAAATTTCAAATATCCTAAGGTATCTCTTTGAGTTCACTATGGAGCACAAGTTACCTCAGTTTGGAAACTATAGCTTTACACTGTCACAAAACCAATTTTCAAATATGAATGGTTTTTTAAAATTTGTGTTTATAACACTCACAAATTTTTATTTAACTTTTATTAATTGGTATTTATTTATTACTGACAATGACAAAGTGACAAATTCCTCCTTGTAATTTTGTTTTATATGTATTTGTAATTTTTGCTTTTTATATACGCAGGCATATGTTAGTAGGCACATACAAGTTTAGAGCTTCTTAGTAAACTGTTTTTATTCCAAAATTAAGTAACAACTCCTCCACCATCTGAAGGAAAAACATCCTATAGGCCAAAATATCCTAGGGCATGAAAATAATACTTTATGTATATATTTTAACAAAAAATATGTACAAATCAAGGCAAGATAAACCCTGGGTAGGTTTCTGGTGATTTGATTACTCATTCGAGGAGGCTTCATGAAAACCAGTAACTTAATTCTGTCCCTTTACTTGACAACTTAGAGATTTTCACCCTCCTAGGAACTATACTACAATAAATTCAGCATCTATAAAAGGTATCTGTTCTTTTATGAAGTGGAAGGAAGTTCAGAGGATATGGTAACTAGCCTAGTTCCAACACTCACCTAACTTCACACACACATAGATTAGATCCATTTCTTAAGTTACTTTAAAAACTTATTATATATCTACATATGTATTTAATCCTTTTACATCTTCTTTTCTGAACCACACGGAATTGCTACTTTGTAGGTCAAAAAGGTTAATATGGGTAATTTCTCATGATTCAATCTAGTATTTTTCGAGTTAATAAATTCTGTTATTTCTACCTAATGTTCTTTTTCATTCTCAAATTTCTATTTCCATCTTATAAAATAGTCTGCAAATCTAAACCAGTCACTTCTTATACATGTTATGAAAAGGACAGAGAAATATTTATTAGGCCCACTTCAAATGTGAATAAGTAAATTTGTGTTTATTTAGCAATACCCTCATTGTCTTAAAGCCCTGTCTAGTTTTAGTTCCTGTAATACTAAAATCCTTATTTTATAGATGAGAAA
This sequence comes from Cynopterus sphinx, assembly GCA_030015415.1. Taxonomy (NCBI): domain Eukaryota; kingdom Metazoa; phylum Chordata; class Mammalia; order Chiroptera; family Pteropodidae; genus Cynopterus; species Cynopterus sphinx. Next base: position 84,168,046 of record CM057381.1, on the reverse strand, counting down.
ATGGAGACATAGAAAACCTGGTTAAATTAAATTATATACCTAGGAAATATTACTAAGGATTTGAACGCAAGTCATGGGTAGGGACTGTTTCTTAAATACGTTCTACTGCTTGCCTTTTTTTTTTTTCTTGAAGTACTCCAACCCTGGTTGTACTTAAATGCTCACAACATAGCCCTTTCTTCTCAATGGTAACATTTTTGAAATGACAATAGTGCTGGGGTTGTTACATGGATACTCACCCACAAGTTTTATATGTTATATTTACATTTTGGGCATTCTGCTCAGTGTGTTATACTTTGATTTTAAAATTAAAAACAACAACAACCCCACTACTGGTACACCAATAATGTAAAGATCTGCCAACCTAACACAAATTATTTATTCTGCAGAATCACTTATGTGATCTTATCAAATGGCCGTTTTTAAGGATTCTAATTTACTAATTTAGTTTTTTTTCCGATTGAATTTTTTATTGAGATAATTGTAAATTTGCATACAGATGTAAGAAATAATGCAGAGATTCCTTGCACACTTACCCCAGGTTTCCCCAATGGTAACTTTTTTCAAAACTATAGTACAGTCATGTGCTGAATACCATTTTGGTCAACAATGGACCATACATACAAAGATGGTTCCATAAGACTGTAATGGAGGTGAATACTTCCTATCACGTAGTGACATTGTAGGTGCCATAATGCATGTAGTACTCATGTGTTTGTGGTGATGCTGATGTAAACATACTGTGCTGCCAGTTACATAAAAGTATAGCACATACAATTATGTATAGTACAAAATACCTGATAATGATAATAAACGACTATGTTACTGGTTTATGTATTGACTATACTATACTCTTTATTGCTATGTTAGAGTGTACTCTTTCTACTTACAAAAAAAGTTTGTTATAAAACGGTATGCTGTTACACTAACAGCAGCCTCATACATTTTGTGTTTACCACGTCTATTGATTACATCATTTTCTCTTGTGCTTCATTTAATCTCCTGTTGTTTTATACAGTGGCATGCTGTATAGGCTCGTAGCCTAGGAGAAATAGGCTATACCACATAGTTTAGGTGTGTAGTAGGCTAAACCATCTAGGTGTGTGCAACTATATTCTATGATGTTTGTGCAAAGATGAAATCACCTAAGAACACATTACTCAGAATGTATTCCCATCATTAAGTGGTGCATGATTGTATAATATCACAACCAGGACACTGACATTGATACAATCCACTGATCTTATTCAGATTTACCATCTTACTTGTATTTATTCTATGTGTGTTTATGTATACTAAGGTCTACACAATTTTGTGTATATGTATCCACCATATATGTATATGTTCAATATCAGTAGTACCAAAAAGGGAAGACACCCTCCTGTTGCCCTTTTAAAAGCAAAACCATCTCCCTCTCACCTCCCAACCCCTAACCCCCTGGCAACCACTAATCTGTCCTCTGTTTCTAAAATTTTATTATGTAAAAAATGTTATATAAACGGAATCATACAGTATAGAACCTTCTTCTTCTTCTTCTTTTTTTGGTGATGGGCTTTTTTTGCCCAGCATAATTCCCTGGAAATTCAAACAAGTTGTTGCTTATATCAATATTCTGTTCTTTTTTACTGCTGAGTGGTATTGCATGGTACAGACATATACCACAGTTTAACTATTTATCTTTTAAACCTGGATTGTTTCCAGGTTTTGATATCAACATTCATGTTCACATTTTGTAGGAACACCCATTTTCATTTCTCTGGGTAAATGCCTAGGAGTGTGGTTGGTGGGTTGTACAGTAGTTGCATGTTTTCCAGAGTGATTACACCATTCTACATTACCACCAGTGATCCAGTTTCTCTGCATCCTTGCCAGCATTTGGTAGTGTCACCATTTAAAAATTTTAACCATTCTGATAAATGCTTAGTTGGTTTTAATCTGTATTTCTCTGATTGGCATGAATAATCATCATCATAATGATGATTTCCATCTGCATAGCCCCTTCAATGAAATGTCTCTTCACATCATTTGTCCATTTTCTAATTTTTTTTTTACCATTGAGCTTTAAGAGTTCATTATACAGTTAAGTCCTCCCTTAACATTAATAGGTTCTGCAATTTTAAACAAAAAGACATATAAAAAAACCTCTTTTACCACAGGCTGATATAAGTTCCTGTGGCATCTCATCCATGTTACAGTGAAACAACGCTGAATGAAATGAGGTTGAATAAAAGGACTCTGAACAAAACCAGTATTATTTGAGCATCTGTTGTATATGCTGGATGATAGTCTTGCACTGGATATGTGGTTTTCTTCCAGTCTCTATTCTATCTTTCATCCTCTTCACATGGGCTTTCAAACCAAAAATTTTAATTTGTTAATATCCAATTTCCCTTTTTTGGATTATGCTTTTATGGTTAAGTCTAAAAACTGCCTGGCTCTAGATCCTGAAGATTTTCCTTAATTTTTTTTTTCCTAAACATTTTATAGTTTTCTGCTTTGCATTCAAGGCTAGGATCCATTTTGTGTGTGTGTGTGTGTGTGTGTGTTTTAAAATAAGGTGAGAGATTTAGATTGGTCTTTTTTTTTGTTTATGCATGTCAACTGTTCTAGTACTATTTGTTGAAAAGGTATCCTTCCTCTACTGAGTTAGTTTTGCACCTTTGCCAAAAATCAGTTAGGTGTATTTGTGTGGGTTTATTTCTGCATTCTATCCTCTGTTCTACAGGTCTATATTATATCTACCTTATTCCAATACTATGCAGCATTCATTATTGTAGCTTTTCTGTAAGCTTTAATATTGGGTTGAAAAACTGCTCCTATTTAATTCTTTGTCAGGATTATTTTAGCTCTTCTAGAGCCTGTGACTTTTCCTTTACATTTTAGAATAAGCTTGTCTACGTCTCCAAAAACCTTGGTGCAAATTTGATAGGAAATGCATTAAACCAACAGATCTATTTAAGAAAAGGCATCTGTCTTTACTATCTTGACTCTTCCAATGTCAGTCCATTTACTTAAGACTTACTTGATTTCTTTCATCAGCACTTTATAATATTCAGCATACAGATCCTGTACGTTTTTTAAATGTGAACCAAAATATTTTCTTTGGCGTGACTATAAATAGCATTGTGCTTTTAATTTTGGTTTATGCATTTTCACTGTTAGCATATATAAGTGACTGATTTTTATGTGTTGTATTCTGTGGTCTTGCTGAAGTCACTTACTAGTTCTAGGAGCTTTTTGGAGATTCTTTGGGACTTTCTACACAGAAAACCATGTTATTTGCAAAAAGGGACAGTTTTATTTCTTCTTTTCAAAACTACATGCCTTTGATTTCTTTTCTTGACTGATGACACTGGCTAGAACTTCCAGCACTATATTAGATAAGAGCAGTGAGAATTGCCTTGTTCCCAGATCTTACGGGAAAAGCATTGTGTTTCACCATAAAGTATGATGTTAGCTGTGGGTATTTTGCAGACGGACTTTATCAAGTTGAGGTAATTTCGACTACTTCTAATTTGTTGACAGTTTTACCAGGAATGAATGTTAGATTTTTTCAAATACCTTTTCTGCATAAATTGATATAATCACATTATTTTTATTTTTTTTTTTGCTTATTAACATGGGGATTTTAGGCTGTTAAAAAAGAGATACTTTACTAAAAAGTCAAACAATGAAATCAAGTGCCAGACCTATTAGTCAGATCTAATGAAAGTAAAGTCCTATTAGAATATCTGACTTATTAATCAATCATTAAGAGAAAATTATATCAAATTTAAAATAATATACCAAAGTTAAAAGTACCAGTGACAGGCTTTGGACTGATTTTCAACTTATGAGGCATTATTCATTGAACATTTACATTTCAAGTATGGTCCTTGGACTGGCTAAAATTCCTCAAACTATTTGTTTGTTACAGGTCTGCCATAAGATAAGGAGCTCAATGCTAGAAATCAATTGTGAAACTAAACACACTATTTAGTTCCGTTATTTATTTATTTAAGAAGAAAAACTTTCTTGGTAAAGGAAGCAATGTCTTACTTGATAATTTGACACAAGTCCCCTAACATGTCACAGATCAGAAGTTTTGAGTTGCAATGCTCTATATCTAAGGTATTTTTCTTTAGACTTCAATAAAGGATTTAACTATAAGCAAAAATTTAAGATGTCATAATTCAATTCAATTCCTGAATATTAGCATTTAATGAATACCAATGACCTGTTCAGAATCTGACTAGGTATTTTGGGATGGGATGGGAAACTTGGGAATATTTGGGGCAGGAGATGGGAAGTGTGTGTGGTTATTACCCTCACTTCAGAAGCTCACAATCTAATAGAAATGGGTAAGCTCATCTATGAAACACTGAAGACTAGCTCTCTTTTCTTGTATTTTCAAGAATCTCAATGTCAGTAAAAACACCATGATTTTCTCCTCACTGTATATAAAAATAGCAACAATGGAATCAGACACTGATGATAAAGAGTGGAGGAATCCTCTCTTGAAGGGCTCTCCACCCTCTGCAGAATCATATCAAAACCAGTTAAGCTCTGTCTGAAGTTTAGGCTTTGTTTCAGGAAGGGTTCACTTTCTGCTGTTTATCTAGGGATATATGAAATGAAATAAGGAACAGATTGAGATTTTAGTTAATTTCTTTTTTGGCCCTCCAACAAGGATGTTTTGGAATTAATTGTGGTAACTGGAAAGGAAACAATATTATCCAGAAGACAATAAAAGAGTTAAGATGTCTCTAAGGTAATCATGTGGGTATTCAAAAAGATATGCTCTGAAAAGCAAGAATTTTAATTCTACAAATACAGAACAACACAACTATACAAGGAACAGCTTTAGTTTATAAGCACATTAGAAGGGCTGCAAAACTTAAAACAAGGAGAAGAGTCTGGATAATACCAGGTCCAATATAAAGTTTTATAGTTGTATTACAAGCATGAAAAGTTAAGGAAAAGTAAAAGCCCACATCTGGAGACAGTTAGTGTAATGTTAACAGATGACAATAAGTATTTATTTAATTCCAATGTTTTGCTTATTGCCTCTATTAAACAGAATGATCTTCACATGATGAATGAAAAACCAGACAAAAAAGTGTACATACAATTCTATTTATATAAATTTCAAAATATGCAAAACAATTTATTGTGTTAGAAATAAGAATAATGGTTACCTCTGAGGAAAGTAGTAACTGGAAAGGGGCATTGGGATACAGGTAATGGTCTTTTAGAATCAGAAACTAGTTACACAGATGTGCTTACTTTGTGAAAATTCATCAAGCTGTACATTTAAGGTGTGTTGACTTTTTTTGTATGTATTTTATATGTTAATAAAAAGGAGAAAAAGAAGCTAAGTACAATGTGTCAAGATTGACAAGGAGCTTACCTTACTTTATTAGGCTAACTAAGGCTTAGTTCACTTCTCTAGTCCAAATGACTGAAGAATATGAAAAAAGTTGAAAATATAGTTGCCAAATCACTATTGTTAATCTGTAAGTATCCAAAGTTAAGAAGTTGAAAGAACACTGAAATTAGCAAATATTTTTTCAAATTTGATTAAAAATGATGGAAAATGAATATAGGAGATGGATTTCAGGAACTATACACAGTATGAATGAGCACAACATCAATACCAGGCAAAAATACATAACGAAGTGGATATTAAATACTTATTAAGTAAATAAATGCACAGATATACTTAATTGTAGTGACTCATCGAGAGAGTGTATTTTCAAAATCAAAACTTTCCTTCTAAAACTAAAAAGTTTCAAGACGATAATTTAATACAGAAGTTTTAGGAATAAATTAGATTTGAAAAAGTCTAATCTAAGACAAAAACAAAGATTTAGAAATAAACTTCAATTCCATTTTAAATGTATATGTATATAGAGAGAATTAAGTATGTATATTTCATTGATTGGCAGTTAAAATATTTGTTTCAAATAAAATGTGCTTTCATGAAAACACAATCTGATGAGGATAACTCTAAAGTCTCACAAAAAATAAGGGAAGAAAATATGATATATTTAATGGTAGTTGCATTTAATTGGTAAGATATTGGTATGGTTATTCTACTTTTATTTATTTTTCTAAAGTATCTTTAGCAAGTATGTGTAGCTTTTATATGAAGAAGGTGGAGGAATTTGGTCCAGCCCACAGAAAGAGAATATTAAGAAAAAACGAAAGAGTATCTAACTTCACCAGATGTTTGAGAATTTCAACGATAATGGTAAAGTACTTTATATAGTACCCAGGACCTCAATAAGTGGAAGCTATTATAGTTATATGCTATTATAAACTACTTAATGGTATATTTTTATGCTGTGTAGTTTTGGGGATGACCACTAATTTGCTATAGTATTTTCATTATTCAAATTACACATGATTTTAAAATCAGAAACATCTCCTAATTTTCATGAAATGCAAATCGCCCTTACCTTTCGCAGTTCAACTGTCACTTCATTTCTGTGTCTTCGCATTGTCTGAAAAATAAAAATTAAAAATTACGTAAGTATTTAAATATTGATCCTACTAGTGCACAAATTTAAGATTAAATTTTTTTTCAAGTAATTTGTTCAAGTAATCTGTAAGGATTGATTAGTTTTAGACTTTAATAATAAACTACAGGAAGTTAAGAAGTCAAAACTTCTATTTTACTGGATATCTGTTGGTTAATTTTGTGGGGAACAGAGGTAGCTTCCTAGGATCCATTCTCCTTTCCTAACTGCACCTGAGTTTCTTTGGGAAAACTGTATACTCTCTCTTGTGTACAGTCTTGATCGAAAGGCATATTAAAGTTTGTCTCTCTCCTCGTTTAAGTAAGGCATGAGACTCAAACTATGAAAACAGAATTCTCTCCTCCATAACTCTGAACTTTGAGCAAAGTAGGACGGACGGACGGATGAATGGAAGGAAGGAAGGAAGAAGGAAAGAAAGAAATCCTGCACAAGAGCAGGTAGTGAATAATGCCTATATCCTAGACTGCTCTATTTCCAGTTCTATGGTGTCCCTATTCAATTCTATGAACTGCCTCATATTTTTCCAATTAATTATGGTTTTAAGTCAGCATAACTAGTTTTTGACATTTGCAACCAATGAATTCTATCTCGAATGATTCATGTTTTTAAAAAGTAAATAACTCACTGTGATGACCTTAAAGCCACATGAAAATAAAAATAAGTTTGGGAAGATATTTTGTATCAAAAGGTAAAGAAGTATCCTTATCAGGAATCACTGAAATGATTAGATAACCCCCCTCACCTTAATGTATTGATATGATGGATTATTTTATAACATATGTAACTAGGGTAAAATTCTTACATTTTTTGGAATAAAGGCTACATAACAGTTACAAAGTTATGGCATATTATTATTTTAATATACTGCCAGATTCAGTATGCTGTTTTATTAGACAATTCTTTTGTTACGGTATATCTGTCAAGTTTTCTTAAACTGTAGTGATACACTGATCCCTTTTTAGGGAAAAATAATCCAATAGAAACCAAATTATAAAGTTTGTTAAATATGTGGAAATATTAATCTATATATAAGCTTTTGCTTAAATATAGATATATAGTAAATGTAAATAATATTGCCAAACAAAATTCAAGTTAGTAGCAGTCATTTGATGATAGAATGATGCACTGATAAAACTATTATCACCAATAGAGTTCAACAGTAGAAAACCTTGAGTCTAATTCTATATTTAATACGCTTCTGTTTCTTGACCTCAATACTATTAATAAAGTTTTCTGTAAATTCATCATATAAAATGGTAATAAATGTTAATTAATCTTCAAATACAAATATTAGTGAAGCATTACTTGATAACTCTGTAAGTTGTCTTTATGAACTGCACCATTGTTAAAATCTACTATATGAATATCTAATCCAATTGTTACTGGAACTGAGAAGAAAAAGTTTTTCATTGCAGTAACTACTACACTTAATTATTTATGAATTGTTATAAGATGGTGCATAATAAAAAGAAGATCCAGGCAGCATGTCCCCTCTAAATATGATAAAATTGCTGCTACAATGCAATTCACTGTAATTAAAACATTTCAGCATGCAGGAGGTGGTAAGTTAACTTCTGAAGTATCCTAAATTAGAAATCCACACTTCAGAGAGGGTTAGTTAGCATTTGAAGCACCCACATCAGGAGTTAGCTCCAAGTTAGTAAGTGCTTTGAATGTAAACATCTGAAATTAGACACTGGTTTAATTAGTGTAAAAGATATTGAATTTTTTTTTCCTGAAATGAAATTGTTCTAGATATAAGGATTGACTCAGACTATTTTCCAGGTTCCTTGATTCTTATATGTTTGCAGTTTAAAAGTCCAGCAAGCTCTACTTTGTATCTTCAGAGAAGTGTTTGAGTCTAGGCCTCCCTTTAATGATGTGTCCCACCTTTTCTTGGAGGAGTCCATCACCTAATCCTAGTCACATCTTTGTGGTATCTGCTTACTGTTGAAGTTTTATCCCAAAGGGGTAGACTAGAGTTTTAAAGGACTAAACTTATAAAATGAGCTGTACGACTTTTTGTGACTTCTTGCTAATACATGTTTGTATCAGCAGCAAAACTTTATCTATGACTTGTTTTACTATAATTCACTGGTGGTAAAAATTCTAAGGAAAAAACATCTATTCCCCTCATCTGTCTTTAATAAATGTCTTCTATTCCTCCACAAGAACTATAGTGTAAATGGCCAAATGGCTTAGGTCATTTAGCAGCAGGTACTGACTGCTACGTATGATACAAATACCTTTGAGTTGGTCAAGACTTAATTTTGCTCTCTATTTGACACAAAGCAAAAGGCTCCACCTTAGGCATTCTCACATTCTTCTCAAGTGATCTCATCTATTGTCATGTCTTCAATTACTGTTTAATGACCATTCCCAAACCTATCTCTAGTTCAGCCCTCTCACCTGAGGTTCAAATTTTTAAGTACAATATTTGACTCAACAAAAATTTATTAAATTCATCCGAAACACATCAGGCAATGTGCCTGCAACTAAGACTGGTCAGTAAACCACGGCCTGTGGGCCAAATCTGGTGGGTAGTTTAGGTAGGATCTGGCATGAATTGTTTTTACATTTTATATGATTACATGATAAATAACAGTAAGTACCTACTTAATACCCTTATTTTTGTCAGTTCCCAAAGCCTAGAATATTTCTATCTGTACTTTTAAGAAAATGTTTATAAACAGCTAGTCTAGTTGAAAACACAATAATAATAAGCAGTAGTACAAATGTGTTAAATGTTAAGATAGGAAAGTAAAAAATGAAATTCTATATTGGAAGGAGTCATGATCAGATAGTCAGAAAAAAGCTCCCTGAAAGATTAAAGTGTGTGTGTGTGCATGTGTGTGTGCGTGTGTGTGTGATTGGTGGTAAAGAACAGACTGTCACAAGGCCTCAAACTCAGCATGCTTCCAAATATCATACCTGGTCACTCTCAGAGCCCCATCCCCTCACTAAATACCCCCCACTCTTCCACAAATATTCCCAGTATTAGTACAACCATCCAAATAGTTGCAAAATCCCAATCCTGGGAGAATATCCACATCTACTCATTCATTCTTTGACACGCAACAAAAAAACAAAACAGAATTCAAACCTTCTACCTCCACTGCCACTATTATAGAATAATCTACTATCATCATCTCACCTGGATCACTACAATAGCCTCTGAGCTAGACTCCTCCTATGCAGTGAATCAAATCTCCATAATGTGAACAGTATGTTCTTTTTAAAATGCAAACCCATGTTGTCCTGAATAAAACCTCTTAAATTTATTTCTTAATCTCCTGGAATTCCACCCTCCAAAGTGACCAGCACAGCCAAACTAGAAACCCATGGACAAAGACTGGCTGAAAAGGTATCCCCACTAAGTCTAAAATATAAGTAGGGTCTGGTTAAACCACCAACTGTATGCTCACATGCTATCGGCATGTACGAAAAAGGAAATAATAGGGCAATTGAAGGACTTGACTACTAGAGAACTCAAAACCATGAACTAGAATTTAAAAAGACTATTTGATAATAGTTGCAAATAGAAGGGATCTTTTGCACATGCCAACATTATAAGGTATGATGAAGCTAGACTCCAAAACCAGGGGCTGAAGTTTCTTTTCCTAGAGAAAGCCTTAAACTGAAAAAAAAACTTCTGGGGGAAGTATCTCAAGTAAGCAAAACAAGTACTATGAAAGGCTGTATGCCTCCAAATTCGATAACCTAGAAGAAATGAATAAATTCACAGAAATATATAATCTTCCTAGACTGAACCATAAAGAATTGGAAAAGCTAAATATAGCAATCAACAGTAAGGAAACAGAAACAGTCATCAAAACCTCTCCCACAAAAACAAAAACCTAGGACCAAATGGCTTCACTAGCGAATCCTATCACACATTCAAAGAAGATTTAATATTTATCCTCAAACTCTTTCGAAAAATTGTAGAGGAAAATTTCCCAACTCACTTTATGAGGCAAACATTATTCTGATACCAAAACCTGGCAAGAACAACACATGCATACACACGCACACAAAATTACAGGCCAATATCTCTGATGAACACAGATACATAAATCCTAGACAAACTACTAGCAAATCAAATACAACAATACATTAAAAAGATAAAATATCACAATCAAATGAAGTTCCTTCCAGGGACTCAAGGATGGTTCAACATATGCAAATCAGTTGATGTGACACACATTATCAAAATAAAAGACAAAAACCATATGATCATATAAATAGATACAGAAGAAGCATTTGATAAGATACAGCAAAAGAAACAATCAACAAGGCAAAGAGGCAACCAACTGAATGGGAGAATATATTTGTAATCAATGCCTCACATAAGGGCCTAATTTCCAAAATATACAAAGAACTCATACAACTCAACAATAAAAAAAGACAACCAAAAAAAAAATTAAAAAATGGGCAGAGGACCTGAATAGACACTTCTCCCAAGAAGACATACAAATGGCCAACAGACATATGAAAAGATACTCAACTTCACTAGCTATAAGGAAAATGCAAATCAAAACCGTAAAGAGATACCACCACCTCATACCTGTCAGAGTGTCTATTATCAATAAGAAGAAATAACAAGCATGGGAGAGGATGTGGAAATAAAGGAACGCTGTACACTGCTGATGGGAATATAAAATGGTACAACCACTATGGAAAACAGTATGGAAGTTACTCAGAAAATTAAGAATAGAGCTACCCTATGTCCCAGCAATACCTCTGATGGATATCTATCCCAAAATTTTGAAAACATTTATTCATAAAGATATATGAACCCCTATGTTCACTGAAGCATTATTCACTATAGACAAGACCTGGAAACAACGTAAGTGTCATTTGATGAATGATTTGATAAAGAAGTGGTACATATGTACAATGGAATACTATTTGGCTATAAAAAGGATGCGATAGTGACATGTGCGACAACACGGATGAATTTTGAGAGTATCATGCTAAGCGAAATAAGTCAGATGGAAAAGCACAAGAACCATATGATTCATTCATGTGGGGTATAAAACAGAAGTAACAAAAGAATATAGAAAACCAACAAACTCATAAAGACAACAGTATAATGGTTATCAGAGACAAAGACAGTGGGGAATGAAGAGGATAAGTGAAACATGTGATGGAAGGAGACCAGACTTTTGGTGGTGAGCACACAATGCAACATACAAACGATGTATTATAGAACTGTATGCTTGAAACTTATATAATATTATTAACCAATGTTACCTCGATAAATTTAACTTAAAGAAATAAAGGTGAAAATTAGAATGAAAGTGAAAATAAAGGAAAAATCCTAAATTCATATGAGGAGTCCCAAAAGAAGAAAACCAAGGCAGTAAAACTGAATACTAAAATATAAATATTAAAATCTATAACTCAAGAAAAAAATCCTGAAACTAGAAGTCTTGAAATACTGAAAGACTACACCAAGTACCTGGGAAATATCAATATAGAAAAATCAATACTGAGATACATCAGTAAAACCTGTGGATTTCCAAAAAGGGAAGAAAAATGCCTCTAAATATCAGGTCAAAAAAAAAAAATCTAGTGATTTATAAGGTAGATCCAATAAGTGAGTTCAACAAGGTCACAAGATACAAGATAAAAATAGAAAAATCAGTCATATGTCTATATACTAGCAATGAACACTATCATTTATAATAGTGTTAATGATAAATACAATATCATTTATAATCTCTCGAAAGAATTAATACACAGGTAAAAATCTACAAATTAAGTACAGGACACATACATTGAAACTATACAACTCTAATGAAGGAATTCAAAGATCTAAAATTAATGGAGAGACATACTTGTTCATGAACTGGCTGACTCGACTTGGTAAAGATGTCAGTTCTCTCTATATTGATATATACGCTTAACCCAATTCTTTCAAAATCCCAGCAGTATTTTTTGTAGATGTGGAAAAATATTATTCTAAAATTTATGTAAAAAGGCAAATTAGAACAGCCAAAATGATTTTTTTTAAAAAGAAGAATAAGAGGACTCAGTCTCTAATTTCAAGATTTATTATATAGCTACAGCAATACACACTGTGTGATAACTGGTGGAGAGATATATACAATGATCAATGGGGCAGAGAACTCAAATAGACCTACACAAATATGCTCAACTGGTTTTTGAAAATCTGTGAAAGCCATTCAATGCAGGAAAGATAAACTTTTCAACAAATGGTCCCGGAAGAGGTAGATATTGATAAATTGTGAACCTCAACTTAAGTCTCATTACTTATATAAAAATTAAGACAAAATGAGTCACACTTAAGTGTAAAACAATATAACTTTTAGGAAAAAAAGGAAAATATCTTTGAGATCTGGAACTAGGCAAAGCGTTCTTAGACTTGACCCTAAAAGTATGATCCATAAAAAGAATAATTGGTAAACTAAACCTCATCAAAATTTAAAAATTTTGCTGAGAAAGCCCCTATGTGAAGAGGATAAAAAGATAAGCTAGAAACGGAAAAAATATGTGTAAACCACGTATTCAATGAAAGACTACTATCTAGAATACATAAAGAAAGCTCAGAGCTCAGTCATAGAATAAACAATCAATTCAATTAGAAAATGGGCAAAAGAAATGAGACTTTTTATCGAGGAGGATTTATAGATGGCAAATAAGCACTATAAAAGATGTTCAATATTATTAGCCATTAGGAAAATGCAAATTAAAACCATAATGAGATGTTACTACACATCTATCAGAATAGCTAAAACAAAGAACACCAAATACTGGTGATGATGTGGAGAGATTCATGCATTGCTGGTAGGACTGTAAAATGGTACAGCCATTTGGAAAACAATTTTTTAAAAAATTAAGCATGCAATATCACAGGACTCGGCAACTGTAATTCTGGACACTTATCTAGAGAAATGAAAACTTGTTCATAGGAACCTATACAAATGTTTATAGCTGTTTTATTCCTACTAGCCCAAATCTGGAAACAACCCAGGTATCCTTTACAGCCTGAACATCCGTAGCATGAAATATTATCTGACAATAAAAAAGAATGAACTGTTGATACAAGCAACAACTTGAATGAATCTCCAAAGAATTATAATGAGAAAAAAGCCAATCCCAAAAGGTTACATACCATATTATTTCATTTATATAACATGAAATAACATTAAAGAAACAGAGAAAATATTAGTGGTTGCCAGGGGTTGAGGAGGGGTAGGAGTGGGAGGAAGTGAGCATGGCTACAAAATGGCAGTGTAAGAGATCCTTGTTCTGATGGGAATGTTTTATATCTTGACTGTATAAATATCAATATTTTATTACAGTGGTTAGAGATGTTACCATTGGGGAAAACTGAGTAAAGGATACATAGTATCTCTCTGTATTATATTTTACAATCGCATGGGAATCTACAATTACTTAAAAATAAAAGTCAATTTTTAAAAATTTTGAAATAAAAGATACTTCACATCAAATGCTGAGGAGGAAGAGAAGGTCACAACAAATTTCAATAATGTACATAACAGGGAATCGATAGATAATAACTAAAAGAGAGGGTAGCAAATAAAGCTAACTATTCTAACAAAAATAAGAACCTTCAAAAATACCAAAAATATACTTTAAAAAATCCCAGAGAACTATTTTACATATAAATATATAGGGAGAGGGAGGGAACAAGGTAGAGAACTCAAGGAAACTATAACTTGAGAACCATATAAAAACGAATAACTGTGTATAACAAAATTAAACTTTAAAAGAAAAGCAATCCCTAAAAATAAGAAAACTATATTAAAAAATTAACGAATTTTAATGTATATCCAGTTGGTGGCAGAGTTAACACTATCCCATGTAACCTTTCAACACAATAATTTGACTATACACCCACATTCAACCCTAAAGTCAAGAGAAGTACAAAAAAAACTCTAAACTGTATTCAGTAATCTCATTACTGGTATTGTGCTCAGATTATTATTCTGAGATTGCAATTTGTGTATTTGGAATTAAGAAAATTAGTAATAATGTGATATTCTACTTTCACCATTCCCGGGGTCAGAGGAAACCAAGAATTTCAGCCTGGGACAAAGGAGATATAGATGTATGTATGATAGAAGAGGTTTAATAAAACCCTACAGTCTTGAATTTAATTTGGAAATATCAATACAAATATCAATTATATGCAAAATACTTCTTTAAAAAAAAATTCCTAGATCTTTCGAAAATACCCAGGAGTCAACTGAAAGGGCTCCAATTGGTCAGGGATAGTACAATTCGACTATCAGTAAGAATAATAACTACAATTAACTGAAGCATACATATGATTTACTCCAGAACTCAGAAAATAAAAAAAAAATAAAATAAAAACTAACTGGTCATCATTGGAAAGTGCTTAAAGGATGACCTCACTGTTCTGAAAACGGATAAAGGGAAAGAATCAAGCACTTTTTTTGCCTTTACCTAAACAAATTTTACCATGGGTATAACCTAACCCATTAATAAATGAGGGAATCTTTCTCTTTAAAGTAGAATTCAGATAATAAAGAAGAAATGGTAGATTTATAATATCACCATTTTATAAATCCTAGTGGATAACAACAGATTTAGGCAATGTTCCTCAATGGTTGCCAATAGTACAGAAAAAAGACAGACACTATATTCTTCCTGAAGGAAGGGAAAACCATCACATATGATGCACTCTTGTTCCCTCTGCCCAAAATAATCTAAATCTGATAAAAACTCCAGATGCAACTATGAATTTATAGGAAATACAAGACAGATAAACATCATTAAATGACACCATAAGATACAAAAATACAGACTATGCACTTAGTATTTTTAATAAAGATGCACAGAAAAAGATAACCTAAAATATTATAGATTAAAAAGGAGCCTTCAAACTCATATCAATTAACCACAGTAAGGATTTAAACTTTTATTTGGATACTGATCCAAACAAACTATTAAAAATATACTTTGATAGTTTTAAAGGAACTATTGTTAGAGATGGGTTTGTATGTGGTGGGGAGGGAAATGTAATAATGACATTGTGCTGATTTTAAGCCCTAATTTTAAATAACATGCATTATTCTTAAAAACAAAAAATGTATGTCACTTCTGAAAGACCTCATTCTTTGAGAGGACATTTGTTACATTTAAACTGGATCTTAACTATGATAGAAAAAAATACTTTTTTTAATGCATTGCTCAACTCACGTTAAGTAACAAGGGGGTAGAGGAGCCAGGAAAGTTAAATCTAAGTGAGAAGTCATAAAAAGTAAATATGTGAAAAGGAAAGTAAGAGGGTAATAATCTAATTCACACTGGGAAAAGAAATTAAGTCCTGGATCAAGTCCTGGACCCTGATCCAGGACTGGAAAGCTAAGACATCTCATTTTAGCCAGAACGCTCAAGACAGCCAAAACGGACTTTCTCAACAGATGAAAACCTTCTCTGCAGAAAAGCAGTTTTTCTAGGCTCTGAGGATTAAGTAAAAGCTACCAAATATATGAGAAAATAAACCACTATAAAAAGATTCATAACTATGGAGTCAATGGCAACAACTAATAAGAATATAGGTCCATTCCCCTTGGAATTAAAACAAGAATTAAGTTATAAAATATAAAACTACAGTAAATATTTGAAAGAAAAATAGAATTAAAAGTAGCAGCAATCCAGAAGAAATTATAATGCCAGATTTTGAAAAAAAAACAGAACTTTGAGATATGAAAAGTTAAGTGTTGAAATACAGTACTATAACCAAAATTAAGAGCTCAACAGATGAATTTTATAGCAGGTTTGATGTAGTTTAAGAGATTCAATGAACTGTAAGGCAGGTCAGAAGAATATCAATTAAAAAATTTAAGAAGCAGGGATTAAAAATACAGAATAAGAAGCAAGAAACACAAAGATTACAGTAAGAAGTTACAAAAATATGTTTATTTGGGTTGCAGAATGATAGTAGAGGCATCAAGTAAAAGCAACATTTAAAGAGGCAGTGCTTGAGAATTTTCCAGAAATGATGAAAAACACAGAACCATAGATCCAAGAAGCCCAACAAACTCCAAGTGGAAAAATAAAAAGAAATCACATTAAAAATGTAGAGGACCAAAGGAAAGAAAAAGAAGAAATCCTAAAAAGAGAGAAAAACATTACTTTTAAAAAGCAACGGACTAAAACCTGACTTAAAAAATTCTCTATTAATTTTATTTGCTATAAGTGGGCCTTAAAAATGGTTATATTGGATAGGTCTATAACTTTTTTAGCAAGTTATAAAGTATACAGTATTTTAAAACAGCATATCCCCATATTTGTCCTTCCTAAAGCTTTTCTGTCACAGAAATAATTCCTGAATCACTTTAATAAGTTATGCTCAATGGTTTTTGTTTAGACTGCATTTGTATAATTGACACTTTTTAACATTTGCCTTTTTAAAAAACATGGGCCCTATATAACATATTGTACATTGTTCTAGAGCCATCAGAAGTCTGTCAACCCCAGGTTAAGAATCTTTACAATGAAAATAAATAATTCAGAAAAGGACAGGATTTAGAGTGATGGAAGTATTCTGAAATTCGACAGGTGATGGTTGCACAACTGTAAAAATTTAATGAAAATCAAACTAACAATGAGTGAGTTGTATGGTATATAAACTATACCTCAATAAATCTGTTTTTAAAAAATCCTCTGCAATGCACATATTCATATACTTGTTTCTTGGGCTACTGTTTTTCTATGCATATTAATAGAAGCAAAATGTACAAATAATTTTGGGGGGAGGAGGAGGTAGGAGACTATATAAGAACAAACAAAAAATAGCCCTCTGAAGTGGTGATCTAGTCAGAAAACTATAGCTCTGGGACAAAAAACAAAAATAAAAAAATCTGAGGTGGTACTGTGCTGATGCTCAAGATTTCTACCAACTAGGTATCCATGTATTAAGGTGTTCAGAAAAGCAGTGGATGCCACAAGGCCATAAAAAATATCTTCAATGTGCTAAAAAAATATTAACTTCAAACTCAGAATTCTAATAAAGAAATGATAGATTTTAAATACCACCACTTTACAACAGTTAATAAACTAATGGATCTACACAATGACCACCAATGGTTGCTAGTATCACACACAAAAAAGATAATCTGACATTATGTATCACCTAATAGAAACATATAATACATAAGAAAGTGAAAAGCCAATCCATGGAATGGTAGAAAAGACTTGTAGATTATGTATCTGATAAGAACTTATATCTAGGATATATAATAATCCCTTACAATTCAATAAGACAATTTTTAAATGGGCAAAGGATCTGAATAGATAGTTATCCAGAGAAGATAAACAAATGTTTAATACAGTAGTTACCAGAGGTGAGAGGTAAGGGGGAAAAATAATTAAAATGTTAAAAAAAACAAACAAACAACTTTTTAATAAATGTTTGGAAAAAAATAAAATTTTCCTTTTGCTGAAAACAACAACAACAACAACAACAACAACAACAACAACAACAACAAATGGTCAATAAGCACATGAGCACATGAGAAGATGCTCAACATAATTAGCCATCAGAGAAATAAAAATTAAACCCACAATGAGATCCATCAGAATAAAATTTAAAAGAAAGATAATTACAGGTGAGGATATGGAAAAACTGGAACTGTCATACACTGCTGGTGTGATTATAAAATAGTGTACCCACTTTGAAAAACAATCTGGTAGCTCCTCAAAAGGTTAAAACTTGAGTTACCATACGATCGAGCAATTCTACACCTAGGTATATATAAGTGATATGAAAACATATGTCTGCATGAAAACCTGCACACAAATGTTTAACAGCAATGATATCTACAAAGCCAAAAAATGAACAACATAAATGCACATCAACTGATGAATGGATAAATACAACATATTATATTCATACAAAGGAATATCATTCAGCAATAAAAAGAATAAAGAATTGACACATACTAAAAACATGCAAGAACCTTGAAAACATTATGCTAAATGAAAGAAGCTAGTTCCAAAAGATCAAAATATTACATTGATATGAATGTCCTGGACAGACAAATCAAAGAGATAGAAAGTAGATTAGCTGTTGCTTAGGTCTATGGGAAGGATGGAGAAATGGGGAGTGACTGCTGGAGGGCATAAAGTTTCTTTCTGTGGTGATGAAAATATTCTAAGATTGTGGTGATGGTTGCACAATTTTATGAATATACTAAAAACCAGTGGATACATTTCAAATGAGTGAGTTTTAGTGTACATGTAAATGTATATGACTTATATCCAACAAAATTGTTTCAAGAATTATATAATACCACTTAAAAATGTTTTTGACACATCAATAATCTCAATCAATAACATCAAGCCTCTATATCTAATAACCAATTTAGGGAACAGACACACATACTAAACACCATGGGGTTGTAACCAGCAAAATACAGAACAAACAACCCCATTCAACAAGAAGAAGCAACAATACAAAAACATGTGGAGGAGTGCTTTGGGAAATGGAGTAGGAACCTATAAAGAGATTTAAGAGACAAAGTGACAAATCACAATAAATGGACCTTATATGGATACTGATCCAAACAATGTGCTTTATACACTCATACACACGTGTGTGTGTGTTACATATAAGAGACAATGAGGAAACCTGAACATTGGATATTTAAAAGTAAAAGTTACTACAATTAATTATGTTTAGCTGTAATTACTTATGTGAGAACTTGATATGATAGAGATAGCACTGCAGACCACTAGGAAAAAGATGGAGCTGGGCCAAATAATCAACAATGTGGGGGAAAAATAAAACTAGATACCTTCTACATCATCATACAGATAAATCAATTGCAGGGGAGTTTAAAAACTTATAAAAGCCACACTTTAAAATTTTAAAGAAAAATATTATGATCTCTGAGAGAAGAAAGATTTCTTAAGCAGGACACAATGCCAAAACCAAAAGAATAACTCAATTTAATTCAGAATTTATGTTCTTTGAAAGATGCCACATAGAAAATGAAAAGACAAGCCAAACTGGATACCCAAAGCTTGAACAGTGAATATAGATATCCAGAATGTATCAAGTACTCACACATCAGTGAGACAGTAGAAAAAAATAGAAGACAAGAAAAGACATTTTGTAGAAGATATAACAATAATAGTCAACATGAAAAGGTAGAAAACCTCATCAATGAGGACAATGCAAATTAAGATGATGAGATAGCATTTTGCATTTAAGACTGCCCAACATCATTATGTTTTATGAAGATGGAGAGGAACTGTTAAAAAGTCAGTACAATTCTGGGGAAACAATTTGGGAAAATCTAGTAAAGTTAGAAAATACTCAAAGACATAGCAATTCTACCCGAAGGTATAAATCCCACAGAAATTCTTACATATATGCACGAGATTTATACAAGTTTTTCTGGCATTATTGGTTCATAGAGGCAAAAAATAAAAACAAAAATGCTGAAGGCAACTCAAATGTTCATTCAAAGGAGAATAAATACATTATGAGATATAATAATTATTGCTCAGTAATGAAGATTAATGAGCTTGAGCTACATAAATGAATCCAGAAATATAATGTAACATGAACAAAGTAAATAAGTAAGTAAGTAAAAAAAAAAAAGTTTTCTAGGGCTGCAGTCAAGATGGCAGGCTACATAAAAGTAGGATTCACCACCTTCCACGACTGTCAAAATTAAAACCAAATTATAAAACAAACAACATGAAGAACCACTTAAAGTCTAGCTGATGATAACATACATCTGAGGATATAAAGAAAAACCCAAATCTGGTAAGAGCAGCAGAGACACGAAGCAGACTGGACCCCCAGCAGCACAATGCAGTTGAGCAGCAGGAGGGAGAGCATGGGAAGGAAGAGCATGGCTACAGAGGGCCCCTGAAATGATGAAGGGCCCTAACCCCACAGAGGGGTTCCCCAGCCTAGAGTTCTAGTACAGGAAAGAGGAGTTCGCAAAAAAAACCTGACTATAAAAACCAGTGGGAACTCTGGCCATCTGGGTAGACAGAAAAAAAAACAAACTGAAAACCCAGATGTCCCTTTAAAGGGCATATACACAGACTCACTTGTTTGTAGACACTCACCCTGGGTTCCAGTGGAGGGTCATCAACTCTGGAGGTGCAAGAGACATATGGGAAAAGACTGAGTTGTGGCACCTGGCCAAAGGATGGAGGGACAGCTGCTATTGCTTCTTTATTGGGACTTACTCGGGGGCAGTCTACAAGTGGGTGCCATCTTTCTTGTGGTGAATCCTCCGCCCCCCACAAAAGCCAATTCTGAATCTGCAATGGCCAATGTGATGGGCTACTCCACCCCGTCCATGTCTCCTTGAGGCCTAGCCCCATCCAGTTCACAAATTGCCTGCAGCATCCATTACTAGTCAATCAGCTCCACTTTGCAGCTTCCCTGGACCACATGTTTATTGACAGGCAGTAGCCCTCAGCTCACTTGGCCTGCTGCATGGCCCACACATTTCTGGGGAGACTTTTGGTGGCAAGCTACTGGTGCCAGCCCAAGCTACAATGCCTTCTGGGCAAATCACGGGAGTCTAAGGGCCTGAGGACAACAGTGGCTGGCATTGCTGTGATCTGAGACTTTCACAGGAAACTGCAGATTCAGCACTGGCATGAAATGTGACTCTGCGTTGGCTGGCTGGAATTCGTTAGCTTTACTCAGGTGACTCCCTGCCCCACCCAAATTGCATACCACCCAAAGGTGCTTCCAGCTGTGGAGTCATATGGGCAGCTGACAGGCAGCTGGCAGGCAGCCCTGGGCCTTGAGGTACACTGGTCCTTTTGCTAAGCTGCCCCAGAACCAGTACTGGGTGTATCTGAGCTCAGCTTGCAGCATGGTCTCTCCCACTTGCCTCCAAGTGGAGTCAGCAGAGGCAGCAACCATCCACAGATCACTTTGTACCCCCTACCACACAGCCCTGAGCAATCAAATGCAGAGGCTGAACTTGGCCTACACAGGCGCACCTCCTAAGGGGCCACAGAACCAACACATCTGAAGGCTGACATCAGAATACAACAGAGCACCACCTGACTAGCTCCATAAGTGGCACACCCAAAGTATGGTCTCAACATGGACATGAGACTACTGGAGCGAATCCCACTCCATGGAGTCAGCCCCAAGAGTAGCTCATACCCTATGGATGGGGCCAGTTTCCAGAGTCAGTCAGCCCAACAGTCAATTCCAGCCACTGACATGCTAACAGCAATCAAGGCTTAGCTACAACAGAACACAAAAAACACACAAGAAACATGCCCGGGGCCACCTGGCCAAACAGGACACCTCCTACATAAGACCACCTGGTCAAGACTAGGAGATGTAACAGACCTTTCTAATACATAGAAACAAACACAGAGAGTCAACTAAAATGAGAAAACAGCAACAACAAAATACCGCAAATGAAACAACAGGAGAAAACTCCAAAACAAAACAACAATAACAACTAAACAGAGGCAAGCAACCTACCACGGACAGAGTTCAAAACACGGTTACAAGGATGCTCTCCCCTTAAGCAAAGCATAGATGATCTCAGTGAGAATTTCAAAAGAGAGATAGTAATCATTAAATAGAACACAGAAACCATAAAGAAGAACCAGTTAGAAATGAAGAACACAATAACAAATAAAGAATAACACACTAGAGGGAAAATCAGTATAAAAAACCTTCCATAAAACAAAATGCCTGGACCAGATGGCTTCATACACTAATTTTACCAAACATTTAAGGAAGAATTAATGCTTATTCTTCTCAAACTATTCCAAAAAATTCAAAAGAAGGAAAGCCTTTTTTTTACAGAACCACCACTAACTACCCTGATTCCAAAACTAAAGAGAGAACAAAGAAGAAAACTATAGGCCAATATCCCTGATGAACATTGATTTAAAAATCCTCAAAAAATATTAGCAAACCAAACTCCACAATACATTAAAAATATTATACACCATGATCAAATTGGATTTATTCCTGGAATTCAAGATTGACACAATATTCGCAAATCAATTAATGTGATTATACCACATTAACAAATTAAAAGATAAAAATAATATATCAATAGATGCAAAAAAAAAGCATTTGACAAAATCCAGAATCCATTTATGATAAAAACTCTCAGCAAAACAGGAATAGAGGGAATATACCTCAACATAATAAAGGCCATCTATGACAAACCTACAGCCAACATCATATTCATTGGGGAATGGCTAAAAATGTTTTCCTTAAGATCAGGAACAGGTAGGATACCCACTTTAACCACTTACATTCAACAAAGTATTGCAAGTCCTAGCTATAGCAATCAGGCAATAAAGAGAAATAAAAGGAATCCATATTGGAAAGGAAGAAGTAAAAATGTCATTATTTGCAATGACTTGAAATTATATAGAGAGAAACCTAAAGATTCCACCAAAAACCTGAACTAATAAATGAAGTCAGTAAAGTAGCAAGATACAAAATTAATATTCAGAAGTCAGTTGTATTTTTATATGCTAATGATGAACTTTAAGAAAGAGAAATTAAAAAAACACTCCAATTTACAATTCCGCCAAAAACAATAAAATACCTAGGAATCAAATTAACCAAGGAGGTAAAAGACTGGGTCTCAGAAAATTATGTGACTGAAAAAAGAAACTGAAGAAGATACCAATAAACAAAAACATACAGTGCTCACAGATAGAAAAAATCAACATCATTAAGATGGCCATCCTATCCAAAGCAATCTACAGATTTAATGCAATTCCTATCAAAATGCCAATAGCATTTTTCAGAGAATTAGAACAAATAATCCTAAAATCTATATGGAACCATAAAGGATCCTGAATAGCCATGGCAATCTTGAGGAAACAAAGTTGGAGGGATCACAATACCTGATATCAAACTATACTACAAGGCTACCATAATCAAAACACCATGGAACTGGAATAAAAACAGAAACATTAATCAATGGAATAGAATAGAGAGCCCAGGAGTAAATCCACAACCATATACGACAAAAAAGACAAGAATGTACAATAGGGTGAAGAAAGTCCCTTCAATAAATGGTGCCAGAAAAATTGAACAGATACATGCCCCCCAAAAGAAATTGGACCACCTTCTTACACTGTATACAAGAACGGACTCAAAATAGATTAGAGACTTAAATGTTAAGACCTGAAACCATAAAACTTCTAGAAGAAAATATAGGCAGTAAACTCTGAAATTGCTCCTAGTAATTTTTTTTGGGGGGATATATCTCCTCAGGCAAGGGAAACAAAAGAAAAAATAAACAAATGGGACTATATCAAACTAAAAAAGGTTTTGTACAGCAAAGGAAACCACCAAGAAAACAAAAAGACAACTGACTGAATGAGAGAAGATATTTGCTTGTGATACATCTGATAAGAGGTTAATATCCAAAATATATAAAGAACTCATAAAACTCAACAATAAAAACTAATCCAATTAAAAAATGGACAGAAGACTTAAACAGATATTTCTCCAAAGAGGAAATACAGATGGCTATAGCTATATGGTAAGGTGCTCAAGGTCATGAATCATCAGAGAAATGTAAATGAAAACCATAATGAGATATCACCTGACACCTGTCAGAACGGCTATCAATAAATCAAAGAACAACAAGCGCTGATGACAATGTGGAGAAAAAAGGAAATGTCATACACTGTTGGCAGGATTGCAAATTAGTACAGTCACTATGGAAAATATTCTGGAATTTTCTTAAAAAATTAAAAATGGATCTACCTTTTGACCTAGCAACTGCACTTCTGGGTATTTATCCAAAGAAAACCATTAACACTTGTTTGTAAAGATCTATGCACCCCTATGTTAACGGCAGCACTACTCACAATAGCCAAGACATGGAAGCAAACAAAGTGCCCATCAATAGATGACTGGATAAAGAAGTTATGGTACAGATATACAATGGGATAATACTCAGTTATTTTTTAAAAAAAAATGAAATCTTACCATTTCCAATGACATGGATGGACCTAGAGGGTATTATGCTGACTGAAACAAGTCAGAGAAAAATAAATACCATATGATTTCACTTATATGCAAATCTAAGGAACAAAATACATGCACCAACTAAATAAAAACAGACTCACAGATACAGAGAATTGGTGATTGACTGAGGGGAGGGGGGTTGGGAGGTTGGATGTAAAAGGTGAAGGGATGAAGAAGTACAAATTAGTAGTTACAAAACAGTCATGGGGATTTATAGTATAGCATAGGGTAGCCAATATTATTGTAATAGTTGTTTAGTGCCAGATGGGTGCTAATCAGGGAAACCACTTCATGGACTATATAAATGTCTAACTTAAAAATTTAATTAAATGAAAAAACTTCATTTTTTTTCTTATTATAAATATGACTATTTCATATTATTTTTATAAAACAACCAAGCAAAACTAAACACTATATATTATTTCAGGATACATATATACAGGTATGGTAAATCTTGAAAAGCAAAGTAATGATTTACACACATTTGTGACAGTGGATTACTTCTGGTAGAAAGTGAGGGATAGGATCACAGAGGAAACAAATTGATTGGATTCACGGATATGTTTTATTATTGTTTCAAAATCTGTATCTACATTACCTATTTTTATATATTAAATTACATAATTTTTAAATGTCTAAATGAAAGAAAATAACACTACTGATGCACCACCATGCATTCTGAGTTGTCCATAGTTGTGATCCACCAACATTTTGCCTTGCCACCTTCACTTGTGTCTAGTTGCATCAACATACCAAACTGCACCCATGCAAAGTAAAAACTAATGCTACTAACATCCATCAGATTTCAATTCACAGAACATGATCCAAAAAAAAAAAAAAAAACAATGAAAATCCCAATACCACTTGAGTGTCTATTTCAAACTTTCTCATTCATCATCTCACACTACACTTTGCTCTGGGTTAGTAGTTCTCAAACTTTAGCCTGCACTGGAATAACCTGGCTTGTTAAAACAAAGACTGCTGAGGTTGTTGAGTAGCAGGTCTGGAGTGAAAGTTAAGAATTTGTTTCCAACAAGGTCCCAGGTGATGTCCGGGAACCATACTGTTAAGAACCACTGCTCTAAAGGTAGCACTTACACAAAACATAAAATAACACAATCATCACCAAATTAGAAAACACAAAAAAAATCCTATTGAACAATTTTCCTCTGAGGTACTTAGAAACAATATAAACCATTCCACACACACTGACTACATATGTTGGACAAATTACATTAGCGCACTTTTGATGGCACAACTTTGTAGCTACAAAAATCTGTTCCAGAGAAAGCAGTCTAGTTTTAAATCCTGGCCCCTCACACTCAAGCTTCATGATATTTTGAGAATGTTACTGGCCTTACTATTTCATCCTCTACTTTACCTTCTTTATTTATAAGGTAAAGATAACAATTCCTCAGAAGTTCACTGAGATGAATGAATCAAATTCATGCTAAGTGTTTATAACAGGGGCAGTGTCTGGCACAGAAAACTCTCAATAAACAGCTGTCTTCATCATCATGGTTAAAGACGCTCCAATATTCCACATGTGTCAGGGTCAACGCCTCTCTATCTCTAGACCACTTCAAGACCACTGTTTCCATTCCATTATAGAAAAAGTTATACCATCTAAACATATCCCTTGTGTCCATTCTCATTTCTGTTACTATCTATCTTCTTTTCATTTTTGGAAGATTCTGTCAGCTAGCTCTGTTTTAATCTACAAACCAAGTCCTGACAACAACCACAGTGTCTTCGACAATCCTTCAAACAAGCCAGTTCAAGAGGCTGGCCAGGTGCAGATGAGGCTCTTCTTTTTTTTTCTAAATTTCAATATCACCAAGACTCAAGAATCTTTTACCAAGAACCAGTCACAAATCTCTGCCAGCCCAATCAAGATAAATTTGGATACTTTACCTTTCATTTAAAAACTGAAAGGATCATTCAACATTTTACTATGAAATGGGTAGACTTTCCCTTAAACTCTATGTGCAATGACCTCTAATTTAAGGACTCTCTGACCTTAGCAGCAAAACTCTCCTTAGACCCAGTAAAGGCATTAAATTATTTCTCATTAATTAGCCATTCGACAGGTTGACTTGACTTTGATCCACAAAGATTACTCTAATCCCTTAGAGCGCCTTGATTTTCTCCCAATTTATCAACCCCCTTCCTATTTTTGCATCCTTTTTACATAGTCCTCATACTTCAATACTTCTGGCCCTGTGGTTCTATCCTATTACCTGGCAAAAGCTAACCCTGCATCATTTCAATTCTCATTCCAAAAGCTGGGCTTGCTAAGTGCTGCAAAGGGAGAGAGTGGGGAACAAAAAACCCCAAACCCAACCTCCATTATGGGTATTACCAATTCTAGATTGCTAATCTCAATTAAGCTTTCAATATTTGCTGTTTGAAAATCTTTCCAGGCTTTCCAAGTTAGGTATTGTACCAAAAGCTACTGCTCTCAAGCCCCCTATTTATTAAGAAAACAAGTTTCACAGTAGTAAATCCTTTAACTTCTCTCATGTATCCAAATCTCCCCGATTGCATCCCCTGTAACCTGCATCCTCAAACATCCCTGTCTCCTTTCCTCCGATCACAATGACAGTGCAGGAGTTGGCTGTCTTTGCTCTCATCAACTCAGGAGTTCTTGCTGCATGAATTATATTGCCCCCTTCCCTCATTATTCAACCTCTATTTCCCATCATCATGAGTAACCTCAGTTCTCTTTTATCTTATTATTTTAAAGGCCTTCCTCGACATATTTTTTTTTTTTTGATGTCTGTCTTCCTTAGCCAAAATTCTTAAAAGAATGGTCTATGCAGTCTTCATTTCCACTCATTTGGCCCACTATGATCCAAAATTCCATTGACACTTTTGCCAAGAATCATCAGCAACCTTCTATTGATGGAACAAAATCTTTATGTGGCATATCTACAGGAAAACACTGGTAGCCATTCATTCTTAACCTGATTAACTTCCATAATACCATCCTCCTTGGCCTTCTTCCTTCATCCACCTATGTTGTTTTTTCCCATGCTCTGTCTACACGGAAAGACCTATTCATCTACTCACTCTACAAACCCGTTTTAGATATTGCATATATTTCCATAGCTTCAATTACCAACTACCTATTAATAACTGGATCATCTGGATTTATTTCCTGATAAGTTCTGCAAAAATGAAATTATGTTTAACTTTTCAGTAAGGCTATAAACACAACACATGTTTATAATTAGGAAACATCTAATCTGGTGTTTAAAATAGTACAGTATATTGTTTTGTCTGCCTATATATAGTCTGGGTTGTAATTAGTCAATATGTCACGGAACCATTACTCTTTCTTTTTCTTTTTTTGGTATAACAGCTTTGAGATATAATTCACATGCCATACAATTCAATTATTCAAAGTGTACAACTCAATAGTTTTTTTTGTATGTTCAGAGATGTACAGCCATCATTAAGATCAATTTTAAAGTATTTTCATGACTACAAAAGGATCACCAGTCACCCCTCCTTCACTCCACCCATCCTCCCACCCCAATTCTACATAACCACTAATCTTTATAGATTTGTTTCTTTCGTCGGACAGTCAGGTACATGGGATCATACAATATACGTTTTTAGGGACCACGCTGTTATCTTTTATCAGTATTTCACTTTTATTGCTAAATAATACTCCATTGTAAGGATAAACCATATTTTATCCATTCATCAGTTGACAGACATTTGGGTTGTTTCTACTTTTTGACTATTATAAATAATGTTATTATGAATACATTTTGTGGGCACATATGCTTTTATTTGGGGGGGGGTATATAAGTAGGAAAGAAATTACTTGGTTATATAGTAACTCAATGTTTAACTTTTTGAGGCTGCCAAACTGTTTTCCCAAGTGGTAATACCATTCTACAATCCCACCAACAATCATAGGGGTTTCAATTTCACTACATACATCCTCATCAACACTTGTGATTATCTGTTTTTATTATTTTAGCCTCCTAGTGAGTTTCCTGAAGGAGCATCTCATTGTGGTTTTGATTGGCATTTTGTTAATGACCAAAGTTTAGCAACTTTGTATGTGCTTACTGGCCATTTATCTTCTTTAAAGAAATGTCTTTTCAAGTCCATTGCCCATTTTTTAATTGAGTTGTCTTTTTATTGTTCAGTTTTAAGAGTCCTTTATATATTCTAAATACAACTCCCTTCTCAGGTATGATTTATAAATACTTTCTTCCATTCTGCAAGTTTCATAAACATTTTTAATTTTAATGCAATCCAATTTATCTATTTCTATATGGATGCTTCTGCCTTTGATATTGTTGCTAAGGAACTACTGTTTACTCCAAGGTCACAAAGATTTATATCTATTTTTTTTCTCCTAGACTTTTTAACGTTAGCTCTTACATTTAGGTCTTTGATCAATTCTGAGTTAATTTTTGGTAATGTACAGTGGGGCTCAAGTTCTTTTCTTTACATGAAGATATCAGGTTCAGTTGTTCAAACACTACTTGTGGCAAAGACTATTTTTTCTTGTTGAATTCTTTTGGCACTCTTGTCAAAAATCAATTTACTATACATTTAAGTTTACTTCTAGACTCTCGATTCTATTCCATTGACCTATATACTTGTTAGATAGGACAAGGGTCTCAACATCTGGGTAGTTCTTACAAAATGCTATTCTTGCTAAATGTTAAAATGTAGCATAGTATTTTGCAGCTGCAGCTATAAACTAAATGAGTTTGACAGAACTCAAACAGATAAGTACAGCCAATTGCAAAGAAGAAATCAACATATAATTAACCAAATAGTATATATAAGTAATAGCTAAGCCTCCCCTTGGGGAGACAGAGCTCTGGATGTGAATCTCCTGTCTCTTTCACTTGCTGCAAGGAAATGAAACTACTTAACGTATAGTTCTTGAATAGAACACTACAGATGCAAACAGCAAACACCTTGAGTTCCATAACAAATCTTTGCTTCTTCAGGTTTCACCATTTCCCATAAGATCATTTAGAATCACATTTGTTACTCATCACATGGAAGCTTCTCCCCAGCAATCCCTGCTCTGCTTCCACCCAAAGAATGCACTTTATGGAGCACCCACAGCCAGGGTGATATTCATGATGGGAAATGGGAATGGCACTCAAGCAGCTTCCTGAACAAGGTTCTCATCAGACAGGCCGCACTGCTTTCACTGAGGAGGCTCATGGCTTCCAACGGAGGTGAACTGGGACAAGTAAAACTGAGCAGGAAAGTTTGGCTGTGGGACTCAGAGGCTAGTCTATGGCTAATGGTGTACAGATATACTTGTCATATGGGAAGTAGTATCAGCTTAATCTATGAGCCAAAAATGAAGCAAGTTTTGTAGGCTGTTTAAATACATGACCTTCCCAAAACACACAAAGATTTTTGAAACTAAAGTTATTATTCATTCGTATACAAGACTCCCACTGCTTCCCTTATTTAGAAGGATAAAAGGGAAAATTTAAATTTTACCAAAGGTGTGGTAACAGAAGCCAAATAAAAATGGACATAGAAAGCAAAGAATCCATGGTTTGGGGGTACGAAGTGATATACTCCGTTAGAGATCTTGTTAGAAAAAGGCACGGGTACGGCTGAAAGAAGTGGTTTCCACTCTTGGTCACGCATCAGAATAAACTAGAAAGCTTTTTTAGAATCACAGATTCCTGAACCCCATGCCAGGCCTACTGAATACTGACAGCTAGAATTCTATTTTTTACAACGCTCTCCAAAAAATTCTGATGGGTAACAGGTTGAAAAAACCCTGTTTTAAGAAAAAAGACACCCTGGTGATCAAGGGTGTTTTCCAAGCCACAGTGGAACACCTGTACATGTTCAGAAAGATGGAAAGAATGTTTCAGGCAATAAGCCACAGCAGACTGAGGGCCCAGGGAGTGAAACCACCCTGAATATCTACTTCTGATCCCAGATGCTCAGGATATGCATGAAAAGTTACGAAAGATGGCAGGTGGGGCCTACCACCCCCACTGCCCAGTTGGCAGAGGTGGCCTTTATTGTTTTTAACAACAAGGATGTAGCAGAAGAAAAAAAAAAAGAGAAGGAAAGATGTAAAAAAAAAAAAAAGCTGCTTTTCTGGGTGTCGGTCTACAAACTTCGGGTAATCTGAAGATGAGGGGAAGAAGTCCACCATGGGTGAATAACCCTAACCCTTTTATCCTGTGAGACTAGGCAAAGGTACCCAGCACAGCTGGAGCCTAACCAATGTGCATACTACAAACAAGAGGGATAATGGAAGAGACAGTGCCCCGACTGTCCTCAGAGAAGGAAAGGGAGGAGAAGCTCTTAATTCTTTGCAGTTACCTCAGATAGAAGATGATGGGCTGATGATGGGACCAGGGGACTCCACTTCGTCTCCAAAAGATAACATTTCAATCTCCCATGAGAAGCCCTGAGTTACTCTAAATATAGAAGAGGAGAAAATTGAATTTCTACTAGATACTGGAGCCACTTACTGTGTTCTTACTACTCAGACGGGCCCCCTCTCCCAGTGGTAATGTAATATTACAAATGAATAGAGGTCATGGCTCTACTCCATCAGGTCCCCAAAAACCAGAGAACTATACCCACAGATACTCGACCATGTTAACCCAGCCATTTGGGCACAAGGAAGTCAGAAGGGCACATATGGCCTATCTGTTAAAGTAGCACTCGAACAAAGCAGACAAGTGGCCCAGAGTTAAACAAAACCCCTTGACACCTTAAGGCAAAAATGTGGATGGCCCCATTCTTAAAGTACTTCTCAAACAGGGACTCATTCGGCCTTGTCAGTCACCCTGTCACATTCCCACCCTTCCTGTTAAGAAATCGTAGACAGGAGAATATAGATTTGCACAAGACTTTACGGCCATGAATGAAGCAGTAAGGTAGTTCTAACTCCTATAACCTGTTGGCCAATCTCCCAGGAAAAGTAAGCCATTAGCAAACTTTGAAAAAATGTGGTTCATCAACGGTAGAAGCTTTATAACCAGTGGTGTTAGGACAACAAAGTAAGCAGTGGTACCCTTATTCAACACCTTTGAAGGAGGAGTTCTTCCACCTAGAACCTCTGCTCAAAAAGACTCTGGCCATGCTGTGCCAGGAAACCTATGAGTCCTGGCTTAAATTACCACCAATTGCCCTGACCCAGAACAAGGAAGCACCTAAAGGAAGGCTTAAATATGTCCTTTTCACTTATGAATGGTAGGAGTCCTTTCTGGGCTCCTCCCAAATTTCAGGATGCCTGGACCCACTTATAGAATAGGCTGTTCCACACCCATATAATCCAGTGAGCTGGATATACTTATGGACAGGTCATGATTTGGTGTTACAAGATAGAGTTTTCTGGACACATCACTCTCAAGTGAAGCCAGCTCTGCCATCCAGTAAGAACAAAGAATCAGATCCGCAGTACTCCTAAGAACCTGACTGACTTCCAGCTGCTCTTCCAAAGACAAGATACGTGATGCCCAATAACTCCTGTTCTCAGGAATCCCAGAACCTAGGGGACCCAAGACTTTCATAAGTCAGGCAGCCAGAAAATTTCCCTCCTCTAACTTAAAGAGGTACTCTGCCCACATTCAGAAGTATGACCCTCATCCCCATTCCCTCAAGAATGAGGAGTGAAATATCTAGGGGAAAATGTTAGATAGGACAAGAGTCACAATCTGGGTGGTTCTTACTAACTGCTCTTCTAGCTAAACGTTAAAACGTAGCACAGTTTTATAGATGCAACTGTAAACAGGATGAGCTGGAAAGAACCCACTGGATAAGTGTTGCCAAAAGTGTCTATAAGTAATGGCTAAGACTCCCCTTGTGGAGACAGAGCTTTGGATGTGAGTCCTCTGTCTCCTTTACTTACTGCCAGTAAATGAAACTACCTAATGATATCACACCTAGCTCTTGAACAGAACACCCCAAGTGGTGAAACACTTGAGTTAAATAACATATTCTTATACCAGTACTGCACGTGAAGACTTCATTAAAGAATAAGCCCCCCCCCAAATATCAAATTAGTTAAAATAGAATTAGAGAAATTATCCACACCAGCTGATGATGACAGTCGATGTGCACAACTAAAAAATATTTTTTAAGCTACTACCCACAAAAAATGAATAAAATGCGTGATGTGGGCAGGGAGGGAATAACTATGGAAATTCAGTTTCTGAGAAGGAAAGGCAGCCAGGGTGGACAGTAAATTTCAGATATAAGACTTGAATCATCCCTTCAACTGTAGCTCCCTTTATCTGGGCATCATTTAAATAAACTGCTGTATTAGTAAATAAACAGATTTTGGTACAACGCTGGGAATTTAAGTAGCTTAAAACTTTAAGCCCAGATCTCTCTTTGGAGTTGAAATGTCTCCTGAATTACTCCCCAGAAAACCCCACAAGTTTCTTAATATATTCAAAACTGAGCTCATCAATCTCACTTCACCTATTGTTTTCACCCTATCTATAGATAATAGTGCTCTTTAAAAATGGGATATTAAACTACCTCAAAAAGTATCTGAGAATTAAACCAGATAAACCTTAACAAAAGCACCTAGCACCACTTGTATCAAAAAGCAGGTAGTCATCAATGTTCATTTTCCTTTTCTACAGACTGTAACTGTATTTTCAATCTTAAATTCCATCAGTTCTCCTGCCCACTGAGTTTTTATGATGGAAGGCCATTAATAGACACTTGCTTGTCTATTGAGAAAAGAACAACTTCTAGGCTAAATGTAGAGCAAAAAGGGGTCCCTCCACAGCTGCGCAGAAACAATGAATTCTAGATTTTAGCCAACTAAAAGACATGTTCCAACTTAGAGCAGTGCTGGCTACAGTTTATTCTTTAATCTTTCTATCCTTTAAATATGGGTTACACTGTGTGGGATCATTAGAAGCACCGAGTTCTGTCTGAGAGCAATTTCTTAAGTGATGACATTTCTTAAGTGATTTTTTCCACAAAGGTTCAGTTTATGAACTTGAAACTTACTAACATTGCTCTTTCAAAAACAACTTAGATTCTAAATATCAGAACATTAAGTTATGTTAAATTTGCTATTTAAATGCATTCACCTCTCGAAGACAAGCATTATTTTGATCTAAACAGTCTTGTCTAGTACGGGAAATTAAGAATGAATAGGAAACTTCAAAGCTCCTTCCCTGTTAAGTCCCACTGGTCTGATAGCTACAGTTTAAAATATATAGCAGGTGGTTAAGAAGTTTAAGAGTAAACCTAATATCAAAAAATTAAAACCTGTTTTGACTCCCCCAAAAATGTTTCAATCCCACTGTAGACAGAAAATCTCATTGCATCCATAGTCCTAGATATCAACTCAACTTTTTAAAAATTAAGGAGGAACATGAGATTTTTTCACTTGATAAATGACTTTGCAATGAGATTCCTTTAAAAAATTTACAAGAATTTTAAACATGCACACACACACACACACAAAATAAGTTCATGCACAGTATAGCAGATTGCTAAACATTTGGGCACATTTTACATGCAAATTTTAAGGCTCACTCCCTTTACAGCTTTACAGCTTCCAGGATTTCTCCCTTAAGTTTCTGGCTACTCTGTCAGCCTAGAACTCTGTAGTCTGATATGTCAAGCCAATAATAAGTGAGAAGATTACAGAATGACCTCAGACAATAACCCATCAACTCACAAAATTTATCAGATAGTTCTAATAGGCTCCCCTCCAGTTTCTGTTGGCTTTTGATCACTCTCCAGTGCCTTTGAATGAAATATTTGATGTTTTGTCCAGATCTTATAATTGTTAAGTAATTCTAAGGTACTGCATCATTACTAGAACTCTATGGTATTATTATATACAGTTTTCCATTCTCAAAATGCTTTCATTAGGTAATTTGTACTAATATTAAGTATAATTTACCTTTTCCTTTCAACAAGTTTTATTCGGATATAATTCACTCCTTTAAAGTGTAAATTCAGTGGGTTTTAGTACATTCAGAGTTGTGCAACCATGACCATCATCCAATTTTAGAACATTTTCATTGCCACAAAAAGAAACCACATACCCTTTATGATTCATCCTCCACATGTCTACTCCACATCCCCTGGCCATCACTAATCTACTTTTTATATCTATGGATTTGACTGCCTGGACATTTCATATAAATGGAATAATAATATGAAGCCTATTTTTGCTTGGGGGCTCTTAGACTTATGGTTTTGAGGTTCATCCATGTTGTAGCATTTATCAGTACTTCGCTTCTTTTTGACTCTAAATAATTCACCTGGCTCTTGAACAACATGGGTTTAAACTTCATGTGTCCACTTGTATGTGGATTTTTTTCTCAATAAGTATTCCCTCCATGTGCCTAGATTCACACCACTTTATAGAAGAGACCTGAGCATCCTCAGATTTTGGTATCCACCAGGGGGTGTAGGTATGGAAATGGCATCCTGGAATCAATCCTCTACAGGTACAGAGGATGAATAAAGTTTCTGGGGAATCAAAAATTATACACAGATTATTGACTGTATGGGGTGTTGGCACCCCTAACTCCCATGTTGTTCAAGAGTGAACTGTATTCCACTGTATAAATATACCATATTTTATTTATCCATTCTTTCATCAACTGATGGACGATTGGGTTGTTTCCACTTTTGGGCTATTATGAATAATGCTACTATGAACATATGTGTTCATAATGTTTTCATATCTCTTGGATACATACCTAGGAATAAAACTGCCAGGTCACTGAGATAACCACGCTAAGCGAAATAAGCCAGACAGATAAAGTTGAAAACCACATGATATCACTTGTATGTGGGATATAAACCTAAAAGCAATAAACAAATGGGACGAACAGAGACTCATGAACATGGACAATAGACTAGTGGTTACCAGAGAGGAGGGAGAAGTTAGACAGAAAGAAATCTTAACTATAGGCAGTGAATATATATATGCCTCACTGTTGAATTGTACACTTCAAACATTGGTTTTCATTAACCAATGTCACCATAAAAAAAAAAAATAAAAAAAACTGCTGGGTCATATGGCAATTCTAATATTTGGAAGAACTGCCAAACCCTTTCCAAAGTGGCTACACTGTTTTATAATCCTACCAGAGATGAATGAGGGTTCCAATTTCTACACATCTTCCTCAAGGCTTGTTGTTGTTTGTTTTAGCCACTCTAGTGCATATGAAGTGATATCTCATTGTGTTTTCAATCCGCACTTCCCTAATGACTAATAATGTTGAGGATCTTTTCATGTATTTAATGGCCATTTGCATAATCTCTTTAGAAAACTGTGGGTAAGTCCTTGGTCCATTTTAAAACTGAATCCTGGCTTTTTACTATTGAGTTACAGGAGTTCTTTATATATTCTCGATACAAACCCCTTACCAGATATATGATTTGCAAATATTTTTCCCATCTGTGCACTTTTTACTTTCTTGATGATCTCATTTGAAAATCAAAGTTTTTAATTTTGATGAAGTCCAATTTAGAGATCTTCTTTTGTCACTTGTGCTTTTAGTGTCATACTAAGAAAACACTGACTAATCTGAGGTAATGAAGCTCTACACCTATGTTTTCTTCTGAGTCTTTTATAGTTTTAGTTCTTACATTCAGGTCTTTGATCAACTTTTTTTATACAGTAGGAGGTACATGCGGATATTGAGTTGGCCTAGCACCATTTATTGGAAAGACTGCTCTTTACCTGTTACATTGTTTTGGCACCTTAACTGAAAATCAACTGACCTTCAGAAAAATCAATTGTAAATATGAGAATTTATTTCTAGATTCTCAAGTCTATTCCATTGGTCTATATGTCTATTCTTATGCCAGTACTGCACAGTCTGATTACTCTTAAGTTGGTAGTTAAAATCGCTAAACATGAGTTCTTCAACTTTCTTGTTCTTTTTCAAGATTGTCTTGGTTATCTGGGTATCCCTTGCAAGTCTCTAGCAATTTTAAAATCGTTAGCAATACCTGTAAAAGAAAGAAAAGAAAAGAAAAGAAAAGAAAAGAAAAGAAAAGAAAAGAAAAGAAAAGAAAAGAAAAGGAAGGAAGGAAGGAAGGAAGAAAGAGAGAAAGAGAGAAAGAGAGAAAGAGAGAGAGAGAGGGAGGCAGGCAGAGGGAGGGAGAGAGAGAGATAGAAAGAGAGAGTGAGAGAGAGAGAAAGGGAGAAATGAAAAGCAAGCCCCACTAGATTAAATGCCCTTTGTATTTTCCCTCTGTATTCCAGAACTGGATTTTAGTTCCAAGTCTCTCAAATATCCCACTTTCCCAAAGTTTCAAAAGCTCAAAAGGGTACACAAAAATGTTTGTGTTAACCTCACATTCACAAGATTTAGAATGCAAGGACCAATGTCCAGCCATTATAGAACTCTAACATCCAATCCTTTATCCCAAGCAAAAATACATCCGCAGAACTCAAAGCATAACTGAAAACCATATTATTGCTACAGTGCTAAGAGCCACAGTCTGAAAGTAACTTTAAATTCTGCAAGGGAAGTAAGGAAGTGTTTTAAATTATTGTCACTCCTACTGAAAGATTTAAGTCAATAAGAACTTAATCTCATATAGAAGTAAATTTACATTTTATCATTAAATAGTATGACAGTCTTAACTGGATATTACCAGTTTATAAACTTTCTCCCTAAAACTTGTAAGTGTATCTGAATACTGAGATTACCTTATTTAAAATCATAATTTATATTTTCATCTTCTCGTCCTCTTTAAAATGTATTTAACTTTTTTAAAGAAAAGAAAAATAGAAGTATAGTACGTGAATAGATAATTAAACATAATCTATTCCAGTTTACCTGCCTTACAGCCCATCCTGACCTCTATCTGTACTTCTCCAAGTCCTTTCCACCTGAAGTCCCTTCAAAATCTAACCCACAACATATCTCTTCACCTCCCTAACACCCACCTCCTCACTTAGCGTAGGCTCAATCACTTACTTCTTTTCTAGCCAGTTCCTTAAGTCTCTTTTGCTCAAGTTTCTTCAATTTAGCCTATAACCAGGAGTTACCTCACACTTCTAAAAAGAAACAACAAAAAGCCTTCTTAAGCCTACTTCCTCCTCAAGCTAAACTGTGGCTCTCCCTTCTTTTGACTACCAACATATAAATTGAGTTTCCACAGAATGGTTCTACCACCTAAACTCCAACTCATCCCTTGCCCTATCATAATCTAGCTTCCAGCTTCCACCACTCTCTGGGCTTTCTACTTCTCTCTGGACAGCTTATTTCAGGTCCTGATCATACCTTTCCTCTGGGCAGCATCTGATGTTGCAACTACTGCCCCTCCCTCAGGAAACTCCTGCCCTAAATTCTGATACACCACTTTGCTGTAAGCTTCCTAATGGCTCATTCCCTAAAACAATATGGTTCCTCCAGTTCTTTCCTCCCCAGTTCTCTTTTCTTCTTATTCCTGTATTATCATCTTAAACACTCTAATCATTGCTTGAACTATTTTCCAAATCTTCTTTCACTACTGCCCACATCATCCTAAAACAGGGGTAAGCAGACTATGGACTGTGAGCCAAATTCAGCCCACAAGCCCAATGTAGCCCTCCACCTGATTTTGTAAATAAGGCTTTATTGGAACAATCATAACCATTTGTTTGCATATTGTCTATGGCTGCTTTCATGCTCACAGCAGATGAGTAGTTGTGACATAAACAGTATGGCCCTCAAAGTCTAAAATATTTAGGCTTTTAAAAATATGGCCCTTTCCAGAAAAAGTCTTCTAGCCTCTGTTCTAGAAAGTAAAATATGCCAAATAAATGGTCCTAATAACTTTTCCTGCCTTTGGACCCTAACACCAATACTATTAGGCAGACCATCCACTTCTGAGAGGCCCCCTCTACACTCCCACCGCCCCCCACCCGCCACCCCGCACCAAGCATTGTCTGTTGTTCTCAAGCTCTCTTCTCACCCTCACCAATCCATCTCCTATGGTGCATCCAAAGCCATAGTTCTAAATACTTAAAACCCACTTCCCCATTTAAAAGTTCCCCCGCAGGAGAGGTTTTTTACAATCTGGCCCCTGCCAATCCCATCCAACTTTCCGATCACTTCACCTATAAGAAATACTGAATTAGTTCCCTAAACAGATCATGCTGTTTCCTACTTCCAGGCCCTCCCAAATACCTAGAAATTTACAAAGAAATACCTAGACATTTTTCTAGCTTCAGACTAAGCACAATCATTTCCACGAATCGTTCCTTGACTGACCCTCGTTGGGTATTTCCCGACATACTCTCTACATACTTCCATTATAGTATTTTCTTTCACATCATTTCTGTACTACAAATTCTTGAGCAGGGACCCTGGATGCAGACTAGGAGAATGGTTTTTAAGGGTACTGGGTTTTAAGGTAGGGAATCTGAGGTTGAATGCCAATAGTTGTATATTCATAATAAGAAAATTACTTAACTCATTTTCTTCATCTGTATAACGGCAATTCTGTGAGGATTATTTGATTATTCTTATAAGTAGAGTACCTTGTACATTGTAAATGCTCAACAATTATCTGGTTAACAATATTTTCACTGTTTTACCCTCACACTTACTTCAGAATTCAAATAAGTGCTAAGTGCAAGGTAGTTCTGCACACATTATTTTCAAATGCACCCTGGATCTCTCCATCTGCACAACATCAGGTTCCCAAAACTCACTATCTTTACTCTCAAACTGTTTCAATTAGAGTGACCAACTTGTTAAGATTTGCCCAGGACTTTCCTGGTTTGAACACAGCAAGTCCTATGTCCTGAGAACTCCTTTAGTCCTGGGCAAACCAGAACAAGTCAATCATCTTAAAGTCATGTTGCAAACGATAAAAACAGACTTGAATTAATTTAATAAACAAAGAGGGGAGGAGGGCAGGAGAATTTATTGGAAGACTATAGAGCAATCCCACAGAATCAAAGGAAAAGCTGAAGAATTAGATATACGAAAAACTCTAGATGAAAGTGAGCAACTCCATAAACCTAGGTATCAGGGATTAATGGAAGACTTCTTCACAGTACTTCTGTCAGAATGAATCACTTAAGTTCTAGTATCAGCTCACTCAAGATTAAACCGGCAGGGACAACATTTGATGGGCCTAATTTGTATTATCCACAAAGGGTAAGGCAACTTAATTAACCAGAGGCAGAAGCACTATGATTAAAAACCCCACCAAGAGATACACAATGGCAGAACAACTTCCAAAGGCCAAATCAGAATACTGTTTCCAAAAAGAAGGAAGGATGGGTGTAATGTCACCATATCAACTGCTGCTTGAACATGCCATGCCTTTAAGAATTCATGACATATTCAGTTATTTATATTTTCTTTGTGTTGGCAAACTCCTACTCATCCTTCAAGACCTAGCTCAAGTGTGATCTGTGTAACCTTACTCAATTTCCCCAGGTACAGTCACTCCCTTTCTCTAAGCTCTCATAGTACTTTGTAAATTAGGTACCTGCATCATAGGACTTATGCTATATCCTAAGTATACGCTTCAGTATCAGCCTCTCGCACTAAAATGAACTTCTCTAGAAAGAGGACAATGTTATTTGTATTTATAATTGTTGGCATTAACAATGCCTGCCTGGCACATAGCAAATGCTAAAGAAGTGTTTAGTAAACCTGTTAGTGAAGTGACTAGAATATCTGAAACATCATATTAAAAGGGAAGATGTGAGTTATAACAGGTAAACATGCTGACAATATCAAAGAGAAAGCTGACAGACTAAAAGCAAGGGAAGGACAGGCAAAAAAAACAATAACAAAAAAAAACTACGAAGAGCCAAAACTCCACAAGCATAGAAATTAAGGATGAAATTCTGAGAAACCTAAGACTCTGAAGCCATCACTTAAAAAGCAAAAACCAATATCCATTCTCTTCTTAAGAAAGTAAGTTATTTTCTAAATTATATTCTATTTAAGAAGGACATTTTCAGAAACACTGGCATTTCAAAATAAAAGAAAATTTGGTATGTAAACAAATAAATTTATAACCCAGAATACTCAACCATTCAAAATGA
Source organism: Cynopterus sphinx (assembly GCA_030015415.1). Taxonomy (NCBI): domain Eukaryota; kingdom Metazoa; phylum Chordata; class Mammalia; order Chiroptera; family Pteropodidae; genus Cynopterus; species Cynopterus sphinx. The sequence goes on along the minus strand of CM057381.1, from coordinate 84,127,473 downwards.
CTAATTCCAAGTAAATACAGTCATGATTTATTTTACCATATCTTAACTACTGGTATCGTAGGCTGTGACAAATTTTTTTCTTAATAGCAAAACTGCCACAAAGTATAGCTACATTCTCCTTATATTTTTAATACTGCTTTACCTTCAAAGTAAAGGAATGGAGACTTAGAAATGAGAATATTAGTTAAACCTTATGCTAAGAAAACAAAAAGTCAACTTAGGAATGGTATCAGTCATGGAAAGAGAATGCCATTGCCTTTGAAGTTACATTTTCTAGATACATTTCCTAACTCCTTTAATAGATACCAAAAAATTAAGTTACCTTTCTTTTTCCATTTCGAACGTCATCTATATCATATTTAATCAAACAAAGTAACTCTGACATTATTACAATAATCTCTTCTTTATCATCTGAACCCCCTGATCAATCTTAGCATTACTGCTGAGATATATTCTGAAGTACACAGCATCAGCAATGGAAGTTTTTTTTTAATAAAAAAAAATGCTTAAACTGAAGATAATCAAATCTTTGAAACTAATCTCCAGTTTGTAGAAAATCTGGAGGGCAGTAAGAAATAGGAGGAACGAGGCACACCACAAAGAAACAGACAAATCTAGTAATTAAGACATTCTATTAGGTCAAAGCATATGAGATAGCTGATACTTGGCTGTTTTCAACCTCAAAAATGGCAATTCCATGTGGTTCAACTTAACCTAAGAAAATTGACCTCATTTCTTCCACAAATTAATGGCATTTAAAAAATGATGACACAGCCAAAAGGTGGAAGCAACCCAAGTATCCATCATGGGTAAACAAAATGTGGTACATATATACAACAGAATATTGTTCAGCCGTAAAAAGGAAATTTTGACACATGATACGATATGGACGAACCTTGAAGACACTATGGTAAGTGAAAAAAGCCAGTCACAAAAAGACAAATATGATTATATTTACATGAGGTTCCTAGAGTAGTTAAATTCATAAAGACAGAAAGTGGAAGGTAAGTTTCCAGGGGCTGGGGAGAAGAAAAATTTAGTTATTGTTTTAACAGAGACAGAGTTTCAGTTGGGGAAGATGAAAAAGTTCTGGAGATAGTGATGATGATTACACAGCAATGTGAATGTACTCAATGCCAAACTACCTTAAAATGGTAAATTTTACGATATATATTTTACCACGATAAAAAACAAATGGTGGGAGGAGCCTGTACTATATTAAAGGAGACTTAAGAAACATAACCAAATGTGACCTAATCTTGTGTAATCATGCTTCTAAAAACAAAATGTAAAAAAAAAAAAAAAAAAAAATTTTAAGGAACGAGGAAAATTTAAATGTGGACTGAATTAAATGTTATTAGGAAAAAATTGTGTCAGGGTGATGTGGTACTTATGTAAAAACACATTCTTATTTTTTAGAAAAGTAGCCTGAAGTCTTCAAGAGTAAAATGCCATGTATTATATATGAAGATAAACAAAAGATGATGCAAATGTAGCAAACTGTTACTTATTAAATCTAAGTGATATACATGTGGGAATAATATACTATTATCTCTAGTTTTTCTATTATTAGAACATTTTTATAATAAACATTTTTTAAAATTACTTCACTATGCATGTGTCTTAATCTCCCAGTATTTTATTTTACCTATCACAATAAAAAGTTTGGACTTGACTTGGGAAACAGTAGGAAAAGGCACTAAAACATTAAAAGTGTCATTTAAAAAAACGTTAGAAAAACTATTGTGCTGGTGGTACATAGTATGGATGTATTCAGCCACTGTAATAAGTAGCAATGGAGATATATAGTTTTTGTCCTCAAAAAGCTCACAAACTAGTAGGAGAAAGATGAAAACACAATTAAAATATAACTACAATGAGAAAAATATATTCACAGTTTTTCCAGGAACAAAGAAGGGTACCTAACTCAACCCAAGAATTCACCAAGATTTCTCAGAAGAGCTAACTGCAGAGTTGAGTATTTAAGAGGGGTAGGAAATTAGCCAGGCAACAAGCAGCAGGAAGTCTATTCCAGTCAGCAAGATAGCCCTGAAAATAGAAATAGCATTGGCAAGCAGAGGAGGGCGGGATTCCAGATTATGTATAAGCATATAAGAAGTTCAGTGTTGCTAGAGATTAAAGGGGGGTGAGGAAGGCTGACCCTGGAGAAATAACCAGGTATTAGGCTCACTAAAAAAGTCTCATAAATTGGAGTTGGAACACCATTTTGGAAGCAACTTTTAAACTGCCAAGTAATAAGAAAAAAGGTCAAAAGCAAGCTGGAGGCAGTGGAGTAGAGAGGCGGGGCCAAAATTCAGAGACAGCACAGAGATTTAAGCTACATGACTGGCATCTGACTGAATGTGGAAGGTGAGGAATGAGTCCAAGAAGCCTCTCAAGTTTCAAGTGTAGGTCACAGCAAAAAAGATGATGCCATGAACAGAAAAAAAGAAAAACAAAGGCAGAGCACAGCTTTAAACGCTTTGAGCTTAACAAACTGGTGCGATGCTCATGTGATTAATTTCCAGTAAACAATTGAAACAGATTTAAATCTCTCCCATCCTCTCAATGAAACGACTGTTAAAACTAAGGGAGCTGCTGATGAGGGCAAGAAAAAGTCTATAAAGAGTCACAGACAGAATCCCAAGACATACCCACACTCAGTGGATAGGAAAAAGTTGGCAAAGCTAACTACAAAAGAGTAATCAATGAGCTAGCAGGACCAGGAAAGATTAGTTAATAAATTCAAGAAAAGATAATTATTGCATATCTGCTACATAACAGAGATTCCTCAAAAATTTCATGTTCTGCAAAATTGGGAGAGGAAAATACAGCAAGACAGTTGAGATAATAAGCACCAAAGACAGAACATGTGGTTAAATGGAGCCAAGAGGCAAAATATGGGTGAATGGGCAATGTGCATAATGCTGGACTCGTGTTAAACTGTCTTTCGGTACTTCAACTTGTGTTCAATTGCTGTTACTTGGGAGTGCTAAACAGTTAATATGCTGGTAAGAATTAAATATGAACCAACATGAATTATGGATTAACTAACATCATTCCTCTTTACCATTCAAGTATGAATTAGTTCATGTTCCAGAAATACGTTACAGCAAAACAGACTGTCAAAAAACTGGGCGATAGTTGTCAATGAGTGTCAATACCAAAAGAAATTATTATCTTAGAATAATTTTGTACATTTCACTCCTAAATGTAGAGTGTTGTCAGGTATATCATCTAGTCTCTCTTCTCAAAGAGTATTTATTAAACTTTATGTACTGGTCGCTAAATGACCAATCAGAGCCCAAGGTCCCTACCCTCAATGAGTTTGACAGAGCCCACATATTTTAACAGTTATACACATATAGAATTTGTTATACATTACAGCAATTTATCCCAAGAGGAAATTTTACTTAGGAAAGGATTCCAAAGAAGGAAAAGAGAAGGAACTGATGGCACTAAGTATGTTATTAGTTAACAAGGAAGGGCCCAATGGAGAACTCCTGAAGACTTTTTATGAACTAGAATGACATGACACAGCAGAATTATAATCTTGTTGGTCCAGAGATATAAGAAGGAGTTTGAACTGAGTTTGCCAGAGTGAGCCCCACTAAACAAATAGCAAAAGAAGATATATAGGAGGATAGCACATCCTGAGGCACAGAGAGGAATTCGTACTGGTTACTTTACCATTTCAAGTTTTTTATCATTGCTGGCACAAAAGAGATATAAGGAAAAGTGATAGGTGAGGCAGAAAAAATAGGGACTTCTGTGGAATTATGTGTGACATGTTAAGGACTTTTAATTTTATCCCAAAGGCAATGGGAATAATCTTACCAGAAAATGTTATACAAAAAGTTATCTGAAAGGTCAAACCACAATACACACTGAGGAAGGTAGATACCACAGGTCAGAGACCCAGGTGCAGCACCACACTTATACAGGGGAAAATGACAGGGGCCCAAATTAGGGTAGTGGTGGAAGACTGGTAACAAAGATAAAAACAGGAGGGCTCTCCAGACAGCTAATGCAGAAAAGCAAAGGAAGGGAAGAGAATGGAGTCAAGGATAAAGTTTTCAGTTTAAACAATGAGATAGTACCACTTACCAATAGATGTTCCAGGAAGAGAGAAGCAAGTTTGGTAGAGCCAGTTGAATTTGCAAAGACTAAACATAAAGTTCAAGCATTAAACCCAAGAATATATGTGACTATTTTTCACTGAAACCAATTAACTGGCTCCTTACTAACAAGAAAGTTTGCAAGAATCAAAAGGAAAAAAAGACAATAAATTGAATGATAAATAGGATGCCAAAAATTTTTATTAGCAAGATTTTAAAATACCAAAATAGAAATTTCTGCGATACAGTCTAGATTTCTTAAATAGTTTCCCCATTAGTTAATTTTCAGGTATGCTTCATCCAGGTCAAGTTGTAGGCTCTACTTGGTAGAAAGATAGTACAGCACAGTGAGCAAGAGTTCTGGCTTCTGTCATGCTGCTTCACTATAAGACTAGGCTCTGCCACTCACTCCCCTGATTTAGTTACTTGAGAATTGTAGGCCTCAGGTTTCCTCGGCAGTAAATGTGGATAATAATAGTATGTACTTCATAGCATTATTGTGAAGACTAAATAAATAACACATATAAAAAGCACTTGGTATGGGTATATTGTAAACACTCAATAAATATTAAGATCTTTAAAATACTTATTATTAGTTATTGTTACTGATAATAGCAGATACGCAATAATTATTATTACTGTCCTTGAGATAGATGGGTACAAGAAAAAGAAAAGCTGACTTGGATGGCAGTTACTTGAATGTTTGAGTTAAAAGTATTTATTAAACAGAACATTTATTTATTATTTTAGCATTTCATTATCAGTTTCAAGTGTACATTACATTGATTAGACATTTATATAGTTCATGAAATGATCTCCCTATTACTCTATCACCCCTCTCTCTGGCTCTCCACCTAGCCATTACATTACTGCTGACTACATACCATATGTCGTGATCCCTATCCCCATGTCCATCCGTCGGCTACTAATTTGTACTTCTTTATCCCTTCACCCCTTTCTCCCACTCCCCACCCCCTACCCCACTCCCCTCTGGCAGTCACGAGACTGTCCTGTGTATTTGTGAGTCTGTTTTCAATTAGTTTGCTCTTTTTGTTTAAATGGAACATTTCTGTTTTGTGTACTTTTCTATAAATATATTTGAAAAGTTTTAAATGTTTTTTTAAAAAGGAAAAAAACCTAAGAACCAATGCCTTACATGAAAAAGTCTGGTATTAAAACACACATTCCAGACCAAATAAAAGTAATTATTTTCACTAAGTGTTTCCTAGTTTTAGCTACAAAATCCATTTCCCAGACCTAAGCTCCAAACTGCTATCAGTGATAATCACTCTCTCCCCTACCTCTGTAAACCTCAGGATAACCTTCATCTCCTTTGTCTTCTGTGAGCTTTACACAGAAGGGGAAGAGAAAGGAAGAAAGGGGGGTGCGGGGGAGAAGGTACAAATCCTCATTCTGTTAATGACCATGACCATCCTCAGTCTCAATTTTTTGGAATATTCCTCACTGCATACAGGATAACAGCACTATACCTCCAGAATTAATTCTAGATATTACTTTTTCCATTGCTCTAATCATATTATGCTATACCTTCTAACTCTACTCTGAAATAAATTCCTTCAGATCTCCCTCTCAAGAAGTTTACAAGCAACTCTTTGCCAGTCATATTCTCAGACCAACCACCACAGGCCATCTGGAAGTCTCATCTCTTCATTCCCTAATCTAATCTTTTTTTAAAAACCTGGATCTTTTTTGCTAATTTCTACTGTGCCCTGCTCAAATTTATTACAAACTTCCTATAAAAGTCACCAACTGCTCTTCTATGAATCCATTCCTGGCTGAATGACTATGAAATTTCTTTCTCAACCCTCTCCCCACTCACAATTCCCTGGCATAGCTCTACACCTTTATTTTCATTAGAAAATGTGTATTTTATTCTTGCACATAGTAACTTATCTGTGTATCACATGGTTGTATAACATAAAACATTTTACCTTTTGTCTATTCCATGTTAAAAAGGATAGTTATCAAAGTGCACCTCACCATTTTGAAACAGCCTAATAATCACTAGTTACAAGTCAAGAGCTACATTGTGTAAGTTTCTATTGTAACATAGTTTCTAATGGATAAGACTAAATTAGATATGGTGTCTAGTCTTAGTTATGCCTAAATCCACAATAAAGTCACTTGATCACATCTGACCCCACTGTACCATTTAGTCATATCTCTAGCACTCCCTTCTCTCTCAGCAGTCCTACTGCATTCTCTCAGGACTCTTCAGTTCCTGCTCCCTCAAGTCTGGGATGCCTCTTCCTTGCACTCTCCCCTTTCCTGGCACACTTTCATCCTTCAGGATCTACTCACTCCCATTCATCCACTAGGAATTAAACAGAAAATCTCCCTTGACTGTTTAGCTCCAAGTCAGACTATTCTTATGCATTCTCAGAATGCACTTGTTGAGTTATTGCTTTGTAATTATCAGTTTAGTTCTATCACTCCTACTGAACGGTAAACTCCTTGAGGTACAGACTAAATTTTATTCCCTTTTGTATCTTCAAGACCTGACATTGCCAGACACCCAATAAACACTTAGTGAATGAATGTTCATACCCACTTTGCATCCTTGTGCAGGCTACACAAGCATGCTTGAGTTTCCTCATCTAAAGTACTTTCCTCTTGTAAAGTGGAGATAATGCTATATCTAGCTTATGAAGTTGTTTTAAAGATTAAATGAGGTATTATGAAGCTCTTAGTATAATGTCTAGCACATAGAGCTACCATTGAATGCCTGCTATTTCATGCCTTAGTTACCCTAATGTATGCATGTATGCCGGCAAGTGTAACCAATATTTTCAGGCGGAAAGACTTGGCAACCATGCATCCAGAAGTCACTGGTTACATTCTGGTCATCGGCAAATATCATGTACCTACTATGTGCAGGAGTCCTTACCAGGTATCGCTGAGCTCCCAGAACACAATAGAGACAAATAAGACAAAAACTTGTGCCAATATCCAAAAAAAGAAAGAATGTTATTAGTTTTGTACAAATAATATGGGTATTTTTCAGACTACATAAGTTTTGCTTTAAAACAGGGGTAAGCTTCAAAGACAATTACTGATACTAATAAGTTCAAAATTAACTCCTACCATCTACTGGACCAATAACAGGAGGCAGTTTCAAAATTTCTAGTTGCTACTCCAAAATTTCACTTTTGCTTAAAAGTATTTCTCACAAAAGAAATTTAACCATGGCCAGGACACACAGAGAGAAAGTGAGATGACTTCTATCTGTCTCACTCAAATGGGAATTCCACGGTATTTCCTTAGGTGTTTTTCCAATTAGTATGTAATTCTATAGGTATGAAAAATGGCCTGGGATTTTAGTTTTTCTACAAAACAGAATGCTGAATGGTAAAAAAATTTTCCCAACATCTTCTCTCTTTAACATAGGATAAAATGCACATTTCTCATTCAGACCGGCCCCTTATCGAGAATTGCAAAACTGCAAATCATGTCACCTAGTATTAGAAGAGGAGACTGGGGTGTTAAAACCACTTTCTCCCTAACAAATCCGGGGGTCAGAGTCCCAGTGAAGTTTGTACATTATACTACATTGCTTTTAGTAGCCGCAGAGAGACATCTAGCGCTGCCTCAATAAGCCGAGTTTACAAATAGTACCTGCTAATGTCACCTTAATGAGACAATGGCAACATGCTGTGTAGCAACGAACTGAGTGACCATATTAATGTTTACAGTTTTGCAATCACATGGAAATTCTACCAGCTTGAAGCAAGGGGTATACACAAGGCCGTATGAATGTGCGGATCCGATTTATTTCAGTAAAACATGTCAAAGAAAGCACCTTATGCACACACCCCCACTACAAGTGAGCCACGCTAAGAAAACAGGTCCTGGAAGCGGAGGTCGAACAACGAACGTCTCTTTCAAAGCCTCAACACAATAGATGGTGAACTATTGTCCACCTTCAGCTTGCTCCGAATGCCAGCAGTAACAGGCGTACGACTGGAAGAGAGCACGACTGGTCAAAAGGACAGCACTGGAATACAGGAAAATGGTCCAGGCGAACCCTCCCCCACCCATCACCCTCAAACAAGTCAGTTACCCGGCTGGTCCCCACCCCCCTCTGCGGGCCGCCACCGCCCGCCTGGGCCCGGCTCGCAGGAGGCAGGCGCGGGGACCGGCAGAGCCGAGGCTCCATGTGCGGCGGCGTGAAGGCGCCGAGGAGGCTCCACCGGCGACGCGCGCGAGCCGCGGCCGCCCCCTCGCCGGCGCGGCAGACGGCCTCGGGCCGCAGCATCCCGGGCCCGCGAGGCCGCCGCCCGCGGACCCCGCCTCGGCTGCACATCCCTGCCTCGCGGACGGCAGGCCGCGCCCGCGTGACGGGGCCGAAAACGCCGGCATTTCCCGGGGCCCGCGCCGGCCCGCGCCCCGTCGCCCGCTCCGCCCAGCCCTGGGCCGCGCTGACGGGAGGCGGCGGCCAACTCCGACCCGCCGCGAGCCGGCGAGAGCGGGCGAGCCAGCCCGGCGCCGGCCCCCGCCCCTCGGCCCCGACCGCGGGAGCAGGCACACTCACTTCCACATCGCGGCCCTTGTTCTTGAAGCTCTTGATGCGGTGGTTCTCCAAGCCGGGGTTCTCGGCCATGGCTGCGCGCGGCTCCGGCGGCGGCTACTCCTGCGGCTGCGGCGGCGGCGGCGGCGGCGAGTCTCGGAGCGGGAGGGGGAGGCTGGGGAGAGCGGGAGGGGAGGCCGGGAGGGGGTGGAGGAGAGGAGAGCACGTTCCGTGACGCCTCCGAGCGCGAGGTGGCAGCAGCGCCGGGGGAGGCGCGGGCCGACGGACCGGCGGGCGGGGCGGGCGCCGCGCGGAAGCCCCGCGCGCGCCCGGCCTGGCCGGGGTCACGTGCCCGGGGCGGCTCGGGGCCTAGACGCTCGCCGAGCTGGAGGCGCTGGGTGTGGTGGGGGATGACCCCTCCCCCGAGTGAGGCCTCCCCGCGACCTCTCTGTGCTGCACGTCATGTGCCACCAGCAGAGCCGGACTGATCGGCTTTTCCTTCTCCCCGCCCCACCCCAGACGCCGAGCTGCGGGGGCGAACTACAGTTCCCAGCGTGCCCGGCGCCGGCGGGGTCCTGCTAGCCTCGGCCGAGCGAGCAGAAGGCCGGGCCCGCGAGGCGCGCGGCGCGCTGCGGCCCGCGCTCCCGGAGCCTGGGCTCGAAGTCCCGCCCCCGAGACCGCCTCTGGGCGAGGGTGGGAGGAGCTTCCCCGGAGATGGCATCTCGCACCCTATCGGGACTGAGGGGGCGGGGCTTCTTCGGAGCCTCCCGAAATAGCATTGCCCCCAATCGCTGTTCCCTTGTTCTGCTTCGGTTTTATCAATAACGTGCCCACCTGCCGTGTCCCTTTGGATGTATGTGATATATGTGTTCACGTGTGTGTGTTACCTGGCTTACCGCGCGGGAATTAATCTCCACGAGAGCGGAGACGTTGGCTGCTCTGTTGCTGAATTCCTCGCGTAAAACCAGTGCTTGGCACGTCGCGAATACCTAATACATACTGGGACACATGAGTGCTTTAGTTTCTCTACTTTCTCTTGCAGCCTCTCGTTTTCTTCATCATCCTTCCAAGCCCGGTTCTGCAACTTTCACTCTGGCGGTTCCTGCACTTCAGTGCCCCCAACACCTTTCGTTCCACCACTGCGCACCATCTTCTCAGCCTTAAGGAAGCAGTCAGGTCCTGTCCCCAGACTCTCCATCCTAGCCTCTTCCTTTAGGGTCATGGGAGGAATGATCAAGGGAAATTTGGATCCCAAACACTACTAGAGAGTTTCTGGAGCAGGTCCTCCCATTATATGTGAAATAATTCAGTTTGGAGTCTATGGCAGATATAAGCAGGTGTGTGATGTTATAGAACAGTTCAAATGACTCTGAGATCATTCAAAGATTGGTAGAAATATAACCATAAAGAGATTTTAAAGAAGACATTTTTTTCAAAGCAAATGAGCCTTAAAGAGCCAGAAGTCCATGGGTCATGAATTCAGAGGACTTTGGTGTCCAGGCTATCTGGGGTATTTGTTTTGTGAGTGGTGGGGCATGGCCTGTTGATGGATACATTTAAAGATTTCAGACTACTGTCATCATATCAGGATGGGCCAGTCTTGCCAAAGGTCCAGTTTTTCAAAGAAAAGCAAAAGCTAGCTTCTTTTTTTATTTTTAATGTCAATTCATATTTATTAAATGCACTTTAGTGAATCAGTCACTTAAGAATTCCAGTCCCTTACTATGAAATATCTGATCCTAATCCAACCACTTATTCAAAGGGGAAAACACACACACGCACACACACACACGCACATTTATACCCCTAAAGCTTAGAATGAATAGATTCAACTCTGGTTCTTAAAGCAATAGAAATTATGTGTTTACTGCTTTCACTGGAAAAAAAAACTTTCAGGCTGTTGCTCAGTCTCTATTGTAATTTATCAAGGCATTCTCTTTTCAGGTTACTTTATCTCCTTTTACCACTTCTCTTCATCCCACTTGTCATCAAATGTGTATGTCTTTCATCATTTTAGAGTTTTAGACCTAAATAGTGAGCACTTACCACATGTCGATCATTGAACTAACACCAGGATATATTTGTAAACAAGACAGCCTGGTTCCTGCTCCATACTGCTTTGTGTCTATCAGAGTAAACAGACAATAAAACAAATTCTTACCCAAAAGTGTGTTGGGTGTCAAGAAAAGGGAAGAAACCTCAAGGCTCACAGCAGGGAGATCTTTTTAATCTATTTCTAAGACTCCCCATGTATGAGAGCAAAATTGCAGATGGAGGTCAACATATCACATATCTAAGTATTTAGAAGTTATGAATCAACCTTACAAACAAGTATAATATAGTCTCATTTTTTGACATTGACAAATACAATTTCTTTACAACCTGGATGTCTGGGTTTGAATTTAAACTTCCTGACTTCTTGGACTTTTGCTTCAGGATGTGATGGTGCAAAGAAGTTTGGAAGCCAGCACCCAAACTGCTTTTTCTCTCCTCTTCCATCTCCTGGCACCATCCCGCACTGGAATAGACCTTAACATATGTATATACCCCTACCCACATGGTTCAAGTTCAGCCTCTCACCACCATAGCTCTATTTATATTTCTGTAACTGTCTCAAGATGCCCTTTGGCCATTACTCAAGTCTAGAGTGTGCAAAACTGTGACATCATGTGGCCCCAGGGAGATGGACCCAAGACAGAGGCCCGGGAAGACCCTGAAATCAGGCCTGGCCATTTGAGCAGAGAATCCCAGGGCCTTGGTACCCAGAGCTGAGTTTAGAGGCACAGGTTCCAGTGAACATGAACTCATGGCCCCATGGATTCCCTACAGGAGGGGTACAACAGAAGAGAACCAGAGTGAGGTCCTCTACAGGCAGGGTCCAGATCAGTGCCTCCTCTTGCTCAGGCCTAACACAGCCATTTTTACTCTTTACCATTATCCTGATGACTTCAACACCTGGCCACAGAATCTCTCCATATTCTTAACTCCACCAGGTTTTTACCACTTGTAACCCTTACCAGGTTGTGGGGAATGACTATCTCCAGTGACACTCATTTGGTGCTTCTCATCATTAGTAACCCCCTCCTCTTTTCCCTCACTCTAGTCTTTGCCTTTACCCTTAAACTTATACCAACAATGATTCTGAATGGGCTTTTTCCCCAAATATATTTGAGTATCCATCATATACCAAGCATTATATTCATTCGACACTTTTATTAAGGGACAGGGGAGTGGGGAGCAGAGCAGAAACAGGAAGAAAGAGCCTTTTGAGTGGTTAGTCAGACTTTTCTTTTTCCTCTGACTCACTGCTCACCTTCCCTGTGGATAGTCAGGTGGCAGTATGCAGAAGGCAACACAGAACCAATGGATCCCAAAAGGAGTTCATGATTTTCCTCCTAAGTCAGCTCCTTCTGCAAATTCACCAACTCTGTTAATGGCCTAACCATTCTTGCAGGGACTCCATTCAAAGCTAAAAGCCATTTCGACTCCCTGCCTCTTAATTTTTTTACCTAGTCACCATGTTAATTCAATATTCAATGCCACATACAAATCTAGTTAACACCCCTTAACTGATTCCCTTGCCTTCTCCATCCTCTCCACACCAATCTGACTCACTTCTCCAGAGCTTCCTGATTTTATGTCTCCTCCTCATATCCAGCATACCATCATTGTCTGTCAAGTCATTTCTAAACTCCTCAGTTGGTGATTAAGACTATGTATGATCCAGCCACAGTGCAATACACTTTTCTTATTTCTGAATCCCTTACACATAGCTTATGCTTTAGCTAACATGTTCTATCACCTTTCTCAAATATGTCCTAACCTCTCCAGACTTCATATCTTTGCTGTTTGATCTACCTAGAAAGCCTGGCCCCATCGATTCCTCTTTAAGTACTCAGGCCAAAAGGTCGCCTTCTCCATGAAGCTTTCCCAGAATGGTACAGTGGAGGGGCCTTCAGAATCTGAACTCAGGGTTGACTTCCATGGTTGACCAGAGCAAGCCCAGGCAAGTCACTTATCTTCCCTGCATTGTCTTCTCATCTACAAATGAGAATTCTGAATTACTGGTTTTGTGAAAATCAACTTCTAAAATGCATGTGGAAGTACTTTGAAATGACTACATTAAGAACCAGGATATCTTCTTCTGAACCTCAGAAGAACCTACCTACTGTTTCGTTTTGCTACAATTCGTAGAGTCTTATCTCTCTCACTCACCTTTAAATCCGTAAAGTGGCTTGTGCACATTTGTGTTCCCCAGCCTAGAATAATTGGACCCCATATATGTTTTCTGAATAAGCTAATGAGTGAAGGAATGAACCCTTTTCTTCCCTCATGATCCCATTTTGGCTATTTCATTACTCTCTAAGTACCTGAAGCAAAAGGCAAGCATAGAAAATTGAAGAAAATGACATTCAAGTTCATCAACCCAACCACATAGCAGTGCTCTTAAAAACTTTGACAGTAAAGAAAATCTTAAATAATAGTACGAGTTTTCATTTACTGAATACCTACTATGTTCCAGGCATTTACATTCATTATCTCTAATCCTCCTGAGAATGCTGCATTGTTGGAATGATCATCTTCATTTCTCTATCTCGAGACTTTGATTTAAAGGCCTGGGAGGTTCTGTGATGCCAGCAGGAGCAACAGAAGCAACCAGAGCAAAGAAATACAAGTAGTTTCTGGTGTGGCAAAGATCTGAGAAAACGGTGACAAAGACCTCCAGCTTTCGTAAAGAACAAATACATTCTCTTAGGTTCTAGAAAAGTAAGGTCTCCTCTCCAAGTCATGTCCCCTCTCCAAGGGCCATTAGCCATGGAAATAGCTGTGCCCAGCAAAGCAACCAACTCATGATCAATGACAGTAGCAGTAGACACAGCATTGTGGTAGTAAGGTGAAAAGTCATAGAGGAAGAACCTGATAAACTCTCAGAAACAAGTGGAGACACCTAGAGAAAGGTTAGTGTCTGGCCAGTGAGTTCTCACACGTGATAATGTGGATAACACAAGTAAAGTGACTTTGTTTTGTGGTGATGGGCTGATAGGCCTAGGATACACACATTACACTTCCAATATCATTCTCAAATAATCAAACTCTAATAAAATAAACTTAATAGTAAAATTATAATGAGAATAGTTTAATTATAAAAAGCATAACTCAATAATTCAGAATATACTTGAGTACTTTGCTATATCTCAAAGTCATGATCCTGGACCCTAATTATAATTTTATAGTATTCTAGATATAGAATGAAATGGTATCCTAAAGATGAGCACTGTCAGAAGTTTAATGATCTGTTGGTTATTTAAATAATAAGCTATTGCCTTTAAACAAGTTATTTTGCCTTCCTAAGCCAGAAGTTCCTCACTGTGGAATGAGCAGGTTAGACTAGGTGATCTCTATGTCCCCTTCCATAGGACTATTTTACAAATGAGAAATTCAAAGGTGGTAAATAATCATAATTGGCAGAGGGACTAGTAGCTGAATGTTCTGACTTTTGCCACTGTGCCCATTCCCTCATGGCTCGTCTGATTTTCCAAAGGCTCCCACTGTGTTCAACATACCAGGTCTGCCCTCTCTCAAATCCATTAGGATATCAAATCACCCCCAAAACAAAGTTTTGGTCTCTCAAAGTTATTCATTTCAGATAAGAAATACTTTATTCACATTAAAGTCTGGGTGACCTTATTAAATCATGTGAACTCCAGCGGACGGAACGTCTGGTGTATCTAATCTACTATTAACACCTTTTGGCTCCTCTCAACACCAGAAATCAAAACACAGTGCTTTGGCATCTAACTTGCAGCCGATTCTCGCTGAAAATTATTTTGATAAAACTAGACTAACTGGGAAATGACTCCTTTTAATGAAGACCAGATTTGATATCTGTTTCTATGTCATCTTCAATAAACACGAGCCTCCAGATGAAAGTATTTATCTCTTACTCACCATTGTGTCTCCGTGTCTAAGGTGATACCTGTCATCTAGTGGGGCCTCAATATATGTTGGATAGATGTATAAATACATAAACTCAACTAGAGAAGAAACATTAAACTGACCAAGTGGAGGGGGATCCATAAAATGTTTGGTGTAATAAAACTGAGGAGCACATTTCTTCATGGCAAGAATGGGGATTATAAAATAATATTAACAATAATCAATAATTGTTACATATGCAACAGTTATTGGCAGGAGCTATGCCAAACTCTTACTTTGATTAATTTATTTAATTCTCACAGTATTATCAGATAGAAACTATTTTTATGCCTATTTTATAGACGACGATTGTGAAGCCAAAAAATGTTAAGTTGCTCTTGCATGGTCAGGAGAAGATAGGGCCCAGGCAATTTGATTCCAATGCCCCTGTTTGTAATTTGTTTTTCTGAGGGGAGGTGCACAGAGAAATGGGGCATGAGTAGGTAGAGCTGTAGAAGCCGGAGCTGGGGCATCTTCAGCTCTGCAGTTTACGCATATCCTGCAGGGCCCTTGCCTCTGAGAGCCAAGTGCTCTGTTCTGGCCCAAAGCACATGGAGATACCCCCTTGATCTAGTATAAACAAAAGTGTTTCCACAGGATGGTAGAGCTATATTCAATTGTAAAAAAATAGCCTAGGTAGACTGGTTACCAAGAAAGGAAGAATTAAACAAGTGTGTAAAGCTAATCTCTACTGAAAAGAGATTTTACAGTCAAGTCAGCAGGGCTGAGAGACGACCTAGCCAGACAAACCACTGAATCGAGGTCAAACAAAAAAAGGATTAGCATCTCGAGTTCTATTAAGTAGGCATCTGTGTATCATTTGCATATAACTGTTTATAGTAGACACAGTCTGTTTATTGATGTTGAGCATTAAAGACTCCAGTTTGTAAATATTCACTCTAAAGGCATTCATGGAAAACAAGATAAGCAGAGGCAGGAGACACCTAAAATAGACATCAAAAAAACCTCGGTTAATTAGTTTGATTTTAAACTTACTCCTATTTCTCTGCTCCTGGGGAAATTTGTGATTCCCCAACGGAAAATGCCTGGAGAACTAAGTCCTGCAATAAGGATACAGTTTTGGGTATGTGTTTTTTCTTTTTTTCAAATTGCTATGTTCCCTTATAATCAATAATGCCTATATATTAATAATCCCTAAGTAAAATGCATAATAGAGGTCTTGCAAAAGAAATTTTTCGTACCTAAATTTTATGAGTCCAACTACTTCACCTTTGCTCTGTGATATCCAGATATTCTACACATGAGATTGCAGTGGCTTGAGTGTTTATAGATCACACAATGTGATGTCTTACAGCTGTGCAGCCACTAGCTACATGTGGCTATTGAATTAAAATTAAAATTAAATTAAATTAAATTAAAAATGGATTTCCTCATTCACACCAGTCTTATGTCAAGTGCTCAATAGCCACTATATTATGGCTACCATATTGGACCATAGAGATATAGAACATCTCAGAAAGTTCTAATTGACAGCACTGCCTTAGAAAGAACACACGTTTAGCAATTTTCATCTTTTGCTAGACTTGTGACCACAGAAAGCTTCTTAAACTTTCAAAGTTTCAATTATTTAAACTACAAAGCAGAGATACAAATACCTCCACCTGTAGCCAGTACAATGCCCAAAACATTTTAATTGCTTAATAAAACTATTATTATTAATGCTTAGAGATAAAAAATAATTCAAGCTTTTGAGACCCAAATTAGACTCCAATATTTTTTTTATACAGTGAATACTCAATTTATCTTGAGGCTACCCAAAAAGATTAAATTAAATTAAAAATTAAAAACATCATAAGACATTTACATATTTTTGTTTCTTCATTTATGACATCTTTAGGAGAAAAACAACTTGAATTGTCCTGGAGAAACCTGAGACTCAGTTAGTTGTTTAAACACATAAATTGACCCAGGAGATTTCTGATTCCAAACGATCTCTGAAATTTAATTCAGGAACATGTTCAGCAAATATTTGTATTTGTACAAAAAGTCTATTAACTATCTAGGTTTGACTTGCAGAACAATGAGACAGAATTCACACTCCCCCAAGCCCCACATTTTAGCTTGGAGATAAAATTCCAGCACTTTTGAAAGTGCTTCAACTTATCTAAGCATCTCTCCTGCTCCACCCACTCCCTCTAGTTTCAGATCAATATGGAGCTGTGTGTAACAACATCCCAAACTGAGAGCAGTGGATCATGTGCCCACAGAGCTTAATCCCTGCCACTCTCACAGAGGGACACATTACAGTTAGGAATGCCAACAGCCAGAGCCAAGATAATTCCAGGCTCACAAAACAATTGTTATATTAGCCACAACTACACAAAACAACTCAAACAAAAATAACCAGGAGAAACTATGAGTAACCTACAACTTATCATGATATGAGTGGCTAACGTCACACTTACTTGGAAATTCCAGTTTTTCTAGGCTTCTTAAAAAAAAAAAAAGCAAGATTATGCAATGAGTTGATAAATAAGATAGACAATACTTTGCCCTTACTATTCAAAGCCAATTGCAAAATATACAAATTAAAGAAATATTTAGTTTGTCTCCTCCTTAGACCTTTAGTTGAACTACTTAGGTTTTCTTTCATACCAAAGAAATACAAATTAAAAGGAGTTATCTCCTTAGAAGACTTACAGCCCAGTAACTGATGGCAATATGCCTGGGGCAGGTGAAAGTACATAGCAAAATATGGAAGAATGTTTTCTGATCCTCAACATGAGCAGATATAGTACCTCACTGCCAAGTGAAAAAACTGAACCAAGCCAACCCTTGCCATCTAAAATAATAATAATTCTGAAAAAAAATGTGATCATTAGTAATCATTTGCTTACTATAGAAATGAGAATAATAATAACTAACATTAATTGAGCATTTAACATGTTCTAAGCACTGTTTTTAGTGATTCACATGCATTATTAACAACTCTGGAAGGTGGGTAGATAATATTATCTCCCATCTTACAGATGAGTAAACTGAGGCACAGAGAGGTTAAATGAGTTGCCCAATATCACACAGCTAATCAGCGTGTGAACCACGACCGAAAAGAAGGCAGTCTGGATTCATCTTACACTCTTGCTTGTCATTGGCAATTGGAACAGTAACAAACTTACACAAACATCAGTTCCTTACTGCACACAAATCTGCGACTATGCACAAAGACTAATCACTTGTAGCTATAGTTTTTTTGTAGAAATTAATAAAAAGAAAAAAGACTAAGCATTTCATTAGAGCCTGTTATTGTCACCAAACCCAGTTCTCAGTTTTCCAAAACCCCAGTAGGAAGAGTATCTCAGCTGGCAGTAATTTTGAAAACTCGAGTGAATTCTAGTGACTCTTTTAGCTCTAAATCAAACCATACTTCAAGGTGGAACAGTCCATGAGTTTCTCTCTCTTTTTTGGTCATATTAATAAATAAATCCTCCATTTAAAAAATCTGTTTGAGTTTCAGCAGAAAGTCCCATTACTCATACACCCTCTTCTCTAGCCATGGACATCTCCACCCCTGGCACAAGCACTATCTCAGGCATGGGCCTGTAACCTAAGCCGGTCAATTCAGAGTAAATCTCAGGGCCCACGTAGGCATTGACAGAAAATAAGACCTATTTCTATTGGACTTGAACCTGGAAGGACATGAGCCTGGAGACGTTCTCAAGAGAGCAGATGTACCCAAGGCTGCTGGAATCCGCTGCATGGAGCTGGGTAACAACCCAGTTAGGGGAAAGTGGAGAGAAAATAAATCTTGATAACATAATTTGAATCTTGAATCTTTTTTAGTGCCTTAAGCCAATACATTCCACTTTTTGCTTAAGTGTCATCATTAGTAATTGAAGGAGTTCTAATACATTTTTTTTACTAGTTTTCAAATTCATCTTTTCTCTTCTTTCTCTAACCTTGGTTCAAGCAGACAGCCCTTCCTTAGAGGATTCTCCAGTTATCTATTCTTGCCTTACAAAGACCCTAAAATGTGGTGGCTTAAAATAACAATAATTTATTATTTCTTCTGTGTCCGTGTTTCGGGAATGGGTGATTGTCAGGATTTATTTGTCAGCTTTACCACAATAACAAACGACTCCCTAAGTCAGAGTGGCTTGTAAGAACCCGTTGCTCCTTTTTTTGCCATTACATGTCTGCTACCACATGGGTGAAGGCTCTGCTTCTGCTCCATGCATTTACACATTCTGGGACCAAGGCTGCAGGAGTAGCCTTTATTCGATACATACCATTTCTGTGGTAGAATGGGAAAGAGCAAGAAAATAGGTGATGACATACACAATGGCCCTTAAAGCCTCAGTTAAAATACGGTGTCTGTATTATGTCCTTTCATAACCATTGATCAAAGCAAGTCCCTGACTCTGAGGACTCCCCATGGCTTTCAGGGCCAGTTAGTTTCACAACTATGGCCCTTTGTGAAAGGTTAAGTAAGATAAGGAGATACACACATGCATACATACAAACTCAGAGAGAAAGGATTTTATATGTATAGATGTGTATACGCACACAGTACATACATGATCTTGAGGTAACTTGAATTCTTTATAGAAGTTTGAGGGTCAATCTCAACCTGAGATCTGGGACCAGTTCTTCTCTAATCAGGGAGAATTCAGGAAGTACCACTCCAAATGTTTAAGGTAGGCTTGTGTTGAGCCTGTTCTTTTTGTAGGACTTAATTCTGGTAACTGGAATCCCAATTATTTTTAATTGTAGTAAGAAACACATCAAATAAAATTTATTATTTTAACAACTTGTGAGTATTGAGTGTGGTGGTGTTAACTCTATGTACGTGGCTGGAGCTCCAGAAATCCGTGTTGCACGAATACAACTCTGGGCCCCCTGGACAACTCCTCACTTCCCTTGACCTCGAGCCCCTGGAGTTGAAGTTTTACCCCATCTTCAGGGACTTCCCTGGCACTAGTTGCCCACCTGCCAGGCTGCTGCCAAGTGATGTTTGCTTCCTGCTGTTTTCATACAGCCTTCAACACTGAGCTTCTCTTTCTCTCTCTCTCTTTTTTTAAACATTTTATTTATTTATTTGTTTGTTTGTTTTACATTTTATTTATTTTTCCCTCTCCCTTGCCCCCACCCCTCTAGTAATCAGTAGTCCATTCTCCATGTCCATGAGTCACTCTTTGTATTTTCTGTTCATTTGTTGCTTTTAAAATTATATCCCATGTATAAGTAATATCATGTGATTTTCAACATTTTCTGTCTGGCTTATTTCACTTAGTATGATTATTTCAAGGCCCATCCATGCCGTTACAAATGGCAGTATTTCATCACTTCTTACGGCTGAGTAAAATTCCATTGTACGTATGTACCACGATGATCTATCGTAGGACGTTTCGGTTGCTTCCATGTCCTGGCCATTGTGAATAATGCTGCTATGAACATCGGTGTGCAAATATCTTTTCAAATATGGGTTTTCAAGTCTTTGGGGGTAAATACCCAGTAGAGGGATTGCTGGATCATATGGTACATCAATTCTTAGTTTTTGAGGAACCTCCATACTGTTTTCCATAGTGGCTGTACCAATTTGCAGTCCCACCAGCGTGTGTGAGGATTGCTTTTTCTCTGCATCCTCTCCAACATTTGTTATCACTTGCCCTGTTGATTATTGCTATTCTAACAGGTGTGAAGTGCTATCTCATAGTGGTTTTGATGTGCATTTCTGATGTGTATTTGTTGGCCATTTGTATGTCCTCTAGGGAAAAGTGTCTTTCAGGTCCTCTGCCTATTTTTTGATAAAATCATTTGGTTTTTTGTTTTGTTTTGTTTTGTTTTTGTTATTGAGTCATATGAGTTCTTTGCAGGTGTTGTTTGCAAATATATTTTCAGATGGTTGTCTCTTTACCATGTTGATGGATTCTTTTGCTGAGCAGAAGCTTTTTAGTTTGATGCAGTCCCGTTCATTTATTTTTGCTTTTACTCCCTTTCTTTTGAGGTCGAATTCACAAAATCCTCTTTAAGTCCAAGGTCCTTGAGTTTAGTTCCAATGTTTTCTTCTATGAACTTTATTGTTTCAGGTCTTGTATTCAGGTACTTAATCCATTTTGAATTAATTTTGGTGTGTGGTGACAGTCTAGTTTCATTCTTTTGCAGGTGGCTTTCCAGTTTTCCTAGCACCATTTTGAAGAGGCTTTTCTTTCTCCTCTGTGTGTTTTTGGCTTTTTTTGTCAAAAATTATTTGCTCATATAGGTATGGGTTTACTTTTGGACTCTCGATTCTGTTTCACTGGTCTCTGTGTTGGTTTTGCTACCAGTACCACACTGTTTTGATTACTACCGTTGCTTTAGTATAATTTGAAGTCAGGCAGAGTGATGCCTCCAGCCTCATTCTTTTTTTTCGGGATGGTTTTGACAATTTGGGGTCTTTTGTGCTTCCATACAAATCTGATGATTTTTGTTCTATTTCTTTAAAAATGCTGATGGGATTTTGATGAGAATTGCATTAAATCTGTATAATGCTTTAGGTAATATGGTCATTTTAACCATGTTGATTCTTCCAATCCAAGAACACAGAATATCTTTCCATTTCTTTGTATCTTCTTTGATTTCTTTTAATAGGGTCTTATAGTTTTCATTATATAGGTCCTTATATTGTTTTGTTAAATTTATTCCTAGGGCTTTTATTCTTTTGTTGCAATTGCAAAAGGAATTCTTTTTTCTACTTCTTTTTCTGACACTTCATTATTAGAGTATAGGAATGCTATGGATTTTTGAACATTATTTTTGTATCCAGTAACTTTACTGTATTTGCTTATTGTTTCTAGTAGTGTTCTTATGGAGACTTTATGGTTTTCTATATAGAGAATTATGTCATCTGCAAATAGTGACAGTTTGACTTCTTCATTTCCTATTTGGATGCCTTTTACATCTTTCTCTGACCCAGTTATTCTTCAGTAGCTTGTTTTTTAATCTTCATGTATTTGTGGTTCTTCTCGCTTTCTTTTATAGTTGATCTCCAGGTCAAAGCATTATGATCAGAGAATATGGTTGGTATGATTTCAACCCTCTTATATTTGTTGAAGCTCTCTCTGTGTCCCAATATGTGTTCGATTATTCAGAATGCTTTATGTGCACTAGAGAAGAATGTATAAGCAGCTGTTTGGGGATGAAAGGCTCTATAAATATCAATTATGTCCAGTTGGTCTAATGTATCATTTAAGGATATTATTTTCTTACGGATTTTCTGTTTGGATGATCTGTCCATATCTGATAATGGGGTATTTTGTCCCCCTGCTATGATAGTGTTTTGATCTGTTTCTCCCTTTAGTTCTGTTAGTAATTGCTTTATATACTTTGGGGCTCCCTGATTGGGAGCATAGATATTAATAAGTGTCATGTCTTCTTGGTGCATAATTCCCTTTATCAATATGAAGTGTCTCTCAGTACCTTTCTTTACCTTTTATATTTTTAAGTCTATTTCATCTGATATTAGTACTACCTCTCCTGCTTTTCTCTGAATGCTATTTGCTTGAAATATCATTTTCCATCTTTTCACTTTGAAGCTATATTTGTCTTTGGAACTGAGATGCGCCTTTTGGCGGCAGCATATGGTTGGGTTTTGTTTTTTGATCCAATCTGCAACTCTGCACCTTTTCATTTGTGAGCTCAGTTCATTTATATTAGGATAATTATTGAAATATGAGGTCTTCTTACAGCTATTTTATGTCTTACTTTCTGGTATCTCAGTGTTTCCACTGCTTCCTTGTCCTTGTGTTTGTTTCCTTTATTTTGGTTGGCTTTTGTGGGTTTTCCTTCTGGTCCTTCTTATTGTATGTTATATACCTTGGTTTTGAATCTTTGGTGTGTGGGTACCAATACGAATGTGAAAGGATAGTTGTATATATATAGATGTTCCCTTATTGTTTGTTTTCTGTGCATGCCTTATCTCCACTCCCCTTTGCAAATTTGGATCTTTGAATCTTCCTTATTTCAGTCAATGTTGTCTCAATTTGTCTCTGAACATTCATTACTATCTTGCTATACCAAATCTCTTCTCATTTAAAGCTTATAATGCCCTGTTCCTAATAAGGGTTGCATTTCTCTGCTAGTTATCAACCTGCTAGTCGCCTTACTCCTAATTATGGTTTTTGTTTGTTTGTTTGCTTGTTTGTTTTGTCATTTTGTTTTATGTGACCTGAAGTCTTTCAGTATATCCTGTAGTTCAGGCCTCATGGTGGAGAATTCTCTCAATTTTTGTATGTCTGGAAAGGTCTTTATTTTTCCTTCATATCTAAAGGAGAGCTTAGCTGGATACATTATCCTTGGCTGGTATTTCCTTTCATTTAATAGTTTGAATATTCGATTCCACTCCTTTTTGGTTTGTAAGGCTTGTGCTGAGAAGTCTGACTATAATCTAATGGGTTTTTCTTTATAGGTTACCATCTTCTTTTCCCAGGCTGCCATGAGAATTCTGACTTTGCCATTGATTTTTGATAATTTTAATGCAATGTATCTTGGTGATGGCCTATTTGGGTTGAGATAACTGGGTGTTCTGTTGACTTCTTGAATTCCAAGCTCTAGCTCATTCCTAAGATTTGGGAAATTCTCATCAACTATTTGCCTGAAAATGCTTTCTAGTCCCGTCTCCTTTTCCTCCCCTTTGAGAATGCTCATTATTCTTATGCTTCCTCTCCTGATGGTATCAGCTAGTTCTTGTGTTTCTCTTTCATTATTTTTCAGTCTTCAGTTTCTCTCTTCTTCCTTCTGTTTATTTCTAGATTTCTGTCTTTGTTTTCACTGATCCTTTCCTCCATTTGGTCGACTCTGTTTCCCAAGCTTGTTATTACATTTTTCATCTCTTTCAGTGCATTCTTCATCTCCAGAAGATCTATTCCGTTCTTTTTGAGAGTTTCAGTCTCCTTGCTAAAGAACTCATTCTGCTCATCTAGTTGTTTCTTTTCAATTCCTGAAATTGTTGATATGATTCGTATCAGATCTCAGACATACCATCCTGAATACTCTCATTAAGTCACATATTTTTATGTCTATAAGCTTATTTTCTGGATATTTTTATTTTTCTTTCTGAGATGCCTTGTTGCCTTGATTGTTCATGGTGTTTAATGGACTACTTCTCCATGTGGGCATTAATGGAATTGTGTTCTTCCTTTTTTTTTCCCCAGAAAAGATTTATTACGTAATGATCCCTAGACTGTTGCAAAGAAGATGTTTTTCTTTTGGTTTCCAGTAGGTGGGGTCCAAGCCTTTTAGATCTCTGCTTTATATAAAGTCTTAATAATGTCTTTTTTCCCCTTATAGATGGTTAACCATGCTCGTTACCCTTAGTCTGTTTCTGTCAGTGTTAGCGACACTGATTGGTCTCTGCAGTGATTGGTCTCAGAAGGTATGGGGGAGGGGTCCTCTGGGTTGTGAGTTGGGGGCTGTGGCTCATCCTCGGTTTTGCAACTGTGGCCAGTAAAAATCAACTGTTGTTTCTCTGCTGTTTCCACTTTTCTGCTGTCCCTGCTTCTCTGCCTTCTGCGCTGATGGCTGGGCACTGCCGCCGGCCGCGTGGAGCTCGCAGCACTCCCAGGCAGGGATATTCAGGGGAAGATGCCACACCTTCTCCCCTCCTTCTCCTCCTCCTATAGGGAGCTCCAGCTGTGAGTGGCAGCCTCTTTGTTTCTCTCAGTCCACCACCCAATACCCAGGGTTCTGACCTGTGGTAGCTCTTATGTGTAGATCCCACACTCAGATGTTCTGGTGTGCAGTTTGGGTGTTTTCTGTTGAGTTTTAGATGTTTAGTTTATTGCTGTTTCAAGGGGAGAGATCTGGAGATGTCTCTTACTCCACCATGTTTAATCTAATCTCACTGAGTACGCCCAACCCATGAGAATCTAATTTCCACCTCCTTTCTGCCTACCAAGCAAGACTGAAATAATAACGCTGGTAATATAAAATAATAGCATCTATCATTTTTTGCATATGTTCTACATTCTAGTCATCAGTTGCTTGACAGATATGATATCTAATCCTTACATAACTTAGAAGTACAGCTGTTCCCAGGCGTGTCTCTGTGTTTGCCAGGCACTGTTCTTGATGTAGATCTCAATCCCAGTCTCATATAACTTCCATTAGCACCAAAAGTAGTCAAAAGCATCATGGAATTTATTGAAGCTTCCACAAAGGAGTGGAGCAGAGGTTTCATGTCCAAAAGAAGTCAAATTCCTCAATAGAATTAGTTTTTCTTTCCTCTTCTGCTGTGCTACTATCAAGTCTCCTCCTTCACTTCCACCTCTAAGGCTTAGCCTCCTCAATTCTATGCTGCATCTATAATATATTAAGAGGTAACAGATTATATTACTAAATATAGCTTAAACAATAAGGTTTATTATCTCTGGAGGTATCATTTCAAGGTTAATTCAGAGGCAGAACTATGTCATCCAGCACCCAACCCTGGTGCTTTTTACCTTTCCTCTTTGCCATCCACAGTCTACAGGTTTTCATGAGGAACATTTTCAGAGTTGTCCCTCATGGTCACAAGATGGCTGCCATTGTTCCAGGAGTTATATCTGCAGATAACGACTTCTAACGATAGAAAAAGGAGCATTTCTGCTCACTCCCCTCCCACACCAATTATAAAGGAAAATGGTTTCCAGAAACATCTCAGAAAATTTACCTTTAAGTTACCTTTAAATTCATCCACCAGTGTTGAGTGACATGCTCATACCCTAGTAAAGCTAGCTAATATTGGCGTTTTTAGCCTCTAGAGTTGGAAAGTGGGTTTGACCGTGAGGACAAAGGGTGAAGAGAGAGATTGTTGAGAAGGGAACCACCAGTCATGGCCATACAGAGCAGTTTGGTATCCCACTCACGTCTGAGCTCACTTATGGGCTCCACACGGAAAAACACCTGACTGTTAACAGGCCATGCTCTCTGAAAGTCTACTTCACAGCCAGCTAATATCTGAGCAGGCTCTTCAGAGTCCCACCCCTGCCTCTAACTCCAGCGGGATTATCAAAGCAGAGGCTATCAAAACTCCTCCCTAAGACAACTTCTGGAAATAGCTTTACTGCCATCTATATACACACAGAAATTCTGCAGACTGGGTGCTCTTATCCTGCTTTGTACATTTTGGAAACTGAGCAGCAGAGAATTTAAGTGACTTGCTCAGAGTTGTACAACTACTAAATTGTAGGTCAGTGTTTGAACCTAAGGCTGTCTGTCTCTACTGTTCTTACTGAGGATAAAAGCAGAACAAAGAACCAAAGGAGACAGAATGGGCTTAAAATTTAGCAGAAGGGTAAATAACTTCTTGGCCCTGTAGTAACTGAAAACCATTACAAGTTTCTAAGGAGCAAAGTAATTTCTGTTCTGGGCTATCTTTAAAAGATAAAATGGAGCTGTGCTTTTAGCACTTGGCTGAGGACATGGAGGCATTTTAAAAGTGAATGAATGAACACAAGTCCAGCTTCTAAGTTCCAGTCACCCAACCCTTTAAGTGGGGCCTGGGGAGATCTTCATTCAGCAACAAACATTTACTGAGAATCTGACCCCTGCTCCGAGAAAGGGGGTTGGAGGCCAAGAAGGTGGTTAAACAGATATTTTGGCCTCCATGTGGTAAGTGCTATTATGAAAGTATGAAGAGAGGGCTGTGGGAGGGCTTGTGGGGAAGGGAGCAGGAGGATGGGTGTTTGAAAACCCAAGATCATCATCTCCCTGACTGAGGTCATCCCTGTGTTCCAGGACAGTGCAGTCACCCATGTTCAAAACAAGGACCCTGAGGCATGAGGAAGGAGCGAACCTGAATTTAGTATACATCTGTTACACAGGTAGGACTCGAGGAATGTTTTCAAAAGATTTCCTTCCAAAACGGTTTACATGAAAACATTTTAGCATTTCTAAATGTCAGTTTCAGGGTTTTATTTTGAAGCTGTGTATGTTACTTTACTATAATGTAATAAGAAATTCATGTACATTCTCTTGTTCAAAGTTAACAGTTATCCTGCGAGGCAGATATGCCTATTTTCACACTTAAATTTTTTTTAAAAAATTTTAATTCTCCCTACCTACTCTTTTAAATGCAGAAACTAAGGATCAGATTAAGCAGCTTGTCCAAGGTCTTTCAGTTCCTTATGGGCAGAGCCAGATTCAGACTTTCCCACTGCAAGGCCAAGGTGCCCTCTAGGAAATTCACTCCCTGAAAAACCACTATGTCACAGGAGAGAGGTGGTTTTAGGTTAGTACACTGGATCCAAATAGAAAATCAACAAAAGCGATCAAGGTTAAATGACCCATCAGCAGAAAGAAGAAGAGAACCATTTTTTAAATGGATACTGTATAATATTCTCACATATATTTCTGTAACAAAGTATTTATTAAGAAATTCAGTTTTAAGGAGAACAATTTTGCCACCATGATCACCTATTTGAACTGTATTTTCTATAACTTAGGCAAATTTATAGATGCACAGATACAAATGGAAATGGTTGAACGATTAGACTCTAGACCCTTGCCACTCAAAGAGATGTTTATCTACTGACTGTTTTATGTAAATGCAGATTCTCAAGCTCCTTCCCAAGCTAAAGAATCAGAATCTACATTTTCACAGGATGCCCAGGGCGGTTTGTGTGCACCTTGGAGTCTGAGGAGGGTGCTACTCCACATATGTACTTCTCACTGGCATTCTCTCACCCATCTTAGATAATGTTCTCTGAGTGTATGAAAAGCAAACATGTAGGTCCCGTTGTAGGCTCTAAAAGACAACTTTTATATTGAAACGACATTTGTTAGCTTTTAAACTGGATTTGTTTTTACTTCAATTTAATCTACTAGCTCCTTTTGAATAGATTTTTAGGAAGATCTATGGTCACACAGGAAGAGAAAAATAACGAAGAAGAAGAGTTCAGTGGGAAGGAAAAGAAAGGTGCCGTGGTTTCCCAGGAGCACGGAGAGATCATGCAAACTCCTTGATGTGTTATTGAATTTCTACCTGGGTCAGGTGCAAAACTCATTACCTGTGGTGCCCACTGGGTGGTCTGGATTTTTGAACAATGGCCCTTCCCATCTGGAACCCCTTGCTATTTTGCAAATATTTCAATGGTTCTGGGAAAACAATGAAACAACAGCTGGTGAGTAATCTCATTTCATATTAGTAGAGGAGTGTCAACCATCCCAGTCTCTCAGTATGTTACAAAACAGAACTTTTTTCTTTCCTAGGGCAAGGAAGGGAAGCTCAGCCCTGCTGCCTCGTAGCACAAGTAGGGCCACTGCAATACAACAGCAGAAGGAGCCCTTTTCTTCCAGTCAGAACCTATTCAACTCAAATAGAGAAGAAACATTAAACGGACCAAGCGGAGGGGAATCCATAAAATGTTTGGTGTAATAAAACTGAGGAGCACATTTCTTCATGAAAAGTTAGATTAAGGAGGATGGGAGAGAATATCTGTGTTAAATCACCAGACTTTACCTGTGTTAAGAAATATTCACAAAATAAGATTCTCGCCCTACCCCTGCCTCAGTTTTCTTTCTGTGAAAGCAAGGTAGAGATGTCAAAGTTAGGTGACAATTCTGAAAGATAAATCTAGGCTATTTTTAATACTAGGGCAAGCTGGTGGTTTGATATTAGTGGAGTCAAATAAAACAAAATGTGACAACACCACTTTATAATCACTGCTCTTGCCCGCGCCAGTATCATTTTCCACACAGTAGAGAACAGTAAGGGAATAATGGATGATTTCAAGGAACTTCGTTTTTGCTGGAGGATGTACTCAAGACAAATGACTAGAAATAGGGCTGTAAAATATAAACATTAAAGATGCATATCTTAACCAATTATACTATCATTGACATACAGGGTAGCACAGCTGAAATGCTTTGATCAAGCAACGTTTCTGGAAGTTTTATCAAAACTTTTCTTTCCCCAGGAGAAGAGTAATGCTTTCTTTAACATTATTTAACATTTACTAAAGCTGAATTGGGAATTCTTGCCCCAATTCTTTCAGTGTAAAATAGCTGGAAGTTGCTAGAAGAGAGCTGTTAGACAAATTTTCTACATGTCACCAAAAAGGTAAGCTACTCTGGGGCCAGGCGCGGACACTGGGATGAGCACTGAAGCCTGACTAGAGAAAGATGAAACTTTCTTAGAACAGTAGTTCTTAACTGCTACTCTGGGCCCAGGCCCCCATGATAGTTAATTTTGTGAATCAATTTGGGCCACCAGTGTCCAGATACGTGGTCAAACATTCTTCTGGGTGTTTCTGTGAGGGTGTTTTGGGGTAAGATTAACATTTAAATAGGTGGACTTTAGTAAAACAGATTGCTCTCCATAATGTAGGTGGGCTTCATTCAATCAGTTGGAGGCCTGAATAAAATAAAAGACTGACCTCTCCTCTCCCCAGCTCTGCCCAAGCAAGAGGGAATTCTCCAGCCCAACAGCTTTTGGACTTGAACTGCACTATTGGCTCTTCCTGGGTCTCCAGGCTGCCAGCTCACCCTGCAGATTTTGAATTTGCATGAGCTAATTCCTTAAAATAAATCTCTCTCTCTCTCTCTCAATTTCTCATATCCGTATATATTTCTATATATACACATCCTATTGGTTCTGTTTCTATGGTGAACACTGAGTAACTGAGTAATATAGACTTTCTTTTCAGTTTTTTAGAAGGAATATTTACTGATTGCCTTCTATATGCCAAACTCTGGACACTCTTCCTAGAAAACTGCACACAAACACAAATCTTATATATGGTTTCTAGGGAATCACCAAACCCTTGAAGCATATCATGGACCCCTTCCCTCAAATTAAACCCCCCTGGGCCTCCAGCTCGTAGAAGGGACATAACCGAATACTTTCCCATCCCCATTTTCCTGTCCTGAAAACAATTGTTACCTGGCAGGTAAAACAGGAGTGTACCTGCATGGAGTAATGGAAGTGCCAGCAAGGTGTCCCAGAAATCTTCCTCTCCCTCACCTCTCTTTGGGGCCTGGAACTTCCACTGTAGTGTCAGCATTCTGCAGTGGAGGCTTGTCAGTTTAACTAGAATAATGATTGCTACCTTACAAGGTGCGGCTGAGACTAGATGGTTATTCCTAAACATTAGTATTGCCTTCCGTGGCACTCTGCTCTCAGCTTGCTCTTGCTGATGGAATGTGAGTGAAGGTGGAGCGTTTCAATTCCAGACAGAGGTCATTCGGATGAAGATGGCTTTTCATGCTCCTTTTCCCCTTGCAACAGATGCAGCGAAGGACTTCTTAGAGACCCTAGATGGATAGAGCTTGAAATAGCAAGAGGCCAGACCCCCTTTTCCCCTACCCTCATGTTGAACTGTGATGGAAGCAAGAAAAAAAACCCTTTGTTTTGTTAAGTTACTGAGACCTGGGAGTTGTCAGCTTATCCTAACTGTTACATGTGAATTTTATTATAGAAGAAAGACATTAATAGAAATACTAGCAAAATACCAATTTAAAAAAGCTAGTATGTTTTATGCTGTTATTACCCATTGACCTTAGCAGAGACCAAGGAAATAGTCCTGGTTAGGACTAAAGAGTCCAAACTCAGAGATGGCACAGGTGACCAGGCTCCTGCCAGGGGGTACCGCAAGTCCAGGGGACACCATTCACACAGGCTCTGTAGTTTCCTGCAGTTGTACAGTGCACTGCATGCACATCCAAACAAAGTTAGCCCTACTCCTAGGAGAGGTAAAGCAGTACGAAAGAAGCAGGAAGAACTGAAAGAGTCAGTAGAGGGTGAGGCAGAAGTACTCTCTTTCTCTCTCATGATTTCCTTCTCCAGCCAAATGCTGGCCCCGGTCATTGCTGAGGTGCCTGAAACTACTTACATTCTAGGACACAAGAGCTGACTTTTAAGCCCTTTGTGCACAGAAGGAAGCATATCTTTCCTGAAATAGTTCTTTAGTGTCCACTGTAAGTTATTGGTTACTAAAGAACAAGCTGTGCTAAAGAGTGATTATTTGTCGGCCCTGAATTTAGAAAATAGGGATTATTATTCCCATTTGTCATGGAACATCTTTCTTTATGACTCCTAGGTAGATGACTAGCCCTGCAAACTTTATTTATGGAACATTTCAAACATAAAACAGAGAAAATAGTGTGATGGACTAGCTTCACCAATTATCAACATGTGGTTAACCCGATTTCACCTATTCTCCCCCACCTCCACTGCACTGGATTATTTTAAGATAAGTCCCAAGCTTCATATTATCACATTCATGCATATTTTAGTATTGTTTCTCTAAAAGATAAGGACTCAAAAAATCTACATAACCATATGTTAGTATCATACCTAAAAAATTCTTTAATATTATCAAATATTCAATGTCTATGTTTCCCAGTTTTCCTATAATTCTTTTTACAGTTTTTTAAAAATTAGTACTCAAACATGCTCTATGCATTGCAGTTGGTTAATATATCTTCTAGGTCTCTTAAATTACAGACTCTACTACCTCTTTCTCTTTTTTTCCTCATAATTTAGTTATTTGAGAAACTGAGTCATTTGTCCCACTTTTCCCATATTCTGCGTTTTGCTGATTGCATCCCTGTGGTATTATTCAACATGTTTCCTCAAGAGCCATATTTCCTGAGACCTATTGGTTAGATCTTGATTAATTCAGGTCCCATTTTTTGACAAGAATACTTCATAGATGTTGCCATGAACTTCCTGTTGCATCATATCGGGAGCACATGATGTCTCGTCGTCTCTTCTTTTGTGACGTTAAGACTGATGAGTGAATTCAGGTCTTGCCAGCTGAACCATTCAAAGTTCTGCTTAAGGCTTTTCCCTGATAGTTTTGAATAGCCATTGGTGATTATTGCTTAGACCTATTATATCATCAAGGATTGCAAAGTTACGTACAGTATTCTAATTCTGCCATTCCTCCTTCACCTAATTGCTGAAATGCTTCTAAAAGAACTTTTTCTCAACAACAATTTAGTTATCCTGAGATACAGTTCAAATAAAAGATAAGGCAAATGCTTGATTTTTTTCTATTTTTAAACCAGTTTTCAGATTAATGAGTTGGTTCCCTAGCAACCTGTAAAGGTGACCTATGAGGGTTTTTTTTTCCCTGGTATAATTATAAACTCATGGATTTTCAAATATTTGATATATTGCAATCCATTACAGATGCTCAAATTATTCTGTCTTTGAACATAGTGAGTCTCCTTACCTTGGCTCCTAACCTAAGTCTTTTGGAACAACACAGCCATCTTCGAAAGCTACCTTGCTTTCGAAGAATGACAAAATGTCCATTTCTTGCTTCATCTGGAATCAGTGATTGTCCAAGGAAGCCGTGATTCTCTTTAGGGAGCACAACTGGATTCAGAGGCCAGAATCTGGGTGCCAGGGGTATTTACTGCTTCTAGAATTGCTGTCATTTGTAGCCTTTTCAGAGGCCAGAGCCAGACTGGTCTCCCTTCTGATCTAATCTTCTCCTCCTGCCCTCATTTGCTCCACTCCAGGCACACCCTTCTCCTTGCTTCCTGTGCCTCTGAAAGAAAGAGAGCATGCCGGGGCCTTTGTTGTAGCCTTTGCTATTTCCCGCTGTGTCTGGTGCATACTTCCATAAACACCACTAGCTCACTCCTCATGTCCTTCAGGTCTTGATTCAAATGTCACTTGTTCCGTGAGACCATCCCTGAACACTCCATCCAACACTGAACACAGAACCCCATTCCCTCTTCAGTATTTTCTATTCCTCTTCCCTACTTTAGGTTTCTTCAAAGCACTTACCTTCTAATGCTATGTAATTTACTTGATATTTTGTTTGCCATTTGTTTTACTCAAGAGGACAGGGGCATTTGTCAGAGCTATATCCCTGGCGCCTAGAACAGAGTGTGGTACAGAGCAGCTGCTCAATAAATACCTGACGAAATGAATGCAGAGAGACTAAGGCTATTGTGACTGACCTAAGCCCATCTGGTCTTTCAATTATTAGACTCTTGACAACCTCCACAAATTACAGGTCTATGGGGGATATAAACTTCCCCATCCCATTACATCACTACCAAGCCTGGAAACAGAACTAAGTTCAGTCGCACACACACTTGTTAGCCTCATAGGTAATTGTAAAGTCTCTGATTTTTAGGTTGAACAAGACGGGAAGTGTGAAAGACAGTAGCAGTCAAGGATACCTCTCTGAGGTTATGTCATATTGATTAGAGTAGAGTTGCCATTTACTGAAATGGGGAAGAAAGTAAGAGAAGCAGGTTTTGATGGACAAATTGTGTTGGTTTTGAGCATGTTGGTTTTCAAAGGGCAATGAAATATTAGAGCGTCAAGTAGACAATTAGGTAGAAAAGTTCAGAGGAGAGGTCCTGCCTGGGTAGATACATTTGGGATTCATCAGTGTAGAGCTGTATTAAAAGCCATGAGACAATGAATGAGGAACTATAGAAAGGAGATAAAGTTCAAGGATTTATCCTTGAATCACTAAGATGCTTAAAAACCAGGGAGACAAGGAAGAAACAGAAAAGAGGTGGAGACAGAGTGGCCTGGAAGGCAGCAAGAGACTCCAGAAAGTGTGTTGTCCTGAAAGTGTTGCAAGGAGGAAGAAGTGAACAACTGCTTTAAATACTGCTGATGGATCAAGGAAGATGACCACTGGATTAGAGATGGCAACTAACCCTCCTTAGAGGATAAATCAAAACCAATGCACACTTAAATACTGCACTCCTCACTCTGATTTATCTTAAAATAAATTAAATTGTAAATAATATCGCAATTTTTTTTTCTGGGTATATTTTACTGAATGAAGGGGGCAATAACATGGCCCCACTCTGACTTGGGATGGAGTGGGGAGCATGGAGTCTAGTCTCTCCCATTTTCAGGGTTAACACTTGGGTATCTCAGACATTAGAAAACCATAGCGTTCACTTAGGCAGTAGTTAGAGAAAGGTCTTTCATCTCTGGGAAACACCGCTCCGAAGGAGGTTCCCTGATCTAGAAGCTAAGGGGAGGTAGGGCAGCTTCAGAGTGGACAGTGAGGTAGAATGGGCTGCCTTAGAGTGGGGGCATGGCAGTTCCTACCTTGGCCCTTAGCTACTCTATCTAGAATCCACCTGCATTTAATGTCTGCAGTTTCCTCACTTCCCTATCGCCCTTCATTTCTGAGCTGCCATCCTTCCTACCTGGGAGCCCTCCCTTTCACACCTTCATTTGATCCCCAACCCTTGACTGCCTCAGCCTCTCCACAAGGGAACAAAAGTTCAATGGATTTAAAAGAAATATGTTTGAAAACAATTATCACCCAGATAGAGTAAAGATTGAAACAAATCTCTCCTTTAGTGAAGCACATCTAATTTCCCACTTGGCCCCCTCCCTCCTGCCCTTGGCCATAAGTGCCTACAGGCTCCAAAACTAGAGAGGTAGGGTGGGGGGAGGAGGGGAACCTGATTCTTAGCCCAATGAAATTTTACGTAAAATGCAAGAAGAGCCTATTCTTTCACTAGAGCTGTCTCTTTGATCCTCATAATTAAACAATTGTTTGGTTGTATGGTTTCTAAACAAGTATTTTTGCCCTTAAGTTTTATCCATAAATCTACTGCATGACAGTGGGACATGTTCGTGAAGTTGCAGTTTGGGAAGAGTCCTAGTGTCAATCCCAGCTAGTTGATCCATAAAATGTGACACTCTCCAGTCTCAAAAACCTTTAGATAGATCTACCTGAACAAACAAGGACCCATCTCATAGACACATTAGGTGAAAACAGAGTATTTATTATGTTTCCATTTGTGTAAAGAAAAAAAGAGGGCTTGAATATGCACAGAACATGTCTGAATCTGTAATCAAGTTAGCATAGAGATAAAGAGAGACATTTCACTATGTACCTTTTTGTTCTGCAATTTTTAGAAAGTATATAAATCACGTATTCAAAAATAATTAAAAAATAAAGAAACCACTTACAAAATCAGTATTATCAATTGATTGATTGATCTTGGTTTTCCAAGGAAGACCTGTAGATGGAAATTGGAGAAAGTTTTAGAGAAATGCGTTTATCTCCTAGGGAAAGTTTTAAACCTGAAGGGATTAGACATAGTAGGAGTGGAAAAGGTGTCAACAAACACCCAGACAATTGCACTTGAAAGAATTTGTGAAGTATTTAAGTTCTCTGACACTTAGAAAATTACACCCCAGCTGTGATACCATTAGAAGATGTGAGAAAGCGTGGTTTAGAAAGCCCAGGGCAGTTTACTTCTGGTCCTGGAGAATGTTCAAGAAGTCTGCTCTGCAGTCTTCAAGGGTTGTGTCAACTCCACGCACATCTTCAATGATGGCTGTTTGTCTCTTCCTGGTGGGGGCTAGGGAGAAGGTGCAAGGTTCAGAGCCCAGGCCAAAGTGAAAGAATTTGGTAGGCTTTGGATCCCAGGTTCTGTGACACTTCATCTTCAGTATTCGCTCTCGTGCTGGGGAGTGGGACACAGAAAGGAATTTGGTTTATTCTCTGGAAATGTCCTGGGGCTGACCCCCAGCATCAGGTCAGCCTGAATTGTGGATTTTATTCTAGTAAAATCTTATTCTGAGAAGCAACCTCCTTCTAATTGTCATTTTCTAGTTCGATCTAGAATTGTTGTGACCATATTAAAACCAAGCTTGCCCATTGGCTTGCAATAAAAAGAGCTCTGAATGGGGATAGAGAGGTCAAAAGAAGTGGAGGGAGATATTCATTAGGTAGAGCCAAATCACGGAGAGCATATGGCCCACCCCTCACTTTGTCTCGCTCTCAACGACGTTTCTGGTGACCAGGCATTTCACAGCAGGAAAGACCCAGGTTGCACCCCAACTCCGCCGCTGTGTGAGTGGAACGACCCTGCCCAGATCAGATACTCTGAACCAGTGTCCTCAGTAAAGGGGAGACACTGAGAGCTATCTCAGTGTTACCCTTAGGATCAGTCGAGAGCCTTTGTTCAATTCGGTAAGCCTTTCTGATTGCTGACCGTGTGATAAGAAAGAGGGATAAAGCAGCCCTTGTGCTAAAGGGCCTCAGTGACAATCTAAAGGGTAAATGCTGAACTGTGGGCTGACAGCGGGGCCAAGAGAGAAGGGAGGTAGATTTGCAAAGAATCAAAAAAGATAGTCTCCATTACAGCAGTTAAAATGGATTACCCCACCCCTGCAACTCTCCACTGCATTGCCAGGTCCTACCTTTTCATAGCGCTACAGACGCCCCTTCCCCATTAGACCACGTTCTCCCACAGAGCCTGCTTCCCTAGATCTCCCGCACCTGGAGTTCCTTTCTTCCTTTTCTGTTCCTTTCTCTTCTGTTCCTCTCCTCCCCTCTCCTCCCCTCCCCTCCCCTCCTCTCCCCTCCCCTCCCCTCCCCTCCCTCTCTTCCTTCTGTTTCTCCTCCTCCTTCTCTTCCTCCTTTTTCTTCTTCATATTTTATTTGGATTTTAAGATTAAGATAACTTCACAAAACATCTTAAGAATTTTGGGGGCTTTTTCCCCCCTATGGAATGAAATAGTTTAAATAACACAGAAATTGCCCTTTCGTTAAAGCAATGGTACTCAAAATGTGACCTGCAGGCATGAAAATGTAAATTAACTTTGTTGTTAAATATATTGTTTAGTTTTAGTGACTTTTTTTTTTCTACCAGAAAAGAATGATATTATTTAGGAAGCTATTGCAACCGTTCTGGAAGACATAATGGTGATAGTGGTACAAATAATGGACATAATAAATGTTCTCTACTATGGTATTTACAATGTTCTTAAATTGAAGGCATTCAAATTATTCACTAACATGGAATTGATTAAAAAGTTATGGTACATTCATCCAATAAATATATAAAATATAATTCAAGTATTATAAATGATGTGGATCTATGTTTACATAAAAAATTATTCACATTTTTCAAGTGATAAAAAGCAGATTACAAAATAGTTTGTATATTATTTAATTTGAGGGACCTAACTGCCTCATACCTCCATTTGTACATTTCCACAAGAAAATATATATCCCAAAATACTAATAATGCTCAGTTCTGGGTGACTAGATAAAAGGTGTTCTTAACAAATATCGTCCCCTCCAAGTAATAATAACAACGATACACAACAAACTGTTATATAGATTTATCTCATCATTTCTAATAGGGCCACACATATTTAATATTTATATAAATATGGCTATATTCATTTGTAAATATATGTCTGGAAGTTCATTTTTCTCCAGAGATTGTTTTCTCTGATATTTCCTGTAACCCCCAGGTTGACTTACTAAATTGGAAGGGGTTAGTTCAGGACACCATTAATACAATGAGCTGACTTTTATTTTTAGCAAGACTTTCTTGATGAAGGAAACAATACATTGGCTTACATTTTAATGTAAACATTTATGTCTTTGCAGCCATCATAAGTGACTACTTGAAGCTTTAAAGGGTGGATAAAACATAGATGCAAAGCCATCTACGCCTGCTGCTTTTTCAAATGTTAGATTTTTCTTTTAATCTTTTCTATAGGTATTGACCTGTTTAGATTTTCTTCCTTTTCTTGAATCCATATTGTTGTTATATTTTACTAAGTAGCCATCAATTTCCTCTGTATTTCCAAATGCATTGCTAGAGTGTTGCATATTTTCTTATAGTTCTCTGTATCTCTTATCGGTTTTGATTCTTAATGAGCAGATGGAAGAAGATGCAGTAAAAGAGACTGAGGAAGAATGATCAAAGAGATTACAGCTGAACCAGAAGAGCTGAGTATTATGCTAGGCACTGCAGAAGCAAAGATATGCAAGCCACCAGGGACTTCATATTTTGGCTCTTTGAATTATCCTGAATTACTTTCATTACTAATTGCTATTTGAAGAAGTAAATGTATACTGCTCTGTTTCTTCTGCTTATGGAACAGTCTAGGTAGACGCTGGCCAAGGGTTTTTCACACGTTCTATTGTTGTATTTTTTGTTTGAAATTTTTTCAATTCAAAAATATTTTAAGAAAAAACTCAAACAAGGAATTTGCTTTGCGTTTAAAGTCCGACCCTGTGATTTATATAGTAAAATCAGTACTTATTTATTACTAACTAGTATTAATAATGTCTAAGTTTATTTACTTCACTTACTTTAAACTTAAAAAACAAGTTACCCATTAATTAATCAAGATATTGCAATGATGCAAAGATAAAGTTGGTCCAATTTATATTTGTAAACACCCGATTAGTCTTCAAGAGACATTTCAAATCCCATTGTTCCCATAAAGTATCCCTTGGCCACTCTCTCCTGAAGTGATCTCTCTCCCTCCACTGAACTTTCAGAACAATTATCTTTATATTTTATTTGTCAATGAACTGTGTGCTGCACTGAAATATCTCTTCTATTATTTTTAATTTTTTATTATTTTACTTTTTATTAAATTTATTGGGGTGATATTGGTTAATGTGATTATGTAAGTTTTAAGTGTAATTATATTTTGTTCATTCTGTTTTTCTTCTTAATAAACTTTTTAAATTAACTTTTTAAAAGGCAGTTTTAGATTTACAAAAAAATTGCAAAGATAGTACAGAGTTTCTATATACTCCCCATCTAGTTTGCTCTATGGTTAGGATTTCACACCAGCATGGCACATTTGTTACATTTAAAAACAAATATTGATACATTATTATTATTTAAAGGGCATACTTTCTTCAAATTTTATTAGTTTTTACCTAATGCCCTTTTTCTGTTTTAGAATTCTGTAAATAATTCTACATTACATTCAGTCGTCATGTCTCCTCAGGCTCCTCTTGGCTGTGATAGGCTCTTAGACTTTCCTTATTTTTGATGACTTTGACAGTTCTGAGAAGTATTATTCAAGTATTTTGTAGAATGGTCCTCTATTAGGATTTATCTGATATTTTTCTCATAATTAAACTAGGGTTATCGTTTCAAGGAATAAGATGACAGATACAAAATGATATTTTCATCATGTCATATCAAGTGTAGATACTACCAAAATGATTTTGACTATTAATATTCTCCTTGGTCTTTTGGCTGAAGTGGCGTTCGTTAGATTTCTCCACAGTAAAGTCACTCTTCCCCAACCCCCACCCCATTTATACTGTACTCTTTGCAAGAAAGTCACTATTCACAGCCTCTGCTTAAGGAGTGGGGAATAATGTCCCACTTTCTTAAGGGTGAAGAACTTACATAAATTATCTGGAATTGTGCATATGAGATTTGTCTCTTCTCCCCTTTTTATTTACTCAATCGCATGTCCTTTTAGTCTTTATCAAATAGCATAAAAACTATATTAATTATTATCCACAAGCTTTTAGCCCTCTGTTGGAAGGTGGGCATCCTTAGTGGTCTGCATGGTCCAGATCCCCAGAGCCAGCCCTGTGGTTGGGGCATGGAGAACAAAGAGGCTTTAATTGCAGGAATTTGACTCTAAGACAAATTTCAGTGAAGAACTTTCCAAGAAAAGGAACAGTTTAAAACAAAAAATGAGTTTTAAATATCTAAACTGAAAACTAATGATGAGAAAGTTAGGAGGGTGATCTGAACCCACATAACGCAATAAGGTAAGTATCATTATCATCATCATCCTTGTTTGAATTTAATAATCAGAGGAATAAGTCCTTTACCCCAAATCCCCTTGAGCCTCTGCCTTCAAATCCTGTGTTCCTTTACACTCTGCCTAGATTACATCTACTAGTTGTTGAAGATTTTTCTTCTTGGTAGCAGTAGCAGAACTGAGTTATCTGTTGCTTCTGCTTTTTGTTGTCACTGTTGCCTCACATCCATTCCTGCTCCTTTCTGTACTGTGGGGATTTTTCTCAGGCTTGGGAATTCTGCTTCTGAAATTTCTTCTCCTTTTTCCTGGTGATCTGCAACATCTAGAAGAGTTGAATTGCAATAGTAAAATTTGCTATTATCCTTAAGAAAAATTTTGAAGAGTAACATTAATTTTAACACCCTCAGCTTTCTAGTCTTCACCTTTTTACTAATTGATGGTATGTCCTACTTTTTCCTCAACTCTGCTTTTAAGTACCCTGGAGTCTCTTCATCTCATAAGACATCCTCCAAGGGACCATTATTATGTGACATAAAAACCAAGGTGTAAATAAGCACTCTTACAAATTTGTTTACTCAGTAATATTTATTCCTTGGGCTTTCTATATACAAACAATTGTGTTAGCTACCTGTTAGATAAAAACTTCAAAGTATTATTCTTCTCTGTTGGACTTGCATGAACAGGAATCAAAGTCTTTTGGAAAAAAAACAAACAAACATACTGAAAGTAGAAATTTAGGTAGGAAACAACAGATAAGACAAGACCCTGTGGGTATTAGCAACCTTCCCAGTTCCCCTGAACTCATACTGCTAACAAGGGTGCCTAGAAAGAAGGCCCTGGATGCAACAGCTTGATGTGTTCATTGTATGCTCCTGTGGGACAGTTCCCCAAGGACAAGACCTCATCATTAATATAGAATCAATGAGTTGCTTAATTTATGGACATTAATATTGAATGTTATGGTTGCTCACATATAAATGTATTACTTTAGGTTCTCTTCTTATTTCTGCCACTGACTGCTAAGTAATTCTGGGCAAGCTACTCGGACTTTCTGAGCCTCATGAGCCACAGCTGCAAAATTGAGGGGTTGCTCTAGATAACAATAGCTAAATTTTATCAAGCGCTTACTATTGCTAAATACTAACCTAAGTTTTTTTTTTAATGAATTATTTCATTAAAGTAGGTACCATTATTTCTTTCATTTTACGGATGAGGAAACTGAGGCCCAGAAAGAGACATGACTTTCTCAAGTTCCCTGAAAATATATGCTCTTGGGAAGTACAATTACAAGGCAGCAAGAGTGAAGGGGAATAGAAGTGAGGCAGGGAAGGTTGGGAGCAAATGCAAGGTGATGTGTTACCACACTGGCTACCACTTGACTCTGAGCTATGAGGTGACCCAGCCAGTATTGCAGCAGGAACAGCTGCTCAGCCTCATGGAATAGCTCTACATTGGCTGCATGGAAAATCACACAGTGGAACAGTCCACTGGAAAAGAAAGAGAAGAGGGGGTTTGCT
The DNA here is from genome assembly GCA_030015415.1 of Cynopterus sphinx. Taxonomy (NCBI): domain Eukaryota; kingdom Metazoa; phylum Chordata; class Mammalia; order Chiroptera; family Pteropodidae; genus Cynopterus; species Cynopterus sphinx. Next base: position 84,086,865 of record CM057381.1, on the reverse strand, counting down.
GCCAGCTATTACCTGTCTTTCTCTTACTAGCTCAAGTTTGCCCCGTGGGAGAGTCAATAAGCACACATTTTGGGGGCCTGTCACCTGGCCTTGTTGGCAGCTGCTGGGGAAGCTAGATTCTGTGCCCTGTGAGTTGGCACTTCATTTGAGTCTGGAAATGGTGGGAGAAGCCGTAACTCCAGGTATGTAGCAGGTGATAAATCTGTGTGGGCCACACACAGTAGCTGAAGCAAAACAAGCAGCTGAAGAGAGCCTCAGAGATGAGGCTGATGCACTTGAACAGCATGTGGTGAGCGGTGATCTAAATCCAGACAACTTGGCTCCAGGACTGGGGCACTAGAGATCAATACGCTACAGACCTCTGACAGGCCTCTAGGTGTTTTCATTTTATGGTTAGGTGCATGTAGGACCACTCTTTCTCTTCTTGGTGTTCAAGTCTTACATGACAATATCCCCTCTGTTATCTTCCTAGTGAAATCTTATGCATTTCTCAAGTAACAAATCATCCAAATCTCAACCACTCCTTCCTCTAAATTGTTTTTGTGCCTTGCACATATTTCTGTTATTGCATATGTGGTATTTAGTGGTACATACTTGTCATACCAGGCTGTATGTTGACTGAAGGCAGAACCTTGCTGTGTTTTCACATACCATAGTCCAGGTCTGCCTAGAGAAGTCATTCGATAAATGTCTGTTAGAATGAATGATACACATTTTTACACCTGAATAGGCTCTTTGATTTTTAATTTTAAAATTTTAGAATTGTTTTAGAATTACAAGAATATTGTTAACACAGTACAAAGAATTCCCATATGGCTCACACTCAGTTTCCCCTATTAGTATACTGAACATTCGTATGGTACCTTTGTCACAATTAATGAGTTCATACTCATTATGTATAATTTCCAAGGCCTAAGAGACCTGAGAAAGATGCTGACAACTCCAGCATTATATCATAAGTTTATTAAGGGAACTTACATACAAGGTGTGTCTTGGGTGATGGAAAGAAGCCATAAATATCCTCAGTGCCACGTGGTAGGCATTAAGGGGTTATACAGGACAAGGCAGAATGGATGGGGTACTGTAGTGTGACCCACCCCAGGTAAGAGGAAAATGTCTCATATACTTGCCTAGGGTAGGACAACAGCCTATTTCAGGAACCAGCACATCTGGAGCAGAGAAGAGGGGTCAATGGGAAGCAATTTCTGTTCTGAGCCTAGCTGGGATCTAGCTGGGCCTAGCACAGGAGTCAAGCAGCAGTCTGGTAGGATCAGGCAGCTGTCACGTCATGGAGCAGCCTCTCCTCCATAACACTATACTCCGATTTTCTTTGTTTGTAACAAATGTTTTTTTTTTTTTTCTGTTCCAGGATCCCACATCCCATTTAGAGGTCTCCTTAGACTACTTTTGGCTGTGACAATTTCTCAAACTTTTCTTGTATTGAAGGAAACCTTGACAGGCCTCTAAGAACATTGGTCAACTGTTTTGTAGAATGTCCCTCCAAGTGTGATTTATCTGATGTTTTTTTTTATGATTTGACTGGGGCTAGGATTTTGGGGGATAAAGATGGTAGAGAGACAAAGTACCATTTTTATCACATCATATCAAGGGTATACACTACCAATATGATTCATCACTGTGGATGTTGACTGTGATCACCTGGCTGAGGTAATGTTCGTCAGGTTTCTCCACTCTAAAGTTATGATTTTCCCTTTTCCACACTGTACTCCTGGGAAGAAAGGCAATATGTGTAGCCCACATTAAAGCAGTGCAGGGTTATGTTATACCTCTTGGAGGGCTGAGTATCTACATAAATTATTTAGAATTTTTCTCAGAGATTTGTCTAGCCTTTCTTTTATTTATTTATTTATTTATTTATTTATTTATCCATTCATCTATTCATTCATTTATTCATTCACTCACTCATTCAATCATTTATTTATATCAGTCTGGACTCCTGGATTTTTATTTCATACTTTGAATTATACTCCAGTACTACTTGATTTATTTTGTTGCTCAAATGTTCCACCTTTGACCATTGAAGTCTCCTTTATTTGGTTCCTTTGTCTATTTCACATACCTCCATCATCATGCAGGGTTATGTTTTGTTTTGTTTTGTTTTGTTTTGCTTTGCTTTGCTTTGCTTTGCTTTGCTTGTTTGTTTTAGCACTTCTTTACTGTCTACCTGTTCAGACACTCCAGGCTCATCTTCTATATCTCATGCCCTAGTCCTAGAATCGGCTATTTCTCCAAGGAGCCCTAGTTCCTTTTATTGAAGAATAGCATTATAAACCAAGATCTGGGCACTCAGTGTGCTCAGCGCAAATGGAGTGTTGCTGCTTCCAAGCCTTCTCAGCAGGCAGAGCAATGAAATATATGGGTGCATGCTAATTAGGAAGGTTCTTTTATAAGCAGACATCCCCAATCCCCAGGCCACAGATTGGTACCTGTCCATGTGGCTTGTTAGGAACTGGACTGCACAGCAGGAGGTGAGCTATGGGCGAGTGAGTGAAGCTTCATCTGTGTTTGCAGCTGCTCCCCAGCGCTAGCATCACCGTCCCGCCCCCAGCTACCACCTCAAATCATCAGGCATTAGATTCTCATAGAAGTACAAACCCTACTGTGCACTGCGCATGTGAGGGATCTAGGTTGCATGCTCCGATGAGAATCTAATGCCTGATGATCTGAGGTGGTAGCTGGCGGTGGGGGGGGGGGGTGATGCTAGCGCTGGGGAGCAGCTCCAAATACAGGTTGACATTTGCAGAGAGGTTTGACTGCACAGAGATCATAATAAATGAATTGCTTGCAGATTCCTATAAAAACCCTATCAGTGAGTGACAGCAGACAATTAAGTTGCATCTGGTGGTAGGCTGTATAGTGGCAAATTAGTTGATATACTTCAATTGAACAGCTGCATCTGGTGGCATCTGATTCTGCATTATGGTGAGTTGTATAATAATTTCATTATATATTACAAAGTAATAATAATAGAAATAAAGTGCACAATAAATGTAATGTGCTTGAATCATGCCAAAACTATCCACCACTATACCCAATCTGTGGAAAAATGATCTTTTATGAAACCAGTCCCTGGTGCCAAAAAGATTGGACATCACTGTTATAAATCAGATTTTTTAAAATTGAAGCATTTAGACTTCTCTGGCTGTTTAGCCTCAGCCTCCTTTTGCTTTCTATTCCCCTGACTGTTCCTTTGTGCCAGTCCAGGTCAGTTTGTCCTGCATTACTTCCTTGCCCTGCCCCTGTCTCTACCACCTGCTGCAGTGACCTGATCCCTAAAGACTGCGTTTTTTAGGCTCTCATGTCAGCTGGCTTCTGGCTGGGTTTTGCTAGAAGCAGGCAGAGGCGAGCATCTCCAGCAGCAGAGCTGTCTCTTCTGTGGTTCCAGCTCCTACCAGACAGGCTCATTGTGGTTCTTCTGTCTTCCAGGCTCTGCTGACACCACCTCTGTCCTTTCTCCCTCCTGCCTAATAGGTATCAGTGACTTTTGATTGTTGTCTCCCTGCCCCCTGGTGGGCTTCTCAGGTTCTTCCTCACACATGTAACCATTTCTCTGAAAACATTCCTTCTGTTTAAAATCCTCAGTGCTCTCTACTTCACTGGTTGGACTCGAGACAAGATTTGCGCATAGGTAATTTGTTTAAGAAGTGACCCCAAGGAATGGGAAGGGGTCTGGGCAAAGTAGAAAGAAGAGAGATTAAATCCAAGGCTGTATTATCAAATCAGTTCTTGCCTTGGGCAACTGGGTCTTGATCCTGCGGGGGATTCTGAGTTGCTGGGAGAAATGAACCTCAAAATTGTTCACTCTGCCCTCCACCGCTCAAAGGTTGCCCAAAGGTGGGTAACTCCTTAGTGCTTCTCTTCATTTTCACATATGTCAGAATTGCTCAATGGATGCTGCAGGCATGCAATAGGTGGTGGCAGAGAAGTCCCTACCCCCATCCCAGTAGAAAGCTAGAGATTGAAAAGGCTGCGCAGGGGAGGGTATGACTGGGTATACCTGCCTACCTGGTTGCCATAGAAATGACTACAGTTCTTTAAAAAAAAATGGACCAGGAGGAAATGAAGTAGGTACAGAAATGTCTGATACATTGATATACCTTCACTGCTTGCTATTCCTCATGGCTCTGTTCTAGGCCCTTTTCCTCTCCTTTGTCAGGCCTCCTGAAAAATCTTACACAAACTACACTGACGTGAAAGAATCAGAGTTTGATTTGTTCTTTGAAAATAATTTATAAGAACCACTGACTTTACTTGTGGAAATTCCCTTTTCAGAAAAGAAAAGCATTCAGATATTTTCCCTTACTAATTAAGAAAACTTTTGTACATCTGAAACTGATTGGATTTTATTAACCAATGGCAGCATAACAAAAAAAAATTTTTTTTAAATAAAATAGAAAAACAAAACAAAACAAAACTGATTTACACTGGTTGAATTATTTATAACCAGATTAGTGAGGTTATAGTCAGCTGGTATTTTTAACAAAGCTAGTGAGCAAATTTAGCATTCCAGAAAAACCACAAAGGTGATAACTTTAAGTGAAAAAACACAAACTTTATCACAAACATTATTATAAATGCAATTTTCTCTAACAAATGTGCCTAGTTTCAAGATCACAACAGTCCTCTGAAGAGAATTATTGAGATTAAACTCTGACTCTGACATAGGTGATCTTTTAAGTAATCAGACATTTAAGTACATGATGGCTAGGTACAGAATGAATACATATTTAACTTAAATATGGTAAGTAGTACATAAATATTCACTAGTGTTCTCCCTTATCACTCTAAACAGAGTAATTACTTTGCATTCTCAAAGCAATTGTATTTATTTTTTTTTTCCACTCAAAAATTCTCATTAAGTGTCACTGAAACTTGTGGCATAAGATTCAACAATAGGGAGAGAATTCTGGGAATATGATAAAGTAGCAATCATCAGGAATCTGTCTCCCCACCTAGACAACAATTAAACTGGTGGAATCTGTGATGTGACTATTTTGGAACTCTGAAATCTACCTAAGATTTGTAACTTCCAGGGGAAGTCTTGGGCAGTAATTGCAGTTAATTTTGGTCAATTTCAGCTCTTAGTACAGCAGCAGCTACCCACTTCCCACCCCTCAAAACCATTGGTAAGCACTTGTGCACATGTTCCTGTAGCAACTTGCACACAGCCTGTGGGAGCCACAGTGGGCAAAAAGGACCCTGTTTTCCAATATAGTAGGGATCTGAGCTCTGATCACTGATTGCTGCTTCTGATCACAGAGGTACAAGCAGAGGCAGGTGGCATTATTGTTGACCTCTCCCCATTATTGCAAGTCCCATCCCTTCCAGCTGAAGTGACTTCTTAGGGTTTAAAGGGTGAGCACTTCTTCTTACCATCTCTTCATTTTTTTCTTTTTGGGAACTAAACATTAAAGACTAGAACTTTCCAAAGCAATCGCATATATAGTAAGGGACCACACAAGCTCAGGGTCAGAAGTGACCTAAGAAGTCCTTAAGTTTATGCCTTGGCACATAGACAGCCTACAACAACAACAATCAAATAAATAATAAAGAAAAACAATAACACAAAATAGTGAAATCTGGGGAAAGGTAAAAATATGATTTCTAGAGTTAATACACTATCAGATTCAAATGTCCAGTCAAAAAAAAAAAAACAAAAAATACAAGGCATACAAAGAAATAGGAAAGAATGGCCCATACAAAAGTGGGACAAATCAATAGAAACAATTCCTGAAAAAAGGCCTGATGGCAGACTTACTAGACAAAGGCTTTAAAACAGCTGTCTTAAAGATGTTTAAATAACTTAAAAAAGATGTAAAAGAAGTTGAGAAAAAGACATGTGAACAAAATAGAAGTATCAATAAAGAGATAGAAAACCTTTTAATAAAGAATGAAAATAAAAGAAAGTCTGGTAACTGAAAAAAATTCACTAGAGAGATTCAAATATAAATTTAACCAGGCAGAAGAATCAGCAAACTTGAACATAGGAAAATAGAAAGTACTGAATCTGAGGAATACATATAAAAAGATTAAAGAAAGGTAAACAAAGCCTAAGGAATCTGTGGCACACCATAAAACAGACCAACATATACATTGTGGGAGTTCTAGAAGAAGGAGACGGAGAGAAGAGTGCAGAGAGAATATTTGAAAAAAAAAATGGCTGAAAACTTCCCTAATTTGATGAAAGACATGAATATAAACATGAAAGAAGCTAAATGAATTTCAAATAAGATGAACTCAAAGAGACCTACACCAAGACACATAATCAAACTTTCAGAAACAAAGACAAAGAATCTTAAAAGTAGCAAGAGTAAAGTGACTTGTCACATCTTTATTAAGCTTATGAGCAGATTTCTCATCAGAAACGTTGGAAGCCAGAAGACATGGGCCAATATATTCAAAGTGCTAAAGCAAACAAACAAAAATACCACCTGTCAACCCAGAATCCTATTTACAGCAAACTGTCTTTAAAATGTGAGGAAGAAATTAGGACATTTCGAGATAAAAGCTGACAGAGTTTGTTGCCGCTGGATTTGCCCTATGAGAGATGCTCAAAGGGATCCTGCAGAATAAAACGGAAGAATAGTAAGTAGATAGTAACTTGAAGCTGTATGAAGAAATAAATACCTAAATAAAGGTACATATGTGGGCAGTTATCAAAGGTAGCATTATTGTAAGCAATAGTTTTTAACTCTACTTGTGTATTCTATGTGATGTAAGAAACTAATACATTAAGACAATAAGTATTAGTCTAAAAGCTAGCATTATTATAATTTTTATTTGTAATTCTACACTTCATTTTCTACATAATTTAAGAGACTAGTTTATGTAGTTTATATATTGGGGCAGAAAATATATAAAAATATGATTTTGTGACATCAACAACCAAAAGGAGTAGGGATGGAGCTGTAAAAGAGCAGAGTTTTTATGTTATTGAAATTAAGCTGGTGTAAATTCAAATTAGTATTATAACTTTAGGATGTTAAATGTAATCTCCATGGTAACTACAAAGAAAATAGCTAAAGAATATACACAAAAGGAAAAGGGAAAGCATTTAAATATTTCATTACAAAAAAAACCTAAACACTCAAGAAGACAGTAATGCAGAAAATGAGGGCCAAAAAGCTATAAGGCATATAGAAAACAAATAGCAAAAAAAGAAAAGTAAAGCCCTTTTTATCAGTAATTACAATAAAAATTCAGAGATTTAAAGAAGGGATTTTAAATGTGATCTAACTGTATGTTGTCCACAAGAGGTTCACTTTAGATCCAAAGATACAAATAGATAAAAAGTGACAGGATGGAAAAAGATATTCCATTAAAATAATAACAAAAAAGAGAGCAGGAGTGTTAATACTAATAGCAGACAAAATAGAATTTAAATTTAAAAGTTTAAAAGAGGCAAAAGGACATTTCATAGTAATGAAAGATTCAATACAGTGAGAAGATCTAACAGTTGTAAAATTTACAACCTAATGACAGTCCAGAAAATACATAAAGTAAAAACTGAAAAGAGAAATAGATAATTTTCTGGTAATAGTTAAAGACTTCAGTACTCTTCTCTCAAGAATGGATGGAACAACCAGACAGAAGATAAATAAGGAAAGAGAGAACTTAAAAAACACAATAAATAAACTAGGATGAATAGACATATACAGAATAATTTACCTAATAACAACAGCATGTACATTCTTCTCAACTGCACATGAGACATTTTTCAGGATAAATCATGTGCTAAGCCACAGATTAAGTCTCAAGATATTTTTAAAGATAGATATCATACAAAGTATCTTCCCTGACCACAACGAGATGGTATTAGAAATCAATAGCAGAAGGAAAATTGAAAAATTCGCAAAACTGGGGAAATTAAAAAACATTTTAAATAACCAATGGATTAAAAAGAAATCATAAAGAAAATTAGAAAACACTTAAAGATGGAAGAAAATTAAAACATCTCAAACATTATGGGACACAGCTAAAGCAGTGCTAAAGGGAGAAATTATAACTATAAATGCTTACATTGAAAATCAAGAAAGATCTCAAATTAACCATCCAACTTTACAATTTAAGATACTAGCAAAAGAAAACACTAAACCCAAAGCTAGCATCTTTTGTCTTCTTGCCATCCTTGGGCGACCTCACAAAGTTCCAAGAGCAGTTGTTACCACAGCAGCCTCACTAGGATGTTGGATAAAAAGCAAAATAGAAAATCTTAATAAAATATAATGGTAAGAAGATTGAATCAGTAATCAAAATTTTCTGACAAAGAGAAGCTCCAGACTTAATGTCTTCACTGATGAATTCTACCATTTAAAGAACTAACACGATTCTTCTCAACCTTCTCAAAAAATTTGAAAGATGGGAACAATTTTCTTGCTTATTATATGAAGCCAGTATTAGCCTGATACTAAAGCCAAAAGACACAAAAGAAAACCACAGACTAATATTCCTTATGAACATTGATGCAAAAAATCTTCAATAAAATACTAGTGAACCAAATTCAGCAGTATATTAAAATGATTGCACACAATCAAGTAGGATTTATTCCTGGAATGCAAGGATGGTTCAACATATGAAAATTGACCCAAACAATATACCATATTAACAGAATGGAGGACAAAAATGACATAATCATCTCTGTAGATACAGAAGAGCATTTGACAAAATCCAACACCTTTTCATGATAAAAACACTTCAAAAACTAACAATAGAACTATATCAACAAAATAAAACACACATATGAAAACCAACAGAAAACATACTCAATTGTGAAAGACTGAAATTTTACCCCTAAGATCAGGAACAAGGCAAGGATGCCTGCATTTGTTGTTTCTATTCAACTGAGTTCTTAAAGTTCTAGCCAGTGCAATTAGGCAAGAAAAAGAAAGAAAGAAAGAAAGAAAGAAAGAAAGAAAGAAAGAAAGAAAGAAAGAAAGAAAGAAAGAAAGAAAGAAAGAAAGAAAGAAAGAAAGAAAGAAAGATATTTTTTTATATGTAGAAAAACCTTAAAGATTCCTCCCAAATTTCCTGGAATTAACAAATAAATGTAGTAAAGTAGCATAATCCAAACTAAACACACAAAATACAGTTGCATTTATGTTCACTAAAGATAGTTAAGAAAACAATTTCATTTATAAAAGCACCTGAAAGAACAAAATACTCAACAAGTAACCATAGAGGTGAAAGACTTGTATTATGAAAACTACAAACATTGCCAAAAGAATTAAGACATGAATAAATGAAAAGAGATTCCATGTTCATTGAGTAGAAGATTTAACATTTTAGGATGCTAATATTACCCCAAATTATGTACAAATTTAATGATATCCCTATCAATATCCCAGTTATGTTTTTTTCCAGTCATATATCTGATAAGAAATTAATATCCAGAGTATACAGAAAACTCCTAAAACTCAACAACAACAACTTGATTAAAAAATAAGCAAAGGATGTAAATAGAAATTTCTCCCAAGAAGATATACAAATAGCCAATAAGTACATGAAAAGATTCTCAGCATCACTAATCATTAAGGATATGCAAATCAAAACTACAACGTGTCTACGGCCATACCACCCTGAATGCACCCAGTATCATCTAATCTCAGAAGTTAAGCAGGGTCAGTAGGCTGTCTTCCATTTTGCTGATGGTTTCCTTTGGTGAACAAAACCTTTATAGTTTGATGTAGTTCCATTTATTTATTTTTTCTCTCATTTCCCTTGCCTGAGAAGATACATCAGAAAAGAAATCACTAGTAGCAATATCAGAGAGATTGCTCCCTATGTTTTCCTCTAGAACTTTTATGGTTTGGGGTCTTAAAATCTTTAAGCCCTTTTGAGTTTATTCTTGTATATGGTATAAGAAAGTAGTTGTTTCATTTTTTTTTAATGTATCTGTCCAATTTTCCCATCATCATTTATTGGAGACTGTCTTTACCCCATTGTATATTCTTGCTTCCTTTGTCATATATTAAATGAGTGTATAGACATGGATTTATTTCTGGGCTCTCTATTCTGTTCCATTGATGTGTGTGTCTATTTTTATGTCAGTACCATGCTGTTTTAATTACTGTAGTCTTGTAGTATAGTTTGATGTCATGTAGTGTAATCCCTCCAATTTTGTTCTTCTTTTCTAAGATTGCCATGGCTATCAGGGATCCTTATGGGTCTGTTTAATTTTAGGTTTGTTCTAGTTCTCTGAAAAATGTCATTGGCATTTTGATGAGAATTGCATTGAATCTGTAGATTGCTTTGGGTAGTATGGCCATTTTAATGATATTGATTATTCCTACCCATGAGCACTGTATATGCTTCTATTTGTTTGTATCATCTTCGATTTCTTTTTTTCAAAGACTTATAATTTTCTAAGAACGGGTTTTTTACCTCCTTGGTTAATTAAATTTCTAGGTATTTTGTTGTTTTTGATGCAATCATAAATGGGATTTTTTTCTTAATTTTTCTTTCTGAAAGTTTACCTTTGGTGTATAAAAATATAACTGATTTCTGAATATTAATGTTATATCATGCTACTTTGCTGAATTCATTGATTAGTTTTGACAGTTTTGGGTGGAATCTTTAGGGTTCTCTCTATATAGTATCTTGTCATCTATAAATAATGAGAGTTTTAAGTTTTTCTCTCCAATTTGGAAAACTTTTCTTTCTCTTTCTTGTTTGATTGCTGTGGCTAGGACTTCTAATACAATGTTGAACAGAACTGGTCATCCTTGTCTTGTTCCTAATCTTAAGGAAAATGCTTTTAGCCTTTCCTCATTGAGTATAATGTTAGCTGTAGGTTTGTCATATATGACCTTTGGTACATCAAGGTATGTTCTCTCTATTCCTACTTTGCTGAGAGTTTTTATCATAAATGGATACTGGATTTTGTTGAATGGTTTATCTGCCTCTATTGATATCATCATATGATTTTTATCTTTCAATTTATTAATGTGGTATATCACATTAATTGATTTGTGAATATTGTACCAACTTTACATCCCAAGCATAAATTCAACATGATGATGGTAAGTGATATTTTTAATGTATTGTTGAATTCAGTTTGCTAATATTTTGTCCAGGATTTTTACATCAATGTTCATAAAGGAGATTGGTCAATAGTTTTGTTTTTGTAACGTCTTTGTCTGGTTTTGGAATCATTGTAATGGCGGCCTCATGAAAGAAATTAGAGAGCCTTCCCTCTTCTTGAAGTTTTTGAAATACTTTTAGAAGAATAGGGGCAATTCTTCTTTGAATGTTTGGTAAAATTAATCTACGAAGCCATCTGGACTGAAACTTTTGTTTTTTGGGAGGTTTTTAATTATTATTTGATTTTGTTGGTGCTAATTGGTCTGTTCAGATTTTCTGTTTCTTTTTGACTTAGTCATGGGACATTGTATGTTTCTAGGAATGTATCCATTTCTTCCAGATTGTCCAATTTATTGGGATATAATTGCTCATAGTATTTTCTTATAATCTTTTGTATTTCTGTGAAGTGCATAGTTACTTCTCTCTCTTTTCTGGTTTTATTTATTTGAGTCCTCTCTCCTTTTTCCTTGATAAGTCTGGTTATGGGTTTATCGATTTTGTTTATTCTTTCGAAGAACCAGCTCTTGGTTTTATTAATCTTTAATATTGTTTTTCTAGATTCTATTTTCTTATTTCTGCTCTGATCTTTATTATTTTCTTCCTTCTACTCACTTTGGGCTTTGTTCGCTGTTTTAATTCTAGTTCTTTTAAGTGTAAGTTTAAATTGTTTAAAAACAAGATTTTTCTTGTTTCTTGAGGTAAGCCTGTATTGCTATGAATTTTCCTTTTAGGACTTCTTTAGCGTCCCATAGATTTTGAGTCATTGTGTTTTCATTTTCATTTGTCTCTAGGTATCTTTTGATTTCTTTCTTGATCTCATTTTTAACCCATTTATTGTTTAGTAGCATGTTATAGCCTCCATGTGTTTGTGTCTTTTTCAGTTTTTTCTTGTAGTTGATTTCTAGTTTCATACCACTGTGGTCAAGAAGACTTGTTTTGTGTCCTAACATGTGATCTATCTTGGAAAATGTTCCAGGTACACTTAATAAGAATGTATATTCTGCTGCTTTAGGGTGAAACACTCTGAAAATATCAATTAATCTATCTGGTCTAGTGGTTGTGTTTTAAGGCTTCTGTTTCCCTGTTGATTTTCTGTCTGGAAGATCTGTCCATTGGTATCAATGGGGTGTTAAAATCCTCTGCTATGAGTGTATTACAGTTGATCTCTCCTTTTATGTCAATCAATAATTGCTTTATATATGTAGGTGCTCCTATGTTGGTGCATATATATTTACTAAGGTTATGTTCTCTTGATGTATTGATCCATTTATCATTATGCAATGCCCTTCTTTGTCTTTTATCCTAGCCTTTGTTTTAAATTCTATTTGTCTGATATAAGTATTGCTACCCTGGCTTTTTTCTCATTCCATTTGCATAAAATATCTTTTTTCATCTCTTTACTTTCAGTCTCTGAGTGTCATTTGATCTGAAATGGAACTTTTGTAGACAGTATATGCATGGTTCTTGTTTTCTTATCCATTCGGCTACCCTGTATTTTTTGATTGGAGCATTTAATCCACTTACATTTGGAGTGATTATTGATAGTTACTGACATTTTATTATTCATATTTCTTCTTCTTCTTCTTCTTCTTCTTCTTCTTCTTCTTCTTCTTCTTCTTCTTCTTCTTCTTCTTCCTTCTTCTCTCTCTCTCTCTCTCTCTCTCTCTCTCTCTCTCTCTCTCTCTCTCTCCAAGAATCCCCTTAACATTTCTTGTAATACTGGCTCTTTGGTGATAAATTTCTTAAGCTTTGACCAGTCTGTCTTCATTTCTGTCTGGTTCGTTTTTATGGTTTCCATGTTCTTTTTCTGCTTACCATCACTCTACTGAAGTTCTCATTGATCACATCCATTTCTCTCTAAGTTCATTGAGAACCCTCAAAACCAAAATCTGTCTTTGGTAGGATGCTTGCCGACTAACACCAATAAAGGCTTAGCTACAACAGAATATTACACACAACCCACACAAAGATCATGTCTAGAGCCCCTGGCACAGTTGATTAGGGAGAGTGCGCCACTGGGCCACACAGGACACCTTCCACATAAGGCCACCTGGTCAGGGCTGAGAAATGAAACAAATCTTTCTAACACATAGAAATGAACGTGGAGAGGCCAATAAAATGAGAAAAATGAAGAAACATTTCACAAATGAAACAACAGGATAAAACTCCAGAAAATAAGGAGGGAAGAAAACTAGGTTTACTAAAAAGATTAACTCTGCAAGAGATGTCCCATTTCATTTCCTGCTAAAAGATTAAGAATTTAGCAAGTGATATTCCATTTCAAATTGTATACACATACCACATCTTCTTTATGCATTTGTCCATTAAATGACACCTAAGTTGCTTCCATATCTTGGCTATTGTAAATAATGCTGCAATAGAAGTGCATTAATGTTTAGGATTTCCTTGGATAAATACCCAGAAGTAGGATTACTAGATGATATAGTAGTTCTATTTTTAATTTTTAAAGGCATCTCCATACTGTTTTCCATAGTGGCTGCACCAATTTACAAATCCACCAATAGTGCACAAGGGTTCCCTTTTCTCCACATCCTTACCAGCATTTGTTATTTATCGATTTTTTCAAGAGAGCTGACAGCTGTGAGATGATATCTCACTGTAGTTTTAATTTGCATTTTTCTCATGATTAATGATGTTGAGCTTTTTTGCACGTCTATTGGCCATTTGAGCATCCTCCTTAGATATATGTCTATTTAGGTCCTCTGCCCAGTTTTTTAATATGGCTATATAATAAGCCACCCCAAAACATAGTGGGTTGCAACAACAATAAATTATTCATTCAAGCTTCTGCAATTGAAGCTGGGCTCAGCTGGGGCATTCTTCTAATGGCTTCCCTTTGGAGTTTCATGCAGCTGCAATGGTTTAGTGGCTCGAGTGGGACAGGAGGGTCTAGGGTAGCCTTACACACATCTGGGGTCTCAGTGCTCATGTCATCAAGGCTCTCCACATTAGCTCTCATCATTAGGCTATCTCTGGTTTCCTTACATAGCAATGGCAGCATTTCAAGAGAGTGATAGTGGAAACTATAAGAGTCCTTGAGGTGTGGGCTTCAGAACCCACACAGCTTCACTTCTATCTTATTCTATTGGTCTAAACAAATCACAGGGGCAGCCCATATACAAGGACAGGAAACCAGACTCCTTCCCTCTTCCCCTGGCTGGAGGAACCACAAAGCACAATGGCCAGGTTTTTCAATCTCCACAGTCTTCACAAGCCAAGGCTCTGTTTCTGAAATAGAACCACAATTCCACTGTCACAGCTATATATATAGGTGTGTGTGTGTGTGTGTGTGTGTGTGTGTGTGTGTATATATACACACATATTATATATATACACATATATATATACACATACATGTATATATATACACCTATATATGTTTGTATGTATGTATATAAATATATTAATGTGTGATATAATGACTTATTATTGATTTATAACTTCAGAATTATATTGTATTAATACAACTATAATGGTGTTCGGGGATTTTTTGTGTGTGTGTGTAAGTATTATTAATGGGTGTTTGAACTCGAATAGAAACAGAGATAGTAATCTTCAAAGTTTACATTCTAATGTGTCTAACTGGCTCATTAAAAAAGCAACTTTAAAATATTAAAATGTTTCATGATTAAAGAATAGGAAAACTCTTGTGAGAAATTATGTATTTAATTTATTGCAAATGGACTATCAAAATGTTTATTCTCATCACAGTTTCTGAGAGTTTAGAGAGATGGAGAGAAGTTAACTGGGGCTAGATCCCTGACCTCCACGATGATAATTAAATGTACCTTCGTGACAAGCCACAGCAGCTGCAGACTACAACGGCAGCCACTCTGTAAGTGGCCCACAAATCCTGAACACCAGGAAGTTGGCCAGGTGCAACCTTTGTCCAGCTACAGGGCTCCTTCCAATGTCACTTTAACAATTGAGACCATGAGTATGTACATAAGTGATATTATCAACAGCAAAAAGACTTTTAGAAAAGAGATTCAAAACTACTTTACAAAAAAATAGATAATTTACAGAACAACGGGTCTAAGGAGACCACGAACTCTTCGGAGGGCAGAAATCCTTAAGGAACCTGAGGACAGCACTGAATAGCAGCAGTCATAAGGGTTAAGAGCCCTGACTTTGTAGTAGGCAGCCTGGCCCCCATTGTTGTGTGACCTTAGATAGGTTACCTAACCTCCTTGAACTTTCATTTCCTCATAGTGTTGTTTTGAGAGTTAAATGAGATAACATGTATAGAGTATTTAGAGGTAAGTTTGGCACATTTAAGCGTGAGATATAATAGCTATTGTTGGGAAGCACATGTCAATCATCTTTATGTTCCCAGATCCTACCAAACTGCTCAGTGCAGTGCAGTGCAAATGGTCAAATGATGTTTGTTCAGTTAACACTAATGAACTGATTAAATGTGATAATGCTAAAGATGCATATTATCTCCTTCCTGGCAGCATTCCTTTCTTAGAAAACCCCTCCTGTCCCTCCCTTAACCTATGGGGTGCCACTGCTGTCTGTTTGGTCAACACTGATTCTGCAAGAGTGGGCACTAGCCTCAGACATAGCCAATCAAAGAGTATTGGGCTTTGAAGCTATGAGGTCCTGAAGAGTAGACCAGAGATTGTTAAACTACAATTCTCAGGTCAAATCCAGCCCACTATCTGATTTTGTAAATAAAATATTAGAACATAACCACACTCACTCACTTAGGTATCATCCATGGCTGCTTATATACTACAAAGGTAGAGTTGAGTTGAATAGTTGCAACGAAAAGCATAAGGCCTGCAAATCCTAAAAATATTTATTGCCCGGCTCTTTATAAAAAATTTTGGTTAAATCCTGGTGTAGACCAACACCTGGCAACCATTTTGCATCATGTGTATATTAAAAACTAAGCAGAAAAGACTAATCTGCAGAGAGAATTGGAAAAAAACATACAGACAACAGAGCATTTGGTCACAGAAAGCAAGAGAGCAGAAGAAAGAGTGGCAGAGGCTACAGAGGCTTGACGAGGGCTGCGGGACACTTCCGATGAGGAAAGCTCTTGTGGTGAGCAAGGAGCACTGGCTGTGTGCAGGAATTCTCAGGCTTTCCCCATTGGACTCTGAGTGTCCTCAGGAGATGGCAGCTGGCTTTTTCTGGAGCAAGAGATCCAAGAGAAAGCAAGATGGAGGCTGCAGTGTCTTTTATGACCTAAGTTTGGAAGCCACACATCATTGTTCCCACAATCCTTTTGGCTACACACAGGTCAAGCCGCACACACATCAGGGCAAGAATACAGGGAGGAGAGAATCTCTGGAAGCCATCAGGAGACCTTCCAATGCCTGTGAGGCCCTTCTGAACTTCCGCCATGGGTTTTAGCAAGATCCTCCTTGCTCCTATAAGAACCATGTTCCTCTTTTTTCACTGAAGATGAGTGCTTTTGTATCCTCGCAGCAAATGAACCCTGACTAAGAAAGCAATGAAAAGAGAGAGAGAAAAAAAACACTTTATTATTTGTCCCAACACTTTTCATCACATGTAGGGGTCTCTGAGGTCTGGCTCTTCCAGAATCTTTTTGGTAGCCTTGTGTCTCTTCCTGGTATGCGGCATTCAGCACTAGCTCCTAGTCATCTACGCAACAAGAGTGACTGTCAGAACCTAGGGATATGGCTGCAAACAAAATAGAATAAGACCCGGCTTCCTGGAGCTGACATTCCAGTGTGGAGAGACAGGCACATCACCAGGCAGTGATGTGTTAAAAAAAGATAATTAAAGACAAAATATGTGCATATGTGGGTGCTATTTTGTAAAGGGTGGTCAGAGAAGGCCTCTGTGCTGAAGTGGCATTTGAGCAAAGAGCTAAATGAAGAACAGAAGTGAGCCAGGAGAACATCGGAGGAAAGAGGGCACAGGAGTTTGCTGGGAAGCCGAGAAGTGGGCAGTAGGAGCAGGATGTGGGATTGGGGAGATCCTTTTAAGATGGGGCTATAGCTTTCCCTGTAGCCATGGAGCAACTCATGATTCAGGGATTCAGAGAGTGGGAGGAATGAAATGCAGAAGTCAAAGAAAGGAAAGAGTCTCCAATAGAGCTCCTCCCATTGCAACAGGAGGACAGATGGGATATGGCACAGGTGGAAGCAGGTTGAAGACATGATGGAAGACAGGGAATTGGGTATGAATACTCTGGATTCTCAATGGAGCTTGAGGCTGAGCGATGGACCTCAGGGGGTTCAAAGGTATGAGGAGTAAGAAAAGATGAGTGATAAACTTCTGGCAATTCAGAAAACAAATCTCAGGGCAGTGCTTGTGAACTTTTAAAGTAGAAAGGAATCGCCTGGGGACATTTGTTCAAGTACTGATCCTGATTCGTAGATCTGGGTGGAGCCCGTGCTTCTACATTTTCAACAAACTCCCTAGCAGTACCTGTGCTATTGTTCTAGGACCACCTCTTAAGTGGGAAGAGATATAGGATTTGTGGGCAGTGTATAGGGACCTTTGAGGTTTGTGGCCATCAGTTAAAGTGAAGACATTCACCCTGGCTGTTGTTCTTCTCTCCTGCTTGGGTACAGGGATGGAGTAGAGAATAGTTGGGTTTAATTGAGGAGGCTGAAGAGAGAGCCAATAAGTTAGTGATAGTTACAAGGAAGTATTGTTAACGATGTGACATTTAATGATGTGACATGAGGGTTTTAGGCAAGTGTTATAGACTGAATGTTAGTCTCCTCCCCAAATTCATATGTTAAAATCTACCGCTAAATGTTATGGTATTTGGAAGTGGGAGCTTTGGTATGTGCTCAGGTTGAGGGTGAAGCCCCATTAATGAGATTAATGCCCTTCTAAAGGAGCCCCCAGAGCACTCTCTTGCCCCTTCCACCATGTGAGGACACAGGGAAAGACAGCCAGCCATGAACCATTAAATAGGTCCCAACCAGATCCTGAACTCGGACACATGATGCTGGCACCTTGATCTCAGACTTGACAGCCTTGAAAACTGTGAGAAATAAGTTTCTGTCATTTATGAGCCACCCAATCTGTGGTGTTTTGTTACAGAATCCTGAACCAAGAAGCCAAGGATCCAACTGAGATTTTGTTGTCAGACTTCTCTGACAGCTATGCAGAGAGTGGCTTGAAGGGAGGTGCAGGTTATTATCAGGCTATTATAGTTATTTAGACCAGATGATGCCAAAGTGTGGACCCCGGACCAGCAGCATCAGTATCACTGAGAACTTGTTAGAAATGCACATTTCAGGCCCTGTTGCAGACATACTGAATCAAAAACTCTGGAGATTGGGTCCTGAAATCTGAGTTCAAGAAGCTCTCCCAATGATTGATGCAAATTAAAGTCAGACAGGAGAAGATGGAGGTTTGGATGACGGTAGTGGGGAGGGAGTGGATGAAGCTCTATCTCATGGAAGAATGTCTAGGACAGAGTAAGGGAATATGTAGGTGAGGTAGTGGGAGGTGTTAGGTTTCTGGGAGAAGGAAAAGGACCAATGGGAGTATTGTGTGCCGGAATGGGAAGAATAGAGGAGGAGCCAACATTTAGGTCAAGATAAGGAGTTTGGATCTGTCCATGGAACAGAGCACATATGTTCTGGAGAACTTGGCTGGAAAGTAAAGTTGTGGATAAGAACCACATTCCACACTAGCTCCCAGAGTGAGAATGGAGATGCTTTCCTGCGGGAAGGCTCCATTGGCCACTATGGGACCTGGTGCGACAATGTCATCCCACGGCTCCCTGATGGTTAGGAGAGCAAGGGGTCCCAGGGTGGTCTCAGAGGCAGGCCGGCCCACTATATCCTCTAACCTATATAACAAGTGCACAAGGGTGGGAGCAGGGATGCTGTCTCCAAGCTGGCGTCTCTTTTCCAGGGATCTCAATACAGTTTGTCTTGCACATGGACAGCATTATACCTTGTGAACTTTGGAGTGGCCAGGAGAGAGGCTGCTGCAGTTGATGACACCAACTTGTGACACAAAAGACTGGAAAGAGCCATAAAGAAGCCTATGCTCCTTGTTTTATAAGCACAGAAACCAGGGGCCCTGTCCACAGGCTCAGGAGTGGTTAGCACAACAGAAAAAAAACAGAATCCCAGGCTCCCCGTTGTTTCTCTAATCAGTCTTCTCTTATGAAGAACTGGCATACAACCAAACAGCAAAAACTCTGGAAAGAATTGGTATCTTTTGCATGAGCACGGCCTTCATTGAAAAGTGTTTTCTGTATATGCCCTTGGTGTCAGTTCTCCCATGAGCACTACTGCATCTCTGCTGCATCACAAAGGTCATGTGGACAGACACCCAGCCAGGGCAGACTCCAGGTCAGGCACATCTTTTCGAGCTTCCCATTGCGGCCTCTGAAGTGTTGCAGGATGGATGGGTGGGCGAATGGATGATTGCAGAAATGAGATGGAGAATATCACCTGGACGGTCAGACTCAAGAATACAAATTCAGTGACAGAACATCAGATTGGCATGAATTGGTTTTTCTGGCACAGAAGGCTAAGTCTTGGAGGAAAAACTGCCATGGCCCAGAGGCAGACATCAGCAATCAATTACAAGTAGTTTCCACAGTTGTTTTTCCCTGTGTCTTGATTCCCTCAATGGAGAGGGAGTAAACAATTAACACTTGCTCCTAAACTGTCCTCAATACTCTTAGGAAGGGGCTATGAAACTCAACCTTCCCGAATGATAGAGGAGAAAAGAAAGAAGAGTTAATTCTCAATATCTTCACTTTCTGAATTAGTCGGGGTAGTAAAAATAATCACCAGTAGATGCAAGTAGCTGTAGCAGGTTCCCAGGGGAAAAAAGAAAAGAAAGAAAGAAAGAAAGAAAGAAAGAAAGAAAGAAAGAAAGAAAGAAGGAAGGAAGGAAGGAAGGAAGGAAGGAAGGAAGGAAGGAAGGAAGGAAGGAAGGAAGAAAGAAAGAAAGAAAGAAAGAAAGAAAGAAAGAAAGAAAGAAAGAAAGAAAGAAAGAAAGAAAGAAAGAAAGAAAGAAAGAAAGAAAGAATAAAGGCTGTTTTGTTTCTCTTTGCCTCAGGGTCTTTAGCTGGACCCCTGACCAGGTCTGCCAGTCACTTGGCTCCTCCCTGGAGGGTTGGAGCCTTGGGGCTCCTTCTGGCCACAAAGGTGTTTTGCTGCTTTTGGAATCAGGCAGAGTTTGGTTCCACAGCACTATCTGTATGACTCTCAGTCAGTTACTTAACCTCTCTGAACCTTATTTCCTCATCTGTGAGGAAGAACAGCTAGATCTTTCCTAGTTTAAGTGATGTAGCACACTGGGAGTCAGGGCAAGTCAGTGACGCACTGGCAGGTCAATGGGGGGTGGGGAAGGCAGAAGGAGGACAGCTAGAGGCGACCTCTTCACTTGGCCTCCAAACTGCATTCTGTGTACTCTTGCCTGGCTTGGTGTGTCCAGGGATGGTTATGGAGACAACGTGCTCTCTTTAGGTAGACATCAGGAACAGGGCTGAATAAAACGTTTCCTGATGCCCTAGGCCAATGTGCAGGGTGGGAAAGGGCACTCAAGGGTGGGCAGGGGCCACCAAGGGAGGACAAACCCTTTAACTCCATTTTTTGGAGGCATACTACTAATCTTGTTGGTAATAGGCTGCATTCCTGCATTCCAAGACTGTCAAACTGACGACAGTAAGCTATTGAACTTCTCTGAGCTTCAATTTCTTCAGCCCATTTTTTGGAGGCATACTACTAATCCTGTTGGTAATAGGCTGCATTCCTGCATTCCAAGACTGTCAAACTGACGACAGTAAGCCATCAGAAAAGGCGACTTGGTTTATTCAAAGAAACAAGACAGATTAAACAAACTTTTACCCAGCACCTACTGTGTTCCAATCTCTGTGCGGGGTTTTCACTTACGTTTTCTCATTTAACTTTCTCAGCAACCCTCTGAGTGAGGGTTTATTTTCTGTGTTTCTGATAAGACAATTAAAGCACTCTAAGAGAAGTTATTTGCACATAGTTAAAACATGGCTCCATCAGGATGTGTATTAGTTTGCTAGGGCTGCCATAACAAAGTACCCAAAAGTGGGCAATTTAAAGCTATTGAACTTCTCTGAGCTTCAATTTCTTCAGCCCAGAAGAGCCACACAGAGTTTTCTGAGGAGTGAAGGCAGCAATGTAGACAAAGGACTTGGATAGTTCCCACTAAGTGTTTTTATGTTAGATGACTTCATGACATGGAGTCCTCTGCTGAGGATCCATGGGAGAAATTTTCCCAGCCTGTAGTACTAGGAATAATTGGGCTTTTCTCTGAGAAATCAGACCAAAACAAAATCTCAGGAATCATGTAATTAGTGAATTTCTTCCTTTGCTTCCTTGGCTACTTGGTAGTTCAGGGCCTAATTTGTAGTCTTCCTTTAGGCTTAAATTTTATTTTATTTTTGGAATAGAAAAAAATAGATTTAACATTTAGCCTCCAGAATACACAATCATCTCAGAGAAACTACGACACCAGTGTCTGCATATTTGAGGTAATATCTGCATAATTCGTAACTCTCACAGCAATGAGAAATGTAATTTTATTGCCATCGTGTCATTTTGTGCCTTACAAAGGGCATCTGAAGTCTTCTTTAATTTAATTTCCAGTTGTTTCTGGTCTTCTTCCAGTTTTCTATTTTCTGTTTCCAAAATGTGCTCCTATTCTTCGTTATAGCTTTCCAATTGCCATTTTAGCTTTTCATTCTCTTTCAAGAGTTGTTTGGCAGCCTTGTTAGTATTTTCTGCTTGAGTTTTAAGTATGCCTTTGTTTGACAGTTTTTGTCAGCTGAGTAATAAGGGTAACCAGACATCTCAACACCAGCGGAAAATAAATAAATAAATTATGAAAATGCAGAAATATAAAGATTTCTTTGAGACTGAAAAAGTTTCATCTGTGTATGTTCATGAGCACCAGCTCATTTCAGTGGTGGGAGGAGAGAAATATTTCCTTGCTTCTCTCACAGCATCTAGAAACAAGATAATCAGTAGGACTGTCATAGTAAGGAAAGCCTTGTTCCAAAAAGTTGCAATTTTATCCTAGGCATTAAATAAAAAAATCTTCTGTCATCTCTGAGGAGGAATAAAGGTAGACAGAAAATTAAAAAGAGTCATATTCCAGCATAAAGAAAGGTCACAATTACCACCTGTTGGAATGTCATTTGTTCTCTTTAGACCTGTGACTGGCCTGGCTTCTGCCCCTGTTTTGTGGTCACCAACTAGGGCTGCATTTTAGAACTGGAAATGACCTATGGCTTCTTCTTGTTTTTCCCAACTAATGTTATTTTCCCTTTGCTTTGAATTCTTTACTAAACAGTCATTCTTATTGTATAAATGTATATTTTGAAGTTTCTGCATATAGATTTTCATCCCTGTGGTAGTCCTCAAATTAGAAGAGCTTGTGTCTGAAAGTCTTGTTTATACATTGCTCAATGGGAACTTATAAACTCATTGTTTTCATACAAGCGACATTCTAAAGGATAATTAGGTTCCTAGCCAGCTCATAAGCATCAGTCTAATAGTATAATAGGAGTGTTCATTCTAATAAGGAGCCATCATTTATAATTTTGTTTCTCTGGAAATGTGATTAGAATACCAGTGGGGTTCATGAATGACAAATTTTCTCCTGATCCATACATAAATGAGTTCCCTAGATGCCCACTTGCACTTGTTATTTCTCTTGTTCACCTACATTGACTCCTGCTATGAGAGTGAAGATGAGACCGTGTTAAGGAAGGAAGGAAGGCTTTGGAGCCCTGACAGTGGAATGGGGGGAATAGGAGAAAGAAAAAGAACTGGGTGACTTAAACAACAGAAATTTATTGTCTCACAATTCTGCAGGCTAGAGGTCTGAAATAAGGTATTTGTGGGATTGGTTCCTCCTAAAGGATATGAGGAAAAAAATTAGTTTAGGCCTTTCTTGTTAGTTAGTTAGTTTGTTTATTTTTTATTTATTTATTTTACAGGAGAAAAGAAAAGCTTTATTAGAAAGGAAAGTACACTTCCAGACATGGAAGCAAGCCTGAGCAAAAGAAGCATGGCTCAAAAGGCCTCTTCCTAGGTTTTAGATGGCTGTCCTCATGTTGACATCAATCATAGTAGATTAAGGCCCACTCAAATAATCTCATTTTAACTTTGTTTCCTTTATATGGAGTCTATCTCAAAATAAAGTCATGTTCTGAAATATTGAGGGTTAGAATCTCAACCTATGACTTTTGGGGGACACAATTCAACCCATAATAACCCAGAATTCTGGATTCTAAACCTGGTACTTTCTTGTATATTCAAGCAGTGATTCTCAACTTGGATTTACCTGATGAGCATTTAAAAAATATTGATGTCTGAAATTAAAACCATAATGAGATATCATCTCATGCCTGTCAAAATGGCTATCATCAATAAATCAAAAAATAAATTTGGAGAAGATATGGAAAAAGGTAATCTTTGTACACTGTTGGTGGAATTGCAAATGAGTATAGCAACTATGGAAAACAGTTTGGAGTTTCTTCAAAAAATTAAAAATAGAACTAACTTTTGACTCACCAATTGCACTTTGGAATATTTATCCAAAGAAAACAACAACAACAACAACAACAACAATAACAACAAACTAGTTCATAAAGATCTATGCATTCCTATGTTCATAGCAGCAAATACATGGAAGCAACCTAAATGCCCATCAATAGACAATGGCTAAAGAAGTTATGGGAACTTTGGAGAAATATAGTGAAGTGAGAGATGTCCCCAGATCTCTCCCCTTGAAATAACAATAAGTTTGAACATCCAAAACTCAATTAAAAATATACAAACTGCACACCAGCCTATCTGAGCATGGGATCGGCACATAAGAGCTACTACAGGTTAGAACCCCAGGTGTTGGGAGAAACAAAGAAACTGCCTCTCACAGATGCTGGAGCTTCCTGTAGGAGGGAGGAAGAGAGAAGGTGCAGTGAGTTCCCTGTACAGCCCTGCCTGAGAAATGAATGAGTTCCACAGGGCTGGCAGCAGGGCCCAGTCAAAAGGGAAGAAAGCAGAGA
Organism: Cynopterus sphinx; assembly: GCA_030015415.1. Lineage (NCBI taxonomy): Eukaryota > Metazoa > Chordata > Mammalia > Chiroptera > Pteropodidae > Cynopterus > Cynopterus sphinx. The sequence continues at coordinate 84,062,732 of CM057381.1, read as the reverse complement.
AGCAGAGACAGCAAAGAAACAACAGTTGATTTTTAGCAGCTGCGGCTGCAAAACTGAGGCTTAGCCACAGCCCCCACCCCCAACCCAGGGAGCCACTCCCCTACTATCCTCCAAGACGCAACACCACGGAGCCCCAGGGGAATCTGAGCAAACACTGCCACAACTGTCACTAACACTGACGATGACTGAGGCTGAGGGTAGCAAGTGTAGTTAAACATCTATAAGAAAAAAAAAGGCATTATTAAGGCTTTACACAAAGCAAGGATTCAAGAGCTTAGATGCTACATACTGCAAATCAAAAGAAAAGTGCCTTCTTTGCAACAGAGTAAAGAGAGACCTTTATTTAATAGAACTTCTGGAGATAAAAAACACACTGAAAAAGGTAAAAAATAAAATAACAAGCTTGGGGAATAGAGTCAACCAAATGGAAAAAAGGATCAGTGAAAACAAAGGCAGAAATCTAGAATAAATCAGAAGGAAGAAGAGAGAAACTGAAGACTGAAAAATAATGAAAGAGAAACACAAGAACTAGCTGATACCATCAGGAGAGGAAACATAAGAATAATGGGCATTCTCAAAGGGGAGGAAAAGGAGAAGGGACTAGAAAGCATTTTCAGGCAAATAGCTGATGAGAATTTCCCAAATCTAAGGAATGAGCTGGAGCTTGGAATTCAAGAAGTCAACAGAACATCCAGTTATATCAACCCAAAAGGGCTTTCACCAAGACACATTGTATTAAGATTATCAAAAATCAATGACAAAGACAGAATTCTTGGGGCAGCCAGGGAAAAGATCCAGCTAAGCTCTCCTTTAGATATGAAAGAGAAATAAAGAACTTTCCAGACATACAAAAATTGAGAGAATTCTCTACTATGAGTCCTGCATTACAGGAAATACTGATATACTTCAGCTCACCTAAAACAAAATGACAAAATAAATAAAATAAAATAATAAAATAAAATAAAATAAAATAAAATAAAATAAAATAATTAGGAGTAAGGTGACTATCAGGGAAATAGGAGCAGAGGAGTGCAACCCTTACTAAGAACAGGGCACTGTAAGCTTAAATGATAAGAAGAGATTTGCTATAACAGGATAGTAATGAAAATTCAGCATACATAGTGACAAATTGAGACAACGACTGAAAACAGGAGGATTCAAAGATCTAAATTCACAAAGGGGAATGGAGATATGGTACATGCAGAAGCAGAAGAAAATAAATGACTGTACACACACACACACACACACGTATACATATACATACATACATATAACTATCTTTTACATGTTTGTAATGGTAACCACACACCAAAGTATATAACATAAAAAAAGAAGGACCAGAGGGAAAACCCACAAAAGCCAATCAAAATGAAAAAACAGAAACATAAGGACAAGGAAGCAATGAAAATATTGAGCTACCAGAAAGCAAAAGATAAAATGGCTACAAGAAGACTTCATATTTCAATAATCTCCCTAAATATAAATGGACTGAACTCCCCAATAAAAAGGCATAGAGCTGCAGATTGGATCCAAAAACAAAACCCCACCATATGCTGCCTCCAGGAAACACATCTCAGTTCCAAAGACAAATATAAACTCTAAGTGAAAGGGTGAAAAATGATATTTCAAGTAAATGGCATTCAGAGAAAAGTGGGAGTAACGGTACTAATATCAGATGAAATAGATTTTAAAATATAAAAGGTAAAAAAAGATACTGAGGGACACTTCATAATGATAAAGGGAATTATGCACCAAGAAGACATAACACTTATTAATATCTATGCTCCCAATCAGGGATCCCCAAAGTATATAAAGCAATTACTACCAGAACTACAGGGAGAAACATTAAAACGTTATCATAGTAGGGGGCTTAAATACCCACTGTCAGATATGGAATGATCATCCAAACAGAAAATCAATATGGAAATAACATTCTTAAATGACACATCAGACCAACTGGACATAATTAAGAATTACAGAGTCCTTCATCCCAAAACAGTTGCTAATACATTCTTCTCTAGTGCACATGAAACATCTCAAGGATTGACCACGTACTGGGACACAGAGATAGCCTCATCAAATATAAGAGGGTTGAAATCATACCAACTATATTCTCTGATCATAATGCTTTGAGACAGGACATCAACTGTAAAAGGAAGTGGGGAAGAACCACAAAGACGTGGAGATTAAACAACATGCTACTGAAAAATAACTGGGTTAGAGAAGAAATAAAAAGAGATTAAGAGATACATAGAAATGAATGATATTGATAGTACAACATATCAAAACTTTTGAGACAAAGCAAAAGCAGTCATAAGAGGAAAGTTCATATCATTACAGGCTTATCTCTAAAACCAAAAACAAGCCCTGAAAACAACCTAACATTTCATCTTAAGCAACTAGAAAAGAAAGAACAAATGAAAACTAATGTAACCAGAAGGAAAAAAATAATCAAAATTAGAGCAGAAATAAATGAAATTTAAAAAAAAATAGAAAAGATAAATGCAACAAATAGCTTGTTCTTTGAGAAGGTTATTAAAATCGACAAATCCCTGGCTAGATTCACTAAAGAAAAAAGAGAAAAGACACAAATAAACAAAATCAGGGATGAAAGAGGGAAAATTACAACAGACACTGCAAAAGCACAAAGGATCATACAAGAATACTATGAAAAAGTATATAACACCAATTTAATAACCTAGAAGAAATGAACCTGTACTTAGAAAAATACAACTTTTCTAGACTCAATCAAGAAGAACTAGAAATATATCAGCAGTACGAAAATTGAAACAGTCATCCAAAACCTACCAAAAAGTAAAAGTCCAAGACCAGATGGCTTCACCAGTGAATTCTACCAAACATTCAAAGAATATTTAATATCTATTCTCCTCAAACTCTTCTAAAAATCCAAAGAGGAGGCAATACTTCCCAACTCATTTAATGAGGCAAATATCACCCTGACACCAAAACCTGATAAAGATAACACACAAAAAAGAGAACTACAGACCAATATCTCTCATGAACACAGATGCAAAAATCCTAAATAAGATGCTGGCAAACCAAATACAGCAACATATTTAAAAGATTATATACCATGACCAAGTGGGTTTCATCCCACAGGTACAGGGATGGTTCAACATATGCAAATCGATTAATGTGATACACCACATAAATAAATTAAAAAATAAGAATCATATGATCATACCAATACATGCAGAAAAAGCCTTCAACAAGATACAGCATCCATTTATGATCAAAACACTTAACAAAATTAGTATAGAAAGAAAATATCTTAACATAATAAAGGCTATTCTGACAAACCCTCAGCCAATATTGTACTTAGTAGCGAAAAACTAAAAACCTTTTCTCTAAGATTAGGAATAAGGCAAGGCTGTCCACTATTGCAACTGTTATTCAATATAATATTGGAGGTCCTAGACAGTGCAATCAGCCAAGAGAAAGATATAAAAGGCATCCAAATAGGAAATGAAGAAGTCAAACTGTCACTATTTGCAGATGACATGATGCTCTACATAGAAAACCCTAAAGACTCCACAAGAACACTAATAGAAATGATAAGCAAATTCAGTAAATTTTCTGGATACAAAACCAGTGTTCAGAAATCCATAGCGTTCCTATATTTTTATAATGAAGTGTCAGAAAAAGTAGTAGAAAAAAGAATTCCTTTTGCAATTGCAACAAAAGAATAAAATATCTAAGAATAAATTTAACAAAACATGTGAAGGACCTATATAATGAAAACTATAAGACCTTATTAAAAGAAATTGAAGAAGATACAAAGAAATGGAAAGATATTCTGTGTTCTTGGATTGGAAGAATCAACAGAGTCAAAATGACCATATTACTTAAAGCATTATACAGATTTAATGCAATTCTCATCAAAATCCCATCAGCATTTTTAAAGAAATTGAACAAAAATCATCAGATTTGTATGGAAGCACAAAAGACCCCAAAATGCCAAAGCCATTATGAGAAAAAAGAATGAGGCTGGAGGCCTCACTCTGCCTGACTCCAAATTATACTACAAAGTGACAGTAATTAAAATGGCATAGTATTGGTAGCGAAATAGATACACGGACCAGTGAAACAGAATCGAGAGTCCAGAAGTAAACCCATATTTATATAAGCAAATAATTTTTGACAAAAAAGCCAAAAACATACAGTGTAGAAAGGAAAGCCTTTTCAATAAATGGTGCTGGGAAAACTGGAAAGCCACCTACAAAAGAATGAAACTAGACTGTTGTCTGTCACCATACAACAACATGAACTCAAAATGGATTAAAGACCTGAATATAAGACCTGAAAAAATAAAAAGCATAGAAGCAAACGTAGGAACTAAACTCAAAAACCTTCAACTTAAAGAAGATTTTAGGAATTTGATCTCCTAGGCAAGGAAAGTAAAAGCTAAAATAAATGAATGGGACTATATCAAACTAAAAAGCTTCTGCTCAGCAAAAGAAACTGTCAATAAGATAGAGACAATCATCCGAATCAGAAAATATATTTGCAAGCAACGCCTCTGATAAGGTCCTAATCCAACAAACAAACAAACAAACAAAAAACATAACATAACACTAACAAAAAAGCAAATGATCCAATCGAAAAATGGGCCAAAAACCTGAACAGACACTTCTCCCTCAAAGACATACAAATGGCCAACAAATATTTGAAAAGATGCTCAACATCGCTAGCAATTAGGAAAATGCAAATCAAAGCCACAATGAGATAGCATCTAATGTTTGTTAGAATAGGTTTAACCAACAGGACAAGTAATAACAAATGTTGGAGAGGATGTGGAGAAAAAGGAGCCCTCATACCTCATATACTGCTGGTGGGACTGCAAATGAATTTGCCTTCCAGTGATAGTAAACAACAGCATCAAATCAGATCCACAACTTTAGATTTAATAGTTGTGCTTGAGGTGAGGGCTAACTTTGGGTAATCACTTCCCCTTCTCTTCCACACCCCCAGGGCTGACAAATGTAGTCCAGGAGGGTCTCTTCTTAATGTTGAACAGCCCTAGAAGGCAACAAGTAAAGTGCTGAACACTGTTTTGGTATGGAATGAATGACTGTGGGTTTCCTGTGCCCTGGCTTCTTTCCTCACTGTGGCTGATCCATCCCCACCCTCTGGGCTAGTTGGGGCTGACTGAGAATGAGCTAATTAGGACTTCCTGTAAATGTTTTACTAGACAGAGGAGTCTATACCTCTAGGGGAAAAAGAATTCACAAGTCTAATAAGAAAGTTGAGAAGTACAACTCTTTGAAGTGAAAAATCACATATTAGACTATAAAATCCAAGTACACATATGAAAACAAATGACTCAATAATTTAACACTGGCCTAATAACCATAAAAAAAGAGTTAAAAATATAATGACACTAAACAAGAGCAAGAAAACAAAACAAGAAATTTTAGGTATGAAAATTTAATAGTTGAAATGAACACCTTGAATGGATAAATAATAGAGCAAATTAGCAGCTTGGAAGATCAGGAGGAGAAATCTTTTAGAAGGAAGAAGGAAAGAATAAAAATATATAAAATATAAAGAAAAGGCTAAGTTTCTTCAGTGGTTGGAATAGAAGAACTGCCATGTGTGTAATAAGAGTCTTAGAAAGAGAGGAAAAATAAAAATGAAAAAAAAAAAGAAAGAAATGCTTAAAGAAAAACTGAAATGATTTTCTGTAATTATAAAAAGATGAAAGATTTAAAGGGTTACAGAAGAGAGATAAGTTAAAAAGTCCACACCAGGACATTTTTGGTAAAATTAAAAATTTCAAAGAAGCAGATGAAATTCTAAAAGACTGTAAAGAGAAAGAAAAGATCACAAAAGAGGACAGAAGTCATATTGACATCAGATTTTTAAATAGCAACAATTAATTTAAAAAAATGCAGTGGTATTTTTAAAGTAGTAAAAGAAAAGAAATTAGAACCAGCATTTATCCTATATCTAGACTGCCTCAAAAACAAGGGCATAGTAAAAAATATTCTCATTCATAGAAGTCCTTATGAGGTGCATCACAGAAAGACTTGACTGAAGTCTCTTTGGACAAAAGATTTAAATAAGGGGAGAGCAAATCTAGTAGATGTAACTAGAGATGTATGAAGTAAAAATGATCAAGTACATTGGTCAATTTTATTTGACTTAAAGAATAGCTATGACTATAGAATACATATCCACAATAAGCCAGCATGGAAGTGTAGGTAATAACATGATGTTGGTTTGGGGAGAGATGAATAGATATGAATGTGTAATAAAGTTTTCTTTCTATTTAGGGGAAGATACAGCTATTAATTTAAAGGAAAGGTTAACAATAAAGAAAAAGTGGGTCAGACATATAAAAAAATTAAGACCACAGAAACAAGTCCAAGTCTATAAAAAATTAACAATAAATATAGGCAAACTAAGTTCATCAGTTAAAGACAAAGACTGACTAATTGAATTTTTCAAAATGTGTTGTTAATAAGAAACAAACTTAAAGTGTGTTTGGTAGTTAGGTAGACATGAGCGACTGGGGAATGAAGGCCCCTCCCAAAGACCTCCTTTAGACCTCCCTAAAACACTCAATTTTTGGTAATAAATTATCCCTATATCCTGAGGCACAAAGGAGTAAAAAGCCATAAAACAACTGTTGGTTTGGTCCAGCTACAATTGCCTGCTCAGTTAGTATGACACTAACCTTCCTGCAAACTAAGCTTCTTTATACCACCATCATTATAATATCATGCACATGTCCAGAAGTTCATGAATCTAATTATAACAGACTGAATTCTAGGTAACCACAGCTCAGTAAGCAAAGAGTTACATAATAGCCAAATGTAATTAAAATTACTGCAAATGCCAATCATCTAATACCACCTTCTAACTCCCCATCATGGACCAATACAGACCTCCCCACTTCTACTAGGCTACAGCCTTCTTTGGCATTGCCTATTTCTTTCTGGAAATGTACTTTCAATAAATCTTACTTTTCCTATATCTTACTGATCTGTAATTCTTTATTGCATCAGCTGAAAGAACTGAGCACTCCTCAGTGCCACTGAGGCAATGATGGCCTTTAGATCGCCCCAACAGTAACATAAGGAAATACAAAGGTTGTATTAAATGGAACCTAACATATCAGCAAAATACTAATCAAAATAAAGCTGACTTATCTACAGTAATACTACATAAAATGAACTTAAAGACAAAAAGAAGATGCATATCATATATGCACTTAATAAACAAAAGATTTCAAAATGTATGAAGAAAAAAATGGTAAAATGACATGCAGAATTGGATAGGTTCATCATCTTAATGAGAGATTCCAACACAGTTCAGACCTTGGGGTGGGGAAAATTGTTTTAAAGAAGACACAAAAATGCCAATTGTTAAAAAAAAGATTGATAAATATTACTATGTATATAAAATTAAGAACTTTTGTTTATCAAAGTTACCTTAGAGAAAGTGAAAAGTTAAACATAGATGATATTCAAAATACATAAAACTGAACTGGTATCAATCTGTAATCTTACAGATTAGTAAAAAAAAAAAAAAAAGGTATCATAAGTAGCCCAACAGAAAAAAAGAACAATGTTTTCACAGAAGAGGAAACACAGCCAATAAAACTATGAAGAGATAATGAATGTAATTGAGAACTATAAATCTAGACTGTAATTATATACAATTTTATACTCATTCAGATGGTAAAAATTTAAATAGTCTGATAATATCAAGTCTTAATGCTAGTGGGAGTATAAATTTGTATAACTACTTTAGAAAATAATTTGACATTTTCTCTGAAATTTGGACATTTATATATTGTTATGGGTTGAATTCTGTTCCCCAAAAAGGTATATTGAAGTTCTAACTCCTAGGAACTTATTTGAACTTTGCAGATATAATTAGCTAAGTTGATATGACATCACACTGGAGCAGGGTCTTAAACCCAATGACTGATGTTTTTATAAGAAGAGAAGACAGACAGAAAAACATGGAGGAGAAGGCCATGGAAAGAGGGAGGCAGAGACTTGGGTGATAAGTCTTCAAACCAAGGAATGTCAAAAGTGACTGGCAATCATCAGAAGCAGAGAGAAGCATAAAACAAACTTTTCCTCAGAGCCTCCAGTGGGAGTCAGCCCTAATGACACCGCAATGTTGGATTTCTATCCTCTAAAACTATGACAGAATAAACTTCTGTTGTTTTGATACACCCAGTGGATGATAATTTGTTACAGTGGTCCTCTGAAACGAATACATATACCTAATGACCCAATAATTCTATGCCAAGGTTTAGACTCAACAAAAATGATTTCATGTGTACAGTAAGTGACTGTATCAGAAATTGCATAGGATTTTTGTTCACAAGAGCAAAAATTTGCAAGAAACCCAAAAGTTTAGCTATAGAAGAGAGAATAAATTCTAGTAAATTCACACAATGATATTTATTCAGCAGTCAAAATAAGTTAACTATAGCGACACAAAAATATGGATGATTCTCAGCAATAAAAGAGAAGTAAATCCCAAAAGGTTACATATAGCATGATAACCTTTTATTTATTTATTTTTTTCACTTTTTTATTTGCCCCTGCACTTCGACCCCTGACCTGTAGATGTTGCCATTTCCTCTTAACTGGATCTCTGAAGGAGGGGTGTCTCCTCCCACACACTCGCAGCTTGCACCCGGGGCCTGGCACACCCGGGGTATGGCTGTGGCTCCACCTGGGGCATGAAACCAGGATCTTCCACTTGTAAAGTAGATGTGCTAACCATTACATTATGGAGCCACCCCACATGAGAATCTTTTAAACAAAGCTAAAAATGAGTAAGATAAAAATATTACTTTTTTATGAATATAAGTAGATGCAATTAAACTACCTAAAAAGGAAGGCAGAAAAATGGTTAAGGTGGAATTAAGCATGACGGTTACCTTGAGTGGGAAACACTGAGGGATAGGATGGGAGAGGTGACCATGTGGTTAAGTGTAAGGTATTGTCAACGTCTTAGTTTTTGTTTAGATGGTGAGTTCATGGGTGCTTATCTATGTTTATATCTGTATCAACATAATCATATCTACTGGAAGAGGACACTAATGGACAATTAAGGAAAGGATATCATAAACATGATTATGATTAATCCTAATCCATTCCTGTGTATCTGAGGCTATCAACTCCTCAAAATAGTTTGGCTTGTCCAGATTGATTTATGATTCTACAAAATGGTGTCTAGCTCACTTCAATTTTCACAAGCATCCAGAAGTTAGAGTTGTTTTTTCTAAGCAGGCTTTATGATTAGTAGTGTGGCTACCAATTTAGATCAAGAATGGAGGTCTGGCTTATTCAGGAGTTAGTTTGCCAATTTAGTTAGAGAGCTCAGTTGGTTAGAATATAGTAATCCAGAGACTGAAAGTTCATTGAGTTCAAATGGAATTAGCTCAGTAGATGGTTAAAAAGAAAAAAGATCAAAGAAAAAAATTAGTTTCTATAAGAAAGAAGAGTGTAAGTTGCTGGGACCCTCTTAGAGATGTAAAGCTAGCAAATAGCTTTGGCAGAAAGTGATTGCCAAAAAGCATGAAATCACACCCTGAGAAAATTAGTAGTGATAAAAAAAAAATACACAGGTGGAAGAAAACAGGAAAATTGAATCTTTACTGCCCATGGGTCAGAATGTAATGTTTTGGTTATGTTTTTCTCAGCACCTACTATCTGTTTTTGAAATGATGGAGCCACTTTTCAGTTTTAAAAACAATATATTTCAACTTCTAGTCAAGGTGGTGTAGGCAAATGCTGTGCTCACCTTCTCCCATGACTTCATCAAAATTACAACTAAACTACAGAACGATTATCATTGAGAATCACATGTTTAGCTGAATGAAAGTCCTATATCTAAGGAGATATGAAAGAAGCCATGAAGAGGTTGGTAGTAGAGGCAGAGAAGCAGAACAGGCTGGTCCCACACCCAAGTGCGGTGGTTAAAAATCAGGAGGGTTATCTTGGCTGCAGAGGTCCCCCACCCCTGAGAAGTGAGAGGTCTCAACCCCACACAAGGCTCCCTAGTTCAGGGTTCAGTGCTGGAAAGAGAAGTCCCCATAACTTCTGCCTTTGAAACCAGTGGGGATTGTGGCTGAGTGAGACAGAGGGCTTCTGGCCACCCAAGCATTCCTCCTAAAGGGCTGGTGCATGGACTTACTCACTGACGGACTCACCTGCTCTGAGCTCCAAGGCTGGGACAGCCACTTGAAAAGCACCAGGGTCATATGGAGAGGAACTACATTTTCTGGCTTCAGAGCAAATGCTGGAGGGGTAGCTTTCTCCCAGCAGCAGTGCTGGTAGAAGCCATTGTTCTTTTGTTGGGCCTTCCCCCTGCCCAGTGTGCAGACATAGGCGGGTGCCATATGAGTCTCCATCAACCTGGCTAACACTGCCCTGCCCCAGTGATCCCTGCCCAACTTTTGAGGCCATCTAAGATGCTTCCAGTGGCTTTTCTATAAAAATGGAATGTCTTGGCTCATGCTGCAAACTTTCCTAAAATCTCTCAAAGGTTCACAAACCCCAGAAAAGCAGTGTCTGGTCTCTGCATGCTAAGTGGTCCCAAGACTAGCACAAGTGGTCATCATCTGCAGATCACTTTGTAGTTCATACCAGGTGGCCCTGGGAAGGAAAGGGCAGCAGCTGACTTTGGCCTACACCAAAGCCTCTCCAAAAAGGCTCCAGAACCAACATACCCTATGGCCAGTTTCAGAGCACACCTGAGCACCACTCAACTACCTCAAAAAAAGACACACCCAAAGGGCAGACAGAGCAGGCACCAGAGCCCTGCTAAAGTGAATCCAGCTTCATAGGGTCATTCCCTGCAAGACAGTTCTTCCACTGTAGTCACGGCCAGTTCTTACAACCAATCAGCCTAAGGGGTCAATCTCTCCCACAGAAATGCAAACAGCAACCAAGTCTCATGTACAACAGAAGGGCACACATAACTCACACAAGGGACACATGTGGAGCACCCAGCTCAGGTGACCAGGGAGACTACACTACTGGGCCCCATAGGACACCTAGTACATAAGGCAAGGCTATCAAGGCTGGGAGACATAGCAGTCCTAATACAGGAAGGAAGCCAAAATTAGGACACAAAGAAACATACCCCAAATGAAAGCACAGAATATAACTCCAAAAAGAGAACTAAACAAAAGAGACAAGTAGCAGATGCAGAGTTCAAAACACTGATTAGAAACACTTAATGAACTTAGGGGAAGAGTAGAAGAACTCAGTGAGAACTTCAACAAAGAGATAGAAAACATTAAAATGGAAATGGAAAATATAAATAAGAACCAGTTGGAAATGAAGAATACAAAACTGAAATGAAGAATACCTTAGGAGGAATCAAAAGTAGGTGAAACAGGAGATCAAATCATCAATTTAGAAAACAAGGTAGCAGAAAACACCCAATTAGAACAGCAACAAGAAAAAAGAATTTAAAAAATAAGGATAGTTTTAAAAAGCCTCTGTGATAACAACAAGCATAACAAGAATTGAATCATAGGAGAACCAACAGGAGAAGAGAGAGAACAAGGAATTGAAAACCTATTTGAAAAAATAATAACTGAAAACTTTCTTAACCTGGTAAAAGAAATAGACATACAAGCCCAGGAAGTGCAGAGAATCCCAAACAAGATAAACCCAAGAGGTCCACACCAAGACACATCATAATTAAAACGCCAGAGATTAAAGACAAAGAGAGAATTTTAAAAGCAACGAGAGTAAAGCAGTTAGTTACCCACAATTGAGTTCCCACAAGAATGTCAGCTGATTTCCCAACAGAAAATTTGCAGGCCAGAAGGGACTGGCACAGAATTTTCAAAGTGATGAAAAGCAAGGACCTACAACCAAGATTAATCTACTTAGAAAGACTGTCATTTAGAATTGAAGGAGAGATAATGAGCTTCCCAGACAAGAAGAAGCTAAAGGAGTTTAACAACAAACTGGTATTACAGGAAATGTTGAAAGAACTTCTTTAAGAAGAATAAGAAAAAATGATAAAAAATATGAATAATAAGTGGCAATAACTGTGCATTTATCAATAATTACTTTGAATGTAAGTGGGTTAAATGTTCCAACCAAAAGACATAGGGTAGCTGAATGACGGAGAAAGCAAGACACATACGTATGCTATCTCAAAGAGTCTCACTTCAGATTGAAAGACACACAAAGACTGATAAAGGGATGAAAAAAGAAATGTAAATGAAAAGAAAGAAAAGTCTAGGTAGCAATACTTATATCAGACAAAATATACTAAAACAGAGACTTAACAAGAGACCAAAAAAAAAAGACCCAGGAATTCCACTTCTGGGTATTCATTCAAAGAAACCCAAGACACTAATTCAAACAGACATGTACATTCCTATGTTTGTTGCAGCATTGATCACAATAGCCAAGATTTGCAAACAACCTAAGTGTTCATCGGTGGATGAATGAATAAGGAAGAGATGGCGCATAATACAATGAAATATTACTCAGCCATAAAACTGAGCAAAATCTAAAAAACAAAACAAACAAGCAAAACAGAAACAAACACATAGATACAGGGAACATTTTGGTGGTTGCCAGATAGGAGGAGGTTGGGGATGGGTGAAAAAGGGGATGAGAATAAGATGTGCAAATTGATGGTTATAAAAATAGTCACAGCAATGTAAGGTACATCATAGGGAATATAGTCAATAATATTGGAATAACTATGTAAGGTGTCAGATGGGTACTAGATTTATCAGGGTTTTCACTGTGTAAGTTATATAAGTGTCTAATCACCATGCTGTACACCTGAAACTAAGATAATACTGTATGCTAACTGTAATTAAAAAATAAAAAATTATTTAAGAAATAAAAATTAAAAAAAAAATAAAAATTATATATTTCAGGCACCTCAAGGAAAAGTAGAGTTAACAGAAAATAGTCTGTTTTATTTGACCGTAGGAGAGCAGTTTAAATTCTCCTTCAAAATCCTGACTAGTGTGTTGTTCAGAAGCAGTATTGACACAGGGATCCAGGAAGTTTCGAGGACACCCATGCCCAGAGAGAAGAAATGTGCCAATCAAGGAGCACTGAATGGTCATGCTGTACATTTGCAAAACTTGACAGCTTTAGTGATATGGCACTGGTCTTGAATTTTAGTACACAATATTTTTTTTTTCTCCGTAGTAAGGTAAAGGATATGAGAAAAGAGAAGGTAGTATAAGTATGTTTTTCACATTTCCTCTCTCTTCTGCCCTGTAAATAAAAAGGCAAAGACATTACTGAGCAAATATTCTTTAGAAAAATTTTTCTTCCCATGCTTAGAAATTTTTCTGTAGGGATAGTCACTGCTATTATTTACATGAAACATTCCTACTTTGAAAATTAAAGTCTGAAGTATTTACTATGCTTAGACAAATCACATATTTTTCCTTGTGAGTACAGCCAGTTCAGGTTTCTACATACCATTGTGCAATTCCTCAAGCACTTTTTCCAGTTTAAAAGCATGATGTCAGATGCATTTGTGCAAATTGATAGAAAAAGTTTTTGCTCTTTAAAATACTTGCTAACTAGGCCAGTTAAAAGTATGCCTTGTTGCTGAATTTGGCTTTGATCAGTAGAGGCTCCAAGAACATTGATAAAATAAGAGGGGAACAAAATCAGTGTTTCCTCCCCTCTCTGTGCCCCCACCTCAGAATATAAACAAAAAGACTCAAGACTAAAGATGGACAATGTGTTATAAGGGTAGTGGAATCCTAAAAAGAAGAGTCACAAATAAATGTAACTGAAAAAACCCAGAGACTTCCCTGGTTTCTGCCATCCTGAGGCTTTGATTCACAAGGCTTTCTGTAAACTTCTGTCATGCTCTTAACTATCTAAACAGTACATGTTATTGGGGGGGAAAATTACTTAATTGTAAACAGAGCCCAGGAGACGGTACAAAACATTTCTTTACCATTCTTGCCATGTCATTGTTTAGTCTTGCCCCCACTTATGTCCCAGGCCCAGGCCTGGAATACATCTTCCTCGTTGGAGCATCAAGAAATGCATTTATGAGAGGAGCCCCTGCAAGCTCTCTCAAAGGAGAGCTCTATCATTAGACTCCTTGATAGGCCAGATAGAAGATACCACCACTGACATGGTCTCTCGAATTTCAGTGGGAATGATGGGACTCGAAGTGGCAGAGATAGTGGCAGCACTTAAGCACCAAAGACAAAGTGGATGTATATGCTGTGGGAACCAGAATGCCTTGGCCTCAGCTCTTTGATGGTGGTTAACTCACCATGGCATTCCTAATAAGAAATAGATCAGCAGCCCACTACAGTGTTGCTTATCAATATAAGAAGGAAAAACTCAACCAATGTCACTATAAAAATTATAAAGTAATAATAATAATAATAATAATAATAATTAATAATAATGGAGAAAAAGAGAAGAAACTCTAGGTTTGGTAGCTAAAAACCTGAATTGAGTCACCACTGTGGGTAGTCACAGACACTTACCCAGTTTCTAGACCTAAGTCACTTCACAGACCATAAGTTCCTTGATTAAAGAGGCTGGTCTCCCTTAAGGAAGTACCTTGCTGCCCCCCACATAGCTAAAACATATGGGTCCAGAATCATGGGAGTGGCTCTTGTTATTATTATATTGAATAATTCGTTTATCGGTAAATTTTGCTTCTCATTCTGACAACTTTGAGCTCTGCTGGTTTTGAGGTTTTTAGTCCCAAAAGAGAAAATCTTTCCATTGGGGGGGAATGATAGTGATTTAGTTAAATTTGAAGGTGAGACTTTTGCCTGGCCACTTTGGGCTCTTTATGCCATTGAACCCACAGGCAGAAAGAGACTTACTCCATTGGCTGGAGTGATTAATCTTGGTTACCAAGGGGCAAATAAGTTGTTGCTACAAAATGGAGACAAGGAGAACTATGTCTGAAACCTAGAGGGATTTCTGGGGTGGCTTTAGTGTTTTCATGACCAACATTAAGGGTTAATGGGAACCATAGAAACAAACAAACAAACAAAATGCAAAGTAATTCACTACCAGTCCTTTTGGGAATGAAGGTTTCGGTCATTCCACCAGGTAAAGAACCCCACTAGCTGAGGCTCTGACTGGAGGAAAAACAGAACAAGTAGTTAAAGAGAGAAGCCATAGATATCAATTATGGCCTCATGTCCAGTTGAAGAAATGAGGCCTATATAACTTTGCATACTTTCTCTTTGCTCATCATAGGTATATTTTTATTTGCACATGTCAACCATTTTTTCCATCTTTCTTTTCCAACTTTTTATTTTATATATAGGTTATTGAAGTTTAACTTTATAACTTAGTCTTTAGGATAACATAATAGTAAATAGAATTCTGATAAATTTCAAGATTAATTAATATAACCAGTGATAGATACAGTGACTGCTTGGACCTTGACTGTTTTCATTTTGGGGAAAGAGTGAAAATTCCTTCACTCGTAAAGATGCCCTGCATCTTGTTAAGTAAAAATTTGAATTGTTTTGCTATTTTACAGAAGTTGCAATGTGTGTAAAAGGATATATATGGAGTTGAGTAGCTAAAGAGGTAGGCCTTGTCAGTTATCAATGTACTGCCTCTCAGCTCTAAATCCATTTTTCATTGCCTGCCATGCAGCAATGGAGAAGGGCCCTGTAAATATTTCTCCTTTGCCTGCTGACATGATGCTAAGAGTTGCCAGTATAGGGTACTGTAAGGATGCTGGAGGAGGGAGGGGTTTTGTTTCTGGGATCTAATGTGCTTTTCTTACTAGGCTTCTGCTGTAAGGGTTGCTTCTGTCAGGCTGGGCTCCTACAGTATGCAGGGGCCAGTAGCCCCAATTGCAAGTGGTATATGACACACAGAATGATGCACCTTTACGGCAGAATGATGCCAGCATGGCATCTCTCTGTGAATTGCTTTCCTGAACAACCCAGAGAGCAGTGTTAGGCAAGTTGCAAGGCAGAGTGCCTTCCTATGTAAAGCTTACTCTGGTACCCCAAATTGCCTATGACCAGTGAGTCCTACTAACACAACACCCCAGCAAACTTCTCTATCATCTAGGCAGCAATGGCCACACCTGAATGGCCTGGATTACAGCCTTGAAGGAGGGACTTCTTCTTTGGTGACTTATCTAAACTCTAGGGTTTGTGACTAATCTCTATATCTCCTATTCCTATATTCTTTGAGGTTCTTTTTACCTGTTACAAGCCAATCTTCTGTTCCTCCAATCCCTTGTATAGTTAATAATTATTTATATTAAACTTTCCTGTTCAAATTACTGTGTGGTTTCAGCCTATTGATTAGACACTGCCTGATCAACACCGACCCTGTTATGGGTTGAATTATGTCCCTACAAAAGATATATTGAAATCCTACCTTAGATCAGCTCCTTTTTGGGAAATAAAGTCATTGCAGATGTAATTGGTCAAGTTGAGGTCAAACTGGAGTGGAATGGGCCCCTAATCCAAGATGACTCATGTCCTTATAAGAAGATGCCTGGGTAAAGTTATAGACTCAGGGAGAATACCATGTCATGGTGGGGCAGAGGTTGGAGTGATGCATCTATAAGCCAAGGAAAACCAAGGATTGTCCAGAGTCACTGGTAACTGGAAGAGCCAAGAAGGGTTATCTCTTAGAGCCTTTGGAAAGAGATTGGCCTTGCTAACACCTCAATCTTGGAATTCCAATCTCCAGAACCATGAGACAATAAATTTCTGTTGTTTTAAGCCACTGTGTCTGTAGTACTTTGTTATGGTAGCCCTAAGGAACTAATACAGACCCTTACCTCAGACCATAAGCAAAAGCTAGTCTAAAATGGATAACAGATATAAATGTAAAATCTAAAATTATAAAACTTCTAGAAAAAAATTGAGAGAAATTCTTTGTAATTCTAGAATAGTAAGTTTTCTTAGATAGAATACAAAATAAGCCACTAGGAAAGTTAATAAGTTGGACTTCATCAAATTTCAAACATTTGCTCTTTGAAAGTCACAGTAAAAAAAATAAAAAGGTAAACTATAGGCTAGAAGAAAATATTCATAACACATCTATCAGACAAAGGATTTATACCCAGAATATATAAAGTATTCTTACAACCCAATAAGAAGAAGAAAAACAAGTCAATAAAAATAGGCAAAAGATTTGAAAATAAACCTTTAAAAAAACCAAATGCATGAAAGTCTGCTCAGCATCATTAGGGAAATGAGAGAAACCCCAATTAACTGCCCTTAGTGGGCATGGATTAGAATCTGCAGGCACATATGACTCCATCTGTGGTTCTTTCAGTTTGCATCTGTCCTACTTTAACAGAAATCAGTGCTTTCATGGTAGTATAATTCTAAACAATGTTTTACTTAAAGCACTTACTTAAAGCTGTACATTGGAATCACAGAAGGAGCTTTATAAAAGCACTGATCTCAATGACCAAAGCTGGAAAAACTTGAGCAACAAAATTAATCAAGTAATATTGGATTATAATCCAAAATATAACTAAACGTTCATTGGTCCATACTGATATAAGTGATTAAACACATATATAAAGGGGAGAAGACAAATCTCCTGGGCTGAAAAATTTCAGGTAAGTTATGTGATACTTGTCCTTCAGGAGATGGAGCATAACTCTCTGCTACTTAAATAGCATCTGTCCTCTCCTATGACCAAAATGCCTTAGGGGCCACTTTGAATTTGGGAAGCAAGGTATTCTTTACACAAGTGTATTACTCCAGCCCATACCCAGTGACCCAAAACACTGCTAGTTTTGAGTGGGGCCTGGAACAAGAGATGGTTCTGCAGCAAGTCTGGACTGCTACATAAGCAGCTTGCTCTTGAGGCCATATGATCCAGCAGGTCTAACGGTGCTTGCAGTGTCATTGGCAGATAGGGACATTGTTTAGAGCCTTGGATAGGTCCCTCAAGGGTCTTAGGATTTTGGAGAAAAACTGTGCCATCATCTGGGGATAACTGCTTTCCTTTTGAAAAACAGCAGTCAGCCTATTGCTGGGCCCTCATAAAGACAGGATGCTTAATTACAGGCCATCAAATTAATAGGCAACCTGAACTTCCCATCATCATAAACAGAGTGTTATATGACCCACTAAGCCATAGAACTAGGTGTGCACAGCAGCCTTCCATTATCAAATAGAATTGATGTGTATGGAATTAGGTCCGAGTAGGCCCTGAAAGCACATGTATGTTACATGAAGAAGCAGCCCGAATGCTGTTGGTCCCCACTCCTGCTACACTATCTTCCCTCCCCAAGCCTGTGCCTATGATCTCATGGTAAGTCACAATCAGATGGCAGAGGAAAAGAAGATTTGGGCCTGGTTTATTTGTGGTTGTGCACAATCTGCAGGCACCACCTGAAAGTGGACAGCAAAGCACTACAGCCCCTCTGGGACATCCTTGAGGGCAGTGGCAAAGGAGAGCTCTCTGGGTGGGCAGAACTTCAGGCAATGCACCTGGTCGTTTGCTCTTCTTGGAAGGAGAAATGACCAGATGTGTGGTTATGCACCAGTTCGTGGGCTATGGCCAATGTTTTGGCTGATGGTCAGGGACTTGGAAGGAAAATAATTGGAAACTTGGTGACAAGGAAATTTGAGGAAGGGAATGAGCAAATAACTCTCTGAATGAGCAAAAAACATGAAGATATTTGTGTCCTACGTGAATACTCACTAAAAGGTGACCTTAGAAGAAGAGAATTTTGATAATCAAGTGAATAGAATGACCCAACGAATATCAGTCAGCCTCTTTCTTCAGAGAGAGACTCTGCCACCACCTAGGGGACTCTTGAACAAAGTGGCCATGGTGGCAAGGAGGAAGTTAGGCATGAGCTTCTACTCATCAAGGCTGACCTAGCTATGGCCACCACTGAGCGCTCAATGGAGTGGTGTTTTGTTTTTGTTGGAATAGATACTTATTCTGGATATGGATTTGCTTTCCTTAAATGCAATGCTTCTACCAGAACTACAAACCATGGACTTACAGAAAGCCTTATCCACCATCATGGTATTCTACTTATCGTTGCTTCCGGTCAAGGACACACTTCTCAGCAAATGAAGTACAGCAACGCGCCGTTGCTCATAGAATTCATTTGTCTTACCATGTTCTCCACTATCCTGAAGCATTTGGCTTGATAAAATGGTGGAATGGCCTTTTGAAGGATCAGTTACAGTATGATTTAAGTGGCAATATCTTTCAGGACCGGGACAGTGTTCTCCAGAAAGGTGTATATGCTTTGAATCAGTATCCAACATATGGATTTATGAATCCAGGATCTATGAGTCCAGGGACCAAGAGGTGAAAATGGGAGTGGCACCGCTCACTATTACCTCGAGTGACCCACTAGCAGAGTTTTTGCTTCCTATTCTCATATCTCTGCTTTGCTGGCCTAAAAGTCCTACTTCTGAAGGAAGGAATGCTCCATCAGGAGAAACAACAATGAGTCCATTGAACTAGAAATAAAGCCTGCTGCCAGCCACTTTGAGCTCCTCATGCCTCTGAATGAACAGACAAAGAAGAGAGTTACTGTGCTTCCTGGGGTGATTGATCCTGATTATGGAGGGGAAATTGGACTCCATAATGAAGATAAAGAAGAAAGTGTTTAGAATACAGGACATCCCTCAGAGTATCTCTTGGTATTACCATGTCTTACAATTAAGGTCAATGGAAAACTGCAACCCAATCTAAGCAGGACTAATGCCCAGATCCTTCAGGAATGAAGGTTTGTGTCACTCCATCAGGTAAAGAACCATGACCAGCTGAGGTGCTTGCTGAAGGCAAAGGGAATACTAGATGGGTAGTAGAAGATATGACCAGCTATAACCATGTGACCAGTCACAGAAACAAGGACTGTCATTGTCATGAGTATTAAGTTAGGGGATATCAAGGAGAAGAATAAACATCACTTAAGGACTTGATTTCCTCCTTTGGGTCAAGAATTGGTGCATTTTTGGCTGTGCACAAGATAGTTGTATCACGTTAGATGGAATCATGATTTTATTATCTTTATTTGGAGTTAAGTGTGGTTTAAGGAGATGTGTATGGGTGCCACATTTACAATATGTGTGTCAACTTGACTGGGCTATGACGTGTCCCAATATTTGGTTAAAGTTATTCTAGATGTTTCTATGAGGGTGTTTTTGGGTGAGATTAACATTCAAATTGGTAGACAGAATAAAACAGAGTGCCCTCCCTCATGCAGGTGAGATTCATCTAATCAATTGAAAGACTAAATAGAAAAAAAGATTCAACTTCCTCCAACTAAGAGAGAACTCCTCCTGTATGATTGCCTTTAAACTGTGACATAAACTTTTTTCTTGCCTTCAGACTCAAGCTGAAACATTGGTTCATCCTTGTTCTCAGGCCTTTGGGTTTTCAGACTCAGAATAGAACTACATCATCTGTTCTCTTGGGTCTTCATCTTGCCAATTCACCCTGAGGATCTTGAGACTTGCCAACCTCCATAATCATCAATTCTTCATATATTCTCTCTCTCTCTCTCTCTCTCTCTCTCTCTCTCATCTATCCATCATCATCATCATCATCATCATCATCATCATCATCATCACATCTATCTATTATATATCCAATTGATTCTGTTTCTCTGAAGAACACTAATGCAGGGAATGAACAAGTCTCCCATGCAGAAGAATTACAAATATATTGTATAGATACTCTGTCACCTAAGAGATGAAGCATAACTCCCCATTCTTTAAGTGAGAGCTGTGCATAGTGACTTTCTTCTAAAGAGTACAGTATGGAAAGTAGGAAAAGAGTAAATTTACAGTGGAGAAACCTGACAAACATGACTTCAGCCAGGTGATCAAGGTCAATATCAACAATGATAAGTGATGTTGATAGTATGTACCTATAAAATGAAGGAATGAAAATGGCACCTTACTTCTGTGGTCTTCCTTCCCAAGACCTGTAACTCTGTAGATCCAGCCTCAGGAACAAGGGCATGAGAGAGCGGTGACCTGAGGTTTGCCTCTCTCCTGGCACTGGGAAGGACTGCTTCTCTGCATGCTTAAAGCCAGGGTGTTTTGGTGGGAAGCATGGTCTCATAGAGGATGGAGTGATCATCTAAAGAAATTAGAGGTGGATTGTTTCATACTACAGATTAGTGAAAAAGGTTACATTAATTTTATTTATATTTTATCTTCCTTTGATTCATATATAACATTTTTGCCTTTTTTGATAACAGCTTGAGATCTAATTCATATACCATAAATTTTACTCATTTAAAGAATATAGATCAATGGTTTTTAGTCTATTTACAGAGTTGTGCAACCACCACCACAATCAATTTTAGAATATTTATACCCCATCAGATATTCTTTATTAGTCATCACTTATTTCCACCCAACTTCCCTAGCCTTAGGCAACCACAATCTACTTTTCTCAATAGATTTGCCTGTTCTAAATTTTTCATATAATCAAATTATACAATATGTGGTCCTTTATGACTGATGACTTCTTTCACTTAGCATAATGTTTTCAAGGTTCATTCATATAGGAGTATATAGCAGTATTTCTTTTTGTGCCCAATAATATTCCATTGGATAAATATACTATATTTTACTTATTTATTCATCAGTTTATGGACTGCTATGGACTGAATGCTTGTGTCCTTTCCTCCTCCACCACAAAGTCATATGTGGTGAACCCCAATGTGATGATGTTAAGAGGTGAAGCCTTTGGAAAGTAATTATGTCATGAGGGTGGGGCCCTCCTGATGGGCCCCAAGAAGAGACAGGAGAGGATGGCCATCCGCAAACCAGGCAGAGGGTCGTCACCAAATCCAAACATGCTGGCACCCTGACATAAATTTGTTGAAATTTTTCCTTCTGGTTAATAACCAGAATCATGTTTGTTTTTCTTAATCAGATTGAGCCAAATACCTATTATAGTCAACAGATTGAGCAGAGGTCTTAAGAAACACATCAGATATTCATTTGCTCACTCACAGGGCAGGAACTGGTGTGATGTCCAGTCAGGGGGCCACTGCAGTGGTCTGGGGGAGAGATGATGGTGGCTCAGTCACTATAACCAACTAAGAAGACAGTAAAATTTAGGCCTTCCTTCTAGGGACATACCTGGAGTTATACACCATTAGTAAAAATGCCACCTTCTTCCTCATTCTACACCAATGCATCCTGAGCTGTCAGTATAAACATTTTTCATTTTTTTTCTGAATAAGATTAAGCTGCTTGAGTTCACTGAGTTAAGATTTATTGCCTTAATAGTGAATAGAGAATTGAATAGAGTATGTAATAGCTCACCCTGTCCCTGAAGAGGTTTATTTTAGGAAACTTGAAATAACAGGTATGTAAAAATGCTAAAATGTCCACACCTCTTCCTTGTGAGTGAGATGAACTAAAGGCCTCATTCGATCATTTCCAGTCTGGGCTCCTGTGCTCTTTACACAGATGGTAAAATGATTATTTGGTTTCCATTCATCGAGGCTATGACTCAGTGAAAAAAATGGACAGTTGCGCTGACTAACGGAAGCCTTTCTTGGGGTCTTCTTGTTTCCCTGTGAAAGCCTGACTGAAAAGCTTATCTTTCATGCACTCTCTGGAGCTGGGTCTTTGCTCAGAGCAGAGGTTGAGAGATGTTTAGGAACTGTCTGTCCCACCTCTATGAACCAAAAATGTCAGCTTTTGAAGGACAGGGGTCACATGTCTCTTTTTAAATCCTTGCAATGTTCAGCCCACTCGATAATTAGTGGGCACTTGATAAATATCAATTAGTGATTGCATTCTTACATACAGATAGACATGGGAGAAGTCAGAAATACTGCTGTTACTATCCTTTATTTAGTTCACTTGACTTAACCGTTAAGTGAGAGAAGTATTTTATTGGAGAAAAAGATATTATTGGATGTGGATTTAACAGAAATCTCCAGAACTACCCTAAAACAATGAAATAAAAGCATTCTTACTTATTTGAGTAAAGTTCTGATAACTCATCAGTAGGCCCTTCCTGAATTGTGAACAAGCAACTTCTGGATACCTGGACAAGAGGACCCCTTTCCTGATTCTGCTGCTTTGCCACAACTCTTCTTCCTGTCTTGTTAAAAGCATCCCTTTTGCTTTATGTATGTTTAAAGTATAATTTTCTTTTATAAAGCCAATTGCATAATCCCATTAGTGGGACTTCAGAGGAAGAGATGAAACATGTTAAGATTTTAGTATGTTGGCCAGGGAGAGCTGGGGATGCAGCTGTTGTCTTATTTGGTGAGAGAAGGAAGTAGGAGAGGAAACCTCAAGGACAATGGGCAGAGCCAGGTGTGAGTGGGGGTAGCTTCTGACAAAAGCAAAACTTGAGCTGGGTGTGGGGTAGTAATGCTGTGAAATGGGGATGGAAATGGAGGACAAAGGAAGAATGGGGTTTGATCAAGATGATGCATTGATAGAGGTGAAACTGGTCTGACCTTGCTGGAGGATTTCTGTGGATAGTGGCGGCAGCATAAATAAGGTATAAGCATCAAATAGTAGAATAAGACTTCAAAAATCTGAGAAGGAGTAGAGAAGAGAAAGTATAGGTCAGGTTATGGAGTGATGGGAGGAGCTGAAGGCAGTGGGCAGCACTATAGAAGGACTGAGGTAGTTTTGGAAGGGAGGCCCTTCCCCCAGAGGTTCATCTATAAAGAAAGTTCGAGTTGGTTAATATGCACTTGAAGAGAATAATAAAACTGCCCAAGAAATAAAAGAAGATCCAAAATTAAAAGAAGCCTAAAAGGAGATTAGATTCCTGGAGGGAAGATTGAATATCATAAAACATCAATTCTTTTCAGATTAGTTTAGAATTTTAACACAATTGCAATAAAAATCCCAAAAGAATTATCTTCAATTTTTGGAACTTGACAAATTATTCTACAGAAAAATAAACTTGTGAAAATAACTATCAGAATCTAGGAAAAGAAAAATACAGGGCTCTACAGAAAAACATTATAAAGTGACAATAATTAACTCGGTCAACACTGGTGCAAGATTAGACAGATAGAGATACTTAGACTTATAACTAACCCTTGAAATGCTGTAGAGTAGACTAGTTAACAAATGGGGTTTGAATCCTCATTCCGCCACCTCTTGGACATAAGAACTAGGACAGTTTCTGCACCTCTAAAGTGGTAGTGATTGTACCTACCTCTTAAGGCTGCTCTGAATGTTAAATGAGTGAATATGTGTGAAGTTCTTAGAACAGTGCATGGCACACAGTTAATGCTCAGTCGTGTTTATTTGTACTTCATCTGTGGTTCCTCTGTAGTTACAGTATTTATGCCTACAACAAACTTCAAATTATTTTTCTGAATAACCTGAATATACTAGATAAGTATTTGCCAAAGTATTGCACAGCCACATGTTCCTGTTAAAAAGAATTCTTTGATTGAATGTTTAGGTGATGTTGCACACTCTAGCTCCTCTTTGTCACCAAATTTCTGAAGTTCTATAGTAAACATACATAATATCTCCTAAAGTAGTTGGCCCTTGAACAGTTTTTGTATAAAATCTACTAACATCCTCTAGAATTGGTGTTCTCTGGGAGACATTTTGGGAAACACTGTGTTGACCAGCTAGCTATAGATCAGAGGAAAAGCTAAACTACAGATCACCTCAGAATCCCAAAAAGCTAACTTTTTGATGGCCATTAAAAATAAATTGAAATACATCTGTAGTAACAGATTATTTTTTAATTATTTATTTTAATTAGTTTCAAGTATACAGTACATTGGTAAGACATCTATATAGTTCATAAAATGATTCCCCCAATTTTTTTCTCTCTACCCTGACCCTCGCCTAACCAACATTTTAATGCTAACTGCATTTTCTATGCCATGCTTCCCATCCCTGTTACCATCCAACAGCTACTAATTTGTACTTCTTTAACCTTTCATCCATTCTCCCAGTCCCCCAAACCCCTCCCCTCTGTCTGTCACCAAATTGTCCACTATATTTGAGAATCTGTTTTTGATTAGTTTGTTCCTTTTATTCTTTAGATTACTCATACAAGTGAAATCATATAGTGTTTATCTTTCTTTGTCTGACTTAAATACCTTCTAGGTTCATCAAAGCACTATTTTTTCCCATCCCCTTCCTTTCAGTCTCTGTGTGTGTTTTAATCTGAAGTGAGTCTCTTATAGGCAACATGTAGGAGTCTTGTTTTCCTATGCATTCATCCACTCTATCTTTTAGTTGGAGCACATAATTCTTTTCCATTTGAGGTACTTATTGGTAGGAATGTAATTATTACCCTTCTTTATTCCTGTTTTTGATATATGTTTGTTCTTCTTAAAGAAGTCCCTCCAACATTTCCTGTAATACTGACTTCGTGATGATAAATTCCCTTAGCTTATTTTTGTCTGGGAAGTTCTTTATCTGTCCTTCAACTCTTAATGATAGCTTTGCTAGATAAAGTATTCTTGGTTGTAGATTCTGGGTCTTTATCTTGTTAAATATTTTGTGCCAAACCCTTCTGTCCTGCATAGTTTCTTTTGAGAAATCAGCTGCCAGTCTTACGGGTGTTCCCTTATAGGTAACTATATGCCTTTCTCTTGCTGCTTTTCGCATTCTTTCTTTGTAGTTAACCTTTGGCATTTTAATTATGATGTGTCTTGGTTTGGGCCTCTTCGGGTTCCTGGTTTTGGGGACTCTCTGAACTTCCTGGGGTTTTATGTCCATTTCCTTCACCAGGTTAGAAAAATTTTCCATCATTATTTCTTCAAAAAGCTGGTCAACATATTGTTTTCCTTTAGGTACGCCAATCAGATGGATATTTGGACCCTTAATAGTGTTCCATGTGCTCCTTAAATCATTTTTATAGCCTTGGCATCTTTTTCTTTGCCATTCTGATTGAGTGTCCTTGGTTTTCCAATCCTCTAGATAGCTCATCTAATCCTTTTCTTTATTCACTTTGTTTATTCCACTTAATATACATCTCATCTCAGATAATGTGTTCTTCATTTCAGACTGGTTCCCTTTTATAATTTCCATTTCCATTTTTATGTTTTTTTATATCACTGAATTTATCTACACTTCCCAAAAGTTCACTGAGCATCTTTATAACCAGTGTTTTGAACTCTGCATCTGTTAGATTACTTGACTCCACTATATCTGGATATCTGTTCTGTTCTCTCATATGGTTTCTGCTTCTTTGTCTTCCTATTTTGGCTGCCTTTCATGTCTGTTTCTATGTACTAAGCAAAGCTCCTGTCTCCCGGTCTTATTAGTGTAAATTTATAAAGTAGGTGTCCGGTGGCACAGTCCTGAAAGGGGTTCGGCTGCAGGCCAGATTTAGCCTAAGCCTCTACCCTTCCAGCGCCACCTGTTAAGATTCAGCAAGCAATCCACAGATATTGTGTTTATAGTTACCTCAAAAAGCCACACCTGAAACTGAGGCTAGCTGCCTCCAGCGTGAGTTTACATGCTGCTCAGCAAGGAGCACCTGACTCGCTGAGAATACACCTGGATGTGGCTTAGGTAGACTGCACGTTGGGAGAGGCAGGGTTTCAGAAAATCCTCTGGGCAGAACAACCTCTGTTATCCAGTTTGATGACATTACAGCTATGGAGGTGCTGTGTCCTGGGTGGGGGGTGGGCTCGACAGGGAACAATAGATACTGCCGGTACTTCTGTCTATACAGAGTGAGTTTTGCCTCAGGCCTTACATTGACAATTTCTCCCTGTAAGTCCCTGGTGCCCCCTGCACGCAGCTGAATCAGCACTGGTGCTCAGAGCAAGCAGGTCTGTCTCTGCAAAAATCTGCTCGTGGACGTGACTCTTTAAGAGGCATCTGCTGCTGCCTCAGCCTCCATCTCAATCAGCCACTTGAGACTGGAAGCCCCATAAACTCACCTTCTACCTTTTGCTGTTGTAGGGTGATTTCTTGGATTTCTTCCTAGTTGTATGGCCTGCTCATCTAGATCCCAGGTGATTTTTCCTTGCTGCTTGCTCCTTGTCCTATCACAACTTTGATTTGGTTGCCAGATGAACAGAGCCTCTATCATCTATGCCATTGTTTTTCCTCCCCCCAGATTAGATCTATTTTTATTCCAAGCTGTATCTATCAAGCAATTCAAGCAATTACTCTATTTAAATAATAAAAGCAAAGGTAGTTTTTACAATAATTACTCATTGTGCTTGTATAAAGCTGCCCTTTATGGTTTTAAATTTTCATTTTTTCCGTTTTTTTTTTAATGGCACAAAGACTTCTGAATCACTGCTCTCAAAAATTTAATTCCACAGAAATAACAAGAGTTCTTAAATTAAATATTTTTTAACAACCCAAATCCCCCAAATGAAGGTGTATAACAACAAAAAAATTTGAAGAATTCTAGTTTCCCATTGCCATGAAATATTTTCACTAAGATGCTAAAAAAGAGAAGCCTGTCAATCTCCTGCTGTTATTGCTGGTGGAGCCAAAGTGTCAGGCAGGCAGTCATGAGCATGGCCACACGCCTCCTCAAAGCCAGAGACTGTCTTATCCATCTTGGCATCTCTATTCTAGCCTTGTGCTTGGCACACAGTAGATGCCAAGAAATATTTGTTGAATTGAAATGGTTCAGTTCTTCCAAAAGAATCAAAAAGAAAATGTACTATACAATGTTGGGTTTTCAAGAGTTTACTGTTTTTACCATCATTTCTGAGAATAGCTATGCATAATACTTAAGTTCTTTTAATTAAGTATGCCAATTTCACTTTTCAAGATCCCTATCGAATAGGTAAGAACAGTTTTATAATTAGGTGACAGTTGCTTATAGGAAGATATATGCTTCTAAAATGTTGGAAAATTGTTCTTGTGATGAGTTAAGACATTTTCCCTGTAATTTAATTTATATTATTATATTTGCTTTAAAGTGTCCTTCAAAAATAAAAATAAAGAAGTTTCAGGGACTGGATCTTCACAAAGTCTGAATTTGTAAAATTCAGCAAATAATGAACATTTTCTAAAGATGACTTTAATGAAACAGGGTCTAGAGAAAAATTCTGAAATGCTAACTACAAAAGATAGGTTATAGTAAACTTCATTAAAGCATTGTGAATTTTCCAAGCCTCAGTGTACATAGTCCAATCTCATTACAAGAATATAACATAAGGCCAAAAAACAAGAGTTTTCTCATTACCTGTCTTGGATGCCACACCTCCATGCTGCACATGATGCAGGGATGGCAGTGGGTAAATCATTAACTCCTGTCTGTTTATGACCATGGAGAGCTGTCACATAGATAATCCAAAAGGTAGATATTTATTTCATCATTTCTGGCACCTCAACAGGTATCAGTCACTAAATAAGGGTAATCAAATGTAAATCTGCCTGGCCTTTGTTCTGTCTCCAGCAATTATATAAGGATATGTTTTGTAGGACTGCTAAACTGTCTTTCATGCTGTCAATGTTAAAAAAAGATATCTTCCTAAATTTCTAGCTTCCATCAAAAACCCTTTAGAAACCTTTAGAAATTGTTAATGGATTTATCTAATCACATGGTAGCGTAGACTCCTTTATACAGTACCTGACAGAGTAAGTGCTTATATTTAATAATGAATGCTGAATTACCTGGATTTTGGTAACAATGTCACCTTGGCCAAGACATCTAATTTCTCTTGGGCCACTTTCCCCACATATGAAATGAGGATTTGGACAAATGGTTTCCGGAATGCCTTCTTGTTTAACAATTAATTGTTTCAAAACTTTGTCTTCCTATATCACTTCTGGGTAGAACAATCCTGTTTCTTATACATAATGAAAATAACACAATGCTCTAAATATTTCCTTTTTTAAGTTTTGAGGGTTGTTGCCTTAATAATTAGCATTCAGGAATTTGATAAGCAATTCCAAGTTCACTCTACCCATCATACTCACCATGATTTTATATATTTGGATAATATTCTTTTTCAACCTTGACTTTCAGACTGGAATGCCTCCATGTATAATGGCCTGCCTTTTCTGCTATTCTTTCTCAGGATTTCTTCAACTCACTTTTTCATCTGAAATGCAATAAGCAAACTATAGGTAGGTAAGGAGAGACAAGTTTTGTGTCTTGTTTCTTATAGTGATTGGTCAGATTATCTGCTTAATTTTCAAAACTCTTCTTAATATTAGCATTTTATAGATACTTTTGATTGTGACTACATACTGGACTGGTCCCTATAGAGATCTCTTTCTGAGCTTAAATAATACCTAGGAGACGATCATATTCACAGTTGTGACTATTTATCCCCAAATCTGTTTCTTATTATCACTTATAAGTCACTTCTGTCTACTCACAACATAGTGTGAGAAGTCTAGTTTACCCTGTTGAGCTAGCACTATATTCTTACTTTACTTAAATATCATATCCCCTTTCCAGAATTAACACCACTTTTAATATGACAAATCCTAGTATAGAGCCCTGGAGATCCTACATCTCCCATTTCTTTTTTTTCAATTTAACTTGTTTGGAGCTTGGCAACAGTCTGAATGAATGAATCAGAATCACAGAATTTTAGAACACATCTAGTTTGGCCTCTAACTAAGCAAGAACCATATTTACAAAATATCTGGATGTCATCTGGTCTGTGTATCAATTATATTTTCTTAGTTTCTGTATTCTTGACACTCTGGCATCTGGGGCCTCATGGATGTGGGAGGGACTGCCACACATGGGGTTAGCTGATTCCTGAAGTCAGCAAACAGCTTGCTGCAGGAACTGTCTTTCATTTGCAAACAAATCAATCCATAGCCCCCACCCCTCTATCAGGCTCTCACACTCCAGGTCAGTATTGTCTTGTTAATCATCCCAGGGCCAGGTAGCAGATAACTGGGAACAGCCTCTCTACCCCAGTCTGCTGAAACTATTCAAACTAGCTAACATTAAGTATGCTTATTCTGCCTTGACCATGGAAACCACAAGGCTCATGCCCATGCCTTCTTCCCCTTGCTCCTTTTTGCTCCCGACTCCAGTGCTTACCTGTGTGTCCCTGTGTGGCATGTATGTCCTCTTCTCTTGGAAACTGTAACAGACTACCTTTTTCAATGGCAGTCATCTCCTGAGCTGTTGGTTCACCATACCTGAATAATAATAAAACCCACATTTTAAAACAACTGTTAGAACATCTCCAGGGACCAGAAGTTCTCTTTGCAAGGCAGCAATTTCATCAGTGAACTAATAAGAGGAAAGTTCCTTCTTATCTTAAACTGAAATCTGCTTCCTTGTACCATCCAATAATTCTGCCTCCAGGACAACAGAAAATAAATCCACTCACTTTTTTTTTTCAAGCAATGAACAGTCAGATATCTGAAATACATCTATGATTATCTTTCCTGAAATACATTAGTGAGAATCACACACATTGAATCTATAGATTTTGGTAGCTGTATTTCTAGTCTCTTTCTAATAATGATTAGCATTTCATAAGTCATTTTGGCTCCAATAGCCCAGTGGATTGAATATTTTCTTCTAACATTCCCAGTGTCTTTAGGGATTATTCATTCATTTATGGATTAAGCAGCCCCTCAGCAGCCTGGTAGCCTCTGCTGGTTCATCACTGTTCTTTCTAAAGTGCAGTGTCTACTAGAACTGGTCTCTTCCACGTGGCTTCACTAGTACTATTACTTCCCTGAGTTGAGGACAATGTGTACACTGGTACCTGGCATAGTATCAACTGAAGTTTCTGAATCCTTTCAAATAAATTTCTATGAAACATATGTATCATGTAATTTAGTAATTGAACCGTGATTTTACTGCAGCTTTTTCTATTTTTAGGTATGAATGTAAAATTTACCATTCTCTAGTATATAGGGCTTCCTTCAGAATAAGTCTTTCCTCTTATTTTTTAAAATTATATTTTATTCCCCAAACAATATAAACAATAAACTTGAATAAAATTTATTATTAAATGTAAAACTGTAAACTTCACAAGTTAGATATACTTGGGTATATATTACTTTTTCCTATACATAAGGCTTGTTTCTGTTTTTTTTTTTCAAATAGGTCATGTCATACATATACATATTTAACAATTTACTTTTTTTCATTTATCAATATATCTTGGATATCCTAGAGCCATACTTATAAGTTACAAGTAGCAGAGTTCCTAGAGCCATACTTATGAATAAATTACAAGTAGCAGAGTTCCTTTCAGTCAGGAACTATCTTAAGTATTTATGAAACACAACATTCAGACGATTCAATTGTGAATGACTACATTGTAATGATTCTTATGTAACTACGGATTACACATTGCATCCAGTACTGGAATAATTTTTTCTTTAAATTTCTAAGAATTCTTGTATGGATGGTGTGATCCATTTATCTCACTAATTATATCTAACATTATTGTTTCTACTCATTATTTTAATAACTTGGTCCCAGCTACTTTAAAAGAGCATGTTAAAAGGGAGTCTCATATCCAGTAAATGGAAAAGCAATAGTTAACTGATACTATTACTTTGCATCCATTCATTCATATTAACAGCCCCATTAGCTCCCAACAGTATTTCCCTGCCAGGTTGCATAAATAATGTAAATTAATATGTGGTTGTTGATTATATTCCGTTTTTGAGTACTGTACTTGGTTATATTTATGCACAGGTAAATTTCATTTTTGATTACAGTTTCTTCTCACAAATCTTATCTAGTGTTTTTGCATTATCTAAAACAAGTTTAACATATTTTATCAAGATTTGTCAAAGATTTCATTCACATTTCTAGATATGCTTTTGGTGTCCATATCTAGATTTATATTAAGTAAACATACAGCAGTAAAAGAGATGCAACAGTATTATGCATGTTTTTGTTAATGATTTAGAAAAACCTTAAATTACATTTTGTCATTCTTATGTTAGTAATCCAATTTGGAAGTATATTCAAATAACTGATAAGCTAAAGGCAATTAACAGTCAAATTCTTTTTTTCTGGATTTTAATATGTAAACTGATTATAAGATTTTCAGTTTCACATATCTAACATTACAAATTGCTTGTGATGTTGAAATCATTGAAATAACATGAATAATAATTTATTTTCAGTCTGCGTATGAATAACTACACTAGTGTGAATAGATTTTTGTAATATTCAGAAATAAGACAGTGGACAATGTTCTCTTCAGCCAAGAACAAATGCAGGTCTTTGTCTTTTTTATGTCCCATATATGTCTATATTTAGCTATCACTATATATTTAAGCTATGCATATGTACTAATATTCTATTGGCTTCATGAGAGGCTTTATTTTTTAATTTCTCCTAGCTCAGTGTAATTTTTTAAACAACTATTTTTAAGAACAGTTTATAGAAAAATTGAGAAGGTAGTACAGAGTTCTCATATATCCCCTCTCCTAGTCTCTCATGTTACATCTTACATTAGTATGGTATATTCCGTTAATAATCAGGGAATATTGATACATTATGAGTAACTAAAGTCCATAGTTTAGATTTCCTTTCCTTTCCTTTCCTTTGTTACTTAATGTCCTTTCTCTGTTCCTGAATCCCACACTGTATCTAATTGTCATGGCCCCTCAGGTTCCTCTTGGGTGTGAAAGTTTCTCTGATTTCCTTGTTTTTGATGACCTCAATAGTTTGAGGACTACTACCCAGGTATTCTGCAGGATGACCCTGGAATTTGTCTGATGTTTTTCTTAAGTTTAGACTGAGGTTATAAGTTTTGAGGAGGTAATTAGACACCAACAGATTATAAACACATCTAGACTTTAACGAACCATAGCCATGGATATAACTCACATATCACTTCTGGTATTGTGCCTATTCTGTAGGATTAGAGGCAGAAAAGATAGTCTTGAGAAAAGAATACGATGATTAAAAAAATGGTTGGCTTTTAAAAAAATAACCAAGAGGTAGATAATATTATAAAGACAGCAAACAGTAGTCATTTTAATTTACTTTCCCAACTAAGCAAGTTCTCTATGAATTAAAATTACTAGGAGACAAAGTCAGACAAAAGTGGATAAATAATATAGTTAGTTCTTATATCTTTAGAGGTAAAATTTGAGATTTATGTAAATAAATGTTACTCAAGTGTATGTTTTCAAAGTACATTGTCATATTTCTGTCTACCAAATAAGCAATGAATAAATACTGGGTAGAATTCTTTTGCCTGCAGGTCAAAATAGTTTGTTAAATGTTTGGAAATTTATAGTTGGCAATCATTATTAAATAATTCTCTCTTGAGCAGTGGTTCTCAAACTTTAGTGTCTATTAGAATCTTCTGAAGGGCTTATTCAAATACCCATTCCTGGGTGCTATCCCCAGAGTTTCTGATTCAGTGGGACTGGGGTGGGCCTGAGAATGTCCTTATCTAACAAATTCCCAGGTGATGCTGATGCTGCTGGCCTGAGGACCACACTATGAAAATCACTGCTTTACAGTCAACAGGAAAGCTACATTTTTTAAGTGCCTATGATGATTAAGATGTTTTACATATATTACCTTATTTATCTAGCTGTAAAATCATATCAAATACGTATGTGTCTCTCTTTTATAAATGGGGAACCTGGGCTCAGGTCCTGAGGAGATAATGGAAATTGGGTTGGCGAAACTAATTCAGATCTCCTATTCCAATGCCCATATTCTTCTAGTACAACATCCTGCTCTCTTGTCGATAAAGGAGTGAAATGGCTTGTTCATTTGAAAAAGAGACTGTACTGAAGATGTGTACAGAAATTAGTTCCAGTTAGTATGGTGTAAACTAAAGGACAAGGATTCTTACTGAAAATTAGGCAAAGGCTCAGGGTCATGGTGAGAATTCACTTATCTCTAAACTCTTGAAATAATCAGGGGTAAAGTGAATTTACTGTATAATTAACAGACAGAAAGAACATATATTTAATACAGTTGTGAATATTCCTTAAATACTATTATTTTATTATTCCTTACAGAAAAACACACATTTAAATAAAAATTATTAAAAGAATAATCTCATTTACATTTAAGTTTAAAGCATCATACTATTCTAAGTGTCTGCCAGTGTACACTACATCACCAATCAACCGCTACTTACTCTGGTATTGAAGTAACACAGCATAATGGTCCTCAACAAAATACTAAACAATTACTAAAATGTTCAGCAACTTTCATGAAGAAAATCAAAAGCAATGACATAGAAAAAAAATTTTTTTAAGAAAAGTGGTGCATTTTACAGTAAATTGCTGGAAATGGAGATACCAATAATAAAAATTTCTGTCACTTTGTTATATTCTATATAAAAAAGGACATTGAGACACAAAATTACTGGACTGTATAAGACTTAAAAAAGTTAATGAGACTTAAACTTCAGAATAACAAAAACCCACCCAACTCTACATCTCCACCAAAACAAATATTTTAAGTAAGAAAGATTCCCTTTTAAATATCTATATACATATTTCTACTTAATACTGATAATCAAACCCATAGTTATATTTATTTAAATAAGAATTAAATAAACTGCCCCAAATGCTGATTTTGTATCACAAAACATAAGTACTTTAAATCACAATTTCCAGGTGGTATATTGAATACACTGGTTCCTTAAATGACATTAGCAAGCATATTTTTAAGAATATATTTTCATCTATAAGTCAGGTAAAGCTTTATTAAATGGTAAACACTTTTAACTACAGAAATACAAGTTTCAAAAACAAATGCATTCAGAAGATCTGCTGCTCAAATAATATTTTTTCAAAACCAGGTGGAGGAGTATGATAAAATTCACTGAACTGACAATCCAAAATTGCACTGTCATCAACTAGAGATAGAAAAAGAAAGAAAATGAGTTAGAAGCAAACACTTTAGTTTGTTATGAATAATTATAAAATAAACTGTTTTCATAATATCAATAGGCAAGAAGCATAAACACATCTACTGTCAAAATTTCAAAGCATGATCCTAATGTGTAAAAACAGACACAATGAAAAACAAAACCTATATATCAAAACCTTGAAAGGCTATACATCAAAATAGTATTAATAATTATTTCTAAATGGTGTGACTATGGGTAATTTGCCAACCTGTATTTTCTAAGTTTTATACAGTTAAAATGTATTACTTTTTTAGTTTCATTTTGCAAAATTACAGATTCACAAGAAGTTGCAAAAACGATACCAGGTCCCCAGTAGTAACATCTTACATAACTAGAGTACAGTATCTAGCATAGTTATCAGAGTTGAAGGACAGATAAAGAGCTTCCCAGACAAAAATAAGCTGTGGGAATTTATCATCATCAAGCCAGTATTACAGGAAATGTTGGAGGGACTTCTTTAAGAAGAACAAATATGTATCAAAAACAGGAATAAAGAAGCCAACACTGACAAAAATACTGTTAACTAGACTCCAGGTCTTATTCAGCATCTACATGTTTTACCAGCATTTACTTGAGAAAAATTAATACATATATCCACACAAAGACTTACACCAGAATGTGTGTGACAGCTTTATTTTTAATGGCCCTCATATAGAAACAACCTAAATAGTCATAAACAGGTGAAGGGAAACAAAAATTGTGATATACCCACACAATGAACTATACTACTTAGCAACAGAAGTGACTGAATTATTGATACATACTACGACATGGGTGAATCTTAAAATAATTATGCTGAATAAAAGAGTCTGGACAAAAACTAACAAATAAACAAACTCTGATTCTGTTTATAAAATACTCTAAAAATGCAAGATAATCTGTAGTGACAGAAAGCAGATCAGTGGTTGCCTGGCTGGGGCTGGGGTAGGGAGAGCTTAGCAGGAAAGACTGAGAGACCAGGAGGAAACTTCTAGGAGTGATAAATATTATCTTGACTGTGGCAATGACATAGGTGTTCACTTTATAGCTATTTGTTAAACTGTACATGTATATTTAATGAACATTACTAAATATTTTATATTTTAAAATAAACACAGAAAAAAGTTAAGTACTGGATTTGACATTCTTGAAGTCACTAGTGATTTTAACAAGGGTGGTTTCAGTGCAGTGGTGGTAAAGGTGGCCAAATTGGGCTGAAGGACAAATGAATGACACAACAGGCTGTTCTCTAAGAAAGCAAACCATACAGAAAAAGGAAAACAGGGCCAGTGAAGGGTATGAATTTAAGGGAGGGTTTTTCAGTTGAGAATGACTCAGAATGTTTATAGGCATTGGAGAGGTTGATGACATGAGATATAGATGAAATAACGGACAAAGTGAAGTCCCATAGTTGGGGAGTTTGAAACCCAGACTACAGACTGAGTTTTGGACCATGAAGGGTACCACTCCTCTGAGACAGAGTGGAAAGGAGGCAAGATTGGAATCAATCCGGAAAAGCTTCAGTGGGGTAAAGAAGGGAAGGTAGAATTCACTCAGGATAGCCTGTTTCTTCATAAAGTAGAGGGCAAGACTGTCTGCAGAGAATGAGCAGAGAATTCAAGATGCACAGTGGTCTGGAGTGTTTAGAGATGTAAAGGAATTGCCAAAAAATATTGACAGTTTAGATCATGCCGGAAGTCATAACCTTGAAATGATACCTTTCTTCAGTGTTATACTGTTTTTTTCTCTCCATAGGTTGAATATAAGAACAAAATGAGTGGCTGGATATATCTAAGATTAGTGATGGGATGGAGGACAAAGAGTAAGAAAACTACTTTATTTTTACCTATGATAGTATCAAACTCTTAAAATATTTGGTATAATTGGATAGATTTATCAATTCTAATTTTTAAAATATACTTTACCATAATTTACTCTCTATAACTGTATTACATTAAAAATGCTGAATCAAAGAAAAAATTTAGAGTAATAATTTTATTTGCTACTCATTTGTATAACTCAGTGATTCTACTAACATTTATATCATTTCTCAGGCTAAACTAGTTTGAAAATTGAGCCACATTTCCATTTATTTCAGTAAATAAAGGAACTGCTTTTAGGCTTGCCCAAGAAGGAAAGACAACTAACCTATATCAAATTTTAAAATATACTTTTACAAACAAAGACACAGCAGGTAAAATTAAAAAGTAATTTTTAGGAGAAAAAAGACTAATAAAAAGCTAATAAAAACCTCATATGAAAAAGAGAACACAGGCAGTGGTTTTTATTACCATATTATTAAATATTGTCTACTTTCCTGACATCCCAATCTGTCTTCGCTAACATTGCTAATTTTCTAGAAAATCAATACAAAAGTTAACAATTAGTTTTTTATTATGGCTCAAATCTAAGAAATTAAATAAAGTAGTTAAATGAGAAAATACTTTTAGACCTATTAAAACCATAGGCAGAAAAATCACACATCTGTTGATTTAAAGTTGGTAACAAAATATAAAGCAGAATAGAGTGATAAAGGCACTCTGGATTTACATTTTAAAGAGAGCTATCTTATTTTTTAGGAATACACATAAACTATTTATGAATAAAATAATATAATATTTGGCACTCGCCTCAAAATAATCTAAGGAAGGGAGGTGAAGAACAGGAGTGTTGGGAGTAGATGAAACCTGACTGGCTATAAATTCATAATTGTTTGAAGACAGGTGATGGGTATATCAGGGTGCATCATATATTATCTTTATTTCTAAATATGTTTGAAATTTTCCATAATAAAAATGAAAGTATTCAAGTGGTATAGAATTTTCTCTGTTACTATGGTACTTAGACACCTTTTACTGGGAGAAAAAAACCTTCCTTAGTCCTGCACATTAGGACTGTGATATCCTAACAGTACAATCCCTATAAAAAAAAGTCCTTATAACAACTTGTCCAGACTTCTGAGTGATAGCTCTAAAGTTAATAAAAATATCAAGCAAAAGTTAACATATATCTAATAATATTTAGAAATATTTTAGCTTACCATAAACAACTGGATATACCGTCCCTCGTATACCTGATGCTGGACAATGCATGTTTTTTCCATTCAAATATACATTTAATTCTACATGGTCATATGTAATACCCTAGGAACAAAAAAAGTATTAAAAATGGTAAAAATATCAACATTTCATAAAAACTTGAACAGTTAGAAAGCACTGACCATGGAAGATAGAAAGACAAAAAACTAAATAAAGGGTCACAATAGCTTTCATTAAGGGTTTACAGTTTGGAAGAATTCTATTTGAACTGAGGAAAAAACAATGGGTGGTGATTATGTGGGAGAAAGGGAGGTAAAATCCCAAGAGTCCACATTAGAGGTAAAACGAATGATACCCAGTTTAAAATTGAATATTTAGAGAATCTGGAGTTCATATTTTGAATATTTAAGATGATATAACAACTAGTGCATACTGTGAGCAGAGAGACCTTTTAAACTCATACAGAAACGCTACTTCTATATTAGGATTTAATCTGAAGGGGGTAGGAAACAATGACATTTTCACTGTTAGGGCTTCCTGCCTGTCACTGTTTTCAAGTTGTGAAGA
The DNA here is from genome assembly GCA_030015415.1 of Cynopterus sphinx. Taxonomy (NCBI): domain Eukaryota; kingdom Metazoa; phylum Chordata; class Mammalia; order Chiroptera; family Pteropodidae; genus Cynopterus; species Cynopterus sphinx. The sequence goes on along the minus strand of CM057381.1, from coordinate 84,024,369 downwards.
TGTGTCTTTATACAACTTATCTCCAAAAAGAAACCATTCATTTCTGTACGTCTTTACCACATTTTCAAATATGTTAAGTATATTACCAAGGTAAAACTAGTGCTTATAACCAAATATACAGTTGACCTTAGAACCAAACAGTGTAAACTGCGCAGGTCACTCACATGCAGTTGTTTTCAATAAACACCTGTGCAGCTTTTGATCCTTGGTCAGGGGTGCAGAGGGCCAACTATTCACTGATCTCTGCCATTGTACATAGGGCACTTGAGCACCCACAAATCTGGAAATCTACGGGCAGTCCTGGAACTAATTCCCTGCAGACACTGAAGGACAACTAAATTTTAGGGGAGTCAAAAGTTATATGTGGATTTTCGATTGTGCAGGGCTCGATGTCCGTTACCCCAGTGTTGTTCAAGAATCAACTATCAATTATAATTAGTATCAAGCAGAGAAAAAGAAAAACAACAGCTCAAAATATTTTAAAAAGAACAGAATGAAGAATATTACTTTGTACATTATTGATATAAAAATCACAATAATAATAATAATATTATTAGAAAGCTGGAAAACACTTAGCCTATAATATGCACCAAGCACAAGTCTCGGCATTTCATATTTACTCATTTATTCCTCACAATAAGATAGGTATTTTTACTGTCTCCATTTTACAGATGTGGTGGTAGAGCTGGGATTTAAACACAGTACAGTTTTGGAATACTTATTCCTAATTGCCATGTAATTTTAAACTTTTAAAACTTCCTTTAAAACTTTATATTATAGTTACTGACTGATGACAAAAAGAGCTTTCCTCAGAAGAATTAAGGACAGGAGCAATTTTTCAGTAATCGTCACAGACCAAGAAGCAACCATTTCAAGGATTTCACTGTGTATAGATTATATCAGCTTAAAAGCTTTTTGAGGTAGAAAAAGATCTTACAGAGGAGTAGTATTCAGTGCTATAAAATATTTTTTTCAAATCTTAGCAAAGCCAGTGTTAAACAATGATTTAAAATTTAAGTAATACTGAGTAAGATAAAGATTGCCTTTACTTCATTTCAGTTTAGCTGACTGATGGCTGGGATTAGCTTTTTTAATGCAGAGGTATGTTTTCATTTAAAAATCAAAAACTTATAAATTACATAAAAAATAAAGTGTGTTATTCTATAGGACTACAAGGAATCTAGCAGTTCCTATGAATAGGTTGTAATCCAAGCACACTTCACCACCTGGTGGCAGCATAACCTACTGCAAATAAGCAAATTTTAAACCCAAGCCTTCAACATTACAGCAAAATCTCAATACCAAAGAAAGAAGTGAGGAAGAGTATGAGACTATTCATCCCTCATCAGCATCATTTAGTTCAAATATTTTCTAACTTGATCTGTCTTTATATGATCTAGAAACTAGGTTTGATTCTGACATAATGACATATTTATCAATAACTGTTTGCAGGTTTAGTGAACAGACTCTGAAATTAGACTGTCTATATTATAACCCTGGGATTACCCCCATACAAGTTACTTCTCCTAATCTGTAAAATGGTGAAAATAATACTACCTATTTCATATGGTCATTATGAGGATTAAACAATTTAATCCTTGACAGGTATGTATGTAAAACAGTGCTTAATCCCATAATACAGGCTAGAGAAGTTATTTGCTATTATTGTGTAGAATGTTTATCAAACTTCTTTGAAATTAAACTAAAAAATGCTATTTTCGAATGTAATTTTCACACTTCAAAACTATTTATAAAAGGAAAAAATAAGCATAAGCTGTCTCATGTATGTCTTCCTAGTGCTGAAGTAGGTTCTACTGCTACTATATGATTATTATATGAATATAATCATTTGATTAGATGTTGAAAGCTTATTTTTCTTGATTTCGCCTCAAAGAATGGTATATGAGTGAAATTCTACACATGTGAAAATCCATTCTACTTTTCCTGTGCCACTGTCAGCAATTTGGTGAAATTCGTTCTCAAGTGTTTGAACTAGAATGATAAAGTTAATGTGGTAGGATAATGTTTTACTTTTCTTGATTATGCATATATTTCCTCTTTTTTAGTCCTCTTTTTATCAAATGGTTATGAAACTCAAAGTCTAATTGAATAATGCCGACAGATTAAAAATGACATTCTTAAATCTGTCAATTTGTGGTATCAATTGTCTCAATGAATGAAATTCCTAGGCAAAAATAAGCACAGAAGTTCGTACGTAAACAGAGAAAAACATTTGTTACCGATTATCCTATCTTATGTTTGAATTTAATTTTTTTTAGTGTAAACAGGTTGACAGCATCAATCTGACTTCAAGATTCTCTTTCAAGATAACCATTTCAATAATAGTGTTCCATATTACGGACATCTGGCAATGATCTACAACTACACAAACAACTATTCAAAAAGAAGAGGAAGGAAAAGCAGATTTTAAAAATAGTTTATGCCTTTTGTCTCCTTTTTTGTCAATTTTAGAAAACAACACTTCCAACAATTTACCTATTTAAAAACTAAGTAATGTTCATATTTTTTAAATTGCAGAAGAGATCAGACAATAATTAAAATTCATAATTTTAACCTCTTTATTCTCTCCAAAATACTGTGTATTTCTTTAATACAATAATCTGAATTTACCTTGTCTGTGTCATCTTATTATCAGAAACTTTCTCTCATTATTTACAGACTCCTTTCAACTTGGTTCCAGAGGCAGAAACCCACAGTTTGGAGCATAATAAATAGTGCCTTTGCTAAAGGAGATGCAAAAATTGTTCTCTATCAATAGCTGATAGCCTGAACGCAGGGATATTTGGACTATATTTTCAATAGTGTGTCGCTTTGGTAAAGCCTTGGGATTTTGAGTCCATTTCTTTGAAGAGTTCTGAAAGTGAAGTAAATTTAATACGATTAAGCTTACTAAGGACTACCACTCCTGATAAAATGCTGTAATTCTTTAACAGAAGTTCATAACAAATTAAATAATAAATGTCAAAACTATCTCTGAGAGATCTCCAGCTGCAAAAATACCTACTATTTCCTAATATAAGGGTACCAAACCTTAAAATTTGTGGGCCAGAATTTCTCTGATGTGAGAGAAGCAGGGCATGCTATCAGCAGCCAACCCATCATTAATTCTTTTGATTGGAAACATGGGCTCACAGTGACATCCCTGCCAGCAGCAGCTCTAGAAGGAAGGTAAGGAAGGTGGCAGCACCTACACCAAGTGATCCCTTTGGAAGATGTATGACCTCATTGGATCCAAGCCTCGTGCTTCAGAATTCAAACTACAAACTCCCAGGCAAAACTACATATACCAAAAGCATTTCAAATTTAATCGTTTACAGTGAAAGACAACCCCACAAGGAAACTTACCACCACGTCCCCCTCCTGTGGAAGGCTGTTCGCTGGCAGCCTGTTTTTCTCCTCATTGTTGTGGTACAGAGCTCCATCATTTCTCATTACCAGACTGTGCACATCTCGGCCAAGAGGAATCTGATTCAAGTTAACTTTCTGAGTTGCAACACCAATACCCCAGATTCCTAAAAATATAATGATATTCCTAAAAATAAACTATTTTTTGCTAATCTTTAAAAGAAATCTTTAAAAGCAGTTTGAAAATTATTCTTTGTTCTCTGCAAACAGAGGACAGCCTCATAGACAAGTGGGCCCTGGAGTCATATGCCTAGGTCTAAATCTTGACATAGCTTTATCATCTTGGGTAAGTTATCAACTTCTCTGCTTCCTCACCTGTGAACTGTGGATTCCAACACTACTTATCTCACAAAGTTATTATAAGATAAAGCAAGATTATTCAAGTAAAGCACTTGAAATGGTGTAAGTACTCAAAAAAATGAGTAAGAAATGCACAAAGTAAATATTTTTAAAATACTAGCTATTTTCATTATTCTTCTCTAAAAAAGATTTTTAAAAAGGTACACATTGAATTTAAATGGCCTAGGGTTCTATTTTAAGCACTATCTCTAAAAAAGTGGAAAATTACTGTCTTTAGTTTTTGCATCAATAATACGTGATAAATAATATATAACCCAGTCGATATCATGGAGAAGAGAAAATTATTGATAAAATGTAAAATCATTTTCTTATCTAATATCTTAAGTCTTTTCACCTAAGCTGACTTTTAAAACAAGCAGCCCTTCTCTTAACCAGTTACACAGAATACTTAGATCTCTAGATTTTGTCTCAAATGGTTTCCTTCCCCATTTTAAGCTAAATCAAATTCTATAAATGGAAGATTTGAAGATCATGCTGTCAATCAATCTTTCTGGATTGAGTGAGACGATCAAAAAGCTGTACATTTGAACTTCACTGTCTTGTCCTTCTAAGTACTTTGACTACATAATTTATCTTCCAAATTGGGACAATTTTAAGGTAGACAAGAGGTAATATAATTAATTTCACAGGACAACAGTTTATAAAGGGTTATAGTCTCCTTACTCCTAAAAAAACTGTGCAGGCTGTGATACACTGGCACAACTACCTCAAGCTTTCATTTAGAGATCAATCTACAAACTCCAACAGTGCACTATCCTGCTGATATCATTGGGGATATCATTCTTTACAGAAAATCCATAAAAAATTTGTGTTAGATTTAAGGCTCAAGAAACTATTTGCTTCTCTTGAGAAAGAGTATGTAATACTTGAGAAGATTACAGTAACCAAAGACATTCTACAGCCAGTGAGTTAATGTATAAATAGAATGAAATGGAGGACAGTTTATATTTATTTCATACACTTAAGAAAATCAGTATTTAAAACTAATTAGAAAACAAGCCCCAGAAGAATGTTATATGTCATCAAGACAGTTGGGTTAGAGTAGGATTGATTATTCTATTCTAGTTTTCCTATTCTGTACCTCTATTACCCATGCTATATTTTACTAAAAGTTTCTTCATAATAAAGCTTTTAAAAAATTTCCCCATATTTAATACTACCACAAGTTAACTGTTATAATACTCAGGTAGGATTGTTATACAATTCATGAAATTCCATAAATTTTTAAAGAGAAGCACAGACTTTAGACTTCTATCAGATTTCTAAGTCTGCTGATTACTTCAGATAACGCTGAATCAGGGTACCTTGAGAAGAGGAGAGAAAACCTCAGGATCCTAAGACTGATTTTAACCTAAGATAAAACAGTGAGAATCTATACCTTATATGCTCAAACAACCAAAACGGTGCACCTAGCTTCCATTAATAATCAGTTATGTTAATAATAATGCTAAGTGCCTTACATTGACCTAGGATGTCCGGCCTTTAAATCACTTTCATAAATACAGGTCACATGAGGCAAGAAGGGTAGCTCCTATAATTTCATTTTATAGATGAGAAAACTGAACCTAATTTAACTATATTTAAACTATTAAACCACAATCACACAAGAGGTGGAAGAAAATGTCTTCTAGGTAAGAGCTTGGTGCTTTTTTATTGCCTCATTAACCTTCTTTAATATTGAAAATTACTTCTAATATTCAGAACAATTAAGACTTTTAATAGTAAAGTAACATTATACCAACCTGTGGACTGGATTTTGAATTCAAAGTAGCTTTTGTTTTGATGTAAAGGTGCACTGGCTAAACAACCTCCCGTTCCACATATTCTTCTTCCATTTTTTACAATGACAACATCTGTTCCTAAACAAAAAATGGAGACACTGTGTAAAGTTTTGTATTTGCTTATCCAATAGTCAGGTTAATTTGTTGCACTTTTAACTTGTGGTCCATAAAAAACAGGAACACTACATGTACTTTAAAATACAGAAATAGTGTTAAAGTATTTAAATTCTTACTTCACGATTTTTCCCCTGAGATATTTATATTTAATATTCATTTGTAGCTAGAAATCTTATTTAATTAGGCAGTTTCAAATAAACTGTACCAACTGTATTATAGTGAATATTTAAAATACTTTTAAGATAGAAACAGACTTTAATATTCAGCCAATAAATCAATTTGATGATTTCATAAAACACTTAATTTAAATAAAAACATAAACACTTAGAAACGTTGGTAAATTAGTACAATTTTCAATTCAATCCAAGTGAATTAAAACAATTTCCTAAAAATTGGCTGCATATCTTGTGGGTACAAAGTACTATGCTAGTTTATTAGTCAAGTAAGAACTGAAGAATACATGGAATATAGAAAGGAACATACATCTTTGTTCTTGAAATAGCTGACACTAAAAAATGCTAACTTTAGGATCTTAAAAATGTTTATAAGATAGCTACTGTCAATCATATTGCAAATACATGAATAAGGTTTTAGATTCATTAAAAGTTCTTTATTATCATGGAATTTTTAGTTTAGCTTAAATAACGTTTGACAGACGATAGTAAGAAAAAACATTGTCTCTTGATGCTGTGATGCCTATACCTATTCTTTTCCCAATCTTGATTTAGAAAAGAATTTACATCAGAGAACATGAAGAGACAATATAATTCTAATATGCAACAAACATCCAGTAACACCAGGGCATGTGACTCCCAAGATCTGTGGCCAGTATTACCATTTCGTTGGTAGTAAATGTACAAACAAAGCAGAGCTGGCTATCAGAACTTGTATGGGACATCTTCCGAGGGGGTTAAATAAAACAAGAGGATAATAATAAAAGGTATCTCTTATTAACTCACTATAAATTCATATTTAAACAAAACTTACCTGGGACAAATACATAGAAAATATAAAATTTTCAGAATCTATCACAATTGTAAATTTTCAGACACTATCACACTCTGAAATAATGTCCAACTAAGATCCTATGATTATTAAAAATTCATTAACATCCATTTTTTTCTCATTATAAATATTAAACCCCAAATTCTGAGAAAGTACCTTTACAAGTAATTTATATCTGGCTACAAAATATACCTCCAGCAATTTCCACTAGAAAGTATCAAGGGCCCAGCTCCTCCTTGATGGCAAAGAACATGCAGTGCTTAGCATCTAGCTGACACTCAGCAAATAACCAATATAGGAATGCATGAATAAATATGCTCTGCTAAGCACTCTGTAGTGGACATGTAGCATCTGTTTCTCTTTCCCAAAAGACTTCCCTCTGGAGATCAAAATAGTCCTATGGAAGCTGACTCAGTCTCTAGCTTTTGGGGCACAGCTTTGACCTAGGTTAACTCAATCAGTGCATTCCACATTTCTTGGCCACAGTGACTGAGTGAAAAAATGGTTATATGACCTAACCCACTACAATCAGAGATAATCTCAGGACTTTTGCAGAGAATGAAGGGATAAAGACACCCTCTCATTCTTGTTGGACCTGAGGGAGCCCAGGAAGCTGCTCTAAGTATCATGGAAGCCAGCCTTCAAGAATAACATAGTAGAATTAGTACAACTGACCAACTTTTCATGGACAACAGATCAGAGAAAAAGAATGTTTGAAAAAGCAAACTGCAGTAAATCAGGATTTTGGCAGTAGAAAAAGAACCAGCTGATCACAATCTCCAGAAACTATATATGGTTGTCCTTTACTGAGTTCCCAGCACCTAAAACAATGCCTGCCACCTGATAGTTGCTCCATATATATCAGCTGAGTGAACAAATAAATGAAAAGGAAACATTTTGTGTGGGAAATTACAGGCTTTGAATGTATCTGTCTATAAATGATGATGGATAAGAAATCATTTACAGATACACATATAGATACATACATGTTTATTAAGGTTTTGTTTTACACTTGGGAAATCCAAGAAGTAAAAATACTCGTGTATAAAGTGGCCTACAATTATCACATTTATGGTTTAGTACATGCTGTAGAAATATAAAAATATAATGGGTAGAGTGCTCCATAATTATAAAGAATCTGGGCAAGAGAGGTTTTTGCTATAAATATTAAAAACTGCCTTTGTTATTTCAATGAATTGTCATTTAGCCAATGGGAGACGTGGGAAAAATAAAAAATGCGTAAGTATGTTTAAAATAGAATAATATATAAAAAGACAGTACTCTAACCAAAATAATTATAGTGGGAAATCTCTCCTTCTAGGACCATACTCCAGGAGCATGGAACTATGTGGGAAAAGTCAAAGACTAGAAATAATAAGGTTGTGAAAAGAGGCTACAGAGGGGAGAAGAAGAATGTTAGACGTTATGTGCCCATTTGAAATTGGGACGAAAAAAGAGATGGAAACGAGCAAAGTGCTGTTTTATTCTGCAAAGCCTGACCTGTGGGGAAGAGGCCATCAGATGGAATTACACCTTCATCCGTGACTAAGGAGGAGTCAGGGCAACGTGAGCTTTTAGCTGAAATGGCAGGTTGTGTGACCTGCGATGCGACTTCAGGCTTCTCCAGTTTGCCTTGTTTTGACTTCGGAAGGTAAGAGAAAAATCGCTTCCAATAAAACAAGCTCCAAACTGTAAATAAGGGGCTAAACAGAAAACTGTCAGGGCAGAAGGAGAGGGAATCAGACCTCAAGCACTCTGGAAATAGGCAGGTTTTGACGGCGGCTCGACAGGAGGGCACTGGAGGAGGAGAAACCGAGCACTCCCCGCGTCCCTCGCCTGGGGACGTCTGGAGAGTCTGGGGAGGCAGCAGCCCCTCAGAGATGTCTGTGGAAATGGGCAGGTCCTCATACCCACCTCCCGGCGACAGGGGCAGACAGGGCTGCGGAGCCCTGAACGCAGAAGCCGGCCGAGGTGAGTCCGGGGCAGACCCGCGAGACCGAACCGGGGCCACCACAGCACCCCCGGGGGCGGAGCGGGGGCGACGCCCGGCGCGCAGGGCCGCGCACCCGCCTCCGGACCCCACACGGGCGCCGAGTGCGCGGCGCCCGAGCCCGGCTGGGCCGTTGGGGCTGCGGAAGGGCGGCGCTTGCTTACCCATGTGCTGCGTGTCCAGCTGCACCGCCGGCATCTCCTTCAGAGGGATGTGCCCCGTCCCACCGTCCCTGCAGCAGCGCAGGCAGCAGAACACCGAGGCGGCCATCACGCCGCGACCGGCGTCTCCGCGGCCGCCGCCTGTCGCCCCTGGACCGCGGCGACAGCGCCGCCCGCCTCCGCCCGCGCTCTGGAGAAGTCCGTGTGGAGCGCGAAGGCCGGTACAGCGACGCCCCAGGACGGGAGGGCGCAGGACAGACGGCGGCGAGGCCGGCGGGGGCCGAAGAGCCGGGGCCGGCAGGCGGCGGAGCGGGGCGGGGCTGGCGGCGGGGCCGGGCCGGAACGAGGCTGGGGGCGGGGTTAGGGGCGGGGCGGAGCTGGGGACGAGGGGCGGGGCGGTGTGCGCGTGCACCTGCGCCCGCCGTCGTTCTCCCTGTCGCAGGCCTCGCGTCCGCTTCGGGATGCTGATGGATGCGCGAGACTGTCTGCATCCTCCGCACGCTTTGGGCTCTTCGGGGGCGCTTTTTAAAACTGTGCTTCTCCCGCCTCTACATTATCTTTAGGGTTAAATTGACGTAAGCAAATCGGGTGAGGGAGTGGGAGCTGATTTTAAAAAGAGCCCCGAGGTACCCCTCGCCAGCCGTGCGCCCAAGGTTGGGAGAACTTTGCCTCCGCTGAGAGCCTCCTTACCTCTATCTACCGTGGCTGGTTTCTGAAGAATTTTCCGTAAATCCTACATAGACAGGCCCCGGGAATACTACTTGTTAGTGATTGCACTGTGGGTGCGCACCCAGGGGTCTAAATCGGCCTTGGAGCATTTTGGGTCCGGAGATACGCAATCCGTGGCCTTTGATGCCACACCGTCCAGGGAGCGAAGGAGGTCACCGCGGGAGGGGACCGCCCGGGCGGGGCAGCGAGGTGCTTCTTAACCGGTCCCTTCCAAGCTCATCGTCTTCGTGGACTGGGTTCCGAGGAGTGTGAAGGGAACCCTGGAGGAAGCGGGAAGGCTGCCGGGCCCCCAAGGGAAGCCCTCAGTTCCCATTGCTCATTCCTCTTTTGCTTTGATGAAAGAGGCTCCTGTGGCGGGCGCCTGTCATCTCTGCGCCTAATTAATCTTCCGTCCCTGGTGGATTTAACATCTTAAGACAGCGGAGATGGTCTAGGACAACTTCTAGATTTAACCTGGCTCAAACCTATGTTCCCAAATACAAGGTTTTCGTCCTGAAGGCTTGCTTTTCCAGGGTTCAGGTACTGGGAAACCGGACACGAAATTCTCACTTAATATGTAATGGGTTCCTATATTTAACTTTTTAGTTACCTGAATACAAATATCTTTTATGAAGGATTTTCCTCCACAGAATAAGGTAATTTTTTTTTCAGGTTCTTGGGTCTCTTTGCTGTCTCGACAAATGGTGTGGTTTCATTACAATACTTAGGAAAACCCCCAAGTTTTGTACTTTGAGACTTAGTTACCACAGAATTAGTGACCAAGGTTATTACTAAACTAATTGAAGATAGACACCCCTCACTGCCTATAAAGTCCTTTACACATGGAATTTTCTTTTACTGAAATCCTTGACTATTATTCTGAGAAGTGTTAGTGTTCCAGTTTTATTTTATTTTATTTTATTTTTCTGTTGGGAGAGATGGAAAGATTGAGTAGAATGTTGGAGAGAAAATTTTTCTGTCAGTGAGATAGGCACTCTTTCACATATGTATCTAACTGGATTCTTGAAACGTTTCAGAGTGGATATTGTCCCCATTTTATTGATGAATAAATAGACTTAGAGGGATTAAATTTCTAGCCTCAGATGACTAGAAAATAAATAAGGTAGGATTCAAATGCTGGCAGTAGGACTCCTAAACTTGTGTTTGCTCAGCCAGATCATGCTGCCTCTCAAAATCTGAACATCAAACTCTTGTAATTAATACTACAGCTCTCTTAAATGTGCTCATGGTTCAAATTGCAGATTTCCCTTTATTTTTGTATGGTTCATTGATATTTATGTTGGTTACAAGCCACCATAACTCATGTATAGACAATAAAATAAGTTGTTACAAGGTGAAATATTTGTTCAGAAATATTATTTAAAGTAGGCATATGTGAAATATATACATTTAAGTTAGTCACATCTTCAGTGAAAAGCCAGACTATTAGATGGCTGTGAACTGGCCATTAAGTAGAGGCAGAATTGCCATAGTCTTTCCTGGCTAAAAAGTAATCTGCTGGAGAATTGCCCAGTGCACTTTGCCCTCATTGTAGCAACTCAAGTGTACTCGGCACTATGAAGCAAGCAAAACCGATGAGTTCCTGAAATGGACTTCCCTGTCTTGGCAGATGAATACCATCCATGAGCTTGCAAACCTTATTCCTTCTCATATCTGGGATTCTATTATCCTTCCATTATTGTTTTCAAAGGAATTATTTTTTCTTTTTGAAAAGCACAGTCCTAAAGGTATTTTGACAGTCTTTCACAGCTGTCACTTTAAACAAGGATCACAAAGCCTACAAAAAGTTTCCCAATAGCTAGAAGGTCGTTTATCTAAGTCAAATACAATAATAGAAAATGACTTCTTGAAAAAAATAAAAAGGCTCTGTCTGCTTCAGCGACATATTCTAGGAACTAGAAAACTGATCGGACAATAATGTAAAGCATGTGTTTCCAAGTTAACATCATGCTCAGGATTTTCTTTAATAGTTTCTATCCCAGCCAGACATCTCCTGTTAGTGAACTTTACACTGTACTTACTGGGTCATACAAATGGTTTCTTTCTTAAAAACTCATTAATCTGTTAAACCAAACCTTTTTTTTTTGGGGGGGGGGTGGTAATCCAAACTACGTTTGTAATCTTTTAAAACTCAGAAACATTACCCAAACCTCATATTTATATAAACTAAAAATGTTTCTAGGGCCTCAACCTATTCATTATGATAATTTTAAGTAAGCATAACTGACATTTCTATAGTACTTACTATTGCCAGGTACTGTTCTAAGTGATTTTTATAAACTAATCCTTGTAACAACCCCTTGAGGATAAAACAACCTCCACTTTGCAATTGAGGAAGCTGAGGTAAAGACAAGATTAAAAAAAAAAAGTGCTCAAAGTCACACAGTCAATAAGAGATGACACTGCATTCAAACCTGGGCCGTCTGGCTCTATTGTGTGTTCTTAGCCAATAGGCAACTGCCTCCCTAAACTGCTACATTTAAGAATAAATTTGTAATTTTTATATTTCCTTCTCTCCTCTTACCTCTGAAGACATTTAAATTTAATCTGGATTTGATAAACTATGAAGTATTTTACCTACATTCAACAACCAAGAAAGAGGAAGAAGAAGACGATGAAAAGGGGAAGGAAGAGGGAGAAGAGAAGGGGAAGATGCAGGGGAAGGGGAAAAGAAAGAAAAATTAAACTGAGAACCTTCTGCTGCAACAGCTCTGCTCTGTTAGCTGCACCACTGAACATTTTGCAGGGGTATGCTTCCTATGGTGTCTCTAAATGACCCAAAGAAAAGAATATTTAGCACTTTCAATTGCTAAAATAGTTAAGCTAGGTTGGAGATTTGGAAAACACGTTGATCTGGCATTAGAAAGGAAAGAGAAGATGGGATGGGTGAGGGTGGGGAAGGAATTTAATAGAGGTACAGAAAAATAGAAATAATAAAGGATGAAGTAAACTTTTTAATATTAAAATAAAAGGAAAAAAGCCAATAGCATATGCTCTATAAATAAGATCCCCTAAAAAATGGGATTTACCAAAAACTTTCAACCTGGTAGGACTGTATCTTAATTTTCCCTTCCGCAGAAGGGAAAGCAGCCAGTCATCAACTCAGAGGAGTTTTGTAATCCCTCCTCATCTTTAAGTTCTTTTACTCAATGAGAGTGTCCGAGTGTCCTTCCAAATACCTTTCCCTCACCCATTTAGATTCTAAGTACTACACTACAATACTTAGGAAAAAGAGATATTGAGGATAAAAATAAAAAGGAAACACAAAGGGTGATATGGAAGTAGGTTTTGCATTCCCAAAAGAAATAAAGGAAGGTGAGGGAAAGTAGTCCTTGGATATACACCTTTGTCTAGGAGTAGGAGGGCACTTAAACCTGTTATTTGTCTTCAAGGTGCTGATGGTAAGTGTTTTGTATAAAGTTTACATGGCCAAAGATAAGGCTACAAAACCTGGTATTATGAAAGGGAGGTTGGAAAACACTTAGCTGTGCCAAATATTTCAAATAAAAGTTTCCCAAAGCATCTCAAGCATTCCAGTGTTTCTGTGTCTTGGGACTGCAGTAGGGCCAAGGAGCAAAAAGTCACCATCTCCAAATTATGATATCAGAAGGGAATGCACATTTGCAGAAGGATCAGACAGAGAAAAAAATACTTCTTTGTATATGTAATAGCTGTAAACAACCAAAATTATAAGTATCTTACGGAAAATTTGAGAAAGGTCCTGAAATGTAACAAGGAAGGAAAATGGATTATTAGGTTAAAATGTACCCAACACCACTAATTTAAAATATGTATAATGTCAGTGCCTATCATTTTATTTTTGTGAATGTAAAAATATTTATAGTTTTTCATAAGGTTTTATAATTCCTCCAAACCTATTTTCTCAGTAATGGTCCTGCACATGAATATTTCAAATGCAGGGTTTGTTAAGAAGCTTGATTCTCATGTTGGGAAAGAACTGTTATAAGACATGTGTTCTGGGCAGGACTAATGTAGTTATGGGCACAACTAGTAGGCCACTAGTACACCAAGTCACACACAGGGAATGTGAGGTCACTCAAAATTGTTGGTGAAAGTTTAAAAATTGAAATATTTGAAAATTGCTAAGAAGAAACCCCAAACAAAAGCAACAAACCCTGTGAAGTAAATAACTCTGAAATACCAACAGACAGAAGCTCCAGAGATGTGTTATGGCTAAGAGAACATCAGTGTAGGAAAATGGGCCTGCTAACAACTGCATATATTGAAAACTTTTTTTCCCTTATTTTGCTTATTCAAAACTTTAAATGAATTTTTAAAAATTATTACATATTCCTTTTTTAAACTTTGTGTTTGTAGGTGTCATGTCTAACATTTAATGTTGACCTCAGTCATACCAAGGACTTAATATATTCTATAAAACGACATGTAGGGGTGACATCAGAAACATGGCAGAATGAGAGACATCCCTGGATCTTTCCCCTTAAAACAACAATAAGTTGAACATCTAAAACTCAACAAAAAACACCCAAACTGCACACCAGCACCTCTGAGCATGGGATAGGAGCATAAGAGCTACCACAGTTCAGAACCCTAGGTGTTGGGTGGTGGACTGGGAGTAATAAAGAAGCTGTCTCTTGCAGCTGCCGGAGCTCCCCATAGCAGGAGCGGGAGGGGAGAAGGTGCAGCAAGTTCCCTGAACAGCAGCACTGCCTGGGAGAGTTCTGACTCCATGTGGAGTAGGGCCCAGTTATCAGGGCAGAAAGCAGAGAAGCAGAGATGGCAGAGATTCAAGGACAGCAGAAAAATAAGTTGATTTTTACCAACTGCAGTTGCAAAACTGCAAGGCTGAGTGGTAGCCCCCAAACCCCAGAGGATGCCTCCTGGCATATCATTTGAGACCAAATAATGCAGAGCCCCAGGGTAATCTGAGCCAATGCTAACAAAACTGTCGCTAATACTGACAGGGACAAAGACTGAGGGTAGCGAGCATGATTGAATGTCTATTAGGAAAAAAGGGCATTATTAAGACTATATATAAAGCAGGAATCGAAGAGACTTAGGTGCCACCTACTGGAAACCAAAAGAAAACCGCCTTTTTTGCAGCAAGTTAAAGAGAGACCTTTATATAATAAATCTTTCTGGAAAAAATGCAGAATACACTTCCATTAATGCTTAGGCAGAGAAATAGTCCATTAAACACCATGAACAACCATGGTGAAAATGCAATTCAGAAAGAAAGAGAAAAATCTCCAGAAAATAAGCTCAACAACATAGACATATGCAACTTACCATGACAGAAAATTCAGAATGGTACTTCTGAAAAAACTCATATTCAAAATGATTCATATCAACAATTTCAGGAATTGAAAAAACAACTAGATGAGCAGAATGAGTTCTTTAGCAAGGAGACTGAAACTCACAAAAAGAACCAAATAGAACTTCTGGAGATGAAGAACACACTGTAAGAAATGAAAAATGAAATAGCAAACTTGGGAAACAGAGTCGGCCAAATAGAGGAAAGGATCAGTGATATCAAAGACAGAAATCTAAAAATACATCAAAAAGAAGAAAAAAACTGGGGAATGAAAAATAATGAAAGAGAAATATGAGAACTAGCTGATATCATCAGGAAAGAAAGCATAAGAATAATGGGCATTCTCAAAGGGGAGGAAAAGGATATGGGACTAGAAAGCATTTTCAGACAAATAGTTGATGAGAATTTTCCAAATCTAAGGCATGAGCTGGAGCTTGGAATTCAAGAAGTCAACAGAACTTATCTCAGCTCTTCACCAAGACACATTGTATTAAAATTATCAAAAATCAATGACAAAGTCAGAATTCTCGGGGCAGCCAGGGAAAAGAAGATGGTAACCTATAAAGAAAAACTCATTAGATTATCTTTGGACTTCTCAGCACAAACCTTCCAAGCCAAAAAGGAGTGGAATCAAATATTCAAACTGTTAAATGAAAGGAACTATCACCAAGAATAATGTATCCAGCAAAGCTTTCCTTTAGGAGAAATAAAGACCTTTCTAGACATACAAAATTTGAGGGACTTCTTCAACTTATGAGGCCTGCATTACAGGAGATACTGAAAGGGGTCAGTTCAGCTAAAACAAAATGACCAAAAAAAAAAAAAAAAAATTAGGAGTAAAGCAACTAGCAGGCAGATAGAAGCAGAGGAGTGCAATCTTTACTAAGAACCGGGCATTATAAGCTCAACAAAAAGAAGAGATTTGCTATAGCAAGATAGTAATGAATGTTCAACATACTTAGGGACAAACTGAAACAATAATGACTGAAAAGGGGAAAAATCAAAGATCTAAATTTGCAAAGGGGAATGGAGATAAGGCAAACACAGAAGAAAATGGACTGCTATGTGTGTGTGTATCTTCTACATATTCATAATGGTAACCACATGCAAAGATTCAGATTCAGAACTGAAAGCAAATAACATAAAACAAGAAGGACAAGAAGTAAATCCCATAAAACCAACCAGCCAACAACAACAACAACCAGAAACACAAGGACAAGGAAGCAATGGAAACACTGGGCTAGGGTGATTATTTTAATCATTACCCTGAATGTAAATGGGATGAACTCACTGATAAAAAGGCACAGAGTGGTAGGTTGGATCAAAAAACAAAACCCAACCATATATTGCCTCCAAAAGACATATCTCAGTTCCAAAGACAAATGTAAACTCAAAGTGAAAGGGTGGAAAATGATATTTCAAGCAAATGGCATTCAGAGGAAAGTGGGAGTAGTGGTACTAATGTCAGACAAAATAGACTTCAAAATATAAAAGGTAAAGAAAGATGTGGAGTGACACTTTATAATGATAAGGGAATCATGTACCAAGAAGACATAACACTTATTAATATCTATGCTCCCAATTGGGGAGCCCCAAAATGTAGAAAGTAATTACTAACAGAACTAAAGAGAGAAACACACCAAAACACTATCATAGTAGGTGACCTAAATACCCCATTGTAGGATATGGAAAGATCATCCAAATAGAACATCAATAAGGAAATAACATACTGACACACTAGACCAACTGGGCATAGTTGACATTTACAGAGCATTTCATTCCAAAACAACTATTTATACATTCTTCTCTAGCACACATGGAACATTCTCAAGGACTGACCATATACTGGATACAGAGATAGCCTCAACAAATAGAAGAGGGCTGAAATTATACCAACCATATTCTCTGATTTTTCTGCTTCGAACTTGGAGATCAACTGTAAAGAGAAAGTGGGAAGAATTACAAGTACATGGAGATTAAACAACATGCTCTAAAATAAAAAACTGGGTCAGAGAATAAATAAAAAGAGAGAAGAAGAAATACATAGAAATGAATGTTAACGATAGTATAACGTATCAAAACTTTGGGGACATGGCAAAACCAGTCATAAAAGGAAAATTCATGTCATTACAGGCCCATCTAAAAACAAGAATGAGCCCAAATAAATAACCTAACACTTCACATTAAATTAGAAAAGGAAGAACAATAAAGCCTAAAGTCAGCAGAAGGAAAGAAACTAAAAATTGAAGCAGAAATAAACAAAATTGAAAACAAACACATAAGAAAAAATAAATGCAACAGAGAGACTCACTAAAGAACAAAGAGAAAGGACACAAATAAACAAAATCAGGGATGAAAGAGGAGAAATTATGACAGATACTGCAGAAATACAAAGGATCATACAAGAATACTATGAAAAAGTACATAACACCTAATTTAATAACACCTAGAAGAAATGGACCAGTACTTAGAAAGATACAAACTTTCTAGATTAAAAGAACTTGAAAAGCTAAATAAACCAATCAGCAGTATGGAAATTGAAACAATCATTCAAAACCTACCAAAAAGTAAAAGTCCAGGACCAGATGGCTTCACCAGTGAATCCTACCAAACATTCAAAGAAGATTTATACCTAGTCTACTCAAACTCTTCCAAAATATCAAAGAATATTTTATGAAGCCAATACTACCCTGATACTGAAAGCTGGTAAAGATGACACACAAAAAAGAAAACTACAGACCAATATCTCTCATGAACACAGATGCAAAAATCGTAAATAAGATACTAGCAAATTGAATACAGCAACATATTAAAAAGATTACACACTAGGATCAAATGGGCTTCATCCCATCAGCACAGGGATGGTTCAACATATGCAAATCAATTAATGTGATACACCACATGAATTGAAAAATAAGAATCATATGATCATATCAATAGATGCAGAAAAAGCCTTTGACAAGATACGGCAACCATTTAGGACCCAAACACCTAATAAAACAGGAATAGAGGAGAGTACCTTAGCATAATAAAGGCCATATGTGACAAACCCTCAGCCAACATTAAGTAAATAATGAAAAACTAAAAACCTTTCTTTCCTAAGATCAGGAACAAGGCAAGGCTTTCCACTATCACCATTGTTATTCAATATAACATTGGAGGTCCTAGCAAGTGCAATCAGGCAAGAGAAAAATATAAAGGCATCCAAATAGGAAATGAAGAAGTCAAACTGTCACTATTTTCAGATGACATGACTCTCTAAATAGAAAACCCTAAAGACTCCACAAGAACACTACGAGAAACAATAAGCAAGTACAGTGAAGTGTTTGGATACAAAATCAACGTTCAAAAATCCATAGCCTTCCTATACTCTAATAACGAAGTGTCAGAAAAAGAAGTGGAGAAATGATTCCTTTTGCAATTGCAACAACAACAACAAAAGTACCTATGAATAAATTTGACAAAACATGTGAAAGACCCATATAATGAAAACTATAAGACCCTATTATTAGAAATCGAAGAAGACACAAAGAAATGGAAAGATATTCCATGTTGTTGGATTGGAAGAGTCTACACAGTAAATTATGAGAACACCTAAAACATTATACAGATTTAATGCAATCCCCAACTAAATCCCATCGGAATTTTTTAAAGAAATAGAACACAAAATCATAAGATTTGTAGGAAGCACGAAAGACCCTGAATTGCCAAAGCCATCATAAGGAAAAAGAACGAGCCTGGAGGCATCACTTCGCACAACTTCAAATTATACTACAAATCAACAGTAATCAAAACAGCATGGTATTGGCAGAAAAACAGACACACAGACCAGTGGGACAGAGTCGAGAATTCGGAAGTAAAACTATATCTATCTAGATGGGCAAATAATTTTGGACCAAAAAAGCCAATAACATACAGTGGAGAAAGGAAAGCCTCTTCAATAAATGGTGCTGGGGAACCTGGAAAGCCACCTTCAAAAGAATGAAACTAGACTGTTGACTATCACCACACACCAAAATTAACTCAAAATAGATTAAGGACCTGAATATGAGACCTGAAGCAATAAAATGCGTAGAAAAAATATAGGGACGAAACTCGAGGACCGTGAACTTAAAGTGGATTTTATGAATTTGATCTCCCAGGCAAAGGAAGTAAAAGCTAAAATAAATGAATGGGACTATGTCAAACTAAAAAGCTTCTGCTCAGCCAGAGAAACCGTCAACAAGGTAAAGAGACAACCATCCAAATGGGAAAATATATTTGCAAGCAATGCCTCCAATAAGGGCTCAATATCCAAAATATACAAGGAATTCATATAACTCAATAACAATAACAGAAAGGAAACGATCCAATCAAAAATCGGTAGGGGACTTGGACATATATTTGTTGGCTAACAAATATATGAAAAGATGCTCAATGTCGCTAGCTATGAGAAAAACGCAATTCGAAACCACAATGAGAGACCATCTCACACCTGTTAAAATAGCTATAATCAACAGGACAAGTAATAACAAATGTTGGAGAGGATGTGGAGAAAAAGGAACCCTCATACACTGCTGGTGGGACTGCAAATTGGTACAGCCACGATGGAAAACAGTATGGAGTTTCCTCATAAAACCAAGAATTGACCTACCAAATGATCCAGCAATCTCTCTCCTGGGTATTTACCCCAAATACTTGAAAACCCATATCCAAAAAGATACTTGCGCACCCAAGTTCATACAGCATTATTCACAGGGTCGTGACTTGGAAGCAACCGAAGTGTCCTACGATAGATGATTGGCTAAAGAAGCTGTGGGACATATATACAATGGAATATTACTCAGCCATAAGAAGAGATGAGATACTGCCATTTGCAACAACATGGATGGATCTCGAGATAATTATGCCAAGTACAATAAGCCAGACAGAAAAAGTTGAAAATCACATGGTATCACTTATATGTGGGATATAAACCTAAAAGCATATAGACTAATGGTTACATAGATGATAGAGGAGGATGGGGGGAAGTATTTGGGGTACAAAGATGTGGTGACTATAAAGAATTAAAAATAAAATAATTAATTTAAAAAACAATATGTAAAGCTGAAAGTGATAACAATCTCATTAAAATGAAGGATATTATTATGAAACTTATTAGCAAACACATTATTTTTCAAGTTTCATCCTTATAATTAATAGATAGGAACATGCTTAATATTACTGATTTGGAAATGTATTGCTCTCACTTAGATTTTATTTTAAAAGGCATGGTAATTAGATTTAAAGATTTTCATGAACTTAAAGTACCAAGTTGGATGATTTATATATTTGAAGTGAAAGTGGATTGTGTTATTTAACTTTTCAGGAATCATTAAAGCATAATAAAAAACTGACAAAACAAAGTAAAGACTTTGAGGACAAACATATTTAATCAGTCTAATTATGAAAGGTTTTAGATCTAATTAATATGTTCATACCTATTTTCTTAGAAAGAAGCTAAATTACTTACAGTATTTCAAACTATATAATTGTAGTGCAGTTACTGCAAAAGCATCAAAACCAACTGAAAACACATAACAGAGGTGATTATAGGATATTAATAGACTGAAAGTCCATCTTATAAAATCAGTTGAGATACATACATGCAAAGAATTTATTGAACTTTATTAACAAGGTTGTTTTGAAAATCTGCAGAACTAGGTGATGGATTGAATATAAGGGGTGAGGATGAGTAGGGTATCAAGAATGAGGCCTAAGTTTCTGGCTAGTGCAATTAGATGGGTTTTATACTAATCAATAAGATAAGGTAAACTTTCTTATATTTTATCTTATTAGACCTCTTAACAACGCTATAGAAATTATGGTCTACATTTAGAAGATATGGAAACAGAGGTTCAGAAAGTTTATGTAACTTAACCAAAGGCACACAACAATAAATGCTGGAACCAGAAATAAGAACTATCTGCTTCTAAAGTGGATGAACTTTCAGTGTTATCTTTCATCTTTAGAGGGTAGATAGAATAGAGATTATATAGATTAGCCAGAGTAAAGTTGTGACTACATTATATTATACTATACTAAAATCTTAAATGAATTTGTTGCAGGGGAAATTCTTGGTTATATTAAATAGAGGTGATTATTAGAGACTTAGAAATCAAGTAATGAAGTTTCTGCTAGATTTAATCTAATAAATTTACACATGATGGAGATTAGCTTCTCCAGGTGAAGTAAATCAAAAGAGCATATATGACCAAAGAACTCTCAGATGAGTTTCTCACTATAATCCAATGAGACCAAACAGGACTCTTTTGAGGAAGAACAGCAAAGGTGATTGAAAGGAGGCCAGTGAAGTAGGAAGAGATGCAAGAGAAAGTCATATGTCAAAAAACACACGAAGAAAAGAAAGGAGGAAGTGAACAATTGTGTCAAATGCTACTGATAAGATGGATAAAATAAGGACTGAGAATGGACTACTGAATTTAAAAACCTGAAGGTCTTTGGTGAACTTGATGAGAGCTGTATAAAAGCCTGAATAGAGTGGATTCAACAGAAAATGGGAAGAGAGGAAGTGTACAGAATAGGAATCAACAACAATTTTGAGATTTTCTTCTTTTTACTGTAAAAGAGAGCAAAGAAATGGGGTGGTTGCTGGAAGGAGGTGTGTGGAATCCAAAACTTTGTGGAGTCTAGAATTTTTATTTTAATGTTGGGAGATGCTACAGTTTTTATACTAATAGGGAGGGAGCTAATACTAAAGGGAAAATTGATGTTTCAAGAGTAAGAAGAAAGAATTGCTGGAACTATATCCTTGAGCAATTGAGGGAGGTGAGATCTAAAGAACAAGTGTTCTAGTTGGCCTCCCAAAAAACATTAAAGATTCATCCAGAGTAAGAAAAGGGAAGGCAGAGTATAGACGTATATAGTTGAAGTAGCTTTTGATACTATCACTTAATATAACCTCCTAATCAAGAATTTGGTCTCAGGAATTCTGATACCAGGAAGAAGGTGCCTAGCACAACAGAAATGGGATACTTATATTAGCAGAAGGGACTTTACATGTAGTAAATTAATAAATCAACATTTGGATTGGTTAATGAGTGGCTTTCTTTGTGGCCCATCAACTCTAGAGCCCTGACAAAGAACTACAAAACAATTTAGACAACTGATGGACTGAACACAATGTTGCAACATAATCTCAAAGAGCTGATACTCTAATACTTACAGAACTCCTAAAAATTGAAAGGAAAGAAACTGAAAACCCTTAGGAAAGTGTGGAACAGGTATGAACAGTCCACAGATAAAGAAAAGCCAATGGACTTTAAACATGTGAAAACATACTCAACTGAATTCATAATAAGAGAAATGCAAATTAAAATTACTTGGAGGAAATACTATGATCTTATATTTAACAAAATTTAATACTTAAAACGTTTTCCAGAATAACTTACAAAAAAATAAAACAAAACAATTATATACCACTTATTACCTATTAGATTGTCAAAAACCCAAGACTTCAATAATACACTCTGTTGGAGAGGAAGTTACTCTCACTTATTGCTGATGTAAATGCAAAATGATATAAATCACCATGGGAGGGAATTTGGCCAAATCTTGTAAACTTATATGTGTATTTCACTTTTAACTCAGCAATCCCACTATGAGACTCTAGTTCAACGATATACCAACAAAAATGCAAGTGATGTATGTATAAAGCTTGTTCTTGCGGCACTAATTGTAATAGTAAAAGAATGGAAGCAACCTAAATGCTCATCAATTAGAGAAGATTGAATAAACCATGATACAGCCACATAATGAAATACTATGTGTCTGTGAAAAGAAATGAGGATCAGTCCTCTATACTGAATTGAAGTAAACTCCAGGATGTATTGTTAAATAAAAAGAATCAAGCTGGAGGACAACAAAGTATGCTGCCTTTTGTGTAAGAAATGGGTAGTGGGAAAAAGAATATATAAATGTAAATAATTGCATTTTAAAAGAAAATGAGGTGATAAACAAACAAACAAAAAACAATTACTTATAGGAGGAGGAAAGCTGAAGGGTGGAGAGGACTAGGAAAAAAGTGTGGCCTCTGTCAATGTGCCTGAGTTTATAGTTTTGACTTGGGAACCATGTAAGTATTTTACATATTAAAAACAAAATTAAAACAAAAAGGAAAAATGTGATCCATAAAGAAAACAAAACAAAAACTGAAACAAGTGAACCCAAGTTTATGCATATTAAGTGTAAATATATCAAGTTTATGACCAAACTATGTCCCAGCATGGGCTTGGGGCACCTCACCTCGATGGCCCCGCTAACCCTGGCTGGTTCCAGGTGCCAGAGAGAGACTTATGAAATTGTGAAGAAGGCACATGAAAGTGTGGGGCACCTGAAACAATTGGCCCAGAGAAGAGGTCATTGCTGCCCAGGTTAAAGGCTGAATTGATTTTAGGGCAACCAAGTAGTAGATGATAGAAAATTCTGCTTTGCCAAAGAATTATAATGGATAAATGTGGGAAGATACCATTTAAATGTTACCTTTGAAAAAAACCACTAATGAAATAAGGGATCTAGGCAATGGTCATTAGTGAATGCTAAAACTATTAGGTTAAATGTTACTGGGGAACTTTGTAATGTACTGAAACCAACTGAATGCACTGAATGAGCTTAGTATCACTAAAACTGGAGAGCCTGGCCTTATGTCTCCCAATGTAGTGCGATAGGAAGAACACAGCACTAATGCAAACTCTTTCTGCCTAAAAAGGTAAACTTGAATCTATTAAAACTTCTAGATTAGGCTTACAGTTTATAGGAAATATAGGCATAGAGAACAAGTTAAATGACTGTTAGAGCACAATTAGCCAAATCCATGTGTAGGACATCTGCGCAAGGACTGGCATTTCATCCTGCTTACAAGCTAACGAGTTAGCCTATTCCTGTTTTATGGATGCTAGCAGAAGACACAAAATTCCTGAGTCAGAGAAAACGGACTTTATTGCTCACAGCAAAGGAAATATTCAGAGCTTCATGCTCCTTTGTGTTGGTTCCCCATGCCCCACAAGTACAGCGAAGATGATGCAATGGGCCCATGATGACGGCCTGCAGAAGTGGTAACCTGGAAAGAAACATGGAGCCAGTCTGCCTTTCATCTGGGGGAGACACTACCCCGTTCTTCAAGGTTGCCTGCTACAAACACAATTCTAAAAATGGCCTTTGTAAAGAATGGTCAAGTCTTTGTATTCATGGCGTTCTCAGCAGAATCATGCAGGGCCTACAGCAGACTGCCTCTCTCAACAATCCATCCCTTAGCCCACAATAACACATTTTTGGCTAAACCTGAGTTTTTGCATGAGCATGCCACTCCATTAGCCACTCTGGTTAATCCGATCACAGAGACTGGAAGCAAATTCATTTACTTTGTCTCATTAGCATTTAATCAAAGCTGCTATCAAGATGCCAAGCAGCAGGATGAGGCCACCTTGCAATCTTTGCCTCAACCATACCCCTCCTCACAAAGGGCACAGATTCATCCAAATATAATTAAGTCCCAAAGGGGACCAGTAGGTCTGTTTCAGACAACCAGGATGAGGTCCAAGGTAAAACTACAATCTATTTTAATCCACACAGGAGAGTTAGGACTGACCTACTGACCTACAGAGTGCAATAGTTGGGCCAGATAGCAACCCCCAGCCCAATAGAGAGACATTATGTGACCCAGTTTTCCCATATACGAAAATATAACCTGAGGACCACTGGTCACCCCACTTTGGGTTTTTTTGTTCAACTTGGTTTGGGTAATCATTTCTTTGGTTAAGCCACATAGGCAGTGTTACCAAGTACTGATAGTCTTGATCACCACATGTGCCATCACAAAGGCCAATTGGGCATCAGGAAAAACATGCCATTTTTTTTTTTTTTGGTTTGCTGGCAGTTTAAACACTGTATTCCTCAACTACAGTGGAATAAAAACAAGCAACAGAAGTTCGTTTGACTTACATTTGTATTAATTTGATGCCATTTGTTTTCTGGTTATTTTAATAGTCTCTTGTTATGAGAAAATGGGGAAACTCCTTGAAAACAAACAAAACAAAACAAAAATGTAGAGTCATCAGGGAGAAAAAAATGGCATAAATGAAAGAGGTTCTATTCATCCTTCTGGCAATCAAATCAAAGTTGTGGCAGAAACAAGGAGCAAACAGCAAGGAAAGTCGCCTGGGAGCTAGATGAACAAGCAATACAACTAGGGAGAAATCCAAGAAATCATCCTGCAATGGCAGAAAGTAGGACAGGGCGAGGATGAGAGGCTCTCTAGGCTGAGGGACTGAGGGAGACAGAGGCTGTGGCAGTGGCAGTTGCTTTTTAAAGGGGCCCTGTCTGCGAGCAGACACTCAAGGTGATGGACCTCCTCGCTTTGAGCAACAGTGCTGGTTAGGCTGCACAGGGGGCAATAGGGACTTACAGAGGGACACTGAGTTGTTGGAGTGAGGGCCAGAAGCAAAATGAGGCTTGCTCTATACAGAAGTACTTGGGAAATCCATTGTTCTTGTGCTGAACCTTCCCCGCTCCCAGTGTGCAGACGTAGCACCTCCATAGCCAAGACAACATCAAACTGGATAACAGAGGTCACTCTGCCCAGAGACTTCTCTGAAATCCTGCCTCCCCTAACTCATGGCCCCACCCAGTCCCCATCCAGGTGTATCCTCAGTGAGCCAGGTGTTCCTTGCTGGGCAGTGCCTAGACTCTCACTGGAGCCAGCTGGCCTTGGTTTCTGGTGTGTCTTTTTGAGGCAACTATAAGCACAGCATCTGTGAATTGCTTGCTGAATCTTAACAGGTGGCTCTGGAGGGCCACAGGCTTGGGCTAAATTTTGTCTACAGATGGACCCCTCACAGGACTGTGTCACTGGACACCTACTTCACAAATCCACACTAATAAGCCTGGAGACTTAGGAGCTTTGCTTAGTACATAGAAACAGACATGGAAAGGCAGCCAAAATGGGAAGACAAAGATGCAGAAACCATATGAGAGAACAGAACGAAGATCCAGAAATAATGGAGTCAAGCAATCTAACAGATGCAGAGTTCAAAACAACGGTTATAAAGATGCTCAATGAACTTTTGGGAAGTGTAGATAAATTCAGTGAGAACTTCAACAAAGAGATAGAAAACATAAAAATGGAAATGGAAATCATAAAAGGGAACCAGTCAGAAATAAAGAACACACTCTCTGAGATGAGATGTATATTAAATGGAATAAGCAAAGGAATAAACAAAGTGAATAAAGAAGATCAAATGACCTATAAAGAGGAGGAAAAAGCCAGGGGCACTCAATCAGAATGGCAAGATAAAAGAAGCCAAGACTATAATAATAATCTGAGGAGACTATGGGACAATATTAAAGGTAAAAATATCCATATCAATGGGGTACCTGAAGGAAAACAAGATGTTGAACAGCTGTTTGAAGAAATAATGATGGAAAATTTTCCTCACCTGGCAAAGGAAATTGATATACAACCCCAGGAAGCTCAGAGAGTTCCAAAAACCAGGGATCCAAAGAGGCCCACATCAAGACACATCACAATTAAAATGCCAAAGATTAACTACTAATAGAACATATTAAAAGCAGCAAGAGAAAAGTAGTTAGTTACCTACAAGGGAGCATCCATAAAACTGGCAGCTGATTTCTCAAAAGAAACTATGTAAGACAGAAAGGTTTGGGAAAAAAATATTTGACAGGATGAAGACTCAGGATCTACAACCAAGAATAATTTATCCAGCGAAGCTATCATTTAGAGTTGAAGGACAGATAAAGAGCTTCCCAGACAAAAATAAGCAAAAGGAAGCTATCACCATCAAGCCAGTATTACAGAAAATGCTGGAGGGACTTCTTTAAGAAGAACAAACATGTATCAAAAACAGGAATGAAAAATGGTAACAATTACATTCCTATCAACAAGAATCTCAATGGAAAAGAATTAAGTGCTCCAACCAAAAGATAGAGTGGCTGATAGGATAAGAAAACAATTCCCCTACATATGCTGCCTACAAGAGACCCACTTCAGATTAAAAGACACACACAAGCTAAAAGGAAGGGAATGGAAAAAGATATTGCCTTAAAGGACCTCAAGGGTACTGTGCTGAATGAAATGGGTCAGATAAAGAAAGACAAATATCACATGATTTCACATACATAGGAATCTAAAGAACAAAATTAACAAAAACTACACAAGCAAAAATAAACTCATAGATACAGAGAACATTTTGAGGGATACTAGATGGGAGGGAGGTTGGGAGGATTAAAAAAAAGCAAAGGGATTAAGAAGTACAAATGAATGGTTGCAGAATAGACGTGAAGATATAGAGCATAGCATGAGGAAGATGGTTAATAATGTAATAAATATGTAAGGGATAAGAGGGGTACTAGATTTAATGGGGTGATCATTTTGTGAGTCATGTGGATCTCTAATCACTGAAACTGGTATGTTATGTATGCCAACTATAATTGGGAAAAAAAACTCATTGAACTGTCTGTTGTAATTCAATAAAGATGGGGGAAAAAAGTAATCTTTTTCCACTTTATTCGTCACTTCATTTTAGTACAGAACGTAACTCATATCCAATTGAGGGAATAGAGAGGTTTCTGATACCCAACTAATGCCATGGAATTAGAGGGAAAAAATTCCCTTTCCTGGACAATTTGCACAAAATTATTTAGGCATATGCAAGATTAAGTGTGTTGTGAGTGGCCAGGAGTCTGAAGAGGTGAATCATTATCACCACTAGTTATGACTGCTAAGCACAGTGCTCCGTAGGCCTTCTCCCCAGTCCTCCCACCGATCCTGTTAGGGGAAGTACTAGTATCTCCACTTACAAATAGATTTCAGAAAGTCAGTGGCTGTCTATGATCAAACATCTGAAGAGTGACAGTGGCAGGCTTGTATCTGTGAGGACCTCCATCTCAGTGCTGCTCAATATTTCTCATACATATGAGAGATATCATTTATTTTTCAGTCCCAAAAGATACATTCAGTCATGGTAGAAATTATGTTTTGGGGATACTGAGTGGGAAATTATGACAAATCCTTTATAGTAGTTCTCTTAAAGACTGTGTCTCTCTTTTCTATTTTAATATTTATTTATGCATTTGTTTGTTTGTTTGATTATTTATATACGGTGACATGGGTTAATGAAATTCAATAAGTCTCACCTGTATGCTTCAACAGTCAACTGTGTGTTCACCTCTGATAGATTTCTTTCTGTCACCACACATTTGACCTTCTTTACCCTGTCTACATTCCCGCTTCCCTCTCCCCCTTTCCCTCTGGTCACTAGTCTATAGTCATGTCCATGAGTCTCTGTTTGTCCTGTTCCTTTGCTGATTTTAGGTTTATATCCCACATATAAGTGATACCATGTGATTTTCAACTTTTTCTGTCTGGCTTATTACACTTGGCATGATTATCTCGAGATCCATCCATGTTGTTGCAAATGGCAATATCTCATCTCGTCTTATGGCTGAATAATATTCCATTGTCATCTATCGTAGGACACTTCGGTTACTTCCAAGTCACGACCACTGTGAATAATGCTGCTATGAACATTGGTGTGTGAGTATCTTTTTGGATATGGGTTTTCAAGTCTTTGGGGTAAATACCCAGTAGAGGAATTGCTGGATCATATGGCAGATCAATTCTTGGCTTTATGAGGAAATTCCATACTGTTTTCCATCGTGGCTGTACCAATTTGCAGTCCCACCAGCAATGTATGAGGGTTCCTTTTTCTCCTCACCCTCTCCAACATTTGTTATTACTTGTCCTGATTGATAACAGCTATTCTAACAGGTGTGAGATGGTCTCTCATTGTGGTTTTGAATTGCGTTTTTCTCATAGCTAGCGACGTTGAGCATCTTTTCATATATTTGTTGGCCAACAAATATATGTCCAAGTCCCCTACCCATTTTTGATTGGATCATTTCCTTTCTGTTGTTGTTACTGAGTTATATGAATTCCTTGTATATTTTGGATATTGAGCCCTTATTGGAGGCATTGCTTGCAAATATATTTTCGCATTTGGATGGTTGTCTCTTTACCTTGTTGACGGTTTCTCTGGCTGAGCAGAAGCTTTTTAGTTTGACGTAGTCCCATTCATTTATTTTAGCTTTTACTTCCTTTGCCTGGGAGGTCAAATTCATAAAATCCACTTTAAGTTCAAGGTCCTCGAGTTTCGTCCCTATATGTTTTTCTACGCATTTTATTGCTTCAGGTCTCATATTCAGGTCCTTAATCCATTTTGAGTTGATTTTGGTGTGTGGTGATAATCAACAGTCTAGTTTCATTCTTTTGCAGGTGGCTTTACAGTTTTCCCAGCACCATTTATTGAACAGGCTTTCCTTTCTCCACTGTATGTTATTGGCTTTTTTGGTCCAAAATTATTTGCCCATCTAGATAGATATAGTTTTACTTCCGAATTCTCAACTCTGTCCCACTGGTCTGTGTGTCTGTTTTTCTGCCAATACCATGCTGTTTTGATTACTGTTGATTTGTAGTATAATTTGAAGTTGGGCAGAGTGATGCCTCCAGGCTCGTTCTTTTTTCTTATGATGGCTTTGGCAATTCAGGGTCTTTCGTGCTTCCTACAAATCTTATGATTTTGTGTTCTATTTCTTTAAAAAATTCCGATGGGATTTAGTTGGGGATTGCATTAAATCTGTATAATGTTTTAGGTGTTCTCATAATTTACTGTGTAGACTCTTCCAATCCAACAACATGGAATATCTTTCCATTTCTTTGTGTCTTCTTCGATTTCTTATAATAGGGTCTTATAGTTTTCATTATATGGGTCTTTCACATGTTTTGTCAAATTTATTCATAGGTATTTTTGTGGTTGTTGTTGCAATTGCAAAAGGAATCATTTCTCCACTTCTTTTTCTGACACTTCGTTATTAGAGTATAGGAAGGCTATGGATTTTTGAACGTTGATTTTGTATCCAAACACTTCACTGTACTTGCTTATTGTTTCTCGTAGTGTTCTTGTGGAGTCTTTAGGGTTTTCTATTTAGAGAGTCATGTCATCTGCAAATAGTGACTGTCTGACTTCTTCATTTCCTATTTGGATGCCTTTATATTTTTCTCTTGCCTGATTGCACTTGCTAGGACCTCCAATGTTATATTGAATAACAATGGTGATAGTGGAAAGCCTTGCCTTGTTCCTGATCTTAGGAAAGAAAGGTTTTTAGTTTTTCACCATTAACTATAATGTTGGCTAAGGTTTGTCACATATGGCCTTTATTATGCTAAGGTACTCTCCTCTATTCCGATTTTATTAGGTGTTTGGGTCATAAATGGTTGCCGTATCTTGTCAAAGGCTTTTTCTGCATCTATTGATATGATCATATGATTCTTATTTTTCAATTCATGTGGTGTATCACATTAATTGATTTGCATATGTTGAACCATCCCTGTGCTGATGGGATGAAGCCCATTTGATCCTAGTGTGTAATCTTTTTAATATGTTGCTGTATTCGATTTGCTAGTATCTTATTTACGATTTTTGCATCTGTGTTCATGAGAGATATTGGTCTGTAGTTTTCTTTTTTGTGTGTTATCTTTACCAGCTTTCAGTATCAGGGTAGTATTGGCCTCATAAAACATTCTTTGATATTTTGGAAGAGTTTGAGTAGACTAGGTATAAATCTTCTTTGAATGTTTGGTAGGATTCACTGGTGAAGTTATCTAGTCCGGAACTTTTACTTTTTGGTAGGTTTTGGATGATTGTTTCAATTTCCATACTGTTGATTGGTCTATTTAGACTTTCCAGTTCTTGATTCAGTCTACGAAGCTTGTATCTTTCTAAGTACTGGTCCATTTCTTCTAGGTTATTAAATTTGGTGTTATGTACTTTTTCATAGTATTCTTATATGATCCTTTGTATTTCTGTGGTGTCTGTCATAATTTCTCCCCTTTCATCCCTGATTTTGTTTATTTTTGTCCTTTCTCTTTTTCTTTAGTGAGTCTAGCCAGAGGTTTGTCAATTTTATTAACCGTCTCAAAGAATGAGCTCTTTGTTGCATTTATTTTTTCCATTGTTTGTTTTCAATTTCATTTATGTCTGCTCTAATTTTGATTCTTTCTTTCCTTCTGCTGACTTTAGGCTTCATTTGTTCTTCCTTTTCTAGTTTTTAAATATGAAGTGTTAGGTTATTTATTTGGGCTCATTCTTGTTTTTAGAGATAGGCCTGGAATAATGTGACTTTTTCTCTTATTACCAAGTTTGCTGAGTCCAAAAAGTTTTGATATATTGTAATATCATTACCATTCAATTTTATGTATTCTTGATCTCTCTTTTTATTTCTTCTGTGATCCAGTTATTTTTCAGTAGCATGTTGTTTAATCTCCATGTACTTGTGGTTCTTCCCACTTTCTTTTTACAGTTGATCTCCAGCTTCAAAGCATTATAGTCAGAAAATATGATTGGTATGATTTCAACCCTCTTCTTTTCCCTGGCTGCCCCAAGAATTCTGACTTTGTCATTGATTTTTGATAATTTTAATACAATGTGTCTTGGTGAAGGACTCTTTGGGTTGAGATAACTGGATGTTCTGTTGACTTCTTGAATTCTAATCTCCAGCTCATTCCTAATATTTGGAAAAT
This sequence comes from Cynopterus sphinx, assembly GCA_030015415.1. NCBI lineage: Eukaryota > Metazoa > Chordata > Mammalia > Chiroptera > Pteropodidae > Cynopterus > Cynopterus sphinx. The sequence goes on along the minus strand of CM057381.1, from coordinate 83,992,874 downwards.
TCTCATCAACTACTTGAAAATGATTTCTAGTCCCTGTTCCTTTTCCTCCCCTTTGAGAATGCTCATTATTTTTATGCTTCCTTTCCTGATGGTATCAGCTAGTTCTCATATTTCTCTTTCATTAATTTTCATTCTTTGGTTTCTCTGTTCTTCCTTCTGATTTATTCCTAGATTTCTGATATCACTGATCCTTTCCTACATTTGGTTGGCTCTATTTCCCAAGCTTGCTATATCACTTTTCATTTCTTGCTGTGTGTGTGTTTTTTTTAATCTCCAGATGTTCTATTTGGTTCTTTTTGAGGGTTTCAGTCTTCTTGCTAAAGAACTCATTCTGCTCATGTAGTTGTTTTTTCAATTCCTGAAATTGTTGATATGACTCATTTCAGATCTCATTGAGTTTTTTCAGAAGTACCATGCTGAATTCTCTGTCTTTTAAGTCACATATTGCTATGTTTTTAAGCTTATTTTCTGGAGATTTTTCTCTTTCTTTCTGTGCTGCCTTGTCACCTTAGTTGTTTATGATGTTTAATGGACTATTTCTCCACCTGGGCATTAAAGAAAGTGTATTCTGCATTTTTTCCATAAAGGAAATTTGTATCTAAAGGTGTTTCTTTACTCTGTCACAAAGAAGGCATTTTTTTTCTCAGTAGGTGCCATCTAAGCCTCTTGGATCCCTGCTGTATATAAAGCCTTAATAATTTTTTTTTTTCCTTATAGATGTTTAATCACACTCACTACCCTTAGTCTTCATCCCAGTCAGTGTTAGAGACAGTTTGGTGGTGCTTACTCAGATTCCCCTTGGGCTCTGCAGTGTTTGATCTCAGTGGGTATGTGGGGAGGACCCTCTAGGTTGGGGTTTGGGGGCTGTGGCTCAGTCACGATTTTGCAACCACAGCTGGTAAAAAAACAGCTGTTATTTCTCTGCCATGCTGCTTCTCTGCTTTCTGCCCTGATGACTTGGCCCTGCTGCTGGCTGCCTAGAGCTCAAGCACTGCCAGCAGGGCTGTTTAGAGTACTCGCTGCACCTTCTCCCCTCTCCTTCCTCCTATAGAGAGTTCCAGCTTTGAGAGGCAGCTTCTTTATTTCTCCCAGTCCACCACCCAACACCCAGGTTTCTGACCTGTGTTAGCTCTTATGTGCAGATCTCAGGCTGAGACACGCTGGTGTGAAGTTTGTTTTTTTTTGTTGTTGTTGTTGTTGAATTTTAGATGTTCAGCTCATTGTTGTTTCAAGAGGAGAGATTTGGAGATGTCTCTCACTCTGCCATGTTTCTCCAAATTCGATTACGTCTGTCTTGATCATTAACTTTCAGGCTTAATATACTTTTGACTAGTTAGTTAATCTGTACCTTGGGCATCCTCTAAGAACCACACTTATCCAAACCCAGTCCCTAGACTCCAACAAAGGAAAAAAGCCATAACAGAAAATTTACCATCTTAAACGTTTATTAAGTGTACAGTATAGGTGTTAACTGTACGCACTTTGTTATGCAACACATCTCAAGAACTTTTTCCTCTTACAAAACTGAAACTCTCTATCCATTGAACAATTCCCATTTTCCCCTCCACATTCCCTGGCCATCACCATGCTACCTCCTGTTTCCAAGAGTTTGATTACTTTAGATAGCTCATATAAGTGGAATTATGTAGTGTTTGTCTTTTTTTGACTGGCTTATTTCACTAAGGGTACTATCTTCAAGGTTCATTCATATTGTAGAATATGACAGGATTTCCTTCCTTTATTAGGCTGCATAATATCACTATATACACATACACATACCCTACATTTTCTTTATCCATTCATCTGTTGATGGACATTTAAGTTGCTTTCACCTTTCTGTTATTGTGAATAATCCTGCAGTGAACATGGGTGTGTGAATATCACTTTGAGATCCTGCTTTAATTCTTTTGGATATATACCCAGAAGTGGGATTGCTGGATCATATGGTAATACTACTTTAATTTTTTAAAGAGCCTCCATATTGTTTTCTATAGTAGTTGCAGCAATTTATATTCCCACCAATATTGCACAAGGGTTCCAATTTCTCTGCATCCTCACCAACACTTGTTATTTATTTATTTTTTTGATAGGTCATCTTAATGGTTATGAGTTGATATCTCATTGTTTGGATTTGCATTTCTCTAATGATTAATGATATTAAACATCTTGTCATGTGTTTATTGACCATTGGTATATATTCTTTAGAGAATTGTCTGTTCAAGTCCTTTGCCTATTTTTTTATTTTAACTAATTAATTTTAATTAGTTTCAAGTATACAGTACATTGGTTAGACATCTATATAGTTCACAAAACGATCCTAATTGATCCCTCTCTCCCCGACCCTCCACCTATTCAACATATTAATGCTAACTGCATTCCCTGTGTTGTGCTCCCCATCCTCATGACCATCCATCAGTTACTAATTTGTACTTCTTTAACCCTGCACCTGGTCCCTCAACCCCCTCTTCCCTCTGTCTGTCACCAAATTGTTCACTATATTTATGAGTCTGTTTTTGATTAGTTCATTCTTTTTATTCCTTAGATTCCACATACAAGTGAAATCATATAGTGCTTATCTTTCTATGTCTGACTTAAATACCTTCTAGGTCCTCTTTTTAGTTTGTGTGTCTTTTAATCTGAAGTGAGTCTCTTGTAGGCAACATATGTAGGGGTCTTGTTTTCTTATCCTTTCAGCCACTCTATCTTTTGGTTGGAGCACTTAATTCTTTTCCATTGAGATTCTTGTTGATAGAAATGTAATTGTTACCATTCTTCATTCCTGTTTTTGATATATGTTTGTTCTTTTTAAAGAAGTCCCTCCAACATTTCTTGTAATACTGGCTTGGTGGTGATAAATTCCCTTAGTTTATTTTTGTCTAGAAAGCTCTTTGTCTGTCCTTTGACTTTAAATGATAGCTTTGCTGGATAAAGTATTTTTGGTTGTAGATCCTGAGTCTTCAATCTGTCAAATATTTTGTGCCGAGCCCTTCTATCCTACATAGCTTCTTTTGAGAAATCAGCTGCCAGTCTTATGGGTGTTCTGTTTAGCTAACTGTTTTTCTCTTGCTGCTTTTAATATTCTGTCTTTGTACTTAACCTTTGGCATTTTAATTATGATGTGTCTTGGTGTGGGTCTCTTTGGATCCCTGGTTTTTGGAACTCTCTTAGCTTATTGGGGTTGTATGTCGATTTCCTTCATCAGATGAGGGAATTTTCCATCTTTATTTCTTCAAATAGCTGTTCAACATCTTGATATTTTTCAGGTACACTGATCAGATGGATACTTGAACTCTTAATAGTGTCCCACATGCTCCTTAAATTATCTTTATAGTATTGACATATTTTTTCTTGCCATTCCAGTTGAGTGTCCTTGGCTTTCCCATCCTCTTTATAGGTCATTTGATCCTTTTATTTATTCACTTTGTTTATTCCATTTAATATACATCTCATCTCAGAGAGTGTGTTCTTTATTTCTGACTGGTTCCCTTTTATGATTTCCATTTCCATTTTTATGTTTTCTATCTCTTTGTTGAAGTTCTCACTGAATTTATCTACACTTCCCAAAAGTTCATTGAGCATCTTTATAACTGTTGTTTTGAACTCTGCATCTGTTAGATTGCTTGACTCCATTATTTCTGGATCTTCGTTCTGTTCTCTCATATGGTTTCTGCTTCTTTGTCTTCCCATTTTGGCTGCCTTTCCACGTCTGTTTCTATGTACTAAGCAAAGCTCCTAAGTCTCCAGGCTTATTAGTGTGGATTTGTGAAGTAGGTGTCCAGTGACACAGTCCTGTGAGGGGTCCATCCGTAGACAAAATTTAGCCCAAGCCTGTGGCCCTCCAGAGCCACCTGTTAAGATTCAGCAAGCAATTCATAGATGCTGTGCTTATAGTTGCCTCAAAAAGACACACCAGAAACCAAGGCCAGCTGGCTCCAGTGAGAGTCTAGGCACTGCCCAGCAAGGAGCACCTTACTCACTGAGGATATAACTGGATGTGGCTTGAGTGGGGCCACTAGTTGAGAGAGGTGGAGTTTCAGGAAATCCTCTGGGCAGAGTGACCTCTGTTATCCAGTTTGATGATGTCATGGCTATGGCGAAGCTGTGTTCCTGCAGTGGGAGGGGGAGGGCTCAACAGGGAGCAACGGATACCGCTGGCACTTCTATGCAGAGCGAATCTCGCCTGGACCCTCACTCCAACAATGTCTCCCTGTAATGGTCCATGTGTTCCCTGAGAGCAACCAAATCGGTAGTGGTACTCAGAGCGAGCAGGTCTGTCACCACAAAAATCTGCTTACTGATGCAGTCCCTTTAAGAGGCGTCTGCCACTGCTGTAGCCTCTGTCTCACTCAGCTGCTTGGTCAGTGGGGGCAGCCTCACATCCTCGCCCTGTCCTACCTTCTGCTGTTGCTGGGTGACTGCTTGGATTTCTCTTTAGTTATATGGCTCATTCATTTAGATCCCAGGTGCTTATTCCTTATCTCAGTCACGACTTTTATTTGGTTCCCAGAGGGAGGAATAGAGCCTCTAACATCTATGCCATTTTTTCCCCAGCCTTTGCCTATTTTTTTCTTAGGAAATTTTTGCTGTTGTGTTGTAGGAGTACTTTATATATTCTGGATCTTAACTGCTTATCAGATATATGGTTGCAAATATTTTCTCCCATTCCATAGGCTCTCTTGTCACTCTTTGATGGTTTCCTTTGCTGTACAGAAGTTTTTAAGTTCGATAGAGTGTGTGTGTGTAAAAACTTTCAGTTACCATGAGTTTTGGTATTTAGTGTTTTTCAAATATATTCCCCTAACATTATGACTGCTCTAATTGGTACACAGTCTATATGTCTACACATATATAGCCTATCAGTTGAATGCCATTTAGCACTTCTGATGTACAAGGCACTGGGCAATCTTAAATCTCTTGTGGAACAAAAGTAGGGTGTAAACCAAACAATTAACAAACTAACTTTACAAAGATACAATATGGGAGATACAAAGAGGACTGTATAGTCCTTACCTTGCTAAACCTATTAGATATTCTGGTTAAAAGCTAAAATGATACTTTAATAATTTATAAAGAATTATTATACAAAGGATTGTTAATAGAATAATACATTAGCACTTGTTATAATTGAAAGAAGTCTATTATTACTCACAAATATTTATTATATAATGCTTATTACATAAATATATTATTTATACAATAGGTAAAGTGCTACATGTTAACTATTCTTCAAGGTTATTTTATGTTAAAGCTATATGAGAAAAAACTGTCTAAACCTCTCTACAAGATGTGTGAAATTCTAACGTGTCTGTGGAAATTCAACACATTTATCACCAGGCACAAGAATACCAGCCACTCCCCTCCATCCACACCTCCCTTCCCTCTCCCTGCCTCGTGAGTTAGGATAGATAAGAGAGGTACAAAAGGGAAATAACAGGGCAAAACTTCTGGTCAGCTTTTACCACTACATGAGAGCTGAGCTGGATCATTAAAGTGACATTTATATAATTGTTTTATATGTTTTCACTTGGTGTGCTTCACAAAGCTTTGTGTGCTAGGTCCACACTGCTTCAGGTATATTCTTCACATTTCAGGCATGCGTAAACACATATCTTTCTTTTTGTCAATCAAATATAATAGAGAGGTGGTGTTTTTTGTTGTTGCTTTTGACAATAGGTCTCCCATTCACAGAGAATGAGGTGAGGCCTGTTGAGACAGTAAACCTGTCTACGGGCTTCCTGTTAAGCCATTGGCTGAAAACTTGGGTCGAAACCACAGGTGTACTGGGCTGACCTTCAGCAGATCAGAATCTGGGTGCTCATCTTAGGTGTGTGCAGCCTCCCATCTGCACCCTCACCTGCACCTCTCTCACTTCTGTTAGTGGCTATGTATTTGTGAGGGTTGGGGTGGGAATAGAGATTTTTATTTTTACCTTACACACATCTGTATTGCCTGCATTTTCACATATTTACCTTTGGGGCAGGGTAAGAACACTGAAGTTCTGCTTTCTTCTACCTGCTTTGTTCTTAAATTCAACTGTAAATATAGAATGTTCACCATGGTGCAACCCCTGCCCCATGGCCACCCATACTCCTAATTCCTCTCTGCTTCCCCAAACTGCACCTCTCATCTTTTTGCTTTTTCTCTACTTCCCTGAAGTTCCAGTTTTGTCTTTCCTTTCTTCTTCCTTCGCAAAGATTTTTCTGAGCTGCTCCCTCTGTAGAAACTGTTTTAGAGATTCATCAAAGGTCCACTTTTGTAATTACATCTATCTTTTGTCGTTTGGGTGGCTGTTCCTTTGGACTATGGTTCTGAGAAATTCATCCAGAGTGACTGCTGAGTGGCATATTTCTCCACTTCCTTTATTTTCTACCCTCACACCTTTTGAAAAGAAATTAAGGAAAATGTGCTCTTCCTCCTCCTTCAAGTTCTTTTTCCTCCTGGCTTGTGTAGCTGGTTTGTTACCAGCAGGACTTTCTCTAATGTGAAAGGAAATCATCGTTAGAGGAGACCAAGTGCCTTTTAACTAAAAGGCACACTGGGTTGCTAGTTGTGTCCAGAATCTGATTAGATTTAAGAGGAGCAGAAAGAATTTCTGTATTTTAGAAAATGAACCTCCTGGTCTAGTTTGGAAAACATGACCAGGTAATATTTTATTAAACAAACTAAAATCCAACAAAATCTAGTTAGGAAGATAAACTACAATCTTGGTGCTAATAGTGTCAGAGGTCTTGGTTGTATGTTTTAAATGCATTTGATACTTATTAATTTAATAGTAAAATGCATAGATATCTTCCTGACCCCTGTTCTTAACCTCCACCCCTTTCCCTGTTAAATCCTGACCTTTCTCTGCAGCCCCTCCTGGTCCCACCTGGAGAGTGACTGTGAGGGCTACTCTTGGGCAGCTTGGGTCTCCCAGGGAGCACTAGTTAGCCATGTTGTTCCTGTGCAGCTCATCTCTGTGCAGAGAAAAGATTAGAGTGAATCATAGTCTGCCTCTCCGAACTGCGCTATTTGATTTGGGCCCTTGAGTGCAACTTGTGGCTGCAAGCTTGAGACGTGAGGCACACAGACACACCTCTCAAGTTGTGTCATCATAATCAGATTTGACATTGCCCCAATAGCATGTCGCAGACTTCAAGGGTGCAATGCTTTTCTTTATCTCTGATCCCCAGCCTGGAGCAGGTATTGCTAAACGGATATTTCTTAGCTGGAAGGCTGCAGGAGGAGGGAAGGGGCAAAAGTTTGTGCGGCTACATCCCAGGAGGGAAAGAGGGCCCTGAATGAGGAGGGTGGACTGCCTTCGCCGGACGGCAGAGGGCTCACTTGCATCAGCAGACGGAACCTGCTTCCTTCGCCCGCCACCCCCTGCCTTGTTTACTTCGAGTCTCACCTTTTCCGTGAACCCGGAGGCCCGAGACCTTCGACATTTAAACTTAAACCTGAACACATGCGTTAGGACCTCACCAGTTGTAGAGAAGAAGAAACCTGCATCCCGTTTAGTCCAAAAGGCACAAGAACAGCTCAGTGTCAGTTAAACAATACGAAGCCATGACGACTCCGACTGAGTCCATCAAAGCGAAAGGTTACCTGGTGGGACTTCCAGGACATCGTAATCAGTGTAAAGGAGGAAGGCTCCTGACACTCGCTGGACGAACCAGTTTCTCCAATCCAGCTCCTTCATTTCTCAGACGAGGAGGAAGCTGAGGTTTATGAAACTCGTCCTCTAGATTCAAAAGGATATTTTGCCGAAAAAATTATACTTCTCTCAAAATTAGGCTTTAGGCATGTGCTGAAAACCCGTTGATAGGTGGCCACTTGGAAAAATTGGACCTAGAATCCCTCTATCTCTTTCACATTGTCATACCTATTAGCATATGTGCATAATATGCATTTATGAAAAATGTAATATTTATGTACAATGTGCCGTGTGTTTTATATACTATATACAAACATATATATTTACTTTTTCAGGCTCTTTAGAGAGGCAGTGTAGCCTACTGGTTCAGCACGTGGACGACACAGATTGGGTTTGAATTTTGGTTCTGCCACTTATTAGCTGTATAACCTTGAGCAAGTTACTTAAACTCTCTATGATTTAATTTCCTCATCTATAAATGAGGTTAATAATAGTACCTGTTTCATTAGGTTATTTTAAGGATTCAATGAGTTAAAATGTGTAAAGCACTTAGGACAGTGCCTGGTACATACAAAGTACCATAAGTATGTAATATAATAAAAAATTGGAAAAATGCTATTTTAATAATGAATAAGGATAACGTTATAAAGGTACTTTTTTAAAGGGTTGGAAATCAGCTTTTAACATATATTTTTTTGGGGGGGAAATCAATTGTGTAATATATGATGAAAGTATGAGAAAGAATGTGTGGTCAATGAACCTGACCACCAGGTGGACAGCCAAAAAGCCTGACGTTCCAGGTGAGGCTCTAGTTTCCATCTTCCACAAAAGTTACCTGACACTCCCCACTGCCACCACCCCATTTTGGAAAGCTTAAAAACAGCAACCCCAGAGCACAGTTCCCGAACCTTCAAAGACTCCAGGGCTGGGAGCATTTTGAGCGTACCTGCCCTCCAGCACTCGCGTTCCCGATGGGCGAGCCTCGCCAAGGCTGGTCCCCTCCCCCTTCCCTGGGCGTCTCCACCCGAAGGCCCCCGTAGCCTGTGAACTGCCTGTCTGTTAGGGCTGGAGGGAGTGGCTGGCAGGAAAGAGGAACGAGGATGGAGTGTCGGTACAGCGTGCAGCGTAGGAAGTCCCCACGTCAGGGTAAGTGTGGGAGAAGGGACGCCCTGGCCCCGTGAAAGGCCTGTCAGATCCTGGCTGAGAACCAGGGCTGGGGGCAGTCGGGCCCAGCTCTCGGGGGCTGTCACTCGACAGGTCAGAGCAGTCCCACGAGATGCAGGAGAGGCATGACAGGCCTACTTGGGAGAAAAGCAAAAAAGCGGCCCTTTGCGGAGATGCCCGCCCGGGAGTCGCACCTGAGCGGAGGAGTGGGCGGGGCCTCCCAGCATCGATGGAGTCCAGAAAAGGCGCCGGCTATGAGGGGACGGGGCGTAAAGGGTGTCCGAAGGCAGAGGCTCAGGAGTCTTCGAAACGTGGTGGCCATGAAGTAGGCTGAGGGTTGCTTAAACAGTACAGGTGATAAGAATTTCCACTAGCCAATAGCAGGGAGGGACATGAGCACTCTTCTGGTTTTCAAACTCTGTCGATGCATGGGAATCATTTGGGGATCTCTTTAAAACTCTGGTTCCGACTCAACGGTCCAGATCTGGAATACCGCCTCTGATTCTGTATTTCCCAATGATGAGGGTGCTGGCCCCTAGACTCCTCTTTCAGAAGCCAGGGTCTCTCCTAGGCTTCGGAAGGGAGAGCGCTGAGCACTGGAGGGCATGGAGCAGACAACCTTGGGCAGGTTCCCTGGGAGGAGATTCTTCGAGCCCTAGTGCAAATATAGGTTCCCCAGGTAGTAAAAGCATTTGAGAAGTTCAATTATGGGGTGAAGAAAGAAAAGAAGCTTAGATCGAGACTCCTCACCAACCTCCCAAGGTGCTTGGGAGCTGGGAATCAGTTGGGTGAGGCCCAGATCACCAATAATATGGGCGACCTGGTGAGGCAGAAAAGATGCTAGCAGGAAAGTCCCTGCAGGGCCCAAGGCAGCCCCTAAATTCCCCACGGGCTGCTTTCCGCATGCTGGCTAGAGGCCACAATTGGGAGGTTTGAAAGAAGACAGCCTGTTACCAACACAAGCACTGGCCAAACCAGATGATCCATTGAGAGAAGCAGCTAATTGTAATAGAGGCAGAATGTTATCTGTACTAAGTTGGAAACAGTTTTCCAGAGGGAAATGAGGTCAGACCGAGGCAACCAAAATGGGTTGGATGTTGGCTTTGCAGAAAGCTGAGTTAAACACTGACAAAAAGAGTTGCCAGGTGTCCTGTATTGAACCTGACAGTGTGGTATTGTAGCTCCTGGTGTATTAAAATGCAGTAAATACCTGTTTAAAACTTTATTTTTTCAGGTGTGCTTTTTCTTATATTTTGATTGATTTTTAATCAGCAGAGGTTTGTAATTACAGCATTTAGTTACTCCTGCTAAGTATTAAATGGACAAACACTGCTTAAAGTAGTGTTTGTAATTCCTTTGAAGAGGCTTGTAATTCTTTCGAAATTTGAGGAATCCTTTTATGTATCTGTGTGCAAGTGAAGGGTTCTAGCACTAGTGTTACATATTCCATTAAATAGAGTAAAAGTCTATCTCTACCAAAATGTTTTTATTTTCTTGTCTTAGTAGGGTAGGTATTTTTGTCATATTGTTTACCGGGGAAGCAAAGAAACCCAGATATATTTGGGGCAGTAACCAGAGCTCACATTCACTGAGGGTTTGTGTGCCCACCACTGTGAGCACTTGGCAGCCTGTCCACTCTGCCTCCCAACGATCTGACCAGGGACATGCTCTAATTGTCCCCATTTTATAGAACAGGAAACAGGCTCAGAAAGATGAAATATCAAGGCCAGCAACCTAGACTTTATCTTCAATTCCCATATTTCTCTCAGACCCCTCATCCAATTCATTAACAAGTTTTGTCAGCTGTATCTCCAAAGTATATCCCCAAATCTGAGTTTCGTCCCACCCTAACGCAAGTCCTCATTATCTTTCTTGCTAAGATGTTGCATTAACTTCCAACTGCCCGCCCCCCATGCCAGTTTTGCTCCCAGTACAGTCTTCTGTCTATACAACAGCCAGAGTGATTTTACAAACCCTAAGTAAGACCATGTGCTCTCCGATGACTCCCCTTCATATCTAAAACAAAATCCAAATTCTTTACCAGAACTTACAAGACCCTACTACATGATCTGGCTCTGTGTGCAAGCTCTTCATTCATTCATTCATTCATTCATTCATTTAACAAATACTTATGGTGGGCCTACTAGGTGCCAGGCACTCTTTTAGATACTGGGCACATTGTTACTGCACAGAGCTTACATTCTAGTGGGAGAAGACAATAGTCAAAGAAATATGAACGATGTCAGAAGCAGACGAATGCTATGGAGAAAAATGAAGTGGAAAAGGAGACTAAGGAGTGCAGAGCGGCAGCGAAGGGGTCACTGGGACAGCCAAGAGGATGACAGGAAGGCCTTTCTGAGATGGTGACATTGGAGCAGAAAGGAGAGGAAGGAGTGAGTCAAATAAATTCTGGAGGAAGAATATTCTAGGACAAGAGAATAGCAAGTGCAGAGCCTGCAGGGAAGAGGTATGCTTGGCATGCTTGAAGAGCAGCAAGAAGGCAGACGTGTCTGGAGCAGAGAGAGTAAGGGAGGGGAGTGAGTGGAGGTCCTGGAGGGTGGGCTGGGGAGAGAGCATGTAGGTCCCTCCCCTGTCCACTGCAGAGCGGGTAGGCAGCCATGGGAGGACAATAGGCAGGATGGTGATGACACTGTAGAAGGGTATGCATGACTACAGGGAGACCAGTTCCAAGGACAGCAGCAATAATGGGGCCCAGCCACAACAGTGGCAGAAGAGGAAGAGAAGTTGCTCATATGTCTAGTAAACAAGGATAGACTGCTAACCATTGGGCTTACCAAGGTAAAAGATTTAGCAGCTGAGGCGGTTTCAGTGGGATAGTGATACAAAGCTTGGCTGGAGACGGTTCAGACGAGATGGCGGGGGCGGGGCCGGAGGAAGTGAAGACAGTGAGTAAGAGTGGTTGTGTTAGAAAGAATATCAGAAAAGTGTGGCAGTGGCTAGAGGGGCAAGTGCGATCGAGAGAAGACTTGATTAAAATAGAAGAAACTGCAGCAATTTATTATGCTGATGAGACTGATGAAGGGGAAAAAAGGAAACCACCATAGAAGGCTGGAGGCAACGGAGTTTGTGGACCTGTAGGGAGGCTTCAGCCCTAGTGACAGAGGGTCGGTGGGATGTGGGCACAAGTGCGGTCAGTAGATGTGGTGGAAGAGCATGTGGATGTGTTGCCTCCTCCTATTTTCTCAGTGAAAGGGGTAGTTCATCAATGAACAGTGAGGACTGGGAGGAAATGTTGAAGGTTTAGAAAAAGAAAAATGGTATGAGGCTAAATGGAGTTGTGTGGTTATGCAGGGGAGTGATTATGATACTGGACCTTGCATCTGTGCTGGTAAAGGAGAAAAGCAAGGACAGGAGGAAGGGGAAAAACAATCAGAAGGTAATAAAACAGCAGACTACACTATCCAGTGGAGTTGAAGACATTTTGGAGTTGGGGAACTACAGGAATAGGAGGATAGGAAGTGACGTTGAATGGTGGGATGCTTCCTGTGCCACCATTCTCTCTCCTACACTGTTTCAGTTCACTAGGCTTTGTGTTATTTCTCCAACACTTGAAGTTAGTTTCTGCTCAGGGCCTTTGCACTTGCTGTTCTCTTCATATCTTTGCACGCCTTGTTCCCTGACTGTATCAGCTCTCTGCTTTAAGGTATCCTCAGGGAGGTTTTTTTTTGATCACCTAGATCAAAGGCAGTCTCTGTCTCGTGACTTGTTTAATTTTTTCATGGCATTTATTGCCACCTGAAATTATGCTCTATTCATTCATATGTTTATATTCTGGATCTACTACTAGAATGTAAGCTCCATAAAGGTGGATTTTAGTAGCTTCCCTATGATGCAGTTTTAGGGGAAGAAGGGAAAGTACTTCTATGTTAAAAGCTTTATTGAAAAAGAAAGAAGGTAGAAAAATAATTTACTGGATAAAAAAAAATTGAAGGACAAAAAACAAACCAGTGACAGTGTACAGGTCTGAGATTGGGGCGTTGATCAAAGGCCATTTAAGCCTTCTGTGTGATTTTTTTCCCCAAAGAGAATGCATTGAGTGCTTTTAGAATTAAAAAATAAAATTAAAAAATTACCCATTGTTTTAAAAAAGAAAAAAAACTGCAGACAATCTGGTGATGAAAGCAAAGGCTATAACTTTGCCACCTTTTCTGGAAGAGCAACTGGTTTTGAAGATTAAGTTATGTAAAAATAAAGCACAAGATTTTGAACCATTCATTTTCTGGGTACATTTAAATTTTTAATTTCAATTGGGGTGACTTGGAGCAGCCACACTTGTGAGGCAAAACTTTTATTTTCCATTTGTGAATCAGTTGGATCCATTTGAGTCAAACTGTGCTTTTGTAGACTGGGTTGCTTCTTTTGGAAATGTCTTTTCAAATTAGGTTACAGAAACAAGAGCTGAATTATACACATAGCTGCAGAAACAGATTTCTATGTTCGAGTGTAAGATGAAAATATGAATATTAAGGGTATTCCTTTAGTGTCAAAGCCAACCAAACTTCCTGGTAAAGTTCTGTTTCTTAACAGTCAGAAGTTGTTGAGTGAGATGTTCATACACCCTGAGGAGGCAGGCAGTCCCCTTTAAGAGCAAAAGTTGGGGTCACGTTGATGGGTGTTTGCATCCAGTTCTGCTTGTTATAGTTGTATGACACAGATCAAGACATTTTAACCCTGTTACTCTCCTCTGTCTATTGGGCCCAGACTGGGCTGGAGATTGAAATAGCAGCATGTATCAAGGTCACCAGACCCACAGGGTCAAGGTGAGGGTGCCAGTGTGGTTATAAGTACACCTTTTCTTGTGATCCAGACTACATGAATTTATGCTACTGTGATTTTTTTCTCTTTGTTATTTGCCAGCACAGTGACATTTAACTTGCAGGAATTTAAGGATATCTGGAATTACTTGAAAACACTCATTCCCAGGCCCCGAGTCTAGACCTGAATTTAAATCTCTCGATATTCTGTATATTTAAACTCGTTTCTGGAGTAGTTTCTATGAGCTAGCAAGGTTAGTGAACGTTGCCCTTGTCTTGAGAAAAGTAGTCTAAACTCTCTAGCTTTGACTTGGATATATCATATAACATTAAGAAACGTTATTTTGTCATCTCATACTTGGGCCTCAGAAATGAAAGGAAGAAAGGATCTGAGGAGGTTTGATAGAAAGAAACAAAGATAATTGGGGTGAGATTCCCAAAGAAAGATGCATCTCCAGGACAGAGTCTAGGGTTTGGTGGTCTCTCTGCTTCTGGCCCTATTTTTTAGTTTCAGTCTTGGAGGAATTGAGCCTTCTTTTTATTGTAAAAGCTGTGATTCCAAGTTCATGTATTTTATTTAGCTATTACACTTTCTCTTCTTTCCCCATCATGCTTCCAGAAAGAATCATTCATACTTCCTGTCTCTACTACCTTAACTCCCATTTACTCTTAACTGCAGTGGGATGAAGGCTGGCTGGGGTGACCTACCCCGTGTGGCCATGGGCAGGTTAATGACCTACTCCAAAACTCAGTTTCTCTACTGTGACTTCTAAATGAGGTAATGTAAGAAAAGCATCTGACAGTTCCTGGCATGTAGTGAACACTTGATTTTAACCCCACCACTTCTCATATCTATCTTTGCCCCCAGTACAGAGATAAACTTTTGCTTCCTAAAACCATTAGCAACCTAATTGGAAGAGTCATTGGTCATTTTTCAGGGCTCATTTGCTTTTCTTGTTAATAGTTAAGGTGATATTCAGTTCTTGAAATTCTTATTCTTATATTTATGCCACTTTTCCCAGTTTTTGCCGCCTGGTTATTTTTTCCTTTACACACACCTTACACTTAGGTGTATTAGTGGAATTATGCAACCATCAAAAAGTAACATTATAAAAGATTGTGGAAAGATGCTGAAATGATTAATATCTTAAGTAGAAATAGTGCAACTTAAAATGCTACGTGTTAAAAATAGCTAAGGTACTATTGGCCTTGAAAGGGCATTATGCTCACAAGGTCCAAAGATAAAAGAATCTTACCTAGACTATAATCACATCCATGTGCACATCCAAGATCTCCCGAGGGAAAGAGACATGTAGGGAACACTAGCAAATGAGACTTAAAGTGCCATTTGCTATGAGTACTCTGGTAAGCTGGGCCTCAGCACTACTTTGGGCTTCAGGACTGAAGACTTCCTCATTCTTCCAGGCATAGACTCCTTACATCTGCAGAAGCACATCAGATTGGTATGCTTGTTCTGCCTGTGGTTTCAGCAGCAAACAAAGAGGCAGTAAAAAAGAAGGGAGATTCTCTCAGGTGAGCTGGAGCAAGCTCCTACTGGCTTGAGAGAACTAGATCTGATCATCCCTTCCCAACTTTGCATTCAGCGAACTCAAGTTGATAGCTTGCAGTCAGCCATGGTGGATTTACACCACGAAAATTGTCAAACACTACAAAGCGTGGCTCCCCATCCCCATCCCTTGCCCAAAGCTGAATGTTAACTATTTATTAGACACCACTGGGAGAGAGAAGGAAACATGCTAGCCTCCCCTACCCTGAGTTGGCCCTGGTTACATGCTCAACTCTGTTGTTTCATTTTAAGAAGAGAGAGTGACATCAGGGTTCACATCTGCAATAATAAGGATGATGATGATGGTGATAAACACCCACTGAGCACTTCTAGGTACTGTGCTTCCGTGTACCCCATGCTTCCCATGTATAATCTTAATTTAAACTCAAATGACTTAATGGAAAATGGACTGTTATTACCTTTAATTTTCATATAAGGAAACCGAGGATCAGAGCAAATAAGCGATTTGTCTAATTTTATACTGTTAATGAATAGATTATTCTGGATTCCAGTCCAGGTGGGGTCTCTCTAGAGTCTCAGGTCTGACCTCTATGATATTCCCTTCCTGAGGAAGTTGGGCAGAGAGTGTGGAAAGTTTCCTCCCCAACTAGCAGTTGACAGCATGCTACTATGACAGAGACACTAATATTTAAAAACATGTATCCTTGTTTATTGTGACCATTTTAAATAAGATTTCAAACTTCCAAAATAATGCTATATATTTTCATAGATATTTACATATGTGGTAAAAGTGTAAAAACATACATGAAGATAATGTGGGTATATGGCTGTTTTATGTTACCATTTTTTTGTATATTTAAGCTATTTCAGAATAAAAATTTAATATATTTCTGTATAAGGTAATCAGACTGGTTTTATAGTGAAATTACAGGTAGTTCTAATCATTTATTTAAAAATTTTAATATTGTTGTTATATTCTTTTCAATTTTTTAAAAAAGAATAAGTACATAGAAAAAGTGGTAAAACCTGAATGTAGTCTAGTTTTATTGTGCCAATACCAGTTTCCTGGTTTTGATAATGTCCTATAGTTATAGAAGACATCATTGCTGAGAGAACTGACTGATAAAATGGATAGTATTATTTTTAAATGTATTATTAAAGGTTATTTTTATTTATTATTCTCAATTTGAGAATCTCTGCTTTAAAGGAACCCTTATTCTCACCCCTAGGTACTATTAGATTTTTCCCTTTGTGTTCCCCTTGTCTCTCACAGCACTTACCACATTGTGGGTTATATTTATGAAGTACTATATACTTTAAAAATGCTCTTCTTTTCCAGAAAAATTTTATAGGCCATAGACTTTTTTCTACATTTAAAAATTGAGATATAATTTATCTAAATTCATACTTTAAAAAGTGTACAATTTAGCGGGTTTTAGTATATTCACAAGGTTATGCAACCATCACCATTTAATTCTAAAGTTTTTTTTTTTTTTTTTTTTATCAAACTCAAGGTAACCCTGTACCCATTAACAGTCACTCATCATTCTTCCCTCTCCTCAGTCCCTGGAAACCATTAATCAACTTTTCGTTTATGTGGTTTGCTTATTTTGAACAATCAATCCTAATAGAATCGTATAATATATGTTGCCTATTTCTAGACTCCTTTCACTAAGCATATTCAAGATTTATCCAGTTGTAGCATGAATCAGCATTCGTTTCTCTTTATGGCTGAATAATATTCTATTCTATTTTATGTATATACTACATTTTGCTTATCCATCGATCAGTTGATAAACATCTGGGTTTTTTTCTTTTTTCTTTTCTATTTGGAATAATGCTGCTATGAACATTCATGTACAAATTATCGAGTGAGCATGTGCTTTTAATTTTCTTGGGTATATGTCTAGGAGGAGATTTGCTAGATCATATAGTAATTCTATGTTTTGTTTTTAGAGTAACTGCCAAACTTATTTCCAAAGCATAGGCCAGTAACTTTTATAAGCACTTTTAAAATCCTTGTTATAAAAGTAATACATTCTATAACCATTATAGAAACTTTGAAAAATCCAGTAAAGAATCGAGACAAAATAAAAGTCATTCACACTTTAAACTATTTATGAATAACAATCGTTAATGTGGTGATCTTTTTAATATGTGCATATGTATATACACAATTAAACAGCATCATGCTGCTGATACTATTTTGAAATGTGCTTTTTTTCACTTAATAAAAGATTGTGACTTTTTCGAGTTGTTAGTCTTCTAAAATGAGATTTTTAAATAGCTACATATTATTATTTCTTATGAACGTACCAAGATTCACTTAACTCGTATCCTTTTGATGATGGATAATTAGGATAGTTCTAATTTTCCCCTGATAGCTCTATAACAAATATACTTTGTATGAAATTGTGGTGTTTATTATTATTTTCCTAGGATAAATTTCTAGAAATTGAATTAAGCATATGTATTTTGAGTGTTTTATACCAATTACCAAACATTCTCCCAAAAGGTTATATCCAAGTTGGTTTCCAGCAGCAAACAAGATGTCCAGTACCACTCAATGCTGGCCTACTGGTCATTATAATGTTTTAAATATCTGCCAATTTAATGAACTAAAAAAAGGCTATAGCAATATTTTGCTTAGCATTTCTTTGGTTATCAATGAAAATAAATTCTTTTTCCTCATGCTTATTGATAGATGATTTGTATATATATACATATTTTTATGTCCTGCTTTTCATATACTTGGCCTAGATTTTTCTGTCTTGGTTTTTGCCTTGTTATTCCTTAGGAAGAGTTTTTGAAATAGTTATATATATTGCATATATTTGTTCTAATTGAATTTGTTTTCTTTTACAAATTTATCTTTTTTCTTTTTTATACATTATAAAAGTAATGAATGCTCAATGTAAAAATACAAAAATTTATAATATAAAATTTGCCCAAATTTCATTCTCAAGTTGACAATTTTGTGTATATTTCTCCAAATATTTTTTCCTATCTGTATCCTACCAATTACACTTCTTTTCAAAGTTGGAATCATCATATGCATATCGTTTTTAGCCTGATTTTTCACTTACCATATCTTCTATATATTTCATTGTCAATACATACAGCTTTTTCTTTTTTAAGTTATATACTATTGTGACTGTGTTGTGTTTTTAACAAAAATTTGACATTTTTAGTCACATCATTAAGTTTTTTATGGCACATTAATTTTTATGCTTAGAAAGGTTTTCAGTTTTTAAAAAGCATTCTCTGATAGACTATTCAAGACATTATCCTCATTGTAAAAGAAAAGCTACATTGTGAAAGAGTAAAGACTACTGACACATCTGTATAAACTATAGGAGGAGTCTGGAAAAACTGCTTTGCAAACAAATGGGGAAAGATATTGTTTTGATAAAATAAAATAAACTGAAGTGACTATTTTAAGTGAATAAAATTCATAGTACATTACCATTCATCTGGTCTCAACAGCTAATTTTTAGAAATTTGAAATATATCAATGATCTTTGAAAAAAATGAGTCTCATGATCTTATGAATTATCTGTGTCTTTTGCCTGACTGGGAGGGGTGTGAGCTGCTTTTAGATCCAGCTCAAGCTCCTAGAGATCCAGTCATATCTTAGGAACAATGAGCATGGTGTTATAAACCACAAAACCATTATAAGAAAAATACATTTTTGACAAGGTGTTTATTACCACATACTTTGATATCACAGTGGCTTAACTGGGCTCATGTTAAAAAATGTGAAACATGTATGTCTTGGGCAATGCTGTATAGGTAGGTATCTAATAAATCTAGGTCTTCAGAAAGAACCAAAGTTCTGGGTGATACACTTATTGCCTTTAAGATACAGAGAGTGCGCTGAAGGGACAAGAGTCTACCAGGCCCTGAAAACTGCATACCCTACAACCCAGTTGTACCCTTATTTGTAGAAGAAAATATTCTTAAAAATGTCCCATAAAACAGGATGAAAGTAGTTTTCTAAATCAAAATTATGACTTTATCATAACTGACATTTTTTAAGATAATAAAAACACATAATGATTAGTGAACTCAAGATTCCAAAATAAAATTTCTACAAATTAGTTCTCTTAAACAACTGCAAATGTACAGTATTTATTAGTCTTTAGCCAAATGAATCATTTAAGGCTCTCATAAAGTTATTCTTCATCAAGAATAAAATTACATGAGAAATATAGAAAAACATTTTATTAACATAATCGAATGTAATTAATCATTGTTAAAATATCAGAACAGAGTAATGATTTTTAAAACACTAGTGACGCATACTCTAAAACATAGCTAAGCATCATATTAACTTTAGACATATAGTAGTTAAGATCATTATTGTAAGATAAACTATATATATATGATTGTTATATGAATACAATTATACATATAATTTCTTCTTGGGAGATTTTAGGAGAATATTTGCCATGGTTAATTCTCTCAACATTGCATTGAGAACTTCACAAACAATATATTTGATGTTAAAGTTTTGGTAGGACTTAATCACATATGTTGTACTTTTATATACATTATTGCATTTTTAAAAATCTATAATTTTCTGTAAGAAGTCTTAAAAGTATTAAAATAAAGGAAATCTTTTCCCTTAAATCTTGGATCCGTTATCAGATTAATCTTCCTAAAATTCTGCATTTACCTTGTTGGTACCATGTACCTAAATATTCAGTAACTTCCCATTTCCTACAGAATAAAACTCAACTCTTTATTCTGACATTCAGAGGATTCCACAATTTGGCCTCAGACTTGATTTTCAAACCAGGCCATGCTCTGCATTTAGCATCAGGGAAGCTCATTCCTGCCCTAAGCTTGTGTTCCTCACTCCAGTGGCTTTCTTCTCATCTTCAAGTCCTATGATCTTTAAAGGTCCTGTTAGATTCCCACTTCCCTTGTGAAATCTTCCCTGATGCTTCCGATGCCTTCCTCTGCTCTTGTCTTCCCCACTCATGTTGGTTCTTAAATAGCCACTATTATATACTGTTACTGAACTAGTTCATGTTTTTAAGACTTGTCTCTTCAACCAAACGGGAAATTCCTTGATTAGTGCCTTGGTGTCTAGCACAATCCTCAGTATACAATTATAAGCATATGCTAGTAACATCTTAATTACCTTTGACATTTTATTCTTAAAATTTTTCATCTACAGAAATAGCACAACTAAAGGCCAAGTTTACTGTTGCTTACATATCTTTCTCTTCCAAAGCTAACTGATCTTGCTGTTTACTCCATTTAATACACAATATTCACTGTACAACCTAAATATATGGAATGTGGAATTTTCTTCAAACCAGGGACTAATTCCTTTAATTTCATCATCTTTGATAAGTTTCTGTCTTTCATGGAAAATGTATTTCTACAGGTAGATTTTTTTCCTTCTAATGGAATATTTTGTACATTCAATATCTCTGAAATCCTAGAGCTTTTTAAAAAACTGCAGTCTTCCTTTCATTCAGTGTGTTTTTTCCTTTTTCTCTCCTTTCTTTAAGCACAGGGAAGGAGGTATTGAAGTGGAAGGATATATGCTTTTTAAAAGGCCACTCCGGTGTGTGTGTGTGTGTGTGTGTGTGTGTGTGTGTGTGTGTGTGTGTGTGAAAAAGCAGCAATTATAGTACTAGCTTCCTCTACTGATTAGGCAGTGTAGCTCTGCTGAGGACAACCATGTAAACCTCGAATTTGCAAATTCAAGGCAGCTGTAATCAAAACCAATCTGGTTTTTGTGTTTCATGTAACATCAGCAAGCATATATTAAGCACCTCCTATGTGTCAGACACAATGTTGGTGGCTTTATATATTATCTAATCACCATAATCAAGTGAATCGCGATCCCCATTTTACAGAAGAGAAAATTGAGGCTTTGGGATGCTAAGTAACTTGGACAAACTAATAAGCAGCAGAGTTAGAGTGTGGATGTGGAACTGATTTCCAAGCCTGGGTATTTTTTGCTACACCTTGCAATGTCAGTGCCTCGTATTGCCATGAATTCTCCTTGGGGAATGTTGGTTGGGTCTTGCAATCATGACTTTGGCCGCTATGGGGAATAATAATAAAAAATAATGTTCCAGTGTATCTGAGGCGGCTTAGCAACATCCCTCTCCTGTTCACAATTGCTCCAGGCTTACTTATTAAACGTTCCTCACTCTGACAATTTACATTTTAGTGTCACCAAATTTGGCACTGTCCCTTTTGTTATGGAACATCTGATCACATGTCTTGGTAAGTGGAAGGAAGGCTGGCAGTTTTTACCTTTGTCAAGGCTCAGGACAAAAACAGCATGAAATAATACAATAAGAATTATATGTATATGTATACAAAATTCTACCTATAAAATATGCTATCACAAAAGAAACAAGATATTTCCATAGTCTTATTGCTGTGCTGACATATGAATTCCAATCTTTACTTATTTGAAGACCAGTCAATAGAAGGAAATTCCAGGGTGACAATGACAATCCCTTAGGATCTAGTTACATCATGCTTTTCCAAGAAAGATATAGATGTATTACGCAGGTTTTAATCTGGAGGTTACTTCCTTTTCTTACACCATTTGTGGTGATTCCCTGATTGCTATTTTATTAGGATCATAGAAGGAGAGAGAGGCTATTCTTCCTTCCCTATTTTTCTATGCTTAAGAGAATTTAATATAGAATGTTCTCAATTATTTTTAAGTCTAGGGGTTTCTATGCATATTTAACTAGTGTTTTACATTTAGTTGGGCAGAAGTTTATTAATTAGTATCTACCACCAACCAGATCTAACTATATACGTATGTATTATGCAATTACATTAAGGATAAATTGTGATTTACCAGTTAATAACCTTTCTGCTCTTGTATCATTCTAATATTAGGGTATTTAAAATGTTTCTATAAGTCAGGCTGATTTTTTTTTAAAGTAACACTAATTTAGTAAGACTGGGGTGCAGTTTTCACTGTTACCATGCTATTGAAAGAACCTATACCTGGAATCTGACTTGAGCGTCTCAGCATTGCCTCTTGTTTTTTATCTTGGAGAAACTGGTTCATCCGTTGCCTCATCTACAAGATAATTTCCATCTGCAGTGGTCATATGAAGACTAAATGACATTAATATAGGAATTGTTTTACAAAGGGAAAATTCGGTTTAAGGGACATATAGAATAGGGTTTAAGGGACCCTGGGCATGGCTAGACACTGTGGACATCTCAGAAGGAAGTGAAGAGGTGCTTTTTTATGGGGTTTGAGCTAAGTAAGCATTTATTAGTTACTGGGGGCCCAAGTACTGTGCATGGTTGGCCTCGAATACCTTTCCCCCAATTCTCCTTCCAAAGCCTCCATTTCCCCACCTGGGCGAACTCAACCCCAGGGCACGTTGTTCATTCTGTTCGTGCTTCGCTTCCAAGACCGTAACGTTTGAAGGAGCCATTCCTTCGTCTTTGTGGCCTCCTTAGCGCGGCTCACTGGTGTTTAGCGTGTTTAGTATGAGACAAAGCGGCCGGACCTCAGAAGAGTGGGTAGGTGCGCGGCTGACTGTAAAAGCGTTCGCGGCAGATAACTTCAAGCACCTTTAAGCCCTTCCTTCCTCCGAAGGAAAGAGCAATGGTGTTTTTCCTACAAGCAAATCTCAGAATGGGCCGCTAGTGTTTAGCCTAAAGCCTGAAGGATACAGGTGCGAGGCTGGGGGCAGGGGCGACAGTTAACCCGTTTTGGTCGTGCTCTAGCCGGAGCCCAGGCACTGGTCCCAACGCGAGTGCCCGTCCCGGCCGCCCGCCCCGCCTGCGGCGAGCGGGGTCCACGGTGGTCTCGGTCTTCCCAGTCCGCCGTGGCCAAGCTTCGGGTGCTGAGAGATGCAGGGGAAGTGGTGTGAAGGGTTGGGCTTTTTTTTTTGTTCCTAAAAATGCAACGAACAAAAAAAAAAGTACAACAATCCAAACCCAACCGTCTCGTCTCGTCGCGCGCCGGCTTCCTCCCCGGCGGGCTCCGCGGGGGCCGGCGCCGCCTCCGGGCGCGCGCGCGTCGGCCCAGCCCCCTCGCCGTCCGCGTCCCGGTGCCGCGCGCAGCCCGCGCCCTCCCCCCCGCCTTCCCTCCCTCCTTCGCTGGGGCGCGGCGCGGGCGGTGGCGGTTGCAGGCGGCGGAAGGACTCCCGCCTCCCCTCACCCACCCACCCCCGGGGGAGGGAGCTCCGGGAGGCGGAACAAAGGCGCAGCCCGGCGCGGAGGCGCACCCAGGTGCCGGGCGGCGGGTCGGGCCGGGAGGTCGAGCGAGGTGCCCGGCGCCGGGCTGGCCTCGGGGAGGAGTGGGCCTGGAGCCTGCGGCGAGGCGGGGGACGGGCTGGCCCCGCGGGGCAGGGCCCGGCGCGGGTGCGGGGCGCGCGCGGAGCTCGGCTTCCAGCATCCCCGCGGGCGCGGGCGGGCGCGGGGGCGGGCGCGGGGAGGAGCGGCCGGCGGGTGGGTGTCCGACGGGCCGGGCAGCCGGTCTGCTCCGGAAGACCGGCTCCGCCACCGAGCGTGCTCGGCGCCATTGCCGGCGCCTCGGTATCGCCTGGAAAAGAAAAGGCGACCGTGAGCCAGACGTGAGCGCGCGACGACCCCCAGGTGCCGAACCCTGCGAGGCCGCCCGGCCCCGCGGAGAGCGCGCTGACCGAGGAGCTCCTTCCTCAGTTCGGAGGTCTCCCGCCTCTCCCATGCTTTCCGCCTTTGCATCAGGTCCTAGCAGGCTGGCGTCGTGGGGGACAACTGAAAAATGCGTCAAGAGTAAGGATCCCTCTTCTTTGTTCTTTCTTTGCAGTAGCCTCGTTTGATCGTCAGTCACAACGTGGAGAAAAAAATCCCAAATCCTGATTCCTTTGCTCTGGGAAATAGTAACCCTGACGAATACACCTGCTTGCACAGGACAGAGGTAAACTGCAACACTTTACTACCCTACAGTTTTTTTTTTTTTTTTTTTTTTTTTTAATAAAAGGGTCACCCAATTTCTTTAGGCTCAGAACCTTTCAGATTTAGACTGTGTGCTCCCACCCTCATGGGTGATTTTTGTTTTCTTCATATTTTGTACACTCAGAAAATTCGAACTCAGACTCGGAAATTCTTTATGTGGCAGTTATCTGAAATGTTATTATAAATCCAAAGATTTATATTGCAAGGGAAAAGAGGTTTCAGCAGCATTTCTTTTTTTGTAAGAGCCTTTTCCCCCCTTCTCCTGTGCCTTGTTTCTAGAGCTTGTATAACAAGGCTTGAGTTTTCTGACTATGTAATAGATATTTTAAAACTAGAATTTCATTTACGTAGCCACTCCAGGAGAACTTGATGGAACTGTTAAATTGGTTATACTTCTGTCTTGCACAATGAGGAGATAAATTTCTTCAGGTTATCCTACCTTTCTCTAAAAATAACACCTTTTTTACTGGAGTTGATGTACTAAGCTTGAACCTCCTTGGTAAATCCTTCCATAACACCAGATTATTCTCTTGATTTTCTACATTTATGATAGGTTGGTTACCTGGCCTTACTTCTGCTACATCTTTTGTTCAGATATGCCCATTTTCATGAAATTGCTTTGTACCTGCTAGCCTATGTAACACTTGCTTTGCCCTCCCTTGAAATTACAGTCCAAGAGAGTCCACCTCGCATTCAGGACCTTTCTTGGTTAGTACACTCATGCTCTAACATAACACTGTATATATTTAGTTTTCAGTGTTTGTACTTATATGTAATTAAACCACCTTAAATTTATAAAATTTATCAGTTTACAAGATTGTCACTTTTTTAGTTTTTCCAAGAACATTATGTAGGTACTGTAAAAATCATCATTCTGTGAAAAATAAAACTAGTGATTGAACCTAAGTATTCAGAAGCAGGTTCAGTGTTCTTTCTCCTCACTGGAGAGCCTGTTACAAGCTAAATTGTAAAAACCATAGACTATGAGAAGGGATTTAAAAGGCTTGTGGTTAAGTGCCATTTTATTCATGAGGATACTAAATTCTCCTGGATAGTGCTAAGGTCTAAGAATTGGGAAACTCAGGTCAGTCCTGTGCTCAGTTGCTGTGTATGATTTGAGAAGTCTCCACAGCAGGGGGGCCCTCAGGTTTTCACTTACAAAGTTAGGTGGTCAGCTAGATGACCTTTAAGATCTTTTTAAGTCCAGTATTTCTGTTTTATTCCTTCCCCATAACTTTTATTGCCATATATTTACTATATGTATTGGTAATAGACACATGCTGATATTAACAGCCTTTCACATTTATATTTTAAGCTTGGGATAGGTATGGTAAAGTGTGCCTTATTATTGGTTTTTTAAGTTAAACTCTATAAATGTATGGTTCTATTGTAAGGTCAGGAACTGCCTGGAGAGGTGGGGCAGTCATACATTATCAGTTAGAGTTCATAAAGTGCTATGCCATTTCTAGAGGGAATCTTGGCAGTCTTTTCAGGAGCCTTAAAAATGTTCCTACTTTAGACCCACCTAACAATAATACACCTAAAGGAATCATCTAAAGAAATAATCAGTTGTAGACTAAGACTTTTCTACAAGGTGTTCATTTAATGTTATAATACCAAAAAAAAAAGCATATTCATAAGATGTCATATTTTGAAGTCATATTTTGAAGGAGATATATAGGAGAAATGCATATGATAAAATTCATGAAAAAATGTGGATACAAAATTGTGTTATACCACCAGTTTAATTAAACTTTTTGTGTGCGCAAACCCAAGATTGGAAGAAATACACCAAAATAATAGTGGTCATTCCTAGGCAATGTAATTGAGATTTTTTTTTTCCTGTATTTTCTGCATTTTGTATCATTAAATTACTTTTACAATTTAAGAAAAAAAGGTTATTGCATGGATAACCTCTCCAACTTCAGTATGGTGTCAACTTTCTATGTCCTCTTTATTAGGCATTTATCATACTTTTTAAAGTAATTATCTTTGTAAATATGTTATATTTCTAAATTTAGGGCAGGAATTGACCTTTGGCTTATATTCTCTATGTACATCATTGGAACATTGGATTATCCATTTTTGTTATGAAGGACTCTGCTATTGTCATTACCTTGGCTTGGGACTCTAGATACTAGAGTGGTACTAGAAGAGTGGAGTGCTCTGCTCACCTCTCATTATAGTTAACCAAATGTGAGTGTCCTGACATACAGAACAGTTAACATTCCAGTTAAGCCTTCTATATAGCAAATTCCTATAATGTGAAGTCTTTTTAATTCAGTTCCATTGTAGATGTAGGTATGTACATTTCTAAGGAAAAGTTGAATTGAAAATTTTTGCTGACAGTTTAAATTATTGTCTTTCCTATAGCAATAAGCACAAGTATATCCTATCCTGCTTGGCAATAGCCTGACTCCCCTTTTAAAACTCCCAGAGGTTTTTTTCCTTTTTCCCCCTGCATGCTTGCAGTATCGAATATGAGCAAGAAATGCCAACATATAGTATATTCCAGCCAACTGAAAAATTGCTTAAGATTTAGCATTAACTTTCTACTTGACATTCTGAAGGTTAGGTTTATTTGGAATAAGATGTGTATAACCTACACTAATTAAACAGAACTTTGTTCATACCAATTACGTTTCCAATAGTCATCTCAGAAGTAACTTCTTATTAGGTGATAGGTAGTACTTACTGGTTCTCTATTAAATACCTATTTTCACTTGGCACAGTATTACATACTATGTAAATAATCTCACTTAGGTAAATCTAGCTAGTTAGCTAATGAATGATAGACTTTGGCAGTCCTTTCTGAAAACTGGAATTAACCTTAAACACAGAGTTAGATGATAGAAAATTTAAATATATATCAACCTGTTGGGGATAATAATTTAAGTCAATAATTGCCACGGTTATCTTTGTAAAGATAATTTGTTTCAGGGATAAGAATTTGCCACCTTAAGTCCATTTCCATTTGGGGGAAGAGGAACCAGACATTTCTGGTTCATTAAACTTTTGCAGAAGTCAGTAGTTCTGACTTAATTTGAACTCTTAACAGGTAAAAGATAATATCTGGGCCTAGTTGGTACCAGACTAAGAGAATAATTTAGTCTATGTTTCTCTCAAATTCAGATACTCTTCTATTCAAATTGATTTCATCTGGGAGAGAATGGGATTCAGCACCATCTGGAATCCACCTAGATTTCTCAATAGTTGTACATAAAGGGGATAGGAATACCTGATCAACAGATATTGTAAAACCCTATTGACTTAATGCTGCAGATATACAGGATTACAGAATAATATCTTGGGTGATTATTAAGGGACATGGGGGAAAGTCAAAAGGGAAAGAAAGATGAAGAGGAGGATGGGGGATAAGAATAAGAGAAAATCAGAAGATTGTACTCATTGAAACAG
Source organism: Cynopterus sphinx (assembly GCA_030015415.1). NCBI lineage: Eukaryota > Metazoa > Chordata > Mammalia > Chiroptera > Pteropodidae > Cynopterus > Cynopterus sphinx. Next base: position 83,965,405 of record CM057381.1, on the reverse strand, counting down.
TGTGGGGAAGATGAGTTAAAAGAATAGGAAAAAGTCAAAGTGAAATAGTACAGAAAAGAAAAAGGAAGAAAGGAAAAAAACACATTTTTTTTCTGAGTAGTCTGGACTAGTTAGGTAATGACCTGGATTTTGTTTTTGAGATTGTCATCTTAGTCTATATACTCTGTGAACTTTCTGAGTAGGTGAGCCTTCCAAGATGGTGGACTTCTGTACTGGCTTCATTTTGCCCTACTTAGGAATCTGAATAGAAGTATCTTGGAAATTTTAACTACTACTCATTCTAAGACGACAGAAAAGCTAAATCACTATTGCCCTATATAGAAACATAGATAACTTTTGTGTTTGCAAGAGCCACATAACAACTAGATAAGTTATTTCAGACACTACACTTGGTATATTTTAATATTCCTTTTTTGAGATATTGGAAATCTTAACCCCACTTTGTCTTGATTTGATTATGTAAGTTATGGAACAATCTGTAAAAGCCAGAATGAAGTATAATTACAAATACAGAGTACTTTAAAACTTTGTAAATCATTTTTATATATTATTAAATGCTTTTCAAAACAGTTGCACAGTGAGGAGAGAAACTAATATGCATGTGTTTTGTCAAAGGTCAAGTATGTCAATCTCCTAAAAGGCCTGGATCCATAGATATCCAATAATACAATTTTTATAAAAGATAATACTATATCAGGTTGAGCTCTTTGTGAAGCTAATTATATTTAGTTAATATTTCTGGAGTTTTACTTTTTTAGCTCATTATGGGTTTTTTAAATGATTGGGTACTCTTTTTAGTTTTTTTTAATCAACTTGTGAAAATTTTCAAAAAATATATTCTTACCCAAATTCAGTAGTTAACTGGACCCTTACAAAGTTCCAAGAAAGCATTATTCCTGCATCTCATACTAAATAGAATATTGTATGCTACTTGAAAATAAGAGGAGTGTGCTGAGAGGAACTGATTTAAAAAAAAAGGTGATCCCTTTTATTCTAAGCATTATCCCAGGAGAAGATTGATGGCTCTCAGTTTAGTAGAGATTTGCATAATTTAGTTTTGTCAGTGATGTGATTTTCAAATATTTGCTATCTAGTTACTTGTCAGGTTTTTGAATGGGGCTTTGAAATTCCTGAATTCAAAGATGCCTCAAAGCAGGATGGAAGTTTGGTTTGAATCTCTTAAGATACGAAGTATACATTGTCTTTTCTTTTTGTTCTCTAATGGGATTTGGAAAGAAATCATGGGTAATATTTTGAACAACTTTGTATTGCTGTCAACAAATGAAATTCAAAGGTTCAACAGGAAAGTTTCAGTGGAATAGGTTTTTATTAAAATTAACTTTCATTTAAGAATGAATGAGCACCTTTTGCATTAAAATCATTTTGAGTCTGTCCTTTAAAAATAAAGGACTTCTAGGAGGGATAACTCTAATACACAGATTAGCTTTTTACTTCTATTTTATGACCCCTTTGTAAGTATTAGCTTTTCCATTTTTAATATTCTGGTTGTTGTGTTTTGGTTTCATTAGCTATATAAAGCAGTTTTGTAGCTTTCCATTTGAGTGCAGCTGCCTTGCAAATTTGCTTAAAAATACATCTGTGATGTTACTCAACTCTGCATTTGTCAAAACCTATAGAGATATATACCAAAAAGATGGAATTTTATTTACGTAAATTAAAAATATAAATACATCAGGAAAACGAAGTTGAAACCTGGAAAGGTGGTAGACAATAAGGTATATGTTCTTTCTTTGTTGATATAAAACTTGGGGAAATTTTTAATTGGTGGGAAAATGGATTTCTGTGCTTCAAAAACTTTAGACTTTTTTGATAATCAGAAAGACATTCAAAGGAAGAAATGAATCTTGGAAAACTTATTTCCCTTTATACACTTAATTTGACATTGGCTAAGGTGAAATTTTATGACCGAACAATAATTTTGCTCATATAGTTTCTTGACTTCTATATTGGGAAAAATTAGCTCCCCAAAAGGAGCTCTGTACTTTAGTTTCTTCAAAGAACTAAGCTTTATTGATTTCTTCAGACTTTTATGTGTTAGCCACACTTTAAGAAAAGGATCTATAAATTCCTTTACCATGAAGTACACTGGTCATGCAGTGAGACTAAAAATCTTACTTTGTGTTTTCCTTTAAAACATCTGAAGCAACAAACCTGCCATGGTTTCTTGGATTAGGATATTATGTGTCATTTTTTTCTAAAAGTCAGCTATGGTCACATAAATTTGTCATAGATTTCAGTGTAAAACTAAGTTAAGAGAAAATAAAAGTTTAGCTTTTAAAATGAGTGAAAGAATGAATCATTAAATTATAAACCAAAATTTGTAAATTACACTATTAAAAATGGAATAATATGATTGATCATGATTTTGATGCAATTTGTAATAAAGGGGCTTTCCAAAGAGTCATCCCCCCCATTCATTTTAAGATATATTAGTTGATTATGGCTTTTGAATGACTTTATGATTTTTAAAAATTTCCTGTATGTGACATTTTCCTTTTTCCTTTTGATCATACTTTATTGCCTTAAAATTCTTGGTCCCTATTGCAGTCTCCTCAGTTTTCTTCAAAGTTTCTCTTTGCCTTGAGTTCCCTTTTTTTCCTCATCTCAACCACATTGTTTTTTTTTCTTATTTATTAATATGCTTGGATAGGATTCTCTGGAAATTTGCAAGGATGAGTAGATTAGATTTACTTTATTGAATGCTGCCCCTACTGTTTACTACTGCCTACCATAATCTAGCCTTAGCATAGAATAGATGAACAATGATACCAGTGGTGATAAAGTGTGGAATTAGAACTAGGAATGGAGGACCATCGAAAGTTTTTTTTCTGTGTTCTAGAGAGTTCGTTTCGCAACGGCTTGATAACTTAGTACAACAGTCTTCATAGCCATTCTCTTCCCAGTGCTTTTCAAAGGCCATATGATTTCTTACGTCACAAGATTTTTTCAGAAAAATTGTCTCATTGCACATTTTGTCATTATGACACTAAATTTGACAGAATAATCTTTGTTTTAATTCTACATATTTTTATACATATGTTTCTCACAACTTAATATAAAAACCATAAACTAATTAGCCCTGCAGTCTCACTTTATCCTTTAAATACTATTTATCTTCTAAATTGTAGTTCCAATTGTGGCTCTTAAAATTACTGTTAAAATTATATTTGTTGTAAAATGGCCTATAGATTATTAGATCCTATTTTATTCATTACTTTAGTAGTAATGTGACACATATATCACACACACTCCTAAGCATACTGAATGAGGACATATTTAGCACTATTTATGGTTTTTTAAAACTTTATGGATGGAAATTTTAAAATGTACATTTTAAAATAATAAATTTGAATTGAGAAGTAGTATTCTCTAGTTTAGGGATCTCAAATATTTTGATCTCAGACTCTTTTACACTTTTAAAGACTGAGGATCCCAAGAGCTTTTATTTACGTGTGTACAGTACAGTAGATATTTACCGTATTATAAGACAAAGATTTTAAGATTAAAATAATGATAAACCTATTGTTAAGTAATTTGTGAAAAACTTTTTCAAAACATTTGTGAGTGGCATTGCTTTACATATTTATAGATCTCTTTAATGAATTACTATTTAATAGAAGATATCTGGGATTCTTTATCTGCCTCTGAGTTTTCTTATAATTGTGATCTTCTTTGATGCTATACCAAAACTCAACAAGTGGTAGTTTCTTAAAAGTTAGCTGCAGTATGGAATCTGAAAATATATTTGAACACATTGGTCTTTTGATCTTTTACACATTCACGATTTATAATAACATTGGTGATTTGAACCAATTAGTTATGCAGATCTCTAAATCTTGATATATTTCATTATCTAGTAATCTAAAAAAATACCTCACATCCATTAATATCACCACTTATCTCTTTAGAAAAACCTCTTAATTAATGAGAAGCTATCAACTTCTTGAGCGGCAAATATGTTTTCCAAAATTCTTTTTCACTCAAACACTCAGCTTTTATCATTGGCAAGAAATACTGTCATTTTTTTCCCTTGAAGTGTTGGGCTCATTCTGTTCATTTTCAAGAAGCGTCTGCCATATACTTAAATCTGAATAGCCATAGTTTGTCTTTGTTCTTTCAAGTAAAAATGGTTCCATGAAAAAAAAAAACAAAAAACAATTGGATCAGTTTGTAGCAGTGCTTTTCCTCCAGATACTATCTGTTGTATGTAGCATAAATGCTGTGTGTTTACTTCACATTTTGTCACACAAGGATTGAGATTTAATAAAATGAGTAATATTTACTGCTTAAGAACATTCTTAAATGAAACTGGCTACTCCCACCCCCACTGTGGGAGTGAGCTGGTGAAGAAAATAGACCAGTAGTTTAGTTTGGTACTATGTATTGCCTTGTTTGATTCCTAAGGCTCCAGCAGTTGTTTGCTCACCATTGCTTTACAGTCAATGATCAACACGATGTCAAAAGCAAATAATCTTCAGTATTATTATAAAAATAGTATTAACCTCAAGGATGCCCTGAAAGAGTCTTAAGGACACCCAAGTGTCTGCTCACCATGTTTTGAGAACTGATGTTCTACACACTACAAATGGCTTTGATTACTGGTCTGGTGGTTAAAAAAAAAATTAATTTTCGAGGGAAGAATGAACTGCAACTCTCATTTTTACCTATGACTTTAATAATTGTAATTTTGCCTTTTTAGGAAGAGTCTGCATGAGAAAACTTGCTTGGATTTATATTTCTGTGCTGCTTTCTTTTAAATAGTATAACATTTTATAATTGTGGGCCCAGACTAAAGAGTTCATTCTATTCAGACACTGAGTAGCTTTGTTTCTGACAGCTAGTAGTCAGCTTTCTGTTTTAAAACAATTGGGTCCTCCTGCTGGCTCAACTTGCAGTTGTCCTGGTCCTAACCCTGTCTCAGCCAAAGACTGTTGTTGGGAACCCCAACAACAGCCTGTGTACAAAGGCCTTGTGTATAGGGAGCCCTGCTAATAAGGAGTGTGTTCTAGTCCCAGCAGATTAAATCTGCTTTGGTGTGCATTCCCTTCCCAAATTTCTTACTTCCTTTGTTTTGGTATTTTAGTGAAAGATCATTTTTAATATCTATGAACATAATTTTTTCTCATTATTACCATAGTCCAAATGGAGGGGATTACTGAAATGTTTATTTCTCTGTGGTAGGATGTGATGGAGCTGCTTGAAGAAGATCTCACATGCCCAATTTGTTGCAGTCTGTTTGATGATCCTCGAGTTTTGCCTTGCTCACACAACTTTTGCAAAAAATGCTTAGAAGGGATCTTAGAGGGAAATGTGCGGAATTCACTGTGGAGATCATCTCCATTCAAGTGCCCCACATGCCGAAAGGAAACTTCAGCTTCTGGAGTCAACAGCCTGCAAGTTAATTACTCTCTGAAGGGTATTGTGGAGAAGTATAACAAGATTAAGATCTCTCCCAAAATGCCAGTGTGCAAAGGACACTTGGGGCAGCCTCTCAACATTTTCTGCCTGACTGATATGCAGTTGATTTGCGGGATCTGTGCTACTCGTGGTGATCACACCAGGCATGTCTTCTGTTCTATTGAAGATGCCTACGCTCAGGAAAGGGATGCCTTTGAGTCCCTCTTCCAGAGCTTTGAGACCTGGCGACGGGGAGATGCTCTTTCTCGCTTAGATACCTTGGAAACGAGCAAAAGGAAATCTCTACAACTACTGACTAAAGATTCAGATAAAGTGAAGGAGTTTTTTGAAAAGTTACAACACACCTTAGATCAAAAGAAGAATGAAATCCTATCTGATTTTGAGACCATGAAACTTGCAGTTATGCAAGCCTATGACCCCGAGATCAACAAACTCAACACCATCTTACAGGAACAACGGATGGCATTTAACATTGCTGAGGCCTTCAAAGACGTGTCAGAACCTATCATATTTCTGCAACAAATGCAGGAATTTAGGGAGAAAATAAAAGTGATCAAGGAAACTCCCTTACCTCCCTCTAATTTGCCCACAAGCCCTTTAATGAAGAACTTTGATACTAGTCAGTGGGAAGACATAAAACTAGTGGATGTAGATAAACTTTCTTTGCCTCAAGACACTGGCACATTCATTAGCAAGTTTCCTTGGAGCTTTTATCAGTTATTTATGGTAGTCATTCTGCTTGGCCTTCTCATTTTCTTTGGTCCTACTATATTCCTAGAATGGTCCTTATTTGATGGATTCTCAACCTGGAAAGACTATCTTTCACATTTAAGTTCCTATCTGATTAAATCATCTGATTTTATAGAACAGTCAGTTTTTTACTGGAAACAGGTGACAGATGGGTTTTTCTTTTTCAGTGAAAGATTCAAGAATTTTACTTTGGTGATGCTGAATAATGTGGCAGAATTTATGTGCAAATATAAACTATTATAAAACCTGTTTCAAGAATATCTGTCTTTTGTTAGACATTTGTTAAGAGAACAGAGTGGCAGTTCAGATTTGGTCAAAGATTCCAGTCAGATATTTTCCTCCAAAAATATTACTTTAAAAAATAATGTCTTAGAAATGTTCAAATTAGGTAGCATAAAGATAAAAGTGAGGTAATGTAATAGTGATTGTTCATTTAAGCATGTACTAAAGACCCTTGTAAAGCAACTCTGAGAGTGAACATTGTTTAGAAAAATGAAAATATATATATAGATGGATTAGATTTTCAAATTTTTCTAGAGGGTTGCTATCCATTTTTGTTAAAATGTGAATCTCATGTAAATAAAAACTGACATTTTCTTTGGATAAGTGTACGTTTTAAGGAGGGTGGAGATTTCAGCTTCCCATTTACTCCTTACGCCTTGAAAATTTATCACCAAAGGGATTTGGTGAAACTGTAAAACTTAGGTGGCTGTGTAAACAAAGGCATAGGTTAAAAAAAAATATATCTAACACATGATAAGAAAGGGAAATGGGAATGCTTCCTTTTTACTGGCAGTATCGTCCCAAAGTATGGCAACTGTTCAAACCAATCCACTTGTTTAAAGAATTTAAGAGCAGTAAGACTAATTTGACAATATATGAAACAATGTATCAGCTATTATGAAGTGCAAGGTAATCGCTAAACAATGCTGTCCTGTCTGCTCACATGGGATAAAGATGCTGCCCTACCTCCCAAAGAACAAAAATATTAAATTTTCTTACCCACCTTAGAATTCAGATGAAAATGACCTAAGCTGAAACTGCTCTCTAGTCTATTTTATTTCTGTCATGGAACAACACATTTTGAAAACCCAGAGTGTTTTTACCCGAGTCCTTAAATTTGGTTGAAAGGAAATAACACAAGCTGCTGGTATAGGAGAAAAAAGATGGCAGCTAGATTAGGTACAAAAAGACTCATTCTAGTTAGGAGAAGAGTCAGATTAAGCTGCTATTTGAAGTAATGGCTCTCATCCCTGGCGATACATTATTAAAATTGCTAAGGGATCATAACAAAATCATGGCAACATTTCTCTGTAAATCTGCCATGAAGACTCACAGTAGATAAGAGGTCTTTTCTGTTCTCAGTATTTTCTTAAATATAAATTTACAGTAGGTTTTCATGGAGAATTTTTTTATGGAATACTGGAAAGGGATCTATTTGACACCTATCCTTAGATATATTGGCAGTTTTCCTTAAACTATCTAGTTCCTCATCTGTTGCTTTTTCCATTTTGTATAATGCAAGTTCCCCAGCAACTCAAATTTGCAAACACAGCTATGGATACACTATTTGCTTTAGTGGTTACCTGGGAATCAAGGTCTCTGTTTTTTTTCCCCTCCTACTTACTCATCATATATAACTAGCAACATTTATGGTTATAGTTAGACCGGACAAGTTCCTAAGTCTGGCTGCTGGTTTGTAGCCACTAGTTTGAAGCAAGAGAATGAGTAGTCAGGAACTGGTCACTTTGAATGTAGGAGGGAAGATATTCACAACAAGGTTTTCAACCATAAAGCAGTTTCCTGCCTCTCGGTTGACAAGAATGTTAGATGGCAGAGACCAAGAATTCAAGATGGTTGGTGGCCAGATTTTTGTGGACAGAGATGGTGTTTTATTTAGTTTCATCTTAGATTTTTTGAGAACTCAACAACTTTTATTACCCACTGACTTTTCAGACTATCTTAGGCTTCAGAGAGAGGCTCTTTTCTATGAACTTGATCCTCTGGTTCATCTCTTAAACCAAGAATACTTGCTACAGCCAAGACCTGCTCTTGTGGAAGGAAGTACATTTCCTAAGCCGAAACACTCAAGCTTTTTTCAAGGTGTTTGGCTCTTGCAGCAAAACAATTGAGATGTTAACTGGGAGGATTACAGTGTTTATAGAGCAACCTTCAACACCTACCTGGATTAGTAACTTTTCCCCTCCTCAGAGGACCTTACTTCCACTGCCTCCACAAAGACCTTCTTACCATGACCTGGTTTTCCAGTGTGGCTCTGACGGCACTACTGATAACCAAACTGAAGTCAGGTATTTTGCACTTAGAAGCATCTCTCTTTACCAGTTCCTGATGTTACCTCTCAAAACTGAGTTTCTCATGCCTGAACTTTTTCTTGGAAAAAGCAATGACTCAAAATAATGTTTTGAAGTAACCAATAGAGGGGTAGAATGACCAGATAATTATTGTCCAAACTAGGATACTTTTCAGAGTGAAAGAGGGTATTGTTATGTGGGGCAATAAGAATAAACCAAGACTGCAAGGAAAACTGGGAGGAAATAATTTTATAGATTATGGAGCATTGCTAACGAATTTGGTTGAGTGATGAAAGTCCCTACACCCCACTTCCCCGAGATTCTGTTAGTGGCTGGCATATAGTGAAGGGCTCAGTAGTTTGTCTTGATTTCTTTACACTCTTTGTTCTTTCAGGATACATGATTTGACTAGTGATTTTTCTCTATCCCATTTTATTTTTAAACACCATTAAGGCGGATATATTCTATGGCAAATTTGGTATCCTTTTATAACTTTGGTACTTTTAAACAACTCAAAATATTAGGATAGGCTGTCAGTATGTTAAGGATAGTTCTCCTGAGTCAGTTACTCACTTTCTCCTATTGTTCTTGGCTGGACCTTAAGGCTGATTTCCACTCTACTGTCAGATATATTCTTTCCCTTAATATCTTAATGCTGTCCAACCATTATTTTACTATTTATGAAAGCTGGTTTTAATTTTCAGGAGGAAAATAAAAGTCTACACATGTTCTTATCGTATTTAAAATAAAATTACTCTTTTGGAGGTAAAAATAGATGTATTTTGTGATATTTTCTTTAGCAGTAGCCTTCAGGACCAACCACTTTGCCACTCCCACAACATAGGCCTTGTTCTTGCTTACCAATTGGAGAACTCTGGGCAGTATGCTAATTATTAAGTTTTTATCCTTAAAATTTTCCACCCTTCCAAAGAGGATGAAATGTCATTTTGGGAAAAGAGAGTCAGTTAAATTAATAGGCTGATGGTGAAGAAAACTAAGAACCTATCTTTACCTCAGAGCTCTATGCACAACTTCCTTTACATTGGTAGGGCATTAACAAAAACAGGAAATTACCAGTTTTTGTTTTTAAAAAATTCGAGTAGTTAAGATCTTTGGGGGTCCCTTTTTAAAAAATTAGAAACCTAAGAAAAAATGGTGTTACTTATTTTAAGAAGCAACGTGCAAGATAAAAAAGATAACCTGGAGATACTAAAAATGCTCTTTAGAAAACTACACATTTGGAGAAAATAATTGTAAAACAAGATTAGAATCTCAAGTTGGGATATTCTCATGTGTACACAGAGCCAAGTGGTTTCTCCTTTGTTATTAAAGTGTTTGTGTTTTATAAATACTACAAAAAGTTTTAATGTGAGAATGGTATTGTATTTAAAGTTCTAAAATAGATAACCAAAACCAGAAGCTATTTTTAAAATTTTTTTTATCTTCAAACAGTATTGTTTTCTGTTGAGTTCAGAATTTTTTTCACCCCAGAAGTGTTTGTGATTTTTTTTTTTATATATATATAGTGTCAATTTCAAAGTAGAGATTGATAACCTGAAGAAGGGGACATCATTGGGATTTCAGGTGACCGGATGACACCTCTGGCCTTAAAAGATCCACCTTAGATGACTGCCTGTCTTGCAGTCATTTTGATTTCTTGTTTATGCCCTAGAGTGAATCTGTCCATTTAGATGTCTTTTAAAGGTAGAAGGTGGAGGAGTAAGTCTGAATGGCTCCTAGGAGTCTGGTGGATCATTCTACTGTTTGTTATGTTCCACTAGTATAATTTACTACTCTGAGGTCTTGTTAACCTAGCAGGTTGTTCAGTTATTATTTCTCGAGTTCACAATGCTAGAAATACTTGATTTGTATCCTGCAGATGTGCTAACAGTATCAAGTTCAAGTTACAGTTACAAGATTTAGTCTCTTTGGTAGCCTTTAGTCTATCTCACTTTCCCTTTTTAAACTCACTCAAGTGGAAAAGAATAGTTGCCTTTCAAGTTTTAAAATGCGTTTTGATTTCTTACTTCTCATTGGTTTCTTCTTTCCTTTTCTTGTGCCTTGAAATCTTTCATTTCTCAATTTGGCCTCATGTGGAATTAAGTACTCTGGCTTAGTGACTTCCTGCAAGTACATTCTACTTTGTTATCACCAGCTATGTACTATTTGTATCTTAATTTTATGAGATGTTCTGTAACAATTTTTCTCTTCAAAAAACGTTTCTAGGCTTATACAATCAAGATCTGGGGCTGAGGGGTAGATGGAATGATTTACTAAGGTTAAAAATTTGCTATATCAAATATTTTGGTGGGTACTTTGTAGAGCTATAATTCTTACATATTATTACAGCTTTGTTCACCTACAGTGAGCTTCTTAATGTGAGGTACAATAAACTACTCTATTTCAATCATAATTAAAAGGAAGCTAGGGATGTTCCCAAGGCTCTTTTTATCCCATAAAACTGCAGATAGTTTAGGTTGCTGCCTGGAGCTAATTTAAATTATCTGCTTCTTCATATCTCGTAGACAAATGGTAGGACACAAAGACATAAAAATATCCTTGACGGTAGATGAAGGAGTACCATAGTTATATCTTTGTGACTATGTTATGCTGACATTATTAAAGACAAATAGCCAATCTGAAAAGTTCAGATATATTTTTCTTGAATTATGTTAATTGTTCTATTGAGTTTCCTAGGAAATAAAAAGTTTTGTCATTTCACCTCCAGAGGCTTTGACCCTGTTTTGCTCTTCAACAACAGTTATTGAGTAAACACTGACAATAAAGTCTTATTGACATTTCACATCTGCAAAATTTCACCTGAAAACATATTTGAAAGGACAGTCACAAAAGAAAATTTGTAATATCAGTGCCACTAATGGGTAAAATTAGATCTAGGGTGAAAATTGTAAATGTATAAAATGTTCATTAGAATGACTGAATCAATTAAAACTAGTAAATTGAAAATAGAAAAATTCAAAAGTTAAATTATATAAAAACTAAGCTAATTCGTTTGATCAAATTGTTTGCTCTAGAAACTAGTTTCTCAATTAAAATTCATCAATGTTGATTGTATTCTTAAATGAAGAATAAAAATGACTTTGGAAATCAAACCAAGGTCTCTATTTATTATCAGCCTAAAATTACTGATTTGGATTTATAAATGAAGTCTCAAAAAAATATCTGATCAAAAATGGAATGATGCCTTTATTCAAAGTTATAAATTAAATGTATGTGTTTAGTTTTGTTAATTATTAAAGGGATGCTTTACAATTAAACATTTTCTGTGTGTCCTAGGTATGTATCTATAAAACCTGATAACCGAAAATTGGCCAACGGAACTAATGTCCTCGGATTACTGATTGACACTTTATTAATAGAAGGCTTCCATCTGGTCAGCACTAGAACAATATCTGAAGACAAAACCGAATGCTATAGCTTTGAAAGGATAAAAAGGCCTGAAGCTCTCGCCATGAACAAAGCAGTGAAACCAGAAGCTACTATCATGCCCGAGCAATCTCAGAAAAAGAAATGAGGTTTTTCTCTTTTAGAATAAAAGGAAATTGTCATTTTTCTTGTATGGAGATTCCATATTTAGGGCAAACGTTAGTCAAGTATGTACTCAGCCTACTTTTTGGCCTTGTCTCCTACCATGCCATCTGTGGGCAACAATGCTTAAGCCACACTAACTGCTTGCTGCTTTTTGAACAACACTGTAACACTGTGCACTTAGTGCTTTGGCACATACTTCTGCTTTCCATGCCTCCTCCCCTTTCTCTTCTTCATGAACACTTTAATGACTAATTTCAAGAATAGGCTCTGGAATCATACTGCTTGATTTCTTATCCCAACCTAGTCACTTACTAACTACATGACTTGGGTAAGTCATTTTACCTATTTGTGCCTCAACTTCATCTATCAAATGAGGATAATAAATATATCTCCTTTATAGGTTATATGAGGATTAAAGGAGATCATGTACATTTCCTAGCACAGTAACTATTAGTGATGATGATGAAGATGAAGAAGATGGGTGACCCACTTTCAATTGCACCTCCTCTGTGAGACCTTGTTTTCCTTCTCTTCCAGGGATATTAATTAGCCATTTCCTCTCCATAGACTCATCTGCTTTCATAGAAACAAATTTTCTCATTTTGATTGTGAGCTTGATACATTCAATAGGGTTAACATTACTATGTGTAAAACACTGTGCCAAACAATTAGAGGAATAATGTTTATTACTAATTAGTATTTACATTTGGTGAAAATAAATAACCTCTATTAACATTTAAAATAACGACTTTGACTTAGTGGTTCCTCTTGTAGGAATTACTGTCAAATATGTGTCATTTTAAACACTAGGATAAACATCTACAAGAGGAATCATTAAGTCAAAGAGTACCAGGTACATAGTAAGGTGAAAACCATTGAGTGGAAGCAGCTGAGCACACTTTTAAAAAGTACAGTTAATTCATTTAAAAACATCTATTGAACATTTGATGTATATTGCAAGTTTTCAAGATTAAAAAATGAGTAAGAAAAACCCTTACTCTCAAGGAGCTCACATTCAAGTGAGTATGTACATCATCATAATAAGCAAAAGATTAGAAATCAACAAAGTTGATCAATAGGGAATGGGTAAATTATGGTTCATACAATGTAATATAATACTAAAAAGAATGAGGCAGCAGTTTACAAACTGATAAGGATTGTCAAATATTTATAAGTGGAAAAAAGCAAGATGCAGAACAATAATATAAAGTGGAAAATGATATTTCCATTTTACAGTTTCCATTTTTTTAAAAAAAATACACTCATTCTCTTATATATGCATGGAATTTTCAGCAAAGATACTTGTCACCTGTGGAGAGGAAACTGGGGGAGAGGGGTTTAAGTTTGGGAGGAAAATATACTTTTCACTAGGCCATGTAGATATATTACCTATTAAAAAAGGAAGAACAGCTGTACCTGAAAGATAGTGTATGTATGAGGTATGTCAAGGTAAGGAGCATAGTTATGGCATAGTATGTTATACACAAATTTTACTCTATCACCTTTCCTGTGAAACTCCCACCTAATAAAATACATTCCAGAAATTTCTAGTAATTAAAGATTTGTGTATAGGTTGTAGGGAAGATTTAAAAAAAAACATTTCCTAACTACCTCAAAAGGTTATGTATAATGTAAACGTGCAAAATACTTTAAGGTTAGTAATGTTAAGGTTAGCAATCAAAAATAATAACCCAAATAAGACAAAAAGCCCTAAGAATAAGAGTTTTGTTTTGGGTGACACTCATCCTCTCCTTTCTGTAGAAAAGCCAACTTAGCTGTTTTAGTGTGTCATCCTAGTTTTGGGGTGATGTGTTCAATTTATTTCCCTTGCTAGCATTATATTCTAGGGCACAATATTTCTTTGCTGCTAAGTTTTGGCATGTATATGATTTAACTAGTTGGGCATAGTTGGTACAGTTATATATGTAACACTTTAATTTTGTATAGTACTTTGCTGGTGAGATCATTAAAAACTGGTAACTGGTTAAAAAACACTGAAACAAAAAAAATTGTAACTGGTTGGTAAGGAATAAGACAGGAAATGTTTAAACTACTTTTAATGTGTTCTTAGTCATTCACTTTTTCAGAAAACTACTTTGAGATGAGAAATGTTCTTTTTTATATGCTAACAGAAACATTACATATGGAAAAATACATAACATTCATACATTCAGTAAATATTTATTGACTTCTGCTGTGTGCCAAATACAACTCTAGACACTGGAGATATTGGAAGGGAACAAAACAATGCCTTCCCTCTTAGAGCTTACTACCAATACAATTCATAACTATTGACAATGGTTTTAAATTAAAGTAACTTAAGCTTTTGATTAAATAGTGCCTCAATAGCCATGATTTCACAATGCAGAGATTTTTAAAAGGAGACAGACTGCCACAATTAAAAATATTCAAAATAGGGAAAGTGTACTTTCAAAGTGATTAGGTTGCTTATTTTAGTAAGTATTTTAGAGATTATCTTATCTGGAGACACATCTGTCAAGATTGTCCCAGTAAGCCTTTGGTGTCACTCCAAAATAAGTGGGACATTGTAACTAGGATGTGAAGACACGCAAAAAACTGAGTCTTGTTTAAAAAGAGAGGCAGGCAAATGTAGTCTGAAGAAAACATATGTTAGATGCACCACAGGCAAATTAAAAACCAGTCTACTTTAGAAAAACAAGATTAACATTTTCATATGGGCACCACTTAATTCAATGAACTGATTTGTCAATTTAATTTGTAATTATAAGAAAATAATGGCAGATGTTTATCTTGGCCAACCATGCTGAAAACTTTGTTCATCAAATAATATATACGTCATATACACAAGTATGAATCATCACAATGACATGGTAAGGTTCTGGCAGTCTTAATGGTACCATCAATAGCTGGAACTCTCCTATTCTCACACTTCTCTAATGTTTGCTTCAGCTTCTTTCCATCACCCAGTTTCACTTCTGATAAAGCACTGAAGATTTTAGCTTATTCTTAAACCTCAATAATTTACTTTATCAACAACTGGAAGTTCAAAGATTTTCTGAGAAGGAGCTCTAATGTTGAATACTCGTGGATTTAATATACAAGTCATAATTAGAAAGAGTTCTTAGGTATTGGTAAAGTCAATTAATTTAGGCTGCTTTCAAAATATATCTGAAATCGGGAGCCCTAAGTAATGTAAAACAGTCAAGGGAAAGCAATTTGAGAAATATATGGTTTAGGGAATCAAAGTTGTTTCCCATTTGTCTTATATACTGTTTACTAATTTCAGCTTTGCTTTATAAGTTTTTGTATTATTCTCTATCCTAAATAATAGAAATGTTCATACCACCAGAGATCTTGCTGGGATAATAAAGACTTGCTATGAGCTCTGTAAATCTTCTATATTCTGTTATTTTTCCTCTTTGCTGGGGAAGTTGACTCTGTTACATCAAGTTTAACAATGTAGAAACCACTAAGAGGAAATTTTTTTTAATTTAGGAAATTTTATTACCTTCCTGGAGCCAAAGAACCCATGGGAGAGAACAATGTGCCATCAAACTTAGTGTTTTAATAAACATAATTATCCATCAGCTTTGCTAGAGAACTACACCTCAAGAATTATTATGTCTTCTATTAGACCTACTAGGGATGAAAAGTTATATACAAATTTCACCAAGAAAACTCATCACCTCATAACTAACTATTAAGCTTAGAAAGTACCTTAACATTTACCTAAATGATTAGATCCACCCATAAAAGTCTTTAAATGGATAAAAAACTAACACCTCACATGGTGAATGGGAAATGAATATTAAGCATGGCACAATGAAAAAGCAATAACCTGCAGCAAAAATAAGTAGGACTTTGTTCTAAAACCAAAATGTGCCTAGGACTCATGTAACTATAGAGCTTTTAGGTAGGCAGCATTCTGCACCTTCAGATTTTGCACCAACACCTCAAATCAAGAAATTATTGTTTTAAAGTGCCTTTTTATTCTATCAGTTGAGTAAAATACAAAATACCAACTGTTTCTATTTCATGTTATTCTCTGTCATTTTATATTCTGGTAAGAATTTGAATTTCTTTGGGTTCTTAAGTCCCCAAGAAAGTCTGGTTGTAATATTTGAGGTTCCATGAGTTCTTATAAGATGAGGGCTGAGACTGTGCTTTATACTGTTCTTTACAATCCTCTGTAGTGCTGGACATCTAATAGTCTCAACTGAAGTATACTGAAAAATTTGGAATAGTCTCAATGAACAGGCACTTGGAAAACAAGAATTACAGTAGATTCAAAGATGGATGAAGATACTTCAGATCAGAGTCTGAAAGCTGATTAAAGACAACAGAAAAATCATAGTATTTGTCTATTAGACATTTACTTGGATGATTAAAAATTGAGATGAAAATATAGATGTAGAAAAACTAGTTGAAAGTTACACAAAATTATACTTTTAATCAGTAATTAGCCCAGCAAAAATTGGAATATACATTATTTATTAATATAAATGCAATGCTACAAGAGTGCTTAGTAATGAAAGGAAATTTAAGGGAATACAAGTTCAGAATGAATGTTACATGACTATAATCAATATGAAATTTTGACTTACCTCCATAATTTGGAGTCATGAAAAGACAGAAGTCAGTAGGCCAGGCACGTGAGTCAGATGTAGCTAGGATGGAAATACAGAAAATAAAATGTTCCCAGTTCTGGATAACCTGGCTTGAAGTAGTATATTCACTGAACTTGGATTAATCAAATGGTTTAAGGATTGGGGTGAAACGGTCTGAAAGATTCTAGTACATTTAGAAGACTTATTACTGGATTTTTAAAAGACTATTTGGAAGTTCAGATTAACATTTTAGGTTTCCTTACATACCATTAAAAAATAAAGATGTAGAATAATATGGTATTTCTGTCTGATGATGTGTGCCTATTTTTTATGGCCAAGTAATAAATAGGCAAACAATGCAAGATACTTTGACTTTCTAAACAGGAATCCTACAAAACAAGAGTTAGCGTCTAGAAAACCAAAATATTTGCTTTCAATTAATTTTTTTTTTTTTTTGCTTCAGTTACTTTTTAAACTCCTGGTTACAATTTAAGCAGTATTGAATTCCTATTAGCTTTTTTTGGCTAACACATTTCCTCAGAAGCAAACCCGATTTGGGTGAGAAGAAGTTTCAGACCTTGCAGAACCTTCATTTCCTCTTAACTGTGCTTCTCCATCAAAAACAAGTATTCAAATAAGGAATCTCAGTTATCTAAACCTATTTTTGGCCACCTTCCGGAATTTCTTGTTATATCTCCTTTGAAATGCCACAGTTGCACTCTTGGAAAACTTGTCTTCCTGGTTTTCACATTTCTGTTTATTATTACAGCTCTTCAGCCAGAATGCCAGGTCTTTGTGCTGTACTGTTTCTCGAAACTGGAGACCAGCGCATTTCCCACAATTCAATTACTTGCCTTTCCATTTGAGAAATTAAAGCCATGTCAATTTTACAAAGTTTTAACTGACTGAATTATTTAGACTTTAAATTCTCTATCTCATTCCCTCAATCTAATACTGGGAAAGATCTTTGTTTTATTAATAGAAGTAAATGTAAGTTTCAAGAATATAACACATTTTAGTCAATGACCCTCACAACCATACAAATGCAGGGATTTTTCTTACAGGCCAAACTTGAGATATGACACTCTAAGAAAAAAAGGGAGTTTAATTCAGTTTTGGAAATGTTTAAGATTATATAGCTAATCAAATTTATTTAATCATGTGTTTATGTATTTCTTTTTAAAAGGGTCCTATTGTCCTTATTAATGAACTTCATTTAGATTGTCTACCCTTATCAGCTTTATGTAGACACTGATAAATATACCTGTTCAGCCTTTTACATAGAATTCCAGTTCTGTATATTAAGTGTACTTTAATTGAAGCATTTCAAATGGAACGCCTACATATCACATATCATCTTAAAGTCAGTATTACAAATCATGATGTTCTACAATTTTTTCTTTTGAAATAAATTTATTCATCTCCATTCTCATTGCCACTATTCTGTTCATGATTTCTTCACTCCTAGTTTACCACAGTAGTCACATGCCCAGTTTGCTTGCCACTAGACTTTATTTCTAGATCCTGTATATAGTTTTGTCACATTTAATTTCCAAAAATCCCATTACTTTCTCAACTTCCACTATTTTGTTTCAAGAGGCTATATTGCCTCCACATTTCTTGCTATATCAAGACTAAAGTCCTCTAATTGGTTTTCCAGGCAAAGGTTCAATAACTTAAAAAAAATTTTTTTTTGAGTCATCATAGATAATTTTCTAATCCCCCTCTAACTTCCCAAAGTTACTTACAGTTTTGCGTTGAGGGGATCATCTCATGTGGCATTTATTGCCCTTAAGTAGATTGGGCTGTTGTCAAGTACTCTGAGCCATTCAACGTCTTCTGGTCTTTGATCCTTTCTCCATGTGGTCTAGGTACCCTTGATATATAGTCAGTTCTCATCTTTTTTTAGGGGTGGAGTGGGGGTACTGGTGGTGTCAAAATACATGCCTAGAAAACAGGTCATAAAGCAAATCAATATAGAGAAGAAACTGCTTCACCTTAAGAACCACTATTTAATTGCTGGTTGAATTTCTGACTCTTGACTAAATGTTAAGTGTAACAAACATGTCAACTACCCTCAAAGCTAAAGCAAACCCAATGTCAGCAAGACTAAAAAAATATATAGTTTATATATAGATTCTGGAAAATAGACATGTCCTACAGATTTTACATAAAAGCCCTTAGAGTACATAAAAATAAATCCCTATCACGTTGAGCTGAATGTCCTAGCAAAAAACATATATTGCATAACTGATCCACAATTTTGCCTTCTTTGATTTCTTAAGGGTTTTTGGTGTGACTGAGTCTCTTATAAAATTGTCCAAGAAAGTTTATAAGGAAACCTATTCCACTCAATAAGGTAGCTCCGATAAGCAGAGGGATTTAGAGGCATATCATTTTCTTCAGTCACTTTAAAGAACTACAGCAGATACTCAATACTTTGTGATTATGGTAATGATGTTTCTTGAAAAGTATTTTTTAATGCAGACTTTTCATTCTACTACTATCTTCTATCCCCTCAAACACACAAATAAAAGCCAACAAAAAACTATACTTTGTTGGAAAGCTTTAGATGATCAGTGAGATCATCTAAACGGCCCTCAAAACTATTCATACCCCCACCTATAGTTTCAACTTTTAAAAAAATTTAAAGGACACTGCTAAAACGTGAGGCATGAACGTAAATATGTAGCAGAGAATAAGAGGAACTATGATTAGTAAAAGGTGGAGAATTCTTAAATAACCAGGAAAGAGCTTAGACATTACATTTAGCTGGTATTTAGCCTTTCCAGACTATATTATCATAAAGGCTTACTGCTGATTTTCAGCAATCAACTCTCATTTATCAAGTACCTGCTGTTAGGCTTGCAGAGTACACAATAAAAATTGATAGCCCCTACCTATAGGCAGGATGTATTAATTGTTCTATGTTAGGTATAGAAGTACAAAGGAGAAATGGGATTTCTGGCCGAAGAGGAAAATGAACTAGGGCAATTTCACGCAGGGGTTAGCTTTAAGATTTAAACAGTTGAAGATGAGGGAAAAGGTCATTCGAGGAGTAAATAATTTGAGCTAAGGCTTCGATGCAAATTAGAGGTTTGGAAAGGAGTATTTCTATTTGGCTTAATATTTGGCTTTGGTATTAACTGGCAATCATTCCCAAAGAAGTAAGGCCAATCTTACTAGGGTAAAAAAATATCCTGACAGTAGAAATATGCTATGCAACCCTTTCCTCTCAAGAGTTTTCACTTGATTTGCTGAATTAGAAGCCATAGATCCCCTAATGTTTAGGGTAAATTTGTCTAATTTAAGCCTAGATTTCCTTCCAATATTTCTTACAAGTTATGTTTTTCTTTTTCCTCAGATCATCACACCTTGGCTCTCAAAGGGTTTGGCAATCCAAATATTTGTTTTCTTCTATTAGAAATTAGGACACTTTATGTAAAGGAAAACAATTTCAAACATGGTTACAATCATTTTCCTACCTATTCCTCAATACAAGGCTCTGCTTTCAATCTACTATATCTACTTAAGTCCTCCCTACCTGATCATGCCTTAGTTCATGTATTCTGCACTTGAAAGTCTTCATTCCTTCATTTCGCTGAATTCATTCATTCTTTAGGCCCAGTTCATCTTCCACCTCCTCTTAGAAGTCTTCTCTGATGAGTCTATGTCCACATTTCCTTTATGTTTCCACTGCACTTCAAGTCAGCAAGGCAGACTTTACATTCCACCAGTCTCTAGTAGTTTCTTGCATGTTGGTATAATAATGTTCCCAGCGAGGCCCAAAGTTTTTTGACAGAGACCTCTAGTGAATTATGAGGCATAGAATAGGCCCTTAATAAAAGCTTATCTCACTTAAAAATGCAAACAGAAAAATCTTAAGGCATTTTAAAGGAGTATTTTAATAACTATTTTAGATACAGGTTATATTCTCTCATTTACATATTTTGAAACCTCAAATTACCACCTCGGATTTTCACTATTCAAAATTAGATTTGCATGAGTAACTGTTCAACTATACCACATGTATATAACATGACCATGATCAAAACCACTAGCCATTCTTGATAATACAGTCCCTTCTGATCAAATTTGTGGCAGTAGTAGAGATTACAAATACATGGCTTTGCTTACAACCAACAGATTATAACTACAAGTTTTGTAACTCGAATCCGTTAGAGTGTACATCTTTCAAGTGTGTTGTCAAATCATAAATATAATCTTGTTGAGTTTCTAATAAACTGAAATTTTGCTTAAAGGAAACTGAAATTCTTCAAATTGAATCCGTAATTAATCGCTGTCTCTTGAACTCCACTTTAAGAAATAGATCCATTTTAAGAAAAACTAATCAAACACACTTTGGGTTATATGGCTTAAAACACACTGAACACAATTCTTAAAACTTCTATAGCTATTATTATATAACTTTATCATATGATACTTTTGACTTCATAAGATCCATACGCATAGTTTAATATTCAGCATACTCTAACATATTAAAATGTTTTAAAAAAATCTAAACTTCAGCTAATTAAATCATTGAGTACTCAATATTGTCCCATTAATTCAATTAAGTGCTTTATCTGATAAACCTTTAAAAATTTTTTATTAGTCATTTACAGCCTCTCTTCATCTGTTTGTGGGGTTGATTTTTGGTTGGTTATGTCTCATATGGTCAGGGTGTTAAATCTATAAGATTTAACCTTTCCTTTTGCTTTTATGAGTAATATGTCAGTGTACAGAATTATGTGCAAATTGAATACACTTAAGGCCAACTCTGTTGTAGGCTTATTGAAATTTGGGGTAAGACAACCAAGTTCGACCTCTTACTTACAATTTAAAACTGAGGCTTGAGGAGAAAGCAACTTGGTTAAGGTCACACAAATGACCAATAGCAGAACCAACTTTTAAGTATTTGAATATGACCACACTTAACTTTTCTGGGATAAGAACAGTTTAAGCTTCTGTTTACATTGTCTTTCTTCTAGCAAAGTAACCAAGCTACCTAAATACTTATTTAGCATAATATTCACAAAAATTATTTTACTGAATTATAACCTTCGTTTTGCTTCATTTCATGGCGTTCTAACCAGTGGGAAAGCTTCTGGACTTAGCTTCTCTTACATGCTCAATGTTATCTTAATAAAATGTATCTTGTTGACAATGAAGAGACTAGTATCTGAGGAAAGTGCATCTGAACAAAGTGACTTGTTAGATGAATGAATAGCTGTACACATTACTGCATGAGAATTAAATGATGGAAGTTTCATTGTTTGAGACTTAAAAATGAGGACAAAAAGACAATAATTTATAAATTCTCAATGTATGTCATCAAATGAATCTAATAAACATTTTAATTTATAGTTTATATTTACTTGGTTCTTTACATTCTCAATTCTTGTTTGAATTCTTGAAGGAATCCTAATTCTAAGCATTTCTTTAGACGTGCCTTTATTAAAGCAATTTCTTCTCCACAGGAGCAAATAACCAAAAGCAAAGTCTATATTTAATCTAAAAAATTCATTTTACAGCTAGAGATTCAATTCATTTGGGAATACCTTTGGGTCCCCCAAACAAATGTAGAGCCAAGAAGCCAGATGATTTCCTCATACAAGAAAACCATCTGAAGGCCATGGATTTAGGGAGTTAGGATTCAGAGGCTGGGTACTATGGATTTGGGCAGACAGGTAAAGTTCAGTCGGTGGGGGGGGAAGGGAGGGGGACCAGCAACACAAATGCAGTGCTAGGGGTCACACTCTATGATCTCAGTGGGAAAGATGCAAAACTATTTTTTGATGAAGTATAAACAGCCAGGTAATTAATAATAGCTGTTCCGGTTGGATTCTTACATACAAGCTAATATGAATTCATTGGTCTAAGGTTGGCTTGGATTTTAAAGCTGTCCTAAGTACTCAACTGCAGGGTCAATCAGAAAAGGGGTTCCCAACCCCCAGGCCACAGACCGGTCTGTGGCCTGGTCTGTGGCCTATTAGGAAGTGGGCTGCACAGCAGGAGGTGAGCAGATGAACCTGTGAAGTTTCATCTGTATTTGCAGGCGCACCCCCTCATCTCCCCACCTCAGATCATCAGGCATTAGATTCTCATAGGAGCACTGGTCCCTGATGCCAAAAAGTTGAATCAGATAAATGAAACTGAAAAAAGCCATTAAATTTTAACACTTTTAAAAGTACTTACTTTTAAAAACCCAAAACTGAATTATGAGATAGTTGTAAAGCTAATTCTTGACCTCCATAGTGCTTTTTTTGTAACTTCTCAGAATCCATTTGCTAGTTTTTCTTAAGATTTACATTAGACTTACTGTAAAATTTGTTTTTGTTACCCAAGACAAAATAAATTATGTGAAATTACTTAACCAGTCCATTCTATATTCCTTAACTAGTACACCATCTCCACAAGGAGCCCTTCATAAAGAGTCCTTTCACATATAAATCCTTATATTATCTGCCAAGTATTATTTAATTTCTTATTACTTCTGATCCTTCATTGTAATAGTGACACAGATGATCTTTAAACAGATTTGACTTATTTGAGCCTGGGAGAATTTTGAAAAAATACAGTTTCTGACTGACCAGTGAGTTGTTTTGAATAGCCAAATCAAACTTGGTATTAATGTATTCTAAGGAAGAGAACTAACATTACTGAGCACTATGTGATACCAACTACATCAGTCATGAAATGAGCTGAGATACAGTGTCTCAGCTCAAACCTATTAGGCTAACAAGCTAATAGAAAAATAAGGAGGAAAATAATCACAATAAGGTGTAACATAACTGGAGAGGATGTGGAGAAAAAGGAATCCTCATACACTGCTGGTGGGACTGCAAACTGGTACAACCACTATGGACAACAATATGGAGATTCCTTAAAAAACTAAGATTTGATCTACCACATGATCCAGCAATCCCTCTGCCGGCTATGTAACCCAGACTTGAAAACCCATATCCAAAAAGATATCTGCACATCGATGTTCATAGCAGCATTATTCACAGTGGCAAGAAGATGGAAGCAACCAGTGTCCTATGATAGACAATTGGATAAAAAAGCTGTGGTACACATATACAATGGAATATTACTCAGCCATAAGAGATGAAATACTGCCATTTGCGATATGAATGGACCTCGACATAATCATGCTAAGCAAAATAAACTAGCACAAAAACCTTCCATTATTTGGGAGGGATCACCATCATTTTGAACATTTTATGGCTTAGCATGTTAATTTTGTCTCCTTTATCTCGTTAGCTTTAGGACAGAGGCTATAAACTTACTAAGAGCACGAGCTCCGCAAATTATCTGAACTCAAATCTTGACTCCCTTACTTACTTAGGTATGTGACATTAGGCATGCTAGTTTTCCCTGTGACTGTTTTTTTTTTACCTATGAGGATGATATACCTCCCTCATAAGGTGGTTATGAGAAATGGATTAAATATAAAATTTCTGGCAAAGGATTAATCAATGTATTTATTATTTGTCATTAAAGCAGCACCTAAAGCAGTTTCTATATACTTAAAAGAAAAAATCAACAACCCTATGCAGCAGGTATTAAAATGTTTTGATTAATGAGCGATTTTTCACTAAACAACCCACAATAAACAATAAAAATTTACTGGACTATTTCTCAGAGGGATAAACAAAAAACTTGTGTCAGGGCTGATGTTCTTTATTGTATTTACAATTCTTTTAAATCAAGAATCTTACATAATTTGGAAGAGAGCCAGATTAGTCTGCAAAGTACCTGAACTGTAAAAAACTAAGAAGCCTGCATTAAAAGATATCAAAAGTTATTTTCTGTCAAGCCATAACATTGTTTAATCGTCTCAACAATGACTTGGGATCAAGATTGGTAAAGACGTACAGAATGATTATTTCCTGCATATTTGATACCCAGAATCAACTAGATATACTGCCAATTTCAGAATAAGACTGATTTTCTTGGTGACACTTCATTTAATAAACAGCTGAGCACCTACTAAGTGTCTGATGAGAAAAGCTCCATCTGAAACTGAGTTTTCCTATATTTAGCTACAGAAAGATTTCAGAGTGGTAATTCTATTCCCAAGCTATGACCCTGGTCTTATTAACATCCAAACTCTCTAGAATATAAACATCAAAGAACATCCCACTGACACTATAACCCTAGTCTTCTTAAAACTGATTAAAAATTTCTTTAGAATTGATTCCTTTCTGTTAGTTTATCCAAATCCTTCAACTTAATTCTCTTTTAAGTTTTGAGAAAAATCAAAATTTGATGATCCAGTTCTATGTTGATTTGTCTAAGAGCCTTCAAAAAGTAACTCTCCTTAAAAACAAATGCCAACTTATAAAACTTTTCTTATTCAAAAATTGTTACATTATCATTATTTCATACTTGTCAGATGTGACATATGCTTCTGTAAACCTTGATCTTGAACTTCTTAAAGTACCTTCCTTAGATACTGTCAGTTCTGTTAAAATCCAGAGGTTCCCCTGTAATTTTAGTCAAGTGTATTTTGTTAGTACAAATGCTCTTATATTTTAAAGGCAAGGATTTATTCAAGCTGATGTATTTTCTTCATTTCAAATGTCTAAATTTTATTTTTCTCCTTATTACTTTTAAAGTCCTTGGCTGGTAGAAAGCTCTTGCTTGTTTTAAGAGTTCATGTTTGCATCCCTGAAACTCAATCTCCCTAGTTTTCCCAACCAGTACAATAGAGAATAAACAAGTCTCACCACAGTTGTCTTTATTCAATCAAGCTTTTCAATACCTTTCCAATCACTCTTTATGACACTTGAACACCTCATACATTTTCAGTTCGAGAAATGCTTTTGTTAGTTCACACGCATACTCTACACGTGGCCTGACATGAGCCATACACACCAAGACTTCCAATGAACAATAGTCTGGGAGAACAAATGTTTATTAGCATATAGTAAGCAATAAACCTGAATAAATGAAAAATTTTCATGCTAGTTTTGAAATTTGTGCCATGTTTAAAACTCTAAATTATCTAATTTGGCTATCCATTTGGTATTGTTTAAATTAAGAGAAAAAAGAAATCCTTCACTATATCCTTTTTAGAAATTCATTTTAATATAAGAATTATTATAAAATCACCACAAATTTTTCCTAGAGTATAACTATGTAGAACATTCTAGAAAAAAATTAACCATTTTTAAAGCTCCAAATTCCTTGAGTTTTAGACGTAAATACGTCTAAGAATTACTAATTCAAAAGTGGTACAGTAACTATTATGGACTCAAGGCTTTACTTTCGGGTATTTCTATTTTTTCAAAGGATGCAATACTCACTAAAATGCTGACAAAAGTGCCATAATAGCATCTTGACTTGAAATCTGTATTACAGGCCTATTTTGATTACAAAAACTCTTCCTCTAGAGTCAGATTTTCTATTCTATTAGCCAAGTTGTTTTGGGATCCTAAACTTGCCATTCTAAATTAAACTACTGTAAAAGTTTAAAATTATAAAATATTAGCATGTGAGAAAAATAAGTTAAGACATATCATTTTTGCTTACATTCTAAATGGGTCACTGTGACAGGTTATACACTATGAATTCATATGTCACGTTTACATTTTGATAACAATACCATGTTTGAACTGAAATGTCCATAATTACTAGTAAATATTTTTTGAATATCAAATGTGAATTTCACAATTTTAGAACAGCTCAGCTTTTTGATAAATTTGATGTGATTGCTGGGGTACAAAAGAACAAACTCTTAATATACTGAGACTAGATTTCTCTTTAAGCAAATCTTCAGCAGTACACACATTGATGACTTCCCTTGCTTCAGAATGCTTCCTACACTATGGAAAGGTACCCTTGGAAATGACATCCAAGTGTGGCAGAGGAAGCCACAAGGTAAACAAGGTGCATCTTCTTGTATGCTGAAATTTTACTAAAGTACCTTGAGGAAAAAAATTAAGCAGTCTTACAGTAAAATGTTATGACACAAATTATATAAGATTAGTGGTATTTTTTAGGTATATTTTAGTTAAATGTCAAGAAAAAATTTGAGCCAGAGCATATCCCATCTCTTTTCGAAAGGGAGATGATTTCTAATCCTTGGCACAGTTACAAATTGAATTAAGAAACAAAATTGCTAATCCAACTATGTAACTAGTAGGGAATTATGTAAAGCTAATAATAGTAGTTGACACTGGGTAGTAAAACTCTGATTTTCAAATAGAATTTTTGCCTTTTTCAAAGTTTCTATGTGTACATATTACTTTTATGCTAGGAAAAATAAAAACAAACTTTTTAAATAGAAAATCCTTTTTAGATCTGATTATAACTATACAATAATTCAGGTTTTTCTTTACATAGTTTATTATTTAGCTTCAAAATAGAAAGATTTATCTATTTCTCCTTTTCTTATACTTACCTTTTGAGGTTTTGGGGGCTGACAGACTAAGGAAATAAATAACAGCAAAACATCTCAACAAATTCAAAAGTTAATTCTTGAATTCCTTTTCAATGCCTCTTTAAGAATAGACTGCTTTCCTGAAGCTGATTTTAAAATGATCTAATTTTTGAAATGATGTAAACTTTGAAATTATCTTTTCAGTTCTTCCCATTAAGTTAATCCTTCATTACTACTCCTAAAGTTCCTGAACCCAGTATGATTTCCTTTTATAGATCTCCAAAAGAGGTGATTACAAATAGTTATTATTTTTCTAGAATTTCACTTTTCAAAAAAAAACTTTCCCCCATTCACATAAATCATATATGCTTATTTATTATTGTGCACCCCCCTAACCCTATGAGATTTATCTCATACCATAATAAAAACAATTTAGCAAATGTATTCTTCTAATTAGTCTATTTGGTAACCTTTTCACTTAATCATGTTCTAGCTCATTAAATATAATTACATTATTCTGAATAGCTGAACGATATTCCATTCATCATGTAATTTAATCAGCCTTTTATTGTTTGACAATTAAAAAACTTCCAATTTTTTATTGTGAGCAACAATAAACACATGGATTACTTAAAAGTGCATTTAATAATTGCTTTTACAATATTAAAAAACTGAAATAGATAATTCATTTTTTTAATGTGCTAAAATCTTAGAAATATATTATGGCTGGTCTACACTCTATGTGAGATATATATTTTTTTATATGACAGAAAAAGAAACCATCACTTGTTAGCATAAAATTAATACTTGAACATTAGGACCTGATATTTAGGATGGTGTTTTTAAATCCTGGACATCTTAGTCTACCTCTTTGCTTTGTTTCTTAAATTTTTATTTTTTATTCATATTGCTAATACATTTAAAAGGTTAGGATATATGAATAAATGAGGTGAAATTAATGATAAAAGTATTATGTTCCCCAGTGTATTACATTAGATTAAAAGGTTAAGAGCTACAGATGTAAATTGTTCAAACTGTGGGGAGGAATAATGCCAGACTGTTAAAGTTAGGAAACACTTAGCACATGTGAGAGGTTTATTCTGAATTTTAAAAAAATATAAAGAAATTAGCTATAATGGTGAAATGCCATAAAAGCATGGAGATTAAAAAAAAATAAAAAGGATGCATCAGGACTGTTCCACTTGAAGAAAAATGTAAAGAAAAGGATGGGGCAAGATCATGAGGCAGATAAAGAGTTTGAATTTTATCCAATAAAAAGCAGTGGTTTAGGAAGATTAAATTAATGAGATATCCTGTAGGAGATGAAACAACTACAAAGAACTCTAGCAAAATGCTGCAGAATAGGAATAAGCAAGGAATAATAAAGTACTTAACTATGGCAGCAATTCCAAGAATGGAGGTGTCAAAGATACTGTGGTTCGTTTGGGTAAATGATAAACATGAACAAGTTTGGAGTGTCTCTTGGAGCCAGTAGCTTTGACTAAACTGCTCAAGTGGAAAACAATTTCAGAGATTGAAGCACAATTTGTGAGAACCTGATCATCACACATATACCTATTAACAGATCATTTAAATATTATTTATATTCTAGATAGTCTCAATTGAGCTTCTAACCTTGAGTCTGATTCATGAAAATATTCTGTTCTATATGCAAAGGTCAAGCAGGCTGAAGCACATGCAACTGTCAATATTCTCTTAAAGTAATGAAAAATTAAATCTGTAGATTTAGCTAAAAGCTTAGACAGCCATAAGATGTGGCCCCTATAAACTGTTTGATCCTATGAGCAATGATTTTCCCTTTTGTATAACTGATCATAGCCACCTAGACCTCTTTTTTACTCCTTAACCATACCAAAAATGCTTCAGTCACAAGGTTTTTGTAATGCTGTATCATCTGTCTGAAAAGCTTCTCTCTGATACCTAATGGCTTGAACCATTATTGTTTTTTATGTCTTTATTCAAATGTCATCTCTGAGGATTTTCTGATATTTAAAAACACATCTCTTCTGCTTTCCAAAACTTTTATACCACCTCTTCCACATTCCTTGCTTTATTTTTTTCTATAGAACTCTTCATCTTCAGACATGTCATATATGGTACCTATCAATTTTTTGTCTATCTTGTTACTCACACCTCACTCCTAAGATTGTAAGCTCTGGGAAGGTTGGAATTTATGTTTTGTTCAGTGCTGATCCTCAGTACCTACACAGGAGAATAAATTTGTACCTTTATTTCTGTATGTTTCAAATATATTTTTAATGCACCTTTTTAAATATTAGCATTTTCACACTGCCAGAAATTCATGAAAATATAAACAAATACAAAAATCTGTATGTTGTTAGAATTTACAGATTCTCTTAAAAAATTATGTACTTAAAACTTTTTAATGTTTTACTACTATACAATAAATACTCTAGTTCACTGCTTCAGGCTAAAATGGTATTTTTAACTGGTCAAATAGAAACTTAATTAAAAAGTTATTCTACAGTCTACAGCCATGCCACCCAGAACACACTGATCTCAGAAGCTAAGCAGGGTTGAACCTAGTACTTGGATGGGTGACCACCTAGAAATACCAGGTACTGTAGGTGTTTAAAAAAAAAAAAAAGAAAGAAAGAAAGTTACGCTATGGTTTACTATCATATGCATTAAATCCAAAGGAAAAAAGTTTTAGTGGTAGTAAAAAAACTTATATCCTTGAAAAATGTTACTTCTATAAATATAAGCATTCCCAAAAGTTATAAAAAATGAGACACAGAAATAAGCAAACTCAGGTGATTTAAAATTTTTTACCACTTTCTAAAGATATTCTTTAATAGAATAATCCATACTAAGTGGTTAAATTATAAAACAATAGATATACATAATACCTTAATACCAAATTAATTAAAGGAACATTTAGCATAAAAGTGGCTTCAAAATTTTTTTCTCAGCAGTTTCTCAAACAAAATCTAACCTTACATATAAGATAAATATAATAAGAGGAGTCTCCAGGGAGTTTATGTTTTTTCACAACACAAAAGTCTAATCACAAGAAAATAATAAATATCAGGTTATTCAGAGTCCCATAGAATTAAGGAGAACCTGTGCTCATTAATAAGCTGATTTTTGTTTATTACTCATGAAGATATTGTATGAATTCCATGTATAATCCACAAACCCAAATAGAAATTATAAATGTTGAATTTCAGTATAACGAAAAAACCCGATAACTAATTTGTCACCTAGTACAATAATTTTAACATAAAGTTTAACCTATTTATTTTGCCAATATTTCCTTCATTGCATGTAATCCAAAAAAAAAAAAAAAGAAAAAAAAAAAAGACAAATCTTTGTGATATATTTTATAAATAAAGAACATAAACTCTTAAATTTCTAGTAGAGGAGTTAATTCTGTACTAAAAAGGCTCATGCAATATTAGTAATAAAACATAAACTAAAATTTCTCTTGATAAGAGGTGAGAAAATAATTTTTTTTAGCTGAAATTGGAATGATGATGGTCTCTTTTTCTTCTCCTAAATATGCAAGTCATATGTCTAAATACTTACTGGAGCCAAATCTATCTCAAAAGTCTAGGATCTTAGTTTTTGTTAATAGTGAGATACAACACTTAAATTTTTTTTCCATGAATAAGAGATAGAAATATCCACCTGTAAAAGGAAAAAAAAATTGCTTTAGAATGTCAATTTCTAAATAAATAAACAAATACGTTAGAGATCTTGGTTTCTGAAAGTATAATCTTAATCCAATTATGGCTAACCTGAGCATATATGATAGTGGCCTAAGACACCTATAATTCTATAACATAATATATTAATTGAAGAATATATTTACTATTAAGTATGAAATGTAGTCTATTGCCAAATTTTCAAATCTCCTGTCACATATGAATATGTGTAATCTTAAGAGGTTTGCATTTGAATATAGGATGCAAATTGAATTGGTGAACTAATAAAATATTCCTGTCTCCAGGATACTTGCTTGCAGTCCTGAGTTAGCTCCAAACTCAATCCATACTCCAAGTAGCAGATTTACGATGCTCAATATTGGAATTATTTGGCATCAACTTAAATAGAAACCTGAATGGAACGGGAGGATTTTTTCCCAAAGATGGAAAACATGGTAACAATCTACACCCATATATAACTACTTCCTTGCAAAATAAACAGCTAAATTAAGATTGTTTTATTTTACTATTTGTTGTTTATGGTTTCCAAAATTACACAAAGATAGAAATATATTAACTTTTACAAATAAAACTTCCAGTCTCTCTGAGTTACATAATTATGTTTCATTAGGTACTGACAGGCTATTTCCTGTTCTATTATCTAATAAGAGACTGGAAGGAAGCTACATACTATTACAACAAATGTCAATACAATAGATTTTCTTATTCTCCCAATATTTCTATTTTTCTATCCATTCTCAGGTTTAAAACAAGAAAAGTTTTTCTTTAACTATAATGGTTCTTCTTTATATCTGGAGCACCAAAATATAAAGATTCACCTAGTAAACGTAAAATTCAAGTTTTCTCTCTGTCATTTAGAAGGCAGATTAGACCAAACATAATTTTCTAAAATCTGACTTCGAATAAATTTAGGAAAATAAGAACAAAACAAAAAGTCCAACTCCTGGGTTGTTCTGGAAAATATTAGACCAATTATGTAATTCATTCAAATAACTATTTCTAAGCATCTATATGCTAGGTCCCAGCATATTTTTAGTGGAACCAAAAATTATCATGTATTTATTACAGTTTTTCATAACACAGTTGATATGAAATAAAGGAAACAGGTTAAGAGGTTAATGAATGATTTTTAAAAGCAGCAGGCAATGTTATTTCTATGTAAGAGTTGGCATTTGATTCTAGCAATATGGTGTATTGCTTCTTTTTTGAGAAAAAAAATGTGCTAGTGAAAAAGGAAGATTATTCTTAAAAATGAGAGCTTTGTCTTATATTTTCTTTACCTTCAGTTTGAAATTCAAACAGATGATCTTTGAATATAATTCCTTACATTACATTGGGTATACTCTTAGGGTTTCTAAAGTAGACAATTATAATTGGAAATGATTCATTAAAAACTGCTTTTCTTTTGTAGATTTTTTTGCTTGGTTACAATAAGAAAGGGTAAGATATTCCTTGTAAGAAATAAGAATAGAAGTATGAAACACCACAAAGTCGTCCTATCCTGAAAATCACTTTTTAGTTTAATAAATTTAAATCAAACATCAAAAAAATTTTAATAAAAGACCAAATAAAAAATAAAAGGCAAATACTTTTCTTCACATTTTAATTAAATTCAAAATTTTGACTCCTGCATCTATAAAGTTAATAATTACAATAATTTTTAGCCTTACTCTGAAGTTAAATATTAGAATATAAAAAAGCAAACAAAGCCTTCATATTTTCAACTTGTAAAACAAACATCTTCAGCTAAGGATTTAAAACATTTTAATAAAAACAAGAAAAAACAATATCAGAGTATACTTAGAAGGGAGAGGATTAAGATCCTAATCTGTTGTGTGTAGCAAATAACTTAATTTGAGTTAGTTTCCTGAGCTACCCTATGAATAGGTTAATCATCTGTAAAGATCCTACCTTTAAAATTAATTCACAATTTTTGATACTTTGTTCCTTCCCTTATAATGAAATATTTGTAAACAATACTAGTCTTCCAAATTCTATTCAAAATGTACATTTTATAAAATACATTTAGCTGTGAGATAAGCAAATTAATTTCATTTTACTAGTGCAATGGAAAACAAGTTATTTCTGTTTAACCATATAAAAATAAAAATCTAAATATTTACCTTGAGTATAAGTGTGCATTAAAATAAATTTATTTGATGTTGTATTAACTCTTGATGACATTCAACACAATTAAATAGCAATTATATTATTCAGTATACACAATACATCTGAAAAGTTAGGACTTTTTTATTGAATCACATCAAACATAATAAGATATCAATAATACTGAAAATACATTACCAATAAAACTGAAATATTAACATGTATTAAAATATGACTGTAGAATATGGTCAACCTTACTTCAGCAGCACAGTTAATACTGGAGATAATTTAAAAATCTTAACGCCAATATTTACGTGCTGCTAAGGCACTGCTGACATCACTATCATAAGAGCTACGAATGAAAAAAAAATACATTTTCTTCAGAAGATCAGATCCTTGTATTTTTGAGGCAGCACAATATGGCCTGCACCTTTTCAAAACCCACAAACCATTATGTGCTGCTACTTTACTCCAAGGTTTTATTTTTTTAAACACACATTAGTACCTAAAAATAAATTCTTTTATTTTAAAAGAATAAATCCATTAAAAACTCATGTTTAAAGATTCTAACACTGACATGTATGCAGTGAGTTATTTCTTAGGAGCTTTTAGGTGTCGTAGGTTAGGAACACAAAGATATATAAGGAAAAGAAAAGCATTTTTCCTGTTTTAACTTAATAACAGTTACAATATTTAATCAAATTTTAATGTAATATATGAAATTATTTTTTCTTTCTTGTAAAAAGTAAATTAATAAAATTTGATATTTACCTTGGCAAAAGCATAAATGACAAACAGCACTTCATTCCTTGAAACACATCTTTCAAAAGACATCTTCATTAAGCAGGGAGGACTTCAGGTCAAGGGAAAAATAAGAAATGACATACAAGAGCTCAGTTTCAATAAACGCA
The DNA here is from genome assembly GCA_030015415.1 of Cynopterus sphinx. Taxonomy (NCBI): domain Eukaryota; kingdom Metazoa; phylum Chordata; class Mammalia; order Chiroptera; family Pteropodidae; genus Cynopterus; species Cynopterus sphinx. Next base: position 83,931,646 of record CM057381.1, on the reverse strand, counting down.
AGCTAGCAAAATGAAAATATACTTTTAAAGAAAAAAACTAGAAGTCACATGAAATATTTTAATACTAAATAAAGTAAAAATATACAAAAGACTCCACAAGCAAACCAATTTTCTCTTAATTTATATTTTAAAAACCTAAACATTTTACTCTCAACATTTATCTCCCTATTATAGTTATTCTGTCAAAGTTGGATATCATTTTACCTAAGTAATTCTGAAATATGAAGCCTTGGAACGATAAGTTAACTTTATATCCAGAGATAAGAAATAAAACAGGAATACTGTGGTTCTTGATTTTCCTACCCCCTACCTGTCTCTACTCCTCATCAGGAAAGGAAGTACACTCCTAAATAGTTTCCACTCAGATTTAGGAAAGAAATTACTTCTCTAAAAGATATCAGAAAACTGCTACAACTGTATCTCAAGCCCTGACAACCTCTTCTGCCCCAGTTTTCTCACCATTAAAATGGCTACGCTAAAGGTATAACACTTCTATTACAGAATAAGGTGATTGCACTAAAATTTGTCCGTCCCTTCTAATATCTAGTTGTTTATACAAAGTGTAACTGTCAGATATTCCACAATAATTTTTTGTGAATTTTCTCCATTATTGAAAAATATATGTAATCTCATCCGAGTAACCTGTTTCACATATTACTCTATTAAATTTCTTAACAATTTTCAATATGTAACCATAGTAAATGTTTGCAATGACATAAGAAACACATAATACTGTATTTATCAATTATATCAAGAAACTGTCCTTTAGGCTACCCTCCCTTCTCAAACCTACTTTCCAGACAAAAACCACACCCACTTTACAGACAAAAGTGTAAACATGACATTTTCAAATATATACAACTTATACATATATTTTTTAAACAAGTATTTTACTGAATACTTACTATGTGCCAGGCATTGTCCCAGTTGTTACACTAATGTACCAAACAGAATACCTCCCCAGAAAGAATTTAAAATAATTTAGATAAGATACAAAACCATGAAACAAATAAGTTTTCAGGAATACATACTGTTCTTTGCCCCCGCACAGGGAACGTGTACATTATATGACTATTTCAAAATCAAATGATTATTTCAAAATCAAGAAGAAATCAGTGGGTCATTTCAATTCCAATCCTTCCTTTTTGCTGAGTCTATATAAACTAAGCCAATGTACCATTGTTGAAATAAATGTGAATACTGTAAAATGCAAATAGTTTTAAAAAACTTAAAAAAACTTCATAGTAAGAATGTCTTCATTATTATTTTATTTCTATAATTGTGGTTAAACACACCTAACATGAATATTACCATTTTAAATAATAGTCTATGGCATTAAGTCCATTCACATTGCAGAACCACCACCACTTTCCATCTCCAGATCTTTTTATCTGTACCAATTTAAATTGTACCAGTTAAATACTAATGCCCATTCCTTCATCCCCGCTGCCTCTGGAAACCACCATTCTAGGTATCTAATACAAATGGAATCATATACCCAAAAGTAGTATTATTGAATCACATGGTAATTCTATTTTTAATTTTTTGAGGAATTGCCAAGATGTTTTCCTTAGTAGCTGTACCTTTTTACATTTCCATCAGCAATGCGTAAGGGTTCTAATTTCTCCACATATTTGCCAACATTTATTTTATTTGATAATAGCCATCTTAATGGGTGTAAAGTAGTACTTCATTGTGGTTTTGCTTTTCATATCCTGAATTAGTGATGTTGAGCATCTTTTCTTGTGTTTATTGGCAATTTCTGTTCCTTCTTTGGAGAAATGTACATATTCAAGTCCTTTGTTCATTTTTTTAACTGGGTTTTTGCTGAGTTATAAGAATTCTTTGCATATTCTGGATATTAATCCTTTATCAGTTAATTTTCAAACACTTTCTCCCATTGGTTGCCTTTTCACTATTGATAGTGTCCTTTGAAGCACAAAACTTTTACATTTTGATGAAATCCAATTTATCTATTTGTTTGTTGTTGCCTGTGCTTTTGATGTCATATCCAAGAAATCATTGCCAAATCCAATGTCATAAAGCTTTCCTCTGTGTTTTCCTCAAAGAGGTTAGTTCTTATGCTTAAGTCTCTGATCTATCTTAATTTTTATATATGGTATAAGTGTCCAACTTCATTCTTCTGCATGTGGATATCCAATTTTCCCAATTTGTTAAAAAGACTGTCCACTCATTGAATGGTTTTGGCACACTTTTCAAAAATCATTTGAACATACATGCAAGATTTTATTTCTGGGCCCTCTAGGTCTTTCTATTTATCTATGTGTGATTTATGCCAGTACCACACTTTTATTGCTATGGCTTTGTATTAGGTTTTGAAACCAGAAAGTGTGAAATCTCTAACTTTCTTCTTCTTCAATATTGTTTTGGCTATTTGATGTTCCCTGAAATTCTACATGAATTTTAGAATGAGTTTTTCTATTTCCACAAAAAAGTCAGTGGGATTTTGATGGAGATTGCACTGAACCTGTAGATCACTTTGGGTAGTATTTTCATCTTAAGATGCCCAATACATAAACATGGGACATCTTTGCACGTCTTTCCATTTATTTGTTTTCATTTCTTTTAGCAATATTTTATAGTTTGCAGTATAGAAGTCTTTCACCATCTTGGTTAATTTTATTCATAAGCATTTTATTCCTTTTTATGCTACTGTAAATGGAATGGCTTTCTTAATTTCCTTTTTGGATTGTTCATTATTAGTGCATAGAAATGCAACTGATTTTTGAGTGTTGATATTATATCCTGCAACTATGCTGAACTTGATTATTAGCTATAAATTGTTCTTTTTGTGTGTATAAATCAAGGGTCTTATACATATAATAGCATGTCATCTGTGAACAGAAATCATTTTACTTTATAATTATACTTAAAATTGGTTCAAAAGTGGTTTGGCAACAATGGCCTGTTCATTCTCTCATTCTGAAAAACATTAGACAAGTGTGATTGTTCTCTCAAACTTTCAATATCTCCCCTTTCATTCTCACTTTCACTCAGAAAGCAAAAAAGAATTTCCACCAATATCTACCATATCTAACTCTATATGTATCTGTGCCCATATAATTCTTCTATTTTCTGAATAAATCACTGTTCATAAGATAAATACCTTTTCTTGTATACTAGATTTTATCCTCTCTTGCTTACTCTAGCACTTCTTCCTTGCATCTTTAACATTTCTCTCTATTGGATCATTTTCATCAAAAAATATCCTATGATTTCTGTAATCTTAATTTTATCTCTTCATTTGTGACAATATTGCAAACTTATCACTGATGTTTTAATAAATACCCTCAGAGGTTTTTTCCTATTTTTAACTATCTGAGGTAATGAAAAATAACTGTTTTCTATTTGAAAGCCTGATAAATTTTAAACTAGGAAACATTTATTTTCATACTCGGAAAAATATAGAAATTCTTGATTAAAATGTGTTAATAAATTAGAAAGATTGCAGGGGACCAATTCTAGCCAGAAACAGAAAGCACAGCTCTCTTTACCCAAGGTCGACAGCAACAGTAGTCTCCTAGTCTGGTAAAGTTTGATTTTTCCTTTACACTTACAATGATCTTCTACTTTGGGGCTCCTAAAGTAAGTTTAATATTATACCTTCAAGAAGTTATTTTTAAAATCAATATTGCTTTGAATCTATAGACTATTTCCACTATCACATGATAGGGATATTCAGATGCTAATACATTGCCTGGAAATATTTCTGCAACTCTGCTTGTTTAAATATATTCTTTACGTGTTCTTAATTTTCCTTTTAATCTGTCTGGCATCAACACAATTTGTTATAGCAATTACTTTCTTCAAATATGCTTCAAATTCTGTACATAAACTGCTAAGGAGCTGCTGCTATATATAGCCCCAAGGTCACAGAATGACCATCCCTGCTCAGGACAGTGGAATGGTATTTAAGCCATACAAATGTTATATACTTGCAGAAAAATTTAGTCATTTTTAAAGCAAAGGCCTAAATTATGGGGTCTAAGTAAACAGCATGACAATCCACTGAAAATAGTAATTTTTTCATAACCTTATTAAGAAATTGAAAATTTTATGAAGTGTCCAAATATATAAAATTCACAGGCAACAGATTAAAACTTGCTTTTCTTTAACTTCTGTCTTTAGGATACAAATGCTTTAAAACAAAAAGAGTATACTAACTAGAGAGGAAACATTTAAATTCAGTTATGAGTTAAGGCATGCAATGAAATAAGATTCAGATATAATCCAAAAAAACATACTCTTTGAGTTTAAATGGATCTAAAGTTATACTGTTTCTATACTCCCTTGATTTTTTTCTGATAGAGAAATAAATGAACGATTACTTAAAAACTGTGTGTAAAGTGAATTTAAATTTAGACAGTCTATCCGAGAAAAGTCAAGCTATATACAAGTACACCCAAAATATTATCATTTTATTATTAGATTCCTTAACAATAGCTTCCTTATACATAAAGTTAAAGAGCTAGAAGCTAAACATTTATATTTTGAATTTTAAAAATAATTTTTTAAATTTTTGATTAGTTGGCATATGGTTTTATAATAGTTTCAAGCGTATAATATAGTGATTAGACATTTATACAACATACAAAGTGATCACCCTGATATAGTACCCATCTAACACCATAATTACCTTATTGACTATTTTCCTTATGCTATACATCTCCATAACTATTTTATAACTACCATTTTGTACTTCTTAATCCCTTCTCCTTTTTTACCCATTTTCTTAACACCCACCCCCCATTTGGAAACCATCAAAATGTTCTCTGTATCTACGAGTTTGTTTATTTTGTTCTTTAGATTCCACATGTCATTTGTCTGTCTTTATCTGACTTACTCCTCTCAGCACAATAACCTCTAGGCCCAACCATGTTGTTGCAGAGGGCAAAATTTCATTTTTTAAATGTTGGCTGAGTAATATTCTGTTGTATATATGTACCTTTATCCATTCATCCATTGGTGGACACCCAGCAGCTTCCATGACTTGACCACTGTAAATAATGCTGAGAACACTGGGATTCTCATGTCCCTTTGAAGTAACGTTTGGGTTTTTTCAGATAAATACCCCTAAGTGGGATAACTGGGTCCTTCTCTGTCTCATTATAACCTTTGTTTTAAAGTCTATTTTGTCTGGTATAAGTATTACTACCTCAGCTTTTCCGTTTGTTTCTATTTTTATGACCATCTTTTTTTCATCCCTTTAACTTTCGGTCTGTTTGTACTTGGATCTGAAGTGAGTTTCCTGTAGACAGCATATGTAAGGGTCTTGCTTTCTTATCCATTCAGCCACCCTATCTTTTGACTGGAGCATTTATGCATTTATATTTAATTACTGATACATAGCTATTGCCATTTTATCATTCACATTTTTTTTAAATCTTTTTTTTTTTGCCTCTTGAAGATGTCCCTCAAACATTTCCTATACTATTGGCTTGTAGTGAACTCCTTTAGCTTTTTCTTGTCAGGGAAGCTTATGTGTCCGACTTCAATTATAAATGACTGCTTTGCTGGGTAGAATAATCTTGGTGGTCCTTGCTTTTCATCACTTTGAATATTTCCTACCAATCCCTTCCAGCTTGCTTATCCTGTTGAAACATCATCTGACAACCTTATGGGAGTGCCCTTGTAGATAACTAACTGCTTTTCTCTTAATGTTTTTAAAATTCTTTGTCTTTAATGTTTGACATTTTAATGATGATGTGTCTTGGCATGGATCTCTTTGGGTTCATCTTGTTTGGGACCCTCTGAGCTTCCTGGAGTTGTAGGTCTATTTCCTTTGCCAGGTTAGGAAAGTTTTCATCATTATTTCTTCATATAGGTTTCAATTCCTTGCTCTCTCTCTTTTCCTTCTGATACCCTATGATGCAAATGTTGGTACACCTCATGTCCCAGAGGACCCTGAAACTACTGTCATTTTTAAAAAATTTTTTCTTTTTGCTCTGATTGGGTGTTTTCTGCTACCGTTATCTTCTAAATCTCTGATTCGATTCTCTGCTTTATCTTATCTACTGTTGATTACTCATAAGGTAGTCATCATTTTAGTTGTATATTCATTTCTGACTGGTTCTTTGTTTTCTATCTCCATTTTACATGTTTTCTCTCTGTTAAAGTTCTCACTGAGTTTATCTACTCTTACCCTAAGAGTATCCTTATAAGCAGTGTTTTGAACTCTGCATCTGAAAGATTGCTTATCTCCATTTTTTAGTTCTTTTTCTGGAGCTTTGTTATGCTCTTTCATTTGGGACGTTTCTTTGTTTCCCCATTTAGGCTGCCTCCTTGTGTTTGTTTCTACATTTTAGGTAGAGCTGCTAGGTCTCACAGTCTTAGCATAGTGGTCTTATGAAGTAGGTGTCCTGTGGGGCCCAGTTGAGCAGTCTCCCTGGTCACCTGAGTTAAGTGTTTCAAGTCTGTCCTTTTCATGAATTGTGAGCTCTCCCTTATAGTTGAACCTTGGTTGCTGTTTGCACGTCAATGGGAGGAATTCACCCTCAGGCTGATTAGTTTTGAGGAATGACCAGTGACTACAGAAGAGCTGTTGTACAGGGGAGATCTGCTTAGCAGAGCTCTGGTGCCTGCTCAGTCTGCCCTTTGGATATATTGTCCTTGAAAGTGGTCCTAGGTGTGCAGGCTGAGGCCTACTGGAAGGGGCCCTGCTGTAGGCCAAGTTTAGCTGCAGCCTATCCCCTGTCTGAGGCCAAGCAATTTGCAAATGGTTGCCACCCACCCTGGGCTTGGATGTGCCTCGGAGAGGCCAAGCTGCAAACTGAGGCAGGCTGCTCAGCATGAGCAGAGGTCAGATGCTACATGTTAGGTTTTGTAAACCTTTGAGAGGGATTAGGAAAGTCCACATCATGAGCCGAGATAGGCCATTTATATGGAAAATCCACTGGAAGTAGCTTGGGTGGGCCTACAAGTTGGGTGGAACTGGGTTTTATGAAATCACTAGGGTAGGGCAACCCACATTAGCCAGGTTGATGGAGCTAAGATAAGGTGACTGCCTGGGTCTGTATGCCATGCTCAGGGAAGGGCCCAACAAAGGAACAAAAAACCTAATTCAAATTATGGTTACTTGTCCTTTCATAAGAATTTTTGAATACAAACAACTATTTTCAGTATTGAGTACTGTGCTAAGCAGATATTTGGTTTATTTCATACCTATTGTCCATTCAAACTGGGCTAGCTATGGAGTAATGATTCCTGGTATGGCCCATGCCATTTCTCTACTCCACTAATTTTGTCAACTTGCAATATCCTAGTGATTCTATCCCTTAAATCTCTGCTTCTAATAGTAGAAGAAAAGCCACTTTCCCTAACTGGATATAAAAAGAGCCTTAATTGCCAGTTGCAGACACACCCCCACCCAAAGCTATTAAAAAAAAAAAAAATCAGAAAACAAGTTCTTGTCCTTTATTTTTATGTAATAGCCTTAGCTCCTAATCTGGTGGTTTATATTCTCGCCTGTGAGCTCTTAATTACCTCTACTGGCTTGATATATATATGTGAATACATATATATATATGTAGATATATATGTATATATGTCAACTTCTCACTCTTATGATCTTTTAAGAAGTCATTAACAAAATAAATAAATGTCTTACTTAGAAAGTCAACTTAAACATGAATCAGCTTAGTTTCCTTTCCATATTAAATAAGTTCAACAAAAAATTTTAAAATAGAATAAAAAAGATACAAATTTATACAAATTAATGGTTTCCCCCCCTCACCCCCTTTAAATGGTTTGTGACTCTAGTTTTGTTTCAATGAACATTTTTTAAGCCATATTTACTTAATCTTACACTGTTCTAATTTCAGTTCACTAACTTACATAAGGCATCACTGTATTTAATAAAAATATTAAAAAATTTTAGGCATATCTCCTAAGCTTTAAAATCATCTTGAGTACAATAGATTTCACTGGTCAATTTCTACATTTTTAAATTTGTCAATAAGTAGCAGAAACAATTTATCAAGACAGCATGATAAAGAACTGTAAATTTGAAGCCAGAAGATCCATGATGGAATCCTGATCTTGGATGTTATTTCAGCACACATAGCCTCAGTTTCCTCATTATAAAATGGGCCTATTAATGTCTACTTCATAGCCGCTTTGTTAAAACTGTACGATTTTAAACTTTTGTGAGTATATCTAGTAGTAAACAGGTATTCAATAAATTCCTAATGAATCTAAATTTATAAGATTTGAAACACACTTCTGACAGTCACAGTTTCATTGAGTTGCAATTCAACATAATCCATCAGTGTTAATGACAAAGAAAGTTTGTGGAATTAGGCTGCATTAATAGAAGTATTATTCATAAGAGATACACCATATTTTGTAGCTCAAGCCACACTGACTTCAATTCTATATACAGCATTCTACTTTGTCATCCTATGACAAAGTGTAGCAGATCCAAAAGGATATCTAAGATACTAATAACTAAAATTCACACTATGAAAACCAGTGGAAGGACTTAGATATGGTTGGCCTGGAGAAAAATATAAAAACTATTTTTAAAGCTATATCCAGGGCCAAAGGATAAAGTTATATACTAAATCAAAACCTGCTCTCTTATGAGAATTTTATTTTCTATCAATAATTACTGATATAAATGTAACTTATAACAGTAAGAAAAAAGTTTATTTGTTATGGTTCTAATTCTAATATTCTTATATTAAAAACTGAATTTTAGAAAAATTAACTTCGGACTATAGGGTGCCAAATACCAGGGGGATAAAAAAAAAAAAACAACATAAAAAGCCAAATTAAGAAATACATAATTGAAATAAAAATTTAATTAATTAATTTAATATAATAGGAAGAGTAAAACTGACAGTCTAGGCAAAAAGTCAGGTGTGATTGCTGATATTTGGATATATAATTATTTCAATTCTGCGTTCAATTTATTTGTTTTTACATGGAGATAACTGAAAACTCAAATATTTCAAACAAATAAGTAGTGACAAAGGGCAAGACTGCAAGTCTGGGGATGTCAACTACTGTATTTATGCTTAGAACTTGCAATTCCCATTATACAAAAGCTCATTAAATTCGTATGTTTATTTACTATTTAAATCAAAGTGCATACTATTACATTTTGCCTTATTTTCATTTTCTAAATAAACAGATATTCATAATATTCATAAATAAATTATTCTTTAAATTATCTCTTGAACTGAGAAGTTATTCTGGGTGAGAAAACAATAAATCCATCCCCTTTCCATAATTTTGGCACCAAAATTCAAATTTTATGGCTTTAATCTTGTTGAGAGCAGAAACAGCCTTGCGTTAAACATGAAAGCTTGTATTTAACTCAATCATTCTGTTAAACACTTCTATCAAGTATATAAAATTTTGAGAACAGGAATACCTGGCATTTGTTTAAACCCTTTCAATTTCTCAAAAATAGTTATCTGAACAAGGAAAAACGATTGTAGCATATTATAAACTTCCTGTTACGAAATTATAGAATATATAGTTTTAAGAGCCTAGATTTGATATAGTTACTAAATTAATATCAACTGGTCCTATCAGTAAAGTTGCAAAGCCTATATAAAAGAATTATATAATTTAAGTATAGTACCAAGTACCCTTATAAATCTTTTGTGCTTTGGATTATAAAACCCTTTACTACTAATCCATGTGCTGAGAGAACAATTTGTTTTTTCTCTTTTGGCATACCTTTCTCCCAGCAACATTTATATTATAAAGTTACTCAAGATAATTAAAATTTCCTCATCATTGAGCATAGGCAGACAGTAATTTACAGAAATTTCCATGACAAATAAATTAAAAAATAGAAAAACTCAGTTATATCTAGTGACACATACCAAAAGCATTACATTTTTACTAAAAACACAACAGGTTTTATATCATTTACCATATCGATTACTTACTGCCCTGATTACAATATTATTTCATCTGATGTACTTTCAGTTCCACATTTACACTATTTATAATTCAAAAACTCACAATATTTTCTAAAATGGTATAATTATATATTGCTATTCTATTGCTAACTTAGTAATATTTCTAAGAACTTTTGATAACCACTTAGAAAGAAATTAATTTTTGTCATTCCTTTTATGAGCCTAGCTCTTGAGAGGAGGCAAATTTAATAAGTCTCCTGAATCACATAGTAACTTTTTCTATCATTTTTTTTTAAGGGACTACAAACACTGATAGCACTGAATGGTGAATTTTCTGCTTTATCTTCTCTTTCCTCATTATAAAGTCAATGTCTTAAGATTTTTGTTGTAAAAAGATCGAAACAATTATCTTAACTGATGACAATACTTAGCACTAAGTGATAGTTATTTTAAATTCACATAACAGAATTATGTAACTTAAATATAGGTACCCAAAAATACAATGAGAAAAATCAAAACATAGCTCAAAAAAGAAAAAGTTGGAAAAAAGGAAAGAAATAAGGCTGAATGTTTTATGTTAAGCAACAAAAATTTAAGAGCTTTAAACTGATAAACTTGAAAAATATTTCATCTCTTTAGTCAATTTGTAAAAATGAACCCAAAGCCCTGTCATTCTTTGATAATATCAAATATATGGAACACCAACATTCCACAACTTCTGGAACATCTACACAAGTGAATAACTTAGAATCTCTGATTATTGTCACTATGTAGCTATTTTTCTGGGTATTGTTTAATTGGAAACACTACCACTTTAGTATCTTACATTAAAGGAAACTCCAAGCACGCTACCTAGAACAGAAAGCATTCCAACTATGAAATATTGCAAATGACCTATGTTTAAAAGATGCTGGATAGTAGCCAAGTAAGGCATTTGCTTAGAAATATATAGAAGAAATGAGGTTAAGAATATGACATTATCTGTGCTTATAAATCTGTCAGAAGTTAAATGATTCTTATTTCTTATTGAAAAGTGGACTGCCCTCCAGTCTACAATAACAGTGCAATACCAGTTGAAAAGACTTCATTTTCTAAGAGTTAAGTTGAAGAAAGGCTGAGCTGTCTTCCAAGGGACCAATTAGGAAACCCAAGCCTGGATTATATAGGATTCTTTGGGGATTTGCAAATGTTTCCATTCTAGTTTTCTGTAGACAAAAATATAAAGGGAAAAAAATTAGAAAAAGAAGTGACCTGTGGCAATTGGCTACTATTCTTCAAACTGACTCATTATTAAAAAATTTTAATACTTAATTGATTTCTACCCTAAAAATTATTCGAGTTCAATGGCTAATCATCTATGGTAATAAGGTCGGTCACTCCTTGACACATACACATTATTTACTGGGTCACTAATGCAATGGTATGAGATAATGTAAAAGCATGTGAAGTACTAGTTTTCATTTAAACAGGGCCATCCTTCAACATCAAGAACAGAAAAACTTGTACCTGAGTTTCTCTTATTTAGAGATGCAGAATTAATTCAAGGAACAGACAGAAATGAATCTTTTTGGTATAGGGTCTTAAATACTTTTAGGAAATAGGTACCTTATGAATTTATCATGACCTAGATTTGAGAGTTTTTCTAGGGGTAGGATATTAATTGCAGCTAACCTGTTAGAATTATTCCCTTAGAATTTACTAGCTGCTCAAAAGTTAAATGGATCAGGGTAAAAATGTTCCTTATCTAAGAAAAGATGTGTGCATGTGTATATGTTAAAGGAAGGAAAAGAGACTGCCTTCCTGTTTTTCCCACCTCCTAATTTTTAACAGCTAAATTTTAATGACTTTACAAAGAAGTCTGAAGTGTAACCCTAGCAAAACATTAAAAAAATCATGAAAAACTATTTTTGAAGTGGAAAAGATACTTCTAATACATAAAACCAAAAAAAACTTTCAATGAACATAAATAATGATAAGATCATTACTTATTTGTAAATTCCTTTGAAAGAAAAGGGTTAAAAATCGTGATTCTCAGATTTAGAGATTTAGGGCCTAGCCATAAAATACTAATAGAAAAGTTACCTATAGCAATGGCATTATTTTGCCCTAAATTCAATTAAATTAATACCAAACCTCAGGGTATAGGAGGTAAGGAGAGGTTAGAAAGCTGTCACACTAGGATGCTAGAAAAAAGTTCAGAAATAAAGCAAAACATGACATCAAACAGTAACTTTCTATAGCAATGGTTGGGGACTGAAAGTACTTACAAGGTAAGAAATACTGAAATTTAGTAGGGGGCTGTTATATTACGGTCTTCATTTCATCATTACTAAACCTAGAAAAAAGATAAAAAGACTGTAAAAATTTGATCACATTATATGAATTACAAAATTCAACTGAGGTTGACAATCACATATTACAAAGCACAGCAGCAGTATTTATATATTTCATTCCAGAGAATTACCATTAGTTTTTAAAATTCACTTTTCTATTACTATTACCTTCTCGAAGTTTAAAAGTTAAATATGTAAGTATAATTAAAACTCATATTTCAATGTCTAATTTGAAGCATACTGAGCTTTTGGATAACATTATATAATTGCAGATATTTTAAGATAAATTTAAGATAATGCCTGAAGATTGACCACAATCTCTCTTCTTCTCTCCCTCCCCATGACATATACACACATACATGTAGACTACTGTAAAATCTAAAAATCCATATATTTTCCAACTTTAAGAATTCTATTGTAAAACAGTGTAAGTACAAAGCTTAAGGTCGAGTAAATGTATAAAAAAATCTCTGTAAATAATGTTATGCTCTATGGCCACAAGAAAATATAATTGTGAAACTGCCTGAATTAAAGAGTAAATGAAAGAGGAGTAATAAGAGAAAGTATTTTCATTGTTGTCCTTCTAAGAGTAGGAAGGATTATAAGCCAGTATGCAAAAGCAGACATTACAACATATCTTTAAAAATAAAATAATTTAAAAATATTCTAGAAACTTAAGTTGGTTAGAATGTTTGATTTCTGTGGGACATATAAGTTGAAGTTCTTATGTCAACTATTGGTTAAGCACTTATTACTATTACAAGTCAGAGAATAAAAAAATTGAATAAATCTATCCACCTATACTCTTATAGGAGTAATTCCTAGTGTACACCTTATTGTAGAAATATCTTCACCAAAAAAAGGACAGCACATTTTTTTCATTTATTTGAAAAATAAATATTTCAAATACACAGAAAAACCAAGAGAATACCAAATGAATCCCCAGATCCTACTCCTAGCCTTCCAATCCACCTATATTGAATTCTAATATTCTGCTGTCCTTACTTTATTATTTTAAGAAAAAAGACTAGACATATAGTTTAGTCCCTTTTATACCATATCCTGACATTCCCCTCTCCTGAGATACAATCACAATACTGAATTTAGTATTTATTTCCCATGCATACTTTTACACTATTACTACAAATTCAAGTATTTAAAATACACATCATTACTTTCAAACTTTAAATGTTATCATGCCATATATGTATTTTATATAAATGTTATAGTTAATAACCTTTGGCAATTTATTTTTGTCATTCATCCACAATAATACACATAGCTCTCACTTAAATAGCAGTATAACAAACAATTCATAATATGACTGTCACAATTTGCCATTCTGCTGTTGCTTAACGTTTACATTGTTTTCCATTTTTTTCCTATTAAAAGTAAAAATAAACAAGATTTTATCACATGTCTAAGTTTATCTAGTATATCTAGGAATGAAACTGTTGGATTCAAGTCTATATATATCAACTTTGCTAGAATTTTGTCAAATGCTCCCATAAACAGCATAAAAAGGTTTTCTTATTTATATTTTCCCAATATTTGAAAGTACCTTTAAGAAAAACAGCTACTATCTAGATGAAAATTTTAAAAATTCTTAAGTGATCAAGTATAGGTATACTAAATGTCTAAACAAATAGAATAGACTAAAATTTGGCCCCAGGTACTTGCACAGAAATAAAGGTCTCATAGTACACATTTTCCTCATGTGACTGAAGAAATACCAAGACTGAAGCTAGGACTAATGTGGTAGAAATGACGAGATTCAAAATTAGTTATTAAGCTGATTTACAATGACCAAAGAGGGGGGAAAAAGCATAAAATGGAAATGGTTTATTGCTGTGAAGAAGCCTCTTTCATTTCACTTTGGGGCAGTGCTTCTCACATGTGGCACTTCTCAAAAAAAAAAAAAAAAAAAAAAAAGTAAATAAAATTTGCAGTCTATAAAAAACACAAATTCCTAAGCCTCATCTCCAGATTCTGATTCAGCAGGTCCAGGAAAATGTTTTATTCTAGGTTATTCTGACACAGGTGGTCCACAGACATTTTACACAGTAATTATACTAAAAACAAGGTGTTTGCAATGTAAAGGTTAATGTAACTCACTTTTTGATTAAGGGTATGTTAACAATCATTAATATGTTATTTGTTAAATTACATCAACATATTAAAGAAAATACTTCAGAATATTAGAAATAAAAAAAAGTAACCTCAATTTATGGTTGAGTATGTTTGACTTCACAATACTAAACCAGGTTGTGGGCTCATTATTTCAGATAACTATACATATACTACAACAAAGCTCTTATTGATAATATTAGCTGGGAACTAATGTTCCAAGTTTACTGTAAGGGAAGAGTGGGAGTGATTAGTTGTGATTTTGATAAAGATGACCAGGGAAAAACTATGGATATCTTTTTAAAAGAATGCTATTGCATTATGTCGGACTTTAAATCAGGACATTAGGCTCATACACTAAAATAAAATATCATTTGTAGTTTCCAGCAAGAATGCTACAAATGAAATTAGAATTTGAGAAATCCACTATTTACTTCCCTGTAATTACAACCAATTGGAATTATTTAGATACAAAAGAGGAAAATATGTAAATATTTAGGTTATGCAAATCTGTACAAATTTAAATTGTAAAATCAAAAAACTCTTCTATACTATTTGAAATTATAAAGTCCTTTTTCCAAAAGATTTAGAATAATTTTAACTTTCTAGACATAAGACATTATTTTAATAGTGAGTAAAAGACTTATAAGTTTCTACCTGCAACATGCTGTGTATTTAGTTATATACAATACTATGTAGTACAGGGTGCTGTTCTCTTTAGTTATAGTGAAATCAATAAGAATTTGACCTTGTCTAGACTGGCTGTAACAAAGATAATTTGGGCTCAGAATATGGCCAAAAGGAAAAGAAACACTACTGTGTGGCCATAGTCAACTTTTCTTTCTTCAATATATTACCTAAATTGTGTTATCAGTAACTAATTATTAATTTTTTCCAGTCTACCAGCTTAAAAGTGAAAAACATGAAACATTCATACTTCCAAAAGCAAGATGTTTCTATTCAGTTCTATAAAATTAACTGAATAAAAATTACATTAACTAAAATCAGAGTAAACTAAAAAATAATGAGTCTAAGAACTTAAGTATTTTCTGTTCTCTTTATGCTACTTTGGGAAGAAGACACCTTTTTGTCAAAGAATTATTCATTATACTATACATGGGTTACACTAACAGTTGGGCCCTTCCCACCTGATCTATAAAAGCTTGTGGGTGCAGGCTCCTTTGGCTACCATTATTGCATATTTGATGCTATTCTGTATAACAGCTGACAAGAAACAGCAATATCCCAGGCCCTGCTCCCAGTTATAAGAGACAAGAGCAAGGGCTGTGGAGATACTTTGTTTATTCACTGTTGCTACTACTGAAGCAGCAAACTGAGAAAAGCATATATAACACAGAAAAAAAAAAAAGGTTCAGTCCAACTTACCTAGCAGGTCTGCTTACAGTAATACATAGCAGACTTATTTAAGGAGAAATTTTTTTCTTTAAAAAGTGGGATGGAGAGAGAAGGAAAGACAAAATGGTGTTTTGATTAGAAAAGGAACCTATAATGTATCTAAAAAAGAAAATTAATGACATGTATAATGATCTTCAGCTATGTTTAGATTTAACTGCTCAATTACACAAATTCTCAGAAGAGTTCTATCCAAGTTAACAGTAGATTCATAAAGAATATTTTCCCTAATCTCCTGAAAAAAAAAAAAAAGTAAACTTGAATCAAGAAATTAAGTTATATTTTGCTGATAAAAAGCTCCAGGCTCCCAGGTTCTACATATCTAATCACTACCATATGTTTGACATCAGACACTATTAACAACGTAATAAGATTTTACAAAAACTGCAACTATTAAAAAAATTTCCACAGATAATTTACCTACGTTAAATGTGTTACAAGCAAAAAGCTTAGTACATAATATCAATTGATGCTTCAGAAATAGAAACTGTTCTAACAAATTACCTTCAAATGGGATGCTATTTAAGAACTTAAAGACTTTAAATGCAATTCTTGTCTTAACACTTAAAGCAATTTTTGATTCTGAAAAATATTTTAAAAGTTGTAAAACTTAGGAAATTTGTCAATTACTTTTTTAAATGCTAGAATTGGCTGATAAAATTAAATAGTACTGGGTCAAGGATAAGTTTGAGATTTGTTAAAAATATAAAATATACTTATATTTAAAATTCAGATCATAATATTTTAATCCCAATCTTTTATCAAAACTGAAAAAATAATTTTTCTGCTTAGCAGCTCAATAAGAAACAAATAATGCTAATAATAATAAAAAAATAATTCTGAGGATCACAGGATAATAAAATTACAACAAGCATATATTTAGTATGAAAACAATATAATAAAAAACTAACAGCAAATATCAAAGGACTTTTAAAAACTAAGTTATAAACTTAAAAAAGTTAATAAACTATTAACCAGATTAATCAGTCTTAGCAGCTACATGTAATACATGCTGCATGTTTCTCTTTCAAGTGACTCTAGCCACGAAAATAGGAAAGTAAAACTAAGGCAAATCATATGTTAATAAAATATCTAAAGTGTGGTTTGTGGTGCTGAGAACCGAAATTCTACTTCAAAATACTATTTAATAAAAAATTTATGTCCTCACATTAACTTAATATTGCCTTTTGAAAATGCTTATCAGAAAATGTAATTCTGATGCAATAGGTCTTATTTGAAAAAAATAGAAACAGATTAAGAATGTATTTGCTAGTAAAAAATAAAACACATGTACAAAACTCCAGCAAACAAATATTTAAAAAACTTTTATCATGATAATTGTATTTACTCTCTAATGAAACCTCGGCAACACTATGAAATCTCTATTAAAGTTGTTATAGCTAATAAATTGCTTAAAATATAAATTGTCCTTATAAATTGGCATTGCACATCAATGACAAATAATTTCAAGTCCCCTCATACATAGATATGTTAAAATACCTCTACTCTAGTTTATCCAAATATTCTTAACCCCTAAGGATAAAGTATTTCAATAAAATAGGAACTCTGGCAGTATAATTGTATTTTAGGAACAATTAAGAATTTCTCCTGAAAATGAATGTTATATAACCGGGAAAATGTATTGAACCAAAAATATAAATATGCACAAACAAGATATAAATGTATCACGAAAAAAAGATAACTCAATAAATCCTTTCCCTCAAATTCTGATATGAAATAAATATATATATATTTATATTTAGACTTCACTAGACATAATCAGGTTTGCAAATTTAAAATAGCCAAAATCCTTACAAAACTACCCCTGAAAGGTTAAAGGATAGCCAATCACACTTTGCAGTAAAAGCCCTTATTAACTTGTCTCCTCAAATAACAGATACTACAAATTAGGTTAACGTTTCTCACCCAGTACTGACCAAATACAAGAAAACTGTTAAAATCTGCACTGAGTCTTTTAGATGTTAAATTATTTACTAAGCTCAAAATTTGCAAGTTTTAAGCCATGTATACTATAGAGAGGACAGTTTTATGATGCTATTTGTGTCCAAACAATAAGTTTGGACAACTTCAAAGAACACAAACCATAAACTCTCTAAATTAGGAACAACTCTGGATTTATGCCTTTACACTATAAACTCAAACTATTCAACCCATTTAATTCATTAAAGCTGTGTATGAAGGGTATCTGGCTTGAAAGTGATAAATTGGACCTGGATTTTAGTTTCAGACATTCAAAAACCGTACTTTTTACTTATTATCTTAATGTTCTCTAACCCAGAAAACACTGGTTATATTAGAGGTGAGAATATTATATTTTCATCCTATTCAAATTAAGCTGCTTTTTCATAACATTCTCAAATTAAAGTTATGAAGAGACATTCTAATTTATCTCAGATACCTTAGAGTATAATGATACCAATAACTGAACTTTATCCTTATATTAAACTGAGTTCTATTAAATTTTAACATTTTATTTAACCATGACTGTTAATGGATTTAAATTCCTGAATTATCTACCTAATATCTACGGACACAGAAACGTCCAATATTAGTTTAGTATTTTGATATGTTATCTCAATGTTCAAACATTCTTAAACGTGCATCTGAGAATTTTCGAAGAAAAAAAAAAAGACAACAAACTTTTAACATTGTTTAAAAATAAAAGCAATTCTCTGACCACAATAATAATTGTACCTCACTCTTAAGACTCAATTACAACTTTCTTATGAAAACAAACCTTTGTAATTCTCTATAACTTAAGTATATAAAATAAATATTTTCAGGTGAAAAATATTTAAAGAAAAAGTTATAGTATATTCTACTAAACCTCACTTTACATAGCAAATAGTTTTAAAAAATATGGTTAACATTTTATCATGTTTAATACTTTACTATGCAAAAACTAATCAAGTAAAACTTAGTAATACTGTTCGATAGTTCATTTTCATTATATCAGATTACCACTTAGAAAACAATCAAGAATTTTATTAGCTAAGTATCTGAAATTTTCAACCGAAACTATAAAAATCAAAGAAACTATGCTATTAAAGTGGTTATTATAAAGTATTCTGGAGGAAAAAACAATAAGTCACCAGAAATTTTGGTATTCTACAATTTATTTTTAAAGAGTTTACAACTTTTGATATGAACAATTTAAATATTTTATTCAGAGTACTTATGAGTAAGATAT
This sequence comes from Cynopterus sphinx, assembly GCA_030015415.1. Lineage (NCBI taxonomy): Eukaryota > Metazoa > Chordata > Mammalia > Chiroptera > Pteropodidae > Cynopterus > Cynopterus sphinx. The sequence goes on along the minus strand of CM057381.1, from coordinate 83,912,666 downwards.
TAGTTTCTGCTTAAGAAAGTGAGTTTTTCAGTTTCAACCAAATTGCCACTTTTGGTTAGCATACTACTTGGAATATTTTAAATTCCCTTAAAATAGTCTCAACTAATCTTATCTAATTTTGTAGGTTCTACCTACCAATATTCTTGTCATATAGCCAAGTACCAAATTTCATGATATGAACCTTCCATTTTGTAAGATGAAAAGTCCACTATTTAATTTTTTTTACATGTAACACTGTAATTACCTTGAGAAATAAAAAACCACTATATATACTTATTTTTAGAATAAATTCAGTTGGAGTTGGACCTAATGCAAGGTGATGAGAACATCAACTGTATTTCGAAAATCTGAAGTTTTAATAAGAGCACTCAACCATGGCACTTCACAGGATGATTTCTGTGTATTAATAAATTTTTACTAATTTTTAGTTCACCTAAAAGTTCTATCTTTACCAACTATCTAGCCTAATTACGAGATGTAAAATTTCATACTTTTAAAATTCATTAGTATACCTTAATCTCCTATCATGTTCCAAGGCATTATGTGAGTGTTCAATCAAAGAAGTTTAGTTCTTCAGAATTGGCTGTCCTAAAGGTTAAAACCTGCAATAAAAATGTCATGTATTATAGCATGAAGACACTCAACAGATTTCCACCTCCTGCAGTTCTACAATGGATCCCTGAACAGAGGAGGTAAGGTCTTCAGAATGACCTCAATTTTGCCTGTGTTCAAAAACCCCCACTAACTTGAAAATAATGTTATTTAAATAAAAATACTTGATTAGAAACACCTGTGATATGCTTTATCATTCAAAGCCTCTTCAAACAAACCAGATTAATAGGTTTCTGATTTAATTTCTCTTTAGAGCATTTGTTTTCAAAACAGTGTATTTAAGTAGGTGTTAAGAGAACTGTTAAAGGGGACTCATGAGGAAAATATCGGAGATATAGTTTGTGCTTCTACAACTCATAAAATCCACACAGTTTAAAAATTACTCAAGGGATGGAGACAAATTTTTAAATTCCTTTCTCCTCAAATTATCAAATGTTTAATAACAGAAATTACCATTTTTAATTTCCATCTTTTGTCATGCCTGAGCAATATTGGTATTTTCAAATATTTTAAGACATCACAATTCTAAAAGAAGAAACTTTAGAATTTACTCTTTAAACAAATGAAAATATAAGTAATAAACGGGGGGGGGGTGGTTGACTAGTGGGCCAATGGTTTTTTAAATGTTTCCAAGTAGAGGTGCTATAACACAATGTATGTAAGTTGCTCTTTAATTTTTCACCTGAATCTTAATGATTTAGCAGCAATCGACTGTATAAAAACATTAAATTGTTAAATTACCAAAGACTTGTAATAATGCCGAGTTTTCCACTTTTATTTAAAAATAGCTTAGGAAAAGAAATGAAAACCAAATAATCCTTTATTCCTGTGCCGCCAAATATGACTGTTTAATGGCAAAAACCACACACACACACACACACACACACATACACACACACACACACACTCCCCAAATACCATATTCAAAAAATTTAAAAACATTTCTACTGTCTTCCTCAACAGATACAAAATTTTCTATATTTGAGCACTCTAACAATTAGGGTATCTTAACTTTAAAGTTAACAGAAGGAAAACAGTAGACACCAATATGTACTCCATGCCAAATGTTAAGTTTTTAAATATTAGAAAAACAAAAGATACTAGATAATAGGATAAAGGAAGTTCAAATACAAGACAAATACTAAACTAAGTGATAAAAAAAAATGTAAAAAAACCCCTTGAAATAGTAAAATTGAAATCTATTACAAAAAATTAGTTTATTATTTATACTTAGAATCCATGACGTCTCTCTTGTGCAGAGATTCTCTAGTGAAATAAGACAGAATTAAACAGAAGTATACTAAACTTGTCATAACTTGATAAGAAATGTTAAGAATAAAATTTGCGTATACTTAATATCAGAATGTTAAGAATAAAATATTAATATACTTAATATTAATTCTAATATTTGAGATGCTTTAAAGTATCTAAGACAAGCAAGAGGGAAAAAAAAAGGCAAAAGAAAATCATTTCCCTACCAAAAAGCAATATTTATAGGAAGGCTCTACAATCACTTGTACATGCAAATAATCAGACAAATATATAAACACGCTGTGATATTCTAAAACTGACATTAGTCTTATAATATTAAGAGTCACAACTTTTAAGCTCTAAACTGTCACTTGTAAGAGTTAAATGCAAAATGGCTTAATCTCATTTTCAACACTTATTTGAAAAAAAAAAGTGGTAGTTTATTACTGATTCTATTTGGTCTTAAGAGAGGGGCTACCAAATTTCAGCAAGTCAGTTTGAATTCTAATTACATGCCAAAATTAATTGCCTGGCACACAGTGTTTCTAAGTTGCTGAATTAAAAAAAAGAAAGAAAAAGAAAAAGAACAAAACTGTATATACACTAATATTTTAATATGACAATTCTTTCTAAGATGTGCTATCTAATAATCAGACCAATAATCTATTCTTCTAAAAAAGGGTTAAAATAAAATCAATGTGGGGATCATTAAGCTTCATTAAACAAAAGAAATAAAAGACAAGAGCCAATTTTAGGTCAGTTATTTTTTAAAATGAGAGACAAGTTTTGTAGAATAAAATTTCAAAATAATGTGTAAATTTATATATGTATATATTTTTTTAATTGAAGAAAGCTTATGTATCATGTAGAAAAAATATCTAATAGTCTTCTGGGCATTTTTTTTCTTTTTGTAAACCCAATCAACTGACCAATATTTTTGGATTGAAGTACTTTGTTACATTCTGAATTGTTACTACATACCAATAAATAAATGAATAAAAATGTCTCTACAAAACAAAAACAAAAAACATGTATACAAAGTCTGATGAAGAAATCTAAAATACGAACGTTATTTTGAAACTTTCATCCTTAGCTCTAGTTCATAATGAACATTAAAAGTGATATTAATCTGAAAAGAAAAAATAATGTTACATAGAAACAACTGAGGCTGCAATTTGTAAACGTACAACTAAGACAAGTTGACAGCATTAAAACAAAGTCTAAAATTGTGCGTTTATTAGGATTTTTAAAAACAGTACGAAGGCAAACAAATAAAATCAATGCTACTAAGAAGACTAATACTTCTCTAGATCCTTCTCCCCCACAGTATGTAAACATAACTAAAAAGAGTTGAGCTACTATAGGAACACCTTTCCCTAGCATTGTTTTCCTGTGGTGGTATATGATTTTTTCTAGCCTTTACAATAGAAAATAAATTAGAATTATCAGTTTCTGCAGAGAAATACGGATCATATATAAAATATAATAATCATACACAACTGTTGGAACTCAAACCTATATGCCCACAAATCTAAACCCAAAATCTTCCTCTTATAAAAGGAAAAATATTTTGAATGCTGTGGATTTTATTTAGGTGCTAGTGTGCTCTAAAGCTTTAAGTGTAGTATTTTAAATAAAGGAATTCTTCACTTATAAAAATGGCTTATTAAGCAAAACAATCCTTCAGCCATCACTCCCAAACAAAAAAACCTCATAAACCAAAGCACTAAGAAGGTATGGTAAATTTAACCAGCCCTGTGTAATTTAAAAGCCTTCCCCCACCCCACCCTCAAAATTCTCCAGTCATATAATAATTTGAATGAAAACTAAAATAAAAAAAGAAAAAAACAAAATAATAGTAAAAAAAAAAAGCAAAACCCACTAGTTCTGATATATAGGTGAAATTACATTTAAAATGGAAATGGGGTCTTCTACAATTTCATAAAATCAAATATTAGAGGAGAATTAGTACTTTCAAATGAAATTTTAATGAGATTGAAAATAAAACAACTTTGAAAAAAGGTAATAAACACAGGTTCTGCAGTTACAATTCTTGTTATGAATACAACACAAAATAGTATGACTTCTAAACTCTGCTATTCTATTAATACAAATTATATTTACAGTCCTGCAAAGATTTGAGTCATAGGATTTTTCATTTGAATATTTCCTAACAATGCATATTTGACCTAATCTGAGAATACAAACTCCTGTTTTAAAATTTCAACTACTCTTCCTAAAAGCACATTATTTTCTATTAAATTTTAAAAATTTTTAAAAAGCATCTATAGCTATCCTGTTTATCCATGAGTTTACTGATTTTCTTTGAAAAGTCACCCGCCTTTTATCAAGATGCAACTAAATGAAATGACAAGCTTGATAATACACAGAAATGTATTAACGGCTATCTCAAAAATAACTAAAAAAAAAACAACAACTTATAATCAACCAAATAAAACACAACACACCATACTGTTGTATGAAATATATTTCTTCATAATGAATTTACCAAAGGAATGAAATCATATATACGCACCTGTGCACACTTACCTGTTGTACTGTGTAAGTTAAGCAACATAAATTTCTTGTAAAATAAAGTTTAAGTCTACTGCAATGGCTGAATTAGTAAAAACCTATATTTTTAAATTAGATGTGAAAAGTCTTTAAAACATATCAATTTTTATGAAAAAACGTAGAAAAGCTTTCTAAACAAGAAAATTAAGTTTCTTTTCATCAAAACAATTCTCGTAATCTGCATCTAATAAATATATGTAGTTTAAGATGAAAAATTTGTCAAAGGAATAAAAACCCTAAATGCCTCACTCAGTTTTTATCCAACAGAGAACAGGGCAAATATATAAAAGTCTCGCAATTTTATCCAGCAGAATTACAATTTTGCGAAAATTGCCTCCTCAGTTTTACTTTTTATATTTCAGAAATACTCGAAGGTTCTTTCTGAAAAAATGTTAAACACCAGCTTTTTTTTTAACTCCCCGTCTTAACGTTTGCAGCTATTTCCGTGGTTTTCTAAAAATATAAATTTTCGTAAAGTCGAGAATTATAATCTAGTGTCTAACATTCAAAGCCCCCAGTCCCGCTTCCTTCCAGCCAATCAGGGGATAACAGGTCCGGTGTTTTGGGAGCTCCGTTACACACAATTTGAAAAACATCACTTTCCGCTCTCCTTTTCTCATCGGAGAAAGATTCTCAGTGAGGGCGGGTCCCCCAGTCTTTATAGGAGAAACCAATCAATCGTTATATCAATTCCAGAGGGAAAACTCTTCAGGCAGGCGTTCCTGAAGAGTGTGTGATTGCGGTTCTCTGGAAGCGTTATTCCTCTTTGCGGAACAATTGAATAGCTGTTGCAAAAACCATCTCCTGCATATTCGCAACCCAGAGCCGTGTACCCCACCCACAAACCATTACGCCAGCAAAGGGTTAATCTAGTGGCGCCTTCGGGGTAGAAAAAGGATTCCAGATCCAATATCTCTTTAGTGAGGAATTTTTATAAAGGTGATTATCTATAAAGTATTACTTAAAGCCATCACTGGCTTAAATCTTTCAAGAGTTGACGAGTGAGAATTGGTAGAAACTGTGAGCTAAAAACAAAACAACAACAACAACAAAAAACCCAATCACTAAAGGGAAAGACAAATAACAGTCCTCTTCCCTCTGCCTCAAAGTCAAGAGAGTTCCCAAGAAAAGGTGGGGATTGCAAAACTGCCACTAAATTGTCCGGGTAAAGACTTTTCGGGAGAACATCAATACCGTTTCACAGACTGCTTCTTTTCCTTGCGACATGTTTCAAAGACTGGAGAAGGAAAAATTTTAAGAAAAGTGCGACTCGGAGGAAATCGCAAAGAAGGAAATAGCGTACTTGCAGCCCCATCTTTCATCTCGCTCGAGAACACCTCCCCCCTCCCCCCAAGGGCAGCACCATGAGAGCAAATGACAAAAATCCCAAGCAAAAAAGCGAAAGCCAAGCATCTTTCCTGGGAGCCCACTAAAACCTCACAAGGCTGCCCCCGCCCCATCTGGCCCAAATCGGAGAAACCAGACGCGGTCAGCGCTCCCCCTGCCCGGACCGAGGCGCTCGGAACCGGAGGGCGGCCTTGTGAAACTCACACTCCTCGGGCACCTAACGCTCGAGCGTCAGACGACGACAGCACACAGGGCTGGGTCCCGGCACGACTGACGGACAGGAGGTACCTGCTGCTCCGGGTCCGCAATTTTCCGCCGATCTTAACTTTCTTATCACGAGAAGACGACCACCCACCGGCCGGGCGAACTGCGGTGGAAGAACGCGCGGAGCGGCCGTGGGGGAGGGGGCGTCCGTCCCCCGGCTCCTGTCAAGGAGCTGCGACCCGCGCAGCCCCGCCTCGCCCCGGCCGGGTCCCCGGACCGGGGGTCCTGCTGACAGATCCGCTGGGCGGCGGCCGCTCCGCCGCAGGCCGTCCGCGTCCCGCTCAAACTGCAGCTCCCCTCCCCCCACGTCCCCGTACCTCCGCGCTCCCGCCACATTCGGCCGGCAGCCGCCCACTCGCGGACACTGTTCCCCTCAACCTTATCTCCCCGCGTGTTCAGCGATTAAAACGAGGGCGTACCCAGTGCCCACTCGCGGCACCCCCCACCGCCCGCCGGTCCCACAACCACCTCCCGAGCCCCGCTCGGTCCCTTCAGGCTCTTACCGACTGCGCCAACCCTGGCGAAACTCCGCCGACTGCCTTTGGCTCCAAGTAATTTTTGGCGATTTTTTTAGTGGTTTTTCGGTGGCGTCCTGGCGGCGAGAGACTCTCGGCCAGGTCAGCCCGCCTCGCCCGCTAGATTGATGAGATCAGGCATCACTCGAAAATGGCGCCGAAAGCGCTGAGGCTCCTCATTCAAATTCGTTAGAGCCAACCCCGCCGCCCCGGGGCATGCCGGGAACGCGGGCCGCCTCCGCAGCTGTCAATACCGCCTCCAGCCCCGCTCCGGCTGGCCCAACACTTCTGCGCACGCGCAAACCCCTCCTCCCTCCCCCCTCCCCGCGCAGTGCACATGCGCAGAGTCACGGTCGTTCGCCGCTCTCGCTTCGCTTCCTTCGGTGGCGATCCTACCTCTTTTTCTCGCGCGTGCGTGCAGCTCCTCTACTCAGCCGCGGAGGTGGAGTGGGGACTGTGGGCCCAAGGGTCCACAGATGACGTTATCAGTTCATAGGCATTTAGTCTAGTGTTCGAGGAGAGCAAGGGTGCAGCTTATTGCTAGTGTCTAAACTCCTAAGCACGGAATGTGCCTCCGAGACTCTGTGTGTGTTGTGTGGAGGGAGACACAAGTACTTAAAACAGGCCTGCGTGTGCGCAGAGCTCTTGCTGTATGTCACCGCTTTGCAGGAGTTGTCACACGTAAGCATCAGAGCAACTTCGTGAGGTAGGTACCTGCTATTCTCAGTTTGCAGACCAGGAAACTAAGGGTCACAGACTTGAGTAAATTTGCCTAAAGCAGCACAGGTAGCAAGCACGTGGATGAGTCTGCGTCTGTCAGATCCTGGAGCCTCTTCCCCATTTCCTTCCATTGCGATTCAACCTGAGCACACACAGGAGGCGTGGTTTCCCCTGCTCGACGTGTGTGTGTGTGTGTGTGTGTGTGTGTGTGTGTGTGTATGTGTGTGTGTGCGTGCGCGCCCGCGCGCCTGCCGGCAGGAGTAAATTCCCTGGAGTCCTTCCCGGTCCTGGGCTGCCTGTTGAGAAGTCTCCTTAATCGAATCCAGCTTCTCTCACCATCCTGCTTGTCCTTAAAAATTCTTTCGGTTTGGGAGAGGTGAATGGGTGAAAGGGCAGGCTTTGGATGTCATGGCTATAAAAAAAAAAAAAAAAAAGGTGCGTTAAGTGAACTGAATCTAGCAAAGAAGGATTTCTGTTGTGCGACGCACTGTTATCATTTTACACACGAGGACACCCGGAGTTCAGATTAACAAATTCACTCCAGAGGTTTACAACTAGTCAGCACAAGCCCTAGGCAAATCTGTGTTCATCTTCCAAAACAGGGCGCTGTGATAGGACAATAAATGATGATAAAGTTGTCAATATTTGAACACCTTAAAAACCTCATTTGTTTGGGAGAGTTATTCTACCTGCCACTAGGCTAGTTAAGATAAAATAAAACCTGCCGCTGATCCTAAATGATTATATTTTAAGAATATTTTTAACTGGTTGCTTTTTCCCTGATTCCAAGGTATAATGAAATTTCTAAAGAATCCAACATTTTAAAATCAGGGTTATTGCTATGTGCCCCCCCCCCCCCAGTTTTTGTTGCAAAACAACTTGTGAGAAACCAGCACTGTATATGTAAAGTATATGAAAACATATATCACTGTGAAGGTTAGATTAGACAATGGATATGAAAGTGCCTGAAGCACTAAGAAGTAAGGAAATGGGAGAAGGCCGGCACAATCTGCATTATTGAAACGGATTTTAATAATGTTGAGATCAAGAAGTAAGTAACATGGCTGAGTAGTATGTATGTCTTACATCTGTTTCCTACTTTGTGCACAGATTGGGTGGATTGTGGAATCAAACTCTTCATTCAGACTCAACTCTGCTACTTACTAACTGTGTTCCTACTTTTTCTCAAGTTGAATTTATGTAAAAGTAATGCTATCTCAGTGGGTTGTTGTAAGGATGTAAATGAGCTAATATATTAAAGGCATTTGAACAGTGCTTGGCATATTAGTAAATATTAGATAACAGTCTTTAACAATTATCTTTTAAAATGGCTTCTTTAAGAGTGTTTTAAAAATCAAATAGGGTCATATTCAAGAGTCCCTTAAAATGATAAATCATGATGACATAAGATTTTGCCAAATATGGGTAATGATTTCTGTCAGTTGAATAAGAATGGTAGTGTGTTTTACCATTCCACAAGAGTAACATGGAAATGGAATGGTTTTGTTTTTTTTCTAATTATTACAGTTAAAGAAAAAAACCAGGCCAGTCTAACATTATAAAGTAAAAACTATCCAAATTTCTACCTTCCAGAGATAATTACATATTCTTTGTATTTAAAAATATATATAAGTACCTGTCAGAAGAATTAGCTAGGGGAAGTCTGTTTAGTGATATATATGGGGAATTTATTTACAAGATTGGTATTCAACTTCATGAATTGGTAAATTTTTGATCTAGCCCTCGTTTACTGGAGTCTGTCAGGAGAGTGACTATATAAAATTATGATGTTGACAAATAATAACATCGAGTACCTACTATGTGTCAGGTAGGTACCTACTACATGTGTGTTAAGCATGTATATATACATTTCCCCTTGATTCCTTATAATAACTAATGCGGTGGGTGCAATTATTTAAGTCCTGTTTTGTTTAAAATATTTAATAAACCCAAAATCCTTCATTAAATCTTTTCAATTCACAAAAATGTGAGAAAACAAAATCAAGTAACATGGTTCCTATACTTGAACAAGAAGCCCAACTGGAAAAAATGGTGTTTTGAAAATGAAGAATTTTATGTTTGACCACAAGGGGGTGTAAACTCCTGAGTTGAATTTTAAAAGAAAAAAGAAAAAAGGGCTTTTACTTCAGACCATCAAATTCACAGGTAAAATAGTAAGAATCTTTCCTAAATTTTAATACTCTACAAAATGATGTACTTTTTATGTAAAGACAGTTTAATTATTTAGGTACTAAAATAGGGCAGTTTTCAGTTTATTTCATCTTGAACACAGTGAAGAGTTCATCATCCTTTCTCCCCACCCCCTTTCACCAACACAGTTTGTCTCTGCATACTTCTCTTTACTTGTCGTGAGAGTAGAACTGAAGTCACAATTTTAAATATAAAGTTTTACTTGGAAACTGGAATGCAATCATCGACTAATGAATAGTAAATATGCGTAGTGAGGAGAACAAAGGCCTTGTACTTTCAGTGCTTGTTTTTTCTCTCCTGCTATTTCTAATGAATAAGCTATGACTGTTAGAATGTTGTCTTCAGTATATTAACTTATTTAAGCTATAGGTCTGTTATCTTTTAAGAAAGGATGAAGACTCTAAGAAAAACATTTTGGACAGTATCTTGAAAACTTAATATGTACTATTGAATGTTTTAAAAACAATTTACTTAGATGAGTACCTTTTATTTTCCTATTGGTCTTCTCTGAGGTGGACTTAATTTTAAAAAGAATTTTTATTTGGAAATAATTTCAAATTTACAAAAGTTGGGAAAATAAAAATAGTTCGAAGAACACCCATATCATTCCTTTTTCATGTTCCCTTTTAGTTCGCTCTTATGCACGATGTCTCTCTTAACATTTACGTATCTTTAGATACAATTTTTGTTCTGAGCGATTTGAAGTTACACACATTCTGGCTCTTCATTCCTAAATACTTGAGAGTGTATTACCTATCAACCTCATAAATTTACACTGAAATACTTTAATCTGCTATCCAGTTTTGTAGGTTAGTCCTTATATCATTTCCCTCTCCAGGATGGGATCCAGTCTAGAGTCAGGTACTACATTTAATTGTCCTGACTCTGTAACATCCTTTACTTTGGAACATGTCCACAGCCTTTTTTTAAAAAAACCTTTAATTACCTTGATATTTTTGAAGAATGCAGCTTGTCCACCTATCTCCCTTTTTGAAAAAAATAAATTTATTTATTTAAATTAGTTTCAAGTATCCAGTACATTGGTTAGACATCTGTAATGTTTATAAAATGACCCTCCCCCCAATTCCTCACCTCTCTTTTAATAGAATATTTATTTTGTTTTTGTTTAATGTTTCCTCATGATTAGATTGAGGTTATGCATTCTCAACTGGACTACTGCGCAAGTCCCTCTCAAGGTATCACTTCTGGAAGCATATGACATCCATCTATCTTTCATTGATGATGTTAATTTTGATCACTTTGTCCATATGTGGCTTGAATTTCCACTGTATAGTTACCGTACTTTTCTTTTCCTCCTGGCAATTAATAAGAAATTTGTAGGAGACATTTGAAGATATAACCTGCTCTTCATCAAAATTCCCATTTAAATTCAGCATTGGTTATTGCCGATGTAATTTTACCATGATAGTTCCAAAAGGATTCAATCAATCTAGTACGCCCTCCACATGTACCAACCACTTGGCCCACAGCATTCTATTGTAGAATCCTCTCTTCTCCTTATTTATTTATATTTATTTAATCTTCCATTAACTTATGAACTCCTATGTTTTTCCACTTCTGTATTTTGTTTTCATGTGTACTTTCTATCTATATATATGTATATTTTGTACAACTGTTTTCTGAACCACTTGAAGGTAGGTTACATACATTATGACTTTTAATCTCTAAATATTTAAGTCTATATTTATTTTGGTGTTTAAATTATCCCAGATTTAGCTAGAGGGATCATCTTGAGTCTGATTCCTGGGTCTTTGTGACATGCCTACATTATTTTTTTTCAAGCACTTCCTTACTTTGTAATATAGTAAGATGTTCCATGTTTATCTTGTCCTTACCTTGCCCCATCCCTAGAATTTGCCTCTTCTCTATGGAACTCTGTTTCCTGTTAGTGGAGAACAATATTAGAGAGCAAGGCTAGGGGTGCTCATTGCTACTGTTGTGTCTCTACTTCTTGGACCTTTCAGAGGCAGAACTAGGAAATGTGTGTGTGTATGTGTATATACATACACATAAATAGGCATATACCAATATATACACATATGTTAATGCCATGGGTTTAATTTTAAGTTATTTTTATTATAATACTTGACAAGATGTCATAGCAACGTTTATAAAGTTCTGAACAAAGGCATTGAAATCATAGTCTGCACAAACAACTCATACAGTTTTCATGTTCCCTTTTAGTTAATATCTGTATATCTAATCCTATAGGGTTGTAGTGTGAAATTGTTCTGTCTTTTTCAACTTAATATGTCATAAGTGTATGAGTTACTATATCATTTTACAACCTTCATTCCAAATTGCTCTACTACATATCATTTAGCAGATTCTACCATTCATCTGTTGCTGGTCTATAGGTTGTTTCCAATATTTTGCTATTGTAAATAATTCTGAACGGAACATTTTTATGCATATACCTTTCCTAATTGATTTTCTCATTTATTTGCTTATTTATTAGAAGATTTCCCAGATATGAGAATTCAAGTTCCTCAAATGCAGGTATGTTTTGATGGGTTTGATATATACTGCATACATAATTAATCAAACATTTACCTTATCAGAATTGGATAGAGATGAAAAATATGTAGTCTCTGTTAGCAAGAAACTGAGATTCTAATGGAAGAAACATTTTTTAAAGAAATTATAATTTGATAAAAATAGAGGAGGAACATTTAACTCAAGTTAGGTATAGGTGTTTCAGGAAAGCTTTTTAGGAGGAGGTTATAGTTGAGCTGTGTCTTGAAGGATAGCTTTAGAACTATCTTGAAGAATAGCTTGGTAGAGCTTTTAAAGGATTGGAGTTATCCCAGTGTAAAAGAGTAGAAATAGGCCATAGAAAGCATTTAAAGCAGAATCACTGGAGTGTGAGAAAACAGGGAGGTTCAAGAAAATTCAAGTATTTAATGTGATTTATTACCTAGGTGCCTTTGGACAAAGTGAGACAGGTTAGCCTGACCAAGTGGATAGAGGCTAAACCATGAAGGGCCTTACATGTCACCTTTATATTGATGTAATTGAAAAATCTAAACCAATGAGTAACATGATCAGATTTATATATTAGAAATTCACTTTAACAAGAGTACTAGATTAACAAGATTAGAAAATGCAAGAGACATTAAAAAAGAAAACTTCTCATGTTGATAGTACAAGTAAGTAAAGGCTGGTGGGAATGTAAATTAAAACAGCCCTTTTAGAAAGTAATTTAGCAATATATAAAAAAGGTTATAGAAAGTCGCATCTTTCCTACTGGAAATTCCAATTTCAGGAATCTAGTCAAGGTGAAGTAAACACAAATATGGAAAAAAGATCCCATTCCAGCATTAAATATAATACCAACAAAAAAGCGAGGCGGGGGGTAGGAGAATGAAATATCTAATAATAGATTATTCAGTAGACTGTGGAATGTCTACTGCAGTAGACATTTACTATTATCATCATCACAAAAATGATGCATACCAATGTGGATAAATGTTTATAAGTGCAAGATGTAAAGAAATAATGAGCATAATCACAACTACTAAAAACTCACAGAGGAAAAAAATACTTAAAAAACTTTCAACCCATATCAAGGTTTCTGATCAAAGTTAAAAATATACATGTTAAAAAACCAGTCTAAAATATGGAATCGTTGACATCACCAAACTGTACCTCTCAGTAATACTGGTGTTCTATGAGCTAGTCCAGTGATTCTGAAACTTTGAGAATTTGTTGAAAGTTTTAGTGTCTAGAGACCCTTTCTCTAGAATCATGCATACATGTGAACAGTTTGGATAATTTCAGATATGGATGGTTGATGAACATCCTGAAGAAAAATAGAGGAAAACTTATTTATATACATATGGTACTAGAATAATGGTCCTGCCAAAGATGTCCATGTCCTAACCTCCAGGATCTGTGAATATGTTATGTTAAAAAGCAAAGGTTTCTACTCAGATACCCTAAATAAAAGTAGATTATCCCAGATTATCTGAGTAGGCCCTTTGTAATTTCAAAATTTTTCTAAAAGTGGAAGAGGGAGGCAGAAAATTCAATGTCAGAGCCATAAGATGTGAAAAAGACGCAACCAGTTATTACTGGTTTTGAAGATAGGAGGAGGCCATAAGCCAAGGAATGAGGACATCCCCTAGAAGCTGGAAAGGCAAGAAAACAAGTTCTTCCCTAGAGCCTCCAGGAAGGAATGCAGCTCTCCCCAAATTTTGATTAGCCCACCGAGACCCATTTTAAACTTCTCACGTCCATAACTGTAAGATTTCTATTGTTTTAAGTCACTAATCTTAGGGTAATTTGTTACAGTAGCAATAGGAACTAATATTCACATAAACAGCTTTTTTGTTTATGTTAATATGTGGCTGAGGTAGTGAATATGCATGTATACATACATGTATAGATATATTTCCTGATTTTGAAAGTTTCCTGATAGCCAGGACTGTGTCTGCTTTTGTCCTGTGTCTTTAGCATAGTTATTGGCATTGATAAATATTTAATGGGAATGAATGGCACTCAGCAGAGGAAGACAGGATCACCAGTTGCTCTGCCACCTGAACATATTTGAAAATCATTTATTTTATTGTATTATAGTCTATGTATTCTTATTATATGTGGGTTAAAATTGTGAAGAATAGTCTACGGCCATGCCACCCTGAACAAGCCCAATCCCGTCTGATCTTGGAAGCTAAGCAGGGTTGGGCCTGGTTAGTATTTGGATGGAAGACTACCTAGGAAGACCAGGTGCTGTAGGCATAAAAATAAAAAATAAAGGACTGTAAGTTGACGAGGTCCTTGCAATCTGTGAGGGGTTGGTTGCCTTGCCTAAAAAAAAATCGTGAAGAATATAAAATGGTAAATATTTGTTCTGTATTGAATATGAAGGCTATTTTCTAACTGAAATAAATTGATATTTACTGAGTATCTATTATGAAGACGGTATTATGTTTTAAGGTTGTTTTGTACTTGTTTATTATCATATATTTAAAACACTGTGCTATAAATAGCTATGCTTAAGATTTTCACCCTCCAGAAATATTATAACTACTAAACTAGAAGAATTATAATAAAGGCAAAGAGGACAAGGTTTAATAATGGCTGGTTTAAAAATGTTTCTAATCTGTTTCCTGGATCCATAGCTATTTATTTTTTATGAGTGTTTAATTTTCAAATTTAATATTTACCTGAAAGTTTCAAATTAAATTTCTAATCATGGTAGGTGTGTGTGTGTGTATGTGTGTGTGTGTGTATACATCAAATCTAGTGTATAGATTTTGGTGTGTACACACCAAATCTAGTTATTTTTCTATACTTTTTTTGTTTGACAAATTCATAAAAAGCAATTTTATCTTTTTTAGGTCTGTGAAGTGTCAGATCTCAAGAGGACAACACATGTTTTATTAGATACAGCATCTAGTCTACCAATGAAATCATAAACCTACACAACATTCATTGAAATTTGTTGGTAAGAATGTGATGTTTTTCCTATAAATTCACTGGTCTATATTCCTTTTGAAAAGTGAAAGCTTAAAGTTTATTTTAGATATTGACTATATCTTTGTTCTATCAAGTAACTTTGATAGTTTCTTTTCCCTGTAGCTAATTGATACATTAAAAAACAATGATAAAATCCTCCACAGAGGTTACTTAAATAGTTCATAACTATATTGGTTAATTAGGTATCAGTTTAAGAGAATATACTGTTTTTTCTGCAGTTGGGTAGATTCTTTTAACAAAAGATCAACATAAGTACTTCATTATCATAAACATTTTAGATGACCCTTTAAAAATCATATAAGGCAAACTAAGTTTCCCTCGGTCCACGCCCCCACCCCGTATGTGATTTTTAAAGTATGCCAATATTAGTTACATGGGATAAAACTTATACATGCATCAGGAAACGTACTTCTCTTTTGGGAAATTTACTTTGCATAGTTTAGAACCCCAATTTCTGGAAGTGTTAGAACAGATTCACATATGTATAGCATTTTCAAGTCTGAATTTGTTAAGATTATGGAGGTATAAGGTTTTTCCCTATATAAAGCATTGTCTTGCTTCCAAATTTTTGGCCGCAGATTATGGAACTGAATTAAAATTCCTTTACAATTATAATGGTTAATATTTACTGAGAAAGTATAAACTCTTCCATCCCTTTATCCATAAAGATTCCTGGAAATAGATAAATTGATTTATTTCACTTATCTACTGAATTTTCAGTTATCTAAAAAATTAGTGTGACAATGAAATATTAAATACAATGTTTTTGAAACATTATGTTAAAAATAATATAAATTTCATAAAGCTTAATGAAGGAAATTTAACCTATTTGGGTTTAGAATCATAGACTCTTAATATTGAAAACACGACTCTTTGTAACTGCCACCGTTGTCCAAGTCTCCCTACAGTTCATTCCCACCTATATGTGATAACCCTTTAAATATGACATCTATTTTCAACCAGAAGACAATTGAATCCCCAACCCTTAAATATCCTTTTAGTTTCTTTAACGGCTTTATGGTTATAAACCCTTCACTATCTTGGCTTCCTTTTTCCGGTTATTCTTCAGTTTAATAGGGCTGTCTCAAAATGTGACTCCCAGAAATAATAAATCGTATGCCATATATGGTCTGAAATATACCAAAGGTTGGTTAACTTTTGTCCTAGCCAAAAACATGTTTGTATTTGGGGTACAATTTTAGATAATAAAAAGGACTATAAATAGAAATAGATCATATTCTTGGCCCTTTATCAAAAGAAAACCGAAGGGTTAAATAAACTTTACAGCAGAGAGAAAGAACCAGAAATCTATTAACAATTCATTTCTTACTTATTTTTAGTAAACAAAAATCAAAACCCCTGGTCTCTAGAAGATATGACTGAGGATATATAACCAGTTTCCTATAACATTTGAGAACTACATTTTTATACTTAAAATGTGGAAAAGTCTTTCTTATAGAATGAATCTATAGGGAAATAAAAAGAGTAACATATAGCACATTCTCTTTTGGCAAAGAAATGCTTACATGTTAAAAACAAATTAACTTTTTAAGGCAGCTCTGAAGAAGTAATTTATTTTAAATAGGTGAACAGTTTACAGCTCTTGTGGGAACACTTTTTCCTTACTTTTCTTCATCATAGGATCAGGCCCTATGTTTTTAATTTAAGTCCTTTAATTTTTGCTGTTAACATTTAATTTACTTGATGACCCCATACTGTTAACTTTCGACCCTATGAACTCATGATAGTATAAAGTGCAAGACTACTAATATGGTATGAGAGATGCAAAACCTTTTCCTGATAAGAAATTCTTGTAGCATATAGTTAATTATAATGATCCCCCATGTACTTTTATTTTTATATAAAGTTGAAATTCCTAAAGTTTAATTCTTTAGATGTAAATATTAGTACATACAGTTGTCAATTATTCTAAAATTCAAGACTTCTACTAAATCACTTGTTATAAAAATACTTTGTACATCGCTTTTATTTGCCCTTAAAATTAGACCTGTGGACTTGCTTCTGAACATCCTCCTGCCCAAATTATAAAAGATGCATTAAAGAAAATTTAAAAAAATCAGGAATTATTGGAAAACATTGCTTCTGAAGACCCCTTAAAAATATACCACTTTCCTCCCTCCTTCCCAATTGACAAACGAAGGCTTTATATTTCTTTTTGTATGTTAGCATTATTAAATTTAATTCATTTAGTAGTATTGAATATTTTACTGTTCTTCAGGAAAACTGCAGTTTATATCTTGTGGACTAGAGAGTCTATCTATCAGAAATCAGAGAACAAAGTAGGAAGGCCTTGGGAGGCCATGGGATCCCTCCGACCCACATAAGTGACACTACTCTTACAGTAAGGGTAGCCAGAAGGGTGCATTCACTCATTTTTTGGGGGGTGAAGAATAGGTAGAAACTGATGGAGCATAGATAGGTTAAGTATTGTCTATGACAGTAGGATAGGAGTGAAAGGAAGTTCAGTTTATAGGGAATCTAATTCCTAGGTGTGGTGTATGTGTATAGGTGTGTGTGTGGTATGTGTTTTAAAGAAATTCTGGTTAACTAACAAGGTGTAAAAATTATGTTTTATATAAGATTAATATGAATCCTATTATTTATTGAGTTAACATGAAGCTTACTAATTATTATGGATATGTTTAAACATGCCATGTTTACTTCATTCACAAGTGAATAGATAACCAACAATTGCTGTTTGCTAAACATTATCAGAGACAGGGGTACAAACAAGGTTTCTGATCTCTAGGAATAGTGCAAGATATATATGTTTCCATGTAAACCTTTATGGCTTGTTAATAAGGTAACATGGTTGTCATTTCATAATTTCAGTACTAGAGGAAATGTTGTAAAACGTACATTGTTATTATTATTATTTTTAAATAAATGGAAGTGTCTTTTATGTGGTTTTACAGTCATGGTGGGAAATGAGATTTTGGACTAGGGAAGTTATGGTTGGGATAGAGATGAGAGAGAAGTCTAGAATAGTTCCCTAGTCCTTGGTTTGGTTGTAGAGCAGGGATCCCCAACCCCAGGGCAGCAGACCCATACTAGTCCTGTCCTGTTAGGAACCAGGCTGCACAGCAGGAGGTGAGTGGCAAGAGTGGCAAGAGCGCAAAGCTTCATCTGTATATACAACTCCCTCCAGTGCTAGCATCACTGCCTCCAGTCCACCTCAGATTGTCAGGCATTAGATTTTCATAGCAGTACCACTCCCTAGTGCCCAAAAGGTTGGGGACCACTGTTATAGAGTACAATGGTCATATAATTAATTGGGATAGAGACAAATAGAGAAAGAACAGGGCTTTAGGGAGTGTGTGTGTGTGTGTGTGTGTGTGTGTGTGTAAAGGTGTGGGATAGAAAACTGAGAAAGGGGAAGGAGATGAGAAGCTCATTGAGGACATATTTGAATATGGAAGACTAAGTGCCAATAGGATATCCATGTAGAGAGTTCAGTAGGGAGTTCAACAGATGCATCTGAGACTTAGGAGAAAGGCCTTGGCTTGAAGTAGATATGACTAAATAGGTGGTAGTTGAAATTAAAGGGATAATGGATGCCATTACTCATAGAGACTGAATACAGTGAGAGGAAATGAGAAGCGATATTAGTGACTGGGCAGGGAAAGAGGCAGCAAAAGAACGGAAAAGAAATAGCAGAGAGATGAAAAGCAGCACCAAGAGTACTCAGTGTCAGAGAAGCCAATAGGGGAGAGGTTTCAGGAGGAAAGAAATTAGAAGTGTCAGAAAATAAAGACAGGTTAAGTAAATTGAAAAAAATATGGGATTTGGCAATTCTGTCATAATTAATATTTGCCAGAACACTTTCAATGGATCGATGGTGGCAGAATGCTGTTTGTGTTAGGTTGAACAGTATATTAAAATTGAGAAAGGTTACAATAGATTTATATTATTTGGAGGCCCTTCATTTCTTTTTAAAAACAGAAATAAAAATGATAATTTTTGGAAGGGGTTACAGAATTGAATAGGAGATTCTACAGTAACGAGTGTTTAAAATGTGGGGAAAGAGTCAGCAGAGAGGAGAGATTATAAAGAGGGGAGATTAAGGTAAAGCAAGTTTCTCTAGGAATATGGGATCAAGGGTTCACAGAAAGGAATTGATTTGGAAAAAGAGAAAGGAGATTTCTACCTCTGCAATTAGGAGGAAGGAGGTGAAGATAATTGTATAACTTGCAAATGTGGAGCAAGAGGTGAGGGAAGTACATAGCTGATGGTTTTGATTTTTTTTCTGATAAAGGAGGTATAAGAAAGAGAAGGGCATAGATGAAGTAGCAAGTTTGAATTGAATTAGGATGGTATAAAATATATGCTCTAAGGAATGGGACAGGGACTTAACTAGGGGGCAAGGTTATTCGCAAGAGAGACTGATACATCTGGGAATCTAGTGTAGATAGGAAAAGCTATGAAGCTATGTAGGATATTGTAGTTTGAAAGGAAAGGGAATACTTGAGGAATGGAAGTTTAAAAAATGGTAAGAAAGCAGGTGTTTAGGAAGTAATGGAGTGAAGAAAAACTAGAATGTTAAGTCATGGTGTCTAAGGCTGTGGAACAATTTTCTGGTGATCAGAAAGTTTGAGGGTCTGGCTCTGGGCATGGATTGCTGAATGAAGTGACTGTAAAGCTGGCAGAGTTTAGAATTCATGGTTGTTGGATGGGTTGTCATATTGACACTGAAGGAGCACACAATGGCTGAAAATGCAGGGAGATACATACTGAAAGCCAAATGCCAAAGTCCTCAATGAATGAAGGAGGGAATGACTGGGCAATTATGTAATGAGAATGAAAGAAAGGAGTAAAAATTTTCCAAGATTGTTTATTAAGTCCTTTTTACCTCTCACAAATTAAGAGTCACAAGGGTAAGGACTATGTCTTTGTTAATGCTGCAAATATTTGTTGAATTAAAGAATAAACAAATGATGACCTCATCATTTTGAATAGGTATTTATTCATATTATTTATGAAAACTTTGGGTTTTTCTTATTATAAGCAAATACAAATGATCAATATATATTATTCCTAGCAACAAATATTCAGCTATAATATACTTTAGTGACTGAATACGTATTCTACTATAGAATATAAGAGTATATTGTAATTTAAGCAGTTTTTTATTTGGGGGTATTTATGTTGATTGTAACCGATTTTTTTTACCGGTGAAGGAATAATCTAATAGTTAAATTTTTGCCTTATTTGGTTAGGATATAGTCTTAGAAGTGGATTTTTTGATAAGGCCTTCCTAGTAAGTTCATTATCTTTTAGTCCTATTTCTAATGGGTTTGTTTATTTGCTTTCGCATTCTGTCCTGGACTGGAATCAGAAAATTGGACAGTGTTGTAAGTACTGATTGATGTAGGCATGCTAATCGCAACAAGAGTGAGAACTGGTAAGTAAAAGTTCTTCACAGGAATAATGATGGGTGTTTTAAGAACTTGGAGCCAAGTGCATTTTTTCATAAGCACAATAAGAGGGAATTTATGAGTTAAATAACAGGATATAGTGGTCAATTCGAAAATGCATATTCTAATTAAATAAAAACCTTTATGAATAATCTGCATTTGTTGATAGTATCCAATTTTAGGAGACATTTTAATAAATCATGTTTAATCATCAAGGTCACTCCTCAAACTCAAACTTTCACAAAAGTGTAATTAATAGCAGAGAAGAATGAATAATTGCCTAGAAGCTTGGTCTCAAAGCTAGAATTTTCTACTTTCATGTTTTGTCTTAAATTTAATATGTTATATTACATACCGTAATAGTCATGATTAATATAAATATGATGCTTAAAAATTAAAAAAATATCTCATGAAATTAATATCCGAGAAATTGCCCCATGTTTATTCAGTCACTTTTAACATGCTAGCATACCGCAAGCTGGGCTTTCAGAGGTTCTAAGTTATTTCATGGTTGAATAATGTGCTCCTTTTCCATTTTCATTTCTGTTCTTTAGCCAAGGCTATTTATAGTAGTGTATGGCAGGGGATAGATTAATTGATGCTTACTCACTTTGAACTTGACAGTGTCACAGAGACTGAAAATTGAGAGTGAAAATTTAATATCATCACACATTGTGTTACAAGAAATGTTAAAGAAAGTTTTTCAGACAAAAGACAAATAATACCAAATGGAAATATATATTTCCACAAAGAAATGATAAGCACTAAAAATGTTAACTACATGGATAAATGTGAAAGATTTTTTTTTCTATTTAATCTTCTTTTAAAGATAATCAATTGTTTAAAGTAATAACAGTGTATTATGTGTGATTATAACATGCATAAGTAAAATATATGAAAACAAAGCATAAGGACTGATTAATTTGAAGATGTAGACTATAAATCCTAAAGCAACCAGTAGAATAACAAAACAGTTATAGTTAATAAGCCAACAAAGGAGAAAAAAATGGAATCACAAAAATGTACTCAATCTAAAAGAAAGCAGCAAAAAGGAAAAAGGAACAGATGGAATACTTAGAACAGATGGAACAAATAGAAAATAGCAAAATGGGAAACATAAATCTAATCATGTAATTACCTTAATTGTAAATGATCTAAAAAATACTAATTAAAAGGCAGGGATTGTCATATTGGATGGAAAGCAAGGTCCAACACACTTTTACATGCAAATACAAAAACATTAAGAATAAGAGGATGGAAAAAATATACTATGCTGATGCTAAGACTAGTCAAAAGAATACTGGTGTGGCTATATTAACACAAAATAAATTAGATTTGAGAGCAAAGACTATTATCAGGGATAAAGTAGTCCATTTAATATAAATAAAGGGGCCAGTTAATGAGGATATAATCTGAAATGTTATGATCCAAATAACAGAGCTTCAAGGTATATGATGTAAAAACTGATAGAACTCTGAGAAGAGATCTCACCTTCAATAATTGCTAGAACAGGTTGAAACTTAGCAAGAATATTGTAAACTCAAATAGCGTTATCCACCAATATTACCTGACTTTTGTAGACAACTCTACTAACAAAAGTAGATAGAATACAAATTCTCTTTAAATTCTACATGAAACATTTACCCAGAGAAACCATATTCTAGGCTAGGGGTCAACAAACAATGGCCCTGGGGCCAAATATAGATTGGTTTTGTATAGCCTATAAACTAAGAATGGTTTTCACAGGTTGAAAGAATCCCTCCTCCTCTCCCCACCCCCCAAAAAAAAGAAAAGTAAATACGTGATGGAGACTGTATGTGAGCCACAAAGCTTAAAACAGTTTACTATCTGATGCTTTACTTACAAAAAAATTTTGCTGACTTCTGTTTTAGGCCATAAAACATGTCTCAACACATCTTTAAAGGATTCAAATCATGCAAAGGAAATAAATATTTGGAAACAAAACAACATGCTTCTATATAACCCATTGATAAAGAAAGACTCAAAAGTGAAATTAGAAAGTATTTTGTACTGAAGGAAAATAAAAATACGACATGTCAAGTTTTATATAAAAGAAATGCTTGTATTAGAAAATACAGCCTCAAATCAATGACTTCAATTTCACTTTGAGAAACTAGGAAATAACTAATTAAACTCAGAGAAGCAAAAGAAATAAAGATCAAAGTGATGATCAGTGAAATGGAAAACAAAAATCATTTGAGAATATCTATGTAATCAAAACCTGGTTCTTTGAGATTAGTAAAATTGATAAACTTTTAGCCAGAATGGTCAGGAAAAAAAGTAAAAAGGCACATATCAGAAAGACTAATATCAGGAATGAGAGAGGTGACATAATTACAAATTCTACAGATATTTGAAGGACAATAAGAGAATATTATGAACAACTTTGGGCCAAAAAATTCAACAACTTAGATGAAATAGCCAAATTCCTTGAAAGATATAAACTACCAAAGCTCACTCAAAAAGAA
Organism: Cynopterus sphinx; assembly: GCA_030015415.1. Lineage (NCBI taxonomy): Eukaryota > Metazoa > Chordata > Mammalia > Chiroptera > Pteropodidae > Cynopterus > Cynopterus sphinx. Next base: position 83,889,746 of record CM057381.1, on the reverse strand, counting down.
ATAGATAACCTGAATAGTCATATATGTTTTTTAAAAATGGAATTAATGATTCAGGACAATCCCACTTCTGATTCATAGGGCTTCACTGGTAAATCCTTCCAAACAATTAGGGGAAAAATAATATCTATTATATATAAACTCTTCCAGAAAAGTGAAGAGGTAGGAATATTTTCCAACTTGCTCTGTGAAGCCAGCATTACCCTGATACCCAAACCACACAAAGACGTGATTAAAAACCAAACAAACAAAAACTCAGACCAGTTTCCCTCGTGAACAGAAATGTAAAAATTCTAAACAAAATTTTATCAAATCAAATCCAACAATTTATAGGAAGGACAATATTATTGGGTGGGGGTTTTCCCCAAGAATACTTGGTTTAACATTTAAAAATTAATCATTGTAACTCATATTAAAAAAGAAAAACTGATCATTTCAATAGATGAAGAAAAAACATAACAAAATCCAGTATTCATTCCTGATTTTAAAAACTCTCAGCAAACTAGAAATGGAAGGGTACTTCTTCATCCAGATAATGGACATCTACAAAAACCTGCAGATATCCTCATACCTACAATGAAAGACTGTATGCTTTCCCCTTAAGATAAGGAGCACAAAGATGTCTGCTTTTACCACTTTTATTCAACATTGTAGGTTCTGACCAGTATAATCAAGCAAAAAGATAAATAAAACACATTCAGATTGGAAAGGAAGAGGTAAAACTGACATAACCATCTATCCATTCCATTGGGTGGTATCTACAAAAAGCTACTAAGTAAATTTAGCAAGATTGCATACATGTTAAATAAATACAGCAATCATTTATATTTCTACATTCTAGCAACAAACTGAATATGAAAATACAAAAAAATATAGCATTTACAAGAGCATAAAAATATGAAATACTTAGGAACCAATCTGACAAAAGGTATGAAAGATCTGTACACTAAAAACTGCAAATATTGCTGAAAGGAATTAAAAACAACTTAAATAATTGGAGAGATTTACCTGACTCATGGATTCAAATTATTAAGATGTCAACTCTCCCTAAATTGGTCTACAGGTTCAACACAGTCCAAATTAAAATCCCAATAGGCTTTTAAAAAATTGACAAGCAGTTTCTAAAATTCATATAGAAGTACAAAAATGTAGACTAATAATAACTAACTATTTTGTAGACAAAATAACTAACTTTGACAAAAGATCAAAGTTGGAGGGATGACACAACCTGATTTCAAGCCTTATTATAAATCTGCAGTAATCAAGAGTGGTATTAGTATAAAAATAGACAAATAGATCAATGCAACAGAAATCAGAGTCCAGAAATAGACCCATATATATAAAGATAACAGATTTTTGACAAAGAGCAAAGATAATTCAGTGCAGTAGATTTTTTCAATACATGGTGCTGGAAGAGCTGGATATCCATATAAAAAATATTGACTTTGATTCATATCTCATACCATGTGCAAAAATTAACTCAAAATTAATTATAGACCTAAATGTAAAACCTAAAATTACAACTTCTAAAAGAAAACATAAAATTTTTTTGTGAGAGTCAGAGAGTGATTTCTTAGATGTGATACCAAAAGCACAATTTATAAATGAACAAATTGATAGACTGGACTTACTCAAATTTTACAAACTTCTGTTCTTCAAAAGCATTGCTAAAAGAAAGGACAAACCACAGCCTGGGAGAAATATTTTCAAAGAGTATAATCAATGATTTATATTGAGAAAGTAACAAAAACACTCACAACTTAATAATAAGAAAACAAAAATCTCAAATAAAAAGTGGACAAAAGACTTGAGTAGTCACTTCGCTAAGAAGATACCTGGACAGTAAATAAGCATATGAAAAGGTGCTCAGTTTTATTAACCTCATTAGTCTTTAGGGAAACAAAAAAAAAAAACCCATGATGGAACAGCTAGATATCTGTATATTAAAAAATGTATACACAGCTCTTAAACCAGCTGAAATCAAAAGTAGTGTTGCAGGATGTGGATAAATTGGAACTCATACACTCCTTGTAGGAATGTAAAATGATACAATCAGTTTGGAAAATAATTTGGGGATTTTTTAAAAAGTTAAACATACATCAACATATAATCTAGCCTTTCTATGCTAGGTATTTTCTCAAGAAAAGAAACCATGTATTCCTACAAATATCTGTACATGTTCATAGCAGCTTTATTTTTAACAGTCTCAAATTATAAACAAATGAATGGATAAGTAAATTGTGATATATTCATACAGTGAATCCTACTCACAACAAAAGGGAATGAACTATTGTTACATGCAACAATATGGATGAGTCTCAGTATTCTGAGTGAAGACAGACAAAAAGTTCAGAACATACCATATGACTCCACATATATAACATTCTAGAAAATTACAGACTAATCTATAAGGATAAAATACAGACCAGTGGTTGCCTGAGGAAGAGAGCTGTGAGGAGGGAGGGATTATAAAGAGGCAGGGGAAATCCTTAGGGATGATATGCTCACTGTCTTATTCTGGTGATGGTCTCACTCAAATTCATTTTACTCTAAAATATATATTTCACACTCAATCACCTCTATTTACATTTGTAGTTAAGTAGAAGAACTGATGGATGCTATAATATTACTGATAACTAATAGCTTAGTCTGTGTCATCCACTTTCCTCACACACCTTTACCACTCAATATGTTGTCTGGTATGTTTGTTGAGTATAGATTAGAGTATACATAGCACCAGCAGGCAACTATGAGTTCAAAATTATTTGTTGCTTTATTTTGATGCAATTCCATTTGTAAGGTTCATAGTATTGCTATATTTTTGAAGCTAAGCAATTAAAGATGTGACTTTGGAGGATCTCTTTGGGCTAATAATAAAGCCAATAACTTATTTCTATACTTCTATAAGTAGAATTAAACAGGTATGTTCTTATATCTCTATAATTGAACTGGAGGAAATTTTTCACTTTTCTTAGAAATTTTCCTCTCGTATGTGTGTTTTAATTATGGTTACTAGTCTGGAAAATATGAAATGTGATCAAAGTTACCCCAAATGGATTTTCTTGGTTAAAGTCAAGAGGAAGAAAACACAGAAATATTTCTCAGTTTCTGAAAAATTATTCCATAATTGGATACAGCTCAATCGACATAAAACTTTTCTAATAAAATTGCTTTTAGGTGACTTTTGGAGGGAAAATCAGGTAATAATTAAGAAAGTATCACTGGAATCAGATCTGGACTCAAATCCTGGCTCTGCCTGTTACCTTGAAGACGTAACTTATATTGGGTCTCAGTTCTGCCCATCTGTGAAATGGGTTAGTATATACCTCATAGAATTGCTGTGAATACAAATATTTGAGCACTTAATACTATGTCCATCATACTGAGTAAGTGTTCCATTGCTAGCTACTATGAAGATACTTTATAGGAATATAGGAATCCAAAGCCATATTAGATATCACAGATTCCAAAAAATTAGTTCAGAGATTATCAAACTTGATCTTTTCCTATTTAAAGAAACCTGTAGGATAGCACATTGTAAAGTCAAATCCTCTTTAAAGGTGGTTTTCTATTTACATAGTTCCATAGTCAAGATTTGCTTTGAGAATAGAAATGCATATTGACCCTGACAGTTTTACATTAAAGCAAACTCCATATTTAAGAGCTAAATAGTTCAGATGGCCTATGTTAATGTCTTTTTATATTTTATGCTTTTTGAAGCCATAGCCTTTATACAAAAGGACACTGATGAAAGAAAAGTTGCAAGTATTTATTTTGTGTGTTTTATCTTAAGGCATGTAATTTGTATAAGCTGGCTACAAGCATATTTGATTAAAAATTCAGAACATTGAGTGAGATAATCCAGAAAAACTGTCTTCCAATATTATTCATTCAGTTTGTTATTCTCACCTATTAAGGGGTCAGCCAAAATGAAGAAAATGTTTAATAAAGGACCTGAAGGAAAGAGTTCCAAAGCTAGATCACCTCCTTTGAAATTGTTCTGAAATTCATTTTACAATCGAAGTTCATGCACAGCCATTTGATCTTCTTCACTGCATTCCCTCATTAGTTCATAGTGTTTCAGCCAATTTCTACATGATGACTTTCACATGTACATCAACAAGCCCAACAGTTTATCAAGAAAGCTTGAGTCCTCTATGTTCTAGTGACATCCCACTTAGATCTGACATTAAGTTAATTTTTTTTTCTTTAAGTTACTTCTTCCAATTTCTTGGCTATTGTCAATGACAATTTTTTTAGACCTGCAAGCTTACACTTTTAGGTTCATTTCCTCACTTTTTTCCCTTCTCATAGGTAAACAGCTGTTAAACTTGTCACTTCTTATAATTACTTCTTTTTAATGTAGTTCACATATGTCCCTTTTCATTCTTAAAATGCTCATTTAATCCAAGCTCTTTAATGTCAAATTTGTATTACATCCTCTTGTTTTGTTTTCTTATTACATTGCATTTTATCATAGCCTCTTGGTATTCTCCCTGGCGCCTACCCAGTCTTATCCCCTCTCCTACCAGATTATACAGAACATAAAATACTTTTTTTTTTCATCAAACACTTTGTAAAGAAGTGTTGCTGGGTGAATAAGGAAAACCTGGTTAACTAAAAAAGGGGAATTTAAATGGGTCTCCTTTCCTTTCAGTGATTCTAACCTGGAAGTAAAGAACAGAACCTTCAGGAATTAATTCACAACTTAAGACAAATACTGAATGGAAGATTGTTGCTAGGAAGAGACCAATAATATAACTATTGGAAAGATAAAAGGAGACATAAATTCAACTCTTGCTAGCCATTCTTTCCCTTTTCACTCTCCACGTAACTCAACTGGGCATCTATAAATGTGCAGTACTTGTTTGTTATACTGGTCTTTATTAAGTTATCTAGGAGGCTAGGAAAGCAGTCTGTAGTGATGAAAGGAATTCAAGTCACACCAAATATCTTTATCCTGTTTAGAAACATCCTAGCATTTAAGGCCTCTTAATTTAAGCCCATTACAAGTTATTTTCCTTTCTATTTCATTTTTCTCTACTCTCTTATGTTCTGTATACTATCAGATATCATATCTGGGAGATGAACTGCCTGTTCCTCCTCTGCAATAGTTTCTTATATTGCTTTATCTCTAGGGCCTTGAATAGTGCCTAGCACATAATAAGCACTAAATTGATATTTGATGAATGAATGGTTATCTTTTCTCTATGGCAAACCACATACATCACTATTTAAAAAAATTCTAAATGAGATTTGCCTATTCCAGTACACTTCTATCCATTATCAATCTAGTTTTAAGTCACTTCACCCCCCTTAGCAATTATTTATAGTTTGCATTTCGTTACATTTATTATGTTACTTTTACATACTTCCACAACTTTTCTACATATGTTGAATTTTCAACTAAAAGATAATGCCTCAAATGTTATATGTGGTATATGCCTCATGTGCTGCCAAAAGGCACTTAATAGAGAGATCAAATCCCTCATATTCTCTGGATCAGTGTGGCCCACATTTTTCAGTTTAAATAAACAGGTTCTAATATTTGCTATTTCACTCAGATATTGAAACTTTGAGTAAAATTGTTCCTTCAGTGTTTAGTTTTAAGACCAATCAAGAAAAACAGCTTTCTAAAGAAAAACATTTTAAAGTTACAGAAACATCTATATGTTGGTTACATTCCTCCAGAAATAATTAATGTAACATGCAAGCTCTGGACTGGTCAATTTGAACCTTTCCTTGGAATCTCCATAAAAATGCCCATGTATCAGAGACAATGAAATAATGTTACCTAGAAAATATTATTAACTCTTAAAACCTTAATTTCTTCATAGAGAAGGACCAGAGATAATATCCTGGGTTTTTGAAGTACTAAAGCTATTCCTTAGATGTCTCATGAAGGAATTAATATAGTGGAACATATTCAAGGAATGGCTGAGGTGTCAGAATTAGACTGTAAAAAGCATACAATTTTCAAATAACTAAAGCCATTCACTCTCTGGCCTAAATGTAAAACCTAAAATTACAACTTCTAAAAGAAAACATAAGAAAAGTTTTGTGACTGAGTTAGAAAGTGATTTCTTAGATGTGGCAACAAAAGCACACTATCATCTGGCAACAATAAAGTTGGGCAACCTACACATTAAAGCAGTTTCTAATAATGCCAAATAAATAGCAGGTATTTTCTAGGTTGTCTCTGTTGCCTCCTCCGTGAAAATGTACAACATTTAGGCTATTCCTTATATTTCCCCCATACCTCAAAGTGTGTGGTTGCCAAAGAAAAGGGTAATATTACTACTTCGTGTGTAGTCTTTCAAAATACACACAAAATCAGACATTAACATGAAAATGTGAAGGGAAGAAAACATCAAACTATAGAATTAAGTTTTAGTCTTACTGACATTTACATATCATGCTTCCTGTTTATGATTTCAGAAGTGCAACCATGCAGTGTTTCTATTAAATACAGTATAATTGAGAACAGTTTGAGGATTAAAATGACAACTTACCTAAGAGGAGAAAAAAGCCACTGTACTTACTATCACCTTCCTTTGTGGAATTACTATCTTTGTTGTGTAAAAAGTTGAATATTTTTCAAACATCATTTACTAATAGTGTAGTTAAAAGGGAGCTTGGTGGCTTTGTGCCCCTAAAACAAGCAACTAGACATGAGTCTTATTTCTGAATCTGACTAGTTAATGGAATAAGAAAACCAAGCCATACCCCCTTGTGTGTGTGTGTGTGTGTGTGTGTGTGTGTGTGTGTGTGTGTGTGTGTGTTTATATGTAAAGGTATATATTTATATGTATATGTAAAGGTGATGCTTCCAAAAATTGCTTTTTTCCTCATTTTGAGGTTTCAGTTGACTATTGCATTGTATTCGTTAACAATTCTCCTGAAGGAGGGAAAAGGTAGAAGTAAATACAATTCTTAAACAAAAGCCCTTTCTTTCACTACTATCTTGTTCTATTTGAAGCATAATTATGTGAATTTATTTTGGGATATTTCAGAATTTCTGTGGGGGTGGTGCAGGAGCAGGGAGAGAGAAAGGCACCTAAATGAGCAATGACTGCTACCTAGTCACTAGACCATGTTCTTACTTTCTTGGCTGGACATATAAACTTATTCCCAGCCTTCTTTGCAGTTAGGTATGGGCATGTGACTAAGTTACAGGCAACAGAATGAGAATGGGAATTATAAGCACTACTTTGAGTCCCCTCTTCTAAAAAACTTCCCTGCCTACAGATTGAAATAGAGAAGATTCCCCAGGGAGACCTTGGAATTTGGTACTGAAAGCCTAGGTACTTGACCTTGGAAACTAAGTATTGAACTACTTTTTTATTTTAATAAGAAACAAATTTGAGTCATTCTACATTTTGTGGTTGATTTTGTTATGGCAATTAGCCTACACTAATTCAATATACAGCACATATACAGTGTCCCTGTGATGCACAACTACAGGTCATAATGTATGTAAATGGCATTTCTTGAAGCACAGTCAAGTGGCTACAGGTATGTATACATATGGGATAGACATAAAGGTCACCCAGTAGGAGCTGTGCAATGTCCTGCCAAACTAACTCCAACTTGGGTTTTATCGTATACAAGTATCAATATGTATTAAAAGCACTTCTTTTTTTGTGTCTGTGGTAATAGATTAAGATGGAATGGATCATCCAACAAGAATCTTAAAGGGAAAATGTATACTTGGGATCAAATAAGACATCTTTTTTTGGATTGGTTCAATTGTGTTAGCTACATACCTTTCTTATAAACGATGGCCTGGCATGCATTAAGCTAAAAGAGAGTGTTAGAAGAACCCCCACTCTCCATGCTTTCCCACTGCAATTTACTGTTATAAGTAATAAAAACTTTAATGGGCTTCACTTTTCCTCATCTGTGAATGAGATTTGTGTTATATGACTTCAAAGTTCCCTTCACTAGAATTCTACGTATGACTACAATGTCTATAGCTATTGGTAAAAAATAACTGTTAATGTGAATGTTCCTTTGGTTTCCAAATTGATACTAAGGAGATGTTTCATAGTAACTTGAAGTTTTTTGCAAAGATTCACAATTCACAATCAAAGAGGCATAACAGAAGTTCTACTCTTCTCCCAAACAAAAACTATCAAGTTGAAAAGATTTTTAACTCATTCAGAATATATTTTTAGAGTAATTTTAAAGCAATGTGTCACTTCTTTGATTTCTTTACTCAGTGAGTAGAGATGTACCAAAGCTAATGCAGAATGTGCTACCTATTAAACTAATATACCATGTTACAAAAAAAAGTAAAAAACTAAGTAGTGGATTATTTAGTTGTTGACTGAATTTAACATTAAAACCTTAAATTTTACTTCTCTTAATTGTATACTTATGCTGTAATGTTTTACTGTAATAATGGTTAATAGTATACCAAGTTCAGGGTCATGGAAAAAATCACCAAAGTCATAATTATCCTTGTCACAGTTAACTAAATATACGTATATGGCTTAGTGCTAAATCACATGTGGGGTATAGTTGACAGAAATGAATCTTTACTTATCTTTCTGCTGGTGGGATTCTGATTTCATGGATTTCAGTTTTGATTAAAACTAAACTGTACATCATCCAGACTTGTTGCAGGCATGGAATTGGCTTTAATGTACATTCTTTTGCTGCAACAGAGCTGCAGAAATATGGACATTGTTCAGGGATAATATTATTTTAGAAAGGAGGAAGGACAGACTATATAATATTGTCTAGACTGGAGTTTTTATGTTAAGATAAAGCCATGTATAGGTTGGAGTAGACAGCAGAAGAAATCACAGTAACTTTTTTTTTTTACAGGAAAGGAACAAGACAGAAGAGAAAACCTGCAATAGTATTTTAAGTAATAGTAGAGAATTATGGATTCTAAAATACCCTTACACAATTGTAGAAATTGGGAAATAATCTTTAAAATGGGGTATAGATAAATTTTGGCATATCCATATGTTGGAATGATATGCAGATATTAAAAACATGTTTTCAAAATATTCAATAATATGAGAAAATGGTCATTATAGACTATACTTCTTTATTTCTGTCAAACAGGAATCAATCTACTCTTTCCAACCTCTGTACTCTTTTTCATACCGTTTCCTCCCCACTCCCAGAATAAAGAGGAGCATAATGGAAGAAATGTTTTAAAGAGGGATGCATAGACAGTAAATTTTAAATGTTGAAGAGATTCAAAATCCATAGTTTTGCAAAGGAAGCCAATGCTCCAGAAAATTAAATGTCTCATCCAAGGTCTCAATTCTAGCATTGCCGTTTGTTTAAACCTGGTTTCCTTATTCCCCAAATTTGGCATATTGTACCCTCTACTATAACATGCTACACTTGAGGTTGGGTCAGACCAGATTACAGTTCCCCCTGATCCATGGGGGATAAGTTTTAAGACCCCAGTGGATGCCTGAAACCTTAGATTGTACTGAACCCTATGTATACTATGTTTTTTCCTATGCATACATACCTTTTTACTTGAAGGAAGCTCCTTATGGATTCTCAAAGGCACATCTAAATTGCCAGTATCACTACTCTTGAGCTTGGGGGCCATTATTAAGTAAAATAAGAGTATCTGAATACAAGCACTGCTTACCTTGACAGTTGACCTGATAAGGGAGATGGCTACTAAGTTACTAACAGGCCTATCACATATATACATGTGGATACACTGGACAAAGGGATAATTCACATCCTAGGTGGGATGGAGCTTGATAGCACAAGATTTTGCCAAGCTAATCAGAAAGGCATGCAATTTAAAACTTATGAGTTATTTATTTCTGGAATCTTCCATGTAATACTTTTTGGATCATGGTTGGCCCCTGGTAACTGAAACCAGGGAGAAGTGAGTCCTGAAGGTTGGGCCAAAGAGTATGAACTTTACCCTAGTTTATCCTTTTTTTAGAGGAGGTGGGGTATAGGGCACAAGGGAATGAAGAATCATAAAGTATTCATAGAGCTCATCTATATTTCCTAATAATTCTATATCTTTAACTTTTTTCTTACTCAGTACAACTTTAAAAATTCTAGGGAGAGCCCAAATCATTTATCTCAAATAATACTGAGTAATGGAAGTTACTAGATTACAACTTATAACTATTATATTTATTTACTTGCTTTTGTCTCTTCCACTAGAATGTATCTTCCAGGTGGGGAAGCCTGTGTTTTTTTGTTGTTGACTCCAGTGCCTAGCAAGTGTCTGACCCATAAAAGATGTTCAATAATATTTCAATAAATTCAATAAGTAAGTGAATAAATAATAGCTACTAAAATGCAGCAATCCTTTATTTATTATTTTAACTAGATTTCTTCTGGAAGTTTTCCCAAGTTTGTAATTTCATCACCAATAAATTAATTTTAGAATTGGGTGAATATGCTCTATTTTCATATGCTCTGCATTTCAGTCTAGCACAGTTGAACTGTTTTATAATATTTATTTAAAACCTTAAAACTCTTAAAACCTCTTGTTCCAGACTTGCTAAGTTTGGGAATGATCTTGGCCTGTAATTTTATTTTTATTTTCATTTACAGATGAATGTGTACACTTATGCCATGAATCAGTGGTATATATGTGAGATTAAACTGATAATGAGTCAGGAGGCAATACTGTTGCATGAGTATGTTTGGAAATATGAAAAAAAGATGGTGATACGTTGAAAAATGGAAGCATTAGGCTGAAATAAGTATAGATTTAGACTTATATTCACATTAAGTGTGAGTTTCAAACCTGACAAAAAGGTAAATACTTTAAAAAGCAGATTTTCTTGTAAAGGCAAGATAAAAAACCAAACCAAACCAAACCAAACAAAAACACTAAACCTAATTTTAAATAATGTTAGTTTTAAAAGGTAGAGCACATAAATATTTTTGTTAATTTAAATATAAAAGTATGTAGAAAATTAAAAGAGATATATATGTTTTTATGGCAAAATTTTACCAAATGGAGTTTAAAATGTTACCCTTATAGACCACTTCTAGGAATTTATCCTAATTTAGGAAATAATCTGAAATGTTAGAAAAGATTTGTGCATAAAAAAGTTCATAGCAACAAATGAAATAAATGACCACTTAAGGAAAAAGTACTCCATACCAGGAACATTATGCAGTCATTGAAAATGTTTTGAAGAGTTTTAAATAACTTGAGGAAACATTTCTGATAAATTATTATGAAAAAAGTCAGTGTACAAAAACAAACAGTTTAAATTTCATAAGATTCAAAAACTGCATGGAAATATGTGAATTGCAATAGTCATCTGCCTCTAAATAAAGGAATTATTGGTAATTTTTTTCTTGTCATTTTAAAATATTTCAACATTTCCAAAATTTACTTACATATACTACTTTTATAATCAGAAAAAGAAATCCATTACTTGTTATAGATAGGTGTTTATGTCTTAATGATATGTTTTCAGTATCATCACATGAGTATATTGCTGACCAAAAGTTTGATATTATATAAATCCAAATAATGGAGTTTTCAAAACACTGATCCATATCCTATAACTTATAAAGTTATAATTATTTAGTATAATTTACTGATTATTTTGACATGGTATTCATTGATAGATGGTTAGAGAGGGGATGCCTGAATTAATTTACCAAGTTCCTTGAATTTGTCAGTTAGTTACTGTCCCAATAAGAATGTAATGATGTCAAAAAGCTCTCCACAAAATTGCCATTAGTTTGTGTAGTGGATTTTTGCAAACTACTATTTTGTACTTCAAAAAGAACGGTTTTTTAAGTGCTATTTTTTTATAAACACAAAAGAAAAATATTTGTTCTTACCTTGTTTATTTTGGCTAGCTGTGAACTTCAGGTAATATTCTGTAATCTGGCATCACCAGTAAAAAAGGTTTCTTGTGGAAATAACTGTCAACAAGACTTACCTTGTAGGGGAGTTATAAGTTTTAGAGATCATGTATATAAAATGCCTAATGCAGTAAATGATCGTTATTATAATATATAATGTTACGTTGGCTTCTTGCCTTTATATTCCTATATACAGGGTAAACTGAAAAAATGTGAAGCGCAGTTTATTTAAAAACATCATTCTAGACTTTCAGATAAAGATGAGGAGTGGAGGCAGACCATGAAATCTTCTTCCCCAAACACTTTACAAAATGGGTAAAACAAAGAACAGTCAAAACTTCTTTAATAACATTACTGGAAATAGCCATAAAAAGAAAATGTCCACAAGCTAAGCCAATGAAGGCCAAAATTATACTATTATTTCAAAATAAATAATTTGGGACAGCAAGAAATAGAATAGACATAGCTGGAAATTGAATTCTCACCAAAAGGAAACACTGACAACCCCTGCACTTTCCCCTAGTCAACTCATATTTCCATTCTCCAAGATGATCATGTCTCATCTGTCCTAAATCTCCCGTCTCTCTGTACTTCATTTCGAACTCTTGTTTCAAATCTCCCACATCTCACTGCACCTCACTTCAAACTTGTTTCATCGATAAATAGAAGCTGTCTCAAGAGAAACTCATGTGTCCCACACTGTATCCACAAAGCTGCTTTCATCTCTGCTCATATACCCTCCCTTCCTTTATAAATGACTAGCTATCCCTGTTCTTTTCTAAGGCAAGCCCCTCTACTGAGACTAAGATCCTACCTTGTCTTGTATAGTGAAGGACTGTGTTCCTGTGATTATTCCCTCCATTTCCTGCACCCTCAATTTCTCCCTCTCTACTGGATTATACCAGTCAGTAAACATACTGTAATACTTCCCATCCTCAAAATACCATCACCCTAGATATCCCCCTCTACTTACATGGTGAATAGGATCCCATTTTTCTGCTCCACTTTATAATAAAACTTTGCAAAGACTGTCTATACTTGCAGTTTCCACTTCCTCACTTTACATTATCTATTCCAGTTAGAATTATTGTCCCCATAACTTCACTTTAACTGCTCTTAAGATTACAGTTACCTTCTTGCCACATCATTTTACTCTCCCCAAATGTTTGGGACCCCCGGGCTTATTTCCTCACTCTTTTTTTAATTCACCATCAATATTCATTTTTCTCTAGGTCATCTCATCTATTTTTTTTTCTGGTTCTAAATCCTGTCTAGGTTCTCAGGGATCCTAACATTTGTAGTCTATCCTTGATATCTCTGTTGAGTGCCAAACTCATATCCAACCTTCTGCTCAGGAGCTCTACTTAGCTCCCTAATAAGGACCTCAAAGTTAACACATTCAAAACAAATCTCTTAATTTTCTTCTTCACTTAAATTTACTTCTATCCAAGTCTCCTCCATGTCACTAAGTTGTATTATTTTCATCTTATTGCTCAAGGCAAAAACCTAGAAATCATCCTTAATTCCTCTTTGTGTTATCTTGAGCAATAAACCTTTACTCTGCTTTGTGGTGTAGGATAGGGACTGGGCAACCTCATTTCTACTTTGCTGGCTGAATCCTGCTACAGGATGTCAGTAGGAGTATGAGAGAAAGACTGAGAGTCAAGAAGAGAGAACAAGAACTTGCTCCTCGTTGGTTGGTGTTCTGCACTTGTCAGCCCTGCCCCAGTTAGGGACCTTCATCCTGACAGCTATGGTTATCTCGAAATTTCAACTATTTCCACTTTCCTATAACTAGCTCCAACATAGCCTCTCAGAGATACCAGCAGCAAATGGGCAGCACCCCCTCCTCTGAGGTCAGGGCTCCAGCTCTGCTGAATCTTTCCTCATAGCTTCTGGGTTCTAATAACTTCAAGTCTTCCCTGTATTTATCCAGTACTAAGGGTAGTAGATCTTTCCCTAAGTTATTCTGTTATCTCAGTACTCTCTTTTCCTCATTCACGTTCAATAACATCTATCTGACTAATTCTTTATACACTAGCCCCTTCTTAGCCCCAATTTCCTTTCAATGCTTTGAGTTACCACAGTCAACTGTGGTCTGAAAATATTAAATGAAAAATTCCAGAACTAAACTATTCATATATTTTAAATTGCATGATATTGAGTAGGATGATGAAATCTCACACCATCCTGCTCTGTCTTGCCCACAGCATGAAGCATCCCTTTGTTCAGTGTATCCACTCTGTATATGCTCCCTGCCTGTATGCTAGCAGCCATCTTGGTGACCAGATCGACTGTTGGGGTATCAAAGTGCTCATATTCAAGTAACCCTTATAATAGCCTAATGCTATGTTACAATGCCTACATAACATTTACATCACTTCCTCATCACATAGGCATTGTATCATCTCACATCCTCACAAGAAAGGTGAGTACAATACAATATTTTGAGAGAAACCACATTCACATAACTTTTATTACAGGATATTGTTATAACTGTTCTATTTTATTATTGTTAATTGCTTACTGTGCCTAATTTATAAATTAAGCTTTATCATAGGTATGTATGTATAGGAAAAAAACAGTATATATAGGGTTCAGTACCATCTGTGATTTCAGGCATCCACTGGGGTTCTTGGAACATATCCCCTACAGACAACAGGAAGGAACTACTATACTCAATTTATTGCCGTTGAAATACTTAGTAGCAGCCAGAGTGTCTGACTCCTCTAAAGCATATACCATTTCCCTGCTTCTCATCACACATAGAACAAAATTCAAAACCCTTCCCAGGGCCTACAACCCCTTTTGTGACCTACCCTATCCAATTCTCTCGTCTTCTCTCTCACCACCTTCCAATTACTCATTTGGCTCTAATCATTCTGTCTTGGACATACCACCTACCTTTGTTCTTGCTTTTCTCTACATCTGGATTGCCCTAGGTCTCCTAGTTCACCGCCTCACTTCATTCAGGTCTCTTCTCAAATATCATCACAGAGAGGATTTATCTCACTGCTCTAAAATGTACAATTCCTTTCCCCACCCCACCAATTCCTTACTTGGGTTTCTTCTTTTTATTATACTCGACATTATAAATTTGTTTATTTCTTCCTCACCTGTCCTCAACTAAAAGCTTCATAGCTTTAAAAACGCAGGGATGTGATCTTATTTATCAGTGGTGCTGGCACTCAGTAAATTCAGTTGACAAATGAATTTGATAAATAAATTGCAGTGAATGCAGAATGCCAAAGTAATTGCAAAGATAATATGTAACTGAGACAAAGACAATTCCTGATTCATCTGCCTGAGTACATGATGTGACAAATGGATAAAAAAAGCACTTAAAGATGTAATAGAAGAGAATTCCCACAAAATAAAGAACTTAATTTGCAGTATAAAATGTCCAAAGAAAAATGAACACATAATATTCAATATTGAGGCATATATTTAAGCTATTAATCATAAGAAGGAAAACCTTTTCAGACCTCTGGACAGAAAACTAAATAACTTAAAGAGGGAGGAAATCATGCTGGCTTTAGACTTCCTCTAAACAATATTCAAAGGCAGAAAACAAAGGAAAAATATCTGCACAGTTTTAAGGCGAAGCCAGCATGACCCCCAAGTTGTATATCTAAATAAGTATAATTTAAGAATTAATGAAAAAGACAAACAGCATCCATGAGTCCATGTAGGAAAAGAAAAAAAGGAAAAGAAAAAGAAACTACTTAGTGAAGGGCAGGTAACTAAGTGATTAATCAACATTAATAACTAGGATTTGGGTAGGCAAGTCATGTTATGGATCTTAAAATATAGATAAAGACCAAAAGACCAAAGGAATTAGGGTTACAAAACAGAAATAAACATTAATACCTTGACTTTGTAAAGAAAATAACATATCCAATAAAAATACATTTTTTTCATATGAGCATCTAGTCACATTTTTATATTTGAAACAGATTTTAAAAAGTCTTCAAACATAAGTTTTTAAACTTTGGATATTTTAGGAAATAAGATTGCTTGTGGCTATGAAACATTTTACTAAAAGTTAAGCAATTCCTCCAGCTGATCCTACTTCTACCAAATTCAAAAAGTTAATATTTTTTTTTTATTTAAAAGTAGTATGCATGTTCTCGTCTTAAATAAGATAATCTTATTTGTATAAATGCATAGAAATATGCCTACCATGAAGTTCATTTAATATTGATGGGGAAATCTGGAATCTGTGGAGATTTAAAACTTTCCTGTAACTTTTAATATTGTTTGAATTATTGAAAAATGAACATGCATTGTTTTTATGAAACCAATAAAGATATTATTTTTAAAATACTATTATACACAATAGTGTGAATATACTTAACAATACTGAACTGTTCATTTTAAAATGATTAAGATGGTAAATTGTGTTGTTTTTACCATAATTAAACATAAAAATAATTTAAAATGCTATTATAAAACTTATAAAATAGATCCAGTCATTACAGTAGCTTTACAGTTGGACTTTGACTTTGCCTAATTTTCTCCAAATCAACTTTGCCACCGAAGTATACCCCTCAAATTATACCCTTCACATAATACTCTGTACTTGCCTATACCCTAAGTTTAGAAAGTAGAAATTACTTACTGGCAGATGTTGTTATAAGTTTGCAAAATGAAAAGGTACTTATAAAAAGTAACTAATATGTTGTTACTTTATTCAATATCTTAGTATTGTAAGACTGTAAATATATGGCATTTGATTTACATATTTGGGAGGAAAGCTTTTAATTTTAATGTTTTTTTCCTGATTGTTAAAATAATGTGTACCCATTTTAGTAATATGAAAGAAGTAAAAATTTCAGTAGTCCCTTAACACACTTTGGTATATTTTCCCCCACTCTTTTTCTATGCATATAAATAAATGTATTTTTAAATAAATGAGAAATAATTCTATAACCTAAAAATTTTAACTATACATTAAATATTTCTCTGTGGCATTAAATTTTTAGTGGTTGCATAACATTCTATTAGATTAATGTACTATGGTTTATTTAAACATTCCTTTACTGTTGAATATTTAGATTAATTCCCCTGTAGAGATGCTGTAGTGAATATAAATAAATATTTAACTTCATATTTGAATATTTCCTTAGGATTGGTTCCTGGAAGTGGAACTACTGTATCAAAGATCTGGACATTTTTTAGATCCCTGAAAGGTAATACAATACTAGTAGAGATTATAAATTTCATTACACTCTTAGCAACAGTAGTTATTAGCATGTATTTTCAATCTTTGTCAATCTGATAAGGAGACTCTGTAATTCAACTTGGTAAAGTTGAATGTCTGCTCATATAATCATATTAATAACTTTATTGCCTCAAGGACTTATAATTCTTTGTCATCTCCATGATGTTTAACATAGAGCCTTGCCCAGATGTTGAAGAAATGTATTTTTTATTGGCTTTGGCAATATTTCTTTTAAAATAAATTATATTTTGAACACATGGGAAGGTGAAAAAAACGTAAAGAAGGACTCAAATTATTTTGCTTAATAAAAAGTAAGATTGTATTCATACTGTAGTAGGCAGGGCATAATTGCTATCAACCAGCAATATCATATTTTATTTATTGAGCTTGGTTCTTTATTGAAATCCTATTGACTTTATTAGTTACTGTGCCATTTTCACTATAGTACTTTCTAAAATGATTCTAAATGCTTAGTTTATAAGGTTAAGAAAAAAATTCACTAGATAACTACTTTGAAATAATTTTCTCAACCCTGCCTTCATGAAGGTACCTAGAAACCGACTGGCTCACTTCCAATTTTCCTTTATGTTATCATTATCATGAAGTCATTCTAGAGATAGGGTAATAAGCATTCTGGAATACAGAAAAAATAGCGTCTGTAAAACTATATGGCACAGTTTGCATGGGGTTGTTCTTCCTTCAGAGCTGCATTACGTAATTTAAGTGTTTACTTAAGCTCCTTTGGGCTGCCTCCATGGTAGCTGTGAAGTCACAGAGAATCAGGAACAGTTTCAGCCTGATAATAAAGTCCATTAGTTTAACGTGAATACTGTGTCAGTGTATTTATCAATGCTAATGAGAATCTTTGCAAAGATATATTTGATTCATTTTGTTTTTAAACAGCATTCCACTTCAAAAACCATTAATACACATAAAAAACAAAATGTTCATAAATGTATACTTGCTTACTATCTAGATGTACTTATTTTAAAACCTGTATTCTATAGTATGAATTGACAGTGTGATTTTGACTCAATCTAACTATAATTATGTAAAATCAATCAGCAAAATATATAGAGGTATTAGACAGTCTTTGGGAGAGAATGAATTGTTAAAATGGCCTAAGCACTACTTCTATCTCTAAGTCATAAAGGAAGTCTAAAAGAACATCAAAGATATATAAATTATCTCAGCTCTAGGAGAATTTAAAAAGATACTAGGTTGTAAGAAAAGATTATTTAATCTTGATTACTCAAGGAAAAGTAGTATTTTCAGTTCCTTAGAGAACTCTTGAGCCCCTTTATCCACTAAATAACAATGCGTATTGATTTTAAAGAAAAATAATGTAATGTGCATTGTCAAAGTGGTAAAACAGTCATTTAAAATTTGTATTGTAATAAGTGTTATATCATCTTTAAGGAAATTTGAAAATTCTTATAAAATGCCTAAAATCTCAACCACCTTTTTTGAATTATTTTTTGTGAATAAACAAGTCCAAGTATTTTTAATGAATAAACAAGTCCACGTCAAGATCCTGACATCTAAAAACATAATAGTCCATTTTAAGAAACATCATTTCTAATTATGTAACATTAATTTATTATAAAATTATTTATTGGAATAAACTCCATAGCATTTTGCTTTTTAACACTGAGAAGTAAAGTCATATAAGTAATGGCCTTGCTAATGACCTTTTGAGGTCCAAAGTCAGGAACAATTCAAGGAGGGAACAGCAAAAACTTTTAGGACCTGAGCTTTACCCTAGAGGTATAGCTACTGTGATGGTGCTATCTAGCTTAGGAGAGAGGGGCATCTGTGTTCAGGAGGCCTGACCTGGAAGGGAAGTAATGGTTATAAGGGAGAAGAAAGAAGATTATGAGACAAACTGCCTACTCAGATGGCATTAATGAGTTGCCTTTAATGAATAGAATCTGATGGAAATGATGCTGAATGACTTCCAAGATCAGGTCATAAAAGGCAATACAACTTCATCTGGCTCTCAGTCTTAGGACCCTGGAACCCAGCAACCCTGTTGTACGGAAGCCCAGACTACAAGGAGAGGCCAAGCGTAGGTGTACTGGCTGACAGTCCCAGCCAAGGTCCCGGTCTTCTGTAAGTCCTATTGCTAAACATGCAAGTGAAGAAGTATTCGGATGATGTAAGCCTCTAGCTTGTGAGCTGCCCCAGCTGACACTAAGTGGATTAGAAACAAGCTGTCCCTACAGAGCCTCGACCCAAATTGCACATTCATGAGTAAAAAGCAATGTTGTTGTTTGAAACCACTAAGTTCTGGGGTAGTTTGAGTCCTTCCTTCCACTAAATATCTAGCTCAGGTTAGCTGTAACAAGTAGGCAAGAGATGGAGGAAGCAAAAGAAAAACGCTCTCCCTCTACTTTTCCTTGTTTCCTTAGCCAGACTGAAATCTTAGCACCTGTCAGTACTAAGTGTTGGCAATTAAGTGTGATTTTGAAGGGCCATTACGAACAGAAAAACACTATCATGGGGACCTAGTCTGTCCAGACTCCTTTTCCTTGAAGTCTTAGTGACTGAACAGGGAAAAGAGAAAGAAAACTTGATTCCTTCTACTTCTTTTCTTCTCCCCTAGGTATCCCTAGTTGCAAAAGAGAGAAAGCATGATCTTCTGACATCTCCCTTCTGAATTAGAATCTTTCGAAAGGTGCTTTTTCACTGAAAGGGTACCCAGCCTTTTCAATCTTACAGAGGGACCAAACCAGCAACATGTTTTCATTCCTTATCAAGAAAGCAGGAGTTATTAAAGTTATAAATTAGGGACACCACTCTGTCTTTAATCACTAATCACTGTCCTTCAAAGTTTCCTCTGGCTCTTCCCTATCCCTAAATGTGAGTGGGTACCCAGGGTTCCCTTCTTAGAACCCTTCTCACATAACACTTTCTGGTCCACTTATCCACTCGTGTGGCTTTAGCTACTATCTACATTTTTGTGACTACAAAGAGCCAGACCTTCCTTCCAACCCTCCTGGGATAGTTCCCCGATTGCTCAGATTCCACAGGGACAAAAGAGAGTTCTTCCTTCTGGACCTGAAGCCCAACTCTGCCCAGTCCACATCCTAGACCAGAAAGTTGGTCTTGCCCTCTTACCACACAGCCAGTCAGTTTCCCATTCCCATTTATTTTCCTTGAACACCTCTTCTTTCTATCCCCACTCCCCATAGGTATACAGCAGTGGGCCTAGTCAATTCTTATTTAGATCACAGACTGTTTTACATTCTATTTCCAGGCTCCAACCAGTGTAATTTTTTCAAAGACCTGCAATCTTTTCACACTTGACTGTGCCTTTCCACTAAATCAATCTTTTTATGGTTCTCCCTTTCCTATAGGTTTTAATCCTGAGGCCCAATAGTCATTTACTCACAAAGCAGAGTAGACCCTTTGAAATTGTATGCAAAATTGTAGTATGGGTCTAGCTATAGATGCATTTTTTTCTTTTTTTTCTGGTGAGAGACCACATTGCTTTCCATAGGTTTTCAGAAGGGCATGTGTACTCCGAAAGGCTAAAAACTTGTAGATCTCAGGCTCAATTCTAAACTCCCATCATAGAATACAATGACCTGCATGACCTGGCCATCCCCATCCTACCAGCTACTTCCATCCTACCAACTTTCTTTCTCATCCCTCTCTTCACTCTTCTTAGGTCCCACTCACACTTAATGTCACCTTAGTTCTGCAGTGAAAGCCTTCATATATGATGAAGCCCTTTCCTTCTTAGATGGCCTAATTTTTGCCATCCAAGAAACCACCTTCTTTTAAGAAACACTTCAGGTCACACTACCTAAAGTTGTGCAGGCAAGGTGAGGTGTGAACTCTTGTAGCAATTGCTTTCTCTTAGTATCTACCCTCTTGGATTTCCAAACTGTGTGGGGATGAGAGAAAAGAAAATAAAACCATAAAGTAAAGCCTGTAAAACTAGCAATGATTGATAATTGTGCAGCACTTATACACTGTAGAAGAACCTTGGGCTGTAATATACATTTTTGTAGTGCTTTGTTCGGAGGGAGAAATTGAGTGGTAAACATGTAATTTATAGTTGCCAGAAGACTTTTGATAAATTCCCACACACACCTTCCTGTTAACAATATTGTATAGGAATTTTCAACATCATCCAGTTTTCCTTTATACCTAGCCAACACATGGTGTTATGTATTTAAGAAATCCTGTAATTCATAAACAAGGCAGTTCTGATATTCTGCTGTCTACTAAGAAGACTGCTGGGTCTTCATCTGAATTACTATTCCTGGTTCATACAACACTACCTACCCTCCATCTACCCTGGAAGAGGTTCTGACTTTTTGAGATAAACCTTGTTGACTAACCTGCTTGTGAAATCTGCCAATGTCTTACAGCAATTTCTAAGTCAATTTTTTCTTTCTTTCAAAAAAGTTCTTTTAATCGTTGCCTCTAACACACCTCTTTGCCTTCCTTGGACCGACAGATCTGAGCGAAGTATATTTCCCTGCTAGTAACGCATCAACTTATAAATAGCGCTCACCGCGCTGAGTCACTAAAACCCCGAGTTTCCCCGAATAGCTTATAACGACTGCTGGCACCGCGTCCCCTGGAGCGGTGACAGACTCCTAGCACAGACCCGCGGCGCTACACCGTAGGTCCGCTCCGCTGAGCGGATGCCCGACCACCCGGCGCCCCGGAAACGCGGGCAAGGCCGCCCGTTCCCAGCCGAGAGTCGAGAGAGTCGGACCTTCGGCGCGCGGACGGCGCTCTGGGGACGCGGCCAGACTTGGCCTTGACTGCTCGGGGCCGGCCCCGCCCCCTCCGGGGCCAGGAGCCGCGGGGGGCCGGCACCAGCCTCCGCCCTGCGCCGCCCGCTCACACAATGGGGCGCGTCAGGAGCTGGTGGCCGCGGCTCGGGATCTGGTCCCAGGCCCGGGATCCCGCGGAGCTTGGGGAGGCAACCAAGGGCTCGGGCTCTTAGGAAAACCCCTGTCTGGCCTCGGTCCTCTCCCGCACTTCGAAATGGCAGCGTCGCGGGGACTAGGGTGTTGGGAGCAGAGATGGGGGAGGGAGCGGAAGTGCTACCCCCCGCAGTCAGGGGACGGTGACGTCATTGCTACTGTCAGCCTGTAGCGGGGGCGTCTGCCCGTCACGTGACGCCAGCCCTCCCTCCCCACCGAATCCCGCGCGCGCGCTCCCTCCCCCACTCCCGACTCCCACCTCTCCCCCAACTTTCGCCCTCCCTGCGCCAGCACCGCTGTCAACAGCGCCAGCTCCGCCCCCTCCCCCGCGCCGGGTGTAACCGCCAGGGCGGCGCGGCGGGCGCTCGCGCCCGGATTTCGGGCTCCTGGAGCTGCGTGCCCCCGTCTCCATGTAGCCCCCCAATTCCCAGCGCGCTGGGCGCGTGGACACCGGAGCCAGGCTGCGCGGCGGCGTGCGGCGAAAGCGCGTCTCTGCCCAGCCCCGTTGCAGCAGCAGCAAGACAAGGCGGAGACGCCAAGTCCGAGTTCCGAGGGGGCGAGGCGCGCTCAGTGTCTTCGGGCCCCAGGCTTGTCGCCGCCAGGGGGTCGGCCCCCAGGCTGGAGCGGCAGTTGGGGCCCGCCCCCGCGCCCGGACCGGCGGCCCGCGCCTCCGCGGGGCGCCCGCCTCCGCTCTCCTCGCCGCCGGGGCGGCGCACGCCAGTCCCGCCTGCTTTCCGCCGGCCGCGGTGCGGGCACCGGCCGTGCTACGGGGAGCCAGGCACCGGCCGCCTCCGTGAACCCTCTCGGCCACCCCGCCGTGGACTCCTGGGTTTGCAGATTGGGTGGCTGTCAGTGCTGCGCCTCGTTCTATTTTTTCCTTCAATTCCCTTCTAAAAGTAGAGGCTTGGGGGTGGGGGGAAAAAACCCCAGTGTAGAAAGGGGCGGTACGCACTGACCTGTCAACGGCGGAGGAAGACCCCTGGTCTGGGCGAGCGACCGAGCCCGCGCAGGGACGGGAACCCAAGGTTCGCGCGGAGAGCGGCGCGGCGGCAGCTGTGCCCTCAGCCAGGTGTCCCCCCGCGGCGGGGCCCGCGCCGCCGCGCCCGCCCCCTCCTCTGGCGCCGCGCTCCCCGCCCCATCGCCAGGGACCAGGGAACCCCCAAGCTCGATTTTTTGTGCAGTTTCAGCAAAGCTCCGAGGAAGTTGGTCCTTTTGTTCCACTATTTATAGATTGCGTCAACATTGCGAAAAGGAGAAGGCGGAGCGGTGGCCCCTCCCCCTCCCGCCGCCGGCTCCTGGGAGAGAAAAGCCCCAGCACACGACCTAAGTACACAGCGCGCTGGTCGCCCGCCCGCCCCCGGCCTCTCGCTCGCCGCTTCCCCCGCCTCCCAGCCCCGCCAGCGCGCTGCCAGCCCCGTCACGTGCCCGCCCAGGGAAGCGAGCGCCCTGGGGCTCCGCGCCGCCCGCCAGGTTCCGTGGCGGTGGCGGCGTCTCGCTCAGCCGTGCGCTCGGCTAGTGGGCTCCCGCCGCGGCCCGGGCGGCACGTACCGCGCGCGCGGACACCGTCGCCCGAGCCACCAGGCGGAGCCCCCCGGGTCCGCGGCTCCCGGGTGTGCTCGCTCGCGTTCGCGCTTCCGCCCTCGGCCACCCCTCCCGCTCCGGGAGCGCCACCGCCCTGGCTGCAGGGTGCGCGCGCGTTCGGGCCTCGCCTGGGAGCCAGGGGCCGGACTAGTCCCCGGCGCGGTGGCTTTCCCAGGCGTTGGGCTGCCTGTCTCCCCTGGTCCCCGCACGTGTGGACGAAGGTGGGGGACGGGAAGGTGCGGGGGTGGGTCGCCGCGGCCAGCGGGCTGGCCGGCGGCGCGCGGGAAGCGCCGTGGGGCGTTCCGAGACGCGCAGACACGCTCTGTCTGCTCCGCAGGTGCAGCGAGGCGTTGCGCGAGCTCTTAACCGCTTCTCCGGCAGCTCGGGGCCAAGGAGTTTGCAGACCTGAGCCGCAGTGGCGGGACTGAGTGTTTGAGGAGTTACTGGAAGTTAGATCTGATAAAAAAAACACATTCCAACTTTCCTTCAAAACCTGATGACGAAATGATAGGCCCCGCCATCCCCCCGAAGTGAAACCGAGCTCCCTGCCGGCCTAACGCTCCAGTGCCCGAGCTCGATGTAAACAAGGAGGGCGTAAATACCAAGAGGAAGGCCTTATTACAAAACCAAGTGCAGGGTGCTAGTTCGAGTGTAATTAGCCGTCTCAGCCTCGGGGCTTCTCCCGACGCCGTTTACTTAGATTGCAGTTAAACTTTCCAGAGTGGGAATAAGATAATTTAGCCCATCAGATCACGGGCGAGGGAAAGCCCGGCTGAAGTGGGACGAGAGCAGGAAACGCGTCCGACCTTTCCAGACAGCTGGACAGTGTGGTCAACAATCTGGAAGGGTTATGTTATTTTCCAAGGAGTCTGGAGAGACTGTTGCCGTGCTCTCGTCCTCGTTCGGGCCCAGTGCAGGCCCGGGAAAGAGGGCGGAACTCCCCATGGACCCGCGTCCACCAGCCTCACTTCCTGGACGGGCGCTGGGCTCGTCCAAATCTAGGAACTTTTGCATGGGCCACACTGGGCAGCAGTAGGTTTGCCTTTATCTGAGAAACCTTTCCAGGTTTGGGCGTTTTTTTCCCGCCCCTAAGCAGGGATACCTTAGGCCCTGAAGCCATTCAGTTAGTTTAGCAAAGTGTCCTTCCCTTGCCGTAAGGAGGGAGCGAGGTTCACTAAAGCGAACCTGCGCGGTGGTTGCGGAGCTGAGTGGACCCGCCCCGAACTGGACGGGGCGCGTCGGTCCCCTCTCATCTGACGTTGCTCAGAGCCTGGTGCGGGAGCAGGTCTGAACTTTCTCGGCTCCTGCGCCTTCTCGGTCTCTTAACAGTTGAGTGAAAGGCCCAGCCACCCTCGTCCAGCCTTTCTACTTTGCCTCGTCGTCCGTATTTGAAAGACACTGCCCGCGTACGAAGGCAAATTCGTTTCTTCGCCAATTTTGTTGCATCCAAAGCACGTTTCTTCCGTGAAGAAAACAAGCCAAGGCCTCTTGGCCCTTCCCGCCCCTGCAAAGAACAGGGGTGCCCAGGCCTCGGCCTTAGCCATCCTCTTCACCCCCCACCCTGCTTCCGGCTGAATCGCGACGTCCCTACCACTTTTTTTTTTTTGTCAGGACACACGCTTTTCACTCCCCACTTTGTTCTTCCGCCGTCTTCCCAGCTGCGGAGAGGAGAGAGCGAAAGCAAAACGAAAGCACCCGGGGCGCATCAGCCGCCGCGGCTTCCCCGAGCCGGGCCGTGGGAGGACAACATCTGGGGTCCGGAGGCGGGGGTAGGCCCCCCAGCCGCGTGGAAACTGGGTCCGAGGGGGTCCCCGGAGGGTGCCCGGGAGCTGCCAGAAGCCCCGTCGCTCCTCCGCCCCCCGGGGAAAATCGAGCGTGTGTGATAATATAACAGCCCAAAGAGAAAGTTTGGCCTGGGACTTGAGTTGAAATTCGAGACTGACTGGGACCCTGTAGAGGGGACGCAGTGGCAAAGGAGTGTGGCGCGAGAGCTCGGGTTGGCTCCCGGCGGCGGATTTCGGGCGAGCGAGAGCGTAGCGAGGGCGCGCAGAGGCCGCCGGGGGCGAGAGGCCCAAGGAATTGTTGCTCCACTAGGGTTGGATAAGCACCCTGCCTGCCATCAAACACCAGAGTTCTAAGAGCTAAAAGACTTAAGGGAACTTTGGTGACATCCTCTGGCCCGCCCTCCCTTGCGGTTGTCACCGCGGGAACAAAGGCGGCCTGCGCAGATTTGGACAAGGCGCGGCCCGTGTGGGCGGCCTTACCAAGGCCGCAGAGTTTTTCAGTTAAGGCAAGGCATGGGAACGTCTTCAGGAGGTGAAACTAACCCCCTCCACCACCCCTCAGGGAGGGCAGCCAGTCCCAGTTGGATCAGCTAAACGGAGCCCTTGCTCCCCTCACCCTACCCCGCAGTGAACCGACAGAGGAGCATTGGCCTGCGAGATGACCGCTCTGCCACTCCAGCACATTCATATGGCCAAACACCTGAAAGGCCCCATCTTACCCTAATAAACAGCTAGTTTTAGTCTATTTATTTAATGGCACCTTCGTTGTAGCAATATCTTGTGTTTGGCAAGTGTTAAAAAAAATCATTTGACCCTAAATGAGTCGAATGGGGAACGTTTTTTGTGAGAGCAAGTGGGGTGTGAGCTTTCTCTCACTGGCCCCTAGTGCACTGCGCACCCATGGCTGTTGGACCTCTAGCTGTTCAGAGGCGCGTTCGCACTGCACCCTTTCGCTTCTTAAATACGGAGACTTGTAATTGTGTACTTGTTTGCTACCCCCAAGCCAGTTTTTTTCTTTTTCTTTTCTTTTTTCCGAGTTGTTGAGATTCTGTATCACTGGCTATTTATTTCACCAGGACCGAAGAACGGCTTTAATTTTAAAAGATGCAAAATTGAGTTCGCTTAGGCGAACCTTGAGGAAGGCGGTCTTGGTTTCCTGCTAACATTTTGCTGTAACAAGCAGTAGTCAATTCCAGAGTAGCTTTGGTCGTTTTTATTCCTTCCTTTTTCACCACAACTGTAAATACCAGAAAGTTCTGTAAAAGGACATCTCGCCCCACCTAAATTTCTTTATACAATGATGAGAGGAATGCTGCACGTGAAGTCGATCCTGTGGGTATTCCTATTGGAAAGAGACTTTTATTCATTTAAAAAGTTCTCAGCAAAAGCTGTTTTTGTCGCAAGATTGTAAAAATGCCCGCTTTCACCGTGCTCGCCTTTTGGTTTCATAGATGGCCACTGCTGTCACTTTCTTGCGTTTTTCCTCTTGTAACTTAATTTTGGTGAAAAAGAAGTTCCATCGGGTTATCTTGCTAAACTGAGCGTCTGTAATTATATAGCTAGTCTTTCCTTCTCCACCCACTTAAACAAAAAATTACACGCGCGGCTTCGAAAGCCCATAGTTGTCTTTTCTCCCGCACCCTACTTTTGTTGATGTTGTTTTTTTTAAAATCACATTCGCAAATGATACTTTGCCCGGGCTAGGTTCAGAATTCAGTGTCTAAACGTTATCTGCCCGGGCAGTCCCTTGAGTCATCGAAAGCCCAATCTCACCACACCACTAGAACCCGCACCAGAAACCTCGATTTGGAGTCCAGTTTGGAAACAAATCTGTGCTTTTCACGGTGAAATGGGAACCTGTCCAAGCGATGCAACTGGCTTTAGATTTTATAGGGAATATGATCTGGAAAAGGGAACGCCTGCTTCAGGCGCGGCAACATGCCCTGCGCGGATCCCCGGGGGCTCCCTCCTACAAACAGCGTACGAAACCTGGACCCGCAGGGCCTCAGCCAACCTCAGGGCGCCCGGGTTTGGGTTAACCCCACACCAGCCCTCTACTTTCTCGGTCTCGCCTGGGGTCGCTCTCGGCGGCTGACGGTGCTTTTAGACCAGAAGAGAAAGTTTTCAGCTGAAGATCAGATGTCCTTAAAGGGGCTGGGGGAAAGGAGAAGCTCTTCGCTTTAGTGCCCAGAAACTTGGAGACCCCGCGCTTGCCGCGAGGCGAAGAAAACTGACCTGGGGGAGCACAAGTGTTCTCGAGACTTTGCCAAAGTTTGGAGAGTCCGGAGGTAGCGTGTTCCCCCGCCCACCACTGGGTTATTTCACAATCCCCTCCTGGCCGCTTTAGGCGTGGTCCCAAGCGGGTGGGGGTGGGGGAGGCTGAGATGAAAAGGATGGACTTTCTGTTTTCCGCCCCCTCCGCTGCGGAAACCTCTAAGGGGTTAAAATGGCGCGGCAGGGTGGGCGTGAGGAGTGGTTCCAGGATTGGCCCCGATGGGCGGGAGTAGAAGGGTGGGGGTGGGGGGATCCCGGAAAGGGGTGGGAAAGAGGGGACCAAAAGGAGGTGTGAGGCGTGAGTTCCCGCTTTTGGGGGCTGGTTGCAAGGACGAAGCCGGCAGGAATGGGTTTGCGGCCGGCAGCGCGGGGGAGAGGGGCCGTGGCAACAGTCGGTGCAAGTCCTGGGCCACTGGACGGGGTTATGTCAGGAGAGCGCCCTGGCACCGAGCTCTGGCCCAGGGAGAGATACTCCCCCTCGGGCCCTCTCCGCGAGCGGGGCTGGGCGGGCGCCGGGGGCAGGCGGTGCGTCACACCGAGCCCAAGACGCCGAAATAGCCAAGTTGCTTTCGGAGCCGGCGGCCGCCTTCTCTAGTCTACGTGGGAAAAAAAAAAATCATCTAAAAGGGCACCCCCTCGGCAAGCATCCCTGTGGCCCTGATAAAGCAGATAGAAAGGGACTCAGGGAACGAGGAAAACTCAGTTTAGAACTTCCCGGAATTACCGATTTGTGAAGCGACTTGAGTTGCTGCGCCCATTTCCCCTTCCAGAAGAAAGCTAAAGGAGTGTATTCAAAGAAAGGCGTAAGTGCAGTCCCCACGTGAAATGCGAGCAGCCCCGGCCGACTGATCTCAGGCTCGCCTTCGCCCAGCGCGGCTGCGAGCGTCAGTTCTGCGCAGCCCCCAACTGGAAGTGCGCGGCTCCGGGCGCGCTCGGCGCTGGGCCCCGCCGCGGCCCGGGCGTTAGAGCAGGAAACGCTTTGTCCCGGTTTTAGTCTCCCAGTCAAAACATTTGGCTGAATCTCGAAATAACTTTTTTGATAATCCGGAAAAGAAACACGACAAATAGACTCACCATCAGACTTGCGTCAGAGAACCATTTCCCCTGGACTTTAGAAATTGTTTTTTTCATTAGTCGCAGGAACTGAATTTTTGATGATTTACCTGCCTGTCGGAGCTCCTGGGCATATTCGACTTCTCTCCTTTCTCACGTCATCTGGTTATCAACTCCTTTCTTATTTTTTTTTATTTATTTTTTTAGAGCTCCGGGTACTCAATTCCATCGTACGCATTGTAACATATGTGACCGCTAGTCTTTATCAATAGTCATTATAAGCCACAGTGTTTGCATAGCCCTCACAAAAACGGGTCATGTTTTCGGTTCCTGTGATCCACAGCGATGGAAATGTTCTTTATTTTTCCCTTCACATAGCGTTCAGTGACGTTGCTCTCTTCCAAGTTAGGAGTTCCTTCTCTTCTCCAGCCGTTCGAGATGTCTTTATTTTTATGGGGACCCAAAGAAGAGGAATTCAGCATGTGCTGGTTCACCTTCACTCCCCACCCACCACAGGATTAACACTAAATATAATCAGCTAACCAAAACGGATCTCACCATTAACCCTAGCAATTATGTCACTTCAAAGAAGGAAGTAATAAAAACGAAATTCTTGAGAATAAAATAAAGTTATGGACGTTATCTATCTGAAATCCGGATGCAGAAGAAGGAAGTTTTGGTCTTTTACAAAAGAGTTCTTATTGACAAACAGTTATTAATATAAAATAAAACGTGTACAACTAGCCCTATCAGGGTGCCTACACATAGTAGGCACTCAATGAATATTTAGTCTCCCTCTCTGCATTTCTCCTTCCCATTTTTGGAAAGTTTGACAGGAGATACAGACTTCCCAGTGGCTAAGGAAATTATGCTCAAATTTTGCTTCTGGTTCATGCAATCCCCACTCACTTAAAAAAAAAAAAAACTCACAAAATGTATCCAGGGAACTTTAATGGCTTATTTAAACTTAATGGAACTAGCTAGACAAAATAAAAAGTATAGTGATTACATACATATAAATCCGAAACACATTAAATTATTTCAAACTTTTCAGTGGCTGTAAGAGGCAGCTATTACCATTTGATTTCGTTTACCGATCTCTACAGTAAAAACGAAAATTGTGGGCTCCTGCTCACTTCCCGCGTTTCTGCTAGCGCAACCTTCACCCACAAACCGATCTCTCTCAATCTTAATATTCTTCATAGCGCAATTTTTATCTGGACACTGTTCAGCTATCCACTTTTGAGAGTTGTGTTCATCTTTTTTTTCTTTTAAAAAATAACATGAGAAAATAGAGAATGAGATTGTAACACTCACGGGTGGAGAAAACCCACCTGCCTGCTCCTCCTGCCCTGGTTGCAGAGTCTTTGTAGAAGAGAGGCGCCAGGAGCGGCTTTGCGGATCTCGCTAGGTCACCTGGTCTGGGCGCCTTTTCTTTGGGACCCATTCTCCAGGTGTAAACAGGAGTTAGTGAATTTCCTGGCAACTGTGCACAGTTCTTTAAACAAGAGAATTCCCGCAAGTTCGCCTCTGCTTACAGGTTTTCCTGCCTCAAATTGTTAAGAATTTAATAAGTGTTCTGCGCAGCCCTTTTGCTTTTTCTCCTAAGTGACGAGGTTGGTCACGGCAGGTGACCTCGGCCGCTGCCGCCTCAGGTCTCAGCCTCCTGGAGCCCGGCTGCTCTGTGGGGTGAGCGGGGAAGCAGTGGCACCTTCTCAGTAGGCGGGCGAACGTGGGCACAGTGCGCGCGTCTTGAGCGCGACACCCAGGGTGGCTGCGCCGGACACGAGGAAAACTGGGGGCGCCAATATTTTCTCCACAGATGCGTGTCCTTCGGGCCATCTATGGAGGCACTGAGGGGCGCCGTCGTGGCTTCGGGCCAGGACTTTGCTCTTTTGAGGTCTTTTAGCTCGTTCTAGAAAAATACACCATACATGAACATAGACATATTTCCCCGCCCTCCATGCCAGTGGTCTGCGAGCCCCGGGTGCGGGTGTGAATCCTTCTTCGTCATGCACTGGTTCCAGCTCGCGCAGAGCCCAAGGCGACGTGCGGGGGGTCACAGTAAGTTCAGAGCCGCGGAGCGCCGTCAAAATTGACAGAAACAAAATCCAAGTCCGGCTCGGGATTGCTATCTGGGGCTCGGCCCCGCACCTCCTCAAAATCCTCCCTGGAGCTTGGAAGTTAGGGATTGCTCTCTACTTTGCGCAAACTGGATGCCACGCCTGAAGGGCTCGCGGAGTCACTCGGTTGCCCTCCTTGGAGGCCCGGCATCAGTGCGCCCTGACCATGTTATTATTTGTACAGAGCGAGACTTGGAGTGAGCCCGCATCTTCCACCCCGTTCCCGCCGCCCGGGAATAGCTCCAGGGTTCTCCCATCTGGATGTCCAGGGCTCGTAGTGGGCCGCGGCTCCCAGGACCCCTGGTGTCCCACCAGGCCTCGCACCAAGGGGCGCACTTCATTGGGGCGACCAAGACGGCGTCGCGCGCCGAGCCAGGGGCACAGGGAGCAGCGGCCGAGGGCAGTCCATTCGGACTCCGGCGCAGCAGCGAAGTTAGAGACGCTTCCAGGTTTGTCCTGGAGCGAAGGGCGCCCAGGGAGGAATCGCTTTTCGAGCTTCGTGGCGCAGGCAATTCTGACGAGGCAGGGAGAAGGGGCGGGCAGGAGCTCTCTGTTCTGTTCTCCTCGTGGTTAGTGCGCGTCTCCGCCGGTCAGCGGAAACACTCGAGATGAGGGATGCAGGAGGCTGAGAGCCCTGAGAAGCGAAGCTGGGCCTGGCTTGGGCGACCCGGCCGCTCTTCCAGCTAAGGCGGCGCAGCGGTCTCCGTCTCCAGGGTGCTGGACACAGTGGGCCACAGGTAGTCCAGTTGAGGCCGACCTAGCTCTGAGAGGGAGCCTTCGTCAGAAGGCCTAAGGGCAGGGAACCTCCAGGCACCGGCCTAGATACAGAGAATTCACAAGGGTCTTTCCAGGCCCCAGTAGCTCCTGGCAAGCGGTTAGCCCAGAATCAGGTTTCTTCTTCCACCAAAAAGAATTACACGAGTTTCCCCAATCAAATCAGTGAACTCACTCAGGCTGACTGCTTTTTTAAGATCCT
The DNA here is from genome assembly GCA_030015415.1 of Cynopterus sphinx. Classification (NCBI taxonomy): domain Eukaryota; kingdom Metazoa; phylum Chordata; class Mammalia; order Chiroptera; family Pteropodidae; genus Cynopterus; species Cynopterus sphinx. The sequence continues at coordinate 83,857,947 of CM057381.1, read as the reverse complement.
GTCGCTATTTTTGATTGTAGAAGTGAATTTGGAACTGTCTTCTTTCCCTCAAGTGAGCTGGTCACACCAACAAAAGGTGAGTTACAGGCCTGTGAAGGATTTAACCCCTATTCAGGTATGTTCCTCTTTCTTGGGATTTGCTCCGTTCTGGCACCCCTGGGCCTTTCAGGGGGAGGTCCTCCATTTGCAGGGAAGGTGGGCTTCCATGCAGGACTAGTAGTCTCAAAGCCGGTTGAGAGACCTACCTGGCAGGCTTGAGAGGGACTGCAGGGAGGCATGTAAAGGATGATGAGACAGGACCCGAGTATGTGTGGAGGGCTGAGGGTGTTAGAATAGCTCTCTCCCTGTGAAAAAGAGGGCTGGGAATTTTACTGCCTTTATTTAGAAGACAGGGTGGATATGCCCAGTCTACAGTGGATGGGACAAGGCCTGAGCTACCAGAGAGTGAGGTAGGATTGGAAATCTGTATTTTCTTGGCAGAGTTTCTTGTATTTTAAGGTTCTTTCCTATTTGTTTGCTGTTTACTCTTTAATCAAGTGTTTTTGAAAATCTTGCCTAAAAGGAGTCATTCAGTTAGCAGGTATTTATTGAGAGCCTTCTGTACGCCAGGCACAGGAATAGGATAGTGAACAAGACAACTGGCAATTAAAGTATGGTGACATGAGTATGGCATTTAGGGTTATTTACAGGAAATTCAACACCTTTGGAACAGAGAGGGGAGAGGACAGGACAAAGGAATATAGAGAGACAGCCTCAAGTGATTAGCTTGGACCCAAGAATGGAGTTTAAAGGGTGAGCAGTACATTATGGGGCCTTCATGGTGGGAGGACAGGAAATGAAGCAGAGGGGGCTACTGTGCTGCATTAGATCAGATGTCCCCTAAGTTTTCTTTCTGGCATTAAAATTTTAAGGATTTACTTTCATTTTATTTAGAAGGCTGCTATTTCTGTGCCACCACCCACTGAGGCACTTATAGATAAATAAAATATGACTATCCCTGTTCTACCTACATGGTTAAGAATTCAGATCTTAAAAAAAAAAAAACCTAAAAACTAATTTGAAGAGAACCCATCTAGCAGAAAATTGTGAAAATATGGCAGTTGGAGAATTGTACTTGATATTAAACCTTAGTGAAGAAGATACTCTTTCCTGTCCTCATTGAGTTTACAATCTGATGGAAGATGCAGAGAACTAAATACAAGATGTTCAAAATCTCTGGAATTTAAAGGGCAGCAGACAGGGCAGGCTTTAAACTTTCAGAAAGCCAGGTTACGGGGGTAGAACATTAGCTCAAGGTAGCGCTGGGAAGTCCCATGGGAAAATCTGAGAGAACATTCATCAAAAAGAGAAAGCTTTGTGGTTGACACAGCCCTTATCCTCTTTGGAAATGTTGCAGCCTTCACAGTGGCTAGTCTCAGGACTGCTTTAAGCTAATAACAGCTCTAGAGAGACAAAAGAAAGGTCTTGAAACTAACTAGGCTTAAAAAAAGTTACTTTGATATCACAGTTGTTAATTATGAAAATACCTAGATGTGATACTTTTTAAAAAATTTAAACTTTTAAATTGGAGCTACTGAATCCTTTTGTGTCAGTAAGGCAGGAGGGAACAATCCAGTGAGTGCCTGCTATATTTCATAGGCACTTCACGTATATTGCCTTTTCAAAGCTTCATAACAACTCCATGAAGTTGTTTTTATGACCATTTTTTAGATTGGGAAACTGAGGCAAAATGAGTTTATGCAAGGTTGGTTAGTGGGTAAGAGGCATAGCTATCTGATTCTGAGTCTGTGTTCTCTCACTTTTCTCGTGGTGTCTCTTCCCAACCCACAGGGTGATGATCCTAAAAAGGAAAATCATATTAAGATAATTCATATTTCAGGACTTGAAATTCCCATGGAAAAAGTAGGGCTGGTTAAACTTATAGTATCCTTATAAATTATATTTTAGGGTTGCCAATATAAAAATTAGGAGATCATAATACGTAGAACATCAGGCATGTTTTATACAAACTGGAGTCACACAATGTGACTAATTTTTCTTTACCATCCTTTGGTTACTAGAAAATTTTTGGAATAACAAGATGCTTATATGTTAGTTCTTAATAATAATAATAACTACTGCATGTTTATTATATATGTTCTAGAAAATTAATCCAAAGGAAAAAAAATTATCCATGATTTCAACAAGTTTCTTTTTACTATATGGAAAAATGTCTGTATAGTCTTACATTTAAATGAAAATATCAATGTTTGCTTTCTAATTTGTAGCCTTTAGGTCACTTTCCCTGAGTTTTGACAAAAGATGGCTGTCATTAGTATGTAGGCCACCTGGGGTTTGTGATTAGGGGAGGGATTATGGTAATATAATTTTACAGATAACATTTGATAAATAGAAGGAAAATATTTTTTTAAATTATATGATTACAATAATCAATTCAATAAATATCTATTGAACACATACTACCTGTCAGGTACTGTGCCGTGTGCTAAGTATATAACATTGATCAAGACAATGAGTCCTTGCTGTGGAGAGTTTATCAGGAAGGAAGAAAGGAAAACAGCACTTGCTCAGCTCCTACTATATGCCAGATACTCTCCTAGGCGCATTTAATCCTTCATACAGACCTGTTGTCTGTCCCTGTATATATAGTACAGGCACAAAAAAAGAGAGGCTCAGAAAATATAAACAATTTGTTCAAGATCACACAGCTAGTAAATGGCAGAGCTCCAATTCAAACCCAGCAGTAAAGGCTACTTTCTCACTGCGCTACACTGAATCTTCAAATATGCAAATACTAAAAATCGTGAGTACTTGCTAGTCATTTTATATCACCTTGGCCTCTTTCCTCAACTAAACAGCTGTATAGCGATTCTTATCTTAACTCATGGAGCACTCTTAAAACCCAAAAGCAGTGTAAAAAGTTAAAAAAAAAAGTTGTTCTTAATAGTTTATCTTAATTTAATTTTACAGGAGAAAAAGCGTATTAGTTCTAAGAGGTTTATTTTAATAATTTATTGATGGGTAAACAAGTTCAATAGGATCAGAATTTGATAAAATATTGTTGTCTTTTGTTTTATTAATTAACACCAAATATTTGTCTGACACAGTAGAATTGCACTGAGCTTGTAGATACAGAAATTAGGGCAAATTCCTTATCCAAAAGTGGATGTAAGAGACATATAAACAGGGAAATTATAAAAGAGTACCATAATAATGCTCAAGGTCTCTTGAGATCTAACAACATTCTGAGCTTCGCTCTCCCAGGCTAGAAGCTTTGTCTCCTACAAGTATTTGTTAAGCTAGAAGACATCTGGGTGGCTTGCTAAAAATAGAATTCCACTTCACTCTTTCAGAGTCAGATTTCCTGGAGGTGGAGGCAGAAGATGGTTTTTCTGACTCTCCATTTTGAACAAGTTCCCCAATAGTTCTTATGAAGCCTGTCTAGGCCAGAATTTTGGAAAAAGAGCTTTTGAAGGTATGGACAGGGATGTGGTTATACTCTACCAGCAGAGGTTAAGAATCTAAGCACACTTAGGGAATTTGGTGTGCTAAGGGATGAAAAAAACTGACAGGAAATCTTCAAAGCAGTTATAAATGACATAAATTATTGCATTATGTGGGGTGGAAGAACAGTTTGGTTAATATGTGAGTTCATTTAAAAATTTAAGTGGATGTCACTCAATTCTAGAGCATCTAGTTATTTAAGTAAGAGTTGAGCAGAGAATTCCAAACATTTTTTTTAAGCCAAGGAATCTTTTATTCATATGAAACTTTAATGAAAAGCTGACATATAAAAAAGAACTGATATGGCTGAAAAGAGGGTGGATGAAGCAGAGGTGGATGCACTGAAAACCACCATGAAGCCTGTGAGGGACTTGGGCCAGGGACTAGGCTTGCCTTTTTTATATTCCAGGCCTGGCACCATGTAGGCACATAACAGGTGCACAGTATTTGATGACTGTAGTGGACCAAATGTTTATACTTCCTCACTCCCCAAATTCATATGTTGAATCCTAATCCCAAGTATGGTGGTGTTTTGGAGGTGGGGTCTTTGGGAGGTGATAGATTATGAGGGTGGACCCCTCATGAATGGTATTTGTGCCTTTATAAAAGAGACTCCAGAGATCAGCTTTGCCCCTTCTGCCATGTAAGGACACAGTGAAAAGACTTCTTTCTGTCCATGAACCAGGAAGTGGGTCTTTATGCTAATGTTTTTAGCCATAAAGATTAAGGTAAATAATTTATTTAGTGGCTCATTTTCATCACCAAATTCTCTTAGTCACTCATGATCTTTTCTTGCTTTATTTGAATGTGAAGTTACAAAGCTTTTATTGTCCCATTTCTTCTAGGACTGTTTCTACTCGACTTAATCAGAAAAGAACCCAGGTGAAATAAGGAAACCTGGAAGAATTCAGGTTGCTTTTTGGGGGTAGGTAGTAGGATAGGGTAAAAAGGAAGTAAGGAAACCATTCCTTTGTAAAAGTTATACATGATTAATTTTAGAAATATTTATTTTTACCCGATTACAACAATAATATATTCTTATTATAGAAATTTTGGAAAATATAGTAAAGCACAAAGAGAGACATAAAATTACTTTTCCCGAGATAATACTGTTACTGGTATCTATCACTCTAGTTACATCTTTATACAGTAGTGTTTTTTATCCAAATTAGGATCCTATCCTAATGTTTTTAACTTGTATCACTAGAAGACATACATGAGTATTTCCTATGTTATTAAATATTATTCTTTAACATGATTTTTAAATTTCTGCATCATGACCTATGGAAGAATGTACCATGTCTTGACAAATGGATTTTCTTATTGTTGAATGGGTTATTTTTCATTTTTTCACTATTATAAATAGTGGGACACTGAGTATGCTTTAATCTTTGTGTGTGTCTGTGTCTCAGTATTTATGTTATATGAAATTTTAAAGGCTTTTGACACTTATGGCCAAATTGCTTTCTGGAATGTTTGTGTGGAGGTAGACTCCTGCCAACATATTCAAGGTCTCCTTTCCCATGACAGAGGTTCACTTTTCATCTGCAGTGACATTCTGGCTCTTTGTGATCAGCAATGGTTATTTGACAGTGAGCACACCACTTTCCTAGCTTCAGGAAGCAAGAGAGGGTATTAAAGGCCTGGATTGTAGCTATTTTCCAGAATTTATAATTAAAAATATATCTCAATATTTCATTTTTCTACAGATAAAGAGAACAAGCTGTTGATTGCCAAGGAATCAAAAAGAAAAAAAATTTTTTTTTTAAGCAGCAAAGTCTGAGGAAGGTTGCACTCTGTGTGTTTCCTTCTTGAGTTCAGAGCTTTATCCTTGGGTCTAAATGAGATGTTAACCTAGAAGAACCTCTGCTATCATGACCACCACCACTTCTGAACTGAGTCTGTCTTTGGTTATAATTGCTTTGGGGACTTTTCTAGAAGTTAAATTTATTTGTGTGGAGGCTGAAACTAGTCACTTGACCACATTTGTGATATGAGTCACATTCGAATAAAAATCTAGAAAGATGGTGACTTGTTCTGCCTAAAGTACAGCAATAACAACCATGGATAATAGCAAACACTATCTCTCCTAGACCCTCTCAGTTCAATCTGGGTTTGATATTTTTTAAAAATGATGATCTGTATACAAAGAATGTGTGTGTATATATGTGTTATTTTGGAAATTTTGAATGAGTTCCATATGTTGTTATAGGATACTGCTATAACCAAGGGTGAACTCAATGTATATACATACACACACTTTACCTGTTTAGGAAAAGTACACTGACTTTGTTTTCTTTGCTTACAGAACTGAGAAACTGGCAGAATCTTTAACTTGTAACTTGGCAATATTGAAATTTACAGGCAAGAAAAGCAAGCCAAATTGGGTGAAAATTGAGAAATTTATTTTGAGTGAAAATCATGAAGCTGAGTGTGCACATTCAGACATTTTCTGCTTGATTTTTGACCAGATTCACTGGCATTGGCACAGGTAGAGTTTCCCTATGAAGGTGTGTGATGTCTAGGAGTAGGTGTGGGAATTTATGGCCATCTTATCCGTGCTGTTAATATTAAAATGACTGTTGGCTAGTTGTTTTGAAATATTGATTGGGGAATTATGAAATGTGATTTTTCTGAGCTTCGTAAATCCATCTTAATAATGAATTACATAAAAACAGATTTGAGGGTTGGGAGGTCAAAATTGGACATGTTTTCATGCCTGAGCATTTTTCATGGGTCCTTGAAACATTCATGGTACCTGAGACACAGTGGGAATCTGACAAGTCTGAGAACAGTCTTTCTCTTTTGAATGCTGGGACTTTTGAAATCATCTTTACAATGAGGGAGGATTCATGAAGTAATGAAAAACTATTTCCTTTTTAAAAAGTTCAGACTGCAGCACAAACATCTGGGAATTTATTTAAATACTCTAGTTCCCTGAATTACCCATTTCCTTAACATATATTTTACTTATTTTTCCAAGGGGGATAAATTTCCACTTTGTGTTTTTCCCAGTTCAGCAGTGTTAGGCTCCTCATTTTAACATTTAGGATGTTTGGTATTTAAGAACATGAGGTAAGGCCCTATCACTCAAGCTATGATTTGTCTGTGGTGAGGTGGCAGGGAGGGCTGTTGTCAGGTGTGAGGAACAAAGTGTTTTTGCATGTGGAACAAGTTTGATTACTTTTAGGTTCACTTCTTATAAGTTAAAGAAAGAAATAAATAGCCAAAAAGATCTAGTGTATCTTTCAAAAAGTAATTAAGCAACAATATTTACTCAATATTTGAATTAAGAAAAAATGTCATTTTTTCCCTCTTTTTCAAAACTTAGTTCTTCTTTCCAATTTCAGAAGATGTGCAACTTCTCTTTTTTTCTCCTTTTTCCCCTTCACCCTGCAGTGTCCCAAATGGTGAACATATATGCACAGTGGAGGGCAGTGGTCAGAATATTCAGGAAGCTAGGGTAAGAAAAACCAACTTGATTTCTGCACTTGGAAAATATTTTATAGCTATTTAGAGATTTGAGATCTTGGACATATTTACATATTTTAATATATAATATCAAATGATGAGACAATGGAGCATTTATTGCTTCCTGGATGGTCAGTGTGGTTCTGCCTCTTTTTCTGCTTTACTTATATTTTTGGTAAGTAAAATAGGTGTGGTTTTAAAAGTTCAGGATTGGGCTAATTGGACTGCATTATCACATGTGGCTTGCCAGTTTACAATTACTTAAAACATGAAGAAAGATATGAGATATATTATTAGTATGATTATACTAATTAATTTAGTTGCTTTATTTAGGTATTTTAGGACATTACAGTTACTACTGTGAACTTCAATATGTTATAAACAACAATTGTTAATATCCAGCATTGGACATGAAAGTATGAGGATTGGGTTTAATAGATACAAATTTAATGTTGTAACCAGGCAGTTGCCTATTTGAATATCCTGCTGCCAGTTTGAATGCTGTTCATTTGCCCTCTTCTCATAAAAGTATGTTCTAGAACACATTTTTAAGAATTCTAGCTATATGAACTGGCTAGTTTATTTATTTATATTAAAAAAGTTAAGCAGCAATTAATTGTTATTTGTGGGTTATTTCTTCACCCCATTGATTTAGTCTCTGCTTGCTTAAATAAATTAAAGGATATTTTGGATTTTGCCTCTTCCACCTCAAATATAGAAATATCTTAAAGTTTGATTATGTTACTTGACTGTGGAAAGGTAATTTTTGTACCTCATTACCTGGATTCTCTCTTCAGTGTCTCTTTCTGGTTCAGATGGAATTACCAACTTTATATCTAGGTCCGGTGAAATAGAAACTGAGGGTGAGAGGCCTCCCAGTCCTCCATGTTCTGAAATGTCATGTTGTCTGACATGAGTGAATATATAGCCACACTCTGATACCTTACAAATGTCAGTGAATATATGCACAGATCCCTATGAGGAGAAGATACCCTGTGAGGAAAAGATAGACCTAAACCCTTTGAAGTATGAGGATGTGCTGCAACAAGTCCCAAAGTAGTTTATGTTTAAGATCCAGAATTACCCGTTTGGCCTTGAGATACACAGAACCAAAGCATTAGCAAGGGGGAAAGTGTCTAATACTCTGTTATATCAATCTTATTTGATTAATGAGAGAGCTGAGAGTTATGGATATTTTGGTTTGTTTTGATGTGTGTGTATGTGTAGATGGTGTTTGGTGAGCCAGGCAGTGTGAAAATAGTTCTGGGGGTCTGATCCCATTGGGAACAACTCATAGTTTTCGCATCTGACTCTGGTAATCTTTGAATATCTCTTAGCACAGTACCTGGCTCATAATAAATGAATCTGCTTTATAGCTGCTGTAGAAATTGATCCCTCTACCATGTGGTTGCCCCTTCCCTGGTCCCTCCTCTTTCTATTTGGCCTTTTATCCTTGGGTTTGGGTCACAACCTTTGGGGAGGGGTGGAAAAAAGCAGAATTGGCAGTTATCTCAGTGATCTAGATTCTAATTAATTAAGGTCTACTTTTTTGGGGGTAATTGCACCTGGAGGCATTTTGCAGGAAGGATGCATTTCTTAACGACTAACTATATTTCAAGATTTTTTTTTTTGAGCAAGGAGGGAATATAAAAAATAATTAGCTACAAGGGAAACAATTGAAAGTATAAGATTTACACTCAAGCCAAGAAATATATTTGTGTATCAAATAAGTGACAGAGTCATGCTTGATGTTTTAGAATCTCTAGCTATCAGAATCAGTAAAGAAAGTGAAACCAGATGTTTTATTTAAGCTTATTTGATATACAAGTTTATCTAGGTGAAACCTAATCATTTCTCTACATAGAATTATCAGAAAGGCCAATAGCATTTCGTGAGTGGGAATTGGTATTTTAACAATTCTCTACGAAGCTACATACAAAGTTTGTCCATTTGCCATTTTATTGTACATTTCTTAAAGTGTTATTTTTGTTGTAGTTTCAATGATTCTCATTGAAAACATTGCAATGTCATGTCATGGAAAAATACTGGACTGAGAGAATCATTTCTCATCTGAGTTCTTCTGTGAAATAAAAAGATTTGGGTTTTTAAAAACCATTTTAACTTTTTGGATCTCAGTTTCATCAGCTGTGTTGATCTGCTACTTTAGCTTCCTTCTTTTATTTAACATTTTAATTCTTTAGTAGAACATGCACATCATAGCTAAAAGGATACTCATCTGTTGAAATTTGACATCTCAAGCTTCAGAGTAACACTGCTTAACATTTAAAATGAATGTAAATGTTGGCAAAAGTGTCAAGTATTAGGTTAGAAAAGCAATACCATTAAATTATTGAAAAACAGTTTAAAAATTTAAATATATTAAGAATAATACTTGTTTTCTCTGTTATGTTAGTAATCTAAGTTCAGAGTAGAAAATTTATGAAATTAAAACAATTTTTAATTTTAATTTCACCACTTAGAACTAACTGGTAATATTCTGATGTTTTCATTTCTTTTGGATCTTTGTATTTCTCTTATATTCTATGCCATATGTGATTTTTACAAAGTTATTTGTACTATGTTGTATCTTGTTTTTCTTTCTCACTTGAGAAAACATTGTGAGTTACTTTCCATGTCCTTATTCTTGAACATCATTTTTTAAAGCATTTTACTTTTTGATTTTAAACTATTAAACAGATACCTACTAGGTATAATGATGTAGGTAATAACTAGCTTTATAAAGCAGAAAATTAAGTTTTCTCTGTCTCTACATTCTGCCAACTCACTCTCAGTCATATTCCTTAGAGATAACTTCAGTTAAGCTTGTCGTATATTCTTATGGCTATTTTTAAAAAAGCGTGATTTATCCACTCGTGCTACTTTATACTTTCTGATTATTCAGGCGGCATCACGAGGTGGGTATTTTCTAGTCATTATATACAGCCAGAATTTCCTCACCATAGTGGCTTCACAGTGATTTGATCTGTGGGTACCCATATTTATTTAATTTCTTCTTGTTGGACAGTGCAGTTGATATGAAATTATTTTATTTTGCTTTTAAAAATATTGCATAAATATCTCATATTCAAATCTTTGGGTGCAACTTTGATTATTTTCCTAAGATAAATTCTGGATGTAAAATGTATATAGTCAAATACTATATACATGTGACTTTTGGTAGGAATTGCCAGTTTTACTACAGAAAGGTCATTCTGGTTTATAGTCCTTCAAGCCATGTATGAAAAACTCTGTCCTTCCCTTTTCCAACTCTTAACCTGTCAAATTTAAGGCACAATTTTCATCCTTGCTTCACCAATTTTTACCTAAATTTTTAGTTTAGATCATCCCTTTCAAGTATAGGGAAAAAACGTAATTCAGATACTCTGGAACCTTGATTATCTTTATTCCTCTGGTGAGATTTTGTAAAGTATTCTTGGGAATTTTAAGTTTAACTATAATATATTTCTATTTTTATTTAGTATGATTAACTCATAAATTAATACTTTATATTTCTTCCTTTAAATTTTGAAACTGGCTGGCTTAGATTCCCTTTGCTATTAAAATATCAAATTCTTTGAGAATAATAACCTATTAAATGATATTATCATTTGTATTCCAGTGGCTACAGTCTGGCTTGATTGAGTGTCTAAAAATCTTTGTTTGTGGGAGAGGGGAAGAGAGCCCAAGATTGGTGGATGGGGCCCCTTATCCAAGGAGGAGTCATTGTTGGAGGAAGGAAAGGGGACCAAATGGAGATTCAGTGGAATAAATGGCAATTTAATTATATTGGAGTTTAAAATAACCAAGGTTCAAAGCTTTCTCTTAAGTATATAACAATAAAGGCAATCATATTTTATCTGCATTGAATAACATACTTTAGCGCTTTAATTTTAGTCAACTGTGACAATTAAGAGGAAATCACAGTTTTATTAAATCATGATAGAAAATTCTGTGTTACATTTTAGTTGAATGTTTTCCTGATTTTTAGATTTTGTGACTCTGGAAATACACTGCAGTTATTGTTAAGCCTTTTTCCTCTTGAATAGGCAATGTTCTGAAATAGAGCCAACACCATTTTAATATAGCACTCCACTGTGCTATAGACAGTTTATGACAGTGGAATGTTGCAATACGTAGTCACAACGAAATTGAGATTGTGGTATAATGGGGAGCAGGTTCAACCCTAAGCCAGGATACTTGCATTTAATTCCTGGCCGTGAATTAATTAATTGCCAGGCTTACTTTGGGCAGGTAATGTAAGTCATGACAATACAAGCATCTAATAAACAGCAGTATAACTGAGGAATTCAGTTTAGTGTTCTAACATTCCATGATTCTTCATGAAAGCAGGTGGTCAAAATACAACTGTATAAAAAGAATACCTGACCACCAAATTTGGTTTATGTCATACAGACAGGACTTCTGTTCCTCTTTGCCTGACTTTCATCTGCTATACCAAAATGTTGGTACCAATAAGACATGATCTGAAATCTATGACCTTTTTTTCCTTCACTTGTTTATTCAGCAAATATGTATTGACTATGGTGATATGCCAGGTCCTGTGTGATCCACTTAAATTTACAGTGGTAGGTGTCAGGGGAGTCAGGCTGTAAGATACACTTAAAAGGAGCCCACTCTACATTTGGCATCCTGTATTTTGCATCACAATGCAAATACCCAGCCTGTCAAGAATTTCACCTTTGGCTTCACAGCAGGAAGCAAGGGCCTATCTTTGCAGTTATTACTGGCTGAACCTTCTTTCATTATGCAGAGGTTGGATGGGGGTGGGATGAGGGTGAGAAAGTAAATTTTGCACATTAAAAGTATTGCCCTCCTCATCGATCTTGATTTCTAAATTTCATTATGGTTCTAATATCTTTAGTCATTTACTTTACAGATGGCAGCAATTTGCTTTTGATAAGTAGCTCAATATCTTTTCCATCAGTGAAAACCAACTTGTCCACACAATAGGATGGTAAACTAAAGACTCATTTCAAATATACTTTCACATTCACAATTCACAGATATATGAAAGAACATGCATATAACTATTAAGATACTTTGCCTTGATCCTTAAGACTAGAATTTGACCAGTTGAAAAGTAAAAACTGAAACACATATATTTTGGGGGAAAATTTTGCCTTAAGAAAAAAAAAAAAAAGTTCTGAGGCAGAAATGTGGTACTTGAGAAACAAGAAGTTGTAAAGCACCCCACTTTGTCTTTTTCAAAATTGGCATGATAGAAATGGCATCTTGCCAAAGTGTATCTAATCAGTATTTAACCTTATCAAGGCCACAAAGTAGAGAAAGTTTCATCTTTAATTTTGAGAAAACCATTTTTCTTTCTTCTTTTTAAAAGCATCCTGTCATAATCAAAAGTAAAAATTTCGTACATCTGAATGCATTTATTCTTGGATTCTTATTTAATAAAAATTGGAAGAAAATAATTGTAAAAAAAACTCTTGGTGTGTTGTCTGGGTGTGTTGAAGCACAGGATCCCAGGGGGTTCTAAGAAACACCTTGACATTTTCAGGACTTTCTGCCACCTAAGATTTAGAACAAAACTGCACGGCACATCTGACCAACCATCTCAGGACAAGAAATGTTCATCTCAGGCATTGATTAAACTCTGTGTCTTGGTGAAAGATTGGGATAGAGTCAAACTGTGTGTCTTGGTGTGTGATTTTAACATTTGTGTTCAGCTTTTATTAGCTAATGAGTTACTGGAAATTTTCCCCAAGCCCACTGATATACACCTAACTGTTTTATTGTCTGAAATTGTACTGAAGGTGCCTTGGACCACACATTTTCCAAGTGCTGGATAAGACTGACATTCACAAAACTTGTGGCTGAATGTAATGTTATCCAGTGCTAGTCTTGAAAATACAATGACTCTGCAAGAAATTGTGGAAAATTTAGAATGACTAAGACTTACATTTCCAAGACTATCTTGGCTTTATAAATTAAGCTCCAGTATGTCTTTCTCCAATTTTCTGTCACCCCACCTTGCAATTCCTAGACCCTGTGTAGCAATGCTCAAACCTCCCTTTTCAGTCTGCCTCTTCATCTCAGATTTCACTTTCAGTAGTGTAGGGCTATTACATACATTAGAGCAAGAAGAGAATACAAAGAAAAGGAAAAAAATTGATCAAAAGGTTGGAAAAATAGTACTTATGAAGGTCAAGGAGCTAGAATTATTCAGCTTGGAAGAGGGAAACTGCTGAGTGGTTTAATAAAACTTTTCAAGAATATAAAGGGATATTATATGGAAACTGGTGACCAGCTGTTTTCCTTACTGCTGAGAAGAAAACTGAAGGAAAAGGTCTTTAAATTCGGCAGTAGGGAGTGAGGTTGGATTTGGAGAAGAGGTTTGTTAAGCATCAGAATGGTTACTGTGGAATCTCTTTCTGGGATGTTTGGCAATAAGACAGAAACTGAAGTGGAAGAAATGATTTAGGTAGGTGGAGCGTTGTCTAAGCCACTGGAGAATCAACCAGGTGGCCTGCAGAAGCCCTTTGCTACTCCTTGGCATCTATACCAAGCCAACTGGACCTCAGCTTGACAAGGTATGGAGAAGTGCCAGGCCAGTTCATGCCTTCGATTGTTTCAGCAGATGCTGAGCCAGTGTTTGCTTTGCCACAGGCTCTTGGTATCTAATTGCTATTTGGTGGGAAGTAATGAATGGAGCAGGGGTGCAAAGGAGGTAAAGAATACAGCTTTGTCACATACGCAGGCCCCCTTCAAAGAATTTTGAGTGAATAAGGGTAAGGTCTGTGAAGTGTGAAGAGCCATCATAATTTTTTTCTTCCTTTTGTTAAGGCTTCAAATACATTTGTACTCAACAGTACAGATTCTATGTGTTCATGAAAACTGTTCCTTTAAGCTTTTGAGATAGAGAAATATATGTCCCTGAAGAAGTATAGTATTCCATTTAGTTCTTATTAATAAACTATTTGGATTGTAGACATGGGTAGAATCTTACACCATTTATTTTTAACATAATAGATAAATTTTCTAGCCTTATTAATCTCAAAATTGTATTGCCACATCAATAATCAGTATATCATTATAAATATTACCACAAGAATTTAAGTAAAATCATGTTAAAAGCAACCTAGTGTGTTATTTTTGTTAAATAAGCTCTTTGTACAATATTTGCTACCAAATTGAACTTTTCTGTTTTTATTTAAATTTTTTTTATCATGTAGACACAACCTAAGAGATTTGATAATACTTACTCCATTTTAGGTACTAAAATTTAAATATTGGCTAAGGAAATATTCCTGGTTGCTTTAAACATGATTATTGCAATAGAACTACCAGGAGGGACTGATTCAATACTAATTGCTGATTATGAAAACACATACTAAACTAAATGTAAATCCTTTGTTCCTGAAAAATTAAGATGAAAGATTATACTACAGTACTTTTCAGCCTAGAGATTTTTCTTTCAACTATTTTAAGAAATTTTGAGGTTAAAACTGTGTTTTAAACTTTACTTCTGACATCATTCTACAAAAATGTCATTAAAGAAAATGAAAGTAACATTTTACTGTGCAGCGTCAAACTAATGAACATGGTGTATTCTTTCTCTTTTAGTCATTTCCTTTAATGCTCCATTAACAAAGATTCATAAAGAAGCAACCGCAGCAAGGACGTGCTTTGGCAGGCAAGGAGGGGACTTGCACTCAGTCTCTCACCCCGCTGTCGAGCTTTGAACTATTAATGTAAAGCCCAGAAACCTGAACTCTTACCTTTTTCCTTTCCCAATAGGAGTAACTAGACCTATTCATATTAACCTGTTAAACATACAAAAAATTAATGGGTCAGTCTTATAATCTTAGGGCTTCCTAAATTGTCTTTGTTCTTGCAATATATTTCAGTCTATAAAACCTGATCTATTCTTAGGAATGCCAACAGACTGCTTGAAGTTAGATTTTTCATCTAAAGAATATAACAAATGGGGAAGTAAGGGAGAGAAACCAGAGAGAGCTTGATGTTTCCGGCCCAGGTAACTCAGTTAAATCAATAAATCTCTCAGCTTTGCTAACAATGGCATGGATCAGGTCTGCAGTGCCCTCTTTCTAATCAGAAAGGTCATATGTTGCAGAATATGTTTTCATCTTTTAAAAATCTACTGGCAGGCTATCTTGATTCTTTGAAACAATTTTGAAAGGAGCAAAGCTAGATTGTTTGATGCATCTTATGTGTCCACGATAGAGTTCTAAACATGTGCACGCACACACTTGTGTTTTTTTTTAACTCATTTTTTATTCATTTATGGTATAACATTATTTTTCTCCCACTAAAATCTTATTGTGTGCTCATAGCTTACTTTCTCCTCCCAGGTTTATTGAAATACAATAGACAGTTGCTCATATTTACTTTTTTCAATTATAGCTGTCATACAATAACATATTAATTTCAGTTGTACAGCATAGTGATTAGAAATCTATATAACTCAGAGTGATCACCCCACTAAATCTAGTACCCTTCTTCCCCCTTACATATTTATCTTAACTTTGTCAACTATGCTATACTTTATATCTTCATGTCTATTTTATAACTCTCCATTTGTACTTCTTAATCCCTTTGCTCTTTTTTTGCATCCCCCAACTCCCACCCATTTAGTAGCCCTCAAATATTCTCTATCTATGAGTTTATTTTCATTTTTGTTGTTGTTTATTTTGTTCTTTAGATTCCACATGTATGTGAAATCATGTGATATTTCTCTTTATCTAACTTATTTCATCCAGTGCAATATCCTCTAGGTTCATCAAGGCAATATCTTTTTTCATCCCTTCCTTTTAGCCTGTGTGTGTCTTTTAATCTGAATTGAGTTTCTTGCAGGCAGCATATATAGGGAGTCTTGTTTTTTTTTTTTTTTTTTTTTTTTTATCTATTCAGCCACTCTGTTTTTTGGTTGGAGCATTTAATTTTTTTCCACTTGACGTACTAATTGATAGGAATGTAGTTGTTGCCATTCTTTATTCATATTTTTGATACATGTTTTTTTCTTAAAGAAGTCCCTCCAACATTTCCTGTAATACTGGCTCAGTGTTGATAAATTCCTTTAGCTTATTTTTGTCTGGGAAGCTCTTTATCGGTCCTTTGACTTTAAATGATAGCTTTGTTAAAAAAGAAAGTATTCTTGGTTGTAGATCCTGGGTTTTCATCATGTTGAATATTTTATGCCAAGCCTTTCTTACCTGCATAGTTTCTTTTGAGAAATCAGCTACCAGTCTTACGGGTGCTTCCTTGTAGGTAACTAACTGCTTTTCTCTTGTTGCTTTCAAGATTCTCTCTTTGTAGTTCACCTTTGGCATTTTAATTATAATGCATCTTGGTGTGGGTCTCTTTGGGTTTATCTTTCTTGAGACTCTCTGAGCCTCCTGGGGTTGTATATCTATTTCTTTGACCAGATGAGGAAGTTTTCCATTATTATTTCTTCAAATAGCTCTTCAACTTCTTGTTTTTCTTCAGGTATCCCTATGACATTGATATTTTTACATTTAATTGTGTCCCATAGATTTCTTAAATCATTATAATAGTCTTGGCGTTTTTTTTTCTTGCCATTCTGATTGCGTGTCTTTGGCTAAGCCATCCTTTATATCAGCAGTTCGATCCTCTTTGTCCATTCTGTTGAT
Organism: Cynopterus sphinx; assembly: GCA_030015415.1. Classification (NCBI taxonomy): domain Eukaryota; kingdom Metazoa; phylum Chordata; class Mammalia; order Chiroptera; family Pteropodidae; genus Cynopterus; species Cynopterus sphinx. The sequence continues at coordinate 83,841,325 of CM057381.1, read as the reverse complement.
TCCCTCTAATATACTCTTCATCTCAGATATGTTCTTCATATCTGACTAGTTCTCTTTTATAATTTCCATTTCCATTTTTATGTTTTTCATCTTTTTGTTAAAGTTCTTGCTGAGTTCATCTTCTCTGCCCTCAAGTTCATTGAGCATCTTTATAACCAAATTTTGAACTCTGTATCTGTTAGATTTCTTGACTCCATTATTCCTGGATCTCTGTTCTTTTCTCTTATATGGTTTCTGCTTCTTTGTCTTCCCATTCTGGCTGCCTTTCTGTGTCTATTTCTATGTACTTAGTGTAGCTCCTAAGTCTCTTGGTCTTATTACCATGGCTTTGTGTAGTAGGTGTTCAGTGGCACAAGTCCTGAGAGAGATTCAGTTGCAGGCCAAGTTTAGCCCCAGCCTGTGACCCCCTAGGGCTACCTGTTAAGATTCATCAAGCAATCCACAGATGCTTGGCTTATAGTTGCCTCAAGAGGCCCTTCCAGAAATTGAGGTCAGCTACCACCAGCGTGACTCTTGAAGTTGGCTCAGCAAGAAGCATGGGACTCACTGAGGACACACCAGGATATGGTTTGGGTGGGGCCACAAGTTGGGAGGGGTGGAGTTTCAGGGAATCCTCTGGGTGGAGTGATCTCTGTTACCCACTTTGATGATGTCATGGCTATGGCAGCACTGCATCTACACACTGGAAGGGGTGAGGTCTCAACAGAGGAACAATGGATACTGCCAGCACTTTTATCCAGGAGAGATCCTAGACTCTGGCCCTCACTCTGACAACTCAGTGTCTCCCTGAAAGTTCCTGGTGTCCCCCGTGCAGCCAACCTGGCACTGGTGCTCAGAGCGAGCAAGTGTGTCACTATAAAAGTCTTCTCTTCACACGGGACGTGTGAGGCATCTGCAGCTGCTGACTGCGACTGCTGCTGCCACAGCCTCTGTCCCACTCAGTTGTTAGGGCCTAGGTAGCCTCGTGTCTTTGCCCCCTTTATACCATCTACCATTGCAGAGTGATGTCTTATTTATCTCCCTAGTGGTAGTGCTTCTATTCATCTAGGTCCCAGGTGAATTTGCTTGCTCTTTGCCCCGTGTTTATGTTATAGCTTTGATTTGATCGCAAGAGGGTTGAACAAAGCCTCTATCCATGGACATGATTTTTTCCCCCTCCTCCACACACTTGTTCTTAAGACTTCTGTGTGCTCAAGAGAACATGTTCAGAACTCAAAGTTGGCCTAATAAAAGTCACCAGACATTTTTGTTTGTTCTGTTTGACTGAACCAAATGTCTTCAAGTTTCATTTTCAATTTTTGTTGTAAAAACCATGAAAGCAAGATATTTGCTTACTAGGTCTTGACTTCATCTTAAGGACCTAGAGTGGAAGTTTTATAATGGTTTCATAAAGCTAATGTTTTATGGTGCATATATAATACAAGGTATTAAAATGTAACCCGGAAAGAGTAAATGACAACATGACTAAAACTAGTATACTTTTCATAATGGAAACCCAGATTTTTAAGTAATTGCTCCATGTATTTAACATAAAAAAATCTGTGAACATTTGTTCCTAACAGTTCAAAGATCTGATGTGGTTATATGTTTCTTTTCTTCTACTCAGGTTGGCTAGCAATTCATATAATGTATTTAGATTCAGTAGATTCATGAGAGAATGAATTCTGGTATATCATTCTGTATTATGGTTTCTCTCTTTGTCTTTATGATGCACATCCTGTAGATTCCACTCATTATGGCAGAAAAGAGAATTAATTTGGACGACTGTGCTATTGATATGTACTTGTTACTTTGTCTAAGATAATCATAAAGCAGATAAAACCCAGATTATTTTAACTTTTAAACCAAGATATACATTTCTCATTAGCTCAGACTAAAAACTGTCTTGTAGGATTAAAGGGATGGGTGGGTTCATGGAAAATCATTTTTAAAGTAAAAAGTAATGACATAGAGTTAAAAAGCAACATTATAAACTGTTAAAGGACCAACATTTCAACACAAACATCCAAGTTCTATAAAAGCTTTGTATATAATATGTTTATTATTATTAGTTTTTAGGCTTTGCTGTCTCTGGGGACTTTGCTGGCCTGGATTTCTAGTTTAGTAGAGTACATTCAGCTGCATTGCACACTTGAGTTCTATGAAACTGTTGTGCTTCATCCCTATTTACCTCATCCTTGTATCTTCTTAGAACTGCAGCTGGATTTCTGGAATTCTGTGGCTGTCTGGTATTTTCTTCGACACATTAATGTGATTAAATTGTACCAATGGTTCTCTTTTTGTCCCTTCAGAATAAATATACCCCTAGTATTTTTTTTATTATAAAAATGACATGGTTTTGCTGCAGAAATATTTAAACAATATAGAAAAGTATAGAGATTAACAATAAAAGAGCCCTAGAGATAACCACATTGGTAATTGTCATTACAGATGTCTCATAATGTATATATATATATATATATATGTGTGTGTGTGTGTGTGTGTGTGTGTGTGTGTGTGTGTGTAATGTAAACACACACACACTTTTGTATAAATGAGATAATACTACACAGACTATTTTTTAACCTTTTCCCATACTAATAACTATAGATCTATATCATTATTTTAATTGATACACTTTGTATATTAATATAGAATACTGTCTGGTACTCACTAGGCCTTCAATCAATAGTTGATGAATGAATGAACAATGATTTACTTAACTAGTCTTCTATGAATGGAGGTGTTTTATTTTCAGTTTTCACTATTATAAATTACACTGCAGTGAATATCTTTTTCATCTTTTTTGTTCACTTGTTCAATGATCTGTTTAAAGAGACTTCTTAGAAGCAGAATTGTTGGGTCAAAAAGTACAAATATTTAACAATTTGACAGTGGTAAACTTGCTGAGTTGCTAAATTATGCTCAAGTTGTACCAATTTACACTTATATCAACAATATACACAAAAATATCTGTTCTACAGATTCTTCCCTACATTCTCATTGTTGTCATTTTTTAGAATTTGCCATTCTGATAGAAAAAAAAGTTGTACTGGTTTAATTTGCATTGATTACATTGCAAAGCCAAATATATCTGTGTATTTATTGGCCATTATACATTGCCTATTGTCTGATGGTTTGAACACCAGCTACTTGTTTTGTCCTGCTGAAGTTATTTAATTTTGTAATCCTAAAATATACCCCAAATAGGTAACAAAATACTTTCTTCAGTTGGGTATCTGATAAGTGAACATGTGGAGTCATAGATCTCATGTGTCAGAAATAACAAAGTAGAAAACTTGGAGATTTTACCTCTTAATTCAGTGTCTTTTTTGTCTGAGGACCACTACTAAAATTTTAAGAGATTTGTTAAAGAAGGATCACTGTTTGAAGCAAAGATTAGGTTGCCCAACATCTGGATTCTAAAAAGTGGGGAAAATTAGTTATTATTCATGTATATTAAAATGACACTTTGTTTCCAATTGCTAAGTACAGTATTCTCCTTTAGTTTTAGCTTCATATGCTTCGTGTGTGTGTGTGTGTGTGTGTGTGTGTGTGTGTGTGTGTGTGTATTTGTGTATTTAATCAGAGAGAAAGTCATTCGTAACTTCACATTTAGTGTTGGGGCCTTCACTTAATTATTGAGGTCATTTTGTTTTCTAGACCTAAGTTGCTGCTAGATTCCCAATATGAGTAAATCACTGGGATTTTCAAACCTTCCACAAAGTGATAATAAAATACTTATTTTTAAAAGCAGAAAGTTGTGTTAGTTTAAATCTTAATGTACAGGTCAAAATACCAGAAAATGAAATGTAGTTTCTTGGTAATAATAAAGTGAACTGACTTCCAGTGGAGAGATGTATGACTTCTGTGACATGCTCCTATATTTCTTCTCTAGTCTCCTTTTCCACTTGGCAGTGCAGTCACCTTGCTCAACCCTCTGGCCTCATTGTGAGTATTTGTGAGGTTAGGATGATAAGAATTCTAAAGTAAAGAGTGCTTTGTTTTAATTCAAATGGTTGGATTAGTAACAGGGATACTAAATCCATTTACAAATAGTAGTATCCTCCAGAAGCTTCTTTTTGTTCCTTAGAGTATTTTGTATTCATTTTAAGGGAAAAAAATGAACAAATTAATGCAAACCATGCAGAAATTGTTCAGTTAACAGAGTTCTAATTTTGCTTATGCAGACTAGTGTAAACATTTTGATACTTAAAAATTTTTAGTTTTATATATATTTAAAATCATGGTTAAATATATATAATGTACAATTTATCATTTTAACTATTTTGAGTGTATAGGTCAGTGGCATTAAATACATTCATGTCGTTGTGCAGTCACTAACACCATCCATCTCCAGATCTCTTTTCATCTTGCAAAACTGAAACTCTGTACCCATTAAACAACTCTCCATTCTTCCCTTTCCCCAGCTCCTGGCAACCACAGTTCTACTTTTTCTGTGGATATGTTTTTTGAGGGATAGATCTCTTTCTTTTAAAAACGGGATAGAAATCCACCTATCAGGCATTCCTGCCTGGATGGCCATATAATTATACATCTTCCTGAAATGCACTTTGGGTTATTTCTACACAGAAATTTAAAACAATACTTTGTTTGAGTAATGGAGGTTCTTGCTCCTCTTATCCCACTAACTTTTTGAAGCCATAAGAATATCTTATTAAGGATTATGCAAAATGACCTCCTACAAATCCTGATATTATTACGTTGCCCAAAATACTTCAAAGCATTAGGAATTTTTTTTTTTTTAACTAAACCAGATTCAGCTGGCTATCCCACTTGGCTACAGAGTACTAAAGAAGAGACTGAACTTGATCCTGCTGCCCTTGCATACACAACACTCCCATTGACTCTAGAGAAGACTTAAGTGCATGAAAAGATTCCAGGATCAAAAGGTTAGCTCTACGGGGAGCTGTGTCTGGCTCAAGCAATCCATTTATTTTTCTATTGACAGTGAAAACGTTTTATAGTTCTTTCTCAAAGTTTTTCAAACCTTTACAAAAACAGGCTACTTGTGAAAAAGTGAGAAGACATCTAATTGAACTACATGGCAGAAACCAGCAGGGAGAAAAAACATTTCTGAATCATAGTGATATTGGTCAAATCATTTGTGTTTTAAAAATAAAGTATTTGAGGCACCAGCTGATAGAAATATTCATTATGAAACCTGGTTGGGCTAGGAATCAGAATGTTAGATAAAAAATAAGAAGCTCATGAGTTTTATCTTTGCCAATGACTTAACAGTGGCAGGATTATACAACCTCTGCCTTTAATGAGATCTGTAAATTGGGAAAAAAAAAAACATGCTACATCTAAATGGTAGAGATGTGCAGATGCTTAACCAACATTTAATTGATTGCTGGAAAAATAAATGCCTTAAAACCTTTTGAAAAGAGAAATTGCCTGAAGGGGAATAATTAACAAATAGACTAGTAACAGCATTTTTGAAGCAAGTGAGATATGGTTTATATGTTATGGTTCTATATTTTCTACATTTATTGGAATATATTCATTAATTTATTCATTCATCAAAAAAGTTTTTGGTCACTTACCTAATGTTAATCTAATAGTTTTCTAAAACCTATTATAGTCTAATTATAATTGAACAAGTATATCAGGAAGTGGATAACACTTAATAACTGACTAGACCCATAACTGGGAGGTGGAGGTCATATGTCTCATGTATTTTGCATTATCAAATCACTCTTCAGTAGTGAATCTTCCTTAAGAATTTTCTCTAGCTTCACCTGGAATGCACAAATATTGACTGACAAGTGACTTCTGTGATCTTCATTTTAGGAATAACTATTGTAATGTTTTTCCTAGTATATGTACCAGGAAAGAGAATGCTATGTTGAACTAACTTGAAAAGCATGTTTAATAATCAGAAAACTGATTTAATGTCATTAGAGTTTTGATTATAAGCATCCTCTATTGTATGAGCAATGGAAAGCCTTGGCGAGGAGCTTGTCTAAACAGTTCTATCGCATTCTCACATAATTGAGCTTGACATTTTTCTGCCATTGCACAGGATGACTGCAGTTGATGGTGTTCATGTTTTTACTTAAGGGCCATTGAATTGTATTAGAAACTTTATACTATACTCTTGTAATCCAGTAAGTCATTTTTGAGTTGCATGATTGAAAGTGAATAATAATACACCGCAAAACAAAAATTACTAATGCAGTTAAAATTTTTTGTGTAGTTTTAGAAGCAACCAGTCCACAGAGAATAGAGCTCATGAAAGAAATGAAGACACACACTCATCCTCACCTAGTCCTTGTTGTCTGGGTCTATTCAGATCTGGTGAAAACATTAAACCACTTAAGTGGAATTAGTTAGTTAATTTATTCAGCTTCTGGAAGGTACCAGATTAATGCTTACAAAAGCAGGATTTTAAATTTTGGTGGTGACGGTCATGGGGAAGGGTAAGTCCTAGCAAAGTCTTTCAGTTAGCATGTGCCCAAAGGTCCGCAAAAATTTGATACTCAACTACCTTAGCTTTCCTTGGGAATTTTCAGGAGTTTTATGTTTTATGTTCTTTTATGGTAATTAAGTTGGCTTGCTGAAATGGCCCTAGAAAAGACCCAGGGCAGGGACAGATTGGAAAAGAGTTGCTGAGTGAGTACTCAAGGAGAAAAGCAAGACGATATGGACAGGAAGCAGTTTCTCAGGCTCCCAAATCTCTCTTCTAACCAATTAAGGTATGAATTTTCCCCACTAGTGTGAATGACGCCATTTTTTTTTCTCAGAAGGGATCTTCTAAAATTCAAATATGTTCCTTTGGAGGATTAGCACATTGATTAAGGTGAGTTTGTCAGGCTAGCTAAACAGTTATCTATGGAACTGTGGAAGAAGAGTTCAGGAGGTGTAAGACAACAGACAGACATTCAGTTGTTAACAGAGAAAGAAGTTGGAGGAGAAAAATCCTGAGAATATAATAATGTCTCCGGAAATAAGGCCACGGGTAGGTGCTTAGCTTGGAACCTTGGCAGCTTGGCTTAGCATAAACATCCTAGAACAATAATAGCTTTATTGGAGGTGGGGATGATTGAAACAATGGAGTAACTCCTGTAAAGCAGTTTTAGGTGTCACTGTTTTTGCTATGCTTGATTGAGGCTGCTTGGGCTGGGGTGCTGGGTCAAGAGAAATTCTGAGGCCAAGTCCAGACTCAAGAAAGAAATCCATCATTTCATGATTCCTGCCATGATTCCAAAGGGAAGAAGTGATCATCATAACCTCAGATTCTGCTGCATTTTTGAGAATTTAGTAGATCAGCAATGGAAGTGACAGCTTAGTTCAGTCTTCACAAATGTGAGAAGAGCTTGGGGCAACCAGCTAATGAATCTACAAGAGTTCTGGAAAGACTTGATGGGTCTCAGTATTTTTGTTGCATATTTGTATTAAACTGAAAAAATTGCCTCTTGAGGAGAAAAGGAAGTGATGCTTTTAGAATTAGATCAGCATTTCCAGCACATCTATTAATGAGCTGGCTCCTCAGTGTTTAGTTTACATGGCAATGGGACAAACTATCATTAGTACCACTCACATCATGAATTATCAGGGTGTTTTTTTTGCTATGGAAGACCAGCTATATAGATGAAAAAGTTGAATGCATTGATTTATTGAAATCATTGTTGACATTTTAGCTGAGATTTCTTTCTCAATTTCTTCTTTAATCTGAGGCTGTAAATTTTCATGCCCTTGAGACAGGATTTTTGAGGGTAATAAAAAACTGAATCATATTTAGTGCAATGAGTTTGCTTAAATGCTTGCTGTGTTTCTGACACTGTGCTGAAGGTTGCAGGGGATACATGTGAGAGAGGGAATACATGGTTTCTACCCTCAAGGAACTTATAACTTATCAAGAGAGACAAGGCCTTCTTGAAGTAGCTGGATAATGAGATAAGGTAGTATGTAACAAATATATTTACAACAATCAAGTAGTTTAGAAAAAGAAGAAACAGTGGGGTTGTTTAAAGAGCTGAAATACCTATAGTCTGCTTCTCTTACTTTAGTGGTCGACGACTCCAAAATCCTGTGAGAAAAGGGATAGGGAGAATGGAAGAAGACTTACTCATTTCTTATTCTTTACTCATGTAGTATTGCTCTTGTACATTTAATGTCTATGGTTATTTGGGGACTGATGTGAAAACCATTTTAAAAAATAGAGGTGAAAGCAGTAATGGTGTAATATTAACCAACTATAGTTCTTTCCTTCTGTCTATCTACCCAGAGAGTCGAGTACTTATGTATTCTTCTAGTCCATTCTTGGATGGTCACAGGCCTGTCCACGGTCACAGAAACTCACCTTGATTTATGGTTTTCCAAATGAGTCCCAGTCAAATGGCTGTTTCAGACAGGGAGAGGTGATGAGCCATATATGGAGTACCCCTTTATTCTTTGTTGTGTCTTATCTTCTCTCACCTCCCTGTTTAATTTCTTATTATTTTACCAATTTTTCTCTCTCCTTTCCTCCTGGCAATGTATCTACTTTTTCTGAGCATTCCTAGTTTCTTTTTTCACAACTGTTCATGGCTCTGTATATACCATTCTCTCTAAGTCTGACGAAGAAAATAGATAAAGAAGTGTTACAAAGCAAGATCCTTCCCTTGCTTCTGTGGCTGGAAAACCACCTCCTGGAACATAGCTCTTGAAGTAGAGGGGTTGAATTACCTTTGTTGTTCTTTACACATTCCCAGTGTGCTCAAGACTTCATAAAAGTTAAGGGAAGGCAATAAGAGTCACCTGTCTTATGCAAGACATTTTGGGTTTCATCCTAGGTAGGTAATGAATTGCTATATCTCTCTTATTCACTCACTCATTCACTCTTTAGGTAAGCAGAAGCCAGATACCATTAGGCCTTCCAGGCCACTAGGAGTTTAGTTTTGATTCTAAGAGCTGTAGGAGACCAGGGTGCTGACATGGTCTGATTTGTGTTTTTAAAAGTTCTCTCTGGCTGTAGTGTGAGAAAGGATGAAAGAGACAGGAACAGGATATCAGTTAGAGAAGCTATTGAAGAACACCAGGCTAGAGATAATGATGACTTAGATTAGGGTGTTTGAAGTAGAAATGGAGAGAAGTGAATCAGGTCTTGCCAAAATTGTATTTGTAGGCCAAACCCTATTTCTTGTACTAGTGTAGCCTTCATTTAGGGCTAGGAACTGCTTTCAGCATTCATGTGTTTAGGTTAGTGTCTAAGTAGCTGGTTCAGAATCCTAGAAGCTGGGCCTGACTGGATCAGATACAATCCTGGCCCACTAGCCTTACATGCCCATTATAGATGTATGATGATGCTCAGAATGCTTCTTTGATAACTTGATTATTGCTTTACTTTGTATTCCACTGGCTTAAAATATATTTTTTTTAAAAGGTGCTGGAACTGATGATTTAAACTTGAAAAACACTTTCCCACCCATTTCCTGTTTATTTGCATTGTTATGTGAGGTGTTTAATTTAATCACTCTTTTGAAATGAAGATTTTAATATTTGGGGCATAAAGATGCCCATGTTGCTTTGGAAAATACCATGTTATCTGTCATCAAAAGGACTGAACATTACAGGGTTAATTTCCACAGATATTTGCTGAGGGTTTAGTGTGTGCCGGATAAGAAAAAAAAGATTTAGCTCTGTATCTGAGAAGCTTGAGAGGAAGGGAAAGTTATAAAAATTACTGAGTACCTTTTAAGTGCTGGCTTTTTACATCTGTGACCCATTCAATGTTTGTAGTATCTCTGATCTGGGTGCTATTCTTACCCCTATTTTATGATGAAGAAAGAAGCACTATGATTTGTCTCAGAGCACATTGTTTTTATGTGCAGAGCCAGGAGCTAATCCCAAAGCCCATGATCTCCACACTTTATGTTGTAAGTACCACTTCATAAGATATCAGATGTCTTCTGTTTGAATATTGCTTCTGTTCGTTTCCAGCTTCCAGATCTTGGGGAAAATACCTTAATCTCTGTGAATCTCAGTTCCCTTGTCTATAAAATATGGATAATAGTATTGACCTGAAAAGAATATGTATGGAGCATGAATGAAAGTTTCTGGCATCCTACAGCCAACAACTAAATTTTGTGTTTCCTTTCTTTTGTGATCCAGTATTATGATAAGAGAATCTGTGATACAATTTTGTTTTAGAGCCCTAAGTAAGTGTGGCAAGGCCTTGTTCTTTTTTTCAGCCTCACAACTGTTAGAAAAGCTTGTGTTATGCATTTGGACTTAGGGGGCATGAGAGAGGGCTGCAAGATTGCGGGATTTGTTTATAGAATCTGTGTCTGGTAAGAGAGGCATTCGTAATCTCCCTGACCAATCTCACCCAATTCAGGTAGCAACAGGAGTGGAAAGATGCAGTTGTTTATATAAGACGTATAAATGAGTTGTTTATATAAGACAAATCCTGGGGTCAATTTTGTGTGTCCTTTAGAGTTGAAATTAGTGGCTATTTTCCTTTGAAGGATCACCTCTACATCCAATGAAATAAAGGAAACTCATACCTGTGTGTGTGTGTGTGTGTGTGTGTGTGTGTGTGTGTGTGTGTGTGTGAGAGAGAGAGAGAGAGAGAGAGAGAGAGAGAGAGAGAGAGAGAGATCATATTGATTTTTTCTTACTTTCTTTTTTTTTTCATTTTTTTTAGGGGAGGCAACCCTTGGTTGACCTCACAGCTTGCAAGGACCTTGTCAGGTTACAATCCCTTATTTAAAATTTTTTTTTATGATAAAAAACAGCACCTGGTTTTCCTAGGTGGTCTCCCATCCAAGTACTAACCAGGCTCAACCCTGCTTAGTTTCCAAAATCAGTCAGGATTGGGCTTATTCAGGGTGGCATTGCCATAGACCTCATATTAACCTTTAAAATCCATGGTGAAAAGCAATGTGTCTTCCCTAACACTTGACATGTAATCTTTGATGAGCTGATAAGAGGGGGAAAAAAACTCAACAATTTTCCAATCTATATCAGGCTCTTAAAAATAATGTATAGAACAATAATACTGCTAGTTTTTCTACAAAGTGGCCCATTATATGCATGTGAGGAAGATAAGAAACTACCACACTAAGGAAAGAAAGGTCAAAAGGCTAATCTTAGTCATTGAACTATACTGTATTGGTCTCTAAAGTTTTTTTTTTTTTTTTCAAGTGACTTGTGGAGGTGACATTTGGGGGAAACTCTCAGTTTCACTGGGTGACTGTGGGTCATTAAAATAATCACAATCGACGATTGTTAGATCTTTACTTTTTGTACTTTGTCTGCTTTGAACCAAGTATTGTCTGATAAGTAGGGGCACTTAGAGACCTTGTTAGGCTCATTGAATGTCTTCTAGGCCCTAGGATTGCTTCTCTTCCAATTCTTTTTTTCCTATAACATGCTCTGTTCCATGTCAGTGGACATTCTTGGCAATCTCATGAAGGTTCTGCAAGGGATGCTACCAGGTTTCACGTGATCATGTGTGTTTATTAATTTTGCAAAAGCAAGATGTCTTAAATGCAATCACTTAAGACCACTTCTTTCCACTCTGACTTTTTCTCCATCATAGTTTGTCAGTTGGCATCTGAGTGATGGGTATGTTTTGGATCTGGCAAAGAGGAAGTTGAATTGGGAACACATGTAGTTTAGTGAGATATTTTAATATAGCTTGCAGTCCCTTTTGTGACTATCTGATTGAGGAATGGCTTCTTGGAATACTTCTGCCACTCACTGGATGACTCAACCAGCATGGATAGTGAGCAAAGGTAAGGACTAGAAGTCTTAAGGATAGGAGCCAGCCCTAAGGCACCCATCACTGGAAGTAAGGGGTAGTGGAGAATAAAAAAAGGTTTGAAACAATGTTTGAGAAGCTTAACCATGGAAATTTCTTACCTTTAGCAAATGTAAAATTGTGAAAAGATTGATTCCTAGTCAAATATATTTTCTGTCAGGAATATGCTTGGTAATGCCAAGTACACATTTATAAACTCACTCTATGTTTTCTTTTTCATGTCAACAGCATGACATAGATTTTATCAGAATTCTTATGTTCGTAGAGCACAGCCTATAGGCAGTACAGCAAGCATGTCTGTGTGAAAAATTGCATGTTTCCTGCATCCCTTTCTGAATTTTGTCTTATTGTATCTGTTGCATCTCATCCCAACAAAGCTTGGTGATTTCAGAGGAAAATATGTGCAAAATTGCTACTAAAGCAAGAGAAATGCCCTGAGAATTGCGTTCTAATGACAAAACTCTCACACATATTCATCAATAAATCATAGTATGTAGTGTGAGAAGAACCAATTATCCAATTATGTGGCTCAATGCAATGTAGAAACATTTGAATTGTTTTTGTATATGCCTTATTTTCAGGTTAATTTTGTATGTTATTTTTTTCAGAATTATTTTTTCTACCAAAATTCAGATATGATGGGAAGGACATATCCTTATTGAAAGCCAAAAGAGTAAATTAAAAGAATATTTGTGATATTTGTCATCTTTTTAAAAATTTGTAATTTGTATAATTTCTTTACTTATTCTCCATAAGTATTCATTTTTGTATCAAATTTTGTGTTTTATTTTTTTTCTTTTAGAGAGATACAAAATTTGCATAAGCCTCAGGCCCCATAAAACCAAATCTTCCCTGTTCCGTAACTGCACTCTCATGTGGAACATGTTCAGTAGCTGCTAAGTGCATGCGTAGAGGGGAAAAGCATGCTATCATGGAAGGAGAAAACTTGATCTGCCACCTATGAGCTGTGCGGCTTCAGCAAGCTTCTTAACCTTTTTGAACTTCAGTTCTTCAACTGTACAGTTTGGATGATAATGCTTCACAGGATTCTTGTGAGACTTCAAGGAGCACTTAGCGTAGTGCTTGACACGTGATAAGCACTCAATATATATTAATTTTCTTTTATCTTCAACCTTTCTCAAATGGTTCACAAGTTTATCTTAGGTCAGAAACCCATGTGAGGAAAATTTTGTCTTTCAAAATGCATTTTGATATAAGGGTATGAAAAAGAGATTTGGGGTTTCCCCTTGATTCTTGTCTTTAAAAAGCCCTAGACAAAATGAATCACAATGGTATTTTCTCTGGGTATAAAGCAAATAATGAAGTGCTTTTATCAGCTGTATAGAGTATTGGGATAAAAGTTTCAATTCAGTGTGTCTGTCACTGCACACACACACGCGCGCGCACACACACACACCCCACACACTTATTTGCTATGCCCCAGGATTAAATTATTCTGAATCAGTGCAGGTTTTCTACAAAACTTCATCTACCTATCAAAAAATATTGATGATGAGCAAAGTGCCAAGCCAGGTGTGGATTCTCATGATATGTAGGAATCTGGGAAGTATGGTTTGTCATTCATGGGGTGTCTTAATAAGCCATAGTATCCTGGAACAGCACAATCTTCTTGATATGTTTGTCTCAGCCAGATGCACGCAGAGAATCTCTGTAAAGTGCGGGTGGGAACTGATTAAGCTAAATACTGACTTGCTATCAGGTTGTGAGTAAGTCCTCCTAGCAGATGAGGCTACTGCTCGGGATGCTGGACAATGAACTTTTTTCTTTAATAATTAAATCCAAAAATGCTTTTCTTTTCAGTGCCTATGAGGACTAGTACATAGTAGGTGTTTATAATATTTATCTAATTGGTTTATATTTTATATACAGTAGGGCGGAAAACAACAAATTTTAAAGTGCCCAAAGGGTTCTTATTTTTGAAAGAAAACTGCAACTTTTGATTAATAAGCTTTATAATTATCTCCCTTACACTGCTACTTTGGAAGAAGGAGAATGTTTTTGAAATAGGGAATCAGAAACAGTCTACTTCACATACTTTGCCTATAAGCTTTTTCTTCTGTGTGTGAAAGAAATCAAACTGAAGCAAGTCCATGGAAGTCCAAGAAGCTGGGATACCTGTAGAGAGAAAACAATCCCAAATAGACTGCCAGCTAAATGAAGACCAGTGTGGACTCTCACTTGAAGGCAGCTAGAAAGAAAACTTGTTCTAAGACTACCTGTTCCTTGTCGCTGGCATACATAACTGATTTCTAATGAAAAGGAATTGTCAATTAAATAAGAAAGTCTGTGTAATATATATCATAATGAGTTATATATCTACTTCCTAATTGCTTAAGAAACCTGGGTGCCCTCAGCTTACCCATATTATGTTTGAGACCATCTTGGTTAATGGTCCTACTTTCTAAACTACTGAGTTAAATAAACGCTCAGGTGTTGCCAAAGTGAATCCACCTTATCTGGTTAACATCTTGGTGTCTGGACAAAATCTACCCAGAATCTAGTCTATTTAGCCTCTCTCTCTCTCTCTCTCTCTCTCTCTCTCTCTCTCTTCCTCACCCCCCCATGCGACACACACTTTTGTTTAAAAATTATTGATGTCTACTTTGTGTCAAGGAACATGCTGAGCTCTGAGAGTGTAAGCTAGGCATAATCCTGTCCCCCTTGAACAGGTGAACATAGCAGCCATGTCTTTTATTTGGGTATCACAGGACTCATAGGAGGCCTAGGGCTTTGTACTAAGCTTCCAGCAGTAGTTTTAGAGGTGCCTTGGCTTGCTGCTTTTCTTCTCTTGCACTTCCAAATAGCAAGAAATGTATGTTGTGTTGTCTCTGAAACAAATGCCCTATTCATTGTATTCTGAGCCACTGACACTGTGATCTGTTAATTATATAAAAGAACGTAAAGACTTTAAAAGAATGATAGTCTCTTAAATAGCATTTTAAATGCCAACTCTCAAATGGAGTAAAATATTTAACATAAATGAATTGATAATTTTAAGACCCTTATAATGACTACCCTTAATTATATCAGTTTTGTTTTGGACAGTGGTTATAGAAATAAGTTTTAATTCTGCTTGGAAAATAGCATTGAAATAGTACTTACTTTGTCTAAGTTTTAGTACTTGGGTAACTGGAGTCATTAAGATTTACTCTGTTCAGGAACATTAGGTGTTTCAGACTTGATTATGACAGGCTATAGCGAGATGCATAAAATTCCTGCAGTTCATCCATTCTTCTCCTACCAGCAGGTGTCATTATGGAAATATGAAAATACTGTAAATTCCAAAGTTGTAGGAACTAGCTATGAGAAAGAGAAGTGGCACTTTGGATATTAAAAAACAATAAAAATAAAGAAATCATTTGTTGCTAACCAAGGACAGCATGTTTAATTACTAATTTGGCAGCGTTCTACAATATAATGTAACTGACACTGGATTTCAAGGCACATAATTAATTTATTTTAATTAAATTAAACAAATATTTACTAAGACCCACTCTAGGCTCATAGGAGTCTCAAAAGGAAAGTAAGACTTAATTTTTGTCCTTAAAGTGCTGGCTTGATATCTTGAGAGAAAAAGATATATTCATGAAATAATTAGGTAGCTGAATGAATTGGTCCTTTTTAATATGCCAAATTGAAATGCTAGATAGCAAAAGATCCAGCTGGAGGGACCGTGTAGTGTTATTGATTCTGGGTTAATTGAAGAACACGTTTTAGGTATTTAAATGGAGAGGAGCCTCAGAATTATTTGGTAATTTGAAGACTCATTCTTTCCTTTCTTGCTAACTGCTATCACCTTTCCTCCAAACATCTAAAGTAACAAGTATAATATTACATATGTATTGGTTAATCAAGGATTTAACAATAGATTGTAATAGTTTGGTATGTAATCAATTGATAATATGATCAAATCTTTCTAAAAACTAAGGTACACACTACAAGTGGGTATTTTTTCCTAGGAGACTGACACCAAGAGCCTAGGTAAGAGTATTAGTGTACTAGCTCAGAATCAGTGCTTCATCTACTCTATTTTGCCTTCTAGACTGTGAGCTCCTCCAAAGCATGGAGTGTGTGGCATTCCTCTTTGCATTACTACCACTGTAATTCTGTGCCTATATCTTTAGTTAGCTCTTTATACACGTGTGTTGAATGACTAAATGAATGATAATATCATCGAAGGATAAGCTATTGGTAATCCTTCATAGAATGTATGTTGATATTAGACTAAGAAATGTCAGATAGAATGATTCAGAAAACTGGACTGAAAAATTGATATTATAGATCCTGAAGTTTTCTCTTTTGATTCCATTAGTCCATCCAAGGAAACTTTTCTCGATTATTTAAGCATACTATATGCAGGGCATTATAATTCATCTAAATAGAATGTGCCCAATTTTAGACCAAAGGATATGTGAGCTATTTTTTATTTCATAACATTTTCAATAACTTGTTTTATGGTAGTAATCTATCTTTTTCAATGATGACAGTTTGTCTACTGCACTCATGCTAATTATTTTTATTTGAAGGTTATTATTAATTCACTGGCTGCCACGTGGTGAGGCTGATGTCCTCAGCCTTGTTTTAGTAGATTGAACTAGCTACCTTTTATTCATCACTTACTTACATCTTCAGCTGCTTACTAGAATTCCCCATTTTGATTTTCTCATGTCATCTCCAGCTTAACATGTCAAAAAGGGAAATCATCATTTTTACCTGCAAACCTCTTCCTTCTTCTGGCCATGCCTTTTAATGGTACCATCATTTTTCCAGTTTCAGGCTAAAACCTTTGGTATTTTCTTTTTCTTAACCTCTTCCTCCATCCAGTATATCATTTATACTTCTTTTGTGGTGCTTTTGCTTTTGGTTTTGATTATTTTCTTCCTATTCATTCTCATTATGAAGGGTTAGACCATGCAGGGATGAAATAGTCTCCTGAATCATCCTGTTACCAGTTTCTCCTCCTTTTTTTTTTCTATGAATGACTATGAATATTTTAGTTAGAATTATTCAAACATCAATACCAAGTCAAAACTCTTTTATCAGTGTTTCCTGGCCCTTCATGAAATGCTGTCTGTTCACCATTCTAACTCAAATCTTGTACACTTCATATGCTTTATTCCAGACATAAGGAAAAATGCAGTTTCCCAGTCTAGCCATTCTCTCTCTTCTAGATCTTTTTAAAATTATGGTTAAATATGCATAATATGAAATTTAACGTTTTGGTCAAAATTTTGGTAAATTTTGGTGGAAAGCGTACAGTTCAGTGGCATTAAGTACACTTACATTGTTGTGCACCATCACCACTGTTCATCCTCAGAACTTTCTAATCTTTCCAAACTGAAACTCTGTACCCACTAAATAATTTCTCTCCATTCCTCCCATTCCAGCTCCTGACTACCACCACTCTACTCTCTCTCTGAATTTGACTACTCTAGGTGCCTCACGTAAGTGGAACTATATAATATTTGACCTTTTGTGACCAGCTGACTTCAGAGTTCATACGTGTTGTAGTTGAGTCAAAATTTCTTTTTAAGGCTAAATAACATTCCATTGCCTGTATATATCACATTTTGTTTATCTATTTACCTACTTGTAATCATAATGAACTTCCTATGCCTACTGCAGTCATATTTCTTGACTGCTCAGAAGTCTTCAGTGAGTTCTTTCTTACAGATGGGGTCAGGTACAGCGTTCATAGACTAACACCCACGGCTCCCCCTTATTTGGGTCTAGAACTATGTATAGAATATTATTGTACATATTCATCTTCAATACTTATTCATGAAACAAATATTTTTTGAATGCCTGGTGTGTGTTGGGCCCTTAGGTAAGTATTAACAGTGCAGCAGTAAACCAAACAGACGTGGTCACTTACCTCATGGAACTGATTTGGAGTTAAATGATTTCTTTGTTCAGGCTAGAATGTTCTCCTCTTTCACCTTGGAAGCCATCTATTTCACCCAGCATTAATTGCAAAAAATCATTTGGTGAATGACCGACTCACCCAAAGCTAATTCTGTAGTTATCATTTGACCAAATGATAAATTTGCTGAAAAATTGAATTTTGAGAAATTGTATTTTATTTTTGCCTTGGTATCATTGTAGTTCTTCTTCTGGAGATGTATTTGTCATCTGCTGTTTAATATCAAATTTGCCTATATTTCACATTCTAAACCTTGAGCACATCTAGAATGTTAAACACTTTCTGTAGAATGGTCAAGTTTTTTTTTTTCTAAACAGTAATTTTTGTCTCAATTACTGTTGCCCCTGTCCCTGTTGCTTCTGCTACTGCCCCTACCTGAACACTTGCATTGGCCCAGTGCAATCACTACGATAGACTGTCCTGTGAAAATATTTGTCAGATGACTGCTCAGTGAATTGGTTATTCATTGAATTAGTCATTAGGTGTTTGATTATTTGGCTAATTAGTTTCAAAAACATTTTGTAAGTCTTTTCTTCCTTGTAGTAAAAAATATAAAAAAAAGCATTTCCTTATATATTTTAGATATGTTCTCTCTATTTAAACCATAATAACTTTTAAGATTTCTGTTAATTTATTTTTATCAGTAGCTTTCTTGTACATTGTGATCAAAACTAGTGGTTGATTAATCATAAGAAGTTGGTTAAGGTGGGCAATCATAAAAAATGATACAGACACATCTTTTAAAGTAAAACATATCAGTGTACATTTAATTAGCCAATCTTAGTATAGGGTAAAGGCATTTTCTTTAGGAATGGGCTGATTGATTATTCATATCATCTCTCTTACATAAACCGTATTCATAATGAATCACCTGTGATTTCTAGTTTGTTTCTTAAATGGGAGTAAGATCGTAAAGACACTTGTAATATAATAAGTGCAAAGTCCTTGTGTATTTTTATTTTTCTTCCCTGTCATTAATAGTTGTCACATTCAGTTTAAGAGCTGCTATAATCTGATGACAAAAAAACCATAGGTTAGAGTTTGGCAGTCAGCAGTTCCATGTTTCTCAGTGTTCATATCATTAAAAATTCTTCCTAATCAGACTCAAGCCAGTTTAATAATAATAATAATAATAATAATAATAATAATAATAATAATGTTATTTTGTGCTGTGCTTCTTGTTTTTAGCATGGTTTAGTCATTCATTTAATAATATAAGTAACCAGACTGCTTGAGAAGGGGTGCTTTTGGAACAAAATGTTAACTAAGGTGATTAACCGCTTTCTGATTTTCTTTGCTTATAGTCCTTGTCCAGGTACTTCTTTATTATCTAGTTTCAGCTTAGCCTCATACAGTTATAGGTACAGCAGGATGTTAGCCTGCTGCTATTATCTTTTCCTTTTTAATAGATATAGTTTTGGCAGAAAAGAGAGATGGACAATAAATAGTGTCAAGAAAGGTAAAGATCCTAGACTCAGTCATGAAGGTAGCTTTCAGAAAATAGTGGCTGGGATTTCCTTGTCTATGATTATGTTTTCTCATTGTTTAAATCTGCATTGTCACAGATGGGCACATTTTTGCTAGATCAAGGAAAAGATGAATTCTGCGGCTTTGGAACAACGTTCTCTTCAATTGCTTAACCACAGGCAGAATAAGATCTTTTTGAGAAGTAGAAACTGGACTGCAGGCATCTTTCTTCCATCAGAAGATGAAATGGATCCTCAGGCAGTCTCACCACATACAGCCCTTGCTTTATGTTAACTTGAATTGATCTTATAGACTCTGCCTCAATCTCTGAACTTGAAAATCTCTTGTAATACAATAAATTACCCTTCTTCTAGTGAATAATCCAAAGGTTCTCAAATTTCTGTTCTAAAAATGTCCTCCAGGGAACTGCAGTGAAAATAAAGCTCTGTTTAACCACTGAACACTGTGTGAACCCAGCCCTTGCTTTGATTTTGGAAGCTGACCATAACGAGGCAATTCTCCTGGCCTATGGCTGTGGCTGAATTCTCTTCTTCTTCATTGCCTCCAGGCCCGGGAGACTCTTTATGAAGGTTGAGTAAGAAGTATGATTACCATAAGGAAAAGCGGATGCTTACTCACCCAATGAAGCAGTGAGCCTCAATAAAAAAGACATTGAAAACCATCCCCCTTTAAGACAGTCAGACATAGGGAATGCTCAACAAAGTGTTGTGTACACAATAGACACTCAGTCAGTATTTGCTGAATGAATAGATGAATGAATGTAGCAGAGGGTGGCAGTCGTGCTATTCCCAGCTCAGCTTCTCTGGTGGCAGCCTCTGTCTCTGTTTACCCTCTCAGACATTCATTCTTCATCCCCTGTATCTCATCAATACTGTTCTAATCAATATTGTTGCTCTGTCTTTTCTTCTCTAACCCAAGGGAAAAGACAAGGGCTTTTCTGAGAATCACATTCTTAGACAGGACCGGGCTGATGACACATGGAATGGGGATGCTTTCGAACCAGATCCCTATATAACTCTTCTCAAATGCAGACAGAAACACCTACTTCTACCTTGGGCTGCCCTGTCATGATGTTTGGATAGGCGGGATGGTCATATGTGACCAAAGGGCTTCTATAGATACTGTTCAGTGTCCAAGTTGGAATTTTAATGCTTTGTAAGCCCAGGGGTTTAAAATTAGCTGTGTTCATATACATCTCACTATTCTAGCATCCTTTGGATGAATTGCATGCTCTTATTCCGGAATGGGGAAGTGTTCTCCAACTTCTCAGGTTTTTAGAACGTTGTTTGTGTCTGTTACCATTGCCATTTCTGGCTTTCATGTGGCCACAATTATCTGTTAAGTCAGTAGAAAACAGATCATGGCTTTTCTTAGATATTTTTTCAGATTAAACTCTTCCAAGGTGGTGCCTATTCTAGAGGCAGTTTCTTCTTTCTTCACCTTTAGAATAACTCTAAGAATCTAAGGAAAAAACTGGCATCTTTTGGACTTTTAGCTAGTGTATTTGCTAGTGACTCTAAACATTCAAACAGATTTAAAGTGAGTGACACTGGGTCTTCACTTGCAGGATCAAGTCCACCACTTGATGTGTCTTCTTTCCCATTATGTTTTCTTCTGCATGGAGTGGAATCTTATCAACTGTATGTTTAACTTCAACAAATACAGATATACTTAAATAATTTTTCTCCTTGCTCCAATCAGTGAATGTTTGCTTGGGGGCATGCAGGAAATGATAGAAAAGAACCTACTGTTCCCCTAGTTGTCTTAGTCCCCATGTGCTGTTCATGGTGTAAACTTTTCATTTTGCTGAATGTGATTTTAATATTTATTGGTACAACGTACTGTTGTTGCCATATAGTTTCTAAACAGAAGCTAGGTCTCTGGTCTTAAAAGCCATAGTCATTTCTTCCACCTTTGGAGGGAAATCTAGATGTGTTGGACTGAACTGAGAGACTGTGTCCCCAACATGGTGCACTCCTTAGGGATTTTCAAGGGTAATTTTGATAATACATAATTTTAGCTCTAAGTGCTGACTGTACAACCTGCCACCTAAGATTGTGTCTTACTTCTCTCTATGGTGCCTTTTGTGACAGATAATTCACAAACTGGTGACATTCTGCATTCCTTTTTAAATCTTTTCTAATTTTTGATGTTTTGTAGACTTTTTATGTTATGAGAATATAGTTTGAAGTGGTATTTGCTGCCTTCTCTATATTTGCTACATAAGGTCTCTGTAACCTTTCTGTTGTTCTGGGACATTATAGGGAAAACTTATAGCCATGCCTGGAGCCAAAGTGTTGGATACATCCCAATTTGCTTTCTTTTTTTTTTTTTTAGAGTTGATTGATAAATGCTGTATGCCACAAGATATGAAGAATCACAAAGATAATCTAAGATTTCTGAAGGTAAACACCAAAACACCAAAGCTCAGTCCTTTTATCATACTTGATAATGACTCCACTGTTTTTGAAAGTTGTGGATTCTAAGTTGTTACAGAAATAGGAAAGGTCTGCACTGCATAGAAATTGGGGAAGATGTTGAAATTTAAGATGGGCTTTGTCCAAATAAAATGAAATTCATATTACTTCAGGCCTCCTTTTGGGTTCAAACCTTTTTAAGTAAATATTTATTCTAACTTCTATTTTTAAAGGATTTCAATGTAGGAATTTCACATAGTGAAATCACACAGAGAGCTTTCTAAAAATTTCCTTTACGCATTTTTCCTTCTCATCAGCTTCCCATCAGGACAACTGTGATGATCTCTTTCTTGCTCTGCCTTGAATGAACTTCTGAGTGGTTCTCCCATCCTGTGCCCTTGCATACTATACATTCACCTTCTCTGGTGTATATAATCCTCTGGAACATGTACTATCTAGCTCTGGAGGTTTTTCTTGTAAGCATAAACTATGTTTGCTCTGGAATTCTGCTAAATAACATTTTTTTTTATCAGTATGAAAGTTTTGGTCTTATTTACTCTTTGATCTTGAATTGAGACACATTGCTTGCTCTCACATTGATATGATGTGTTTAATCAAATCAAGTCATCTAAGAACCTGAAAGCCAGACCAATCTTCCTTCGCTCTTTCATTAAATCAGTAGGGCCACTATGAGGGGAGGTATGTAGTTACAGTTACAGTATACACCAGACAGTAGTTCCAAAGTATACTCCTCACCTACCTTTTGGACTTCCCTTAGAAATAATGTTGTTTTAAACAACCTGCTTCCAGAAGGCCATATGAAGGTGGTGAATTTAGACATTAAAATAGCCCTGACTAAATGTGGCAGCTCTGGTGTGGTGGGGGTGGGGGTGTGGCTGCTTCCTTTTTTGTCTGAGTGTGACATCCACTCCAAATCATTCTTGAAGTTAATGTCAGAGCAGAACATATGGCTGGGGATTTGGATAAGGAAGACAACTAAAGTTACTTGATATATCTTTCTCCTTTATACCACTTAGAGTTCTCTAAAGGAACGGAACCTATATGTATATGTATATGTATATGTATATGTATATGTATATATGTGTATGCAAAGTGAGAACCAATGGTATAGTCCCAGTCTGAAGGCTGACAGGCTTGAGACCCAGTGAAAGCCAATGTTTTAGTTCAAGTTTGGAAGGAGGAGGAAACTGATGTCCCAGCTTGAAGGCAATAAGGCAGAAGGAATTCTTTCTTACTCAGCAATTTTGTTCTATTCTGGCATTCAACTGACTGAATGGGGCCTACCCATAGTAGCAAGGGCAGCCTGCTTTACTCAGTCAACCAATTCAAATATTAAGCTCATCTAGAAACTCCCTCATAGATGCACTCAGGATAATGATTGACCAAATATCTGGGTACCCTCTGGCCCAGACAAGCTGACATATAAATTTATCCATTATAGTATCCATAAAGGATGTAGGAACATATAATTTACAATTCAATTTGCATTTAAATGTGAGGGTATTACTTAATGGATATGATCATGTTTTTAGAGTTCTGTGAAAGGAAAAGCTTGAGAAAGTTATAATAAAATTATTTTCAGTGTTTTTCTCAAAGAGCTGTACTAATCCATAGATATTCTTTTCTCTGTTTCATTTAGCAACTTAGTGTATATACTGTCTTTGGTATCAGAAAATGATAATCATATCAAGCTCTTTCTCTGAAAATAATGTCCTTTTTCCCCGCTAGAAGGTGCTTATATTTATTTACTCTGTTAAGTCACTAAATGGTTTGTCCACCACAAAAGGAACAGTAAGGCCTGAATTTCTGCCTGAAAGATTGCTTAAGGAATCCCATGGTTTTCTTCTGTTAGGTATACCTAACTTGGGTTGTCTCAGAGAAGCCTGCTTGAGCTAACTCACCTCAATATGATGTCTTTTGAGTTTTGTATTGTCAGCATTCTTTATCTGAGAATTTGACTGAGAGTGAAGTCTGTCAACAGATTACAGCTTTATCCAATTGGTGGAGTTCTTTGGGCTATAACACAGGGAAATCCCTGTTGGGTGTGGGGCTCCTTTTTCAGAGGGGTGGAGATGTAGCTCTTAACTTTCATAATCCAATTAACTCACAGGCAAAATATGCTATAGTGGTGTTCCTTCTGTAGTAAACATTCTCAGAGATTTAGGTCTAGTAACTGGCTCAAAAGAAAGACTTAAGAGAAAGATTGGCTTCACTTAAAGTTTATGGTCATTCTTATTGCTGCCCCTTATGCCTTCAAATTAGAGCCCCTGCTTGGTCACCTGACACCTCTCCCATCCATGTCCCTTCCTCAGTGTGGTTTGTGTCTGGTACACGTGTGCTTTAGTTGTTCCAGACCCTTTCTTGGATTGTTCTTTGCTTCCATCTAACCAACACCTCAAACTTTACCTTTGTCTTTCTTTACCAGGCTGTGCTTGCCCCTTTGAGTTGATGAAATTTTTTTCAGCTTCTTCCACTCTCTGACTTTTCTCTAATTCTTCTTATTTCTCCTTTTTATCTGGAAAAAATATCTATATCTCTTTCAATTTCATTTTGGGCTCTGGGGCCTCACCCCTTGCTCATTCTCCATTGCCCCCTGTCCAGGCCATGGTGGGAGGGGTCAAGGAATAGTTGTACAACAAATGCCCTAGGAAATATAATTTTTAAAAACCTAGACTTACCACAGCCAATTTAAGAAGTAGCAAGCTCATTTTATAGTGATTTGGGTTAAATTTATATATCAAATAAATATACATAGTTAAAATTATTTTATTTCTAGGTTAGTTTTTTTTCTAGACTTGTGCTTGCTCAGATCAGAATTTTGCTCCTCTAGGGTGTTCATAGTTAATCATTAAGGGAAATGTAAAATCTTCCACTAACAAACAGCCTCTAACAAGGGTTGGGTAGAGGGCCAAATCAAAGTGAGAAAATTGGAAACTTAAAGGACAAACAGGAGTTTGATGACAAAAGTGTTGTGTGGTTAAAAGATATATGAGGCAAGCCTAGGTCACTTTGCTCAGGAACTCCAGCCAAAAGTCTGTCTTCAAACCTTTTCTAAATGATAAAACACTGTTGGAACTGGGTAAAATTTTTCTACTGAAAAAAATCCTGCTTCATCAGAAGTAATTAAGAATTAATTATCCTTATATAATTTGACTAGGTTTTTTTTTATTAATAATAAAAAATGGTTGCTGCTCCATTGTTTCCAGTCCTGGAGCTGATTGGTCATAAAGCACTCTAAAAACAAATTAATTTGTAGAGCTTATATTGACAAGAAGTAAATACAAAAGTAAAGTGTAATTTGTGTAGTGCTATTATCATGGCACTCTTGGGCATAATTTATATATAAAGAAAATAGAAGAGCAAACATAACTTTCAAACTGATTGCCTGTAAAGAACTTAATTGAAAACAGCATTTTGCTTTTAAAAAGTGATTTATTTTAAAGGTGCTTTTAAAAACAAAGGTACTATTGATAACCTTTTAAAGTATATTATCTCAATGTGGGATTTAAGTAAAAGGTCAAATCTTGTAGAAGTACTTTTGGTATGACTCAGTTCTGATCACAGACAAACTTCAACAAGAAAATGAAATTAGCTAACATTTTCAAGTCTGAGCACTTGTTTAAAGACACAGCAACTTTTTTTTTTTATTTTCTCACAAATCGACTTTAAAAAGAGAACTTTGAAAAAGGTGGAAAACTAAATTTCAAAATGCTACTGTGTAAATGTCCTTTAAACAAGTTAATACTATATGAGGGGGGAAAGCATTGAATATGTTACACTAGAAGAATAAACTTAATTTACAGGTGTAACTTTTATAGCATGGACAGATGAATGTCAGATCTTTTTTCACTTGAAACTATTTGCATTTATTCAATTTTTTCAATTAAATGACCTACACTTCATTTCAGAAAAGATGATGTGGAACTTTTAATTTAACATTTCATTCCTATCTAGTAGTTAATCTTTCACACTCACCCCCACCTCCCGGGCACCAGTCCTGAGCATCTATTGACTTGCCTTTTTCCTGGATCTAGTTTGACTCATAACTAGTTGATTGACCAAATGACAGTTACAAGCTCAGAGCTGGGCAGGCTTCATTTGCTGATGAGTTGTGCAACTCAGTATCTAATCATTTAGTTTCTTTCCCAAGGAATAATCTCCAGCCATTCACTTAATTAACCTTTGCCAGTCTAGAGGTTCACCAGAGGCAGGGAAGGAAGGACCTTCTTTTACTTTCCTTCTTAGTTCTACTGCTTCCCCCAGC
Organism: Cynopterus sphinx; assembly: GCA_030015415.1. Classification (NCBI taxonomy): domain Eukaryota; kingdom Metazoa; phylum Chordata; class Mammalia; order Chiroptera; family Pteropodidae; genus Cynopterus; species Cynopterus sphinx. The sequence continues at coordinate 83,815,439 of CM057381.1, read as the reverse complement.
TTTAGGAATGACACCTAAAGTGTGTGCTAAGGAAAGAGCAAGTGGGACTCAAGTCCCTTGGTAAAAGCTCTGAGCAACCTAAAAGATTAAGCAACAAGAGTCTATTATTGCTCTAATTTTTCCTGACAGGGAACCTCTTTAACATTGGACTTCATTGTCTTTACCCAATTCCTGCTCTTGAAATGGCTAAAAGGAAATGCCTTCCTCTAGAAGTCTGAGGGAATTGCTGCTCAGGCAAGCTAAGAGAAGGCAGATTCCTGGGAAAATTTTTGTACTCCCAATGAAAGGGTACAGAAACTGCTGAGCTTTTGCTCCTTCATCTTGGCTTGAATGCAAATATATTGCCTGGAGCTGGGGCAGCCATTTCGCGACTATGAAGTACAAGCCAGACTCCTTATTATGTGAGAACAATAAACCCCCACCCACATAAGCTATGTTTTTTGGAGGATGCATTATTTGGCACAGAATTTCTAGTCAACACACACTAAAATGCAGATGTTCACAGAAAATATTGTTTCTTTAATTTTTGTGTATGACTGATTTCATTTTTTTCTCTGAGCCTTCACAGTTGGAAATGATGGTGGTGAAGGTGGTAGTGGATGCTTACATTTATCAATCAAAGATAATTAATTTATATTGGGTAAATTATCCAGTAGTTTTACTCTCCTTATACTCCCCCTATACTGCTCCAAAATGACATTTGGAGAAAATGAAAAGGGGTTCTTTAGCAGTGGTATGCTCCAGCTGGCTTGCTTTGGCTTATCACAACTGACTATTAAATTTTTGGAAATAATACAAGTCCATTTTTAAACACAATCTTTATTATCAATTAAGTTATATAAACTTACAATTAACTTATAGTGGAAAGAAATGTAATACTCAAAACTCATCATTTCCTGATACTTTGACTGCATTTCACTATTATCTATGCTATTAAAGTTATGTCTGTTTTATTTATAAGTAGAAATACTATATATCTACATGTATCTACTATGTATGTCATCTCTTTCTAACTCCAGGTTCAATGATAAGCGCAAACTCTGCATTGGTGGCAGTCTTCATGCATGGAAATCCCTAAATGCTACAAATTAGGACATTTTTTTCTCTGGAGAGTCTGCTGTTAAACAGTTACTGTAGCACCACTGATATTAAGTAATCTTAAGGTCTGGGTAGAGATTTAGGCCTTTGTGCTGCCCTCTGTGCTTCATAGCAGTGTCACTGTCTGCAGGTCACTGCCCATCTGCTGGTATCTGCTTCCAGTGAACTTGAGTCTCTCTTTCCAGTTGAGACCTGGTGATTGGTCTCCCTTAGGTGATCCAACTCACCTCATCTCTTGCTGGTGCAACAAGTGCTCCTGAGGCCTGCTGGGAGTTTCACTTATTCTCAGACTGGGTGATTTGCTCTATGGTCCCCAGTCACAGGGTCTTTTCACTGCTACCCCAACAACCTCCTTGGAAATCCATCTGGAATTCCTCCATGTGGCACATGGAAATTTTTGCATCCTTTCCTTGCCATATGGGAGATGAGGGAGACTTTGGGGTGCTACCACAGACCTTCTTTCTTCTATCATACCATTTTTCTCTCATGAAACTCCTCCTTATTGGTGAAGAAATACTGGGATGAGATTTCTTCTTGGAGTCCAAACAGGAATTGGGGGTGGAAAACCCCCTACTTTGACTTTTCCCTCAGTCTTTCCCAAACAAACTCTTACTTTGAGATTTAGGCCCAAAGCAAAGACACCATGCCATAATTATTTTCTTTCTCTTTTTTTAAGTCATGGGAAAGTTTTTTTAAATTTCTCCTCTAGTTGATAGGAAATATTTCTAAGTTTTGTCCTTGTTCCTGAGGAAAGAGTTGCTTTTTCCCCTCTCTGAGACCATAATAGTGAAAAGCTGCAGAAAATCTGATTTATAGCACAAAGTGAATTAGAAATACATCTTAATATATATAAAAATTATCCCATCATTCTTGTCCATATGAGTCATCTTGCCCAGCCTTTCACTCCTTAGAATTCCATTAACTACCCCAAGGTGCCACAAATCTGAGAGTAAGGAATGAGGTAAGGAATAACTGATACACATTTGTCACTGAAAGAGCACTGAAAAAGAACTCATAGTTGTATTACTCTCTATGTATCAGTACTTAAAAAGAGGTCATTTGCTATTAATAAAATCCTTGAATCTCTTAGGGTACTGGAAATAAAAGTGGGAGTAAAAAAGAGTGAAATAACCTTTTATACGTTAAAATATGCTTCAGGGAAAAGGTTAGGAACTAGGCAAAGAGTATAGCCAACACTCTTTTATTCCCCCTTGTAACAGCTCTCTCAGTGTCCCTGGCATCTCTATGTCTTAAATTGAGTCCCAGCCATCTGTCAAGCAATCTTTCCCACTATTAATTCTTAATGGCCTAAGAAGTCACCACCTCTTTAATTGCATTTAAAACCTTAAAAATGCTTTTGTTATTTCTAGTTATAAATAATTTATGCTCATTTTAGAAAATACAGATAAATGTAATAAAAGTCACTTACGAAAAAAGGTCACTTACAACCACTGCCTAGAGATGAGCACCATTAATGCTCTGGTATACATCCTTCATTAACATGGGGAGATCATGGGGGAGTTATTTTTGTCAGGGGGGTCTTTGTGGTGTGACCTCAATCACTCCAGGCCTTTCTTTTTTTGCTTTCCAAACTCAGAAAACTTTCTCCCCTCTTTTACATCTATTAAAATCCTCCCTGTCTTTTAGGATTCACTGAAATTCGACATCCTTCAAGTTTCCTGCTCATAGTACTCTTCTACTTCTCTGAAACCCTTATTACCAGTTGTTCATTTAGCACTCATTTTTATATTTTCTTAAATTAGTACCAAACTGTTTAATGTCTTATAGAAATGTTTAGGGCCAGAAAGGACTTTCATGATCATCCAGTCTATTTAAAAATGAGACCCAGAGATCTTCTTATTACAAAGATTCTATAGTTGGGATTAAATCCCTCTTCTCTTGTTTCCCAATTTGGCTTTTCACTATCTCAGATTGCATCTCTTTGTTTACTAAGCTAGCTAATAAGCCTGAAATGCTTTAAGCTATTATTAGTATATTCTCTATTTTAAGGGCAAGGAAACTGAGGTGCAGATAGGTTGAACAATTGAGCTCAAGGTCAAACAATTTGTAATTGATAGAAAACAAACTGCTCCCAAGCCACCGAGTTTAGTATTTCTGCTTTTAACTCTACATTGTATCACCTTATGACCAGAAGAGAGCTGAAGACTGGATTTGACAAATAGAAAATTTTTTATGTTGCTAGGGAAACTTTAATATAGGAGTAGAATTGGGAGCTAAACTATGACAAGCTGAGGAATGAATCTTGGAAGGTGAGGCAGTGGAGAGCATTAGTACCACAAATAGGCTTGGTGGCAAGTGGAAGGGCAGCCATAGTGGGTGGTTTGAGGAGAAGGTGGAATTGTTTTAATTTTTATTTTTGAAGTTAGGGACTAGAGTTGGGATAGGGGATTTTAAGAACATGGAACAGCTTTGGAAGCCCTGTTATATGGAGATAAACTAGAGGAGTATTTAGAGCAGAGCTGAGGATGAAGCTTTTAAATTTGTTATTTAGGTAATTAACAAGGTTTTGTGATTGCCTCCAATATTACCAGACTACTCAGAGTTGAGGAAACCACAGTGTTGCTGAGGATTTTCAGGAAGAGGGGACAGAAGGACAAAACAATAAAGTAAGAGAATGGAGATAGGATGGGAATGTTGTTGATATGATTGACCAGGTATTATTGTCTGTATTATTGAAGACCAAGTGTTCAGAACTTGTTACAGATTTATTGCACATACTTTTACTTTTTTGTTAAGTGCCAAAGAACACGTAGACATTAGTGTGCTTTCACATTAAATTACAAAAGTCTACTTTATTCACTCCCCAGCTACCCCTGCAAACCTTGGTCCTGAAAAAGAAGTAAGGGAGGACCCTATTGAAGGGTGCATGTTATTGTCCCATTGTAGTGGGTATATGTTGATGGAAGGTATGGGGAGTGAGAAATTTCTCTAGCCACCTGTAGGACCCATGGAGTGCTGAGTCACTATCTTTAGGATGGAGAGAGACAGCATGTCTTTCAGTGGATGCCAGCAGTGACATCATGGTGAGAATGTGTACTGCTGTTAGATCAAGACCCCCAAGAGGAAGCAGAGGGTCTAATTTTTATGAGGCTGACTGGGAGTAGCTATGGTTCTTACCAGTTGCCACCTGCCATCACCTATTTTCTCTCCACTTGGTTCCAACCAATCTAACACACTTATTAAAAGTTCAAACCAGCACTTACATCACCATCATAACATTGCTTATAATTCCAGGCCTAGAGGATTTCACTAATTTAATCAGTAGTCTGGTGATCAAAGGGAGTGAGTTTATTACATGGGCATTGAGCCAAAGAAACAGTCTCATGAGAGGTTTTCCTGGCATTTCTTTTTTCCTGGCAATAGGTCTGGAAGGAAGAAGTGTCAGGACGGGTTGATAAACTAGGAGTAAAGTCAGCTATTGAGGGGTTGTATCCTTGATGAGGTAGAAGAAGAGGTTTAGTGGGAGAAGTACCAATGTAAGACTGTATAGTCAGAGAGCAGGATGTTCATGTTTACATTTCAGATGCATTCTGAGGCAGTGTTGTAAAGAGAGGAGAGCATGAACTTGGGAGTCTGATCAGCATGGTTTAGACTCACAGCAGGGGCAATAGCTGAACTTTAGGTTTGTTGTGAGGATTATTGATACTGATGCAAAGTTACTGATATAGTGCTTGGCACTTGGTACCAAGGCAATCAGATTGGCTAAGTTATAGACTTGAGCACTGAAGTTCCCCAGATGCTGGCAAGAGTCCAAGAGAGAGAAAAACTTTGAGCCAGATGCCAAGGCCTTCTGGTGCATTGGGGAGAGGGCAGAAAAGGATGGTATTACAAGATAGTTCATGATTTAAATGAAGATGCTCTTAAGGAAAGATAGAACAGCAGTGGTTTGGAAAAGACCATGAAGGGTGACAGAGAGGCCCTTTCGTGAGATGGACCTGGAAGAATTTGCTACTTTCATATCACTCAAAGGCTTTTCTATTGCCAAACCCCAGGGCCAATTCAGAGGCTTATCCTTCCTCTAAAATTATTTCCTTTCTCTGCTGCAATTGTTAACATTCCCTTTTTTCCTTTAGGTTTCTGATCTCCTCAAAATTAGCCATGGAGTGGGACACATTCACATGGTTACCCTTCCTTTTTCTTTATTGACCCTGAAGATCATCAAGTACCATTTATTTTTTTTTAAATTGTGGTAACACACACATAACATAAAATTTACCATCATAACCATGTTTAAATGTACAGTTCAGTGGCATTAAGTACATTCACAGTGTTGTGCAATCATCACCATCCTCCATCTCCAGAACTCTTTTCATTTTGTAAAACTGAAACTATGTTCATTAAACATTTCCTCATCCTCTTCTCCCAGCCCTTGGCAACCAACATTCTACTTTCTGTATCCATGAATCAGCAAATACCATTTTTTTTTTCATTTTAAGGACTTCAGAGCTCTTCGCCTACAAAGGAGCAGAGAAGAAAGCAAACAGACCAAATGTAGAAGTCCGCAGTATAAATCACATGCAGGAGCTCCACCTAACTCACAGGAGCTCCACCTTTCTTATCTCTACAGGTTGTTTATTGTCCACCTGTTATAGGTAGGGAACATCAGAAAGTACAGTCTTGCTGTCTCTTATTCCTGGGGTGCTGTCTTGGCAGGTCCCCCCGTCACCTGAAGCTAGTGATACCCAGGTCTCCAGCTTAATCCACAGAATAGCACATTCTTTAGGACAGTCTTTTCAGGGATGGAGGACCCCACATGATGACATGGCTACCACTGCTTCTTTTCTTTGGGCCCTCTTTCTGTGCTGGTCTTCTCTAGGAATTCCCTAGGCATTATGGATTTAGGGAGTTGATTTACCTGATCAGTGTAGAACAGGATCAAAGGTTATGACTTGATCCAACTTACTCATGGCCAAGACACACTACTTGTCTTGACTAGAGCAGGCATACCTCACCCTTACTTCCCTTTCATATACTTACTAAATGCTTTTTCCTTATTCCCCAGCCCCCTCTTTCAAGCTTACTATCTTGATAGCCTACATCTTCTCTTAGGGAGTGCTCCCTGATCCATTTTTGCATCTTACACACTTGTTAGGCTTGTTGGAGTACCCTTCCTGGGTGGACTTCAGGCTTATATGTAGGAGGCTTGCTGCGCTCTAGAAGTGGGGGACTCAGCAGTTCCTTCTCCCTTGGGTCTGGGTGGGCTTGGCTGAGCACAACCTTGAGCAGCACCAAGGGCAGCTCTCAAGCTCTTTCTAAAAGGCTGAATGGGGCCAGTCCTGGCAAAGGTGTTCACTTCACAGTATCACAGTATCACTAGGGTCACTCTGTAAGAGAAGCATGTGTGTGCACAAAAATCTTAGAGCTGCCCTGTTTGTTGAGGAATAAAACTGAAAACCATTACAAACTCAGATGTACATTCTGAAATCATAGCAAGTCTGGTAGAGCCATTTTTAGATTCATCCACAGATTTCTTATAATAATGCACAGATACACTTTACTTTTCCCTTACTGAAGTGAAAAGCACAGGCAAATTAAAATTTATGGTAAAACAAACTATTGGAGGCATTATACTCACTAGAATTTCACACATTTAATTTTGTTATTTTTAATTTCTTACATCAGGCCTTTTAAATCTTGGAAGGAGAGCAGATGTTTGGGATTTTTTTTTCTTCTGTTCTGTTTGGAAATAAATTCCCTAAGTGTGATAGCTCATACAAGCTGTTTGGATTGCCACTGTGGAATGCTCCAGAGGTGGGCAGGGAAGGAGGCCTCTTGATTCCATGATTAAAGTGTGACTGTGTTGAGAGCCCCACTCAGCCATCTCTAGTGAAATACAGTGAAAAAGCACAGTTGGAATCTGATTCACAAGGAATAGCTTGATGTCTCAGGCCAAAGTAATATTTTTGGATTTGCCTAGTTATTTAAACTGGGTTCCAGAGGCAGGGCTCTGGTAGTCAATCCTAGATATCATTCTTGAGTCCCTGAGACTTGCAGGCAGGGCTCGTGGCTCTGAAAACTTGGCTTGTCAGGGTTACTGATGTATGCTTTGGACATCAAAGTGGACGTATTTACTATATCTCAATTGAGCCAGCAGATGCTTCAATTCACTGCTGTATATTTTTGCTGAAATAATAATACCCCACATCACATATGAAGTTTTAGTGCATAGAACAATGTTTAGAGCAGGAGATTTTGGGGTTAGCCTGCCTGGTTTTGGATACTGTGTTCATTCTCTATTAGACAAATTTTTTAGTTCTTTGGTGCCTCTTTTTTCCCCCATTTATGAAAAAGGGATAATGACACACACTTTTTAAGGTTGTTGCAAAGATGCAATGAGTTAATGCCTAAAAAGTGCTCATCATCGTAGTGGCTGAGACATCGAAATGCTCAATAAAGCTATTACCATGACATCTAAAAGTATGCGAGAGACAAAGTTCTTACTAAAGTTCTTATCTCTGTGCTTGGCAAAATGGTGAGATGATTTTGAGTTCTTTTAGATAATTTGTCTTTTGTTGCCTTTCTCTGGCATGTCCTCAACAATTCTACCTGAGTATGGACTCTTCTTCCTCCCAAATCAGTGGCTCTTAGGAGAGCCCACTTTTCAGAACTGTGTTTCCTATGGACATATGCATTTTAATAAAAGGATGAATGTAATTAAGGAAGGTATTTGGGGCCTGGTTAATAACTTACTAGACCCTCAGCCAGAAATCAGAGACTATGAGAAAGGGGGATGGGAGAGGAGTGAGAGAAGTTGCCCAAATTCATCAAGAAATACCCAGAATGTACCTTACTGAAGTTGTTTGCCCCACACATTCTGAAAAATAGAGATCTTTTGGTTTTCAAACTCCTCTGGCATTTGTATATTTTACATATACATTCGTATAAAGTACTTTAGATATTCATGTTGATTTTTTCTGAAAATCTAGCAGAGATCAGATTCTGAAGGCTGAGTTTTGTTTGCACAGCAAAGGAAGAGAAAGGAATATGCAGTTTAAAATATGGTTCTCTGGAGGAGGGTTGGTTTGTGTAGGATGCTGCAGTGAGGGCCATGTCCAGAGGCAGCATGTGGACCTGTGTATCTGAGGGCCAAAGAAAAATAAAAGGGAGATGGGCTAGGGCTCAGAGAGAGGTGAAAGCCTGCCAAAGAAGCATGGTGAAATGACTATCTTTGAACAGGCTTGGGCCAAACCTCAACTCTTTCACCTAATAGCTCTGCAAGCAAGTTGTTTCATCACCCGATGATGGTGATTTTTCTCTTTTGGGCCTTAATCAAATAGCTGATGTTGTGACTTCATTTCTGTAGCTTAACATTTTATGCCTCAAAAAAGAAGCAGGATTATGAAAAGTGATTTCTTATATTTTTTAGTGTTTCACATCTTTTTTCTTTCTGGTGTTAAAGGATGTAGAGAGATTTGCTTGGGCTGGTGTAACAAAGTGACACCAACTGAGTGGTTTGGAACAACAGAATTTTATTGTCTTACAGTACTGGAGGCCAGAAGTCTGCAGTCAAACTGTCAGCAGGGTTGGCTTCTTCTGAGAGCTGTGAGGGAGAAATTTGTACCTCTCGCTCAGCTTCTGCTAGTTCAGTCTGTCTTCACATTGTCTTTCTTCTATTCTTGTCTGTCACTGGGTCCAAATTTCTCCCTTTTTATGTGGCTACCAGTCATACTGTATTAGGGGCCATTCCCACTCCAGTATGACCTCATCCTAACTTAACTAAGTACATTTGCAATGACCTTATTTCCAAATAAAGTCATATTCTGAGGGGCTGATGGTTAGAACTTCAATATATGGGTTTTACAGGGACACAATTCAACCCATAAAAGGAGGTTTGAAAATAGTCTTTGTGCATCTCTCTCATACAACAAGGACCAGTTTTCTCAAGATGCTGTTGCTTTGTTGGAAGTGATTTCAGCATGTCATATATGTTTCCATCCTTCCCTTCAAGGAGTCTGTTTGCATATCTGGCCAACATGTGATAGCCTTTTCATCTTCATGTATTTTGAATATGCAATAGCTATTATTCTCTGATGCCGATCCCTTATCTGATAAAGATTGTAAAAATTATTTCTCTGTAGTTGTAAAATCTGTAGCGGAAAGTTACTTGCCTAACTAATTTACAAATATAATTTAATAGTGCTAAGTGTCAGATGATAAGATAAATTTTGAGATGTCTTTACTAGCACCTCCATCATATAGGCAAGTGTAGATTGTATTGAATGAATATAACACCATCCATAGTGCTCTGAAAGCGACCATTTCTTTCTTATACATTTGAGTTTCTCATTCCTGGGCCCATTCGCACATATAATTGTACATATGAAATTCATACATGAAACAAATTGTGGTGGAAGGAAGGGCTTTTCAGTTTACCCAATGGTTTCCCATTGTTAGAAAATCTGGACTGCCCTGAGGAAGAGGCATCTTGTTACAGTAAATATGCGGATGTTCACTAGACTTCTTTTTTGAAATGTATGGTTAGTCCCCACAAGAAACCAAAAGAAGCCAAACAAAATCCAGAAATTTTAGAAAATAGGGTGGATGCTGCAGAAAAGAATATGGAAGAACTATTTGTAAATGTATCTAATTTAATCTTATAAACTTCTTTACACTAACAAAATCTTTCTAGTAAGTGGAACGCAGCAAATTTTAAAGAGCTTTTTAAGTTTCATTGACTGAAGAATTGTACTGGGAATTTATCCCAAGGACATGATTGTGATGTAGGACAGGGCAAATTCCCCAAGTGAGGGTTCTTGGTGAGCAAGGAAAAATTCAAATGCCCATCAAAATTAGAGTCAAAGGGAAAGTTTATTAGAGAAGAGAAAAAACGAAGACAAGAGAAAGCAAAAACAAAAAAAAAAGACAAGAATTAAAAAAAAACAAAACCCGAGTGTCTGGGAATCCAGTTTATACATCATTCTTAGTTTCTGTGAATTACAGCTTAAAAACTTTGTTTACCTATTTTCCTTTGATATGGGCATACAGAGAGAAAGGATAAGAATATGTAGAACGAACGTCCTGCTGGAAGTTCTCAGCCTTTGATCCACAGATTCCCCATGATTTAGCCATAGGGAATGAATTATTTTATTTAGTGTAAGGTGCCATTTAAAAACTCTGTTTTTCTGTTTTCCCTTCACAGTGTGAGGAAATGGTTTGTTAGCAATCCTAGCAGAAATCTTCCTTTGTTCTGCAGGTTTCCTTGTGGTCTGGCTGTGGGACTGATCAGCATATTGCAGTCTCTGAATATAACTTGATTTAACATTTAGGTCTCTTACCTCCTCCCTACATTAATTGGTCAAGTAAATATGAAGTTTCACATAAGAATGTTCATTCCAGTGGTCTTGATAATAACCAAAAACAGAAATAATTTAAACACCCAATAGTAGGGAGCCTGTTAAATAAATTATGATAGTATGTCCATTTACGGCAATTTTATGTGTCATTATTAAACTGATAGTGTAAAATCACTGATATGTACTTATATTTTAAGGTTACAAAATAGTATGTATTAATGAAACATTTTTATAGGAAGAATTATTTTCATAAGCCTAGAAAATGTCTAGAAAGATATACAGCCAAATATTGATAATGATTATCCTAAGATATTGAGTTATTAATTACCTTCTATTAAAAATATTTTTCTATATTTTTTGATTTTTTTGCAAGTGGATGCATTATTTTTATAGTAAAAGTAACAATGCATCAATATGAAAATTTTCTTTGGAGGCACTGTATGGCCACTTGACATCTAGAAATTTTGCTTCTCCCAGCTCTATAGTTCTTGAACAATTGGCCCCATTTAGATTCTGACATAATGAACCTCCACATTTTTGATCAAGAGACTTACATTTATTAAAGCTCAAGGACTACCTTTGTTATCAAAGCAGTTTAAAACCCATCCTACCTGAAGAGTTCTGATCTTTCCTACATTGATGGCCTTGATTAAACTCATAAGTCTGACTGAGCTCATCTGGATGAGTCCAGAGCACAGTCTACCCAGTTTTCAAAAAAGATCAATACCTCACCATCTGCTTGTGAGGTTTTTGGAGCATATGGATCAGCTCAGAGCCCCAGCATTCCAGACCCTGCAAGAGCATGCCATCTCAAATTGTCTGTTCTTCATCACCTTCATCAAAGCTTGAATGAGAAAATAAAATTTATGAAAGATTGTTTAAAATTCATCTTTGCCTTTATTCAAGTTATTTGCTTGAATGAAGCCAAACCAACAGAGATTTCCATTCTTGGAATATATTTTCTAAGCTTTTTATGAAATTGTATTAATTGGTTGCATTTTTAATATTATTCTAGAAAAACAGGAAGTTTATTAAAGAGTCGTAATACTGTTGTCTCATGTTTCACTGAATTCTCTGGAAGAATAACTCCAGAAGAAGAAGATCAAAGGTCAGAAAGACTTATCTGCACCTCTAGTTTCTGCATTTTCCTGTGTTAGCTTCATTCTTTCTTTCCTTGTATATCTAGCCTTCTAAGTATCTTTGATTTTGGAATCCATATGCCAATAAACAGAATAAATAAGGTGCCTTGAGCACGCCTCTATACCTGAGTGTGGAGGAGATTTGCCAGGGTTGGGAGGAGGAGCAGATGGGGGAATTGGGTACAGTTTTCAGAGAAAGGGCGTCTATTTACATTCTAGTATTTTTTTAAATGCCAGTTTATTTTTTATACTATATATACTTAATTTTTAAAACATTTTAATTTAATTTATTTTTATTTTAAAGAAATTATTTATTTATTTATTTATTTATTTGTTTGTTTGTTTGTTTGTTATTTCCTCCTCTCACATTCTAGTATTTTTAAGGAAAAAGGTTATATTATATTTTTGTCATTTACAGGTCATAGATTATGAAAAAAAACTTACTTTATTTACTTCTATTTTACCTACTTCTATCTACTTCAATAGCTCTTGGAAGTGGTATATATTTCTATCACCTAAATTTCCAATTCCCTTTACTAGAAGTTTTTGCTTTTGGGATAATCATTTTTATGCCTTAGATGTGTTGATTCTAGAAAAGAAAATACCTACCAGGAAGAGCTCCTGGAGGTGAATTGGACTAAAATTAAAAAACAAAATGAAGAAACAGAGCCTAGTAGCCATTGCTGAACAGGGACCTCTCACAAAAGCCATGCTTTAGAAAGAAGCCTGCACTAAACTGCCTGCTGTCTATACTGTGTTACTGCTGTCTGAGCCAACCCTTGTACAAAAAAGTTCCTGAAATCGTATTTTAGTCAATAGGACTGAGACCGTCTTTGTTTAATCAGAGCTGCACAGCAATATCCTCATTAGCATCTTCATCAATTCTGACCAGTCAGGACAGTGCATTTTAGACCAATCAAGCTATGAGGCATTGGAGTGCTCATTTGTATGAGGATAGACTAATCTGGGACCAGGGATGGGGACTTCTTTCTATATAAGTCAGTTCACCTCAGGCTCAGAGAGCACATTTTCCCTTTCCATCGAACACTGTGTTTCCTGGGCTAGAGCTGGTATGCTGAAGACAACTTTGCTGGACCAGAGTAGAGCAGAGCTGTCTAGCTGGAGAGGGGCCTCTGCCAAGGGTCGCTTGGCAGCTGTCCTTTTTATAAGTGAGCTGTAGAAGCAATGCCATATCACAATTTCATTCTTTGCACTAAATAAAATCTCCTCCTTCACACCCCAAACTGAGGATTTCTATTGAACTGGTGTCAACGGCCATTGGTTGGCAATGTTTTTGTTGAAGAAAATGTCATACAGGGGAGATGTAGGGGATCTTTGTCTATCACCTCATATCCTACATATAACATTATGTAGCAACTCCCCAGAAATCTATCCATGAGGATGGTGCCCAGTATACTTGTTAAGAGTCAGCTTATGCGTGAGATAAAATAAAACCTGTTGGTTACTGTTTGTTAATTACATGCCTTTTTAATTACTCTAATTTAATATAAATCAAATTACATGTATGTATCAAATTACATGCCTTTTTAATTACTCTATTTTAATATAAATCAAATCAAATGTATGTATCTACTACATTTATACATATATAGTAAGTGTATATGTACATATCATAGATATGAGTGTCAGATATAATCTGTCCTCATAAAGATATACCAAAATATGAAATCTCACACCCAGTAACACTTGTCAGTGCTTTTTAAAACCATTTTATTATATAATTTTCAAACTTCCAGAAAAGTTGAAAAACTTTTATAATGAACAACCATATGCTCATCATTTAGATTTAATTAAAATTTTACTATACTTGCTTTATCACATATAGATCTCTATCTACTTATCCCTCTATCCATTCATCAACACATCATTTTTTTTGGCTACATTTCAAAGTAAGTTGCAGACATCAAAATAATTTATTCCTAGACACTTCGGTATGCATTATCTTTAACTAGAGTTAAATATTTTCTGTTTTATTTTTGTCTTTGAGGTAAAATCTACATACAGTGAAATGCACAAATCTTTAATGTATTGCTGGAAAAGCTTTGATAAATGCATACAGCTGTGTAACCCAAACCACTATTAAATATATAGCATTATTATCATTCCAGAAAGTTCCCTTTATTCTCCTTCCCAGTCTATCCTCACCCCACCCCCAAGGCAACAATTGTCCTGATTTTTTTTTCTATCAGATTTATTTTACCTATTCTAGAACTTACTAGAATTGTACTACTGATTTTGGGAATAAAAAGGTTTTCTTTAATTGTTAACGCTGTTTAAATTTCTGGGATGATGAACTGTGGACCTCAAAGTCCAAAGTACATAGAATCATAGACTATTATCAGTGAGATTGTATTCAGGGCAGAGTAGTCGTTTATCCCTGGGTCTGGCTGATGAGAAGCAGCTTGAAGTATGTTCTTGGGTAAGTCATTTTCATTAAATTTTTTCTTTGTGGAATGAAAAAATGAAAAGCATTTGAAAGGGAATCTAGTGAGCAATCAAATAAACACAAGTTTACATGTGTCTGGCCAAAGATTATTTGTTAGTCAGCTGAAAGTACGGAGACACTTCATTGACTGGCAGACGCAGGCACAGGGACAAATCCTGAAGAGAGGACCCCAGCTAAAGGAAGGGGCAGGGAAAAAAAATGACCTCCTCCAAGAAAAGGTGGGCAGGCCACTGACCACTTCACCTTAGGCACTTCTTTTTTAATTTTTATTTCTTTCCCTTTGCCTTGTCTGTCCTCTTGACCTTTAATTTCCTTTCTTTTCTTTCTCTTCTTTTTCTGTCATTCCCCTGTGGCAGCTGAACATTCTGAACCCTGTGCTTGAGATCTTACTTGTAGCTCCTTCAGTCTGCCAGCCACTTTAGGCTTTGGGGTGTTTCTTCCCACAGCCCTCTGGAGAGGTTCATAACAAATTCTCCACACCCACTGCGTTGTTTGGCTTTGTTGTCCCACTTAGCAGGGCTGGGGAAGTGAGAGCTGCTAACCCATGAGGCTGTGAGTCAGCATTTCTCCCCATGGACGTGGGCCTGGGGAGAGACCCTGGGAGAGGATGTGGAGGAGGCACTTTCCTTTCCCAGACTGGAGATCAGACATCTCCAGAGGCGGGTGGGGCAAGAGGGACATGAAGGGAGAGAGAAGTGGGGGTGGGGTGGGAGAATAATTGTGTCATATTCATGTGCATGTACACATCACTGTAGTTGTGTGAACTAGTGTCACAGTTTTATAATGTGCTCTTAAAGTTTTAAGCTCTTAAAACTCATTTGAAAATGAATTTTATGTAGATCTCATAATTTTGAGAAAATGTACCTACTTAGTGTGAGAAGGAAAAAATATATATGAACTAATTACATTATATTATAATGTCTAAAATGTATAATGCAATTTTCAAATAGTTTAAAAACTTAAGAGGGTTTTTTCCCTTTTCCCCCTTATAGTTAAAAGTTCAGTTTGTTCTTTATAAAAACACTACACAAAATAGACATAGTATAGGTATTCAGTTAAGTTTTTGCTGGTCACAGGAAGTACAATAAATTAAAGAGATCATAGATTACTTCGTATTTAAGAGATTGAGATTTTCTACTATTTTAAACCAAAGAACAATGTGCACTTTTGAATTCAAAGATTCCTTATTACTGATTGTGAGTTTGACTATTTTGCAAAAACTGCTTACCACATAATGTTATATGATGTCGAGATATCTTTATAAATTTAGGTTTGATATTTGGTGAATTATGTGGTTTTCGTCCAGTTTTAAATAAACCCACTTTTTAAAAAGCTCTCTCTGGTTATTTATCTTCCTATAGTTTGCTTGCCTCACATAGTTCATTTCAGTAGTCACTTAAAACTAAATCCCTAAATTTTCACATTGTATAGAAATATTCCAGGAATCACTTTTGGGTTGAACAAGACCCTTTATCAGTTCCTGAGGCACAGTAATATATTCTTGAAATTGGCGGTGGCAATAGCCAGTTTTCATTTCTGGATATGGTAACATGAGTTTTAATTAGTCATAGCCACTGGTGAGGATAGTTGACTAATTTAAAAAATGCTGGTCAAACACGTGGGCATTGTATCCTGATAACAGTCTTCACAGATTATTCCTTTTGTCTAACCTAGATTTCTCTTGATGAGGTTTAGACTCATTTCCTCTTGTTCTGCTCTTAGTGATGATTAAGGCCAGCTGTACTCCAGCCGTTGAATACTGCCAGAATCTGAAGCAGTAGCTTCAGTTGGGGCCTGATGTTGTTTCCTCTATGGAGAGCATGGAATTGCTTTTCCTTAGGCTTGGTAGCCTAAGTCATACTAATGGTGCAGTGGGGTGATACATGATTCATCAGGCATCTGGTGAGAAAGGCAGACTTTTTTAGGAATAAATAGCAAAAATTTTGGCATCTCCATTAGTACCCAGCACCATAGGCAATGGAATATTTCACACACTTCTAGAGATCCACATATGCTCTAGATAGAGCTCAACTTCCAACATTGGGATCTTTAATTAGTGCCACATGAAGTAGACATGGCTTCTCTTCTCCATGTCAGGATTTTCTTAGTTTAACATTGAGAGTATGTGTTAGGAGACATTTTAGAGAAACAGTCCTCAGACTAGAGAATCTATTTAAGAGAGTTCACATTTAGAAAAATGGAGTGAACTAGGTCCTAGGCCATCAATGCAGATATTGTTTCAAAATGAAACATTGCCCAGTTACAAAGAGTCCACTTTATTTTAGAGCAATGTGAGACTGGGGAAATTTCTTTTCTGCAGATCTTGAAAATCAGGATGAGGTTCAGCTTCAGTAAAGTGTTGCACAGAAACTTTCATGAAGAGTAGAGTAAAATTTTAGGATGGCACATGGTACAATGACTTGAATTGTTCTGAAAAACACTAGTATTCTTTAGGCAGGACCAAATCATTTTGTAAAATTTTGGATAAATAAATGTCTTTTCTTGATTTTAAGAAAAAGAATTTTCTAGCATTATGTGTTTTTTATTCCAATATTTTCTTAAACTTTGATATCTGATTTGTGCTAGACTGTAGTGTAAGAGAGTATCTGATTAAGCATAGCATATTAAACAATTTTAAATGTATATTTAAGACTTTTGCACAATACCATTAGTTTCATGCAGCCCACCACCCAAAAAACATTGAGAAATATGGATATGTTATCAAGAACACTAAACTCTCAGGAGAACCAAGTTCTAATTCCAGCACTGCCATTAACTAGCTAAGTGTTCTTGTGTCAATCAAGAAAAGCTTCATAAAGAAAGAAAGAATTGAATGAAACTCTGAAAGAAAGTCAGAGTTTTAGATAGGCAAACACAGGTAGGGGAAGTTATTCCAAGCAACTGAGGAAGAGGGAAAAAGGAGCAAAGGCTTGAGAAGAATAAGGTGTATGTGGATAATAAGAGAGTACATCTGCTTCTGACGATTTCTTTTTTGGGGAAGAAGAGGGGAGTTTAGGTTCACATGCAGGCCTGGCATTTCTGTTCTCTGCTGCCATCATACCCGACAACAAATATCAGCTTATCATGCCATGCTGGATTGAAAGAAATTCTCAGACAGAGGGGAGTCCTGAGACCAGAAGACTTATGTTATGAATTACATATTACATTGTAATTTTATTTTCTTCAAATAATCAATTAACTTTTATTAAATTAATAAATAAGGAAAATGTCATTCATGTTGTTGACCCTGAGAATGAATGTACCTATTGAGAAGGGCTCCTGTTGGCTAATTGGGCTCCAATTTAGAAACAGAGCCTAGCAGCCTGAACAGAGTCCTCTCACACAGCCATGCTTCTAGAGAATCCTGCACTAAACTGCCTGTTGCCTGCACTGAACTGCCTGTCCTCATTGTGTTCCTGCTGTCTGAGTCAACCATTATAAAAATGTTCCTGGAATCATATTTCAACCAATAGGACTGAGGCTTTCCCTGTCCAACCAAAATTGCATCGTTATATTCTCATTAGGATCTTCACTCACTAATCAAAGCAGCTCCATTCTGACCAATGAGGATGGTGCATTTTAGACCAATCAAACTGTGAGGATTTGGTGGCCTCATTTGAATGAGGACAGGCCAATCAGGGACAAGAAGCAGGGACTTCTTTCCATGTAAGTCAGCTCCCTTCTGGCTCAGAGAATGTACTTTCCCTTTCCACTGCAGACTGAAGACTGTTTCCCTGGCTGGAGCTGAAATACTGAAGACAGCTCTGCCAGACTAGAGTGGCAGTAATGTCTAGCTAGAGAGGGGTCTCTCCTGAGGGCCACCTCATAACACAACCATACTGTTTCGTAATTGAACTATATAACAGTATACAGTGTATTATAAATGAGCTGTTTGCATCAAATAAAGTCACCTTCTTTACTGTTCCCCAATTTGGGGAGTATTCTTGGAGGTGAATTGGCATTAGTGGCCTTCAGGTGACAATATTATTCACAGAAGCCTGGTAGCCACTGGAGAGGGCAGAATGGGGGTGAAGTTCTTTTAAATCCTCATTCCTAGAGACTTGTCATTATTTGACTTATCTAGTGGTTCTCCAGAAGGCCCCACTTGTAGGGATGCCTTTATTTGATCTAACTTAGAGGTCACCTAATGCCAATAGCTTTTTCCTTGTGGGATATTTTTTGGGGATAATTTAAAACAATGAGAGGCAAATGTTGAAATCTCAACTGCCTGAAGCAATGGCTAACAGTTGAGGCAAACAGTGGAATAATCAAAAGGCTTTAAAGAAAAACCTGGGGAATAAGATGTTCACAGGAGACTTTGAAAAGCTGTGACATGTTCCTGGGAAGCTAAAAGGTCACATGCATGTGTGGGTTTGTGCATGCCCTAAGGATGTGTGTATACTTTGGAAAGACCTCTAAACTCTCACCTCTGGCTCTAAGCTCTCACTTTTGGCTAATTTTGAGGCTCTGCAAAATAGAATGTAAAGGCTAAGGTGGAGCTGTAAACTGCCTGGCTGACTGTTAAAAGTATGTCCAAACACACACATGGTATCCCTCAGAAAAGACTGGGAAATTTACTGATTCCAGGCATCTAAGGGAATTTCTAAGTATCAGCTGAACACCTACCTGAACAGAGATTTAAGTGTCCGCATGCAACAAAGAATGCAGACTTAACAATTTTAGTTCAGAAAAGTCATTAAATCACCATCACCAAAGAGCAATAACAAAAAAATCCCAGAAAAGGGGAAGAATCTGTATTCTGGAGTTGTCATATTATTTTAAATATCTAGTTTCAACAGAAAATTTTGAGATATGCAAAGAAACAAAAAAAATTAACTTATACATGGGCAAAAAAGCAGTCAATAGAAACTATCTGAGGAACACCCCATATATTGGATTTCCTTGCAAAAGACTTTAAATAATTAATTTCAAATATATTTAAGGAACTAAAGATCATATGAAAATAGACATTTGACCAAATAAAAAAATATCAAAGAGATACAAATGCTAAAAAAAGAGAGCCAAATAGAAACTGAGTTGAAAATTAAAATAAGTGAAATAAAAAGTTCTCTAGATGAGATCAGCAGCAGATTTGAGTAAATAAAATGAAGAATCAGAGAATTTGAGATAAGTCAACTGATATTTAGTCTGAAGAAAGAATATTGATGAAAAATGAACAGAACTTCAGAGACTGTGAAACTCCATCAAAAGTACCTCCATGCACATAATGGGAGCCCCATAAGAACAAAAGAAAAAGGGACAGAAAGAATATTATTCTTATAAAGAAATAATGGCCCAAATATCCCAGTTTTCAGGAAAAACATTAATTTACATATCCAAAAATCTCAAAGAACTTCAATTGGCATACATACCTAAAAAAGGAAATTCACACACAGACAGATCATAAACTTTCAAATTTAAAGACAAAGAGAGTCTTGAAAGCAGTAAGAAAAAAAAAGACTTATTACAAACAAGTGATTTTAATAAGACTCGCAGCTCATTAGCAGCCATTGATCCCAGAAAGCAGTATGGTAATATACTTCAAGTGTTGAAAGAAAAAAATAACTATCAAACAACTCTATATCTAGTAAAACTTTTCTTCAAAAATGAAAGAGAAATTAAGACATTCCCAGATTTAGAAAAAAAATGGAAGACTTTGTGATTAGCAGATCTTCCCTACAGGAAATACTGAAGGGAATTCTTTAAGCTGAAATGAAAAGACACTAGACAGTAAATAAAATTCATAAAAGACATAAAGGGCACTAAAGGTAATGATTTAAGTAAATATGAAAATATAAATGCAGTTTTTGTTTATAACTTTTTTCCTATTTGGTTTAAAAAGCAGCTACATAAAGCAATAATTATAAATCTATGTCGATGAATGTAAAATGTGTGAAGGTGTAAGTTGGATGACAATAACACCACAATAGTAAGTGTTTGAGAAAATAGAGCTATATAGGAGGAAAGTTTTTGTGTACTATTGAAACTAAATTGATATTAATCCGAACAATATTGTTATAAATTAAGGTATTCATTGTAATCCCCAAGGCAACCACTAAGAAAATAAAAAAATATAGTAAAAGGAAGGACAGAGTAATAAAAAGCTACACTAAAAAATATCTATTTAGCATGAAAGAAGGCAGTATACAGTAATAGACAGAAAATACCTAAATTTGTATGTAGAAAACAATGGCTAAATTTTTATTTTACTAAGTACATTAAATGTAAATGGTTTAAACATTCCAATTAAAAGGCAGACATTGGCAAATGGATAAAAATTATGACTCAATTATATGGCATCTATAAGAGGCACTTTCTAAATTTAAAGATACAAATAGGTTCTAAGTAAAAGAATAGAAAGAGATATGGCATTCAAAAACTAAATGGAAGAGAACTGGAGTGGCAACACCAGTATCAGGCAAGATAGATTTTAAGGCAAAAATTTTTATTTGAGGAGAAAAGATTTTGTGATGATATAAAAGTCAGTCCATCAAGAATATATAAGAATTATAAACATATATGCATCTAACAACAGAGCCCCAAACACATGTAGCAAACCTAAATATTGAAGGGAGAAATAGGAAACTTAACAGTTAGAGGCTTCATTACTTTACATTCAATACTGGAAAGAAAAACTATAAAAAGGATGAATAAAGAAAGAAGATTTGAACAACACTATAAGCCAACTAGATCTAATTCATTTATAGAATACTCCATCCAACAACACAGAATACACATTCTTCTTAAATTCACATGGAACGTTCTCCAAGATAGATCATATATCAAGCCGTAAAACAAATCTCAATAAATTTAAAATGGTTGAAATTACACAAAACATGTTCTATAACTATAATGGAATACAATTTGAAATCAATAGCAAAAAGACATTTGTGAAATTCATATATATGTGGAAATTAAACAACACATTACTAAATATCCAGTGGGTGAAAGAAGAATTAAGAAAGGAAATTAGAAAATACTTTTAAATGAATGAAAATGAGAATACAGCATACTAAAACTTATGGGATGCAGCTAAAGCAGTGCTTAGAGTAAAATTTACAGCTGTAAAAGCCTATATTAAAAAAGAAAGATCTCAAAACAATAACCTCATTGGAATAGCCTTTCTTCAAGAAAATAGAATGAATTAAATAATAAAGATTTGAATGGAAATAATGGAAATAGAGACTAGAAAAACAATAGAGACAATTAGAAAACCAAAAATTGGTTTTTTGAAAGATCAGAAAAATTTATGAACTTTTGTATATCTTGACCAAGAAAAAGAGAGAGGAGACTCAAATAATTAAAATTGGTAATCAAAGAAGGACATTACTACCAACCACAAAAATAAAAGATTATATTAGAACAGTATGATCAATTGTATGCCAACAAGTTAGATAACCTAGATAAATTGGACAAATTCTAAGAAAGAAACAAATTACTGAAACAGACTCAATAAGAAATAAAAAATCTGAAATCAAAAACTTCCCACAAAGAAAAGGCTAGGCCCACATGGTTTCACTTGTGAATTCCAGCTTCTGTTTAAAGAAAGATTAACACCAATTCTTTACAAACACTTCTTCCACCTCCATCCCCACCTCCTCAAAAAAAAAAAAAAAAAAAAAAAAAAAAAGAAAAGAAAAAAGAAAAAAAGGAAGCACTTCTCTACTCACTCTATGAGGCCAATATTACCCTGATGCTAAAATCAAAGAAAGGACATCACAGAAAAAGAAAACTATGGGGTAATACATTTTATGAATATAAATGCAAAAATTTTCAACAAAATGCAAACCAAATCCAGCAGCATATGAAGAGGGTTGTATACTATTATCAAGTGCAATTTGTCTTGGGAATGCCAGATTTTTTCATCATATGAAAATCAATCAACATAATATATTAATAGAATAAAATAAAAATGAAATTACACAAATACCTCAATAGACACAATGAAAAGCATTTGACTAAATTCAACACCCAATCATGATAAAAATACTCAGCAAACTGGGAATAGAAGGGAATTTACTAATCAGATAAAGAACATCTGCAGAAAGCACAAAGCCAACAGTATGCTTAATAGTGTAAGATTGAAAACTTTTCCATAAGATAAAGACAAAAACAAGGATATGTGCTCTCACTACTTTTATTCAACATTATCCCAGAAATTTTAACCTGGGTAATTAGACCAAAAAAAAAAAAAAAAAAAAAAAAGTAAAAAATCTGGATTCCAGATTGAGAGGGAAGAATTATAGAGATATCTATTGTAGATTGCATGATTTTGTACATAGGTAATTTAAAGGAAGCCACACAAAATTATTAGAGTTAATAAAAAAGCTCAACAAATTTATAGGAGACAGGATAAATATACAAAAATCAACTGTATATATCTACATATTAGTAATGAACAATGTAGCAATAAATTGATAAAATGATTAAAAGAGGATCAAAAAGAATAAAATAGGAGTAAATTTTGTAAAGGAAGTGTAAGACCTGTACACTGATAACTATAAAACATCATAATAAATTAAGGAAGGCATGAGTAATGGAGTGATCTCCCAACTTTATGAATTGGAAGACTTAAATTTTTTTTTAAATGGTAATTCTTTTTAAAACAATAGTTTCAATGCAATCCTCATAAAAATCTTACCTGCTTTTTTTGCAGATTAACAAACTAATCCTACAATTCATATAGAAATGCAATTTATAAAGCAAAAATAATCTCAAGAAAGAAGGACAAAGAGAATTCATACTTCCTGACTTAGAAAATTAATACAAAGCTACAGTAATCAAGATTTTATGATATAATAATAGATGTATAGATCAAGGGCATAAAGTTGAGAAATAAATCCATACATTTATCATCAATTGATATTTTTAAAGAGTTGAATTAGGGAGTGATTGGCTAAGATAGCATAGAACAGGGGTTCCCAATCCCTGGGCCATAGACTGGTACCAGTTCATAGCCTGTTAGGAACTGGGTCGGAAGGCAGGAGGTGAGCAGTGGGCAAGTGAAGCTTCATTTGTATTTGCAGCTGCTCCCCAGCACTAGTATCACTGCCTCAGCTCCACCTCATATTATCAGGCATTGGATTCTCGAAGGAGCAATGGTCTATGGTGCCAAAATGGTTGTGGACCACTGGCATAGATGGTAAATGCTGTGCACACCATCTCTCATGACCACACCAAAGTTATAATGAAACTACAGAGCAAACATCACTGAGCCACCACAGGTCTGGCCGAACAGAAGTCATACACTGAGGACATAAATAAGAGGTCACTTTGAGGCTGATAGGATGAGTGGAGATGTGAAACAGGCAAGTCTCATAATTGTGTGTGGCAGTCAAGAATCGTGAGGGTTATTTTGGTTGCAGAGCCCCCTCTCCTTCCTGAGGAGCAAGGGGTTCATTTCCACACTAAATTTTTCAGTCCAGGGTTCCAGTAGAAGTCCCCACAACCTCAGATAAACCAGCAGATATTTTGGCTGAGTGAAACAGAGGGCTGTGGGAGTTGCACATGCTCCTATTAAAGGGCCTACCCCTGGATATATTTGCTGATGGACACATTCACTGTAAACCCCAGATATGGCAGCTGCTCAACAAGGGCCAGGAACATATGGGGAGATGTTGAGTTGTCAGACTTCAGGGTGAGGGATAGAGGGGCTGTTTTTTTCCTGGACAGAAGTGTTGGCAGTATCCATTGTTCCTTGGTTGAACCCTCCCTTCTCCCAGTGTGCAGACTCAGGTGGTCATCATATTTGAGTCTCCATCAACCTGGGTAACACAGGTCACTCTGCCCAGGTGATTTCCTGAGACTCTTCTTTTTCAAGCCCACCCAGGCTGCCTTCAGTGATTTATTCCATACAAGTAACCTATCTTGGCTCCTGCAGTGAACTTTCCTAAAATCTCTCAGTCTCACAAAACCCAAAGAAGCAACATCTGGCCTCAGAGTGCACTGAATCTTTTGCAGAGCAGCCCTAAACCCTGCACTAGTGACAGCTGGACTCATTTCCTGGCTTGGCCTCTCATGGCACCTATAAGCTTAGCATGGGTGGCAGCCATTTGTGGATTGCTTGCTGTGTGGCCCAGTTCCTAACCAGGTGGCCCCAGAAGTGCACAGGCTACAGCTAAATTTGGCCCATAGCTGGGCCCCTCCAGGAAGGCCCTTAGGCCAGCACATCTAGTGGCCTGCTTAGACCAGCAATGGAGCCAGAGTACCACCAGGGCTGCATCTGAGGAGCACGCACCGAAAGGGCAGACTTGGCATGCACCAGAACCCTGCTAAAGTGAATCCTGCTCCATAGGGTCAGCCCCTTACCAGCCGATCCTCATAACCAATTGGCCTGACGGTCAGTCCTTCCCATTGAAGTGCAAACAGCAACCAAGGCTCAACTACATCGAGAGGGCACACACAATCCACACAAGAGACACAGCTTGAGTACCTGGCTCAGGTGACCAGAGAAGACTGTGCCACTGGGCCCCACAATGACACCTACTATATAAAGCCACTTTGCTAAGACCAGGAGACTTAGGATTCCTATCTAATACATAGAAGCAGACACAGGGAGGCATCCAAAGTGGGGAGTGTGTCCCACATGAAAGAACAGAAAAAATCTCCAGGGAAAGAATTCACCAATATGGAGATAAGTAATCTACCAGAAGCAGAGTTCAAAACACTGGTTATAAGGATGCTCAAAGAACTGAGGGGAAGAGTAGATGAATTCAGTGAGAATTTTAACAAAGAGAAAGAAAACATAAAAATGGAGATGGAAAACATAAAAGGAAACCAGTCATAAATGAAGAATATAATATCTGAGTTGAAATGTACATTAGAGGGAATCAACAGATTGGGAGAAGTGGAGGATCGAATCAGTGATTTAGAGGAGGAGTGGAGGACCCAATCAGAACAGCAAAATGAAAAAAAAAAAAACACTGCAAAATGAGGATGGTTTAAGTGGACCTCTGGGACATCATTAAGAACAGCAACATTCACGGTATAGGGTACCAGAAGGAGAAGAGAGAGAGCAAGGAACTGAAAACCTATTTGAAAAAACAATGACAGAAAAACTTTCCTAACCTGGCTAAGGAAATAAACATAGAAGCCCAGGAAGTACAGAGTTCCTGAAAAGATGAACCCAGAGAAGCCCACACATAATAATTAAAATGCCAGAGATTAAATACAAAGAGGGAATCTTATAAGCAGCAAGAAAAAAGCAACTAGTTATCTACAAGGGAGCTCCCGTAAGTCGGTCAGCTGGAAAATTTGCAGGCCAGAAGGGATTGGCAGTAAATATTCAAAATGATGAAAATCAAAGACCTACACCAAAGATTACTCTACTCATCAAAGCTATCATTTAGAGTTGAAGGACAGATAAAGAGCTTCCCAGACAAGAAAAAGTTGGAGTTAATCACTACCAAGCCAGTATTACATGAAATGTTGGAGGGACTTTTTTAAGAAGAAAAAAAGTGTATCAAAAGTGAGAATAAAGAATGGTAATAACTACATATATACCAATAATTAGTTCAAATGAAAAAGAATTAAATGCTCCAATCAAAAGATAGGGTGGCTGAATGGATAATAAAACAAGTTCCTTATATAGGCAGCCTGTAAGAGACTCACTTCAGATTAAATATGCATATAGACTGAAAGTAAAAAAATGGAAAAAGATATTTCATAATGGACCTAGAGAGTATTGTGCTGAGTGGAGTAAGTCAGATAGAGAAAGACAAATGCCATATGATTTCATGTACAGGTAGAATCTAAAGAATGAAATAAATTAAAAAAAAAAAACAAATTCATAGGTAGAGTTCATTTTGAGGGTTACCAGATGGGAATGGAGTTGGGAAGTTAGGTGAAAAAGTGGTAAGGGATTAAGATGTATAAAATGGTAGTTACAAGATAGCTATGGAGATATAAAGAGTAGCATATGGAATATAGTCAAAATATTGTAATAACTATATATAGTGTCAGAGGGGTACTAGATATATTGGGGTGATCACTTCATGAGTTATATAGATCTAATTACTATGTTGTACACCTGAAACTAATATAATAATGTGTGCCAACTATAACTGAAAAATTAAAAATATTTTAAAACAAGAGCTGAATTATTTATGTATGTATATATATTTATCTAATTATATTTAGTAGTTTTAAAAATTTAATTTTCAATTATAGTTGAAGTTATTCATTTATATTAGTTTCAGGTGTGCAACATGGTGATTATATGTTTATATACCTTACAAAGTGATCTCTCCAATAAGTCTAGTACTCATCTGACACCATAGTCAGTTATTACAATATTATTGACTATATTCCCTCTGCTGCACTCTACAGACCCATGACTGTTTTTATAACTGGCAATTTGTACTTCTTAATCCCGTTCACCTTTTTCACCCATTCTCTCAACCCCCT
This sequence comes from Cynopterus sphinx, assembly GCA_030015415.1. Taxonomy (NCBI): domain Eukaryota; kingdom Metazoa; phylum Chordata; class Mammalia; order Chiroptera; family Pteropodidae; genus Cynopterus; species Cynopterus sphinx. Next base: position 83,789,016 of record CM057381.1, on the reverse strand, counting down.
CTCATCTGGCAACCATCAATTTGTTTTCTGTATCTATGAGTTTGTTTCTGTTTTGTTTGTTCGTTTATTTTGTTTTTCAGATTCTACAGATAAGTGAAATCATATGGTATTTGTCTTTCTCTGTCTGACTTATTTCATTTAGCATAATATCCTCTAGTTCCATCCATGTTGTTGCAGATGGCAAGATTTCATTCTTTTTTAGGGCTGAGTGTCGTTCCATTGTATATACCACTTATTCTTTTACCCACTCATATCGATGGACACTTAGGGTGCTTGGCTAATGTAAACAATGCTGCAGTGAGCATAGGGGTGCATATATCTTTTTGAATTAGCGTTTTGTTTTCTTCCAGATGAATACCTGAAAGTGGAATTGCTGGGTTATATGGCAATTCTATTTTTGATTTTTTGAGAAAACGCCATGCATTTTTCCATTGTGGCTGCACCAATTTATAATCTTACCAATAGTCATGAGGGTTCCCTTTTCTCCACATCCTCACCAACACTTGTTATTTGTTGATTTATTGATGATAGCCATTCCGATGGGTGTGAGGTGATATCTCATTGTGGTTTTAATTTGCATTTTCCTGATTATTAGTGATGTTGGCTAATTCTCTTTGGAGAATTGTTTATTCAGATCCTCTGCCCATTTTTTAATCAGACTTTTTTTTTTTGGTGTTAAGTTGTATGAGTTTCTTATATGTTTTGGGTATTAACCCTTTATCAGATGTATCATTGGTGAATATCTCCTATTCAGAAGGTTGCCTTTTCATTTTTTTGATGGCTTCCTTTGGCTTTGCAAAAACTTTTTAGTTTGATGTATCCCCATTTGTTTATTTTTTTTCTTTTATTTCTCCTGTTCAAGAAGACATTCAAAAAATATTACTAAGAGCATTGTTAAAACATTCACTGGTAAGGTTTTTGTTTGGGAGTTTTATGGTTTCGGGTGTCAAATTTAAGTCTTCAATTAATTTTGAATTTATTTTTGTATATGGTGTAAGAAAGTATTCTACTTTTATTTATTTCTTTTTTTGCAGGTATCTGTCCAGTTTTCTCAACACCTTATTAAAGAGACTGTCTTTACCCCATTTTATATTCTTGCCTCCTTTGTCATAATTAATTATATGGTTAATTGATTTTTGGCACGGGTACTAAGACAATTCAATGGGGAACAATAGTCTTTTCAACAAATGGTACTTGGACAACTGGATATTGGCATGCAAAAGAATGAAGTTGGACCCGTACAAAAAATAACTTAGAAAAAGCATCAAAACACCAAATAAATACTCAAGATAAATACTCCAAAATTAAATACTTGGGTTTTTGTCTTCGTTTTGTTTCGTTTTGTGGTATTTCCTGAATACACTTTTAGTGCCCAACAAGTATGAGCATGAATAAAATAAATCTTGCTCATACAATTTAATGGATATACTCAATAACATGATTCTTATGTCTAGTTTTATATTCAATATTTTCTTCTAAAAATGATATGCTTTGTTCCTCCTGATTTCATAATTTTATAGATTATTAGAGCTGATATTTTCTGTAGAGATCAGCATTTCATTGCCTCATGTTATAGATGAGAAAAACTAAGGTTCAGAGAGGTGAAGTACTCCTTTCATTCACAGAATTGTTCCAAGGTACAGCAGGACCTGTAATACAGACCTTTCCATTCACATAGCTGTGGTTGTTCATATTAAATATAGTTCTGTTTCTTATTGTAAGTTTTACTGTCTAATTACCATCTTTTAAGAAAACAACTGTAAGAACTAAAAGTATGATACTCAGAAAAATATAGGTGCATATCTTTGTTCTTGGTTTAGGCAGTGGTTTTTTAGATATGACATTCAAAGCATAAGCAAAGAAAATAGATAAGTTAGATTTCATCAAAATAAAAAAAAATTTCAAACTTCAAAGGATATCAAGAAACTGAAAACAAATTCACTTATTTTGGGAAAATATATTTGCAAATAATTCATCTGATAAAGGTAAAGACAGAATATATAAAAAACTGTTATAATTTAATAATAAAAAGACAAATAACCCAATCAAAAAATGGGTAATATATTGAATAGACATTTCTCCAAAGAAGTATGCAATTGTCCAATAAGCACATGAAAAGATGTTTAACATCATTAGACATTAGAAAAACACAAATCAAAACTACATTGTAATACCACTTAACATCCAGTAGAAATGTTAAAATAAAAAAGGCAGACAACAAGCGTTGGTGAGGATGTGTAGAAGGTGGGAATAGAAATGATGCAGCTGCTTTGGAAAAGTGGTAGTTTTGCAAACATTTAAACAGAGTTATTATATATAACCCAGCAATTCTACTCCTAACCCAAGATAATTGAAAGCACATGTCTGCATAAAAACTTGTACATGAAAGTTCATAGAGGCATTCTTCACAAGCTAAAAAGTGAAATGACCCAAATGATCATCAACTGATGAATAGATGAACAAAATGTTGTATATCCATACAATGAAATAGTATGCATGCATAAAAAGGAATTACGTATTGATAATGTTACAACATAAGTGAATTTTGAATAACTTATGACACAGGAAAGAAGTCAGACACAAAAGGCTATAATCCCATTCATATGAAATGTCCAGAATAGGCAAATCCATAAAGACAGAAAATAGATTAGTGGTTGGCAGGCACTGGGACAATGGGGAAATGAAAAGTGATGCTAATAGATACTGGATTTTTTTTTTTCCTTAGGGTGATGAAAATGTTTTGGAATGAGATAGTGGTGACAGTTGTACAACTTTTTGACTGTGCTAAAACCCACTGCATTTATACTCTTTAAAATGGTGAATTTTATGGCATGTGATTTATATCTCAATTTAAGAAAATGCCAATTAAGAGATATACAAAATACCTGTTCAGTAATCTGCAAAACTATCTATGTCATTACAAACAAGCAAAGTCTAAGAAACTGTCACAACTAAGAAGAACCTAATGAAACCTGAATAGGTAATGTTACTTAATATCCTGGGTGGGATTCTGCATTAGAAAAAGGACATTAGGAGAAATCTGAGGAAATTTGGAAGTATGGACTTTAATTAATAATAATGTATCAACATTGAATCATTAATTGTACCCCCTCCACCACCATACTAGTTTAAGTTGCAAAAAATAGGGGAAAGTAGATTTGGGGATATGAGAATTTACTGAACTATCTTCTCAATAATCTAAAAATGTTCTAAAATAAAAAGTTAATTAAGAAAAAAAGTAACAGGGGACAATGTAATTAAGAGCTTATTGGATTATTAGACATTAACTCCTATAAAGAAATACAGTCTTTAGACTCCTTCTAACTTTAGCGACATGATCCTGTACAGTTTGACTCGTTGAGTTTTGGCTCTAAGTTTCACTAGTCAGCCTCTCAGCCAGACCCAGATTAATCATCTGTTCATGGACTTCAGGGTGACCAGAAGCCCTGATGGAAGTGTTCTCTTCAGTGGAAAGCCCCCATCTCAGATCCACCTCCCAACCTGCTATATGTGCAACTTCATTTGTTTTTTTTTTGAACTTCTATCACCTCTTGTAAAGGTGATGCACTCTACTTGTGGCAGGTATTTGCTAAGTACCTATTACATCAGGCAGCTGTGAAAGAGACCAAGGTGAACAAAGGCACAAAACCATGCATTCAACAGCAAATTACACAGAATTGTGATAATATGCATGGTGAAGAACAGGGTACTTTGAGAGCAAATAACAGGATCTCACCTGGGTTGGCAATTGGAGAAGATTCTGGAGAGAGTGTAATTTAAGCTGAGAGGAAGGACTACTAGGAGTACTTTAGGTGAAGCAGTGGAAAGGGCATTTCTGGCAGAAGGAATGTCTGAAGTGGGCAGGGATTCAGGAGGAACTGAAAGAAAACTCCTCTAGCCCTGAGGTCTGGGGGAGGTGCTGGGGTGGAGGGTAGAGTAAGATGGGGAAGTAGGAAGTCACTGAAAGGTTTTAAGCCCTGAGGTGTCTTGGTCAGATATGTACAAATATCCCCTGCTTTTTGAAAGTTCATGTTATGCCATTTTGCTTTTACGATAGATCTAAATTAGTTTTTCTAAATACGTTTTTCTAACTAAAAAGAATCTAAAAAGGATTATCACTTTTATAAAAACAAGGTGAAAAACAAAGATAGCCTTCAGTGTTTATTTTGCAGTGAGCCATAATAGAGGCAGTGGCACCCTGAAACCACCAAGTTTCTTACCCGGAGCCCCACTTAGCACTCAGCATCAAGCTCCATTGCTGTGAACCGTGTCTGTGAGCATCTGTGCTTTATCTTAATTTATTTGTCCATTATTAGTAAGATGTGTCCTAAGTTATCAGAAAAGCCTAAAATAATTTGTAAGAGTGTTATGCTTAGTGTAAAATGATGTAATTAGGCATATTTGATATGATTTGGTAGTTTATTTTTTGGGTCTGGGAATCTTCAACATTTTCCCATGTAAATGACTATAATAGTAATTGCTTCTTACCTTTATACTATTTGGCTAACAAAAGTTTTCATAGGAAAGCTCTACTTTTGAATAGTAGGGAAAACTTGTATTAAAAAATCAATACTTGAGTGCAGTGTATAGAGTAGACTGGGGTAGCAGTACTGAGTGGGGAGGCCAGTTAAGAGGCTAATACTGATGGGATGTAGATAGGACTTTTTGTAGATTGCACGGAAGTCAACTGAATTGAGAGGAAATTAGGAGGTGAAGTCAACAAAATGTTTATGAAGTGATAACATAATTTATAGATACAGATAACATAAATATATAGGTAGCTTATATAAAAAAATTAATCCCAAGTATTTGTTAAAAAGCAAAAGACAAAACAACAGCTTAAGGATAGAAAAACCAAGGCCCCATCTGAAAAACAAAAAGCTCATCTATAATTATAAAATGCCTGGTGTTTTTTTTAAAGCACAATTTATTTCTTCAAAATAGCTACTACAGCGTTTTTCAAAAAGTTGGCTTGCTCTTTATCAAATTATATAAAATTTGTCACATAGGATCTGTGTCTGTTTTTCACTTTGCCAGTGGTTATAGAGTAGTGATGTGTCTTATTAAGTTAGCCTAAAGAGAGTGTTGATTTGAAAGGAACTCTCTGAGGTGGGCCTGGATAAGTTGTCAGTGCCTGCAAGATGGATCCAGGGTGCTGTACCAATGAGGGTGTTCAGTGACAAGGCAGGCCAGGGGCAGGGTCAGCTGTGACTCTGCAGACAGACTCACACCCACAGTGTCTACAATACATACGCACAGCTGCCGCCTGGCTGCATTACAAAGGTGTCACAGCAGAAGCAGTTTGGCTGTCTGAAATATGGCCTTCACACAATCCTTAGACTATATTTTACAAGTTCATTTTCTAACACACAGGCCTGCTTTTATGGCACGAGGAACATTTTGCTGAATGACTTGGTAGTGCACTGCTGACCAGATAGCACATTTCCAGATTTAGATTATAAGAGAAAAACAGCAAGTGGTAAGTTCAGCTAAGGGTCAATGGATACTTATTCTACAATTCCCTCGCTGAGCACTGGGTTACTTTGTCCCATGGGGACCAGTACTGTAGAGCACATTTGGCAGAGATGGCCCTAGGTGTTTGCTTTTATGACTGCTGGTCATACTCACAATGGGAATGTGCTGTTATCACATTGTAAACATTATTCTTAATATCAGATGAAAAATTGGGAAGAATGTCAAGAATTGGCATGCGAAACCTGTGATAGAATCGCCGATGGTCGGTCTTATTATTTTCTGAGCATTTATGAGCTGCAGGAGGTAGGTGCAGTTTGTGAAAGACAGAGATGCTGAGAGACATTAACCAATGTTTATTGATTTTACTTCAAATGGTGTGCATTCTACATGTTTTAAGTTCTTGGTGATATTGGGATAATTTGGAGGGACGTAATGATGTTTACTTTCTTAAAGACTCTAGAATTTATACTTTATTCCACATGGATCAAAGACTCTCAAAAATTTTCAAATCATGATCACATTTATGATTTAAAGTTTTTGTCCAGCTTTACTTTTAAAAATGAGAGAGGATTGCATGTCAATTATAGCTCAATATAAAAAGGAATGAAGAAGGATTACAAATTATGGTAATATTAAATATACAAAACTATAATTTTAAATGGCAGCTGTCAGCAAGTCTTCCCTCGATGAGAACAAAAATTTAAAAACGTTTGTACCGGAGATGCCAGGCACTACTTGACTACCAGTTCTTTAATAAACACACGACATACTATGTAGTGCACAATCTCACCCTGTCTGTTCAGTCTTTGTTGGGCTCTTGACTTCACATCGAGAGATGTCTCCAGTGTAAACTGAACAGTTAGCAGCATCTGTGTACACTTACCCACAAAGATATTGTGGGCCCTTCAGAATCAGAAGATGGGCGAAAAAAGCATAGGCCAGCTAGCAAAAAAGGCAATGTGGTAGCTTTTGTGACAAGGCAGCTATTTTGGTCAGGTGCAAGCTGAATTTACAAGGAGGCCAGCTGGTAAAGAGAAAGAATGAAACTAACATGTGGAGAGTGAGAGATGTGATTAAAGAATGCAAGAAGAGAATGACCGACTACCTGATAAGATTCTGATAGTTTCTAACCAAATCTAGCTCACTTGTCTTTAAAATAAATCTAATTTTTCCTTAAGATAACCTAAATGAGTCTCAATCTTTACTACAAAAGAGAAATTATCCATATTAGTGACATCTGCCTGTGTGGTTGGTGAACAGTTACAACTGGCAGCAGGAGGGATAAATCTAACTGAGGATCATGTTTAGCTAAAAATTTGGTTTTAGAGCAGGGAGAATTTTAAAGATTGCTACTTGCTTCTTCAGCCATGGCTACTTTGGGGGCAACCAATATTATTTCCATTTATCCAAGGCATATTTGCCTGTGTATAAGTTTTGTCTTGTCTTTGGCGAGATTTCCTTAAAAGAAAATACTATAACATTATGGCTTGCTCTTAGGCTTTCACAAAATAAAATAACAACTTCAGTCTACCTGTGTCTTCTGAGGTTAGACTGAAAAAAAGGGGGAGGTTGTGAAACCAAGCCAAGGCCGTGACCATGTGCCTGATGACTAAGTTGGGACCCATGTAGGAGTTGAGTCAGTAATAACATGCCTCTTGCTGCAGCTCAAGTTGCCTGCAAACCCCCACGCTTTTTAGCAAATATTATTTTGAATGTCAGAGTGCACAGAACTGTTCTCTAGGGTTGGGCTAAATTTGACTCTGTGGGAGAATAAACCTAGAATTCCAAATGTGGTGATCCCAACAGAGTATGTGATGCAAGCCCAATTTTCCACTTGTGCCGGGTGGGTTTATTCAAATCTCATACAGAAATGAGAGATGCCAGACGTAGCGTCGACTTGCCTCAAACATAAGGTAGTAATTTAGGTTTTATTTTAAATAGGCATTAGAGTCTGGGCAATCCAAAATTTTAATTTAGGAAGGAGCCTGGGAGAATGGCAGAAGACAGGAGTTAGGTGGCCCTCTGAAGGGTGGTTATTGGAGGAGTGAGGCCTCATGTGTTTAAGTCCAGTTCTGGAAGAGTTACTTTGTGATAAACTAAAGGCAAACTCTAAGTCTGCATGTTCTATAGATGGACCTAAAGGAGATTCTGGGTGTTGTGATTTAGAGTAGCAGTTTCCTTCTTTAACATGCAGATTGTGTAAACTTGAATGATTAAAGCATTATAAGCTGACTACGGTGTTTAAACACTGACCCAGTTTCAGCACTGACCTAATCAGGGTGGCCTGGGAGAAGCAGGGCTCAGGCAGCTGCATGTAAGAAATAGGTCAGAAGGATTTCTCCTAGCTCTTCTTGGACAGACACAATGGGCTTTTGCATTCTTTATGCAAAGAATGAAGAATTTTCTCTGAAAATACTCCTCTAAGCATCTTACTCTTGGTTCAAGTTGATGCTTGTGGTGCTGGGTCATTCTCTTGGTTTGAGATGTACAGTATAAATATTTATTGAGCAGGTACTGTATCCTAAGTACCATGTAGATGGTTGAGAATACAGCAGAGAATAAGGCAAGTCTGTTCTAGTGTAGAAAAGCCTGAATTCAAATCCTCACTCCATCAGTTATTAGCTTATTGAGTTCCTTAACCTTGAATAAGCTAACCCTTCTGTGCCTCTGGTTTCTGTGTCTGTAAAATGGGGTGACAAAATTGTACTTACCTCATAAGGTTGTTCTGAGGATTAAATGAGACAATATGTGTATAGAACTTATAACAATGGATGCATTATAGTAAGAACTAAATATTAACAATTGCATATGAAATGAGCTTTATCTACTTCTGTCTAAGGAAAGGGAAGAGTAAGAAAACATTCATATTTCTGGTTAGTGTAGGGCAAGTGTTTAAGTGAGGCCTTCTGCTGAATGTGTCTATTGGGTGTAGAGTTCAAAACCTGTGAAAAGCAAAGGAACCCAGACCAGAAACCCTCTTTTAAGAGAATGTTAGCCTTTGAAATCAGAAGCCTGAGTGGAAATGTAGCACGGAAATTGACCATTCTTTCCATAGGGCTTTAGGTATCACATTGAGACTCAAGAGATTCTGCTTGGAATTAGTAGGTGTGTGGGCCTCTTTAGGGTAGTCCATGGTCCCCTTACTGCAGTGGAAGACTTGCTGTGTAGATTTGCTGATGGGTCACCTGATGTTCTGAAACATCGATAGGCACTCCTGCTTTGCATGGGGGAAAGTGATTTGGTAACTCAGTTTTTATATGAATCTTGAGAATTCTATGATTTTAAATCCTAATGTTAATGTAAATCAGGCTGTTTGAGCTGACTGATCACTCCACTACCTCCTAGCTTCATTTCTTTATCTATAAAACAGATGAAACTGAAGGTAACCTTTGGTTAAAGTGATAGGACCCTAGGAAGCGGTTTTATACTAATGTATGCTCACATGGCTAGGGTACCTTTGATACTGTGTAGCAGATATCAAAGCACATGTTTCAAGGTAACACTCTGCACATACCTGGAGTTGATTCTGATAGGCAATGTCAATTTTGTTATGTTTAGAGACATGATACTCTTTAAATAGAAATTCATTTGTTTATCCCAGATGCTTCTAGTTGTTATGGACTGCTCCTTTGAAATTTCCAAATATGGTTCTGGATAAAATGGGTACATGTTATTTCTGTTTGGAGCAAAGGCTTTTTGGAACAAGGGCTGTGTTACTGATGAAAATGTTATATTGGGTCTCATGGCAATTCATTTATTGCTTTCTTGACCCTGTGTCATCCAGGGAGTGTCAAAACCACATGGTGCTTCTGAGCCCTACAATTTTTTTGCAGCTAAGTTTCTGATTTAGCTGACAGATGTTAAAACACAGACATAGCCAGATAACTCTCCAGTGACAGCACAGATGCAAAACTAAAAGTGTATTTATTCCAGCTTGGGGAGGGATCATAAAATTTTTCCCCACTGATAATCCTTACATTTTTTTTTCCTGGTAGCCTAATATGGTTTAGGTTAGAGGAAACTGAGTTTTTTTTTCTTCTAATTGATTTAATCTTCCATTCATATCCCTAAGAAAATGTGCAGATCTGGAGAACAGGAGACCATGGGAATATTAGCAATGATAATGGGCTCAAGTCTCTTTTATGGCTAGCACAGCTCTGACTGAGCAACCTTTGGTTCTGATGAGAAAAAAATAGATCTTAGATGTGAAGGGAACTTTTCTTTGTACTCACCTGGTCACATTATGGTCTCGGAAATATGAGGCTCACAGTGACTTTCCCTGGATCACAGATTGGACTAGCAGAACCAGTACTAGAATGGGTCTCCTAATTCCCATTTGGGTCTTTTCACATCAGGTCCTGCATCCTCTGTCTGTCCTCCAGATCCTATCTCAGGTTTCCCCTTGGGATTGGTGTTGGAGACCAGGGATATACAATGGAGATTGGGGCAGGGCCTCTGTCTCTGCCCTGTGTTGGGCGTGCCTCATCTTAGCCCATTTCCTTTTTGAAAATGCTAGATATGGTTAGATTTTTGCCTGTAGAGATAGTTCAAACCTCAAAGTTGATAAATGAAGAAACTGAGGCTCAAAGGGGTGACATGACTTGCTCATGTTTCCACAACTAGTTAAGAAAACAATTAAATATTTATTGAGCACTTTTGATAAGCCAGGCCTATGGAATCTGCTGCAATTTGACCAAGAATAAAAGAGATGTGGTTCTTACCCTTGAAGAACGTACTGTCCAGTACCAAGACAGACAGAAAACGGAGACAAGTGGTTGGAATCTTATGAAAGGGAAATGCAGGGTCTTGTTGGAGAACTTAACAACTAGTCTTACAAAATATTAGTGGAAGCTTAGAATTTGGGGTAAGATACATTAAAAAAAAATAGTGTCAGTCTTCAAAACAATTTAAATTTAGTGAGGTAACATTTATTAATAATATTGTATAAATTTCAGGTGTTCAGTTTTATAATACATCATTTGTATATTGCATGGTGTGCTCACCACCCAGAGTCTAGTCTCCTTCTGTCACCATATATTTGACCCACTTTACCCATTTCATCTCCCATTTTGCTTCCCCTTTGGTAACCAATATGCTGTTGTCTGTATCTATGAGCTTGTTGGTTTTGTTTGTTCATTTGTTACTTTCTGTTTTAAATCCCACATATGAGTGAAATCATATGGTTCTTGTTCTTTTCTGTCTGATTTATCTCACTTAGCATGGTATTTTCAAGATCCATCCATGTTGTCACAAATGTCAATATTTCAGCATTTTTAATGGTTGAATAATATTTCTTTGTATATATGTACCATATCTTCTTTATCCAGTCATCTAGCAAAAGACACTTAGGTTATTTCCATGTCTTGGCAGTTGTGAATAATGCTGCAGTGGACATAGGGATAAATAGACCTGTATGAATAAGTGTTTTCAACCTTTTGGGATAGAAACCCAGAAGAGGGATTTCTGGGTGATTTCTTAGTTTGTTGAGGAAACTCCATACTCTTCCCCATATAAGCTTCACCAATTTACATTATTACCAGCAGTATATGAGGGTTTCCTTTTCTCCACATCCTTTCCAACACTTGTTATTTCCTGTCTTATCAATAGCAGACATTTTAACAGGTATGAGTTGATGTCTCATTGTGGTTTTGATTTGCATTTTCCTTATAGCTAGTGAGGTTGAACATTTTTTCATGTATCTGTTGGCCATCTGTGTGTCATTTTGGGAAAAGTGTCCATCCAGGTCCCCTGCCCATTTTTTGATCAGGTTGTTATTGTTGTTGGATTGTATGGTTTCATTGTATATTTGGATATTAGCATTTTATTAGAGAGATTGTTTACAAGTGGCTTCCCCTATTTGGTTGACTTTTGTTTTGAAGATTTTTTGTTTTGCTGTGCAAAGCTTTTTCGTTTTTATTTCCCTTGCATTCCCTTGGTCAAGTTCACAAAAGCCCCTCTGAGATTAAGGTCCATAAGTTTAGTGCCTATATTTTCTCCTATGTATTTTATTGTTTCAGGTCTTATATTCAATACTTTAATCTTTTAAACTTTGAGTTAATTTTTGTATACGGTGTCACATAGAAGTCTAGTTTTATTCTTTTGCCTATGGCTTTCCAGTTTTCATAACACCATTTATCAAAGAGGCTTTCTTTTTTCCATTGTATGTTTTTGGCTACTTTGCTGTAATTAGTTGCCTGTATATGTGTGAGTTTATTTCTGAATCCTGCTTGATCATGATTTATTATCTTTTTAATGTATTGTCATATTCGACTGCTAGTATTTTGTTGAGGATTTTTGCATTTATGTTTATCAGAGATATTGGCCTATAATTTTTAAATTTTGTGTTGTCCTTTGTTGTCCTTCCTTGGCTTTGGTATCAATGTAATGTTAGTTTTGTAAAATAAGTTAGGAGGTATTGCTTTTTCTTCAATTTTTTGGAAGATTTTTAGAAGGGTAGGTATTAAGCATTCTTTGAATGTTTGGTAGAATTCACCAGTGAAACCATCTGGTCCTGGACTTTTGTTTTGTGGGTGATTTTTTGATAGCTGTTTCAATTTCCTTACTGTTTATCAGCCTATTTAGGTTTTCCATTTCTTCCTGGTTCAGTTTAGGAAAGTTACATATTTCTAAGAATTTGTCCATTTCTTCCAGGTTATTGTATAGTTCTTTGTACTTCTGTGGTGCCTATTATAACTTCTACTCAGATTTTATTTACTTGAGTCTTTTCTCTTTTATCCTTGGTGAGTTTAGCCAGAAGTTTGCCATTTTTATTTGTATTTTCAAAGAGACAGCTCTTTTTTCATTAAATTTTTTATTGTCTTGTTGTTCTTTATTTTGTGTAATTCTTCTCTAATATTTATTTCTTTTTTCTTCTATTGAGTGCGAGGTTCATTTTTTTCTTTTTTTACTAGTTCTTTAAGGTGAAGTGTTAGATTGGTTGAGTTTTCTTGTTTGTTTGTTTCTTATAATGCCATAAACTTCCCCCTTAGTACCTCTTTTTCTGTATCCCAAATATTTTAATATGTCATGTTATCATCCTCATTTGTCTCTATGTATCTCTTTTATCTCTTCTTTCACTTCTCCTTTGGCCCAGTAGTCATTTAGTAGTCTCCACATATTTTTTTTTTTTCAGCTTTCTTTTTGCAGTTGATTTTCAGTTTCAAACCGTTGTGGTCAGAAGATATGCTTGGTATGATTTCAGTCTTCTTAAATTTATTGAAACTAGTTTCATCCCCCCAAAATATAGTCTATCCTTGAGAATGTTCCTTGTGCATTTGAGAAAAATGTATACTCTGTTGTTTTTGGATGTAAAGCTCTGTAAATAATGATTAGGTTTGATTATGTATCAATTTGGTTTAATGTGTCATTTAAAGCCGATATTTTCTTATTGACTTTCTGTTTGGTTGATCTATAAGGAATACCTTTAAGGTGATCAGTTTTCTTATCCTATTAGATATTTGGATCAATTAAAAAAATTCTCTTTCATGTAAGGTGTTCTGGTGCTTTTTAGACATTTTCTATCATTACCTTATCATTTACTACTCTGAAATATCTGTTCAAGTTATTGCCTCACCATAGGCCACCCTAGGAGAAATTGAGGTATGGTTGGGCTGGTTCTGATAGGGGAACTGAGGCTCAGTACGCCACTGAAGGAGAACTGTTGTCTCCATGGCTTCTAGTTGCCCCTAGGAAAAAAATGTAAAACTCCACTCCTGTATAGATGACATTTGCCAGTTGCTTGCATTTGCCTAGGCTATTGTCATGTATCCGGGTAAGATGATGCCTTCTGAACTCACAGACCTCTTTTCTCCATGTTTAATTTTTTGAACTTTGGAACTTTTCTACATGACAGACATTTTTTCTTGCTGGAAGAGAGTGCACCATGTCTTACTGAGCCATGCTCCTCCTCCCACTCTGGTCAAAGCTTACCTCTTCCTGATCAGCACCATCCCTTCCTCCAGCAGCATGCCCACCACTACCCTAAACCAGCTGTGACTGGCTTTGTATATGGCTATATATTTAAAACAATTTGTGTTCCTGTCTCTTTTCATTATGTGTATCCTTTCTTCTCCGCTGGATTACAAGTGTCCTGAAAAGAGGGTTTGAGTCTCCTATTTCCTGTAGGGCTTAGATTACTGAGAGCATAGTTGGCTGTTGGCTAGGCAGACTGGATCCCACTTCTTCAAAGATGGATGGGAGAGCACGAGTGGATAAGAGCAGTTGTCTGAGGTAGGACAGCAGTTTGAGACACTGATTTGCTGTGTGACTTTAGATTAGGTTTTGGCTTCTTTGTTGTAAATGTGTGCAAGCACAGCACCTCCTCACCTAGGATCTAGTGGTGTAATGTCTGGGAGGGTGCCCTGAACAATATAAAGCATTAGGATTAAGTTGTAGTGTCTTGCTCTCAGATGCTGCCAAGTGTGTGGAGGGCCAGGAAATGTTACTCAGGATTTATGAGTTGAGTCTGGACCCTAAACTACTGGGTTCTAATTCTAGTATTTGCTAAAGAGATGGACAGTGCTGGGTGACCCAGATGACAGAGTCAATATGTCTGTGGGCACTGGCAAGAAGGAGGTCCTCAAATAAAAGAACAATGTCTTGAAAAAGTTTTAATATTTGAGATACATATATATATGTATCTATATAATAGTTAATGCACACACTGTATAGACATACCTTGTTTTACTGAACTTTTCTTTATTTCACTTCACAGATGTTGCCTTTTTTTTTTTTTTTTTTACAAATTAAAGGCACGACCCTCCACCAGTGAAAAGATTACAGTTACTTTCTTGTGGTACTTGCTTATTTCAGGGGTTCAGAACCAACCCAAAATATCTCCAAGTTATGCCTGTATGTGTGTGCATTTGTGTATATAAAAACATTGAGATTGATATATATGATAGAGAAAACCAAAACTTGGTAGGATTTTATTACACTTGTTTTAGCGTGCTCCCCCCGCCCCATGTTGGTGAAGATGCAGCTGAAGCTGAACCTCCAGGGCTTTGAGACAGAATGAGGCTCTACATGCTGTTAGCACTCAAGAAAGGGTGGTATCAGATTTAGCAGCCTTGGTAAGGGAATGCTCTATTAGGGTGAAGTGCTGCAAGTCATACCCAGTTTCCTGTTTGGTGACAGAAGAGTAAATTATCACCACTTTTATAGGCATTTAAAAGGTCAAAGGCAGAATTTCTGGGTGTATACCCTCAAATAATTAAAAGTAGAGTCTCAAAGAGATATTTATATACTCATGTTCATACCAGCATTATTTATAATAGCCAAGAGGTGTAAACAACCCAAAGGTCCATTGATGAGTGATTGAATAAGCCAGATGTGGTATATATACAATGGAATGTTATTCAGCTTATAACATGAATGAACCTTGAGAACATTATGCTGTGTGAAATAAGCCAGTCACAAGAAGACAAATACTGTATGATTCCTCTTATACAAGGTACATAGAGTAGCCAAAATCATAGAGACAGAAAGTGGTTGCTATTGCCAGGGGCTGGGGGAGGGGAGAATGAGAATTACTGTTCAATAGGTAGAGAATTTCAGTTTTGCAAGATAAAAAGAATTCTGGAGATTAGATACACACAATGTAGATACACTTAACACTACTGAACTGTACACTTAAAACTAGTTAAGATGGTAAATTTTATGTTATGTGTATGTTACCACAAGTAAAAAAAAGCACTCCAATTCCCAGGCTGTACCACAGACCAATTAAATTAGAATCTCTGGGGGTGAACCTCAGGTATCCATATTTTAAAAAATTCCTCAGATTAAATAAAGTTAGAGAAACCATTGGACTCAAGGCAGGTAATCCAATTTTGAGATTACTGCTGTAATTTAAGGGTACAATGAAAAGGAAAAGGATCGATCGCAGGGAATAAAACAAATTGGATGGTTTGAAGGGAGAAATGTTGGTGTTCAGTGATAGATTAGCTATCGGAAAGAAGACAAAAATGGATCACAGAGGTCCCTAAATTCTTAGACTAAATTGTGAATTTGTGGAAAAACTGAATATTTATGGGGAGATGTTTGGGGAAATATTTGAAGGTGATAACTTATTTGATGATTTGGTAATGTACTTTGGTAGAGATTTCTTAGAGGCAGCTGAGAATTTTTATACTCAAAACAATTCATGTATTTCCCCTATAGAAGTCAGAATTTCATTTTTACATTAAAAATTAATTTTATTTTAAAAAGACCAATGGCAGAAAAATTGCCCAATGGATATTATATCTTTAGGAGTCAATAATATGCCCATTATTTCATAGCTCCTTTTGGCACAACTGTGGATTTGGAGGGCAGTATCCGAGGCAGCTCTTCCCTTGCTGCTCTCCTCCCTGCCTCCAAATGTTCTATGCAACTCCTCTTTCTCAGGATTTCATTTACATGTGGTTGACCAGTTCCTCTTGCTTTTCTGGAAAGCTCATAGTAATCAAATTCACGTCAAGGCAATAGAAGGTTCCCATAGCTGTTTTTCTGAAAGCACTCATTTTAAAAACCAACTGAAAGAAAGGAACGATGTTTAATAATAAAAAAAAAAAGAATACAACTCCAGTGATAATATTTCACTGGAGTTTTCAGGAAGGAGAAATTTTTGTGTAATAAATTTTGATAGTCTCAATTCTCTTGAAAGCACCTCCATAAACAGTCACGGTTAGATGTTCAGACCTAGGTGAGTGAGTAGGGGGATTCAGTGAATCACATACACCCAGAGAGGTGAAAAGGCAGTGGCAGGAGATTAACAAGTCACCTACATGATCTAGCCATATAGCTGATGGGGAGAAAAAAGTTGGGCATTAGCTAGATCATTTTCCTGTATCATGGAATCATATTTTCCAAGCAGAATAGTCATGTGTCTATGCTTTACCTGCAGTATTCTGTAGACTGAGGATAAAGGAAGGCCTCAGAAACTTTCCCCCTAAATAGACTTTGAAATGCCCTCATCCCAGTGCCCGCATTGCATATTGTGATTTCAAGTTGTTGCCATGTTCATTTTGGATAGTTTAAGGAGGGAAGCCCAGGCTACTCCTGGAAACTGGGAGGAGAAAAGAAAGAAAATGAGTCAGACAAAACTCCTGGACAAGCATGCAGAGTTGTTGAGCTTTTCTTTATCTTATTAGTTCAGTATCTAGCATATATAGGTAGTGGATAGACACTTGCTGAATGAATTAAGATATTGTAAAAATAATTTCTGTGTGATTAATTTTATGGTTGTAGTTTTGTTCTGCTGAAGAAAAACCCAGAAGACTTGGGTTCCAGTCCTAGTTTCATCACTCATTAGTTCTGTGATATTGGCCCAGACACTTGGATTTCGTTGAGCTTGTTTCCCACTTGTAAAGTGGGGACAGTGAAGCTGTCCTTTTAACTCCCATGGTTGTTTGCATTAAATGAGATAAAAGGCATGATAATGATTGAAAACTCTAAGGTACTCTCCAAATGTAGAGTACAATCATTTTGAAAGCACTCATCCTAGAAGAGGACTGTGTGAATTAAATGTGTATTGATCAAGACATGAATCTCATTAGGTAAAAACTGAAAGTAAAACTCATATACTCGAGGATGTGAAAATAAACTCAGCAACCAGTGTAACACTAATTTCAAGAAGTAGTATATTAATTCCAAGTAAGAAATTTTGTAAAAAATAAGTACAACCAAAACTAAGATGTGAAAAATATTCAACACTATTGTCTCTGAATTACCCCTGAAGTCCAACATTTTTACAATTCTCCTTGAGAAATTATATCAGGGACAAAACCCATCAGTATCGGTGAACAAATACGAGGCTCCTGTCATGTGTCAGGCACTGTTAGGCGCCAGATATTAGGGTTATGTATTTACTAGAGCAATTACTGGTTCATTTGGCCAATAACTGCTAGTCTTTCCAGGTATGTGTGTGTGTGTGTGTGTGTGTGTGTGTGTGTGTGTGTGTGTGTGTGTGTCTTATCACAACAGTTTTATCAGTTTGGTAAAATGTTGTAGTCACACTTATTTATATGGCAAATACCTTCCTGATGTGTTAACAGCCTTAATGGGTATAGGGTCACCAGGAATTTTGTACATATTTTCCTATTTCTAATTCTAGTCTTAAGTATATTCTTGAATAGCCATTAAACATCAGTTTAACATTAGCTGCATGTATAAAGTATTATTTCCCTTATCCCCTCCAACATTAAAAAACCCTTTTTATAGCATAGAAAGGTGACCTGACCTCTTATCCGACTTTAGATAAAATTAATTATGCTTAAACATTTGGTAGTGGTTTATAAAATTTGTCTTCTCTATAGTATATTAAAGAATTTGTTTAAATGTTGACTATAAATTTGGTAAAAGTGACAAAGCATCTTGTACTTTTCGATTATATTTTTTCCCCAAATATAGCTAAAGCTTTATCTACAATAATGAGAGTTAGAAAGGGCAAATGACCACCTTTTTTTTAAACTAACATGTCCTTGCACTGTAATTTTCTGTATAACATTTTGCAAGTGTCATAATCTTAAGCAAAGGGAGTAATAAAACTCAATACATCGCAAGAAAGAGCGAATAAACATACTAATGGTGACACATATGTTATATACATCTGCTGCTTATGTACCTAAAAAAACTAATAGGAAAATCTTACTCATCTTGGTAGAAAAACAGGGTAAAGATTACAATTTGGGGACTTCGTGATATTTTGTCTGTGTGCAGTTTGTCAAAAGGCAATTTATCTAAAGCTGGAAAAGGATATGGTTTGGCTGACTAAACTGTGAAGTGATACAAGTGATACGTAACGATAAAAATGCTTAGGGGAATTTTTGGGGCGCTCAAGTCATGTGTACAGTACTATGTGGGTGTAAAAAACAGACTTTTCTGTCTGTCTCTCTTTTTGCACAGTTTTCAAAACTGTGAAAGTTGCTGATTTTTTACACTACATGCCGGACTGTTAAATCACAATTTATGTGGTCATTTGTAAATATGCAAGTGGTGGACTGAAAACTTCTTTGTGCATACTTTGACATGCTTCTTTCTCACATGTCTCTCCTCTTTTTCAGTCGTGCTGGGTACTTTTGTTTTGGAAGTCAGGACTCTCTAAGAGAGATTTGGGTGAGAACTCCGGAACTGACTTATTTTCACAAGTGCTCCCTGAAGGGAGATTTGAAGGACAATTTAGAAAAGCTAGTCTCCCAATCCTCAAACAAAAATATTCTTTCTGACTCACTTGCCACAATACCTGAAATTCTGACCTGAAGGGATTTCTTCTCCCCAACACTGGGTTTTGGGAGTCCCTAGGATATTTTAGTGGGACAATTTATTTAAATTCATTTTCAGCAATATGGGTAAAATGGGGCTACTGATACTTACTGATAACTGATCAGTAATTGGTAAAATGACACTTTCTAATACTTAAAATGAGGTGGCTGATCCTTACCAAAGGTGATTTTTATGGAGATCAAATGAGACAATGCAATTCAAATGCTTAACGTAATGCTCAATAGGGACATTGTAGTTATTACTACTATTCTTTTTTTTAGGAGGAAGAGGAGGAAGAATAGGCCACTGATATAGTGGGGTATTCTTTTTTTCCCCTTTCTAGCTATACTCTGGGAGATTACTAAATGCTAAAGGAAAGGCTTTGTCATTCATTGCCTAGGAGGGCTTCTTGGAAGGAGCAGCAAGAGAACCCCCAAATGAGACTTAGAAAGGGGATGTGGGAGGATATTACAAACTAATGTGTTCATTTGCTTTAACTTTTCAAGCACTAAGTCATCTGGTGATTTGTTTTAATAATATATGATGAAGTTGGCAGGGTAGCTATCCCTTTCCTACAAGCGAGGAAATGGGAGTTCAGATAGGTAAAGAAACCCACCTTCTGTCGCAGAAGTTAGTGGTCGAACTGGGACTAAGATCCATGTCTCAGACTCCTAGCATAGCACCCGTTCTAGTATGTGACATTCTCAGAATCAAATGATCTTCACAGATTTGTGTTCAGAACTTGGGTCACTATTGATGAGCCTGTTATTAGCCTCCTGCAAAATAGAAGGAATGATAGATATTATAGACTCATGATCCAAAAGTCTAGTTTTATGTGGAGATGTTTGAACATATATAAACACCTGAATCAGGTAATTTTCACTTCCTGGCCATGGATGAAGGCTTCTCCCTGAACATTAACCAGGCTTTGGAGGTGGGATTCTAGTCCAGGCTGTGTTCTAACACCACCTCTGTACTGCACTTCAGAGTCCAGTGTTTACACTGAAAGAAACGAAAAGGAGATGACAGTAATGTTGAGAAATATCAGGAAAGCATGGTGCCTTTTTACCATTTTCCCTCTTCCTCCCCTCTTTTTCATTTTATAGATTCAAAAACAATTCCAGAAAATCAGAGAGAGGTCCTATAGATGTTGAGCTTTTGTGTTATGATTTTAACTACAAAGCCCTCAAGGGCATTTGATTTCTTAATGTTTTTTGGTAGCTGCAAAATTTAATTTTAGGTAGAAAAGGGTCAACTTAGAGTCAATGTAATTCTTAAATCATCAGCATGAAAAATTTAATAACATGAAAGCCAATTCTCTGTGAAAGTCAAAATAACACAAAGATCTTTGCCCAGAAATAAGGATTTGGGACATTTCTTTATGCATAGAGAACTCTCTAGCAGGCAGATTTGGATTCATGTTACTCATCATAAGGTAATGTGGAATATTTATAGTTTTTAAAATTAATTTAGCTCTATTTTTTAAATAAAGAAGATTTAAGGTGGTTTAGGTAAGAACACAGATACACTAAGATCAAAACAGATGAACTCAAGACAAAAACTAGAAAGGAGAAAGGAAGAAGCAGTACAACAGCAGTAAGAACTCCTGGCTGAAGAAAGCTTGACTCTGAATATAAATACTTGAACTTTTTTGTGGCCTGGGGAAGGATAGTGCCAGAATGCATTGGATAGTTCTCATTGTTTCCGTCTAGTATTAGAATGCCTATTTCATTTGTTCATTCATTTATCCACTCGTTTAATTGTTAATTCACTCATTTCAATAAAATTTATTTGATCTACCTTGGTGCTGTGTCAAGACAGACATATAGCAATGAGCACAATCCAGAAATCTTTACTTTCATGGAGCTTATAGTTTCTTTGGGAAGGCTTGTAGACAAATTATTACAGAGTGCCAAGGTCTACAAGATGTGCAGAGAAGTATGAAAACATCCAGTAGGTACATCTAACTTGGAGTGGAGGTTAGGGAGGTTCCTGCTACCCAGTAAAACATATTAAGCAACCTTACCTTCACAGTAATGTAAATAGCTTGTTACAGGATTTTGAGACTACTTTTTAGAAGGAGAGTCTGATTTATTTACACATGACTTTAAAACTAATTAAGTGCTAATTAATGAATTAATTAAAACAAAGTTGGCAAGCACTTTCTGTGTGCCACACACTCTAGTAGTTCTTATTTGATGATTTATGGTTGAATTATAGGTTGTTTTCCATGGTATGTGATTTCTATCCTGATTCTGGGTCCCTTTGCTCTCTCTCCAGATACCTTTCAGATGAGAGCGTGGCCTAGTCATAAAAACTCAACAGGTGTTGGTTTACCCTAGTCTTGAATGATAAAATAGGATAAATAATACACATATTAATACTCCTAAAACTCTTTAGAGAATGAACTGAAGTTTTAATGAATTTTGAAATGTAGAGTGGGATGATACAAAGCTGAAAAGCTTTGTTTTGAAAAATATTATTATGTGGTGCATGTAAAATATTTCTGTTGAACCATTAAAAGAGTCTGAATATTATAGTCTAGAGAATTCCTCTAAGTCTAGTTAAGAATGTAGAATAAGGATGAGCTCTATTCTGCCACTCTTTAGTCACATGAACTTTTATAGGTTAGTCAATTTGTCTGTTCCTCCCTTTCTTCATCTGTAGCATGGGGGTGATGGTTATCTTATAGGTTGTTATGAAGTTGATGTGAAGACACCTAAAGTACTCAACCAAGTGCCTGGCACATAGAAAAGGCTCATTAGATGTTAGCTGTTCTTAATATTAGGGTAGGAAATGTAGGATTTTAATAGTTAAGAAAAAGTATTTTAATTTGCTATCATATTTGAACTGGAATGTACAAAAAGACATGTCTTTTAAGAGGAAGTAGGATCAACAAGGACATATGGCCACAACTTTTTAATCTAAATATCCTATGAGGTTAATATGAATGAAGAAGAGTTATGTAGCTAACATCTACCCAGTTATTGTAATTCTCATCATGTCAGAGAAGATGGAGAAGCGCAGCATTCTGCAGAGAAGTCATTTTCAAGAGGGAAGACTTTCTGAGGCATAGAGAAGCAGTGTGCATGGTGGTTAAAAGCACAGACACTGGAGCCACTCCGAACCCTATCTACATTTGATAGCTATGTGACCTTGGGCAAGTTACCTAACTTCCTGTGTTACAATTTCTCATCAGTAAAAAGAGGATAATAAGAGGACCCACTTCACTGGGTTGTTGGATTAAATTAAAGAATCAAAGTAAAGTATCCAGAACAGTGATGGCCCATTGGCTCTCAGTAAAACAGCTGTTATTTATCTTACTAGGATGTAAGCCCCTTGACAGGAGGTGTCTTTTTCCTGTTGTTTTATTTTTCACTCATGTATCTCTAGTACTTGTAAAATGCCTGACATGACAGTTTCTCAATAAATATGTATTGAATAGAAAGATATATGAAAACTGTTAGTCAGATGAGAGGTTGAAAAATCTGGGCTAAAATATTGAAAGTTATTGAAACTAAGTGATAAGTGCATGCAAGTCTATTCGATGATTCTCTCTATTTCTGTGTATGACTGAGAAGTTTTATAATAAAAGCTAAAAAGACTATCCTAGTGTAACCATTGGCAATAACCAAGCAACAAAAAGCTTTGTATCTATTTTTGTTACAGCTTAAAAAAGTAAAAAACATTTTATATTAACTAAACACTATACTGCTAGAGACTGGTAAAACTGTGGTCCCCTAAAGACATTTGTTTCTTTTTGAAGGATTCTGATGGCAGGCAAGAAGTTCAATAAAAATGAATAACGCTGATCTGCCAATCTGAACTATTCTTCCTTAGCATCACCCTATCATCATATACTCAAAGGACTGGATGAAATCTTGGAGATAGTTTTGTTAACTTCATTCAGAAGTTACTCAGGTAGCAATCAGCATTGTACACTCCCTGTCAGCACTTTAGCTGCTACCCTCCTTCCCTCCAGGGTAGAGGTCATGATTCCCACATCTAACTGCTCAGCAAACTCTTGGACCCTGACACAGTCATCCCTCCAGACCCTGACTTCCTGTCTTCCCTTTGAACCCCTGCTCAGCTCACTTTGTAACCCTCTTGGTTCTCCTCTCACCTCTGCTTTCTCGCCTTGCTCCAATCAGCAGCTGTAACCTGACCATGGAATGCATGCCTCAGTCCTGACATGGCTCCCTGTGGGATGCAGCATCTGTGAGCTGTGCTTGGCTCTTGGTAGGTTCTCTATAAAGCACATTGCAGCCTTCTTGCACTTAGGAACACTAGACAGCACTTCAGCATTATGTTTGGGGGTGTTTTTTAAACAGTGAAATTACCAATAAAAAGCACAAAAATGCAAAAAACGTGGCACTAAAATGTCCATGTAAAGGTCCTTGTTTATACTGTAAGGGCTGAGCAAGAAGACAAAGTATTGCCTTGTTTGACCCCAGCTGGGAATGTGTGCATCTGAGGAGTCAAAATTTTCACAGTACTTCATGTTTGCAAATGACCACGGAAGTGCTATGGATATCGTTTTGGGGGTTACAGATAAATTTAGCAAGTAGGGGAATTTGTGGATATGAAATCTGTGAATAATGAGGATTGACTGAATATTCATTAAGCTTGCACAGCATATCATGTTTAATAAAACAAAACATGCAATTTACTTCATGTATGTTGTAAAATATTATATATAGCTATGTAAAATCATGTTTCATAATGCCATATCTTTGATTCAGAAGATCTAAAATGAGACAATTAGATTATAAGGTAAGTTACAAAGATTTAAATGTATGATCTCAAGCTTTAAACCTCTAGGCTATAGATATTGTTTATATATTTATATAAACAATATTCATGTAATTTTTGTATTATATAATATCATATTTTATCATCTGTATAGCTCACAACCTAAAATTATCCTTTGATGCAGTGGAAAAAATTGAACTAAGACAAATTTCAGCAATTTCCTGAAATGTCATGTCTATTTTTAAAGAATATATTAACATCTAAACATTGTGAATCTGACCTAAAATTTTTATTTTTATTTTCTTCTTCACTTTGATGAAGATGACCAGCAGGAGATATCTATTGTTATTATAATACCATAAAAATCATTTCCAAATTTATGTCTCTAATCTCTTCATAAAGCAAACAACTTTCACATTTAAAATATTATGAAATCAAAGTTATCTTAGCTTTTAAATGTAAAATTAACAATTTCAAGAGCAATGATCATATGGAATACATTATTAGGAACTTTCACTGAGGAGCAAAGGGGAGTCTTGTCTCTCTGGATTAACAAAATAAGGAATAGAAAATGGAGATTTCAGAATAGGAAGCACCTTTCACTCTGCAGCTGGAAGTTTCCAGATGTATTTCTGCTGCTCCCGTCTTCGGAGTCAGACTCTTATAACTCAGTGCTGTAGGGTGCTTATATCATTGCCACCTCATCTTTATGGGTACAGCAGAATGATGGAGTTGGGGAGATGGCTGGGAATTTTCAATGCATGTTGGTCACAAGAAGAGTCCACTGGTTCTTGATGCAGTGATAGAAGAAGTTATCCAGGAAGATGAACTAGAATATGTAGTCTTTTCCTCTGGTATCCAAAATACTCCTGAATACCACAGCAAAAGGCAAATAAAGGATTGAGTGTCCATCCTGACACCAGGAAGAATAGGGGGAGATGTCATAAAACATGCTGCAACTAGGCCAGATGTGCGGTGGGTAGATTTGCTTCAGGTGTAGACAACTGGAACGCTCTCATGAAATGCAGCATTCTGTGTGAACATGCACAGTATTTACCAATGAAGAACAAGGAAGTGATTTGTGAAATAGTGAAAACAAGGTGTGTCATTCTTAAAGTATACATAGTCACCACAGAATGAAGAAACACAGGGATTGCTGGGGTGAGGAGAAAAGCATGGAAACAAGACCAGGACTGGATATGAGAGCTTGATGTGGAGTCATTCGACACATTGCAGTTATTAATCAGATCATGTGATTTCTCAATTGGGTGCTAGGCATGAAAACGGCTGGGAGCTGGACCACAGTTCCCTCAGTGATATATCTTCTCTCAGGCCCAGTGTGTGGTCAGGCTCACTCTCACAAATTTCACGGAAAATAGGCTTTCTTTTTCATACTCAAAAATTTCTTCCAAACAAGTGTTTCCTTTTAACATTCCCAAAGCAGATTGACTTTTTGAGCTTCATATTGCTTCCAACTCCGTCAACGTCAGAGGCCTCAAATTAATTCCAACATTTTGTTACTGTTTTCCCTTGAGTCCTGATGGTATTGAATTCACTTTGGTTCAATCCCCTTAGGTTCATTGAAAGCCCATTAGACCCACATTTCCACTCTTGTGCCCCATTTGTCTTGTCCAGGAAGTGCCTGTGATTAGCATGGGGGTCCTGATAGCCATCTCATTCACTTTTCTTCAATCCTTTGGTTATGAAACACTTATATGCAATTAAAATAAGAAAGGAGTTGTATGGAAAGAAGAGGGGAAATTGAATATTATTGGAGCCTTGAGGAATAAAGACCACAAGGTGAAAACCATTGTATATTAAGTAGCTCAGCCTGATAAAAGCCAAAGGAAACAGCCCCAAACTGTTACAGAAAATTCTTTTGAAGTGCTTTCAACCTATTTCCTTCTGCTTCTGTTGGTGATACTTGGACAGACATGTGCCTTCATACACATGCTCACACATACCCTGTCTAACTTCTGACTTGGTTTTATCCCTGGACAGCAAGTTCTAGGCTTCTGAATATTCATGCCTGATGTCCAATTGCACGTCGTTTTTATCAGATAATAAAGAGACAACCTGGAGAAGGCCTTCCCTCACCGCACAGGACAAGGCAATGCCCATTCTCCCACCTTCCCTCTTGTCACACTCATTTTATTTTATTTCTATGTCTAGTACTTACTACTCTCTTGAGTATTCATTAGTTATTTTGTTAATTATCTGTCTCCCTCAACTAGAATGTAATTCTATGTAAAAAGAGACTTTGTCTTATTCGATGTGATTTCTAGGGCCTGGAACTGTCTTTGGCACATACTACACCCCCAGGAAATATCTGCTTACCTACTAACTATGAAATTATGAGGGAATAAAGACATCATTGTGTTGTGAGTGTATATATGGCACTAGCAAAGAGACTGACATATAGCAGATGTTTACAGTGACCCTCCTCTTCCCCTACACTCACTATAAAATGCATCCTCAGTCACAGGCTAAGGGGCAAGAGGATCACTGTATTGTCGACTCAACTTTTAACTGACTTCTTAGCTCTCTTTCTGATTTAGTTTGGCCTTTGGGGTGGGGCAGGAGGGTGCAGCGAAAATAAAAACATCAGACTACTTTAAGCTGGAATCTTGGGTTGCAGTCTTGGTTTCAGCTTTGACTCACTGTGTGAGATGTGGGCAACCTGCTTAACCTCTCTGATTCTGTTTCTTCATTTGTAGAATGAAGAGGTTGGATAGATGATGCTCAAGATTCTTTGTAAATGTCACCTCTTTATCTCTCTTTAAATGTGTGCACAGACTGCTCTCTTCGTATGAGTAAACATATTTGCAAAGTGTCCTGCAAACCCTTAGAGAAATGCTGCTGAAACATTCAAAATGTGGTATCACTATGAAAATGCACCACTCTTTTTGTTTTGCGGAAGATTTCAGAACACATGCATATTTGCCAGGCATTTTGGAAATCTTTGTACTTGAAATGAGTTTAATAAGTTATCCTTTACATTTACATAGCATTTTTTATTTGAGGATATCAAGTTTTGTCTACAAATTATCATCAAGTACTATTGTTTTTAAAGAAGTGAAAGGATGACCTGCTTGAATTGTAAGAATCATCTATATTTCAGATTCTGTCAGTGCTATACATTAGAAGTCCAGAGTTACAAAATATGTTTTGTATCATTATAAGGATCCTATCATAAGCACCTGCTTATTACATGAGAATATCACTTGCCTACATGTTACTCCATAAGTGATTGGGTCTCCTGAGTGTGGTTTTTGAGACCATTCACTCTTCAATTTACTGAAATTTTGCCTTACTCCTTAGTTCTCTGAAAATGCTCTTGCTTTATTGTGGGTTTTGCCATCTAAAATCCAAACGTATGATTACTTGTTACTCTTTATCTTATTTGATACATCCACAGCAGGTTTTCCTGTGCCTTCTTACTCTGGATCACACATCTATGATCTTCACTGCCTGGAAAGCCTCCAACCTCACCTGTTTGGCAAACTTATGCTCATTTTTGAAGCTATGGCTCAAACATCTTATTTTCTTTGAAGCCTTTCTCTCTCTTTCTGGGAAGAACCAGCTTCTCTCTTCTTTGTACTAGTGTTATGCCGATATACAACAAAGGTAAGTTATTTATTATATATTACATTTTTTTGCATATCTATCACCTACTGAGAATTCATTGTTGATAAGAATTTTGTCTTTCTAAATTTTTATATTCTTAGACATTCTCAAGTGCTCTCAATAAATGTTGAATGAGTAAATATACAGGATTTAATTTCTGGCCCCAACACCAAAGTTATAAAAAGCTTTTGACCTATGCATATGAAATGCTCTTTGAAATGGCTTCCTGGATAGTAATGGGACTGGAAGGTAAGTTCAGAGGATTCCATGAATCCTATGAAGGAAATTTGTGTTAAATATGGTATGAATCAAGCTATGTTTCAGTTTAAATTAATTCATCCAATTAAAAGGTATTAATTAGGTCAACCTGCCAGCAAGGGGTTTAGAACTGGTATTACAGTGACTGGTTTCTTCTTCATCATAAAATGTTTAGCTTGTATAGTCTCTAGACACACTAATGAATTGAAATTTGTACAGCAGCCCATGGATTGATTGAACTGGCAAAACTTCAAGTACATTAAAAATATGGCTCATAACTTTTTACTACTTTATAATTTTTAATTGCAAAAATGATTTAATAGCAGAATTAAAAAAAGACAGTAGAGAAATAATATCACTGATAAGTCTGTCATCTTAAGCAAGAGACATTTTAATTGTACACATTAATCTTTCATGCATACATATTTTTATGTAGTTGCAATCATGGTATATTTTTCATTTTTTATGGAATATATGTATACATGT
The DNA here is from genome assembly GCA_030015415.1 of Cynopterus sphinx. Taxonomy (NCBI): domain Eukaryota; kingdom Metazoa; phylum Chordata; class Mammalia; order Chiroptera; family Pteropodidae; genus Cynopterus; species Cynopterus sphinx. The sequence continues at coordinate 83,761,176 of CM057381.1, read as the reverse complement.
CAATGTTTACCAAAAGATATTTTACAGAATGCTAGTTTCTTGGCATTTTAACTGATGCTATTGGGAAATTAAGACATCTCTGAGGTCAGATAAGTTTGAGAGATTGTAAAAGTAAACATTTCTTTACTGTAGGATTTCTCAAAGACTATAATATTATAATGTGCTTTAAGAAAAAAGATGAGACTATGACACATTTTATTCAAATTAATTTTAATATGAAACTTTTATAAAAATAAATAAAGAAGTATTTGTTCCACAGGTAAGTGTTAGATAGAACACACTTTGGAAACCACTAATGGGTAGTATTTTGTGGTGTTGAAATAACCTAATTTACTAACCCATTCCTCCAGTGTTGGATGATGGTATCCAGTCACATTTGGTACAAACCCAAGATCCTTCACATGACTTATGAATCTGTATGACCTGGTCCCTCTTGGCTTATCTTCCACTATTCTTCAACCACTCTGGTTCTTGAATTCACTAAGCTCTTTCTCATCTGCAGGTGGGGCTTCTGCATGTGCTCTCTTTCGGCTTTTAAAGATAAAAACACATTTATCATATTTCTTTTCATTGAGTTAGTTCCTAATTTACTACCCATGTTCAGGAAATATAATTAGTATCTTAAAGGAGCATAGTACTATTGATTTCATTTTCAGCTAGCACTATGTTGTATAGTATTTCCCTGTTTTTTTTTTTTCTGTAACTGCCAATTATGTTTTACTATTGTGGATATTAGCCTACGCAAAACTGAAAGAGAAAAGCACATGATAGATCATAATGTCAAATATCAGTGACTTTCAGACCAGTTATTTTATTCCCTTAGTTGATAAGACTGGTTGAATGACAGTCAGTTTTATTCTTTCAGGGATTTTCAGAATATGTTTTACTTTGTTACACATTGTAGCTCATGAGGATTTCCTTTAGTGTGACAAGGAAGTGGCAATTTGCCCTCTTCCACACTCTTGAAGGCTTATGGTGCTCTAAAGGAAGTGAAGGATGACAGTTGACCTACTTAAAGCATCCTCTCTAGAACACAAAATGAGACCCAGGGTATACACTTACTTCTCTGTGTTTTGCTCCTACTCAGGAATTTTATCAGTAAATAGGATGAAATCATAGAAGAACTATTTATCAAAAGCATTTAAGTGACCCAAAATTATAAAAGTGGTTTTGGTCCAATCCATATATATTTTGGAAACATTGGTTAATGAAATCCAGTAAGTCTCAAGTGTATAATTCAATAATAAGTCATATATATTTTGCATTGTATGTTCACTGCAATAGTTCATGAACATATAATAGTTCTAACAATAGAACTAACAATAGTTCAATAGTTAGATTTCTTTCTGTCATCCAGTAGAGAGATTGCTGGATCATATGGTAGATCAAGTCTTAGTTTTTAAAGGAAACTCCATACTGTTTTCCATAGTGGCTGTACCAATTTGCAGTCCCACCAGCAGTGCATGAGGGTTCCTATTTCTCTGCATCCTCTCCAACATTTGTTATTACTTGTCCTGTTGATTATAGCTATTTTAACAGGTGTGAGATGGTATCTCATTGTGGTTTTGATTTGCATTTCCCTAATAGCTAGTGATGTTGAGCATCTTTTCATATACTTCTTGGCCATCTATATGTCCTCTAGAGAGAAATGTCTCTTCAGGCCCATTTTTTTTTTTGCTTGGATCGTTTGTTTTTTTTTGTTGTTGTTACTGAGTTGTATGAGTTCTTTGTATATTTTGGATATTAGGCTCTTATTAGAGGTGTTGCTTGAAAATATGTTTCCCATTCGAATGGTTGTCTTTTTACCTTGTTGACTGTTTCTTTTGCTGAGCAGAAGCATTTTAATTTGATGTAGTCCTATTCATTTACTTTAGCTTTTACTTCCCTTGCCTGGGAGGTCAAATTCATAAAATCCTCTTTAAGTGCAAGGTACTTGAGTTTAATTCCTATGTTTTCTTCTATGCATTTTATTATTTCAGGTCTTCTATTCAGGTCCTGAATCCATTTTGAGTTAACTTTGGTGTGTGGTGATAGATAACAGTCTAGTTTCATTCTTTTGCAGGTGGCTTTTCAGTTTTCCCAGCACCATTTATTGAAGAAGCTTTCCTTTCTCCACTGTAAGTTTTTAGATTATTGGTCAAAAATTATTTGCTCATATAAATATAGGTTTACTCTCGATTCTGTTCCACTGGTCGGTGTGTCTGTTTTTCTGCCAATACCATGCTGTTTTGATTACTGTCGCTTTGTAGTATACTTTGAAGTCAGGCAGAGTGATGCCTCCAGCTTTGTTCTTTTTGCTCAGGAGGGCTTTGGCAATTTGGAGTTTTTTGTGCTTCCTTACAAATATAATGATTTTTTTTGTTCTATTTCTTTAAAAAATGCCAATGGAATTTTAATGGGGATTGCATTAAATCTGTATAATGTTTAAGGTTATAAGGTCATTTTAGCTATGTTGATTCTTCCAATCCAAGAACACAGAATATCTTTTCATCTCTTTGTACCTTCTTCAATTTCTTTTAATAGGGTCTTATAGTTTTCATTATATAGGTCCTTCACATATTTCATTAGATTTATTCCTAAGTATTTTATTTTTTTGTTGTAGTTGCAAAAGGAATTATTTCCCACCTCTTTTTCTGACAGTTCATTATTAGAGTATAGGAATGCTATGGAATTTTGAATGTTGATTTTGTATTCAGAAACTTTTCTGTATTTGCTTATTGATTCTTGTAGTGTTCTTGTGAAGTCTTTAGGATTTTCTATATAGAGAATCATGTTATCCTCAAATAGTGTCAGTTTTGCTTCCTCATTTTCTATTTGGATGCCTTTTATACCTTTTTCTTCCCTGATGGCATTCGCTAAGATCTTCAATGTTATATTAAATAATGCTGGAGATAGTGGACAGCCTTTTCTTGTTCCTGATCTTAGAGGAAAATGTTTTAGTTTTTTACCATTCAGCATAATGTTGGCAGAGGGTTTGTTTATGGCCTTTATTATGTTAAGGTACTTTCCTTCTCATCAATTGTGTTAAGTGTTTTCAACATAAATGGATGCTGAATCTTGTTGAATGCTTTTTCTACATCTATTGATATAATAATATGATTCTTATATTTTAATTTGTTTATGTATCACAAACACATTAATTGATTTGTATACATCGAGCTATCTCTGTGTCCCTGGGATGAAGCCCATTTGATTGCGTATATAATCCGTTCAGTACATTGCTGTATTCAGTCTGCTAGCATCTCATTTAGGATTTTTGCATCTGTGTTCATGAGAGATATTGGTCTGTAGTTATTTTGTGTTTGTTATCTTTACCAGGTTTTGGTATAAGGGTAATATTGGCCTCTCAAAATGAATTAGGAAGCACTGCCTCCTCTTCAATTTTTTTGAAGAGTTTGAGGAGAATAGGTATTAAATCTTTGAATGTTTGGTGAAGCTATCTGATCATGGACTTTTTGGTAGGTTTTTGATGATTGTTTCCATTTTCATACTGCTGATTGGTCTATTTAGGTTTTTCATTTCTTCTTAATTCAGTCTAGGAAAGATGTGAATTTCTAAGTACAACCCACTGATTTTATTGATAAGTAATGGCAGATCCTGAATCAGAGCCACTGCATACTTCAAGAGGTGCCATATGCATAGACTATGGTGTCAATGGAATACCGTGGAGTTGTTCAACATGGCAGCCTCGTTCAGAGAAGTTGAGAGACTTGCTCAAGGACTTTGTGGTCCCTGGCTGCTACTTATATATGTTTGCTGATAGAATCAATAATTAAACATTTTTGACTGGCTTGAGATACAGTACAATTAATGTAAAGCAAAAAGTATAAAGCATTCGATTTAGGTTTTGAAATCAATTAAAACCCAATCCAAGCTGGGGAAAACATCACTTGAGGATGTTTAAATTAGAAAAGTCTTGGTGAGAAGTTAGTTAACCACAGTGCTATTAAGTAACCCAAAGGTTGTAGATGTGAAATGGTCTAGCTAGAATCCTATGCTGAAGTAATAGATATAGAGCATCCTTCCTTCATTTTTCCCTTTCTTCCTTTTTCCCTTCCACATTTATTGAGGGCCCTGGCAATGCCCTAGATAGACTATTGGAATTCAAAAATGAATAATTTATGATTTATTTGAAGAGATTTACTCTTAAGGGAAGCAGAAACGAATACAAATAAGTTACTGTATAGTGTGATGGTTGTAGCAATAAAAGTATGTAGAGAGCACAGATAGAGCAATTCAATTCAATTAATACTGGCTTTGAGGACCTTCTATGTGCTTGCCACTCTGTTAAGCCTGGACAAAACAGCTGAAAACTAGACATACCCGTCTCTTGTGGAAACTAAACACGTAGTTAGATGTGCGTAAGTATTTCAATGGGGAAGCACAGCTACCATGAGAGAGTCAGGAAAAGAGAAAGCCTTCCCTAAAGAAATGATGTTTGAACTGAGACTGAATGAAGTTATGAGTTAATCGAGCAAGAAGAATAGAAGAGTAGTCTAGGCAAATGTCACAGATGAGCTGAGTATTGTCAGATTTTCCTTGAAATTTAATATCTTTCACAATAGGTAATGTACTTTTGCACAAATTGAGTGTGATTAGTACTTCAAGTTGCTCTCATATTTGTTGGAAAGAGAAATAACTCAAGAAACACACAGCAAACTTAGAAAGTCATGTTTGTTTTGGCAACGTTGGCCTTACTTACAGTCAGAATAAAGGTCTTGTCTGTTGTTTGACCTAAAGGGTTAGGGGCAACCCTCCACTCACATAGAGATTCATTTCATAGGGTAGCAGTTTATGTCAAGAACTTCACATAAAATTTACCTGTATATCTTATAATACTTTACTGAGAGTGAGTGCAATAGATTGCTTTTCGAAGAAAGAGAAAGGAAAAAATAGGCAGGAACTTGGGAGGGAGAAAACAAACAGAAATTAAAAGAGAATGAAGACATTTAATGGTGTGGTGAGTCCATAGAAACAGGAGGTCTTAGAGTTGAATAGCAAGGTATTCCAGACCCAAATTGTCTAGAGCTGACCCTGAGGACTGGTTTAAAAAAATACTAAACAATTTTCAGAAATGTTCTGAATATAGGATTAGTCTGTGAGGAAGAATGAAATATTTACCTTGCAAAACCCGCTCAGCGAGACTTCTCTGTCTACCCTGCCCCCACATTAATTACTTTTTCTTTTGCGATTATGTATGTAGTGGATATTACATACTGTATTATATGTGCATTTGCATGTCCTTGTCTTCTATTCTTCTCTGAATTACTTATTTAGACTTATCTTCTCAGGATTCTTAGCATCTAGCTCAGTACCTGAGATCTGGTACTTTTTTGGATGAATTAAGGAATAATTTTGAGGGAATGGAAAAGGGAGGAATGATTTAGATAGAGATTGGACAAAATATGAAAATGTTATGGAAAACAGGAAAATAAGGGTCAAGTAAGAAGAGCTATGATAGCATCTAAAAGGAGCTTGACCCAGTTTGGGGCATCTGAAGAAGTTCCCTGAGGAAGTGATATTGAATTGAGTTCTGAAAGATGAATAGGTATTAACTACTTGAGGGAGCAGCCAAGGCAAGGCTTATGGGTGGTGATGGAGATGACTTAACATGTAGCTAGATAAAGAGATAACAGATGAATAAAAGGTGAAACCAATAGAACTTCCTTTGACATTTGTCTTATTTCAGATATCTCTCTAGTTCTGGAGAAGTGTTGCTGAATGAGAGAGATTCCAATATTTAGAGGGCTTACCTTATTATAGAGGAGGGAGACAGGTACATAAACATGCAAACGGATTATTTGTGGATGGCTCCATAGAAGGAAATGAAAAGATGTCTTCCAGGTTTTAAGTTGGGCAACTGGATGGTTGCTGGTGCCATTCACCAACATGGGGAATGTCCAGGAAGAGTATGCATTTGGTTTTGCAAATGATTTTGAAGTGACTTTCAGATTAACAAGTAGATCTCAAGTAGTCAGTTGTATATGTGGGTTTGAGTTTCAACATTGTCTGGGCCTGAGATATACTTTCTGCAGTCAGTGATGCATAGATAATAATTAAAGCCACAGGCATGGTTAGAATAGCTCTTATGCTTGCAGAAGCCATGAACTGTAAAACTCGAGGGGCAAGCCATTTAAACAGATTGTGATGTAAATAATGTCTCCTGGAACTATGTAAAGTGGTAGCCATGGATGTGGAAAGATGACCTAGAGAAAGAATATAGAGTGAGGAGAAAAGTGAGCTTTTAGGACCAAATTTTGAACAGCTTCAACATTTGAAGGCCAGGCAGAGAGGAAAGAATTATTAAGTAAAAGTGCAGAGAAGCAGCAGAGAGCAGTGAGGAATGCCAGGAGACAGATGTCAATGAAACCAAAGGGAAGAGAGGGCTTCGAGGAAAGAGTAGTCAGTCACCAGAGTCAATTGCTGCTGAAAAATCTAGTAGAATGAGGTCTGGATTTATGGTCATCTCAGGTCTTGGTGGCCTTAATAAAAGCTGTTTTGGTAGAGTAACAAGACCAGATTGGAATGAGTTCAGGAGTGAGTGGGAGGTGAGCAAAATGTAGACAACTGATATATATGTCTTATGATGTGACATTTGAAAATGTCTTCACCCAGCAATGCAGAATGAGCCCAAAGTTGGGGTGATTCAGCTCAGAGGGAGGTGATAAGTTTGCAATAACCCTAATTTGAAGGTGTTTGGCTTAGTAGTGGTGAGGTTTCTGAGCAGTAGGTTTTTCTTCTTCCTCTTTCTCTGCCATTTTATTGTCTGGAATATGACATTAATTAGAATGGCAATGTCTGAGATGACAAGAGTTTTTTGGAAAAGGAGCTGGAATTTCCAATACACACACATTGAATTGATTCTACTGTTCTATCCAAACAGCACTAATAAATTGGAAAAATGTGATGCACACAACTTTTGGAAAATCCTCCACTGATGTAAGGAACGTATTCCTCAAATTATTATTATTATTTTTTTGTAAATATGCCCTATTATTCTTGTTCAGTATATCCATTGCCTTTTAAGGTGTGTTAATCTTCTAATCACTTGCAGCTTATGGCTCTCAGCTTCTTTAATAGAAATGCATATGGGAACTAGTGTTCCCTTAGTAAGAATTAGTTTGAAGAAAGTGTCTAGAGAGCTCAGTGGCTTTAGGACATGCTAATTGAGACTGAAAAATTCCCTTCTTGCCCTTGTCCTTATAATTTCTGTGTATTATCTCTGCCTTGCAGGAGTGTCATCTAAGACCTCCTCTCTGAATCTGTAATATGGAGCTGCCTGCCAGAATGCTTTTTAGAAAGAGCACCAAGAACTGAAATTTATGTAAGTTCAGAAAAGGGTCTTTTAAGTCTATTTTCAGATACATTTTTTAAGAAATTAAAAAATCTCTTACAGAAAAAGATGTCTTTCCTCTTCATGCATGCTTGAGATAGCCCGTTGTCAAAATTCAGTATGTCGCAATATAATTCACTGGAAGGAAAATATGCCAGCATAGCAGCAAGCCTGGCACTAATTATTGCCTTCTCCTTAATGCCTCCATCTGCCAGGTCTAACATGTTTTAACCTTATACAGAATAATTGTGATACCGAATGTTACTCTCATTAACACAAAACTTGTGAACTCAGGAATTCACCACTAGGTACATCTAAGCAATGTTAAAAGAGTGAACATATATTTGTTCTTTTAATGTAATTTTGTTCACAAAAAAGAATTGATAACCTGAAAAAGGGAAGAATTAGATATATGTAATACGAAACCAAAAATTCAAGGTGAAGGGGATATTGTTTTGCTGTTCAAAAAGAGAATAAGAGACAACAGAATCTTCAGTTTCATACATAGGTTCACTGGAGGCAGTTCCCCCCAGCTATCCCTTTCTCAGTTTGTAAAGAATTAGTGTTTGGAAAAGCCATAGCCGTGGGACCCCTTCTGACTCTTTGGGAGCAATTGGGAAGCTAATGAAAAAGAGAAAGCTCTTGTCTTGAGGAATCCTATTAACAGTATGCCTAATAGAATAAAGGTCAACATATGTTTGTTTTTCAGTCTCTGAATATTTTCATCTATTATGGACTGTGTGTCCCTATTTGCCTTCTTTATTTTTAGAATGGAAATCTCTCAAGAGCAAAGTATTATTCTTTCAAGGAACCACTACAACAACCCTCAGGATAGACTCTTATTTTTGTTTTCTCACTATTACTCTTACCAATGCTTCTCTTGTATTCTCTCTTTGAATGGTCAAATGTCAAGCTTTCCAGGAGTTTCTGCACAGGAAGCTTTAGTTTGCTAAATCAGTGACAGTCAAGCTATCACAGCTGAAACTGGAACAACTATTACAGGTTGCTGCTGTTGAAATACTTTGGGGATGACGTCTCAGTGAGACCTCCAAACAGTGCCTCAGTCACCTGAAATCTTTTTTCAAGCACTGATGTTGTCATTAAGGAATTCACTGACCTGCATGTTTAGAACTATTGAGACTTTAAGTAATATTCACACATAGAGTTGAGAAGTTGAAGAAGCAAAGAAGGAAGGCCTATTCAATATTTTAAAAATTCTTTTTTCTGAATGTAAGAACGATACTTGCTTATTGTAGACAACTTGGAAGAGGTCCATTTAATATTAAGAGAAAAATGTTTCTTTTGTGGAGACTGTTTTTTATGGTCTGCATGTGTTCTTGGGGCCTTAATGTCGATATAGGACAACTGTATCCCACGCCACTGCCCTCTCTACTCTGTACCTCTGCTCCAGTTTTCTTTCCTTTCACAACATGATAAACAAAACCACATGTTATTTGTGTGGTCAAGTTAAAGGCAAGACTACCTCACCAAAATAAAAGAACAAGTGAAATGTAATAAGCCAGTCTTATGGTTTTTTTTCTTTTAAGCTGTTCATAGCAAGTTTGAAGTAGCCAGTGTGAGCCAGTGGTCATGTTGCTAGTCAACTGTGTTCTCTGTGGACAGACTGCCCCCAACGCTGGCTTTCAATCCACTGGAGAAAATTTTTTTCCAAACAACAATATTTTTGATTTTCCAAGTTCCTTTTCAACTTCACCTTGATTTATTGATAATGAATATATTTATTCAGTGTGTTTAAATTGGTATTGGAGCTGTCTGTGTAGATAGACTTGACCAGGTTATGAATTATACATTATTCATTCTCCATATTTTCTCTTGTCAATCATTTTCTTTTTCTAAATCTAGCTTACAGTATGTAGGTTTACACAACATCACTTGTCTTCAGACATGTTTAAATCTCTTTTGTCTTACACACACACACACACACATACACACACATTTGTGTGTGTGCAATGCACCATCTAAAAAGAACTCTTTGGGTAATGTCTTTTATGTCTCCTTCTTGGATTGTGACAGAATGAAAAATTTTAATATAAAAACACTTCCAGTTTTTAAAACCTGTCTCCCTTCTTTCAGGATCCTGCTTTTATGGGCCTGGGGGAAGGGAAGTGAACTATTCCAGGGCACAGGGGTCAAGGGCTAGAAGAGCATTAGAGATTAAATACTGGGGAGAGAGGTTTAGGAGAAGTTTTAGTATGTGAAGGCAATAGAGGGAGAAGGAAGAAGGTGATATTAAAAAGTGTAGATGGAATGTATGTATGCCCTTCATGCTGTTTGCCTTATTTTGAAATTATTTTTGGTTGCATGAATTGTGATTCAACCACAAGGATGGTCTAATAAGCCTTATAGATATATGGTACATCTGTCCATAATATTCATATTAACTACATTGCATAGTGTAAATGCATGTTATGGTGATGGTGGGAGTGAGTGGGGTGGAGGGCTCACATGCACCATGCCTTGAACTTTGATCCTCTTGGTCTGTGTTTACTACCACAGACCCTGGAGCCATACCTCCATGTTTGCTCCCATGCTCTGGTTTGTATCCCCTGCAGAGTTCCATAGAGTTGTGCTTGTGTCATGAGAGTAATACTGAAGAACCCTTGCCAACCTTTTCAGCTATGTGCTGTGAATAACACCTGACCACTGTTTGAATGGAGGGGAGCTCATGTGTTCTGAGTGGCCCAGAGCCAATGCCGTTTTCCTGACACAGGGGCTGGAATTGAGCCTTTGAAAGGCTCTGATTATATGATCCAAGTGGGCACCATTTTTGTCTTCCTGGAGTTCATACTTAGCCCCTAAACTGTGACCCAAGATGTTCCCCACCCAAAGAGCAGGCATTTTAGTCATTCCTGTTGATCCTTAGGTCACTCTTTGCAATCATCATATTCATTCCAGAGGATCTGTCCTCAGATGGCAGTCTCTCCTATCTTCATCTTCTTCACAGTACCTTTCTCCTCCCTCTCCTCCACGTTCATTGATGCAATATGCTTGATTAGCTGTTAAGAGGAGGAAGTTATGAGATTTTCTATGGTTGCTTATAATATCTAGATGACTGAGTATATGACGCACAAATATATAACATATAATATTTATATATATCCATACATACTCCAAATATTTTTGGTGTGTGAAGTGGGAAAGTGTTTCATATGTTTTTATATATTTACATATACATATGTTGATATATTATATTTTGTATGTCCATATATTTCAATATATATTTGTATATGTTATTATACTTGTAAATATATTTTTAAAATGTTTCCTTCTCTATTTTTCATCTTCTTTTTTTATGCTGTCTAGAGATTTCTTGAATTTTAACTTCCAACTCTTTTAATGAGTTTTTCATTTCTGCTATCACATTTTTAATTTCTAAGACTTTCTTTTGTTCTCTGAATACTTAAAAAAAATCAAGCAATATTCTCCCATATCTTTCTGAGGTTATCACTGGTAGATTTTTGTGTGTATGTGCGTGTGAAGCTTTCTTTTCCTTGCAGTCTATTTCCTCCAAGGTACTATTTTCTTTTTGTTTATTTTTTATTTATTTTTCATAATATAAGTTCTCCAATGTTTGGTTAATTGCCTGCTCATATGCAAATATAGGGCATCAGAAGCAGATTCGAAACCCTGTGTGTGTGTGTGTGTGTGTGTGTGTGTGTGTGTGTGTGTGTGTGTGTGTGTTTGATACGCTTGAGGATGATCTGGCTGGGCTGTCCATAGGGTGAATTTCTGATGTTAGTAATTTTAGGTTTTTCTCTTGGGCTGTTTGGATTTCCCAGAGAAGGCTCTTTCAGCCTCTTGTAAGAGGGGCTGAGTCTGACTGTTAGTGTCATGGGAGCCGAGCGAGAAAAGATCCTGTGAGTCTCAACATCTTCCTGTTTTTACTTCATCTTCCTGTTTTCAGTTTGGTGCACCCGCCCTCAGTGGTGCTGTTGTGTCACAATCCAGAGATCTGTTTCACCCTCTCTAGGGAAAAGCGTTTGTCATCTGAGGGGAAGGTGTGGGATCTGAAGACCTTTAAACAAATCTATTTTAGCCTGTCCTCTATTTTCAAAGATGTCCAAGTCTTTTGCAAGTTCTGAGGTATAAATTGGATTGCTTCTGGGCTTTCCCCAAATGCCAAATTAGGATTCAGTTTTCCTTGTACTGTGATGTCAGTTAACATATTTTCATCCTCTTTAGCTTCCAAATTTTTTTTTTGCTGTTGTCACTTCTCCCATCTTCATATTTATCTTTATGGGCTTATGTCTTAAAGAAAGTCTCTTTAGTGTTATTTTAGTAGGATTTTGGGATAAAGTAAAAAAATTTAAATGTAAATCCAGTCCATCATTTTAAACAGAAAACTTTTTACAGAGATGTTATTTGTGTCCCTCTCCCCCGTTTTTGCTAGTCTGATGTCATGCTGTGCCCTCTTAAGACTGGGGCCTGGCTGTTGGGCCAAGCTCATGCAAATGTCTTCACCTCAGTGTGAATTATTTTTAACTTGGTTCTTACTTTAATCCCTCAAACTAATGCATTCTAGTTGGGTTGCTCCACTTATTTTTCAGATATGACCACAGAAGTCTGAATTCCATGGACACAGTTTAGTTTCAAACTGGAACCCCTTTCCCTCATCGTAGCCTCCTCTCTTACTAGAGGAGTTTAAACTGGTTATGGTGTTACACCGTTGGTACATAACAGAAGTATGTTTTTCCCTTGTGTGAGCATTAAAATCTTAGTTTTAGGTCACTGCACAGATACTGCATATTCTGGGGCTCATTAGTAGGAATCTGGTTGGAGATATTCTGATTTTCTAGAGTATTTTTTTAAAAAAGATACATTGTAATGAAAAGAGATTCATGCTAAATACTGAATTATATACTAAAGTTATAGTTATTTTCTGAATTGTATAAAGTATTCATGTTGACATAAATTTTTTTTTTTGCCTCGAATGGTATAATACAGTATGAAGAAAACATAATATAAAATCTAGAGAGATCTATATAAAAATTTAAGACTTATCAACTCTGGCACTTATAGCCTGAAGAAATCTTGGTCCTTTGTATGACATAAAGCTGCCAAAAAGATATCCAGAGATGTTTTCACATGTACATCAAAAGAATATGAATGCTTATAAGATGTTGTCTGTTGTGTTGAATTTAACAGCTTCTCATGCCAAGTCAGCAAGCTGTAGTCGAGTTGTGCTGATAGCATTCTGAAACATAAGTTAAACCAGGAGTTAAGACTCTAGCACTTAGATACATCCCATTGCAGACATTTTTCATCTAAATTTAGAGCCCAGGTGGCCCCTGCAGGCCTCCCCTAAACTTCCTTTCTGGCTATGATTCAAAACTAGTTATTTTACAATCTTAGGTTAATAGCACTGTCCATGTAGTTGAGACTTGACACTTGATAAATTTCCAAAGCCTAAGACTGTAATCTCTATCGCCATCCCTGGAGTAGTAACATGTGATGTCATTGTGGTGGGCAAGCTTTTTGTCTGCTTGTGGGTACCATTCCTTCCCAATTCTTGGGCCTTGAGGTTCTGATAGGGCTGATTCCAACCTCTGAACTCAAAGGTGGGCACACAACCCAGGCCTGGACCACTGAAGTATTCCATCCACCTAACTGCAGTGATAGATCAGGAGTGGCTCAGCTCTGGAGTTTGCTCATGCTGTGTGGGATGAGGTGCAGTCTTCTTGATGGCTCATTAGCTATAAAGATAGTATAAGTCTAAAACTGCCAGGGGCTCTCTTTGCTATTCCTGGGGGAGGGACAATCTGAGAAAGGATTCAACACAGAAGAGTCATGGCTAAGGGATGAAGGAAAAAAGGCAGGTTCTTGATAATATCATTTATACCCTAGTAACCAGGAAAGCCCCTAAATTTTCTAATTAGGAGATTTCAATACATTCTGCTTTCAAAAATGCTGGGTGAATTGGATTTCTACACATGCAATTGAAAGGGTCTTGACTAACATGGTTATATTGGTCTCCAAAAACTGTAATTTTTCTGCCAGCCTATGTTCATTGGTCAGATTTCAGATGGCAGTCAAGTTGAATTATTCAACAGTCCTGTCTGTATTGGTGTGTTCAAGTTGATAGTTTCTAAATCTCTACTTTGCACTATGTGGACACCAATAATAATAATAAACCGACATTCTAGCTGCAAATGATTCACCTAAATTGTTTACCTCCCAGAGCTTAGAGTCCTTACTTGTAAAGTGATGGTGAAATTACCCAATTCATAGAAACACTGTGGTAAGTACTTCACATAAAATCTTTAGGGTTCCTGAAGCTACTTAATTGTTGCAGCAGAAGTGAATTTACTGTCATTATAAGATGCCTGTTGACCTCTCAGTCGATCAGAATGCAGTAAGAATTTTCTCAAACCTTATCTAATTCTAAAATGAATTATCTAAATAGATTTTTCAGCACAAAATCTGAGAAAAATCTATATAGTTTTATCTTCTGTGTGCTTAGGTTACAGCTGTGACTTTTTAATAAAATGCTGATAGCTGGTATTCTAGAGTTTTGGTGTGGCAATTCTTAAAATATTTAAAGAAAACAGTATATTATAATAATGCCAATAATTAATGATGACACATAATACATTAATGAAATTCATTAGCATCTCCAAAGAGTAGGCATACGACAAATAAAATATATTTCAGATATTGACTTGCCAAATTCTCTTCCAACCTCTCTTTTCATGTAATGTATGGTAGAACTCTTTACCTTATGTTGGCCCTCTCTTCTTCTACCTATTTTTTAAATGGCTTTATTGACATTTAATTCACATACTCATATAAGTATGCAATTTAGTTGTTTCCACTCCATTATTATTACACAGAAAATAAACTGTACTATGTTTATTTCCTTCATTGCACTTACCAAAATTTGTGATTAATATTTGTTTATTTATTATTTATGCAACACGATCCCAATCTTATGAGGAAAAAATGTGTGCATTAGAAAGACAGAAATCAAAGGAGTATATAGGATTATAATTGTTTACTTTTTTCCTTTGATTTTTTTTGTTTGCTAAAGTTTCTACACTGAGCATGAAGTTGTTTTTATTATCAGAAAGTGGAGGTCACTTTAAAAATAGCGTTTAGTGCAACAGTATGGGTGAATGTTAACAATGCAATATTTATCTAAAAAGAAGTTTCAAAAGAGAACAATGTGATGTACTTATTATAGGATCAAAGACAACCAAATTAAAATATAATTTTTGACAAATATAAATGTAATAAAACTATACAAAACAAAAGAAAGGGAATGTTGAACATAGAATTTAGAATGATAATTATTTCAGGTGGGTGAAGCCAGGGGTATGTGCCATATAATTAGAGAGAGGCTATTGTTTAGAATCTAGCTTTTATTTGTTTTGTAGGTACTACCTGTGTGGTAGGCCATCCCGTGTCTGTGTTGTTGAGTGAGTGGCTGTTCTGAATGGTTGGAATCCTGTACTAGATATTTAATTTTCAACATTTCTTCCGGTCTGGACAAAGCTCATCCATTGACAGGCCAATCAACCATATTCACATACAGCAGCATGAGTACAATAAACTTGTACTTGGGCTGATAATTACAAAGAGGGAGAGAAAGGAGATAATTGTAAGTTCAAAGAGAGAGTACCTATTTTTTTGTAGTCAGTTAGATCTGTATGTGAACAAAAGCATTTTAAGTCAGAAAGTGGCTCCACATTTTACTGTGCTCCCTATGTCTGCTCAGCTTTATTTTTGCTATATTTTCTGATGAGAGAGGTGTCATCATCCTTTTGTCTCTGCTGCTCATTTTAGACTCCTACTTTAGATGAAAAATATCTCTGAAGAGAGGAAGTAGAAAGGTGACAAAAATGCCTTTTAATAAATTTTTCCAAATATAGAACCAGGTGTTTGGAGTGGTCCTCAGAGAGCTCCCCACTCAGTGTCCCTCACTACAGATAAAGATAGAGAGCCTCAGAGCTCAGCCAGCTGTAGCTGGTCACTGCCAGGACCTACGTCCCCTGTCTCCCCTCCCAACATGCTTTCCACCATACCACATAGTTTATAGCATTTATGCATATAGAGAAATACGGTTTGTAAACTTTATGATTATGATTTATTTCATGAGTTTTACACTGCCTAATTTGAAAAATAATCTCAAACAGTTGACAAAGTTATAACACCCTAAAAAATAGAGAAAAAAACGATATAGAGGTTCTTACTTGGAGGTAAGAATCTGGTTTCTGTGATGGAGCCTGTGTAGATGGAGCTAGCGTATGGGTACCCTAGTATCAAAGGCAAGTAAAAGTTTGGGAGTGTCTTCATATGTGTGTCAAAGAATGGTAAAAGCATGCACAAACACAAGTTATGTAACAGAAATATTACTGAAAAGTTGTCTGAATTGATTGGAGGAATCACTTTGTAAACTGTTTATGCCTGACCACTGTACCATATACCTGAAACTAATATAAAATGGTGTCGAATGTCTACAGTAATTGAAAAATAAAAATTAAAAAAAATTGTCTGAATGTCAAAACAAATCCTGTCTTGTATTGGATATGTATCCAGGATCTGCACACTTGAGAGAAGTCCTAACAAATTTCTTAAACATTTTGCAGTCCTAGGGGCCAAAGTGCTGAGGCACCTTGACAGGAAAGGGGAGCTTGTAGGGTGGGAAAATGTAAAGCCTTCTCCCTTTTTCAGGCCAAGATTAGTGGAACCATCTCCATGCCTCCCTCTTCTGTTACTGAGACTCACTGCGAACCTGGAGAGAAGGACAGAAAGAGGAGGAACACATATTGGAATTTATTAGATAAAACTATAACATGTGCTGATAAGTGGTGGGAACTGAAATGTTGGGTTATAAAGAATCGTATTGAAGTGGCATTGCTGTTGTACTGAACTTTGCCTGTTTTCTGTCTTCTTTTGTGAGCCAAGCTGGTATGAAGACAATAGGTCTGCACCAGTTGACCTGGTTTGTTCTCTGGTAGCAGTGGTGTCTTTTGCTCTGAATCCTGGGAATCACTGTGTCTCTTCTGTGCTTAGTAATGTGAACTATTTTAGTAAAAATTTTTGACCTATGGTGTTTATAGATGGCATTGACTCCTTGGTTTAATTCTCTGAGACAATTTTTACATCTTAACAGA
Organism: Cynopterus sphinx; assembly: GCA_030015415.1. Lineage (NCBI taxonomy): Eukaryota > Metazoa > Chordata > Mammalia > Chiroptera > Pteropodidae > Cynopterus > Cynopterus sphinx. The sequence continues at coordinate 83,744,709 of CM057381.1, read as the reverse complement.
AATTTTTGTGGGTTTTGATTCCAAAGGGGAAAGTGATATGGGAATTTCAGGCTACTTCCGGACCATGGAGAAATTAGTTTGAGGGTAAGGGACTTTCAAGCCACACAAAGTAGTTCTGGGCTTCTACTTAGCAGGAAGCGTTCTTTGGGGAGGGGTACCAATGGTGCCTGCTGTTGCATAAGGTGGTCTTTTTACTTAGATGACAGGAATTCCCTTTACTTTCTAAGTCTCTGTTCTTCGATGACCATAGTTTTAGGTTAGTGAAATCTTTTTGTACATTTCCAGTAATCTCTAAGGTTTGGATTCAGCCAGGGTGTCAGCTTTCTTATAGGCTGAAACTGAACTGAGATTGGGAGAGAGCCCTGAATAATATTATTATTTCTCTTAACAACAGATTGTCTGTCTATTTCTGTTCTTCTGGATCCACTTTTCACATCTGTATCAGTCCTGGAGAAGATTCACGTCTTATAATGACTTGGTGATTCTGTTTGGGCATCCACTGAGTCCTACCTGGTAATTCTTGCAGTGTGTCTGAGGTGTGCTCCCTTAAGAGGCTCTGGACTTGCAGAAATTATATTTCCAGCCAGAGAATTTATAATTTGCTACATATGTCCAGTCTTTTTAAAGCAGCTTTCCTTCTTTCTTTTGCATTTTCCCACACCCACTCCCACTTACTGTTGGCTGCCCTCCCAGTACCTTCTCACCACCAGGGATTTGTATTAATAGGCAGATTTCTGTAGACTCTGAGAGCTCCCAGTTGCATTATTTGACTCTTGTTTTCTTTTACTTATTATTTTTTACTTTATTGTTCCTTTACACTTGTAGATTAATCATTAACTAGAAATCTTCCTACATTCTTTGATTGCTATAGGATGGGGAAAGAACAGAGAAACTAGGAGTGGTGAAGGTTGCAGTCTGTGGCTTCTACAGAGAGCCAGTGTGGAATGACGGGCCAAGGCAAGTGGCTCAGTGATAAAGAGCACAGACCTTAACTGGAATGCTAACTCAACCATTTATGGGGTATATGGTCTTGTGAAAGTTATCTGACATCTCCAAGCTTCAGTTACCTTTATCTCATCTGTAAAAAAATGAACTTGCAAGGTTGTTATGATAACCAAATGGGATGATGGAGATGAAAGTACTTAGTGGCACATATAAGGCACTTCATAAATATTATTTTCTCCTTCCTTTCATTATGAGGGCATGAGGGAAAAAAAAGCCAAAGACATGAAAATCCCCACATTATATTAATAATAGCTCCCATTTTTCTTTTCCATAATATTTTCATAATGTTTTAAACCATGTGGGTAATTGTTTCAATATTTAATTTTTTCCACTGAATTATTTAATTACATTTAAGACAGGCATATATTTATTTTAAGTATGTCAGTGGAACCATTAATTTATTCTAATGGATTTACAGCATGGCCAGATATTTTTTTACAATTAACTTTGTGGTGATAGAAAACTATGCAGGCTGCCATAGATTTATCTTGCTTTAATCACTTTAATCAAAATGAATTCCTGAAAAGTCTAGATAAGGGTTCCCCTAGAGTAAAGGAGTAAGAAGATTTTCTCCCCTAAATGTATTTAAGCCTGATAGTTTATCAGTTTGGTTGACTCCCATTTTACCCTCAAGTGTTAGCAGAGAAAATTTGGTGGACATTTTATGTTGGAGCAGGGGTTGAAGGGGCATAGTTATGGAAGAGAATGGTCATTCTGTACATCTGGAGAGTGGTGCAGTCTTTTGGTTGGTTCCCAGATGCTTCTGTGAAGACCCTCTGCCTGCGTGTCTTGATTACCTTCAAAGGGATTTCCTTCTGAGCGAGATAATAACATTCAGTCCCACAGCCTTTCCTGATTAATGCCTCAAGACTGGCCAGCAAGACCTGACTGGTGGACGAGTAATGAATTCCCTATTTAGTACTCAGGTTTTAAACATTCAGAATGACAGTACATAAAACATAGGCCTTTCATCACCTTTATTTTCCTATCAGCTCATGGTTTAAAAGTTTAGGTTAACCTTTCAGTTATAGACAAGGTTTGAAATGAAAAATGAAAGCTTCCTAACAATTCTTTCTGCAATCAGTTCCTTATCAATTTATTAAAAATGTAATTTCTTTATTGATCGGAGCAGGGACACTGACTGAGGTGTGAGGCTTGGTGCTGAACAATAGTTGCAAAAGGGAATTCTAAGTGCAGGTAGTTGAAAATTAAAAATACCGTAGCAATTAGTATTTTTAAAACTTAATGTTTTAAAACTGAAAATAAAATAAAAAAAACAAACAAGAAAACCTCCAACTGCTGAAAGATATAACAAAGTAAGGAAAGGCTAATAGATCTTGCTTTCCAAAAAAAATCTCATTCTGAGAAATGCTTCACCCTTACCATTCTCAGCCATAATAAAACAAAGTAATAACTTTTTAAATTTGTATGCACAATGAAATAAAATTCTCCTTGAAAAATTTATAAAAGCTACTAAATAAACACATAGATAGCTATAAGAACCCCAACCTGAGCTATTACACACACAATTTAGATCTACCTATTATAAATCATTCCCCAGAAGGAACAGTGAAAGCTGTGTTTTGAGCTTGAAATGAGCCTGTTTATGTTAGGTTGAGATAAAGATGACAGTAACAGCTTATTATTAACCAATACTTCTCTCCCTTTCTGTGGACTTTACCTAAGAATAGTTTGATGTGTAAAATTTGGGGTGGTAAATTGAATCCTCTTTTGCAACTACTGTGTTAACTTTTTTGGTAATTATTAATGGTTTGTGACAATATTTTTCATATGACTTCAGTTTGTCACATTCCTTAATTTTACTATATGTCTTATGCCCGAGATATTTATTTTTGTGGGCATGTAACTTAATAAAAATCAGGGTGAATATGATTTTATTTGTAGAAATTTGCTTTTCTCCCAATAACTTTGAGTTATACGTCTATGTATTTTATTCAGTCTCAACTAGGGTGGGATGATGTGGACAGAAAACTGGACTTCTGAGTTCTCAAAGATCAGAGTTGCCACTTATATGAAGGTCTTCTTCTCACTCAGTCTAGGAGGCACTTTACCAGCAAAGGCCCAGGACACCTTGGTCAGCCCTATAATACCTTTCCATGGGTCTGCCATAAGACTACATCTAAAAGTAAGACAAAGATTCTCTAACTTTGTCCACTCTGTCCTGTTCAGATGCCTGGCTTCCCCAGACTCCCAGGGCAAACTCGCTGGGGAACTATGATGAAACTGCAGCCTGAGAGATAAAACTTTACCCAAATAGACTTTTCAGATCATATATGTCCACAAATCTGAGAGCTTAGGGAAAAAACAAAATAAAAGGCAAGCATGCAGGCAGTTTTCATCAAGCTAAAGCTTCCGATGTATTCCAAGTCAGCCTGAGCTGTCAAAGTGATAGGGCCACTAAAATTTATGTTTTCATAGGAGCGTTTTTGAAGACCAGAAATTAAAAAACAGTGCTGAGGGCAGTCTAGTAAGTCTAATGAATCTCTCACCAATTTATAAAACTCTGCAAGCTGTCAGTATAAGCCTGTTAAACAAAGTGCTTTTTTGAATTATATCTGGCTTTTAAAAATCACCATTTTCTTGGTGTGGGAAGGAGAATCAGAATGTTCTTCCACTTTGTTTTAGTGGGAGAGGAGAGAATAAATGTTGCCCAAATGCCTAACAATGGAAGAAAAGGGGGAGGGACAGCTAAGGACAAAGCATAACTGCTTTGAAGAAAGGGAAACTTAATCAGAGATGGAAAAATTAAGACTTGGCCCCCTGGAGGGAACATATATATTTCCAAAAATAGAAATCTATTTATATTTAAACAGAAAATATGTATTTTCACCCATTTCCAAAAGTGACTTGAGATGAATTGTTTTTATTCAGGCCAGTCTTGGAGTAAGGCAGGATATAGATGACAAACATAGGTCACAGTCTGAGGCTGCTCTCTTCTGCTTTTAGACCAGATGATTATGCTAAATATTGAGTCCAGGCTGGAGGTAGGGCTGGGGCAGGGTTGGGAAGGAGGAGATGGTACCACCAGCTGGTGCTAAAAGTGCTCGCTAGCATCATAGAGTTGGTGTACATGTGCGTGTGCGTGTGCGTGTGCATGCATGTGTGCGTGCGTGTGTGTGTGTGTGTGTGTGTGTGTGTGTGTAAGGTAAAGTGGCCGGTGGTAACCAACTTCCTCCTTTTCTTCCACTATACATTCTCTTAGGACTTTAGGCTGCCATTTTTGATAGTGTTCTTCCTCCCTGTGGAACATCTCAATGATCTGTTTATTGTTGTTTTCTCTGGTTAAAATTTTGCTTCCATTAGATAAGATTGGTCTTAATGTTCATTTGCATAAGGTTTCACTGTATATGTTTATGTGTGTGTATTTAGAGGGGCACATACATATATATTTGCATTTGTATTGGCAAAGATACTCCTAGTGACTTGCTCTGTGTTCTACAACCCTTAGAGAAGATGCTGTTTCTTTGCTTAAATTTAATACAAAGATAAAATGGGCCCTCTGTGGATTTAGATAAGGTATAGGGTCAAACAGATGATGTTTTCTTTGATAACCTGCCATCAACCTCTCATTAAGAGGTGGAATGAAGTCATAATATTTGTCCTTAACATTACTAAGAAGGACAGATGTAACAAATATGCTAGCATTAGTTTTTATATAGTATCATTCACTAGAGATTTTTGAAGATCTTGTGCCTTAATCCAAAGGAGTAACTCTTATAGTAGAAAAATTAGGATAAGTGGAGAGGCTTTCAGCATCTTTCAAATCATTTATAGAAGTTGGCCCACCGAAAACTGGTTTGACTTTTTTGAAAAAATAGTTGCCATGTTGAATTTGACTTGTCTGTGAAACATTCAGATGAATATGTAGATGAATTATTAGTAGTGCAGTTCTGGAATTTAAGAGATAGTTGAGGGCCAGAGGTGTGAAATTTGGGAGCCATTGTTTTACGGATGGTATTTGAAGTTGTGAACATATGTGAAATCACTGATAGAGAAATGAGAAGCTGCCTAGGACAAACTAAGAAAGAAGTGTGAGCTGCACTAATGTGTGTGGGCTATACTTTGAGTCAGTGGTCCCCAACCATTTTGGTACCAGGGTCCAGTACTCCTATGAGAATCTAAAGCCTGATGATCTGAGCTGGAGCTGAGGCAGTGATGCTAACACTGGGGAACGGCCACAAATACAGATGAAGCTTTGCTCTCTCACTCACCGCTACTCATCTCCTGCTGTGTGGCTTGGTTCTTAATAGACTATGGACTGGTACAGGTCTGAAACCCTGGATTGGGGGACCCCTGCTCTTAGTGACCTTTTGACCTGGTTAGACTGGTGGCACATCAGAAATAATGGCATAATACTGCAAGTTTAAGGACCGGGTTTAGTGGCAAGTTAGGCAGCCATTCAAATGTTGCTGAAAATAAGTATATTAGACTGTCCTTTTATGTAAAGATGAAAGTTAATAGAATCTAAATACCAAAAATTAACTAACTATAAAGAACTGTGTTCCATGCAAACAGAGAAAAATCACAGATGAATTAGATCAGTTTTTACTTTCAAGAAGTGAGGGAGACAGATGTGCAAATCTCTTGATCGTAATATATGGATGAATGAAATAAGAACTGTAATAGCTGAATGCAGTGGGAACTTAACAGAGAGAACAATTAATTTCAAAGTGGTGTTTGAAGGGAGTTTCACAGAAGAAGAAAAGAAAGGATGACTATGAGTTCAATAGGCAGAGGAGAAAATGTGATGACTCTTCTCATGCCCAGGCAGGAGGCACAAAAGAACTGAACTGTGTTGAACTTACTTGTCAAACGCTGAATATTAGGGAGATATCTGGTCACCCTCCATGTGAAGTTCTCTAACCTCTACATCCTAGATCTTACATAAGAAGAAAACAAGAGCCTTTAAAATAAAAGCCGTCTTTCTAACCAATGTTTAATAGTGCCTTCTAACAAGAACCTCCCAGTGATACAGCAATAATAACATACACTTCACAGTCCTTTACACAGGGGAGAGAGAATCCTAGAACAAACAGTGCATCTCACATAGTATTCCTATTGAAATATAGTGAAAATCACTTTAATAGCACTGAAAAAATTTCAGCAAGGTATAGTCTATTTATAAGATAAAAAGTATTGCTTTAGTAGCTGAAAAAGAACAAAACGATAATGAACCAAAGCTGACTAGTTTGTGGGAGTTTATTCTGGAGGTCAGGCCTACTCTGTTTTTGAAGGAGAAACAACAAATTGAAAGAGAATAGTGCTGCTCTTAAGAAAGACACTTAAATCTTTCCTTGATGCACGCAATGTTGTCAATGCAGTTTTGAGGTCTTCGTGTTTGAAGAACTTTGCATGATGGGTGCTAAAGTTTAGCCTTTCCTTCATCTATTTAGTAAGTGAGATTTATTTTAACAGATTGTCTCAATCTTATATTTGGTCTCCTCTCTTTGTTGTATGGCATTTAGTTAGTACAGGACTAAGTCAAAAGTCCACCTCAGCAAGTTCTTTACCCATTTCCTGCTCTCTAAAAGTTAAGTGCTAATTTGTTTGCTATCTTCTTTCATTTTACTACTTCTGTACTGTCTTAGTCTAGTAGGCTGTTATAACAAAATATCACAGACTGTGTGGCTTGTAAACAACAGAAATTTATTTCTCACAGTTCTAGAGTCTGGAAGTCCAAGATCTGGATACCAGCAAGGTGGGGTGAAGTCTCACGTCACAGACATCTCATTGTATCTTCACACAGGAGAATGGGAGAGGGAGTTCTCTGGAACCTTTTTTATAAGACACTAAACCCAGTCATGAGATGCCCTCCATGACCTCCATCACCTCCCAAAGACCTACCCTAAGACCATTACTTTGGGCACTGGGTTTTCAACAGATGAATTTTTGGGGGACACAAACATTTAGACCATAGTGTGTACTTTCTGATTTTAACTGTTATGTATAATGATGGATAATAAGAATTTAGTTTCTGACATTGTCATCTCCTTTGGACTGTGAACGACAGGAAGGCAGGGCCTGTCTTGTTAAGTAGTTCCAGCATGGAACAAGGTGCCAGGCATGTGGTATTAGTTCCGTAAATGCTTTTCAAACTGGATGTATGAGTATTATATAATTTATTGCACCCTAAAAATCCTATTTGGATGCTTCAAAGTCATTCTTTTCTATATTGGTTAACTTGCTGGAGAAAATATTTGTGAATATAAATTATGTTCCTGAACACATCATACTCCTAGATAAGACAATGACAAACATACCTGGAGGAGCCATAATATGGTGGAGGAAATTAATAGTCTACGTACAACTGGGTCCTAGCATTGGCTTTGCACTACAAACAGTTTAGCCGTGGTCAGTTCTTGTTTTTGTTTTTTGGTTTTTTGTTTTTACCTTCCCAAGGGTTGTGCTACCATCTTTAAAATTATACCATTGGACCAAATCAATATTTCAGTTTGCTTGGGGGTATGGTAGAAGAAGATAAAGTGGGTTTACTATATCCTGATTTTGTTTTTTGTGAATTATTACTGTAGTCTAAGAATTTCCTTCACCTTTTTTTAGAGCAAGCAAGCCATATTACTGCATTCTAGTAAGCTTTCAGTTAATTAGAACTCCGAGATTATTTAAATTAAACTGCTGTTCCTAGTCTCCAATTTTGCAGTTAACTTTTTGGAACCTGAAAAGGCCTTCATAATAACTCAATTAAATTTAATCTTGTTTGTTTGTTTAACATTTCACTAGATGTGATTTATTTAAACATTGATTCTATATTTTAACATATTAGGTATCCTCCTAATTTTCAGGTCATCTGTAGGTTTGATAAATATACTCATTAAATTTTTATATAAATTATTAACTTAAAATGTTAACTAGAACAGATTTGAGGACATAATCCTATAGTTGGAGACTTCCAGGTTGATAACAAATGATTAATTAATAGTCTGGTTATGCTTATTCATAACTAGCTGTGCATCTATCCTACTGAACTATTATTCAGTCACATGCTTACAAAGACTACAATTCCTACTTGGCCCTAAAATTTCAGGGGACTCACTGGTTTGGGATGATTTTAATTTATACTACCTGGAAGTCCAAAACAAATCTGGATGTGAATTTCTCCCTGAGGAGGAACTAAGACTCCCTAGGGGCCCTAGGCCACTTCCCTTCCCCCAGGAGAGGTTCTACAAAGTGAAGCTGCTTGGTCAGGGATGGATCCTAAAATGGATATCAATTTTCAAGGGTGTGTGTGTGTGTGTGTGTGTATGTGTGTGTGTGTATATATACATACACACACACACATACATACATACATACACACACACACCTTTGGAAAGCTAAGATATCTGGTTCTGTCCTATGATCTTAGAGCAAAATGGGCTTTAAGGCAAATTAGAAAGTAGGTCAAAATTACTTTATTCCAGTCTGGTGTGACATTTTCTGCTCCTGTGATATGTGTTCTTGCTATTAGAGTTTGGCTTGGTTTTCTTGTTTTCTCACAGCTTTCCCTCCTCTGTTGCTCACTATCTGGGACACACCCTCTTCTCTGAGCTTCCCCCTTCCAATCAAGATTGTCACTATTTGGTGACCATTTCATGCTGCTAGGTAATAGAATGGAGATATATACTTGCATGAGTGCAACATGTACACACACACAAACATCAGTGATGAGCCAGGGAAACTTTGGTCTCCCAGTTACACACAACCTCTGAGAGCTACCTTTCTGACTAGCGTCCACTTTACTGTTGTGAATGCGGAAAGAGCAGGGCTGGATACATGTGTGTGTGACATATGACAGTTACACAGGGTCCCATATTCAGAAGAACCTTGCACTGTTTTAATGCTCTGCTGTTGGCATCTTTACATTCTTAATTCTTTTTGATCAAGTGGCCCCGCATTTTTATTTTGTGCTAGGCATCACAAAATAACCAGTCCTGAGAAAGGGGTTAGTGTTCTGTTGCATGATGTACCTATCCCTTATAGCTTGAGAATCTGTTTTACATGTCAGCAACTTCTAGAATAGTCTACTTCATATTTATTTTTTAGCTAGATATCTTCAATAAACTATCTTTTAAAACTATTAATGAGTGTTTTTTAAAAAAACTATTTCTCCCAACCATTCATCTAATGGAACTATTTATTTTACTATACTGAGATCCTAGTGGTTTCCTATTCTGATTTTATTTAATTTTAACGTCTAAATTTTCTCTAAATTAAAAAAAATTTCAACTAGACAAGCTTATATATCAAACAAGAAGAGATGCAACAAATACTTGAGATTCAATAAAGATTTAATTAATACGTATCTACTATGACCTGAACTCTTGATGTTGGGGTTAGAGCAGAGAATATGACAGCATTCCTGAACTTGTATACCCTACATTCTAGTGAGTGGAGACAGACAATAAGCTAGTAAATGAAATAATAAACTAGTAAACACATAAGCAAATGAAATAATTTCAGGTACAGGTAGGCGCTAAGCAGAGGTTAAATAGGGTCATATAGAAGAGAGTGACTGGAGATGGCTTTAGTTTGGTGGTCTGAACAGGCTTCTATGAGGAGGTGACTTCTGAGTTGTGAACTAATGATTTACTATGTAAATTTAAAGTTTTGAGAAGGCTTTAAAATGTTAGCTATAGCTTGAGCATTGTTCAGTTTCAGTGAACCATGAAATCCATTTCATATATGTTCAGAGAGGAATGGCAGTAGTTCTGAATGAAAACAGACATGCCTCCAGCACACATCAATCTTGAACTCAGAGGATAAAGTCTCAGACTGGTTTTACTCCAGAGAATTTCCATTTTTGGTGGCAAGTTCTACTTTAATTCACTTTGTTGTCAAGGAAGCTTGTCTTGTTTATGTGTCCTGTATGTGTGGAGCAGTTTACTAGGAGTCTTTTCTAATTTTAGAAGAAGTAGAAACTATGGAACCTATCTCTCTATTTACTGAAGAAGTCAGGACAAAAGCAAGGAAAGATAAATAAAATAAACCACAGAAACACAGGCATCACTAACTGCAGCTATATATGCTCAAAGGCCAAAAAGGATGCTAGGGTCTCTAGGACCCACTGGGATCAGTCTCTGTGTACACTGATTTTTTCCTATTCTGTTTTAAGCTAACCTCCCCACCTTCTCCATTTCTGAACCCCATTCTTTTTGTTTCTTTGAGTTCTTTTGAGAAGATAATGTCAGAATAAACATTTTTCTAAAGAAGATATTCGGATGGCCAACATTTTTACAGGCAAAGGTGCTCAATATCTTTAATCATCAGGAAAATGTAAATCAAAACCACAATGAGATGTTGCTTTGCATCTGTTAGAATTGTTATCATAAAAAAGACAAGAGATAACAAGTATTGGTGAGGATGTGGAGCAAAGGGAACACTTGTGCACTGTTGGTGGAAGTGTAAATTGGTATAGCCACTATGGAAAACAGAATGCAGGTTCCTCAAAAAACTAGAAATAGAACTACCGTATAATCCAGCAATTCCACTTCTGAGTATATAGCTGAAAGAAACTATACTATCTCAAAAAATATCTGCATCCCACCATGGTCATGACAATATTATTTACAATAGCAGAGACATAGAAAAAACCTAAGTGTCCCTCAACAGATAAATGGACAAAGAAGATCTCTCTCTCTCTCTCTCTCTCTCTCTCTCTCTCTCTCTCTCTCTCACGTATGCACGCGCGCACACACACACACACCCTGGAAATGGAAATAGATACAATGTGGCTATTTAACTACAAAAAAAGAAAGAAACTCTGCCATCTCCGACAACTTGGATGAATCTTCAGTACTTTATGCTAAGTGAAATAAGTCAGACAGAGAAGGACAAACTGTATGATCTCATTTATATGTGAATATATTAAAAACCTCATAGAAAAAGAGATCAGATTTGTGTTTCAGCGACAAATGGTGGGGGTGGGAGAATTAAATAAAGGTGGTCAAAATGTACAAAATTCCAGACATAAGATGAATAAGTACTGGGGATGTAATGTACAACGTGATGACTATATGTAACACTGATATAATTGACAGGTGAGAGTAGTTCCTAAAAGTTCTCATCCCAAGGGGAAAAAAATTTTGTATCTATATGAGAAGATGGGTGCAAACTAACCTTATTGTGATAATTGTTTCAATAACATGTATGTTAAGTAATTATGTAGTACACCTTAAACATATCTCAATAAAACAGGGAAAAAATGGTAATGTCAGAAAACAGAGTTTTACATGCCTATTAAGGGAAAAAAGTGTGGAAGCACTGGACACTTAATTGATAATTATTTATGCTATTTTGTGTTTACTTAATTACATACCAAAATTAACTCATCATTTTACCCCAGTGCTCCTCAGACTTCACCGTCTCTATTTCTCCTGTCAAATCCCATTGGCCACTCATTTGTCAATTCCTACATATTTAAAACAACTTTTACTTTTCCATTTAAAAAATTTTTCAGTATAATAATTATACTCTATCTGTTTGAAATATCTAGAGTGGTTTCTGTTTTCTTGATTGGATGATAATTGTTAATGGTTTATTCTTGATCTATCAATTTAAGACTTACTTTTTAAAAATAATATTTTTTATTTTTCAATTCAGTTGATATATAATATTATATTAGTTTCAGATGTACAACATAGTGAATAGACATCTATATCTATATAACTCACAAAGTAGTCACCCCAAGAAATTGAGGACCCCTGTAGTAACCCATGCATAATTTTTACCATATTGACCGTATTTTTTGTGCTATACTTTATATCTCCATGATGATTTTGTGACTACCAATTTGTACTTCTTAATCCCTTCTCCCTTTTTCACTAATTACCATTCTCTTCCATCTAGTAACCTTCAAAATGTTCTCATATCTATGAGTTTTGTTGTTGTTGTTATTCTTTAGATTCTATATGTACATGAAATCATGTGGCATTTGTCTTTCTCTATCTGACTTACTCCACTAGGCACAATGCCCTCTAGGTCCATCATAAAATATTTTTTCTCATCCTTTTATTTTTAGTCTGTGAGTGTCTTTTAATCTGAGGTGAGTTTCCTATAGGCAGCCTTTGTAAGGGTCTTGGTTTTTTTTTTTTTTCTTTTTAATCCATTCGGACACTCTATCTTTGGATTGGAGCATTTCATTCTTTTTCATGTGAAATACTCATTGATAGATATGTTGTTATTGCCATTCTTTATTCACATTTTTGATAGATTATTTTTTTTTTCTTAAAAAAATCCCTCCAACATTTCTGGTAATACTAGTTTGGTGGTGATGAACTCCATTAGCTTTTTTTGTCTGGGAAACTCTTTATTCATCTTTAGATTCTAAATGATAGCTTTGCTGAGTAAAGTAATCTTGGTTATTGGTCTTTGCTTTTCATCACTTTGAATATTTCTTGCCAATCTCTTCTGATCTACAAAGTTTCTGTTGAGAAATCAGCTGACAGTCTTATGAGAGCTCTATAATTGGTAATTCACTGCTTTTTTCTTCTTGCTTTTAAGATTATCTCTTTGTCTTTAACCTCTGGCATTTTGATTATGATGTGTCTTGGCATGGGCCTCTTTGGATTCATCTTGTTTGGGACTCTCTGAGCTTCTTGGGATTGTATGTCTATTTCCTTTACCAGCTTAGGGAAATTTTCCATCATTATTTCTTCAACTAGGTTTTCAATTCCTTGCTTTTTCTCTCCTCTCTTTGGTACCTCTATAATGCAAATGTTTCTATGCCTGATATTTTCCTAGAGGTTCCTTAAACTATTTTAATATTTTGGGATTCTTTTTTCTTGTTGCTGTTCTGATTGGGTGTCCTCCACTACTCCATGCTCTATATTGTGGATTTGATCCTATGCTTCATCCCTATGTTGGTTCCCTCTAATGTAATTTTCATCTCAGGTATTGTATTTTTTATTTCTGACTGGTTCCCTATTATTTTTTTATCTCTTTGTTAAAATTCTTGCTGAGTTCATTCACTCTTCTCCTGAGTTCATAGAATATCCTTATAACCAGTGTTTTGAACTCTTCACCTGGTAGATTGCTTGTCTCCATTTTGTTGAATTCCTTCTCTGGAGTTTTGTTCTGTGCTTTTATGTGGGACATGCTTCTTTGTCTTCCCATTTTGGCTGCCTCCCTGTGTCTGTATATGTGTATTAGATAGGGCTGCTGAGTCTCTTGGGCTTAGTAGAGTGGCTTTATGTAGTAGGTGTCCTGTGAGGTCCAGTGGCACAGTCCTGGGAGAGATCCTGCTGCAGGCCAAAATAAGCTGCAGCCTGTAAATCTCTGGGGCCACCTGATAAGAATCACCAAGCAATCCACAGATGGCTGCCATCTGTGTTGGGCTTATAGGTGCCTTGAGAGGCCAGGCCAGAAACTGAGGCTGGCTGGCATTAGTGCAGGGTTTGGGGCTGCTCAGCAAGAGGTTGAGGGCATGCCAAGGCCGGATACTGATTCTTTGGGCTTTGTGAAATTTTGAGAGATTTTTGGAAAGTATGAAGCAAGAGCCAAGACAGGCCATTTGTATGGAACAAACTACTGGAAGCAGATTAGGTAGGTTTGGAAATTGGGAGAGGCAGAGTCTCAGAGAATCATCCAGCTGGAGCAACCTATATTATCCAGGTTTATGGAGACTCAGTTATGGTGGCCACCTGTGTTCACATGCTGGGAGCAGGAAGGGCTCAACAAAGGAACAATGGATACTGCCAGTGCTTCTGTCTGAGAGAAAGCCACCCCTGCAGCCCTTTCACTAAAGTCCAACAACTCAGTATCTTCTTGTATGCTCCTGGTACTCCTCAAGCAGCTGCCACAGTGCTTGAGCTCAGAATGAGTGAGTGTGTCAGCAAATAAGTCCGGGCATGGGCCCTTTAAGAGGAATGTCTGTAACTACTGCAGCCCTCCATTTTACTCAGCCACAATATTTGGTGGTTGTGGGGACTTCTCTTTTAGGCACTGAAACCTTGGGCTGGGGGGCCCAGTGGGGGGCCCAAACCCCTCGCTCCTGGGAGGGGAGGGAGCTCTGCAGCAAGACAACCCCCCTTATTCTCCACTGCTATATGCAGTTATGGGACTGGGCCATTTTGTGTCTCCACTTCTCATTGGTCTTGAGGTGACCTCTTATGTATGTCTCCTGTTGTGGGCTTCTGTTCAGCCAGATCTCAGGCAACTCCCCGTGATGGTTCTCTGTAGTTTCATTATAATTTTGGTGTGGTCTCAAGAGGAGGCATGCACAGCTTCTACCTTCCATGCCACTTTGACCTGTTCTCAATTTAAGACATACTTTTAAGACTTTCTATAAGTGGAAGCTTAAGCTATGTACACAATATTCATTTATCTTCTCTCTTCCAATTTTGATAATTATTATTTTTAAAATGTCAGTGTTTTTTTTTGTCAACCTCAAACCTGTGCAATCAACTTTAGAGACTATCTCTTGACTCCTCACTGTTAGTCAGATAAGGATATTTATATTCTTACCCTTCCTTCTACCTATTTTATGTTATCCCACCTTTGATCTTATCATCGAACTTTTATTTTTATATGATTAAGGTTGTTAGCATTTTCTATAACTTGACCAGACCTTTTTAGTTCTATAACAATATTTAAGTCTTAATTAGTAGATCAATTACAAATGTTTAAACCTATTTATTATTTATGAAAATAATATGTTGCCACTTTATAGCCAACAATTATATTTCCACAATCTAATATTATGTTTAATTTTTTTATATGTATTGCAAGCTCTTCATTTTCAACATATACTATTCTCACTACACAGGTCAAAAGGATAAATGGATTTTCTTTTCTTATGATTTATAAACTATTCAAAACTATACAGTGGTTTAGTATTTAATTTGCTTTATATTGGACTATGATATTATTAAGATAGTTTGTTTCCCCCCCATAGTTTCTAAATGCTAATTTATAGATAGGAAACTTTTTTCCTTTTATTAGCATGTCACTAATATCATGCATCTTTGTCATTCTGTTCATTGCTTAGAATCTATAAAATTTTTCATGAAGACAGTTTTGATAGAATATACTGACATCCTGTTCCCATTGGGTTATTTTCTTTCTTAGCATGACACAATACCTGCCATGCTAGAATTTATTATTGTTTTAGAATCTTCATTGAGTTCTATGCATTTTCTCAAATTCTGCTCTTTGTGTTTAGCTTTAGTTTTCCTGGAATAAATTGTCAAGAAACTTTTTTTATGACAATTGTATAGGAGGTAATTATTCTATATATTTCCTGTATGTTTTATCTAGGCATTTCTATTTTCCATTGCTTCTGTTAAATGTTAGATGCATTTCCTTCTAGGTATCTCTGATAAAAATAAGGATTCCTGGAAGCTCTTCCTATGAAAGGGGAGCATGTTGACTGGCAGGCTTCACTCTAGAGTGACCTTGTATAGAACAACCCTTATAACAAAGAGTGGGCAGTACATTTCAGAATGAGGAGAGCTTTAATCTGCAGTGTCACTGTCTCTCAAGAGGTGCTATTCTTTCCAGGAAGTTGACTTTCCAGGAAGGTGACTAGATACCCTCACTCTCTGGCAGAGAGAGAGAGTGAGGGTACCTGGGACAGACTTTCAGTGAACCCCTAGCTTTGCTTTCTCATTTCACCATTATCCCTTGCCATGCTTGTCAGCTTTGAGCATGGAGGAATGGTTATCTTCTGTGATGTTTTTTTTCTTACTCTTTCTCCCAGCTTCACTCATTATTACTATTTATTTGTTGTCTTTTCTCCTCTACTTCTTACTCACCTCTCATACAATGTTTCATGATATTTATGATTTCTCTGATAATTTCCTACCTGATCTTATTCACTTCTACTGTTAATTTTATCTTCTGATTTACTTTGTTGCTTTTTTGTCTTCCTTTATTTTTCCTATAACTTGACCAGATATTTTCAGATGAGAACATTTGCCACTGCCCTAATGGGGTTCTAGGCCTGGATATAGCCTTAAATGTGACTTTGTTCAAACCTCCTTTGTAGAGATGAGGACATGGAGGACTCAGGAGACAAAGTTGTCCATGTCACATAGCTACATTAGTGACGGCCAACTCTCCTATGAGGTCTTGCCTGTGCATCCTCCCTTAGACTGTAGGCTTCCTTCTGTGCCTGGAAGAGCTCATGGGAAAATTTGTCACCTTAAGTGAAAGATCTGTTTATGATGAAAAATGCATGTTAGCATAACTATTCCAATAGGCAAGTACTTAAACTGTGTTGGATAGTTGTAGCTAAATTTGAAGGCTTCCCAGAGCTCCATATTATCGAACTTTTGTGTGGAAAATAATGATTTGGGGATTAGAGATAAAAAAGGAGGAAGTATTATCTGCCTTTATTTGGTGCCATCTTACCATAGTAGTTTTCTTCTTGCTTGCCTGAATTCAACAGTGAGACTTATGAAGCATTTACAAATTGTTGCAAAATTCCAGCCCTCCAAGTTTCTGGATTTTTTTTTCTGTTTAGTTTTTCTGTGGCTTTTCACAGAATTATAAGAAAGTAGATGTTAGTTTTTGCTTTTGAAACAAGAAATAGCTTTATTCATTAGTTCACACATTTGAGAAACAGTGTGGAGAACGTGACTGAGATACTCTGCACCTAACTGTTAAGAGTATTAACTGAATTAAATGGAGATATGCACCTGCTTTATAAGTGCTGGAATATGAACTCTCTTTCACCAATACTACATATTCAAGGGTGGAAACAGGAGTATACAAGAGTTGTTGTGTGTTTAATAAACAGGAGATTTTCATTCTGAAGAAATACGATACAGAAGATTGTGAGTTTTATGTTGTCTTAGATGAGGGAAACTCACTAGCTAAAGCCACATATGTCTCAGAGACTTAAAAAATGATCTTTAAGTTGTATGATCTTTAATTATCTTGTTCTGTTCTCAAAAGAATGATCAGTGGTGAGAACAGTCATCTCTCATAGTAACTTGAACCCTAAGTTTCTCCTTCCCCACCAGTCCATAGTGATACAAAAAATTAGAGGTAGCTTTTTATCGGTTAAAAAAAAAAGAAAGAAAGAAAAGTAAAGAATAATCTCCCAAATTTCTTTCTTCAAAAACAGGTTTCTACTTCTGTCTTTCTGTTTGTTAGGACAAAGATGATGAATGGCAGTTTCCAGATGTATTTCTAAAAAAGATGGCTTTCTGAGAAAGAGCTGTGTTTGATTGACCCTTCCATTTGTAGGACAGTTGATTAAGTGGGAAGTAGAGAGATGTGGACTACAGAAGGACCAATGTGAGTGGTTGCTTTTCTCGTCCTTGTGTTGTATGTATTTGTGCTTGTGGTTTTAATCTAGGATGTTAAGTGTGCTTAACCTAGAAATTAATCTGTGAAATTTCAAAATGAAACCTTCAACAATATGTAAGGATAAAATTTCATCCTTCAAATTAATTTTCTTATTTATAAATTTTAAGTTTTCTCTATTGGCATTATAGCTGACTGTTCTACCTAAAATTGAAATCTAACTCTTTTACTTCCCTGATTCTTGTCCTCCTGTTGTTAGCCTCCAAACTCCTAAGCAATAGTTATATGAGCTTTTTGTGCTTTACCTTCTCTCTCTCCCCAGCCTTATTCTCTGTCCCTCCCCTCTTTTAACTTGACATTTTATACTCTAGTGATCCCTTCACACTCTGTTATGCCCTACATTTCATAACAATCCTTCTCTCTGGAATACCCTTCCTGTTTTGTGTGTGTGTGTGTGTGTGTGTGTGTGTGTGTGTGTGTGTGTGTGTGTGAAAGAGAGAGAGAGAGAGAGAGAGAGAGAGAGAGAGAGAGAGAGAGAGAGAGAGAGAGATTGAGATAGACAGACAGACAGACAGACTTGGCTGACTCTAACTGAATAAACCATATTCTCTACAGAAAGTCTTCTCTTAAACTAGGTGAAACTATAGGCCCTTTCTCTAGATTATGTGGCTTCTGGCTTACTACTGAATATATTAAAATTTTTGTTCAGGTGTAATTTGACATTTTAGTCTATAAACATACTATAACAGGAGACTATGCCTTATTCTATTTTGCATATGCTGAGTACAGTGCCAAGCACATAATATGTGCTTAGTAAGTCTTTACCAGCAACTTCTAAATATTACATTTAATTCAACTTATACTTCAGTTACTTCCTATTTAGTAGTAAGCTTGAACTGAAAAACCACAAGAAAGTTTCATAATGACAAATGGTAAATAACAGTTATAAAAGGAAGTGAGTAATAGATTATTATTTCTTTCTCAGTGGTAGGGTTACAGTATTTTTAACAAATTTAGATAAATCTACTGCTTGTGTAAAGTGTATGTGTACATATAGCATGTGCAGTAGGGATCACAGATAATACTTAGAATTAAGGGTGACGAGAATTGTGAAAGGCCCTTAGATGTCTTCCAGATCAATCATCTGTGGTGCAATAAACCTTTTCATAATATTTTTTGATAAATAGTCATGTAATTTGCACCTAAAAACCTCCTGTAATGGTCCCTCTTAACTTACTAGGCAGCTCATTCCATTTTTGGACCATTTTGATTTTCAGGAAGCTCTTTGTACTAATTCAAATCTATCTTTCTATACCCTCTATCTGCTGGTACTTCCTCTTCTTCAACATGAAAATACAATAAATTCAGTCTCTCTTTTTCCTTAAACCATGTAGATACTGGTGAGTTTTCTAGTGTCTCATAAGACTTCTTCTCTCCAGGTGAAGTTTCCTTAAGTCTGCAAATTGTTCTTTACATTTTTGGGTTTCTCTTCCCCTCACTATGTCAGTTACTACACTCTGTGTGTCTGGAAGTGAGCATGTTAATCCACGTTCCTTTATTAGTACAAATTTGAGCAGGACTCTGGCAGACATTAAACTGAACACTGTACTTTGGTTTCTGAAGCCTGAGATTGCATTAGCTTTTTTGGTAACCATGATGCTTTCCTGGCATATATGGAACTTTCAATCAACAAAATCTTCTAGAATTGTCTGCCTCATATTGTTGCTAAAACTTTCTGTGATCTGGTTATGTCTTCTGAATGACACTACACAAGGAACTTTCAAATCAACAGATATCGACTAACTACTAATGATACATGTAGATCAAAATTAAGATGAGATAGTACCCATGTCTGAAGGTCTAGAAAGTGCTTTTTTATAGTTTTTCTTTTATTTACTTATTTTTCTTTAGGTATGGAGACAATGAGAATATAAAGTCATCAAAGCATTTAAAAACTAAAATTTCCAGAATTTATCTATTTAATTCAATATTGCTCTTTAAATCAGTGATCTCACAAGATTATAGATTTAGTCCAAAGATGCCTTTTTTGAGTTATTAGGACAATAAAATATATTCTGTGTGCCTACTATGAACTTAGTACTCAAATACTTCATTAAACTTCTACCTTTGAATTATTTTTAAATCCAGTAAATGAATCATACAAAAAATTATCCTATTTTCAATCAGTTTTTCCTTTTATCTCAAAGCTCTTGTTTAGTGGACTTGGCTCTACACGACTGTTATCTATCTCTGAAAATCAAATATACCTTCAATCATGGCAGTTTTCCCCCTTGAGGAGATTAGCAAATGTCCCTATGCAGGTTTCTGGATTAGGCTGACTGCTGGGATGGCCGAAAAGCTTCATCAAGGCCTTTCCTGCACCCTTTCTATTTTAAAACAGGATCCCTAGAAATTCTGTCTGGAGACCCCAGCTCCTACCAAAAAAAAAAAAAAAAAAAAAAGAAAAGAAAAAGAAAAAGATGTTTTCTGCCCTATTCTAAGACTAATGATCAAATAAAGCACTCTGTGAAGAACCCAGATGAAATAGTTCTTCATTCAGTTGGTAAAGAATGTAGTTAAACCAAGCTTCTGTGCTGAGCAGGCCTGCAGCAAGGTAACAGTTACAGCAGTTGCAGTAGATTCAGACTCAAGTGAAAGCTGGTGTTAGACAGGTAGGTTTGTGTATTTCATAAACACTGTCCTTAGCAATGGCAGCAAAGTGCTCTTAGATTCAGAAAGATATTTGACAGCCCTTTTGAGTAAAGTCTGATGTAACATTAAAAAGCAAGATTTTAAAAAAGCACATATTAAGTGTTTTTATCAGTATGGCTGCCAGTGATTGTTCATAGAGCTCAGATAAACAAGTTTAAGGGCCTACCTAACTGGATCTAGGATTTTTTTGCTCTCAGAATTGCAGTGACATGAGCACAACTTTTGTTTGGCTAAATGTAGCCTTTGCTCTTAGCCAATCATTTTAGCCTTTGTTAGCATCATCAAGTTCAGAAAACATACGACCTCTTAACACTAAAGATCACTAGGAGTCCTATAACCCTATAGTTGTCATTCAGGGCAATTTCTTTGTATATACATAATTTTTGATGAAATTCTAGAATACTACAATATATTCAGTGTTTGAAAGATGAAGCAACACCCATTTTGCATCAAATATATTTCATCTAGTAAATAATAATAATTTTGCTGCTGGTGATAGTAATGAAACCATGGATTTTTTTTTTTTAGCTGGGAAGATTAACCATAGACAAGCAGTACTAAGAACTTAGTCTGAGTAAAATAATTTTAAAAGCCAGTGCAGCAAGAATTTTAATGATTTTGAAAAGAGTAATAGTAATACCTTGTATATACACAGCACTGTGAGGATAAATAGCTTGGATTATGGGTGCCAACAGGTGACCTTAAATGGCCAGGCAGGTGAAACTGCACCTCTGTGCTCACCATGTCAGAAGAAGCTCAGTTTAGCTGCTGTGAAAGAGACTCATTGAGAATCCAGATGGCCCCATGTGATTCTAGACACCCTTTCCTCCTCTATGATATTGTCATATATGATCCTTGTTGCCCCTCCAACCAGCCATCACAGGCAAATGTTTTTCTTCAGCAGGAAAGCCTCAGCTTTGTTCTTAAGGCCTTTCAACACCACGTTGAATCAGGTCCACTCAGATTATGTAGGATAATTTGGTTATATACTTTAATCACACCTATAAAATACCTTAATAGTAACATGTAGATTAGTATTTGATTGAATAGCTGCATTTTGTAGCCTGGTCAAATCCACACATAAAACTGACCATTGCTGCTATCAATTAAATTATGGCACACTATGGTAAGATACATCTCAATATTAGAGATGTTAAAATGTAAAGAAAAACACATTTAGACCCTGTGAAATACCATTTTCTGGGTGTAGTCTGAGTAAATTTAGAACCTACTACATAACTTTATTTAGTAATTCTAGAGATTAGTAGTGATTTTGACTACTCATTTGTAGACGGAAGTCTGAAATACAAAGAAAGGGAAGTCATTTTTTTGAGGGTCATTCAGACAGAGTTAAGATTAGAGTCCAGTTTTCCTCCTCTTTGTTCTCTGAGTCTAGATCTGTCCATTTTATTCGAATCACATGCAAAGCAGATTGGTGAAACATGAACTGTGATTTCCAAATTGGTGTCCCTGATCACTTGAGGATTCCAAAGGGTGTAAATATGACTTCAAAGAGTCTAATGAATAGTGTATATTTAATCTGAGGAAAAGCTTCATGAGATAAATAAGATGTTAATTTGCTTTGCCTTTTGGGCAGTATTCTAACTAGTCTCTTGGGATACTTTGTTGTCATATACTGATTGAAGCTCTGATTACTAATTAAGTGAGTCATTTATCTGCCTGCTCTCTAAGCTACTGTCTACCTTCTCTTGTTCTGCTCTGTATCAAAGGGAACTACATTTCCCAGATTTAATGGCAACTGACTTCTCAGAAGGTTTAGCTAATATTACGTGTCAGAGGAAGACAAGAGGGTGGGAGAAGGGAAGAAATCAGAAGTCTCTTCCTTCTGCCTTGGGCTATGGCCTCTTAATTGGCTGCATATCCTCAGTCTCTCTGACTCCCACTGGGCATTCCTTTCCTCTCTGGCCCCATCCCACCAGCCAGCCTCCACTTTGGTTCTGGTTCCATCTGAATGAACCCAGTGTTGGACTCTGTCAGCAATATCTCTCATTGTTTCTTCAACCACAGTAATGACAATGGCTTCCTGTTCTTGCTATATTCTGGTTGCCTTGCTGTTCCCTTAATATTCTCAGTTTTTCTATCATCTGTGCAATAAATTCCTTATATTGAATCCTGTCTTTTCAAAATACCTAGATAGATTGTTTTCCTCACTGGAAATTAATTGATACACAAAGTTTTTAAAAATTATAGTGGGAAAATAAATTGGTTATTGCCTGAGAGATACAAATTTGGGTAGATAGCATCATTCTAAAAATGGCTTCCAAGAGGAAAAATGTGAAAAAGAAGAAAGGGTCCTTGGTAGTAGCGGGGTTGGGAACCCCTGAGCAGTGGCAGCATACAAGGTAGTGCTCAAGGCAACCTTAGGAGTCACCATTTCCACATGAGGAAAATAAGTCCCAGAGAAATAGAGATATTGATCTATGGTCACTCTGTGAGTTAATAATTGAATAGCCAGGACTGTAACTCAATTAATTCCAGACACATTTTGCAAAGATGAACCCAAAGAGTTCCACACCAAGATACATCATGACTAAAATGCCAAAGGTTAAAGGCAAAGAGAGAATCTTAAAAACAATGAGAAAAGCAATTAGTTACCTACAAGAGAGCTCTCATTATACTTCCAGCTGATTTCTCAACAGAGACTTTGTAGACCAGAAGGAATTGGCAAGAAATATTCAAAGTAATGAAAAGCATGGGCCTATAACCAAGATTACTTTACTCAGCAAAGCTATCATTTAGAATCGAAAGACAGATAAAGAGTTTCCCAGACAAGAAAAAGCTAAAGGAGTTCATCGCTACCAAGCCACTATTACAGGAAATGTTGGAGGGACATTCTTTAAGAAGAAGAAAAAATTATGTATCAAAAATGTGAAGAAAGAATGGCAATAACTATATATCTATCAACAAAGACTTCAAATAAAAAAGAATTAAATGCTCCAATACACAAGTAGGGTGTCTGGGTAAGAAAACAAGACCTTTACACATGTTGCTTATAAGAAACTCATTTCAGATCAAAATACACACATGGACTGAAAGTAAAGGGACATAAGAAGATATTTCATAAAAATGGAAATGAAAAAAATCTTGGGTGACAATATATATACCAGAAAAGTAGACTTTACAACAAGAGACAAAGAAGGACCCCATAATCCCACTTCTGGGTATTCATCCAAAGAAACCCAAAATACATGAGCATTTATATGAAAGGACATGAACATTTATATGTTCATCGCATCATTATTTACAATAGCCAAGATCTGGAGGGAACCTGTGCATCCATCAAAGGATGAATGGATAAAGAAGAGGTAGTGTATATATATGCAATAGAATATTACTCAACCATAAATATAAGCAAATAAATAAATAAATATAAGAATGAAATTTTTGCCATCTGTAACAACATTGATGGACAGAGAAAGACAAATGCCATATGATTTCACTTACATGTGGAATTAAGGAATAGAATAAACAAAACAGAACCAAGTTGATAGATAAAGAGAAAAACTGATGGTTGCCAGATGGGAGGAGGTTGGGGGTGGGTGACAAAGGGGAAGAGATTTGGTAGTTACAAAATAGTTGTGGGGATATAAAGTATAAGGTAAAGAATATAGTCAATAATATAATAACTATGTATGGTGTCAGATGGGTACTAGATTAATTGGGGTGACCCCTTCATAAGTTATATAACTGTCTAATCACTATGTTGTACACCTGAAACTGATATAATATTGTATGTCAACTACAAGTGAAAAATAAAAAAAATATAAAAAAGTGTAAGACACATAAAATAGATTTAAACCGCGCGCACACACACACACACACACACACACACACACACACACACACACGCAGAATTGGAATGATATTGCAATCAGAGAGATCCAGGTTAGAATCCTGGCTTTACCACTCATATGCTCTATGACTTTGGAAAAGTCACTTATTATCTCTATATCTCAGTTTTCTTATCTCTAAAAGAGAGAAACTCCAGTTTTTGAAACTGAAAGCAGTCACCTTAAAAGTGTCTGATAGAGCACTTGGTCAGAGTATTTGGTAGTTAGGTAACATGAGAGATGGGAGAACAAAGGAATGAAAGTTCCTCTAAAGATCTCTCTAGAATCTTAATTTTATAGTTATAGATCACCTCTGCCTCCCATGGAACAAAGGAACAAAGGACCATAAAGAAGTAGCTGGTTTAATCTGGCAGTAAGTGCATGTGCAGTGAGCCTTACATTGACCTTTTCACTGTAGCCTCATTATTCCATCGTTATAATATCACGCCTATGCCCAGACATTAATGAATCTAATTTTAACAGACTGTATTCTGGGTAACTGCAAGCGCAGTTGGCTAAGAGTTACATAATAGCTAAATGTCAATCAAAATGACCTCATGTGCTAATCATTTAGCACCACCCTTATAACCTCTTTTCATGACCCGAATATAATACAGAACTCTCCTTTCTGCTGTTACAGCCCTCTTCGCTGTAACCTGCCTTTCCCCTGGAGCATACTTTAATCATAACTTTTGTTTCTAGGCTACTACAGCCTTCCTTAGCATAGCGGATTTCTCCCTTAAAATGCACTCTAATCTTAATTTTTCTAAATCTCATTGATCTGTAATTCTTTACTGCATCAGTGAAAGAATTGAGGACCCTTTCAGTGCCACTGGGGCAACGACAGATTTTAGATCATCCCCATGGTACCAAGAGTAGTTACTAAATATATTGCTTTTCCTTACTCTCATCCACGATTTTTCTATAACACTATCCAGGATAATCAAACTTTCCAAGATTTTTTTTTAACTTTCTTAAAATTTCTCTTTTCTTTTTACTGACTTGCAACAAAGCAAAATAGAGGAGCTGAAAAAATGCTTCAATAATATAACTCAATGCTTTAAAAAAATACTTGCAGTTGTGCTCTCAACACTCTTCTCTATGCCATTTTCCCCTTACAATGTATGGTGAGAATTATGACTGTATGAAGTTATAAATGCTGTGGACCTGCTCTGTAATTCTTGGAAATCAATGATCATTTAGGCCTGCTTCTTTCATTTTCTGATTGCTTATAGACCAAAAATAGATCCTGTTACCCAAAAAGTGATTTTTTTGGAAGCCCGCTTCTGTGGGTCTGAGCTTTGGGAGCCCCAGATTTTTGGCTCAGTTGAAAAGCTGAGCTGCATGAAAAGATAACAGACTCATGGTCACAAGTGTTACAGCCCCAGCAGAGTTATATACTATTGTAAGAATGAAAAGAAGCAGTTATTTACTCCTTAACCTTTTCTTTCTCTTTTGAGATGCTGCTGGATTTGCAATAACCTGAAAGAGAAAGGTTGCTTTTGCTTTTGGAAGGCTGATGCCTGGAGAACAGGGAGCCACCTCCTCTTCCACCACTCCCATACCACTCACCAATCCCATGTTTCAGAGACTGTGTCACACTAATTTTTTATTAACTGTCTTAGAATATTGTTGTGACTCATATATTGCACCTTGATATTCTTGGCTACAAATGGAGAGCTTCTTCATTTTGAAGTAGGTTTGGATTTAGAAGGTTATTGATTGATTGATTGATTGATTGCAATTTCCTTTCAGGCAGTTCCATGATGTGTAACCATGATACAAAGCAGGCAGAGAGATGACTTCAAGCTTTAGGATGGGGCAAAGATATGGAAACAGAATTTTTTCTGGTCAGTGCTATATGTTTGCTCTTATTGAATTAATGGATGAAATAGGCTGAGGAGGATAGGTTCTGGAGTTCATACTTGCCTAGCCAAGGCCTCCAGAAAAATCTGGCGAATACAGTTATGTTCAGAGGGCTAATCAGATGGCTTTAAATTCTGTGCAGATGGCATTTCAACTCTCTATTTTAAAGTGATCTTTATTATTATTTTTTTGCTCACAAAGTACCAGAAACAGGGGCCTCAGGAATGTGGTTCTATGTATGATCTGGGGTGATTGGACACCTCTATTTATGGCAAATGGCTTTGACTTCTGTGGGATTGGGTCATATTGTTACAGCTGCATGACTAAAAAGGACTTGAATGATTATATTTTGACTAGAATTCTTCCTACACTTTTAAGGAACAGGGAAACTTTAGTTTCTCTCTTTCTCTCACTCTGTTCTTACTTTTCCTCATTCCACCTCTGTTCCACTTCTCCCAATAGCTTTTTTGGAGACTGTGTCACACTAATATTTTATTAATTATCATGGAATATTGTGCACCACATATACTGCACATTGGTATTCTTGGCTACATATGGAGAACTTCTTCATTTTGAAGTGAGTTTGAATTTAGAAGATTATTGTTTTTCTTGTGGTTTCCTTTCAGGCAATTCCATTGTATGTGACAATGATGCAAAGCAGGCAGAGAGTTGCCTTAAGTCTTTAGGATGGGCCAGAATTATGGAAACAGATTCTTCTTTGGTTAATGCTATAGGTGTGCCTGACTTCAATGTCATCCCAGTGACACAGTTGATTGTTGATAACAAAGAGAAAGAGTAAACAAGAGAGAATAAAGGACTATCACATGATTAAGAACAAAAAGAGAAACACTCAGTGTCCATAATAATTAGATGCCAAGAACATGTCCATGCATCTCAATTTTTCATCATAGTTATTATTTTTATTTAAACAACTAGTCATTGTAGGTCAGTGTACCTTATACTCAGCAGTGGGCAGAAGAACTAATATTTATCCATGTTTACAATTTACCAAACACTGTGCTAGGCACTTTATTTGAATTATCTTATTTAAGCTTTGCAAGAACACTCTGAGATAAGAATGTATACTAGTCTATAAGAGACATAGAGCAAGTTTAGCACACACACACAGACATATACATGTAGGCACATATACACGCCTATGCCCTTGCTGGAATTTTTTAATTTAAGTAACTAGAATGGCCATAAAATAACTCCAGTTCTCAGTCTATAAAGCTACTGAAGAGTTTGGTTCTGGCATGGCAAAATAAACCCAGTACAACCCATTTCTCTCACTGGTTACAATTACAAATACTGGACAACATACAAATAAAATAAAACATTATTTGAGGACTCTGCAAATTAAAACAAAGCAGGAAGATTGTTGAGGAGGGGCAAAACTTGGGCAAATAACCACATGGTAGTGAGATTTCAATTTCTTCCTCTTTTTTTCTTACAGCTTTGCTCCAAGAGTGGGTGGGTACCCATTATAAGAACAGTGAGGGAGTGATGGCAGTATTGGAAGATAAATTCTTAATGAAAACCTAGTCATTCTGGCAAGAGGAACCAAGAAATGGATCCCTGGGGCAGGGCGGGGGGCGGGCAGGAGAGTGCAGAGGGAATACTAGAGTGGAGACAACTGGAAAAGGGAAACCTAATTCTGCATATGAATCTGTAAAAGTCTCAGGCTCATTTTTGCAGTACAAATAGGAGTGACAGGCTTAATCAGCAAAGCAAGAGCTTTGATAACTAAAGTAACTGAAGTCTGAGCTAGTGCCCACAAAATAGAACTTGCAATCTGAGCCTAAACAATTGATTGCCACTAAACAAGAACATAAACGTTCTCTAGAAGATTATAATAGGAATTCAGTGTCTACAAAGTATAAAATTCACAATGCCCCAATACATTTCAAAAATTTTGTAATATATTAAAAAATGAAGAAAATGTGTTTACATCTTTTCTCCAACAGAAAAGATAATCAATGTATTTCAAACTTAATATGACCCAGATGTTGGAATCATTAGGCACAGACTTTAATGCAGCTCTTATAATTATGTTCCATGAAGTAAGGAAAATACACTTGAAATTCATGGAAAGACAGAGAATCTTGGAGAAATTGAAAGAGAACCGTGTGGATACTTTAAAACTGAAAAAGAATAAAATTGAAAATTTAGAACTAAAAAATTCAATACCTAAAAACTGGATGAGCTCAATATCAAAATGGAAATGATAGAGAAAAGTCAGTGATCATGAGAATTTATTAATAGAAATTATCCAGACTGAAGAATAGAAAAAATTTTGGAAAAAATACATAATGTCAGGAACATGTAAGACAGTATTGGCATGTGTGATTGGAGTTCTAGAAGGCAAGGATAAAGAGATTGGGGCAGAAAAAAAATTTGAAGAAATAATGGCAAAATACTCCATCAATTTTGTTGAAAACATAATTTACAGATTAAATGAGCTCAGTGAACCCCAAATGGTAAAAATTAAAACAAATTGTTCAAAAAATCATCAAAATCAAACTTTTAAAAACCAATGATAACTAAAAAAATTTTAGAAGAAGCTAGAGAAATCTAGTACACTACAAACAGAGGAATACTAATTTAGATGACTGTAGATTTCTTATCAGAAGCCATGGAAAGTCAGAAGATAGGACAGAATAAAGAGCTGGAAAAAAAAAAAACTATTAATCCAGAACTCAACATCCAGTGAAAATATCTTTTAGGATTAAAAGAAAAATAAAGACATTTTCAGGTGAAGAAAATTTGGGAGAATTTATTCCCAGATGAACATTACGAGAGATACTAAAATAAGTGCTTCAAGCTAAGAAAAATGATGCCAGAGCAAAACTTGGCTCTTCAGGAATGAAGAAAGAGCAACAGGAATGGTACATATCTTTTTCTTTGATTTATGTATGACTGCAGAAAATAAAAATTATAACATTTATGAAGGAATATATAAAAAAGAGATAAGAGAACTACTATATGTATAATACATATGACAGCTATATCTTGAAGGTCAGGTAAGGTGGTAAAGTGGCATATGTGATTGCAAGACTTCTACAGTTTATGTAAGTGGTGGCATATTAACTCTATGTAGAATGCGAAGCTCAGGAATGTATAATCATTAGAAAAATAAGAATAAAAAATACAACAAAAACTCAAAATCTAGCAAATAAAACAGAGATAGAAAATATTCAAATAATCTAAAGAAGGTAAATAAAAAAGGAGCAGAGGTAAGAGAACTACAACAAATTAAAACAAATTTAAAAAATGGTAGATCTAAATTCAACCATAGCATAATGGCATTAAATATTAATGGTCTTAATACTCCATTAAAAGACAGAGATTGACAGTGAATAAAATAGCAAGACTCTATGCTACCTCTAAGAAATACTATTTAAATACAAAGACAGAAAAAGATTGAAAATAAATAGATGGAAAAAATTCAACATACAAATAGTAAACATTAGAAGATTGGAATGGCTATTTTAATATCAGATAAAATAGACTTCAAGACAAAGAATATTCCTAGAGACAAATGTGGTGACATATTGTAATGATAAAAGGATCATTTCATCAGGAAGACTTTTCAATGTTATGTTTAGCTGCATGGATAAGAGAGGCTCAAGATAATGTGCAGTAAAGATTGACTAAGTTATAGGGAGAAATAGCAATTCCAAAGTTGTGATAGATTTTAAAAATCTCTCAGACTTTGATAGTGCTTGTACAAAAAAAACCCAGTAAAGACATAATTTTAACAATAATACTAACCTTCTTGATTTAATTTACTTTTGTAAAACACTACCTCCAACAACTACGGAATACACATTTCTTTTAAGGGCACAGAACATTCACCAAGATGAAGCAACGATGTCCCCAAACTGCGTGATAAAATGAGCCATAAAATGGGTCTCAGGAACTTAAAAAGAGCAAAATCTTACAAAGTGTATTTTCTGAACACAACAGAATTAACTAAAGAAATCAATAACAATATACTTCAAGTATCTTGTATTGAAAAGCATACTTCTAAATATTTCATAGGTCAAAGACAAAATGAAAAGAGAAATTAGAAAATATTTTAATTGAGTGATGACACAAATACACACATTTTGTGTGATTGAGATAACATGGAGTGAAAACCCTGGCTTTATATGCTTGTTAGAAAAGAAGAAAACTTTCAAATCGGTAACATAAGGTTCATCTCTAGAAACTAAAAGAAGAAGAGCAAAGCAAACTTTAAGTAGAAGGAGGTGATTAATAAAGATAAGAACGAAATAAATAAATAAATAACAGACAGGCAATAGAGGAAATCAATAAAGCCAAAACCTGGCTTTTTGAAAAGGCAAAGAAAACACACAAATCTCTAGCTGGACTGGCAAGGAAAAAAGAGACAAAACAAATCACCAATATTAGAAATAAAAGAGTTCCAGCCATAGATTCTATAGGCAATAATAGGATAATAAGAGAATACTATGATCAATTTTATGTCATGAAATTTGACAACTTAAAATGGATAAATTTCTTGAAAAATACGACTTATAAAAATTGATGCAAGAAGAAATAAAAAATTTTGATTGGTGCTATATCTACTAAAGAAATGGATTTTGTTATAAAAAATCTCTGAAATAAGGTATAGAGAGCTTTTGTAAGGTTTATAACGACATTTTATGGCATGATATTATAGCGAATGAGATTTTTATTTATTGACTTAAAATGTTTTTATTTAAAAATTTTCTTCTTTTCGGTTTATTAAGATATAATTGATATTCACTACTGTGTAAGTTTAAGACATGCAGTGTAATTATTTGATATATGTATATGATATATATTATATATATATATACTATATATAATAGTATTTTTAGTGAATGATTACAAAGGTAACACATCCATCACATTACTATTTTTTGTGTATATTGTGAGAAATTTAAAAGCCTACTACTGTCTTAGTAACTTTCAAATATACAATACATTATTGTTAACTACAGTCACCATGTTGTACTTACTTCTCAGAACTTACTCATCTTATAACTGGAAGTTTATGCCATTTGATCATCTTCTCCCATTTTCCCCATCCCCATCCTTTACCCTTGACAACCACCAATCCATTTTGTTTCTATGAGTTCATTTTTTTTAAGATTCCACATATAAAGTAAGACTGTACAATATTTATCTTTGTCTGATTTTTTTTCCACTTAGGATAATGCCTTCAAGATTCATCCATGTTTTGTCACTAATGGTAGGATTTCCTTCTTTGTTATGGCTGAATATATGGAAAAAATACACATTACATTTTCTTTATCCATTCATCTGTATATTCTTAGGTTATTTCCATGTCTTGGCTATTGTAAATAATGCTACAATGAATAGAGAAGTACAGCTATCTCTTGAGACAGTGATTTTATTCTCTTCAGTTATATGCCTAGATGTGAAATTGCTGGATTCACATTGGTAGTTCAATTTTTTAATTTCTCTGGGAACCTCCATAGTGGTTGTACTAATTTATATTTCCACTAACAAATGTTCACCTTTCTCTACATCCTTGCCAGCACTTATCTCTTGTATTTTTGATAATAGCCATTCTAACAGGTGTGAGAGGTGGTATCTCATTGTGGTTTTGATTTATGTTTCCATAGTAATTAGTGATATAGAACACCTTTTCATGTACTTGTTGGTTATTTGAATATATTCTTTGGAAAAATGTATATTCAGGACCTTTGCCTACTTAAAAATCAGATTCTTTTCTTTTTCTTTTTCTTTTGCTGTTGAGTCCTGAGTGTGTGTGTGTGTGTGTGTATGTGTGTGTGTGTGTCTGGTGTCTGTCTCTGTCTCTGTCTCTGTCTCTGTCTTTCTCTGTCTCTGTCTCTGTCTCTGTCTCTGTCTCTCTGTCTCTTTGTCTCTCTCTCTCTCTCTATATATATATATATATATATATATATATATATATATATATATATATATATATATATATATATATATTGCAAAATATTTTTTTACCATGTCATAGGATGCCCTTTCATTTTGTTGATTGTTTATTTTGTTGTAAAGAGCTTTTTGGGTTGATGTAGTCTTACTTTTTTATTTTTGCTTTTGTTGCTTGTGCTTTGGGTGTCATATCCATAAAACCATTACTAAGACTGATGTCAAGAAGCTTTCCCTCTATATTTTCTTAGAGGATTTTTATGGGTTCTAGTCTTACATTTGAGTCTTTAATCTACTTTTTGTTATTGTTTTAAGAATGGTGTAAGATAAGGGTCCAGTTATATTCTTTTGCATGTGAATATCTAGTTTTTTCCAGCACCATTGAAGAGGCACCATTGAGAGTTTTTGGCTTCCTTGTCAAATGTCAGAATTTTCTCTTCTGTTCTATTGGTCTATGTGTCTGTTTCTGTTTTATATTAGTATCATACTGTTTTGAATACTGTAGCTTTGTAATATGGTTTGAAATCAGAGAATGTGATACCTCCAACTTTGTCCTTCTTTATAAAGATTACTTTGGCTTTTTGAGGTCTTATGTGGTTCTATACAAGTTTTAAGATTGTTTGTTCTATTTCTGTTAAAAATGCCATTGGAATTTTGATAGGGATTGCACTAAATCTATAGGTTGCTTTGGGTATATCAACTTTTTAATAATATTAATTCTTTCAATCTATGAATGTGGAATATCTTTCCACTTATTTATGTCCTCTTAGTTTCTTTTATCAATGTGTTTTAAATTAGAAGCTCACCCTTCAGGCTGCAGTTTTTAAGATAAGCAAATAAGTCTGTTTCACCAAAAAAAAAAAAAAAAAAAGCTGGGCAAATTTTAGTCTGCTACCTCTGCTCTGGGCCCTGGGGGATAGCTAGGGAGTCAGGTGCTGTTTCTGAGTTTGCTATAGCCTTGTGGGTTTGTGAATTCAAGCCCCGTTGGCTTTAAAAACTAGATGATTTGGAGGCCCGTCTTATGTGGAAGTCTTAGAAGTTGTGGTTCAGATGGGTCCAAACCATTCACTATTCAGAGAGAAAGTGGGAGTTATGAGTTTCTTTCCAGTTGTGTGTCGCTGTGCCACGGTTGGTGTTTATGGTGAGATTATGTCTCAGCTTCTACTCATTTTGATGTTGGTTTTTTTTTTTCTCATTCTGATGTGTAGTTGTTGCTCAGCTAGTTTCTAAATTTCTTTCATATCTAATTGTTTCATATATAACTATAGATTTGTTGTGTCTATGGGAGGAGGTGAGTTCAAGAGCCTCTTAGTCACCATCTTGACTGGGAACCAGCAGTTTCTTAAAGATTTAAAGTATACCTACTATATCATCCAACCATTTCACTCTTAAGCATTTACCCAAGAGAAAGAAAAGAAGAGCATAAGTCTGTACAAAGACTTGTACATAAATGATCATGACAGCTTTATGTATAGTAGCCCCAAACTATAAGCAACACAAATGAATGTAACATGAGACTGGATAAACAAATTATGGTATAACTATAGAATGGAAAACTACTCATCAATAAGAAGAAATGAATTTTGGATACATGTAACAACATGGGTAAATCTCAAAGTCATTATAGTGAGTGAAAGAATCCAAGCACAAAAGAATATATCCTATATGAGTCCATTTCTTTAGAATTCTGGGATATTAATCTGGGAAAATTAATCTATAGTTATAGAAAGTAGGTCAATGGTTGCCTGGAAATAGGAATAGAAGGAGGAAGAGATTAAAAAGGCCTGGCAAAACTTTAGAGGTGGTGAAATATTTATTATCTTGTGGTGATTGTTTCACAAGGACATATATTTGTCAAAACTAATCAAATTCTATACTTTAAATATATGTAGTTTATTATATTTCAATTATACCTTAATAAAAAAAACTGTTGGAGAGATATTGCAGCCAAAACTAAGCAGAAATATGTTGCTCTCCTAGACTCTGTTCTATGAATACTTGAATTTTAGTTCCTTTTTATATCTTTCATGTTAAGTTTAAGCTCTCTGTAACACATTTAAGTGAAGAAATTGAGGTAGAGAAGAAGTCTGAACCGGACATATAGTTTGGATTTCAGGTAGGAAGTAGCCTTTAAAATATCAAGAGTAGACATATTTTCCAAAGGAAAATGTGAGAAAAAGAGAAAGTCTAGGTCTGAGATTGAGGAGCACCAGCAATTCCAAGGTGAGAAAATGAGGTGGAGCCAATAAAGGAGGCTGAGAAGGAGCAACTAATGGGGTTGGAGGAAATTCAGGAGACTGTATGATCAGGAAAGCCAAGAGGGAGAAGTTCTTCAGAAAGGAAGGAAGGGTCACCTATGCCCAATCCTGTTGAACACTGAGAAAATTGCTTTAATAGTCTCAGAACTATGGAAGTTTGAATTTGGAATCAGAAAAAATACAAGTAGAGCTATGCAAAATTTTGCTAACATGCAATAAATTTTGCCTGACTTGTGTTAATGTGTTTCTCACTCAAGAAATACAAAATTGAAAACAACTAAATAAAATTAAAAATAAATTGAAGATACGTAAAAAGGCTAGTTTACTATTGAGCATTCTGATGTATCATAGGATCTAATGGTTATCCAATTACATTACTACCTTGAAACTATTTGGTAGTCACCATTTTACTGCTTCTGAAATCTTAATTGTAAATAGTATTCACCTTGTTACTACAATTTTAAATGTTCACAGCTAAAGGATTTCTGATATTTGCAGACCCATATAATGAAGGTGTGAAACATCCTTGTATCACCAAAACGAAAAAACCATGGCAAACTCATGCAACAATTGAGTTACATGAACTGGTTGTAAATGGTTTATAGAATTGGGTTTTCACCTGAAATACCAACCATCAGCTCTTCATTGGAATTTTAAAATTAAAATAGTGCTATAATCCCATTTTGATTTGTATAGAGAAGGGTTTAAATGGTAGTGCAGTGTACACAACCTTGACATGTAATCCCAATTTATATGTTTTTGAGGAGTTCAACTAGGGTTTTAGGGCATTAAAGGCATAAAGAGAATTGGCGAGAGATATTGCTGAGGACGGCACATTACTAGCCAGCAGGGAGTTTTTTCCCCCCTTTTCCTTTACAGAAGGAGGATACCTCTGTGAGGAAAAAAATTGAGAGGCAAAAGTTGCTAAAAAAACAAAAACTGCTAAAGCTAAAATTATAGAGGAATTTGAGGCAGTGACAGTTAAGTATTTAGAGAAATGGACTCTAACTGGATGAAAATACAATACTCTCTGAGAAGCGGGATATGTTTATTGAGAGACAGCTGGGAATGAACTCAGCTTTGGCCTACAATATTTTGCTGACATTTTGCCATAGTTTTAGTGATGCATAAGAAATGCTACACCAGAATCACGTGGTCACATAGCTGCAGTATCCATGCAAAAGTATAAGAGTGCCTGGTCCCCCAGACTAAATATTTAACACCTCCTTTGCATACAGGCCCATTTTGGTCATAATAGAAAGCTGATAGCATGGTCATCCCTGTGGTGCAGCACTGTCTCTCATGGGAATCCATTGAGCAACAGATGCCAGAGGAAACTAGGATGAAGGAGATGACCCTGCCAGTAAGTGCTTAAAGACTCTGTCTGATCTGCGTAGAAACCACCCTCTTTACCTTCTCAAAGCAAAGATGTACTTTCCTGGCTTCCTGACCTGTACACTTGCTTGTCCTTGTGACTTCCTTTTCTCTGTACAGTGACCTTCAGTCAAGTTTATTTTAATTGGTTTCATGCTCTGAACAAAGGAAAATGCAAGGTGGAGGTAAGACTGTGGATATAAGGGCTGAAAAGAAGCTGAAGAGGAGGAAGGGTGTGGTTTTCTCCACTCTGCCCTAGACCCAGACCCCTTTCTATCCTGGACAGTCCTGGGCACCTTTGAAGTCTATCTTTGGGCTACAGTAAGTGAGTGAGTTCAGGACATCAGACCCTGGAGAAATAAAGGTAATAGCTGCTCTTTTTTTTTTTTAAATTAAAATATAATTGACGTACAATATTTTATTAATTTCTGGGTACAACATAGTGATTCTATATTTACATACCTTAGGATGTGATGAATGTGATATGTCTAAGAACCATCTGTCACAGTACAAAGCCATGGTGATATTATTGACTGTATTCCCTGTGCTGTACATTATATCTCTATGACATTAATTTTATAACTGGAAGTTCTCTTTCACCTTCCCTCCTCACCTTCCTTTCTCTAACAACCATCAATTTGTTCTCTGCTTCTATAAGTCTGTTTCTGTTTTGTTTGTTGTGTTTTTTGTTTTTGTAGAGTCTACATATAAGTAACATACTATCACTTTTTGCTTTTTAGTTGGGAACCTACAGGTCATGAGTAGTTAACTTCAAGTAGATTAGGGATGTGACAGAGAAGAGCTTGGCTTATAACTCAGGAGATTTGAGATCTCTATGTACTTGTAGAATACTTCTGGGCTCGTTACTTAAGTCTCTCATGTAAAGTTACTTTTAAGTTTCTCATGTAAAATTGGAAAAAAATACTCACCCTGTCACTTTAAAGGATTATTCTAAGGATCTGAAGATGATGTACATAAAAGTCCCCATAGGAGTGTAAAAGTTTATTAAAGTGTAAAGTATAAAGGCTCATAAAAAGTTGCATTTAATTCAACACACAGTTTAATGCTTGGCACATAGTATTCAGTGATTGTTAAGTATTATTATTATTGTTATTATTCCATAATTCGAAAGGACATATTGTCAGATGAAGATTACTAGCAGCTTGAGTGAGGGATAGCTCATTTGTAATTTAACATTTTTGCACATTTCAGACTTAAATATTAGGTAAATTATCTCAGAACTGAGTCAGAACTACTTTTTTCCCCCTCTCTCACTCTGGGGTGGGAGTGGGAGACAGCTCACTAACCTTTAGTGGGTTAAAAACTAAATGAAGATTTTTAAAACTGACAATACTACCAGGCATTCTCTCTGCTAGTAGAATTTCAGATTCTTTTTCCTTTTCAGTTTTTTTCTATTATTCTGAAGTCTAAAAAAATTAGGCTATTTTTATTTTGTAAATGCAATCCAGAACAAAATAAATGAGTTTTACAATGTTAAGATTTCTTTTATTTCATTGAAAACCTGCACTGGCAACTGCACATATCCTGCCCCACTTTGCTCTCCCTACCAAGAGTTGTATACTGGGGAATTTCCCATCATCTCTCAAACCTTATTAGGTTTCTTGCTCTTATCAGGAGGTGGGGGGGGGGGCGGGTGGTGGTGGCTGTGGCGGGGGCAGCTGAAGCAACCATGGTGATAGTGCTGGAGAGGTTTCCTCTTTTTCCTCCAGGCAGGAGGTAACATTATCTGTATGGCAGGCAATCAATGAAAAGCAGCAACAAAGTAATATGGTTAATGTTAAAACACAAAACAAAACAAATCAAACTAGTTCAGGTTTAAGAATCTGGGAAACCAATTAGAAACAAGAAAAAGCAAGGAAAGCAGAATAGATAAAAATACAGTTACAACAAGAAGGAAATGGAAAATAGATAAAGAAAATTCCTTAACCCAACTAAGACTCTTGAGGAAGTTTTGTTATAGCAGACGGTGGGGAGCAGGGGTTGGATAAAATTCATGTAGGGCTGTGTAATTTGTAGGGGCTCTCTCTAAAATCAATTAAAACAGGACAGCCTAGAAGAATTCAAATAGGACCCATTTGAGTTTACGACCCTCCCTGTCAGTCTGCACTTTCTGAATGCGTGGATTTATGAGATTTAGATCATTCATTCCCAGTCCTACTGAAGTAAGTAGCCCAGCATAGTTGGTGCATTTGATTGTTGTGCAGAGGAATATAGCTGATAAATTACTATCTTTCATTTGTCTTTGACTAGAAAATGTGTGTTTTTCTAGCAATTTTAACTAATAATCCATAACATTTTTCCTTCCACTTTCGTTGCAGGTGTAGTAGAGCTGGTTCTAATCCAGGGATGTGCAACTGTCTAGTACGTTGACCCAGAGGCTAGATCTGTACCGTAGCCACTAGCCACATGGGCTGTTAAGCACTTGACATGTGGCTAGTCCAAACTGAGATGTGCTGAAAGAGAATACTAGATTTTGGAGACAGTATGAAAAAAGGAACGTAAGCTATCTCTTTAATAACTTTATATTGATTTATATGCTAAAATTATATTTTGGGTATATTGGGATAAATAAAATGTTATTAAAATTAATTCCATCTGTTTTGTCTTCTCACTTTTAAGATGTGGCTATAAGAAAACTTAAAATTACATATGTGGCTCATATTTGTGGCTTGCTTTATATTTCTATTGGACAGTGTTAAGACCAAGAGCTTAGAAAGTTCAAGTCTTGGCACTGCCATTTCCTGCCTTATGACCTTGGATAAATTAATAAAACTTGCTAAGCTTCAGTTTTCAATCCCTAGTTAAATTGGGATAATAATATGTACCTCAAAGGTTATTGAGAGTATTAAGTGAAATAAATCCTGCAACACCTGGCACTTAATATGTAATTGATAAATGTTAGTTTTTTACCTCAGGCATTTTATTTATCACCAATAAATTTAGTCACTTTGTCTATAAATAATTGTTTGAGATCAGGATAACATAGCCTGTGGTACTTTTTATCCAAACTAACCATTTGGTTAAACTGCTTGACAACTGTGTAGTCACACAAAGTCTGAAAAGGAAGACACCATTTTGGCTTGATGGAGAGTGAGTTTGTGGCTGAGCTTTGTGCCTGCTGGCATCTGCCAGATTATTCAGGTTGGCCTATGTGATTGTTAGACATACTTGGAGCCACTGGTTAATGTTCCATTAAGCTGAAGTGTCTGAGGTTCTATTTTAAACCCCCAAATAAGTTTCTGATCTTGCTGAAAGGGCATACCTTCAGCTTCAAGTGCTGACAAGTAGAGTGTTCTTGCAGATATTTTGAAGCACACAATTAAGAAACAGGGCTAATCTCTTTAGAACCTCTATTTCTCTTCCTCCTCCTCATTCATTTTCAGCCTTTGAGGAGTAAAAGTGTATACAGTATGGAGTTAGTTCATCTTTTCAAGCATGAAGAGAGAATAACTTATGGTTATTGGTTATCTTGGGGATGGCACTTCGTCAAAAATCAAACTTCCACCAGCCACCTGTAAAAATGTACACTTCTGTGCTACCTGCCTGCCTTCTCTGCTTGCAAGTTCTCTGACTCCCAGATGCTTAAATCATGAAACATGAGTTTTTGATGATCACAAAGGGGCTTTTTGCCCACAAAAGGCAATTTGAGGGATTTACTGATTTAAAAAATAATATTAAATTCTAAAATTGAATTTGGAAACCTAGTTTTTCCTTTAATTTTTAAACTTACTTTATAAATTTTATTACTTTATATATGTCAAGAAATTTTAACAGTCACTCTTAAGATGGCCATTGAGTAATGTTTTAATTTATGAACTTAATTACACTCCTCTCTATATTTAACTTATTTTAAAAATTAAATATTTTGATTTTTAAGGTACTTTAGTTGTCTGACTTAATAAGACTTTTCTGAAAATTTAAATAATGTTTGTAAATCTGTCAAACATAAATATGTTTATTCTTATACTTAAATATTCTAAGAGTATACATAATTATAGTAAGATTTATATTAAAAATCACAAGTCTTAATTACTCAATTAAGAACTTAAAGCTGGAATTACAGGGCTGACCTATTGCTATTTTAAGCCAAAATTACTTAAACACTGCAAGTATGCTCAGATTTCTTCTAACCCTCTTGGGGGAATGACCTTGAAATTTGCAATGAGATCAACAAATAAATGAGATATATTCAGAATTCAAAAAATTATTTTGGTTATTTTAATATGTATTTAACTAGTATAGTCCTAAGATATATATCTATATATCTTATATATGTATATATGTATACACACTTATATATACATATTGTATATTGTATATATATGTGTGTGTGTGTGTGTGTGTGTGTGTGTGTGTGTGTGTGTGTGTGTATGAAAAATATAGGAGTCCTTCAAGATTCTTTAAATAAAAAATATCTGTATATTACAAGACCATTTCAGGGACATTAAAAGAAAAATGAAAGAATGCTATGGAAACCCCTGTGCCCACAAATTTGATACCTCATCTGAAATAAACCAATTCTTTGAAAGACACAAACTATTCAAACTCATAAAAGGAGAAACATAACCTAAATAGTTCTGTACCTATTAAAGAAATTGAATCAAGAACTAATGACTTTTCAAAAAAAAAAAGCACCAGGCCCAGTGAAGTCTACTAAATATTTAAGAAAGAAATGATTCTTCCATGAGCTGTGTTTTCATCTTCATTTTATACCTTGCAACTGGTATTCTGCAAGGTCATTAGGTGATACCTTTTACCTGGGTACTATAATTGGTGACGTAGCCTCCATGATATTTTGCTGAATCTACAAATAATTTTTTGTTGAACAGGACATAATTTTTTAATAGCTTTATTGAAGTATAATTAATAAACAATAAACTGCACATTTGTATAATGTGAAATTTGTTAAGTTTTGACATGTGTATATACCAGCTAAAATTATCATCACAATCAAAATAATAAATCCACTACCCTCAAAAGTTTTCTTGGGCCCTTTTGTAATCTTTCATTCTCTTCATTCCCTTGGTACCCATTGATCTTCCATATGTCACTACATATTAATTTGCAGTTTAGAATTTTATATAAATTGAAACACATAGGAAGTATAATTATATACTGTTTATTTCTCTCTATTTTAATTAGTTTAGAATATATAGAGTACATTGATTAGACATCTATATAGTTCATAGAATGATGCCCCCAATTGCTCCCTCCCTCCCTTGACCCTCCACATAACCAATGTACTGATGCTAACTACATTCTCTATACTGTGCTCCCCTCCCTCATGACCATCCATCAGCTAGTAATTTGTACTTTAACCCTTCACCCCATTCTCCCAGCCCTTCAAACTTCCCTCCCCTCTGCTCATCAGCAAATTGTCCACTATATTTGTGAATCTCTTTTTAGTTTGTTTTTATTCCTTACATTCTGCATATAAGTGAAATCATATGGTATTTATCTTTCTCTGTCTGACTTAAATATCTTCTAGATTCATCAAGGTTGTATCTTTTCCCATCACCTTCCTTTTCATATGTAGGGGTCTTGTTTTCTTATCCTTTCAGCCACTCTATCTTTTGGTTGGAGCACTTAACTCTTTTCCATTTAAGGTACTTATTGATAGGAATGTAGTTGTTACCATTCTTTATTCCTGTCTTGATATGTTTTTTCTTCTTAAAGAAGTCCCTCCAACATTTCCTGTAATACTGGCTTGGTGGTGATAAATTCCTTTAGCTCATTTTTGTGAAAAGCTCTTTTACTGTCCTTCATCTCTAAATGATAGCTTGCTGAATAAAGTGTTCTTGGTTGTAGATCCTGGGTCTTCATCACGTTGGATATTTTGTGCCAAGCTTTTCTGTCCTGCATAGTTTCTTTTGAGAAGTTAGCTGCCAATCTTATGGGTACTCCCTTGTAGGTAACTATCTGATTTTCTCTTGCTGCTTTTTAAGGTTCTATCTTTGTATTTAACCTTAGGCATTTTAATTATGATGTATCTTGGTGTGGGCCTCCTTGGATCACTGATTTTTGGAATTCTCTGAGCTTTCTGGAGTTTTATGTCTATTTCCTTCACAAGGTTAGGGAAATGTTCCATCATTATTTCTTCAAAAAGCTGTTCAACATCTTGGTTTTCTTCGGTTACACCAATCAGATGGATATTTGACCCTTAATGTCCCATATGATCCTTAAATTATTTTTTAGTCTTGGTATCTTATCTCTTGCCAGTTTGATTGAGTGTCCTTGGCTTTCCCATTCTCTAGATAAGGCATTTGATTATTTTCTTTATTCACCTTGTTTATTACATTTATTATACTTCTCATCTCAGGTAAAGTGTTCTTCATTTCACACTGGTTTCCTTTTATAATTTCCATTTTCATTTTTATGTTTTTTTTTAATTCTTTGATAAAGTTGTCACTGAATTTATCTAGACTTCCCAAAAGTTCATTAAGCATCTTTATAACCAGTATTTTTAGCTCTGTATCTGTTATATTACTTGACTCCATTATATTTGGATCTCTGTTCTGTTCTCTCATATGGTTTCTGCTTCTTTGTCTTTTCATTTTGGCTGCCTTTCTGTGTCTGTTTCTATGTACTAAGCAAAACTCCTAAGTCTCCCAGTCTTATTAGTGTGGATTTGTGAAGTCGGTGGCTCAATCCTGTGAGGGGTTCGGCTGTAGGCCAAATTTAGCCTCAGCCTGTGCCCCTCTGGGGTGACCTGTTAAGATTCAGCAAGCAATCCACAGATGCTGTGCTTATAGTTGCCTCAAAAGGCCACACCAGAAACCAAGGCCACCTGCCTTCAGTGTGAATCTCAGCCAGGAGCACCTGACTTGCTGAGGATATACTTGAATATGGCTTGCGTGGGGCCACAAGGTGGGGTAGGCAGGGTTTCAGGGTATCCTCTGGGCAGAGCGACCTCTGTTATCCAGTTTGATGACATTAGAATGTACCACTTTACATTCACATCAACAGTATAGGAGAGTTGCTCCACTTCCTTGCCAAATCTGGGTATAGTCAGTTTTTTAAATTTAGCCATACTAAGGAATATGATATATTGCCTCATTGTGATTTTAATTTGTATTTTACCAAAGACTATGATGCCAAACATCTTTACATGTGGTTATTTGCCAGCTCTATATCTTCTTTGGTGAAGTGTCTGTTCAAATCTTTTGCCCATTTATTAAATAGTATTTTTCCGTTTTTATTATTGAGTTCTTTAAATATTTTTGATCAGATAGGTGATTTTCAAATATTTTCTCCAAGTTTGTGCTTTGTCTTTCCATTCCTATAATAGAGTCTTTTGAAGGATAGAAGTTTTTAATTTTGGTAAGCTTTAATTGATCAATTTTTAAAATTTTATGTATTGTACACTTAGTGTTACATCTAAGAAACTGTTGCCTGACCTAACATCACAAAACTTTTCTTCAGTGTTTTCTAGTAGAAATTTTATAGTTTTAGGTTTTAAGTCTATATTTCAGTTTGAGTTAATTTTTATACATGATGCAAGTATGGATTGAAGTTTATGTTATTGAATATGGATATCCAATTTTTTTTTGCACTATTTGTTGAAAAGTCTGTCATTACTCCACTGACTCACCTTTGTAGGTTTGTCAAAAATCAATTGTTTATATATGTGTAGATCTATTTCTGGACTGTATTATTTTCCACTGATTTACATGTCTTTCTTTATGCCAACAGTTCTCCAACATTCTTCTTTTTCAGAGTTGCTTTAGTAATTCCAAATCTTTTGTATTTTTTTATACAAATTTTAGAATTAGATTCTCAATTTATATGGAAAAGTTTGCTTTCAGCTGTTACAAAAAATTGGATTTTGATTGGAATTGCATTATATCTATAAGTCAGTGAGGGGGTAACTGACATCTTCACAAAATTGCATCTTATGCAATTGCTCACAAATCTATTTACTTAGACACAATGATGGAATACTATTGCCAGACTCTGTGTCATGCAACTTGCACTCTTCCCTGGGGGTGACATGTGGAGTCTGATGTTCAAAATAAGATGTCAGTGCTAATTCATGTAATAAATTCAACATTAGTAAAGTTTCTTTTCTCTCTTTTAAAAATTAGAAATAAGTTAAAAATATAATTTCTAATATTTTCTACTCATACCTCATTGGATCAATATTGGGAATGATGTTCTTTGCTTAGGAGGACACTGGTAGAATGCTTTTCTATCTCGAAAGTGCTAAAAAGAATAAAACATGTTGCACCCTGCTCATCACAAGATCAAATTATACTGTGTCCTATAATTACTGCAGTTGGTCTTCAAGGTGGCAGCCACTGTGCTTACCTCTTACCCTATGGACTTGGGGAGGAGATAGTAGATAGCTGTTGGAAGTATAGCTTATATAGCATTAGAAACAAGACATAGCAATTACTTCCTAGCCATATTGCTCTAATTGCTATTTGTTGATGAAAGCTGTGGGAAGAAATGGCAATGCATATAAACAGGAGAGATTTAGTCATAATTTATGCTTCTTTAGAAAATGCCAGCCACACCAAAAAATACTTTCAAAATATTCAAACCACTTATGACTAATCACAGGGTGACTTGTATTACCTTTGTGGGGTAGTAATCGAGTGCATTAAAGATGTTCCCCTAAATTTTGAGCATTTTAAAGCAATGTGACACCACGATTCAGGTTTTCCTAGTGTAGGCGTCCACAGTATTTCCAGGCTGATGTTTTGGAGACTTCACATTTAATCATATTAACATGGTGTACACTAAGCAGAGTTAGCAAGTGGGGTCTTGGG
Source organism: Cynopterus sphinx (assembly GCA_030015415.1). Taxonomy (NCBI): domain Eukaryota; kingdom Metazoa; phylum Chordata; class Mammalia; order Chiroptera; family Pteropodidae; genus Cynopterus; species Cynopterus sphinx. Next base: position 83,700,660 of record CM057381.1, on the reverse strand, counting down.
TTGTCAGGCAATCATAAATCATCTCTAGCTGGATCCACTTCCAGTTTGCCACAGAAGGTGTTCCAAACTTTTACACTCATTAATGCTCAATAAATTTTGACTATAGTCTCTGTAGCAGGCACTGTACCTCCACCTTCTATCCATGTTTTCTACGTTTTTAGCAGACAGGTAAAAGTTTTAACTTTTCAGTTAAACTTTTTTTTTTTACTTCCAAATATGTCCATTTACTCAAAACTTTACCTCTGTCATTCTTGCTCTGAGGAAGAGGCATTTATCCTTGCCCCCTACTCTCATTCCTACTGATCTTCCTGTGTCACCTAGAATTTTATTCAGATATCCTGCTTCTCTTATATCTTCAATTATTCCAACTGGACCCATCTTTCCAGAATGCAAATCTGATGATATCTCCTTGCCTGTCTCCCCGCCCCACCTCCAAACATGGAAACATTTCAGGGGCCACTATTACTTTTAGGACATCCTAAGAAAACTTTTCAATGTACTCTCCAAAGCCATATACTGTCTGGCTTCTGCTTGCCTCTCCAGTCTTTCACTTACTCTTCTTCCTTATATAATTGTTATTTTATATTTAGTATTTGTGATTATTTGACTAATGTTTTCCTCCATCTCTAAGCTATAAACTTCATAAAGGCAGGAGCCTGTCTTCTTATACTCACTTACATATAAGAGGCTGGCCCAGAATCTGGTACTTCAGAGATACTCAAATAATTGTTGAATGAAGAGAAGCTGTAGTTCCTATCAGAGGTCGCACATGACCTTCAGATTGTCACATTGAAGAGCCCCCTTTCTCTGATCTTATCCTATTTGAATTCTACCATGTTTGACACTGTTAACCAAACTGTCCTTGAGATTCCTTTTTCCCTTCTTTGTGATTTAAATCACCATCTTCTCCTATTACTCTTCTCTGTTCCTTCTTTATCTCTTTTTTTACTATCTTTTCATTTATAATTTCATTGTAGATAATAAATAATATTTGTTAAATGAATGAATGAAATCTTAGTTTTCCTTCAGGTTCTGTCATTGTTTTTTTTTCTCTCTCTCTCTTTTCCTCCCTCCCTCTTTTCTTTGGTGATTTTATCTAACTCCATGGCTTCACTATCATTCATATGCTGGCATGGACCTGTATTTCCAACTGATTGTTTTTATTAAGTTGTCCTATATCTTAAACTCAACTCTATTTAAACAAAATAGGTTCTCTTCTATAACTGGTCTTCTCCTGTATCCTCAGTAAAGTTCCCCCACTGCCCAGTTAGGTGGGCGTAAGCCCAAGACCTAAGCTCATTACCAACTTATGTTGATGCAAGTGATTATGTTGATGCGAGTCCCTCTCCTCTATAACTGGTTTATATGTTCCAAACCACTATTGCCTAGTTTTGTAGTTCCTATACTTCTTTTAAGAGAACCCTTTAAAAAGATAAACTCTTACACAGAGAATTATTAAATAAGGCAGATGAAAGGAAGCTGTTCTAGTCGAAGTGAGGGTAGGGATCTTAGAGTACACCCCTTGCCCAATGAGGTGGTACCAGAAGACACAGTGGTTTGAAAACTGCCAGCCTATGTGATTGCAACAGCCTTTTAAAAATTACTTTAATTTTTTTTCATATGTAAAATATAAAAATAATACTTCCCCAAGAAAGTTATTGTGAAAATTAATTTAAAATAAAGCCTTTGGCATGTGATAGACACTGAGCAAGTGATAGCTGTAATCATTACTGTTCTTTATAATTTTTCTTCAAACTAACTTCTTAATGAGAACTTCCTATTTTTCTTAGACATATTTAATTAATCACTCAGTCTGAACACTCCTCAGTATTTTCTCATTTTTCATTTGCATTCTCAATTTTTTAGTTCAGACTCTTATGGCCTCATTGCCTTGTGACCAAACCATCTCCTAACTGGCCTTCATTCTTCCCATCAATTCCCCCATAGCTCATCTGCATTTTTTATTTCTGGGTCACATATACTTCTTGGTTCTATACTGACTACAGAGCAAAGTTGAAACACCTTAGCTTGGTAATTTCCATGCTCTGTGACTGGTCCTTACTTTTATCTCAACATTTTCTCCTTTAACTCCCTCACATAGACCCCCTGCTGAAGACAAGCTGAGTTCTTCACTGTTCTGGAACACACTAGACATATTTCTGCTGCCATTCCATGATTTTTTCTTCATTTACAGTGGGAGAAGCACACTGCTTCTCTAAGTCCTAGACATCACTTAAGGCCTACGATACAGCCCAGTCTGCCTCACCAGTTCCTAAAGACTCCAGTGAGTCCACTTTTGCCTGTTTGAAGCTTTCTTAATGCACCATGAACCCCAAGCGGTCAGGAGCCAATATATTAATTGGTTCATTCATTTATTTAATAGGTATTTATGAAACATATATTATGGATGAGGCACTGTAGTAGGCTCCAGAAATACAATGGTGATCAAGATAAATACAGCCTTTGCCATCAAGGAGGTTATATCTAACCAGGGATGGCAGAGGAAAAAAAGCAATTATAGTAAAGTAAAGTAAGCACTCTCACGGGGATGCTGGGAGTTGTGGGCATATATAGAAGAAGATCTAATAGAGTGCAGGGGGTATGCCCAGGATAGCTTCCTACAGGAGGAGGAGACTATAGGCTGAGACCTGAAGAATGAGTGAAATTAAGCGATGAAAAGCAGAAAAGATGTTCCAGGCAGACAAATCATAGCTTTTGGCTGTCTCATAGCAGGTAAGTTAATGGGAGGTGGAGGAGCAGGAAGTTTGCTGGCAGGATTCATCTTTGGCTTAAAAAGAACCAGGAAAACTTTGGAGAGTCTAGTTCAGGATGGAGTGCTTTCTCCATCCCTTCTTCGGCCCCCTGGTCTCCCCTGCTCCCCGCTACCCCGAAGATGCACACACACCTCTTTCAGTTCTGGTATTCTTTGGGATTAATTCCTCACTTATAAGCTTAAAGCCAATAATTTGATCTGAAGCAGATGACTTTCAGCTAACCACTGGGAGCCTGCCCCTTCCCCACCTCCATGTGACAATCCAAAATGATTCAGAGCTACATACACAAAACTTGTAACCCCATAAGCCCTGCCTAGAGACCTCATAACTCTTTTTAAAAAATCTTCCTCAAACAGAGGAATTCTGTGAGTTTGTTTGATCTTTTATGCTGCTGTTTTCAGGATGTAACTTCTCTCTTTTCCTCTCAAGACTGAGCCCTAGGAAGTTATCCAAGAGAGGAGAAGTCTAGAGTCCTTGGCTGGTCCCAGGGCACATATCAAGGCAGAGATGAAAATATGGGCAAATAGTCTGGGATGTCTTTATGAACACCACTCAAATGACTTGGCTGAAATCTTTCTCTTACATCAGAACTCAATGGTTTTAACAACACAGTTTGATAAAAACATTTTCTTTAGCAGTCATGTTACAGTCATTAAGATGTAACCTTGGGAACTCTATACATGATTTAATTTCTCTTTGAACTAATTTCTCCTAGTTTTATAGACATTTACTGTTTTCTTTCCCCAGATACAGAGTTTTTAAAATGACAGTCATATGGATTTTCTGCTTAGCAGAATTCTATACTAATTTTTGAGTATTTTTACTTAGAGGTTAGTGTTAGACACAAAGCAAAATAAAAATTAATTTGAGAGTGAGTCGTTTTACAGTTCTCAAATGTAGATGGTAATACATATAGGTATGCAAGTTCTTATCTGAAATATTTAGGGCCAGATATATTTAAGAATTCAAAATTTGCAGATATTAAATAATATGGTGGCTGTATTATGTAGTATTTCAGGCAGGGTCTGGGGTAGCACCCTTTAATCAAGCATAATTTTCTGATGTAGAACATCTGAATATTTGGCTACATTGGGCATTTTCATGCTAGTTTCTAAATGAGTTTTTGGTGCCAAACTTAGGAAAAAAACTTGGTTTTTAGAACATTTTGGATTTTGAAATTGCTAATAATACTTGGCCTCATCTTGCTTCACTGCTTCAACATAAAATATCACTAGCCTAGCTCAACAGCTTCGATATACCTTTATACTTTTTTTTCTTTTCAGCATATATATGCTTATAAAATTCTTTTTGGTTATAAAGTAATTTATCTAGACATTCCATATACTATAATCTTAACTCATCGTCTTACTCTCAATTGCTCTTTGCTGAGCTAGTTGACTCATATATTTCCAATATATCTATTTCTTTCACTACAAATTGCAGGGTTTCTCTTTCTAGATGACCTACTGAACACCTGTTTTAGGAATCTTTTTTAAAGTTAGTTGTTTAGTTGACTGTGCCAGTCACGTGGACATCTCAAATTTATTTGTCTAGAAACCCTGCTACTTGGGGGTTTGGAAAGAATAAAGTGCTTAGAATACTCAGAACTTCTGAAACATCTGCCTTCAACCCATGATGATGATGACATGCAATTCATTTAACCTGTCTGAGCCTTAATTTCTTAACTTCAAAATGGGAGTAATAATAAATTTCGTTGCTACTTCTTAGGCACAATGTGAAGTGAAATGAGATGTTGGCACAAGCAAAAAGATCCATTGCAATTCACATTCAAAAAAGGGAACTATCTAAATTCAAGGTCTATATGCACTTAATGGAGTATCTATTGATAAATGTCAGGTTATATGGCTCTATTTCCACTCAGATCTGAATATGGACCACTTATTGAGTGTCCGCTATATCAGGAACAGCAGGAAACATCCTTGTTTCATCCTAACAATGCCCTTTTGAAGTGCCTGCTTTTATTCTTCATTGGAGAGATGCCAGAGACTTGGCCACGGTCACACCACTATCTAATGCCTGAGACAGATTGAAAATAAGATTTGTGTGATGATTGAGTCAGCACCTCTTCTAGTTGCAAAGACTATTTGCAAAATTGAATGTTTTGAGGTTGTTGCTTTATGTTTTGCAAATTGAGAACAAGATGAGATTCATAAAGATTTAGATAGTTCACTTCTCTTGGGTGTAAGTTCCAGATGGTATCAATAAATAACACACTTTGGAAGCTCAGGGGAAATTAGTCATTATTTGATGTCTTGGGAAATTTTCATTTATTTCTCTTTGTGGTAGAATTTATTTTCATCATATAATCCTTCTAAACAAACAAAAATGATTTACTAGTTTAAAAAATGTTTACCAATCCATTCTTCTCTCAGAAGTATCAGAGATAGTAAAAGAATATCGTTTTTCTTTACTATCCTGTTGGCCTAATTCTTTGCTGGCCCTGAATAAATTGTTAAATCAAGAAACCTAGGTGAGCCTCTCAAAGCATTCTCCTTTCTTATTTCTAGTAAATGGCTCAAATCACAATGATGTCTTAGCCATCAGTGACTGTGTACACTGAGACCCTGGGTGTACTCACTCAGAGATGAGCAAGTCTCCTAAAGACAATGGGTTGGGGGTAGAAGACTGACACATAAGTACTGTGGAATCTCTTTATTTTAGTCTCTGATGATCTTTCTCTTTCTCCTTTAAGAAGATCAGAGTAGGTCTTGCTGGCTGTGAGAAACATAGCTCAAGGGTTGTTAGAAGGCCTGTAGCCCACAAAGACTTTTCTTGAGCCACCAGTTGGCTAACTGGGGTTTCATTTTGGAAAGTAAAAGCCTCTTTATGAAGTTAGACATCTCCTGGTTACATCCAACCAAGTGTTAATTAATGTCCAAGTGTCAGTGGCTCTAATTAAAATATCTAGGAGAAATTAGTCTTAGTGAAAAGAGCTTTAAGTGAGAATGAATTTGAAGAAAAGAGAACAAAAATTGAATTCTAGCTTTTAATAATTCCCTTCTGTGTGGTAGCTATGGGAGACAGGGAAGTAGGATGTGAGGTAATTAAGAGCTTTACTGGCAAATGTCGCATTCTCTTAGAGGCCCCCATGACCTTTGATTTTCTTGATTTATTTTTCTCTTTCTTCATAATTGACTAAAAATATTTACTGAGCACCTCATATGTGTCCAGGCATACTGTGTCCCTAATCATACTCTAGTGATCAAACGTGTAGGTAGCCCTCATTCTCCTGTAATTCTTAGTCTAGTATGGGAGGTAATGTTAAATAACTACACGAAACACTAAAATTGCTACTAATGATGGTGTTTATGGTGCTGTTAGAGAAGACTTTCTTTTAGTGTGGATTCATCAGTGATGGGGTTTTGATACCCATTTCTTGTGAACATCAGGAGCCTTAGCTATTTTTATGAGGTATTAAAAGGAATATCCTAGTAAGAAAAAGATTAATCCTGTAGTTTGTAAATGGATTGCTGGATTGCACTGATTTTTAAACACATCATGTAAAAAATATTACATTTATGTGTGTTTTATATGTGTGTATATGAATATATATACCCACAAATTTTGTATATATACACTATTATTATTATTTTTTTATAACTAACATTTTCCCTGATTATAAAAGCAATGTACAGTTATCATGGAGAATTTGGAAAATTATGAAAAGTACAGAATATATTAAAATTCTCCAAAAATAATCAGTGTTAACATTTTGATATATATCTTTTTCATCTGTTTTCTAGACATAACATATTTAAAAGTATAATTTGGGTCACATTGTAAAAACAATTTCTACTTTGCTTTTAAATTTTTCTTTGCATTATAGCATATCTCATATCAAGCAAAGTCGAAAAGGAAAATTTATTTACTGCATTATAGTCTATATTTTTATCATAGTTTATTTATTTCTTTATTGCACACTAATGATATATCCCATTTTTCTACCATAAGTAACATTGTAAAATATGTTTCTATAATGTATGACAAAGGCTAAATTTTGAGAAGGAAAAAAAGTCAAAAAGGATAAAATTTTAAGACTTGAGATGTGTTCCGTAAAATTGCTTTTCAGATAGATAACATAAATCTAGCTCCTATTAGCAAAGTTTGAGAGCAGTCATCTTATTGATTGCTCTTGTCATCACTGAACATGATCATTGTTAATTAAATGATTGGAAAATATTTTTTTTAATTTGGTAATTTTGGTCTATGAATAGAAGAAAAATTGTTTTGTTTTTATTAGCTTGTACTTCTTTCATGAATCTCAGTTTATATGTTCTTTGCTTATTTATTGTGGTTTTTAGTGCTTTTCTTATTGGTTGGTAAGAGCTTTTTACTTATTCAGGATATAATCTTTTGTATCCTTTCCAATTCTTTTTGTTTAATAGAAGTTTTTAGTTTTTATGTAGTTAGATATACTTTTCTTCTTGATTTATCTTGCTTTTACATTTTATCTATGTGTTTTAAATCTGGATAAATTATTATAGTAGTGCTTGTAAGATATGCCAGCAAACTGTTGCAGTGCTTAATATGGGATTTCTGAATATGATGCATGGTCATTACATGTTTGCATAATAGTTTGACCTCAACAGACATTGGTCATTGGGGCAAGTGTTTTTTAAGACAGGTTTTGAAAGGGGAGGAAATATTACCCTCCCAAAAGGGAGAAGGATCTTCCAGATAAAGGCATCAGCACATGTAGGATGTGGGAAACAAAAACCATGATGTGCAAGGAAAGCCTACAGCTAGAGCTCAGCATACATGTTGAGGAGGGTGGAGAGTTAGACATAGTTAGGTCATACAGAGCCTTTGAGGCCATGCTGAGAAATTTAAACTTACAGTATAAAATATGAGAAATCTCAAGGTTTTAAGCAAGAGCAGGACACTGATCAAAATGACATTTGGAGATTTAGGTAAATTATTCTAATTTACTCTAGCAGCAGGGAAGAGGATAGAAGATGAGATTTAAGTCTAGCAATCCATTAGGAAAGAAAATATTGTTTTTATCAGCAATAGTTAAGAAGTGGGGGAGGTAAAATCACATGAGCTAGAAAGAAATAGACTCAAGAAGTATTTAGATGGTAAAATATAAAATATAAAAGAAAAGCCACCTTTTGGCTTTTATTGACCTTAAATACAACAAAGAAGGCAGCACAGCATAGAGGGAAAAAGGTCTGGACTGGGAATCGGAGCCTGGCTCTGCTCCCAGCCTATGATCTTCACCTATCATTTCTTTTTTTATTTTTTAAAATTTTATTTTGACTTTATTTCTTTTTTTCACTAGTTACTTTTTTCAGTGCTTCTACTTCTTTACCATTGTAAATACTTTCTGGACTAGATGACTTATAAAGTCTTTCACCCTTTTAAAAATTCTCTCTCTTCATAGTTTTACGTACCAGCTCAGTGCTTTGAAATTTCAAAGCAGCCTGAAAAATCATGTGAAAATAGGAATTTTTACTTTTCTAGGATTTTTATTTCCTGCTTTTATAAAATTTGAGTTAGAGAAGGATGTAGCAAAATTGTCAGGATGAGCCTCTGCTGCTGCTTACCTAGCTGCGTGGGGGCGGTTTCTGATGCCCAGAGATGTGGCCATTTGTTTAAGAGGAATTGATAGCATGAGCACAAAACGTGCACAGGCCTCATGCCTCTCCTGTGTGTCTTAGTTGGCATCATCACTACATCTTGCTGTCTTGTGACCAGAAACCAAATGAAGACATGCTCAGAAGTGACAGCCAATACAGCTATTGGAAACTCAAAAATCTTGGTTCAAATTCACTGGCAATTTAGGCAAACTTTGAGGTTTGGTTTATTCATTTTGAAAATACTCGCCTAGCTCTGCAGCTAACTAGTTTTGCTTACCATCTTTTTAATCTTTAATGAGGGCAGAAATACTGAATGATGTTAAAGAGAAACACCTTGCATTTCTTGAGTTTTTGCTCTTTGGCATTTAGTTTGCTATTTCGGTCATTTTTGTCTTAATGCATTAGAATTGGGTCTGTATTCTGCTGTCTGCTTCACAGTGTTTTATCTAAGGAATCTTAACCCTGTCATGGAAAAATTGTACTAAAATGACCTCCTTGTAAAGTACCAGAATTCTATTCCTTAAGCCATTAGCTGTGTCTTGCTTACATAAGACTTATCATGCTACCCTTAGAAATTTTTTGTCTTATCATGGGCTGCACTGTAATTAATGGAAAAATATCACCTAGAGCATTTTGAGTATTTTCTTAGATTATTTGGAAATTTCCAGTTTCAAGTACTTGACAGAGGCCCTCTAACCTCTGGGATGACAGAGGTGAGGTATAGCTTCAATTGGCCAGCCAAAAAGAGCCCATAATCACTCTACAGATGCTTTCTATTATTTTTGTCATGAAATCTCTGAATGTAGTCACCAAGCCCATGGGAAATGAAGTCACTTTAGGAAAAGAGCCTAGCAGAGAGAATTTATTTCTCAAGTGGAAAACTTTTAAAAGCCTTTTATTTATCTGCCTATAACCTTAAGGAGTTTTAAATTAAATGTTGTTATTGAAAATTTATTTGTTTCTTTAGAAAGCAATTTTAGGGAAGGCTTGGGTTAGTATCTAATTCTTTATAGACTTAAAATTCTTCTAGATAAATTTGAGTTTATAAAGAATTAGATATTAAAGACAAAAATTACATCAGTTATTGCAAGATGCTGAAGGCTTAAAAATGAAATTTTCTTAGTCCTTTCAGTTTTTGTTACTAAAATTTTTGCACTTGGTAATAATCTTTACATATTGTGAAGTCAGTGTCTCCACATTTGCATTATAATCTAAAAGAGAAACAAGGGATGGTTAAAGCAAAGTCATGTACTTTTATTTTGTTCATTCTGTCTTTCAACCCGAATGTCTTTTCCTCCCAATTTCTGTCTGTACAAGTTGTATTTGTCTTTTAAAATTCAGATCCAGTGTTGCCCTTCTCTACCTCCTGGTACAGATTTCTAAAAATTAAAAGGCCCGTAAACATTTAGGAAAAGAAGCAGTGATTACTAGTAACTTGCATATTTTGATGAAGTCATTCTATACTAACCTCATCTCTTTTTTGGCATTATTGTCTGATAAAAAAAAAAATGCAAGAGACATAGTATCTCTGGATTTCAGTATGTTTTTGATAAGGACTTTCTTGATCGCCTTGTGGTCCATGTGATAGTACAATTAGGTGGATTAGTAACTGGTTAAATGGCTAAAGCCAAAAATCACTGATTAATGGCTTTTGGCTTATAAAATTGCTTCCTGCTGCCAGGCTTTGTCCTTGGCCCTATCTTAGAGAAAGCATTTTATTAATGATGAATCAGTCCTGATGGATTTTAGGCTATGCTGTAGTAATGAACAACCTCCAAATTTAGTGACTTAAAATAATAAAGTTCGATTTCTCTCTCACACTGCAAGTGCATCCCAAGCTGATGGGGATTGGAGGAGGGTCTTGATCTGTGCCACTTTCATATTCATTATCTGGAACATTACTGGCTACTGAGACAGTGGGAAAAGAGACTGTAGGGAAGCCCATGTGGATGCATGACCACCCCTAATCTCATATGAGTGGGCACACAAAGCCAGCCATCAGCCTGCTAAGAGAGAACTGTCACATTTGTGCATGGTCCTAATGACCACCACAACTGATTAGGTATCAGTGGAAGAGATGAAATTAGGGGATTTCCATTGAAGACCTCATAATAGATTCTGGGCTCTCCACTTATTATTTGTATGACACTGGAAAAATCACTTAACACTCCTAAGTCTCAGTTTCCCTAACTATAAAATAAGACCACCAATAATGTCAACATCCCAGGGTCATTTTGAGGTTTACTGGTGTTCCATACTGGCTGGTATTGGTATCTCTGAGCTTGGAATCAGTTTTATATATTGACACTCTATTCTTAGATGTGTAAAAGATTGCTATGGTACAATATTTATTATGAAAGTACCATTTATAATTGTTTTTTAAATTTTACTTTATATATTCAATGTAATTTGTTTAGAATTCCATATTGCGTTTGCTGGACATACTGTTAATCTTTAAAAAAATAATGTGTGAAATCTCTTATAGATAACCTCATTATTATTAATCAGTCTGAAAAAAATTTTTTTTTATAAGCTTTCAATTTGTTTACACTTATTGTCATAACTTTTTAAATAAATTTTTCTTTTGGGCATCTTAATCCTTTGTTTTTATATTTCCCTTTTATTATGATTTATGTAATATATACTATTTGTTTCGTATTTTCCTCTTGGAATGTAAACATCCTGATTTTCATTTTACTAATATATACCTTAAAGAAATAAAAAGCCTATCTTTTATCAAAGCATAAAAATTAAGAACAAAGTAATCATTTATGACTCCAAGTTTTGAACAGTAAATTCTTTGGGACTTTGAAAGTTTAATGTGTGGTTAAAAAAAACTACAATTCAATTGTAAAAGTTGTCAATGTGTATCTCTTTATAAAATGTATTTCTTTTCTATTGTGGTTTCCAATCAGATTGGCAGTGATTATTTAGTCCTGTGTAGTCATAATTTAACTGTTATTTATGCTCCTTGATATTTCTCTTTGAATACAACTTCTTTCTTGTGTTCTTAATTGCATTTCATTTTTGTGTTTTGGGGACCTTCTGCAGGTACTTTATTTAGAAAAGATCAGGACATTTTCTGAACTCCTGTTTTTAAGCATGCTTTTCTATTGTCCCTACAGGAAGGATAATGGCTTTTATAAATTTTTGCGCCCGACATTTTTCTCTCTAACCTCTGAGGATGCTGCTCCATTGCCTGTGGCATTTAGTGTGTGGTGCCTGATACGAAGTTGGCGTGGTTTGCCAAGCTTTATTAAAATTAGTGTTGCTAAGGATAAATCTAGTTAACTTCTGGTCCTTTGTCAGTGAAGCAAGCACCTACAATTCTTTTGGGCTCACTGGACTTTGTGGACCCAGCACTTGTTCTGCTCCTGTGCTGTTGTGATGACCAGTTTTTTGGTGTGGGTTTCCACTGATTCATGTGAACACAGCCAACAGTGCCAGTCTCATGTGAAGCTTCACGTCTCTTACCTTCTGCCCCAGGGCTCCCTGCTGATGCACAGACATCTTGGGACTTGCTGGGCATCATGTATCTACAACACAGAGGTGTGTGGAAGTTAGTACCCTTGGGGCAAATCTTTGGCCAATGGGAGTTGGAAGGTAGTAGGTAAAACCTTTTCCCCTTCTCCTCTGGACAGACAGTCCTGAGCTGCAATAGCTCAAAGTGCTTCTTGGAAGATGGTTCTGTGAGGATTTGAGAAGTAAATTGTACTGACTTGATACCAAGGTGACCTTGTACATTTGCTATTTCTAAGCAAATTTCCTCCCATTTCTGCTTTCCTGGGATTACATACCCTACTCAAATAGTAGCACGCAAACAAACCTTAGATTCTACCCTTAGAGAAACCCAGGCTGAAATGTTGGGTGACTTGCAATTCTTGCTTGTAGACTTCTAGAATCCTTTCTTTGTTTTTGCGATTTAAAAATTCACTAAAACATGCTAGATATAAACTTATTTTCAAAACTATTGCCTGGACCATTGTGATAAGTGTCTATGTTCAGACTTGGATTAAAAGAAAAATAAATAAAATCAAGACAGTTTCTTCTAGTGTGTACTGTTTTATTTTCTATTCCAGATGTTCATATTATATTTTGGTTAAGTCTTTATTCTGTTATTTGCACCTACTATCTTATCATTTCTTCTTTTGTATTCAGGGAGTGTTGTTCAAGTTTTCCCTTTACTTCATTAATTAAGATTTATCTACTACTTTTTGCCTCAAAAGCAGCGTAATTAGGCTTTGCTTTGCATGAAATATATATATGTTTCAAACCAGAGTAAAAAGAGATTATATATTCTCATATTTTATTAGTAACATAAAGAATATTATAATATGTTTTTCTTTTTTCTTGCAATATATCTACTTTAGGAGGCAGCGAGTCTCCCAGAGTTCCCTGGCCTTTCTCCTCATCTCTGTGCTTGTTTAGAATATCTTCATATGCTCATATCCTGAATATCCCTGGCACAGATTCCAGTGGCATCTAGAAGGAAAGGCTCACTGTTATACTTTCAGTTAACTGATAAGAGTTTTCTGTATAAGAATTTCCTGGACCCACAAGCAAACTAGACCAACTAGGAGCAGGTAGAGACAGATGCATAGGTAGAAAGTAATTACTATAAATGTAGTTTCCTGTGGCAAAGTGGAAGTGAAATGGTCTCAGGGTAGTACAGGATATAAGACCCACTCCATGGCTTGAAGCATTGAAGTGGAATGAGTAAGCACAGATGCTGGCTGCCTGCTTTGGATTAAGGCAGATTATTTAATTTTGCATTGGAATCCAGAGTGCTGTAATTTCTAAGGTTTTATGATATTACATAGACAAGTTTTCTTACTTCGTATTTTCTTTGTTCATGTGGCAATTTTTGTGGGGAGGATTTTAGACCATTCTCTCTTGTTTTTCATCCAGACACCTGAAGGCATTACTTTATCCCAGAGAACAGTACTCCAACTCAAAGGATTTGTGTTTAGGAATTTCAGGCACCAGTTGGCAGACAGGGGAGCCTGTCAACTCTCAAATCTGAACTGAGAGTGAATCTAAGTAGCCATTTTAAAGCACAGCCTTCAGTGAGACCTCTGGTAGAGTTTCTGAGAAATGACTGGGGCAGACCAACTTAATCTCTGCAGCTGAGCAAAACATTTGCAGAACTGAAGCACTTTAGTGAAACATAAATATATGTTATGTAGCAAACAGAATTAGATAGGTCTTATGGAGCTGAGTCATTTAAAAAAAAAATCCCAGGATTGTAATAGCTAGGCACAAACAGTTTTAGGATCTGCAAGCAGCAGCTGCAGCATTTAAATAAACACCCAGCCTTTCTCTGCACGTGCATGTATGGCAAGGCCTGTCAGCATTGCTTTTCAACCACACCTGCTCTCCCAGATGGTGACTACCACCAGAAGCCTAGGCTCCTCAAGGAAGGACAGTCCGGAATTGTTTCAGAGGTTTACTGATGGGAAAATACCCATCACCTCAGGCCAACGCTGAGAACATTCTCATGCATTTTCTTTACCACACATTAGAAAAGGTCCCACTTTTTTTCTTCTTTTTCTATCTCAAAAGATACGAGTTCTGAGAACCTCAAGTCTTTTGCAATAACCCTGGAACACAAATCCATTAATTGGTACAAAAGTGATTTTACAGTATCCATGAAAACTGGCAAGGACTAGGTAGGACCCTGATGACCTAAGGCAGAGCCACTGAACCAGAGCTGGCTCTGAGATTTAAAATGACAGTCACTCCCCATGCTAATTGGGCTAAATCTGAAAGAATAGCTCAGTTTTTTGTGCTCTTTCACTTGCAGAAACTCTCTTCCCTTATGGCTTACCCAGTGCAGCCCCATCTGCTTCACCTTTCCTCTCTCTGTGTTTTATCTTAGTCTCCTCTATGCTTTCTCCTCTTGGCTCCTAAAATGTTACTGTCCTCAGAGCCACACCCTTGGCCCTCATCCCTTCCTTCTCTGCATGTCTGGGTCACCAGATTCCTGACTTCAGCCGTAAACCCATACTACCACCTCCCTTTGGAACATCTCTTGGGTCTCTATGAGCTCCTCCAACTTCCCTGTCCTGCCTGTATTCTCTCTATATCAGTTACTAAGTGCCCCCGTCCCCGCGCCCCCTAAAATTACCTGCCTTTCCTCCTACCAGTTTTGTCCTCTCTCTCTTTGGTTATTCTTTGTTTTTGGCACATTACCTCTGCTTTCCCACCTGGAAAAATATTTGTTTAGAAAAATTTCTACTCATAGGCTAAAACCTCTGTAAGCCTTTACCCCAATTTTCTCCCCCTCTCCTGGAATTAATTGTTGCCTTCACTGGGAAAATATGCATTGCTGAAGACCTAGTGGGCACTGAGGCACAAGGCAGGTACTAGGAACCCTCAGAAATCTGATGTGGAAACAGACTGTAGTGAGTTATCATTTGAAATAGTGCAATAAAGATACTCACTTAGTGATATAGAAACACAAAGGAGGGCGTCACTATCATTCCATTTTTGAAATCCCCAAGATGAATCAGGAGTCATAGTGTGTAGCAGCACTATGGAATATCTATAGAGCACTCTAACCCCACCTGCCAAACTCTCTTGGACTTTCTTCCTGTTTGTCTTTCCTAGCCTCCCATCTTGTCTTTCTTTGTCCACTTTCATCTATTGACTGACTATTACTCCCCTCAGAAAGTGCCACAGAGTGAAAAGTTTCATTTCTCCTTTTTCCTCTTTTCAAATCTCAGTGTGAACTCATTACTTTAATGTCTCTAAATCTTTCAGCATGACATGATGATGCTGACAAATCTTAAATCAAGTACAGCTATGATAAACCTCCAGAGTCTGCTCCCTTTAACATTCTTCTCATCAGAGATCATACTCTGCCCTGTTGCCTGTGTATCTCTTTCTTGTTGGCTTTGTTGTTTGACTCATGCTTTCTGATCATCTTTTTTTTTTCTGGTAAAAATGATCCTGTGTGTGTGTAGCACACATCACTATGTCATACTTCATGGCTTAACATGTCATATCAACTGTTATTCTAGAGCCAAGGGAGAGATTAGGCCTCGTTTGAAGGTAGGACATTGAGGGAGAAGTACACATCTGGATAACTGCCTTATCATATGGAATCTGGACGACTTAGCTGATTTTAGGTCGAACTCATGGATGAAGTTTAGCAATAATCTGCTTTAACACACTTATTTTACAGATGAATGAATTGAAGCTCAGAGAGGTAAAGTGATGTGTCTATGGTTCACAGAGAATTAGTGGCCAGTTTGACTCGTGTCCTGTTCAGTGGTGCTCTTTTCACTATGCTGTCATCCCTGAAACTCTGTAGTTGCTTGTAGCTATAAAACTTTTAACCTGTTTACAATAGTCCTGTAAGGGAAGTTTATCCTAATTTACAGATGAGGCAACTAAGGCATATAAAAGATAAATAAATTGCATAAGATCACATGGCACCCTTCTTAATCTAGACATTCTAACATATGACATAGGAACAAAATATCAATTTTTGGAATGATAAGAAATTAGGGAGATAAAAATGTTGAGATAGTACAGACAATCCCTGACTTATAATAGTTCAGCTTTATGATGGTGTATACGTGATATGCATTCAGTAGAAACTGGCTAGGTTAAGCTGTGATGTTCAGAGAGTTAGGTCTATTAAATTTTTGACTTACTTAAATGTATTTTACTTTACTTAAATGTATTTTCAGTTTATGTTGGGCTTAACAGGACATAACCCCATCACAAGTCGGGGAACATCTGCGTATCATTAGGCATTATTTTATGTGTTTTTTTCTCTTCACACTTCCTTTCACCTTTTGATACTCATTTATTTAGGCAGTTAGATAAGAGGGAATCAGAGAATTGAACCAGAGGTCAAAGAATTTAAATTCTTAACTCTTAATTTAAAAAGACTTGGTTCTTGCAGTGGATATTTACCTTTTTTTATTTGTCAGGAGTTCTGAGGCCTTTCCTATTTTGTATATACCTCTATCACATGTGTCTTGATGGAAAGCAGTCTCCTGCCTCTCAGTGTGGAAATACCCTGGGAACTGGATATTCTATCTTTCTACTACCTGGTAGCCAGCTTGTGACATATAAACTGTGCCCCTGCCAAAGATTGTGTATGAAGGTGGTGACCCAGAGCTGAAGGAATAGTTAGTGATTAGCCACAGTGGTAACAAAGGCATGTTCAGTGGTGGCAGAGACTTAACTCTTTAGTGTTTTGTTTCTGCTGTCCAGCCTCTTTTGGTTCTTGGCAGATTCTCCAGCTTTCCCAGTGATTCTGTGAACCACCCAGTGTTCAATAAATTCTTTTTTTCTGCATAAGTTAGCTAGAATTGTTCACACCAAGGGCCCTGACTAGTACTGTCCAAATATTAAGACAAAAATATTTGAAACCAATACTGCAGAACAAATTTTCTCTAATAGAGAAGTGGCAAAGCCCTCTGTGAGAAAGAGCTGGAGAGGTAGGTAGTGGGATTTTGGAGAAGAGACTGTATGTCTCTCCCCCACCCCCCGCCGCCCCCATATAACAGAACATACAGAGAAGTTTGTGTCAAGAATAGAGAGGATGTGTGTGTTGTTCTTCTTGAGCCCCGGGAGGAGGCTGCCTTCTTCAGCTTCCCTCAGCTGCCATGAGTGAAGCTGAGCATTAAGATGGCATTGTTAAATGCCAGGCAGAGAGGAGGCCCAAGGCAGCCCATCTGGTTTTCTGTTCCCCTCAGAGCAGCTGAATTTTCTTATGTCCCATGGAATGCATAGAAATTGGCTTAGGGAAAGAAGAAGGATGAGATTAAATAGTACCAGTAAATAGGAGAGCCGGTGGAACTAAATGGGTCTTAGGAGTCTATCTAGGGGTCTTTGCTACAGAAGGTCGTACTGACCTCCTAGTTACAGACAAGGTGAGTATACAGATATCTCAGTAGTGTCAGCCTGGAAAGATGGCTATGCATAGAAACAAGGTAGGACTAAACAACTTAGGTATCCTGGGGAGAAAGAGGACAGTCCGAGACCCAAACCATTCCTATCCTCAGTGCTCATACCAAGACATTTTATAACGCCCCCTGGAATTCAGATCAGTCCATGGGAGAAGGAGAAAATGATGAGAAGGAGAAAGTCTGGAACTCACTTAACCAAAGCAACAATAATTGAGAAAACCCCCAAAATTTGAGTTTATATAAAGTGAATTAGATTAAGTTTTCTGCCATTGGTGAACAGGAGTTCAAGATAGAAAAACAGTGGCCATTGTTGCAAACCTGAGATTTGTGGCCCTTTTAGTGAATCAGGCTTTGGGCAGACATTATTATTAAGAAGGTGTCCAGTACTTTCCTGGCTGGGAGGACCACACAGCTAAATAGTTTCATCTCTGAGTCACATCTCTGGGGTGATGGGAACAAGGCAGCCCTCAGCTTTTTGGAGTAAGTGTCCACTCTGGTGCATGCAACCTTACACAGCTGGGAGGTAACTGCATTGGTAAACAATTAACTAAAGACACATAAAATTGCAATGAAAACCATCATTAGGAGAACATCAGCATCTCAGATACATAATGGATCACTGGAAGAGAGCATCTAGTGTGCCATGTAAGATTCCATTCCTTCTTTTCTTGACATTTCTTACTTAAAGCCGTTTTTAAAGACCTTTCCAAGAGAGCAATTGTAAACTGGATATTGAGTATGCCTGTTACTCCTTGTCATGGATTTGAAGGACTGATTAACTGATGATCTATATCAGTCTGGCAAACTAATACATTTTAGAGATCCTTAGCATCATCTGCAATTTTCCATCACCTGGACTTTCTGTGATTCTCTGAGATTCAGTTTTCTCCAAAGCATTAGTGATTCAGTGAGGAGATGGCCTATGCAGGGAGTTACATTCAGATAGGACTGATGGTGAAAGAGAGTTGACTTTGGGCCTTTGCCAAACATTCACATATTGAGAACTACCCCAAGAGAAGCTAATATGGTGAAAAGAAAGAAGTAGCAGGACTAATGGTTGTTACCAACTCTTATTGTACACACACACACACACACGCCAGTTCCATTTCAACACAGTCCTGGGTATGTCACTTGAGAATACAGTCTGCCTAGGTGAACTAATCCTGGAGTCTGAAAGTCTGTGGTATATGTTGAGAGGTGGGAATGAGGTAAGACTGGAATTCGATAAAAGAGGTGAAAGTGTATCACAGGGCTCTGATAAGGCCAATGTTTTTCTGAGGCTAAATTTAACGTTTTGGTCTGTGCTGGAGTGGAAATAGGAGTTAGGCACAGTCCAGGCCATATCAAAGTAGATTACTGTCCCCGTTTGAATGAGGCTTAGTGGATCTGATCACTTGGGGTAGACTTCAGATTGAAGGTGAGCCAGGTATGAGAGACACCATGAAAGATCCCTCTAAACCTGTGCTGGATCTGATTTTACTTTGTTGGGGAAGTTGAGGAGCTAGAGTCATGATAGTCATCTCTGACATGTTCAGAGAGCTACCTTTTCTCAACAAATAAGACCAGCCTTGACTCTGGGGCATTAGGAGGTTTAATCATAGCTCTGCAATTAACATTTGTATGTGATCTTGACCAGTTCCTTCTTCTCTGTGCCTCAATTTCTCCTCATGGACACAAAGATCCTTTAATGATGAGCTCCCTTCCTAAAAATTTTGAGCATTTTTACACAGAAAAATGCTCCATGAGTTGCATGAGTGCTTGAGAACACTGTTATCTCTAAACATTCATTTAATATATACATATGCATTTTTTGGCCATGATAATTCTTAAGATAACTGTGCAGTAGGTTTACTACAATGGAAAAAAGTGTCAGTCTGCAATAGGATTTCTGACTTAGGGTCAGCATGATGCCGAAAATTCAGACACAAAGAAATAAGTCAGTCATCTAGATTCTGGCTTCTCCATGTATAGGCAAATTATACAGATGATTAAATTGTGTCTCTCTCAACATTGTGTTTTGGAATGTGTCTCTATATGCATGTTTGTGAGTTGTTTTGTGTTTCTGTCAAGTGTGAGTTGCTAAATAAGACATGGGCTAAATCGTTCTTGGAGATGTGCTCAGGCTTAATGCTCAGATCTGTGGCAAATTCTGGCTTCTGTGCCCCAGCGTTCCAGGTGATGATTTCTGTTTCTCATTTCCTCCTTGATTCCTCATCCTCTTCTGTTCTTGTGCCTCTCACCATGTGGCTGGAGACTGAGGGACTGAAGTGATTAGGCCTACAGACCCCTGAGAACCAGGCCAACTTCAGCAGCACCTGCTACCCCTTTATTTCTTGTTTCTCTCAACTTTAGATCTTGCCCTTTTACTCATCTGCCATCTGGCAGCAACCCTACATTCCATTCCATTACCACGGAGATGAGGCCAGGGGCAAATGAGGAATGGTAGTTGCCTTGGTTAACAGACCAACTTTCAGGAGGCCACAGTCTAGAAACTCAGGCAATGGTGCAGCCAGGGGAGCAGGTTGGCTACGAAATACTGCACTGTGTCTGGAAACTCAGAAAGTAGTTTTTTTCTATGCCCCACCACTAAATTTTTCCAGAGAAGGATGTGCAAATTTTTAAAAAATTGTGGTAAAATATACATAACACAAAATTGTCATTTTAATCATATTTAAATATGAAGTGGCATTAAGTACATTCACAACTGTTGTACAATCATTACCCTCAGCAATCTCCAGAACAATTTTCATCTTGCAAAATTGAAACTCTATACCATTAAACAATAATAATTTTTTTGAACACCCATTTCCGCAGCCCCTGGCAACCTCTGTTCTACTTTGTATCTCTATGGACTTGACTACTCTGGGTGCCTCATCTAACTTTATTTGTCTGAGCTATTTCACTTAGCATAATGTCCTCCAGGTTCATCTATGTTGTATCAGAATTTTCTTCTTTTTAAGGCTGAATAATATCCCATTATGTGTTCAAACCATATTTTGTTTATTCTATCATTTATCAAGAGACACATGGGCTAAGGACATGCAACTTTTATGTGAGTGCAATATTTAGGGGCTAGTGTGTATGTAGGGGATAAAAACATAATGAAATTAATTATCCAACAGACTTGGGTTCCACTTGTGGTTTTCTTATTTTTTAATATGAACTTGAAAAAATTATTTAGCCTCTCTTTAAAAAAGCAATTTTAAAAATTTGAAATATACTTTATATACAAAAGAGTATAATTTACATGTTCAGTTTAAAGAATAGTAATGTAATAATACCACAAAAATAGAATAAGCTGCTATTTATTAACCATACAGACTATGAAACACAAGCAGTTGAAACCCTTCAGTACTCCTTCTAGTTGCCCCTTCCCACCTCTATCATGAACTGAAAGTTTGTGCAAATTATTCCTTTGCTTTTCTTTGTATTATACACACATATATGTATATATATGTATATTTATGTATATATATATGTATGTATATGTATGAGTATATATATGTATATATGTATGTATATGTATATGTGTGTGTATACACACACACACACACACACACACACACACATACATATATAAAGAAGTCCAATGTCCATGAATGGAAGTGGAACACTTATGACAATGAAGATGAATCAGCTACAGCTACACACTTCAACATAAATGAATCTCAAAACTTAAAGCTTGAAGGAAAAAAATCAGTGGAATTTCACTCATATAAAGTTAAAAATTCACACCCAACTTAAGTAATGTATTGTTTAGGGATATATATATATTTTCATTGTCATAAGTGTTCCACTTCCATTCATGGACATTGGACTTCTTTCTCTGTCCCACCCTTCCTTTATTTCTTCTTCTTTCTTTTCCTTCCTTCTTCCCTTCCCCCATCTCTCTTTCTCCTGCCTCCTCCTCCTCTTCTTCCTCTTCCTCCTTCCCTTCCCCTCCTTTTCCTTCTCCTCTTCCTCTTCCTCCTCCTCCGCCTTTACTTCCTTCCTCTGTCTCTCTTCTATAAACTGTGTTGTTAGGAACATTCTGGCACATATTTCCTGGTAGACACATGCAGAGTTGTTTATGTTTATAGGAGTGTAATTACTTAGGTTTAGGTAAGTTTAGGTAAGTTCAATTTTGACAGGTAATGCTCAGTGACACTGTGGTGTCAGTCATTTAGAAATATCTATCAGGCTTCAACTAGGCACATAACAAAACATGTAGAAAGGTTCATGTAGAAAGGTTCTTAAGTTAATAGTAAAGAGGAAGAGAATCATAAAGGTCTGCTGAATTCTAGGCAGAGTGATAGGTGCTTTCTTATATGCTAATACCTGCAATATGCTTATCAAGATAGGTATAACACCTGTTTTCTTACAAATGGGGAACTAGACCCTAAGAGGTTGTCAGTCACATAAACATATACTTTAGCTCTGAGTGTGGTACAAACACTGTCCTTGACTTCAAAATGAATATACAAGGTTCCTGCTCTCAAGAATTTTAAACCCAGTCTGGTAAGGGAAAGGGAAATAGATGGGAATGTATCTGTAACTGCATTTTCATGTGTTAAGAAGTATGACAGAAGTATATTCTAGATACAGTGAAGACTTCACAGGGAAGAAGACACTTGAACCAAGCCTTTAAGAATTAATAAGAGCTGGTCAGGTAGCAAGAAGGGACATTTTAAGTAGGGAGGATAGCATGAGCAAAGTAATGGATATGTGAAATAGCATTTCCTTTCTCAGGAAAGTGCAAAGAGTTCAGCGTCTGATGTAAGGAAATTATAAGAGGTGGTAAGTAGGGATCAGAAAGAAGATTTTTGGAGATACAGGCAAGGGTTAGTTAGATATTTCAGGACTTGTAGGAGTCCAATGAAAGGAGTTTGAACTTTACGGGAAAATTTAATAAAGCAGGGGAATAATATGGCTAGATTTTGGTTCTAGAAAAATTACCCAGATGGCTCTGTAGATTAGAGGGACAAGACTAGGGTCAGGGAGATTAGGATTTAGTAAAGATAGTTCAAGCAAGAGATAAGAAAGGCAGAGACAATAAAGGTACATTTCAATTTTGTCCAGGTTTTAGTGACTAGTGAACACAGTGGCTGAGAGAGTTTTAAGTGTTTAGGCATCATTAACCACAGTAGTGAATAAAAGAAGATGAGCAGGTTGGAGGGTGGGGATGTGGCAGTGGTTTTAGGGATGGGCATGTTGAATTTGTCGTACTTAGAACATTCAGATAGAAATTTCTGGTAGGTGCTTAGAATTTCTAGGGTGACTGACTCATTCTGGATTTCTTAGTCTTAAAACTGAAAGTCCTGAGTCTCAAGAAATCCTTCAGTCTCAAGAAAATTGGGATGGTCTAAAACTCAGTAGTCTGCACTAGAGAGACTGATTTGGAACTTAAGGAAGCCAAAAGCATGAATGAGCAATCCATAAAAAATGTAAGAGGAGAATGTGGCCAGACATGACTCCTGAGCAGGCCAACCTTTGATGGGTAGCAGAGAAAAAGGAAGTCATGAAGGAGTCTCAGAAAGAAAACCCAGGGAGGCAGGGCTAGATCCGAGGGGTGAGGGAATGACAGCCAAGGGACAAAAACATCTGTAAATGAAAAAGTGGTCAATTGTGTTGGAGAATGCAGTTAGATTGGCTTTTAGAAGTGGTTAGTACTTTTTGTAAGAACAGATTAATTTTAGGAATATGGATGAAATCAAACAGCAAAAGGTGACTGGCAGGCAAGGAAGAGAGCACACATTTTTAAGAAGCTATGTGATGAAGTGACACAGAGAAGAGCTATTTTTTTTTTTTTAGTACTTAGAGATGATAGTTTTGAAAAAAAAAAAGAGATATGAACTTGTTTATATGATGAGAAAAAGAGTTTGGAGGCAAAAGGGAGGATGACTGTTAGAGTAAGTGGGAAGGGTAGGGGTCAAGAAATGGATTGGACCCGAGCAGACCTCTCCTTTGAGACCAAAGGTATCAGTGTATACGTGTGGGACAGGGAGTGTGTAGCAAGATCATTCAGCCACTTAGCCACAGAGTTGAGATTTGGATCGATATCTGCCAGACTTCAAAAACCAATTATTTCCACCTCATCAGAGAAAACTACACTTAAGCTCAATAAAAAATGTATACCCATATGCATAATCACTTAGTGCTACATACAGAATGTGTTGTGGATGAAATTGGGAAAGTGATTAGAGTAATTGGAGCCAGGTGTAGTTGTTCATCTGGAACACTTAACAGGAAAGGTAAACTTTGAACAGAATTCTTGGGGAATAGAATATGGTGGGGCAAGAATTAGTCTAAATTAAAAAAAAGTAAGCTGTTTTTGAAATTATTTCCTTTTAAAAAACTTGTTTCGATGAAATAAGAAATTTGCTTCTTGTTTTTCTCAAAAAGATTCTCAAAAGATGAAATGGATGTAGAAATGTGCTTGTAGCAGTAGGATTACTAGTCCCTGATCCTCCCTTATCCATTTTTCTTCTTTCATAATAATATATTTTCAAAGTGAGATTATGGCTACTCAGCTAACAACTACATTTCTTAAAGTTTCTCGCTAATATTCTTGACCGAGTTATATCCAATTGGATGTGATCAGAAGTGACATGTACAACTCCTGGTTGTGCCTCTAAAAAGAGAGATGTTTTTCTTGCCCTTTTTCCTCCACCATGCTGTCTGGAATGCAGAATAGTATTGGTGAGCCCACTTGGACCATGCTGATGCTGATGTGGGCAACATCATAGGATGGTGGAGAACCAGTGATGGAGTTTGGGTTTCTAACACTGAGAGGGGATACCATATGTAAGCCATTGTTAATATGGATTTATATTATAGCATTTGAGCTATTTACTTCATTTCTAATAATAAGACTAACATAAAATTTCTTATTTCTTTGAAGGATTCATATACTTTTCCAGTATTATACTGATACCTGAATTCTTTGCCTGTTTCAGTCCTATATTAAAGGCTTCCAGAGAGAATATCACTGTGAATTTAAATTCCTTTGACTGAAGTCTGGCTCAGAGTCATAGGCATGTAAAAACAAACAAACAAACAAACAAACAAACAAACCAAAACAACCAGGAAGGATAGGGCAGGCTCAGCCTTGGTCCAGATCATCTCTGTCCACCATCTTTATCCTTGGTCATCATGTGCAATATGTATTTTCTTCTTCATCTAGCTTATTTTTAGAAATTGGTTTGTCAATTAGCATTATTACATTTAGCTGTGAATAATAGAAAATCTGACTAGATAATGGCTTAAACAAGTGAGGGTACGATTTTCTTGTGGAATAAGAAGGCTGGAGCAAGTATTACAGAGCTTCATAAAGCACTCAGGGACCCCCTAGGCTACCCCTGTTTTCTGCCCAGCAATCTTTAGCATGTGGTTTTTGTTCTCATGCTTGTTACCTTATAGTTCCACTTCAGGCATCACATCTGTGTTCCAGGCAGGAAAAGGGGGAAAGGTGAAAGGAAAGTGCAAGCCAAATGACTTGGCTCCCTCTTTTTCATAAAAAATGTATAGTGATATATAACATACATACTGAAAAGCTCACAAATCACAAGTGTAGAGCTTGATGAATTTTTACAAAGTGAACACATCAATGTGATTGGCACTCAGAACAAAAGCCAGCACATTCCAAGTACCTCAGAATCCTTCTTACTGCCCCAGAAGTCCCTTTTATATACATAAAAGAACAGCATAGATTAATTTTGCCTGATTTTGAATGTCATGAAAGTGTACAGCCTATATTCTTGTGTCTGTCTTCCTTGGCTTAATATGTTTGTAGGATTCACCCATATTATTATAAGTAATTGTAGAACATTTTTTCTTACTGCTGTATTATTCTAATGTGTGATTTTAATTTTTCAACCCATTCTAGTATTGGTGAGCATTTACATAGTTTGCAAGTTTTAGCTGTTATAAACAAGTCTTCTGGTGAACATGTGTTCACATTTCTGTGGATATGTTCATTGATGAAGAATCTTTGAGTTATAGATCATTCCTATGCTTAGCTATGATATTGCCAAATAATTTCCCAGAGTATTTATACTGATTTACTACTCCATTAGCAGTATATAAAAGTTTCAGTTGTTCTGAATCTTTGGTAACACATGATATTATCTCTTTCATTTTAGCCATTCTGTCTAATATTGCATTTAAAATTTTTATTTTTCTGATACTTAGTGAATCAACTATAGTTGAGCAGCTTCACACATGTATATGTTCATTGGTTATTTGGATTATTCATTTTTTATGTAAAGTACTTATTCATACTTTTTGTTCTGTTCTCATTGTGTTTTTTTTTTATATTATTTTATAGAGCTCTATATATCTTTTTGGATATGAGTCTTGTATTAGTTTGTGGGGCTGCCATAACAAAATGCCATGGACTGGGTGGCTTAAAAACAAAAATTTACTTTCTTAACAGTTCTGGAGGCCACAAGTCCAAGATTAAGATGTCAGTAGGATTAGTTTCTCTTGAGGCCTCTCTCTTTGGCTTGTAGATGGCTGCCCTCTTTTGCTGCCTCTTCACATGGTTGTCAATCTGTGCATGGGTGCCCCTGCTGTCTTTCTGTGTGAATCCTAATCTCATCTTTTTATAAGGACATCAGTCAGATTGGATTTAAGGCTCACCCTAATGGCATTATTTTAACTTAATTACATCTCTAAAGACTTTTCATCAAATACAATCACATTCTAAGGTACTGGGGGTAAGGGCTTCAATATACAAGTTTATGTGGATATAACTCAGTTCATAACAAGTCCTTTGAAAGATATATATATATATATATATATATATATATATATACACACACACACACACATACATACACATATACATATACATACATACATACATATATATAGTAAACATTTTTCCCACTTTGTTAATTGCCTTTTTATTCTCTTAATGGTATCTTTTAATAAACAGAAGTTCTTAATCTGAACATTGTTTAATTTATCATTTTTGTCTTTATGGTTGGCACTTTTGGAGCCTATTTAAAATTCATTGCCTACTCCAAAGTCACAAATATGTTTATTCTTTTATTGTTTTTGCTAAAAGCTTTATTGTGTTACCTTTTACATTTGGAAATATAATGTATCTGGAATTAATTTTTATTTTTTCCATGTGGACCCAACATAGCTTATTTAAAAAAATGCTTTCTCTATAGCATTGCACTGTTATTGTTGTAAATCAGGCCTCCATATTTGTGTGGATCTATTTTGGGATTCTATTCAGCTATCTTGGTCTACTTATGTATCCTTGAGTCAATACCACAGTGTCTGATTTAATAAAACGATTCTTGTTAGCTAGTGGTTTAAGACTTGCAATTTTTTTGCTCCTTTCCAAAATTTCCTTGGCTACATTTAACCTGTTGCATTGCCATGAATACTTATTTTTAATTTTATTTTTATTCAGATGTAATTGAAATATTAAAACAATGTGTAAGTTTAAGGTGTACAACATGTTTTGATACATTTATATATTGCAATATCATTATCACCATAGCATTAGCAAATACCTCTATTTGTATTATTATTATTATTATCATTAGCTAATACTTTTATCTGTATTATTATTATTATTATTATTATTATTATTATTATATTGGGAGAACAATTAAGATCTAGTCTCATCAAATTTAAGGCTTATTATACAGTATGGTTGACTGTAATCATTATGTTGTGCATTAGACCTCTAGGACTTATATATCTAGTTGCAAGCTTGTGCACTTAAATATCTCCCCAATTTTCTTACCCCCAAGTCTTTGGTAACCACCATTCTACTCTCTATTTTTTAGATTCCACTTATGAATGATGTTATACAGTATTTGTCTTTCTCTGTTTGACATCTTGCTTATTATAATGCCTTAAGGTTCGTCCATGCTGACACAAATGGCTAGATGTCTTTTTTCATGGTTGAATAGTGAGTATGTACGTGTGTGTGTGTGAGTGTGTGTGTGTGTGTGTGTGTGTGTGTGTGTGTGTGTGTGTGACATCTTATTTATCTATTCATCCATTGACAAACACTTAGATTATATACATATCTTGGCTGTTGTGACTAATGCTGCAATAAGTATCAGAGTAAAGATATATCTTTGATATCCTATTTTCATCTCCATTGGATATGTACCCAGATGTTGAATTGCTAGATCATGTAGTAGTTCCACTTTTTATTTTTTGTGGACATACTGTTTTCCATAGTAGCTGTACCAATATACATTTCCATTTACAGTGTACAAAAGGTTGTTTTTTTTTTTCTCTGCATCAACATTTTTTTGATGATAGTCATTCTAACAAGTAGGAGATGATATCTTATTGTGGTTTTGATTTGCATCCCCTGATGATTGGTGATTTTGGGTATCTTTTCATGTACCTGTTGGCCACTGAGATGTCTTCTTTGGAAAAGTATCTCTTTAGTTCT
The DNA here is from genome assembly GCA_030015415.1 of Cynopterus sphinx. Taxonomy (NCBI): domain Eukaryota; kingdom Metazoa; phylum Chordata; class Mammalia; order Chiroptera; family Pteropodidae; genus Cynopterus; species Cynopterus sphinx. The sequence goes on along the minus strand of CM057381.1, from coordinate 83,672,948 downwards.
TCTGCTAATTTTTAATTGTTTGTTTGTTTTTGTTATTGAGTTATATGAGATTTTTATATATTTAAGATATTTACCCTTTAGCTGATATGTCATTTGCAAATATTTTCTCCCATTCCATAGGTTGTCATTTTATTTTGTTGATTATTTCTTTTGCTGTAAAGAAGTTTTTTAGTTTGACATAGTCTTACTTACTTATTTTTGCTTTTGTTGCTTGTACTTTGGGTATCATATGAAAAAAAATCATTGCCAATAACAATGCCAAGAAGCTTCTTCCCTATGTATTCTTATAGGAGTTTTATAGTAATAGATCTTATGTTTAAGTATTTAATACATTTTGAGCTAATTTTTATGAGTGGCTTAACATAGGTGTCCAATTTCATTTTTCTGCTTACAGTTGTTCAGTTTTCCTAACACCATTTGTTGAAGAGACTATCTTTTTGAGTTTTCTTGACTCCTTTGTCAAATGTTAGATGACCATGTATGTGGAGATTTATTTCCAGGTTCTCTATTGGTTCCATTAATTTGTGTATCTATTTTTACGCGAGTACCATATTGTTTTGATTACTGTAACTTTGTAGTATAGTTTGAAATCAGGAAGTATGATGCTTCTGGCTTTATTCCTCAGAATTGCTTTGGCTATTGAGGACCTTTCATGGTTCTGTACAAATTTCAGGATTGTTTTTTATATTTCTGTGAAAAATGCCATTGGAATTTTGATAGAGATTGCGTTGAGTCTATAAATGACTTTGGATATTAGGGACATGTTAATAATTAATTCTTCAGATTCATAAGCAGGGAATATCTTTCTATTTATGTCTTCTTCAATTTCCTTTTTTTGCTTTACTTCTGTTTTTATTTAAAAAAAATTTAAATACTTTGTTATTTTTCAATTATGATTGACATACAATATTATTTAATTTCAGGTATACAATGTAGTGATTAGACACTAATCTGACACCATAGTTACTAAAATATTATTGACTATATTACTTATACTATACTTTATATTCCCATGACTCTTTTGCAACTACCAATTTTACTTTTTAATCTCTTCCTCTTTTTCACCTATCTCCCAACACCCATCCTATCTGGCAACCATCAAAATGTTCTCTGTATTTATGAGTTTGTTTCTGTTTTGTTTGTTCATTAATTTTTTTCTTTAGATTTCATATAAAAGTGAAATAGTATGAAATTTGTTTCTTTCTATCTGACTCCACTTAGCACAGTACCCTAGGTCAACCATATTGCTGCAGATGGAAAGATTTTTATGGCTGAGTAATATTCCATTGTATAGATGCACCATCTCTTCTTTATCCATTTATCTATTGATAGACACCCAGGTTGCCTCCATATCTTGGCTATTGTAAATAATGCTACAATGAACATAGGGATGCACATGTCCCTAGAAAGAGTGGATAAATACACAGAACTGAGATTACTGAGTCCTTCTTTGTCTCTTGCTACTACCCTTTGTTTCAAAGTCATTTTGTTTGGTATAAGTATTGCTACTTCAGGTTTTATTTTTCCATTTTCATAAAATATCTTTTCGCATCCCTTTCCTTTCAGTCTGTGTATGTCTTTCAATCTGAAGTTAGTCTCTTGTTGGCAGCATATGTATAGGTCTTATTTTCTTTCTTTCTTTCTTTCTTTCTTTCTTTCTTTCTTTCTTTCTTTCTTTCTTTCTTTCTTTCTTTCTTTCTTTCTTTCTCTCTTTCTCTTTCTTTCTTTCTTTCTTTCTTTCTTTCTTTCTTTCTTTCTTTCTTTCTTTCTTTCTTTCTTTCTTTCTTTCTTTTTCTTTCCTTCCTTCCTTCCTTCCTTCCTTCCTTCCTTCCTTCCTTCCTTCCTTCCTTCCTTCCTTCCTTCTCTTCTCTTCTCTTTTTCTTTTTTCTTTCCTTTTTCTTTTCTTTTCTTTTCTTTTCTTTTCTTTTCTTTTCTTTTCTTTTCTTTTCTTTTCTTTTCTTTTCTTTTCTTTTCTTTTCCTTTCCTTTCCTTTCCTTTCCTTTCCTTTCCTTTCCTTTCCTTTCCTTTCCTTTCCTTTCCTTTCCCTTTTCCTTTCCTTTCCCCTTTCCTTTCCTTTTTCCTTTCCTTCCCCTTTTCTTTTCCTTTTTCCTTCCCTTCCCTCCCCTCCCCTTCCCTCCCCTCCGTCTTCCTTTCTCCCTCCCTCCCTCCCTCCCTCTTTTCTTCTTTCTTTCTATCTTTCTTTCTTTCTTTCTTTCTTTCTTTCTTTCTTTCTTTCTTTCTTTCTTTCTTTCTTTCTTTCTTTCTTTCTTCCTTCCTTCCTTCCTTCCTTCCTTCCTTCCTTCCTTCCTTCCTTCCTTCCTTTTTCTTTCTTTCTTTCTTTCTTTCTTTCTTTCTTTCTTTCTTTCTTTCTTTCTTTCTTTCTTTCTTTTTCTTTCTTTATTTTCTTTTGGTGAGGCAACCCTTGGTTGGCCTAATGGATTGCAAGAACCTTGTAATTGTAAAGAGCTTACAATTCTTTTATTTTTTATTTTTTATGTCTACAGCACCTGGTCTTCCTAGGTGGTCTCCTACCCAAGTACTAACCAGGCCCAGCCCTACTTAACTTCTGAGATCAGACTGGACTGAGCTTGTTCAGGGTAGCATGGCTGTAGATGGGTCTTGTTTTCTTACTTACTACCCTATTTTTTGATTTGAACATTTAACCAATTTACATTGAAAGTAACTGTTAATACATGTGTAGTTATTGCTATTTTATTATTCGTATTTTTGATACGTTCTTCTCCTTCTTCCCCTTCTTCTTAAAGAAGTGCCTTTAATATTTCTTATAATACTGGTTTAGTGGTGATGAACCCCTTTAGTTTTTTCTTGTCTGGAAAGATCTCTATCTGACTTTTGAGTCTAAATGATAGTTTTGCTGGGTAGAGTAATCTTTGTTGTAGGTCCTTGTTTTTCATCACTTTGAATGTTTAGTGCCAATTCCTTCTGGCCTGCAAAGTTTCTGTCGAGAAATCAACTGACAGTCTTATGGGAGCTCCTTTGTAGGTAACTAACTGCTTTCTCTTGCTGATTTTAGAATTTTCTCTTTGTCTTTAACTTTTGGCATTTTAATGATGTGTCTTGATGCAGGACTTTTTAGATTTTTCTTGTTTAGGACTTTCTGTGCTTCCTAGGCTTTTATGTATATTTCCTTCACTAGGTTTGGGAAGTTTTTCATCATTATTTTATTAAAAACAGGTTTTTATTCCTTGACCTCCCTTTTCTCCTTTTGGTACCCCATGATGTAAATGTTAGTACACTTGATGTTCCAGGGGCCCCTTAAATTATACAATTTTGGGGGGATTTCTTTTTCTTTTTGCTTTTTTGATTGGATATTTTCTGCTACCTTATCTTCCAAATCACTGTTTCTATTCACTGTTTCATCTAATCTACTATTAATCTCCTCTATTTTTTATTTAAGTTATTTTATTCTTCATTTCTGAATATATTTTATGTTTTCATCCTCCATTTTTATTTTTCCTATATCTTTGTTGAAGTTCTCACTGAGATCACTGAGAATTAGTATAACTAGTGTTTTGAACTCTTTGTCTGGTATATTGCTTGTCTCTATTTTGTTTAGTTCTTTTTCTTGAGTTTTGTTCTATTCTTTCATTTGGGACATGTTTCTTTCTCTTTTTATTTTGGTTGCCTCCCCGTGTTTGCTTTTATGTTAGGTAAAGTTGCTATATCTCTTAATCTTGGTAGAATGGCCTTATGTAGCTGGTGTCCTGTAGGGGGCCCTGTGGCACAATCTCCCTGGTCACCTGGGCCAAATGCTCCAGGTGTGTTTCTTGTGTGGGTTGTGTATGTCATTTTATTTTAGTTCAGCCTTGGTTGCTGTTTTCAGGTCAATGGGAAGAATTGACCCTCAGGCTGACTGGTTATGAGGACTGGCTCATGCCTACAGTGGGGGAGCTGTTGTGCATGGGTTGACCCTCCAGAAAAGGATTTGCTTTAATAGGGCTCTTGTGCCTACCAAGTCTTCCATTTGAGTGTGATGTTTGTAAAGGTGGTTAGGTGGTGCTGTGGTGTGGTTTGGAACTGGCCATCTGGTGCATTGGTTCTGGGGCCTCTTGGGAAGGAGTCTGTTGCAGGCCAAGTTCAGCTGCTGCCTATGCCCTGTCTCAGGCCATTTGGTTTGAGCTACAAAGTGATCTGCAGATGATTGCCACTTGTACTGGGCTTTGAAGTGCCTGGGAAGGCTAAGCTGTGAACCGGGGCTGGCTGCCACTAATTCTGGGCTTGGCCACTCAGCAAGAGGTACAGGGCATACCAAAGATAGATACTGCTTATTTGGGGTTTGCAAACCTTTAAGAGATTTTAGGAAAGTCTGTAGCATGAATCAAGACAGGCCATTTGTATGAAAAAGCCACTGAAGGTGGCTTGGGTGGTCCTACAAGTTGTGTTGGGTGGGAGCTCAAGGAATCACAAGGGCAGGGTCAAAGGTATTAGTCAGCATTATGGGGACTCAGATATGGTAACTGCCTACAGCTACATACTGTCAGAGGAAGGTTCAACAAGTGAATTATAGATTTTGTCAGCCCGACCCTAACTGTCATCCTGAAGACAGATAATTCATTTCCTTCTTTCTGGCTCCCTTTGAGCTGCTGCTCCAGCTCTGAAGCTCAGAGTAGGTGAGTCCATGTGTGGGCTTTTTAATAGAGGACACCTGGGACTCCAGGTGACCTCCATCTCATTTAGCCACAATCTCTATTAGTTCTCATAGTTATAAGTTATGGGGATTTCTCTTCCCAGCACTGGAACCCTGGGTTGGGGAACCTGGCATGGGGATGGACCCCTTGCTCCTCAGGGGGAACCTCCAAAGCCAAGATAACCCTCTCAGCTTTTAACTGTCGCACATGGGTATGGGACTAACCCATTGAGTGTCTCTATTCCTCCTATCAATCTTGATTTGGCTTCTTATATATGTCCTTAGTTATAAGACTTCTATTTAGCTAGACTTTAAGCAGTCCTCAATGATAATTGCTCTGTAGTTCAGTTGTGATTTTGAGGTAATCATGGTAGGAGGCAAGCACAGTGTTTACCTGCCCCCGCCTTCTTCACTGGAAGCCTCTTTAATTTCTTTCTACAAATTCTTGTAGTTTTCATTGTATACTCTTTAACTTCTTGGTTAAATTTATTCCTAAGTGTTTATTGATTTCCATGCTATTGTAAACAGAGTAATTTTCTTTATTTCTTTTTTAGGTGTTTTGATATTATCATATAGGAATGTGACTGATTACTATATGTTGATTTTATATCCTGCAACTTTACTAAATTTGTTGATTAGTCCCAATAGATTTTTGGTTGGGTCTTTAGGATTTTCTTTATATAAAATTATATCATTTGCAAATAACAATTTTACTTTTTTCTTTCTGATTTGGATGCCTTTTATTTCTTTGTCTTGCCTAATTGCTCTAGCTAGGACTTCTAGTACTATGCTGAATAAGAGTGGTAAGAGTAGATACCATTGCCTTATTCCTGATCTTAGAGAAAAAGCTTTCAGTCTTTAACGATTAAGTCTGATGTTAATTGTGGATATGTTCTATAAGCCATATACATTTTAGAATCAGTTTATCATTTTCTAAATGCAAAATTCTTTAGTTGACTCTCTTTTAAAGATGTTTTTGGATGCCCCAACTAATGATTTCTTATATTTCTCATGGGCTAGAACTACATCACATGACCATCCCTAGCTGTGAGAGAGACTGAAAAATGTAGTAATTTTATATGAACTTATCTTCTGAACAAATTTGAGATTGTCCTAGTAAAAAAGTGGGGGGAGGAGGGTGGCAATGGATATTTGGTAGGCAAATTGCAAGATCTGAATCAGTTGCTAATTTTTCCAAAACTGGTGGGGATGAAGAAATAAGAGAGGAAGTGATTTCTGCTGCCAGTTTGACAAAATCTCAGGGCTTTTGCTGTCACAGTTGGAATTATATTGATTTTGCTCGGGGGAAATGATAATTTCTGTCATTCCCTTGTCTGCTAGGATTGGGCTGACCTGGAATGAAGGCCCTAGCAACTCTTGAACCATGGGTTGGCCCATGATGGTTTCATTGAAAGTATATAGGCCAACAAGGCTTCCCACCACAACCTTTTGTGGTTTGATGTTCTTCACTACTCTGGTTTCATCTACACTGTGATGCAATTTAGGCAAAAATAAGGAGCCTATGTTTGTATACTAAGACCTCAGCCTTCCCATCTTTATTGAAAAGGACCAGGAATGAAAAGTGAGTTGTATTAGTCTGGTTTCTCTGAGAAGCAGACACAAGGTTGGAATTAAATTTGTAAGTATTTTAAAGTAATGCCTATGTGAGAAAAAATGGAGAGGGAGCTGGCAGAGCCATTAGCATATGATGCAAGTCTAACCACAAATAAAGGAGAGAATAAAGAAGGTTGGGTAGAAGTGTCCCTGACCACTATGCAGCCTAAGAAAGTTTCAGCAAGGTTACTGCAGAGTAGCCATTGGCCATCAGAAGAACAGGACTGCCTGACATACCTAGTTATTAGCTACAAGCAGCCTGTGGCAAGTGTGGCCTTGGTTTTCAGAGTTAACAGTTAATTACATTCTATGTAGCTAGAAATCTTCAAGGCACAATTTTATGGCAGGTACAAAACCTTAATAGCTTTTTCTAGAAATTAAAGAGGGTGTTGGATGCCTCTTAGTGAAATGTAGAAATCCAAGTTGATCAACAACTGTTAACAAGAATGACATTAGGAAGGGAGTAAAATAATGATGACTCAAAAGAGAAGAGATTAAGTAAGTACAGTGGAAATCTCCATATTTCTATAATATTAGAATCAAGTGATTTATGAAAAATTTTCTTTTGTTATATTTTGTTATTTGATTAGATCCCATGAATAGGTTTCTTGAAAATTTAAACAAAAACTTTTCAAATAAGTTGATTTCTCAGGTCTGAAAGCCTTAGAAATTTGCCATGTAATGACACAGCAAAAAAAATACTGTGGGGAATCTCTGATCCATGACTTGTTGATGGATGAGCATGCTCTTGTTTTTAAAAGCAGGCAACCTAGGCATATGAGCAAGATATTAGATATCTGAGAATCAACTTTTTGCTTCTAGCTTTATTTTCATTTTCACACTAACAAGTCCTAGAATGGATAAGTACAAGAAATCACCAAAACATTTCTCAGACAGGCATGTCACATCCACAGCAAAAGGACATTCAGACATGACTTATTCTTTTGTCACAATTTGTACTGATAAAGTGACTTAAAATATTTCAAAGTACAATGAAGAAGTTCAATGAAAATTAAGTGAATCTTAGATTTATGTGTTGAACACCTCCATTAGCAGCAGGGCTATAGAAAAAAGGGTGGAAGAAATGCAGTCAGAACAGGTTTTTATTCTGTTTACAAGATTAAGAGATGAGAAAGCTCATGAGCTAATTTTACTTAACTCACCATTTTACTGCTTGAAAGGCCCGGGAGAAGAGGAGGATGTTCTGAGTTATCTATTTTATGATTCTCTCTCTCCATTTATTATAAATAATTTAGCTGATGGATTTCCAGCCATTTCTCTCAAGGAGACAGTTTTCAAAAAAAAATTATCAATATTAGGAAGTTTTCTCAGATCATTTTTATTTTTTCAGATGATTGCTTTTTATCATATGAATTTTCCCAGAACAATCCTAAAATTCTTTTCTTCATTGCATTCACTCTCCTGGGATACCTATAAACTGTTGTTTATCATTTTAGCCTTCCCATCACCTAATTAGGCTCTTCTTTCTTTTCTGATGTGTGGGCAGGTCAAATCCATTGAGAGGATTTTTCACACATATAATTTTATCAATGGCTGTTGGTATCTTTTTTCACTTAGCTCTTGAGAGATCTCATAGCATGTGACCAAGTGACACATTTTAATGATCTCTTCTCAAAGGAACTTTTACAAAAGCAGCAACAACTCTTTGTGTATTTGAATCTATTCTTGCAGCAATTTGAAGCTATGAGCCCTAGTTCTGTGAAATGAAAGACTAGACATCAACACAGCCTACAAGGTGTGGTAAATAAAAAAGCAGCCTTGGGAACATCTTCAGCATACAGGAGAAGTTCCAACACATTTTACAAGAGGAAAATGTAATGCAAAAAAAGGAGCTATTTCAGTCTTCTCCACTGAATACTCTGCTCAAAACTCTCCCTGCCTTCCCTCTAAGGGGGTTAGCAAGGGCAGCTGGTTGCAAGTCTGCAGCTGTTCTTAGTTGTTGATTTTAGCTTTGCAGTGGTCCCTTGTGGGAGGGGATGCCATATCTGCCCCCTGGAATGGACTTACCGGTGTTTAAGAAATGTTTTCTTTCCTGTGGGTTTCTCGACACTCTAACAGATGGGCTATTATGATATACTGGCTTACATGGTCTCTATCTTTTCCTTCCCCCATTCCTCTCATATACAGATGTGATGAAAAAGACCTGCTGTCTGTGTGTGTCTCTGTAATCTTCCTCTCTGTGCTCCCTGCAAAAAGGTAAGATACATTGACAGCAAAAGAGAACATCAGGTGTAAGATCCTTACAAACTTGCTCAAAGAAGGACTAGATATAAATAGGTACCAAATTAAATTGCCATGTTTAAAATGAGTAGATGAGAAATATATATTTTTAAATTTTTGAATAAAAATGCTTCTTGAGTAAAAACAATGAATTCTGGTTTTATTTTGTTTTGTTTCATTTTGTAAGAATAAATATGTTAGAACTTGCATCCTAAATTAGGGTTGGGCATGTATTTATGCTTGTTCTGTTGCTGTAATGATGAGTTTCGTTAGCTGGCTGTGGATGTCACATGTGCAGATACTAGCACATTGAATACACTAATTTGAAAGTATTAATACTAGCATAATACTCACCCATCCTACTTTACCTTAGGATTTGAACAACTAGGGCTCCTTCCCTGGACTCCATGCCTGTTCTGGTTCACCTCTGACTAATCCCCCACCCCATCCTAACAACCCACTGCTAGACTATACTCTGAGACTGACACCTAGACTTTTTTGGCCCTGTGACTACCATGGTGTGCGCACACTGATGTCTGAGAAGTGGCTATATTTCAAGGTGGAATGACGAGGGGACAGAGCCTGCACTTGCTGGCTGGAGTGTCCACATACATCAATGCTCCCCAGGTGTAGGTCAGAGCTGGGCAAGAAAAGAAAGGGGTGCCCAGGCCTGGTCTTAACATGTGTTCTTGCTTGGGTCTTACAAATATTACAGATGGGCCTGTGCTAGCATACTCTCCCTCCTACTGGCTGGTGCAGTACTTCAAAAAAGGCAACTAACCAGGGGTTTTAATTTTAACAGTCAGTTAAATTTCTCACTCATTCTAAATCTAAAGGCAAGTGCACAGGAAATTAGTCTCAACGGAAACAGAAAATGAAACTGACCAGTTTGGTTCCCCTTTTAAGATACATGAATTACCTCCCTCATCAGATAATGCATTTATTTAGATATCAATTCGAATTTTTAAAAATTATTGATATTTTAGTAAAGTACATCCACAGGATTAACAAAAACCTTTTTTGTTGCAGTACAATAAATATCAATCAGTGTTTTAAAAACCCACAAATCATGCGGTCTTGAAAGCTGTTTAGGTTCAGGGTTATGATAATAAGTATAACCACAGCTTCGAGTTCTACTGGTTCATTCAAATACCTGAACTGTTCAACCAAGTAAAAAGCTACACAAATTTATTATAGTACCCAGCCTAGTAAGGGCTCAGTAAATATTTATTGTATTTTAAAAATTGACCCTATGTCTAGAAATACTTGGTCACATTAGTTTGTCGAGTAAGTCAAGATAGAGTGAGCCTAAATCTGTTGGTGTTTCAATGGCACTGAAAGCCAATCCTAGCTTTCAGAGCCAACAGCTCTGATTATTGTAGATTCTTTAATGTGAAGAGAGTGGAGCTAATATTTTCATTTACTGTGCAAGTAGATGCAATAGTGTACTTGTATCAGGGTGATTTGACTCATATCTAGAAAACTTGCCAACTTCAGTCTCAGCTTCATAATAGTTTCAGGGCATTCACTGGTCATCATCCCTTTGATCTTGCATTCACTGGTTTGAACTAGCCTCAGTTAAACAATTCACAATGATTTCTATTAGATTCTATCCAGGAGGGTATGTTATCTTTCTGTGATTGTGGATGATTTGGGAATGATGAAGGAGTTATGTCAGAAGATTGATAGGCTCTGTTGAGGGGCTCTGCTGGCAGCCCAAAGTAGTTCATGAAGTGATGGGAGCTGACTCTTGCTCACTTTGGCCTCTCACTTCTTAGCTCCCACATTGCCTTAAAACATAGCAGGGGTTTCCCCTCTAAGGATCCTATTTTCCCACCTTGAATACCCTAATTCATATGTTATCTGTTCCATTCCTAAGTGGACTTAAATCTCAGTGTTTTTCAAATTGTGAATCTTGGCCCATTAGTGGTTGTTAAATTAAGCTGATGGATCAAATACCACTGAAAAATGAAATAGAATGAGACAAAGTAGAAATTATCAGAGCACATTTTAGGCAGCAGGGAAAGTCTTGGTTTTGAAAAACTTTTGTTTTAGTTATGTGTGTATGAGACAGTTTTGAGCAGTGCTGTAAAATGTATTCTTTACATGGGTTGTAATGAGAAAATGTGAAAAGCACTGACTGAAAGTTGTTTGAGTGTAAATTTTTAAGCATATGACAGGTGTATGAAGGCAGGAAACCTGTGCATAGCCTCCATCACGCCAGGTGGGCAGCCAGCCTCCCACTATATCCTCTCATTGAGGTCATACCTTTTGATGTTGCTCCTTTATCCTTGACTTATAGAGGACCATCATTAAATTAACATACCCTTCAATGAATAATACTTGTCAGGTTGTAAGTTGCTTTTGTCCACTGTATCTCACTTGATTATGGATTCTAGATTTCAGATGTTAGGTTCATTGCAGAGGAGAAGCCAGATTCAACTCCCTGCCTCTAGAAGGCCTCCAGCAAGATATTTTCGAGTTTAGATGATTCACTGTTTATATGGCCAATGCCTAGAAGGGAATATATTTATCTGAAAATATTTCCTGTGTTTGATTATCTTCAAACTTTTGAAGTTATATTGCTATTACTTGACCTAAGTAAGATATGACTGGCCTTATGACATTTCCAGTAACTGAGTGTTGACATTAGAGGGGATGAAACAAACAAGTGGCACTAGCTCTCAAAAATGAAGGAAACAAAAAGATGACTCCTGGTTGCTGGGCAGCTCCATGGAAGCAGGGACAGCCCAGCATTTTATTCCTTGTTGGCTCATGGAGTACTCCACTGAAAATCACAGGCAGACTCAGGCAGCCAGCTATTTTTCAAAGGAGCTGCTTTTTGTAGTGTTATTCTACCACCTTTCCAGGGGCCCAAATATTCCACTCTGGAGACCTGCTATTGCTAACAATTCCATTCTCTTCAATTCATTGCTATTTATTAAAAGCCTACTAATACTATTCCCTTGAGGTTCTATAGAGACAGGGTAGAACTCTTGGATGAAAAGATAGGACTTACCTCTAAGGCATTTGCTTAATGGAATCTATTTGTTTTCAAGACTCTTCCATCAAGTAAGACAGGCTGATGCTAAGGAAAGTGGGAGTCATATTGACTTTGTTGTCTCCATCGAAAGCTCCTTGCATTCACCAAATAATGCCTCAGAGAAATCTTAAGCCCAGAAGGAGTTAAGCTGTATGTCTGCAAACTGCGGCTTTGTTCTGGCAATATCCCATTAGTTTAGGTCATTTCTGATGACTTCACTCTTCTGGTGACATCATCCTCTAGTCTCCTGAAGGTGAATTCATGTGTGATTGCTTCAAAATACTCTCTCTCTCTCTCTGAGTTCCAGGCAATTCCCATTGATATATGGACAGAGTTTGTCTCTCCCAGGCCACAGTCTGGTCTGTGCACTGCATTTGTGCTTACCGTATCATATTACCATGTGGACATTATGTCACTAATTGGCACAGTCCAGTTCAAAGATGAAATATGCTTGTTTCAAGCAAAAAACCAAAAGCTAACATCAACTTGCCCCTGCACCCAACCCCAGGTATAAAATAAAAAGGTTAGAAGGATGATTATACTTTGTTTGATATTTTTGATATATTAATAATTTCGTTATTTTTCTACTTGTTTTTTTCACAGATCCCTTTATGTAGTACCTTTATCATAGTTTTCAGTCCATTATACCAGTAACTCTTGAAAATGTTTGGTTATGGATGGCACAAATTAAATTGAAGACCTTGAAGTAATTTAGTTTAGCTTTGTTCTAAAATATCAAGTCTGTGAACTAAAGTAACCTGTTTACCTTCTAAGATTACTTCCTTTCCTGTGCCTTTGAACTGTCATCAAAGAATAAAAAGTGAACAGAAAAGCAGCCTGGGCTTATTGAACAGATGCCATAAGTTGGCTTTGGCCAAGATAGCTTTGGGGAGCACTTGCCCAAAGGAGTGCAGATGCATCTAGGGATCGTGGGATATGGGCTAGAAGGGTTCCCAAAATTTGTCTAGTCTTAGGCTAGTGTAAGCATATTTTATGTCCCCTCCTGCTCTTCTTTTATCTACAGAGCTGTAGTAACACTCAATTATGTCACCAGGGATTCAGAATGTCATGGTCCTCCCTGAGCTCTGTAAACCCTTTGTGGCCCCGGCCCCGGCAGGAAGGGAATATGCTCTGCCTAGGGTTCTAGCTTCTCAGCTGGGACCTGGGCCAAAATAGGAAGAGGAGAGAAGCCTTTCTACAGAGAAGCAGAATCCCCACCCCATTTTCAGGATCCCATGTATCCATTTCTTCTTTTGATTAATGGCTTTTGGCAGGTAACAATAGCTTCTGATGTACAGATCCAGCAGGGTACACACTGGGGTACAAAATCACGTCAGGAAAATCTCATACTAACTTGGTATTTTAAAAGGAGAGACTGGTGTTTAAATAAGCCGCTACAATGCCACTCTCACTGTTTATCTTCTTTTTTATATCAAAGGGCAAGAAAGAAATGAATAGAGCTATTGACCCTTACAGGTGTAAAAGCACATTTTTCATATAGTCATGACTATTGGTATTCAGTTTTGGGGTCAGTGCACAGACTACAGGGATACTGAAGAGATATTCTTCCCTTTTCCCTCTTGTTCTTCATAAAATAAATTTAGAGCCTTTGATATTTTTCTGAGGAAGGAAATAAAGTACCTGGATAATTTGCAAATATATTGTTAAAATCAGAGATGATCAGGCTTTCTGAGTTTTATATCTGTTTTAGTTGAAAATAGGGGCGAGGGTCATAGCTTGGCCACATTGGAGGAAAGTGATGGAATCTCAGCCCAGAATGCTGGCACTGCTATCACTTATTCCTGCTCAGGTGTACAAAGATATCAGAGTTCTTTAATGTCTAGTATGAGGTAAAGCAACTTTCTTTCTCCTCTTGCTGCATCTCCAAACACATTATCAATGCTCTTATCTTTCTTGGTTGCGTACAGAAAAAAAAATAGCAGAAAGAATAGAAATATCCAAAAACCTAAGTAAAATAAGTGAAATAAAAGAATTCTTCTCTCGTGCCCAAATTCTTACTTGATCTCTTTTAGCAGCATGCATGTTATATAGGCATACACTTTGTACATGCTCATGCTTACCCAACTCACACCACCAAGAATTCCTCCATAGGAACTGGAATTTTCCACTTCCATGCTTCCTGCAAGTTCCTTGATAATAAGAAGGTAGAGCCTTCTTACTGGCTGAAAAGACCGGAGAAACTCTTTCTTTCTATAGTGAGATGCCTCATGTGGACTGTTGGGCTACAGTTTAATTTGGGGATGAAACTAATGGTGGATTTCTGCCTATCTGGAGAGGAGGTATTGTTGTAATAAGAAGCCCAACACTGGATAAGCCATGTGTCTTTTCCACTATTGGTCCCTGGAGAGGGAATACTTCCTTACTGTTTCTGAGGAGGTAGAGAGATGTTTGCTTTTGTAGATGGAGGGGAAAGGCTGGCAGTATATGTAGCAAGCTAGGAAGTTTGTGGAGAGTATCATTACTTTGGTGATGGCATATATCACTTTATTTTTATTGAATCTTGCTTTCTGCAAACAAGCAGGTTCTTTAATGAGTATGCCTTGCTGTTAATTTCTGAGCACTTTTCCTTGGGATGGGATTGTTAAACCACCAACCAGGCACATTTCCTCCAGTTTGTGATCAGAAGTTTACTTCATAATGTCCAGTTGCCCCCATCGTCAGTGGGGAAAGTCTTCCACGAGGTTAGGCTCATGTCAAACTTATGCCACACTCAGAGCCAGCAGTGCCATAACATTGAATGCAGACTAGGGAGGATGCTGGTGGCTGGAAGTAGAGGAGAGAGGGAGCTTGCCCACTAAAGGCTGATGTGCATGTGTACATCCACCAAAGGATATGATGGGAACACTTATATTAGCTGACCTGTCATTGAAGCTCTACCACCTACTATCTGGGTGACCCATAGCCCCATGCAAGATGTTTATCATTTGTCTTGGGACACTGGCTCTGAAGAGAAAAAGTTCTTGCTGGAGCTATCAGCACCTACAGCCACTGGGATGATCAAACTGATGTAGTTGGTGCTCACTAAGTTGGTTTAATTAATGAAAAACCAGTATGGCCAAAAAAATTTTTTTTGAGAAGTCTATTCTATCTAGAATGTCAGCTGAGGAGCTCTTGATTATGTGTCATCAGACAAGTCCTCACCTGCTCCCTGCAGCCCTCCTGACCAAGTTTCTTTGAGTTTGTAATCTGGTCTGAGGCTAGACGTATCATCTGATATGACATTCCCACCCAGGACTAATCCACCGCAAGATGACCTCTGGTTAGCCATAGTAGCCACTAAAGCCTGTAGGCTCCTTGAATCCTGGGACACTCATATCTCATTATGGCACTTTGTATCCTGAGCCTAGAGCAAAACCTGGCAACACACAGGCACTCAGGAACTATATGATTAATTGAATTGTTGAAATCACCTAAAAATTTGTTGGCTAAAATAAACCCCAAACATGAAAACAGAAGGCTATAGATAAAATGTTTTTCAGTGATTCTAACAACACAAAACATGCAGTTCTTTGAAAGGACCTGTCATGATATACATTATAAATCCACTTATTATTCTTCCATTTGGCAGGTTTTAATAGTGTGGTCATGGAGTGGGGTTCTAAAAAGGGATAAATATAAAAGGAGAGAATTCACTACTTTCTCCAAAATGGGGGATCTTAATTATAGCATCTTGTTGGTCTACTGTTTAACCTTCCTCCTTCCTTTTAAGGAATTCAAGGAGGTACCTTCCATAGAGGTGGCTTCTCAGATGATCTTTTTCTTGTAACATATTCATCTTGCTTCTTTTTGACAAAGATGCAATACCACTTGTTTGTTTTCTCCACACAATTTTTAATATTAACTCTATTTATTCTCTCTGCCACTCTCTTACTCCTCTGCCCCCCCCCCCCACTACTCTGCATTGTGTTGGGATTGCTCCATGAGGATAGTGATAATACTTGATTTGCTTACCACTGAAACCGCATCACCTTGCCCAATGCCTGGATCATAGAAAATGTTATTTAATGAATGAATTGGTAATGAATGAATTGGTAATGAATGATGATTAGTAAAAACACAGGACTTCCTGCCCTGGCTTGATTTATTGCACTGAATCCTGACAACTATCAGCACACGTGAAAAAACAATTTTAAGTCAATTCTCTACTGGATCTAGTTTTGGCAGTGTGTGATTGGTGTTTGGCCAACAGCTCCTCATTGTAGGCATTACTCACACATAAGCCATAGAAGCCTGCCCAGAGAAATCTATTTTTTTTTAAATTTAGCATTGTAAAGATTTTGGAATATTACATACATAAAAACTGCACATGGCTAATATGTACAGCTTAATAATTTATCATAAAGCAAATGTTTATTGAACTACCACTCAAGTCAAGAAATAGAGGATCACCAACATCTCAGAAACCCACTTCTTTCCCCTTCCCAACCACCAACTCCTTTCTTCTCATACAGGTAACCACTGTACTAAATTTTGTTGTAATACATCCTTGCTTTTCTTTATATTTTATCACTTAAAAATGTCTGTATCCAAGATGCTAAGATTTAGTTAATTAGTTAGTTAGTTAGTTAGTTAGTTAGCTTGTTTATTTATTTATTTATTTATTTATTTATTTATTTATTTATTTATTATATAAATGGAATCATATAATATATATGTGTGTGTACCCTCTTTGGCACTGTTACCTTATGGGATCATCCATGTTGTTGTGAGTAGGTATAGTTCATTTATCTTTTTATCACTGTGTTGTATTCTATTATATGAATATACCATAATTTTTTTAATCTATTCTACTATTGGACTTTTTCCATTTTGCCTATTACAATCAATATTTCTTTAACATTCTTCTTAACATTATTGCATGTATATCTTGGTGGAATTGATGAGCCATAGGACACGAATATCTTCAATTTTGGTAGATAATGCCAAACTATTTTCTGAAACGGTTGTACTAAAATTTTTTCCCATCACATATATAGAGTTTCCACTAGCCTACATTTTTTCCAGTATTGATATTGTCAATCTTTTTAAGTTTAGTAATTCTGGTGAGCATTTCATTGTGGTTTTATTTTGCCTGTCCTGACTACCTATGCAGTGGAGTATCTTTCCATTTGTAGGTTAATCATTTGGATATTAACTATGGAAGGTGCCTTTTCAAATTTCTTCTTTATATTTTTTCTACTGGGTTATTTGACTTTATCTTCAAAGTTGAGATATTGATGGAGATTTCATAGAATCAATATATCAGTTTACAGAGAACTTATGTCTTTACCATATTAAGTCTTCAGATCAAGGAACAATTTCCCTCTCTGTCTTATAGACTTTTATTTCTTTCAATAATGTTTGGGTTTTCTGAGTTAAGTTTTATATATGGTTTAAGTTATGTATTGAATTTTTTTTTTGTATGGAGATGACCAATTGTTCTGGCACCATTTGTTCATTTGTTAAAAAGGCTCTTGTTTCTCTAATGAATTGACTTTGTACCTTTGTTGAAAATCAGTTGTTTATATATGTTTGCATCTATTGCTGTTCTATTGCAGTGATATCTTTGTCATTCTTATGTCTATACCTCACTATGTTGGTTACTATGATTTTATAATTCTTGAAATCAGTTAGTGTAATCTTCCTACTTTGCTCTTTTTTTGAAGTTGTTCTGGCTACGTCAGGTCTTTTGCATTTTCATATGAATTTTAGAATCAGTTTGTCAATTTCTACCAAAAAAAAAAAACTGAGATTTTGATTAGGATTGTGTGATGCATTTATAAATCAACTTAGCAAAATCTGACATCTTAAAATTATTGAGTCCTCCAATCCATGAAAAAGATATATCTATCCATTTATTTTGACCTTCTTAAATTTTCTCAGCAATGTTTTATTATTTTCCTAAGTATTTCATATTTTTAACGTTATTGTGCATGGTTTTAAAAAAATTAATGTGTGATTATCTATTACTTATATGTAGAAATATAAATAGTTTTTGTGTATTGATACTGTAATACTAGTTCATCCTTGCTGTATTAGCTCACTTGTTAGTTCTGGTTATATTTTTTGTACATTTCATCAGATTTTCCACCCAGATGAATATCTCATCTTCTTCTTTTTACTTCTCTCTTCTCAATATTTATGCCTTTAATTTTATGTTTCTTCCCTCATTGCACTGGTTTTAACCTTCACTGTAATGTTGAATAAAAGTGATCAAAGTAGACATCTGTGCCTTCTTCCAGATCTTAGTTGGAAGGAGTTCGGTTTCTGACTATTAAGTTTAATGTTGGCTTTAGCTTTTTTTATAGATAATCTTTGTCTATTTGAGGTAGTTTCCTTCTATTCCTTGAATGCTAAGAGTTTTTATCAGAATGGACATTTAATTTTGTCATATACTTTTTATACATGTATTGAAATTATATATGTTTTTTTTTTTTGTTAATGTGGTGAATTACAATGATAGATTTTTAAATATTAAATCAGCTTTGCATTCCTGGGACAAAACTAACTTGGTATCGTTAGATCTGATTTTCTAAAATTGTATTTAGAATTTTTATATAGTACTCCCCTCTTATTTCTGGTAAATACATTGTAAGACCCCCAGGGGATGCCTGAAGCTGTGGATTGTACAGAACTCTATACATACCATGTTTTGTTCTATACAAACATATCTATAATAAAGTTTAGACTATTCTTGCACTTTGGGGCTATTATTAAGTAAAATAAATGTTACCAGAACACAAACATTGCAATGCCATGACAGTCAATCTGATAATCAAGACAAGTCAACCTGATAACCAAGTGACTAATGAGAGGGGAACGTACACAATGTGGATATGCTGGGCAAAGGGATGAGTCATGTTACAGGTGGGACAAAGTCAGATGGCTCAAGATTTCATCACAAAACTCAGAAAAGATTACAATTTAAAACTTATGAATTGTTTATTTCTGGAATTTTCCATTTAATATTTTTGGACTGAGGTTGACAGCAGGTACCTGAAAACATGGAAAGCAAACTGGGGTGCTAATGTATTTATATTTATCAAGAATATTGGATTGTAGTTTTCTTTTCTTGTAATTTCTTTGGTTTTGTTATCAGTGTTATGATGGCTTTGCAAAATGAATTGGGAAACATCCCCTCATTTTAAATTTCTGATAGAGTTTGTATAGAAATGGTTTCATGTCTTCCTTAAATGTTTAGTTAAATTTACCAGTGATGCCATTTGGTCCAGGAGCTATCTTTGTAGAAAGGGTTTTAACTATGAATTTAACTTCAGAAAATATAAGACTATTCCTGAGTAGCCTATTTATCTTTGTGTGAGTTTTGATAGTTTGTATCTTTCAAAGAATTTGTTCATTTCATTCAAAGAATTTATTCATTTCATTCAAAGAATTAGTTCATTTCATAAGGCTGTCAGAGATTCATTGGCATACGGTTTTTATAATATTCCTTTCTTTTCCTTTTAATATCTGTGGAATCTATACTGATGTTCTCTCTTTGCTAATACAATTTGTCTTCTCTTTTTTTCTTTATTAGTCTAGGTTTAAGTTTGTCAATTTTATTGAAATTCTCAAGGAACCAACATTTATTTTCATTAATTTTCCCGATTGTTTTTTTTAAAACTATTTTATAGATTTCTCTTCTGATATTTTTTACTTTCTTACTTTGGTAGATTCTTAAGTTAGAAGCTTTATGCCATTGATTTGATACTTTTATATTGTAGATGTTAGGGCTATAGATTTCCCTTAAAATTATTGCTTTAGCTACATCTCAAACTTTTTGATATATTGTTTAGTCATTTCATTCAGTTCAAAGTACTTTCTAATTTCCTCTTTGCTTTCTCTTTTGATCTATGGATTAGTTACAAGTATTTGTCTGGTTTCTGAATAACTGAATCATTTTTTTGAGATAATTCTGTTATTGATTTCTAATTTAATTCCATGGTAGTCAGAGATCTTACTTTGTATAACTTGCATCTTTTAAAATTTATCGAGGCTTCTTTTATAGCCATGTCTATCTAGTTGATGGTCTGTATCTACTTGAAAAAAAATGTGTATTTGCTTTTCTAGGGTGGAGAGTTTCATAAATTGATTAGATCAAGTTGGTTGTGTTTTTCAAATCTCCTATATTCTTACTGGTTTTCTCTGTATTTATTCAGGCAATCATTGAGAGAAGGTATTGAAATCTCTGGCTATAATTATAGATTAGTTTTTTTTCCCTTTTTAGTTCTTTCCTTATTCACTTTTGAGTTCTGTTATTGGGTGTATAAATATTAAGATTGCTATGTGGTCCTGAGGAATTGACTACTTTATCATCTTTATTCCCAGAAACATTATTTTCTCTAAAATTTACCAGTCCACATATTAATGTAGCCACTCCAGGTTTTTAAAAATTCGTGTTACTTTGATATAACTTTTTCTTTAAATCTGTTTGTGACTTTGTGTATACAATGTGTTTGCTGTTGGAAGTGTATAGTTGGATTTTGCTTTTCTTAAATCAGATCATAACATCTGTGTCTTTTAATTGAAATTTTTAGGCCATTTGTATCACAGCTATTGATATGGTTAAGTTTAAATCTATCACTTTGCTCCATTTCTTTTATGTTCCATTTCTTTGTTCCATTTCTTTGATGTTCCACTTCTCATTTATTGTTTTTTTTAATTAAATATTTTTTATGATTTTATTTCCTTTCTTGAGTTATTTTCATGGTTCCTTTATTTTGGAATTCATACTTATCACTTTCTATTTTTTTTATCATATTGAACCACTTAATATATAGTATTCTATTTATTTTCTCATGGCTTTTATACTATTGTCACGCGTTTTGCTTAACCACATATGATAAAACCATAATATCTTATTATTTTTGTTAAAACCAAGAATTATGTTTCACAGAAATTAAATACAATTGGAACCATTTTATCTATTTAACCACATAGGTACCATATACGATGCTCTTCATTTTTTTTTTTTTTTGGTAATTCCATATTTCCTTTGCCTCAAGAACTTCCTTAACATTTCTGCTGGTGCTAAACTTGTTCAAATATATGTGTCTGAAAATGTCCTTTGCTAACTTTTAAAAATAATATTTCACTAGGTACAGAATTCTAGCTTAATAGTTTTCTTTTCTTTTTGCAATTTTCTACTTTTGACCATTTCCCCTACCCTCCTCCTCCTGGTAAAAACCATTCTATTCTCTGCTTCTATGAGTTCAACTTTTTAAGAATCCACATATAAGTGAGATCATGCAGTATTTCTTTTTCTACCTGGCTTATCTGGTTCACTTATTAGACCTTTACTGAAGCCCTGTTACATGTTTAATCTTGTGTTTGACATTAGTTATACAAAGGTCCCAGACTTCAAGGATCTCATAGTTTCATAAATGGAATAGAATAGGAGTAAAAGAATAAGCCAAAGAGAAGTAATGGAACAGAGGAGAACATAGAATGAAATAAAAATAACCTCTAATACAATTTGGTTCATGTTTAACAGAGGCATTGAAGAA
The DNA here is from genome assembly GCA_030015415.1 of Cynopterus sphinx. Taxonomy (NCBI): domain Eukaryota; kingdom Metazoa; phylum Chordata; class Mammalia; order Chiroptera; family Pteropodidae; genus Cynopterus; species Cynopterus sphinx. Next base: position 83,651,896 of record CM057381.1, on the reverse strand, counting down.
TGTATGTACGTGGATATATATGAATTTATACATATGTATGACATACCATATGTGTCATATATCACACATATAATATATGTGGATATATCCCATTTCTTTTATTCATTCATCAGTGGAAGCATGGGTTGTGTTTATAACTTGCTGTTGTGAATAATGCCACAAGGAACATGGGAACACAGATATCTTTTTGAGATACCGATTTCATTTCCTTTGAATATTTACCCAGAAATGTGATACCTAGATCAGATGGTAGCTCTGTTTTTAATTTTTTTGAGGAACCTCCGTAGTTTTCCATAATGGCAGTACCAATTTACATTCCAATCAACCATTTATAGAGGTTGCATTTTCACCATAGCTCCATCAACATTTGTTATTTTTTTGTCTTTTTGATTATTAGCCATTCTAACAGCTGTGAGGTGATATTTCATTGTGGTTTTGATTCAGATTTCTCTGATTATAGATGCTAAGTATCTTCCATGTATCTGTTGGCCATTTGCATGTCTTCTTTTGAGAAATGTTTATTTAGGACCTTTGATGATTTTTAAATCAGGTTATTTGTTTTCTTGCTATTGGGCTAAGTTTCTTATATATTTTGACTATTGATCTCTTATCAGATGTGTGATATGCAAATATTTTCTCCCATTTCATAGGTTGTCTTTTCACTTTGTTGATTGTTTTCTTTGCTGTGCAGAAGCTTTTTAGTTTTATTTAATCCCACTTGTCTATTTTTGTTTATGTTGCTTGTGCCTATGGGGTCAATATCCAAAAAAATCATTGCCCACATGAATATCAAGAAGTTTTTTTCCTTATGTCTTTTTTTCTGATACTTTTATAGATTCAGAACTTACATTTAAGTCTTTAATTCATTTTGAGTTGATTTTTATATCCCACATATAAGAGATATCATGTGATTTTTTAACTTTTTCTGTCTGGCCTATTTCACTTACCATGATTATCTTGAGGTCTATTGATGTTGTTGCAAATGGCAGGATTTCATCTCTTGTTTTGGCTGAGTTATATTCCATTATATTTATGTGCCACAACTTCTTTAGACAATCTATTGTAGGATTCTTCAGTTGCTTCCATGTTCTGGCCACTGCTGCTTTGAACATCGGTGTACAAATATCTTTTTGGATATGGGTTTTCAAGTCTTTGGGGTAAATACCCAGTAGAGGGATTGCCAGATCATAGGGTAGATCAATTCTTAGTTTTTGGAGGAACCTTCATACTGCTTTCATAGGGGCTGTACCAACTCACAGTCCGCAGTGTATGAGGGTTTCTATTTCTCCGGATCCTTTCTAGCATTTGTTATTACTTGTCCTGTTGATTATAGCTTTTCTAACAGGTGTTAGATGGTATCTCATTGTGGTTTTGATTTGCATTTCCTTAATAGCTAGTGATATTGAGCATCTTTTCAAATATTTGTTGGCCATTTGTATGTCCTTGAGGGAGAAGTGTTTTTTCAGGGCCTCTGCCCATTTTTTGATTGGATCATTTGTGTGTTTTTTTTTTGTTGTTGTTATTGAGTTGTATGAGTTCTTAATATATTTTGGATATTTGGCCCTTACCAGAGGCTTTGCTTGAAAATATATTTTCCCATTTGGTTGGTTGTCTCTTTTTTACATTGTTGATGATTTCTTTTGCTGAGCAGAATTTTTTTTAGCTTAATGTAGTCCCATTTATTTATTTTAGCTTTTACTTCCTTCCCTTGCTTTTGAGGTCAAATTCATAAAATCCTCTTTAAATCCAAGGTCCTTGAGTTTAGTTCCTATATTTTTTCTATGCATTTTATTGTTTAAGGTCTTATATTTAGGTCCTTAATCCATTTTGAGTTAATTTTGGTGTATAGTGATAGATAATAGTCTAGTTTTATTCTTTTGCAGGTGGCTTTCCAGTTTTCCCAAAACTATTTATTGAAGAGGCTTTCCTTTCTCCACTGTATGTTTTTGGCTTTTTTGTTGAAAATTATTTGCCTATGTAAATATAGATTTACTTCTGGACTCTCAATTCTGTTCCACTGGTCTGTGTGTCTATTTTTCTGCCAATGCCATGATGTTTTGATTGCTGTTGCTTTGTAGCGTAATTTGAAGTCAGGCAGACTAATGCCTCTAGCCTTGTTCTTTTTACTCAGGGTGGCTTTGGCAATTTGGGGTCTTTCATGCTTCAATACAAATCTGATGATTTTTTTTGTTGGTGATTGTATTAAATTTGTATAATGCTTTAGGTGATATGGTCATTTTTACTATGCTGATTCTTCCAATCCAAGAACATGGAATATCTTTCCATTTCTTTGTATCTTCTTTGATTTCTTTTAATAGGGTCTTGTAGTTTCATTATATAGGTTCTTTACATATTTTGTTAAATTTATTCCTAGGTATTTTATTCTTTTTGTTGCAATTGCAAAAGGAATTATTTTTTCTACTTTTTCTGACACTTCACTATTAAAGTATAGGAATGCTATGGATTTTTGAATGTTGATTTTGTATCCAGAAACTTTACTGTATTTGCTTGTTTCTAGCGGTGTTCTTGTGGAATCTTTAGTGCCTTAAATTAAAAAAAAAATTTTTAAAGCTGTTTTCCACTGTCTTCTTGCTTGCATATTTCTAACAAGAAAATTTCTGTCATTCTCACCTTTTCTTCTCTGTACTTAATATGTCTTTTTTTACCTATCAGTGGTTCTGACCAATTTGATTTCGATGGGTTTTGGTGTAGTTCTCTTTATATTTCTTTTCCCTGGGGTTTGTTGAACTTTTTGGTTATAGATTTATGATTTTATCAAATTTAGAAAACTTTTGACTATTATATCTTTGGCATTATTTTGACATTATTTTCCTTGTCTCCTCTTTCTACTTTTCATTGAAGACTCCAGTTTTACACACACACACACACACACACACACACACACACACACATATGTGTATATGTGTGTGTGTGTGTGTATAAATATATATATAATTAGACTGTTTGAAGTTTTACCATAGCTCACTAACACTCTATTATTATTATTTTAAGTCTTTTTTTCTCTGTGTGTTTTATTTCAGTGACATTTTCTTCTGTAATGTCTTATCTGATGGTAATTCTTTCCAGTATAGTTTTCATCTTTACAAGTTTGATATGGGTTTTGTTAGTAGCTTCTCTGTCTCTTCTTAATTTTTTAAATACATGTAAAACAGTCATAATATTGTTTTAAATGCTTGTCTGTCAGTTTTAATATCTACATCAATTTGGAATTAATTTTGATTTGTTGATTTTTATCTCAACGTTTTTCTGTTTCTTTGCATGCCCAATATATTATTGATAGAGTAGAAAACATTGTAAATTTTACATTGCTGGGTTCTGGTTATTTTTTTTTTATTTCTATAAATTTTTTGAAGTTTGTTCTGGGATGGGATGCAGCTAAGTTACTTAGAAATTGATCCCATTAAATTTTACTTTTAATATTTGTCAGGTGGGAGTCAAACTATTTTTAGTTTTGAGCTAATTATTTTCTGCTACTGAGATAAGAACTTTCTGAGTATTCCACTTAATTTTTGTAAATTATGAATTTTTTCTAAACTGCTTAATAGGAATAATAATTTTTCCTGTCCTTTTCTGAATTTCAAGTACTGTTTCTGTAAATTTTTCAGATAGTTTTTCCCTGGCTTCTGCTAGTTTCCTCGCATGTATATACTGATGAGGACTCTGCTGAATATACAAGGGAGACCCACTACACATGTCCAGATTTCTTTACCTGCAGTTTTTTCTTTCCCCTTTGTCCTTCCAACTTCACTCATGTTGGTTTTCCTAAACTCTTAGCTGCATCTTTTCACCATGGGGAGTCTTCTGGACTACATGTGAGTACCCCCTTCCCGTGTCATGGCCTAGTGTTATTGTAGGGGTCTTCTCATTCTTTCTCAGTCCTATGACTTCTCTTGGGTTCTATTCTAATAATTGTTCAATGACAAGTTAACTTTCTTATGCTATCAAACTATATATACGTATGTATGTATGTGTGTATGTGTGTGTGTGTGTGTGTGTGTGTGTATGTATATAAATTCAGTTTTTCTGACTTTTGTGTGGTAAAAGGTTTGATAATAATTACCATTGGCAATTATTAGAATAAGAAGCCCCCCAAATTTTAATTTTAACCAAGTGTTTTTCAGAGGTGTGAACAGTTATTTCAGGTCTGGTGTAGTCCTCAGGTAGAGTCTAAGTGGGATATGGAGTTGGTCATCTGGCACATCATATGGTTCTGATGGAAGAGCCTCCTGGATCCCACTCCCATGGTGAAGACAGAGAAGATGCTTGAAAGGATGCTAATCTAAGGGGAGAAGGAGTCAGATGAGATGAGTTTGACTTAAGAACTGAACCTTGGTTATCAGAGAGGAGGAGGAATGAGGTATGGTGTCAGTCATTCATATTTCTTTTCTGTCACTCTGCCATGGAATTATGAAGAGATGCTTAAGAGAGAGAGTTGACTGTATATTAAAAAAGAGCGCATTTTTACTAAAAATTCTGCAGAAAAATGGGGCCAGAAGCCCTTCATCAGCAGATGGGAGCAAACACTAGATATATATGAGTTGTCACTGTTAATATGACCCTTTAAGCACACCCTGGCTGATAAGGCTTAGAGAAATCAGGTTACAAAGGGGCTGAGTCAACCTAAGTCCAGCTGAACCTTTATAGAGCTTCATTAATTGAAGGAGTCCTTGGTGCAAGCCTGTTGTTCATCAGAAACTAGCCTTGGGGAAGAAACTCATTTTTTCTTGACTCCAGAATGTCTATCAGAAGGTGATGCTCTTGCCTGGGACTGATATTTTTCTGGGCATACGTAGGGCCAAGTTTGTTGAAACTTAATCTGTTAGAATTGCCTGGGGGGCAATTTGTCAGTAACCTGTAGGTATTGAGAAGATATCAAAAGATTAATACAATGCATAAAGTGAAAATCAAGTAGTGGAGGTAGTGAGTGGGGAAACTATTTCCAGAAAGCATAGCCATAGTTTGTAAGATGAAATCTATATTTCACTCAATAGAAGGTACAAATCTGTATTGCATTAACTCTACAATTCTAACCAAAACAAAGACAGGATGGCAAATATTTAAACAGTGATTAAAACATTGCCCAGGCAATAGGAAATGTCTGCTCTTGCCAAATGTTTGCTTGGATGAAATGAAATAAATGAGGGGCACACAAACCATGTTTTCCTAGTTGCTTTCAGGACCCTTCCTGGCATGGGGCAGCACCCTCAGTCATAACTTGAGTCTTATGGGTCCCACTGGAACAAACCTAATGCAGAAGAACTCTGAAAACTATTAATGGCTAAAAGGGCATGTAACATATATTTTTCTTTTAACATATTTTACATATATATGGCAGGGTGCAATCAGAGAAGATTTTCCTACCAGAAGTTTGAATACTTAATTCAAAACAAACAAACCAATATTGATTTAGTAGTATAATTCCCTCTACCCCTTAATTTGGCTCTTTGCCAGCTGTTAGACTAATTGCAGGGGTGGCAGCCTAAGACTCTACAGCCCTTGAGAGAAACTTGAAGAAAACATTGCCATTACTAATTATAGTGATGCTGTGACTGAAAGTAATATTCGGTCCTTTGAAAGACCTAAAATGATATGATGGCACAGAAGCACCTGAGTACACTTCATAAATCTATATTCAACTAAAGTTGAACATTGCTATCATGTCATAAGTGACACTGAACTGTTCTCATTTCAGCTCTAAGTCAGGATGACCACAACTGTGATTAAATCCCACTTAGTCATCTTGAAAGTGAAGCTGTTTGGTCTGTTGGCACAATGTAGTGGTAATACTTCTGTATTCTTTTTAGTCAGGCAGATGGCTTGGTGACTTAATTAATATCAGTAAATAGCATTCACTGTCACATTCTCAGCACTGAGCTATATACTGCAGGTGAGCAGCCAAGAGAAGAGGCAGTGTTATGAGTTGAATTATAATCCTCCAGAAAAAGTATATTGAAGTCTTAACCCCCAGTACCTCAGAATATGATCTTAAGGTCATTGCAGATTTAATTGAGATGAAGTCATAGTGGAATGGAGTGGACTTTTAATCCAATATAACTCATATCTTTGTAAGAAGACAGCCATGTGCAGAGACACTTAGAGAGAATGCCATGTCTCTATGAAAGTGGAGATTGGAGTTATGCAGTTGTGCCTTTGCAAGCCAAGGATTGCTAAAGATTGCTGGCAAGCTGCCAGAAGCTAAGAGAGAAACAAAGAAGATTCTCTACTACAGGTTTCAGAGGCAATGTCTTGCTGAAACTTTGATTTTGGACTTCTGATCTCCAGAAGTTACTTGGCTCGTGGCACTTTGTTACAACAGCCCTAGCAAACCAACACAGTAAGGAATGCCTCTTGTCCTTCAGCAGCATGGGACCTAGTGGTGGACATGTCATATCCACAGTGTATAATCTGGCCTAAATGGCCAAGTCTTTCTCCTCCCACCATGCAGAGTACATTCGTCAAGTAGTATGAACTAGCATTGGCTTAATAGATATCCTCTTTATTGCTAGTGGGCCAACAAAAGTATAGACTAGGTTGGTTATATAGGTAAAAAGGAATTTGAAATGCTGAATGTTAAAGCCAAGGATCCAATGGTTAATTATTCCACATCCAATATAACTATATTAACTCAAGTAGCTGTTTTAAAACCCAAATGACTAGAACCCTAACAAAACATTCTTTTAATATGCTAAAACAGAGATTCAGACTCTCTAAATTTGCAGAGTTAGTAGAAATTTAGATGTAGCACCAGCCTAGCAGTCCATTCCAGTCTTTCATAGCATAAAAACAGAATGCTTGGTCTCATGTTCATGGTGGGGGCACTCTATGAAGTTCTGGTATTTCCAGGTGGCTTTCTGCCATATGAAGACTGTATCGACTTTCTAAAATGAATATCTCACTGTGCCACTTCTTGTGTACAGCCTTTTAGTGTCTCTGACTGCCTACAGAATCAAGTCTAAGTATGACGTTTTAACAAGCCTCCATGATCCTTCCCGCCTCTGTTCTCCTCTCTTGCATACTCTCCTTTTAATTTTTACAACTGGCTACACAAAATTACTTGTTTCCAACACCCAGAGTGCTGCTAGAGACAGAAATGCTGTAGACCAGTATGACTGCCAAAGTATTTACTGCGCAGGTATCAAATGAGATTGGAATGGATGTGACCAAATCAGAATGTACTTTAGAAGTGAATAGCATGGCCCCCATTACCAGAAACATCAGTCCTGGTCAGGGGAGCTTTGAGGAACAAAAGTTCCTGGGGACTGGGGCCACCTCACAACATTCTGGGGAGGAGATGGGACTCAGACTGAGCCTGGAATGGTGAGAAGGGAGAGAGGAGCAGGAGTAATTAAGTTGGTTTCATGATATAAGTGGAGTTCTTGGATGATTATTCTGATAGCTGTGTGTAGAATAGAGGAGAGAGAGAATAAAGAAAGAAAACTGGGGAGGACGCTGTTCAAGGAACTGAGGTATGAGGTGAGGCAAGTGGAAGACACAACACTGGAGAGAGAAAGGCTTATGAGAGAGGGAGAGCTGTGTGGGGTGGGGCCAGTAAGTAACTCCACACCTACTGCCAAAGCATTTCTTTCTTACCAAAATTGTTCAGATGTGACTAGAAAGTGTAATAAAAGCATAATAAGGTGCAAACTTAAGCTGCTGACACTACTCCCACTCCCTTCTCCGAAATTCCTCTCTTATGACCCAACAAGGGAGTTAAAAAAATAATATTTGAGAAGATGGCTAGCAGAATAGAGCTGGGTCCCCACAGGAGTAGCCTTGTCAGCAGGATTTGCTCCCAGGTCTGCAGTATTTAAGGTGGACCTCTCAACCTCAGCCTCTGGTTTGGATCTGAAAGAAAATTTGAAATTCTTTGACGCCCACAAACACTGGAAGCTCTATTCCTGGGAAGTCCCCTCTTAGGAGCTATATCTTGTTATCTAGAACTATGGGAAATTGCCTAACCTGCTTTTCCAGCAAAGCCCAACCTCATCTTCTTGTTAAAACTGGACCTTGGGCACTCGGCTTCTCAGCTCTCTATTGGTCAAGATGAATGTAGAATTCAGGAAGTGCTGAGTCCTAGGGTTTCCCTTATGCGGTTTTAATCTGAGGGCTAATCAAAAACTCTTCAGGCAAGCGGTAACATTTGTACAGATCTCTTCGAAAAGAGGAAGAGGAAGATGTGTGACAGAATGCCTTTCAACTTTTAGAAAAACTATTTAAAGAGGATGTGGGGCAAAGGGAAGTAGTAGGTGGGTGGAGTGGCAGGCCAGTTGGAGCTCAGGAGTTTTAGCTAAGATGACTTCTCAAACACTGTTAGATTCATTATATCAATTCCAAGCACATTTGAGTTAATGTGTTTCTGGATTAAAATCTTAAACATAAGAGTCATCACATTTTATTATGGCTTACTAGTCATGTAAATCAACTAGGATTAGCAACTCTCAAGGAATAGACCAAGCATAAAAGACAGGAGTAGAGGATGAGGAGAGGAAGGCTTTTGAGGATGTGAGCTATAAAGGGGAATTTAGTCAGGCCACATGGGGGCTGGAGGGAGTTTTGAACAGTAAGAGGGCAGTATTGAATGTCAAGGTGGGTTTGAGGCAGCTGGGAAGAAGCAGAAATTGACATGAGCCATGATATAGAGGTAAGAGACCACCAAAGACAAAGCAGTTATCATATACTAGATACTGAATATAAATGATGAATAAAATAAGGTTTTTGTCCTCTGGGGTTCACAGCCAGAGAAACAGGCAAGCAAACAAATAATTTGTGCAGAAGGTTTTTAATTGAAGGAAGATAAAACTTGAGGGAATGAGGAGGAATAACCAACAATATTCATAGAACACTTTTGTTCTGGGTATAGTGCTAAGAGCTTTGTCTGTATTATCCCAACAACTCTATGATATTGCTAACATTATCTCCATTTTTATAGATAAACAGATTTCTTAGCAGAGAAAGTAACTTGCTTAAGTGGGGAAGTGAGTGGTGAAGCAGGTATCCTCTAAATTTACATGATCCAAACAAATCGTAGGTTATTAATTAATAAGGTATTAATTTAAGCTGCTAGTACTCCTCCTACTCCCTTCCCTGGATAAAGATTTTTTTTTTGTGGAGAGAATTAGATTGTGAAATTTATACTAAAATGATCTGAACATTTTGAAAATGAAAAGCGACAAGAGGGGACTAGGTTTACCTGACATTAAATTATTACATGAAACAATAATAATTTAAATATTGGGATGCTGGATCTATAAATAAATAAATTCATGATACAGGATAGAGAGTATGTATGGAAATATATGCTACCTATAAGGTAGGAATGTAGTATATAAGGTTGCACATTATATATGATAGGAAATGTTGTTTATTCTATAAATAGCAATGAGGTAATTGAGTAGCCATTTGTAAACATGCATACACACACACACACACACACACAAACCCTGTTTCACTTTGTGCACCAAATGCATCAAGGATTTAAATATAAGATAATTGACATTATAAAAGTACTATAGGAAAATGTGGTAGTATTTTAAAATAATTTGCCATAAGAAGGCCTTTCTAAGCCTGGCACAAACCTCTAAAGCTGTTAAAGGAAAGACTAATAACATGAATAACATAAAAATATATATTTTTTGCCATTAAAAACAACATAAAGGGTCAAGAAACAAAGCACTACTACTTTGTTCTTAAGTAATAGTATGTCTCCATGTTTAAAGTTACAGAAGTTTGTAAACTTAAACATTAAATTTTGAGATAATTGTAGATTCATATGCAGTTGTCAGAAAGCATACAGAGAGATCTCAGAGAGACTCTAGTTCCCCACAGAGTTAACATGTTATAAAACTATAGTGCAATTTCATAACCATGGCATTTGCATCCACTGATCTTATTCAGACTTTCCCAGTTTTATTTGTACTAATTTTGTCTGCATATGTGTGTGTGCATTTACTTCGACAGTGTATTATCATTCATATCTTGTGTGTTATTTGCGTATCACTACAGCAGTCAAAATAGAGAGCAGTTCCATCATCATGTGTTGCTTTTATATAATCCCATTCACCTCCCTCCCACCCCACCACCCTCAATTCTGACCCCATTAATCTCAAATCTGTTATTCATTTCTATAGTGTTGTCATTTAATGAATGTTATATACATGGGATCATACAGCATATGTAACCTTTTTGGATTGGCTTTATTCACTCCACATAATTCTTTGAAAATTCATTCATTTATTCGATCAGATTGTTGCATATATCAATAGTTTGTGTTTTTTATTGCTGAGTAATAGTTCATGGTATAGATAAACTTCTCATGAAGGACCACTTATTCATGAAGGATATAGGTTATCTTAGTTTTTGGTGATTACAGATAAAGCTGCTAATAATATTCGTGTGCAGATTTGTGTGTGAACATGAATTCATCTCTCTGAAATAAATTTCCAGGAGTACAATTGTTGGGTCATATTGGAATGTATGTTTAGTTTTATAACAAACTGCCAAACTTTTCCAAGGTGGCTATATCATTTTACATATATTTTATATTATAGGTAAAATATATGATATAAATAATTAAAAATATTAACTCCCCAAAGGAATTAGCAAAGAGCAAGAATAGGTAGTTCACAGAAAAATAAGAACAAATAGCTATTTACTTAGCCTCACTCATAATATAAAATATAAAAAATAAAATTATGGTAGATATCACTTTTTCACCTATCAAAGTGGCAAAGGACAAAATGTTTGATAACACAGTTGGTGAGTGAGGAAATAAATAATTTCATAAATTATTGATGGGAATATAAGCTAATAAAGTTGTATGAAGAACAATTTAATAATATTTTTGAAACATTTTAATGCCAATAACCTTTGACTCAGCAATTTTATTTCTAGGAATTTATCTAATAGATGTGATCATGTGAAATTTATTAATTCACTCAACAAATATTTATGTGACAGTCACAATTCTAGCTGCTTTGCATACATCAGTGAATAAAACAAAGATCCCTACCCCTGGGCAGTTTATATTCTAGTATGGGAAGACAGACAATAAATAATAAACATAATAAATAGATGATAAACTATATTGGAAAAAAAAGAGCAGGATAAAGGGTATTGGGTGTGTTGGGAGTGGATGTAGGTTGCAATTTTAAATGGATGGTTGGGGTTGGCTCCATTGGAATGACTTTTGAGTGACAATCTGAACTGGATCCAGCAGAGATATTTAAGGCTTACAGAATGTTGTGCTTCCCCACATTTCCCAGACTCCTGGCAATTTAGGCAAGGCCTTATGGCTAGTTTTGATAAAAAGTCTATAGCTGGATATGATTTTGCGGAAGTATCTGAAAATTGGTACATGACACTCCAGCTCTCTCTTTTGTGTTATGGCAATATGAAAACCTCCTGTGACAATGGTGCAATCATAAGATGGAAGCAGCCCAGACTATTTGGCCACCACTGGAAATGACACCGCCCTTATGAACATTCTGCATAGGACTTTTATATGCTTAAACTACTGAGATTTTGAGGTTTGTAATTGTAGCCCAGCCAAAACTTACAAATTCCGGAGGTGAGGAGTTAACCATGTAGCTATTTGGGGGAAGAGCACTTTAGGCAGAGAAAATAGCAAAGGGCAAGATCCCAAGATGGGAGTATGCATGGATGTTCCAGTGATTTATATCCAAGATTATTTATGAAGTGTTATTTTAGAAGATTGGAAACAAATAATGTTCTTTGATAGGGGACTTTTGAATAATTATGGCACATCCATTCAAGGAAGTACTAGATAGCCATTACAAATAATTAGATGGACTACCATTCATTGATACATAATGATCTTCAAGATACATAATTAAGGAAAAAATATAGATAAGAATAGTGTAAATAGCATAATATGGTTTAAATAAATGCTCCATTTATTAAAAAATTAAGATATTTATATACTTGTTTAAGAATAAGATTATGAGTGTTAGACAGTCACCTTCTGGGAAATATTAAGGTATGTCATGTGGAAGAGGTGGAGAGTGTCAAGGTTCTCAACTGGAAGGGGTTTTGCCTCTCCAGGGCACACTTGACAATGTCTGGAGACAGTTTTAGTTGTCATACCTGATGAGGAGGATGTTACTGGCACCCAGTGGTTAGAGGGTAGGGATGCTGCTAAGTTTCTGCAATGCACAAGGACAACTCCCACAATAGAGATTTATCTACCCCAAAAGTCAATAGTGCTAAGTTGAGAAACCATGGTCTATTGTGCCTTGGTTAAGTGGTTCCGACAGGGCTATTCTGAAATGGTAATATGTATGAGGGTGTGTTACCCATGCTTCATAGAGTCAATTTTATTTTCATCTGTAGCATTTGAGCTAAATTCTTCATAGGAGCCAGCAGCTGGGAAAAGACCAATCAAACAAGAAATTCTCATCAGCTTCTTTTAACCAAATCCTTCTTTTTGCTGGTTAGAAAATAATGGCTTTCTATCTTTTAGGAAAGCTCCTTCTGTATTTGAATATGCACTTTTGGTTATAACAAATAATGTGCTTCAACAAATGGAAAAAGTATCATAAATGACAACAGATGTAGCTTAGCCCTGACTTTAGGTGGTGACAAGGGCTCCTATAGGACAAGCAACACTACGTACTTCCCACTCAGAGCCATCAAACAAAATGCTTACAAATTAGAAAGTAATGACCATTGCTTTACTTGTTACAATAAACCAGAAATACAGGTTTTGGCTTATTGAATCTATTATCGAACCATAATTAGCTGTGGTGTTTGGACATTCTGAGCCCTATGGTAAGATAAATAATACTTATGGTTTCTTCAATGTATCAAATCATTGTTTATGAAATGCAGTGTAGTATGAAATGCTCTCCTCTCTCAGAGTTTAGACCGCAGAGTGACCAGGGTCTCATTCTGGGGTTGTGATTGAAACGCTGGAGCCCAGCATGGGTAATCTTCACGTAGACACTCTGACCACAGATGTCAAAGTGCTCAGCAGTGTCTCAGACCCACGCAGACTCCTCGACGGGTTTTTAACCAATGCCCTTAACGTTGCCATGTGAGCTTTGGGGGGAATGGAGGAAGGGTAGCATTAAATACACTGAGTAATCTGAAAATGAAGGGTGGGAAATTAAAAACGAGTTCAGTTGGGTCCAAGGAAAATTTCTGAGGATGTCAGCATTTTCCATTTGGGGGAAAAGATGTTTTTAAAAACTTTTCCATAAGAGAACTTGATAGAATCTGATCAGTGTATATGTGAACTAAAATAGTTCAGGGGAAAAAAATTTTAAACCTTCAATAGAAAAGTTTCAAAGACCCAAACTAAAATAATGTATCAATGAAGAATAATACATCAATGAAAAATAGAGAGGAATAATCCCTTATCCAAAACTCTTGGAGCCAGATGAGTTTCAGGCTTTTTAGTATTTTAGAAAAGCAATAAAGTACACATGTCATTAATTATATAGAGCCATGGAGGGCTATAACTCATAATGAAACATTATTTCTGTAGTGAATTGTGCACTTAATGGGTTAAATAAAATCTATAAGTAGCCTCACATTAGGTCAAGTCAGGTTTTGCTGCCAAATGAGCTTGCTCTACACTTATGCAAATACTTGAGTTTTCAGAACTCTTTGGACTTATGAATTATAAATGAGGGACTGTGTATCTGTATCTATCTCAAAGAGGAGTAGTAAGAATAAAATTCTGTATGTATAAACTATGTATAATGCTGGCATATAGTAAGCATGCAATTATGGTGGCTATTGTTATTAGGTTGAGCTTTAAGACATTTTTGTTTTACAGGTAAAAAATAATCAGATATTTTATTCACAAAATTATTATCAGTATTGGAATTCTTTGGGTTGATATATATTTTGGCTCCATTACTATTCTACTTTTTTTTCTTTTCCTTCCTCCTTTCTGCTTTTCCTCTCTCCTTCCCTCCTTCCTTCTGATGGAGAATTCACCTTAAAATTCCTGCATGTAAAAAGTGATTCAAGAGGTCATCTTCGAACAGGCCCTTTAAGCTTCATCTACTTAAATATGGGTAGAAGACCTTTGCTTAAAAATGATAAAAACGAAAACAGAAGCAAAAGTAGTAAATCAGACAGCAAGCATTTTACCTGTCTTAAATTTCCATGCCCTTCTTTCTCTGCAAGACCTAAGTGTTCTAACCATAATGAGTGTGATCACCAGGAATTCCAGAATTGGCAGTTTGGACTGAGTCAGAGGGATCTGAGTTGGATCAGCAGAGAGTCCAGGCCAAAGTCATGGTGAACAGTGAACAGGCATCACACACACACACACACACACACACACACACACACACACACACACACACCTGCAAAGGAGCCAGCAGCCAACCACCATTGTATCTAAATAACCTGCTGCTCATAACTTCATATCCTGGGCTGCACTTCTCTGTACTCCTTTGACTGCAGGCCTTTCAGCCACTCTTGCAGATCACTGTAGATCTTAAATGATATTACAAACCATCCACAGGGGCAGAAAAGCCAACACACTTATTAACTACATTCTGTTCACAAATTGATTTCCAAGGTTGATTATTTATTTGATTAATTAAGAGGTTCTATGTCCCTAAGGGGAACTTAGTAATTGAAAGTTGCTAAAATATTTAATAACTCTTGAATTTTATAGTTGGAATGAATCTAAACTTGTCAAATATTTTCATGGTAATTCCTTTGATGAAGATGGAAGATCTAATTTAACCAAATAGTTTATAATGAGAATAAAGATACAGAAAAATGGAATAAATATTATTCTTCCCTTCTAGAAGATCAATTGCTCCGCATCAGAGTAAATTCTTAAACTGAATTTTGTTGTTAACTGGTATAAGTAGGAATTTTGGGAAAGAGAAAAATAATTCTGCATTTAAATAACTTTGGGAAACTCTGAACAAAATCAAGCAGGTTTCATTACTGTAGAAATTCTCATAGTTTTTATCATATGAATTTACATTATGAATCTCTAAGAGGGGACTGAGTTTGTGGGAACTCCTAAGACTATTTGAACATGGAAACTTTCCTTGTGCCAATAAACTTAATATCTCATGAAACACCAGTGTTTCAAACAGTAGTTCAGTGTTTGAAATATTGGCTCTGGCCTACTAGCAGGTCAGTTGTAATGTCTTGACACTCACAGTTTTCTTCTATGAAAAACTGCTCTTCTAAGAAAAGATAAGCCATTGCTCACAGGCAGCCATAACTTGACCTTTTCCCTTCTCATGGCTGTTTGGAGCAGAAATAGGCACCTGATCCAGGTATTGCTAAGCTCATGGACTGATTGGAACTGAGAAGTGTGGAGAGGGCCAGTCATTTAGCAAACACATAAAGGGGCTGCCATGAGGCAATAGGGTCCTTGAGGCTCCCTAAGTAAATCATAGTCATGCATAGGCAGAAGCCTTGAGAATGAGGCAGGAAAGATAAGAAGAGTAGAGAGTGAGGTGTCTGTTAGTTGTGTCAAAAGCTGTGGAAACAAGGACAGGGAATGTCAGTCACCAAAAGGGAAGTGAGTTTTGACTGCCTTCTCTGGAGGGGCAAACAGGTAACCACATCCTTAGATCAACCCTGGGAACTTCCAATTGCTTTTCCTAGCCTGGGATCTGTAACTTCCTGGGTTCTTCAAGATATTGCTGTTCTTATTTTCAGACTTATTGTTATAAACTCCTTCATTATCCAATGTATTCTGATAACAAATTCCATTTAGAAGTACCTGATAACTCTGCACCTTGCAAAAAAAATCCAATGAACACTTTCAGATTCTTCTGAAGACATTTTTTTCTATTAGAATATTTTTTTCTCCTGCAAAATTGATGTATAGAAAAATTTAAAGCCCAGTTAAGTCCAAAGCAGTCAATACAAATTACCTATAATCTCCCTCACTAGGATAGCCACTGTTAAATTTGGATATATCTGTATAGCATTCTTATAAAAATGGGAACACATTGTATAAGTTATCTTATATTTTATATTTAACTATTGTAGATAGTTTTTCCTTTTTATCACAACATATTTAGTGGTCAAACCATATTAAATCCCACTGTTGGACATTTTGATTGTTTAATTTTTATTACTACAAACCCTTCTGTGATAAATAACTTTATAGTTAATTGTTTGTATACATATAATTATATCTCAGGATAAAATCTTGGAAGTGGAGTTATTGGATCAAAATACATGTACAGTTTTAAGGATTTTGATTCTTATGGACAAATTGGCCTCCAAAGTCTCTAGTAATTTACACATCAGTCCAGCAGTCTATGACAACCAAGTTTTTTTTTTCTGTGGCATCTCTTTTCAAGCTTTTCACGACTCCTGCAACAAAATTGCTTGTCCTAACCTTGTCAGTGTGGGCTCTGACACTTTGTCTCAGAACAGGTCTCAAACTTTTTTTTTTTTCTGCCACTGACTCTCCTTCCATTGAATTGCTTACTGAGCAGTAGAGAAGGAGAAACATGAACTATTGTTTTTGCACCCTAGTTTTTTTTTCCAGCCTTGGGGAGGCAGGAGTAGCAGCAGATTAAACTTGAACCTCACAAGATTTTCTTCTGTTGGGAAATGAAAGACCCATTAGATTCAAGGAGCCCGTTAGTGGCAAATAAATTAAGAGCATAAACCCAAAGAATGTTCACAGCTTGCAGCTTGGTATTACGCAGTTGCTTGCAACTCATATGATCTTTCCTTGCTGAAATGTGTTTGAAGACAATGACAACTCTGATTACATCCCTAATATAGTAGCTAATATAGTAGCTAGGGTCAACCACCTATGGCCCCAGTCAACAATGAGACAGTTGTGAGAAATGCTATGTGAGACAATAATAGTTTAGAGGAGACTAAAGAACTAGTGCTTTTTTTTTTTTATTGTCTAACTATTCATCTTATGTGTTTAGGGGAATAGGGTCTGAGAATCCTGTTTATGGACTATTAGACTCTTTCTTTTGCCTTTGGTGGACAAAAGGGCATTTGGGGAATTTTACTGTTAGTTGGCAGTTCCAGTGCAGCAAGCAAAGGCAGGTTGAAGAAACAATTATTTTTAGTGCCTACTTGTCTCTCTGGTAAGAACTTCTGAAAATTCTAAGAAGTTTGAGGCCACCCATTAAAATCATTATGTTGGGCTTTTGTACATTGCCTGTTTTCGTTATTTGTGTTCTTACTAATCAAATTAGTCCAGGCTACAAAGAATCAACTGTATTTTTCATACACTTATTTATTTATTCTTTCCTTGTTCAAAAGACACCTATTGAATTTTTATTATCCGTTTTTGCATATGTTTTAAAAATTTGTATGTATTTTCTTTAAGAATTTAAGCTCCATCAAAAAGCATGAGTTTTAGAACCATTAATAGTATTAGGCCTGGTTTTATTACAATCTAATAATCTATCCCCTTAAATCCTTCAAGTCCTCAGTCTTATGGGTAGGGTGAAGGTTGAGGGATTTTTCTTTAATTAAATAAAAAAGCATGAGTTGTGCTCTCACACATTACAAAAAGGTCAGAGCCTTACCCAACGATTCCAATAATACCTTTTTGGGGAGGCGGGGGAATGAAGGAAGGGTGGAGAATTACACTGCAACCTGTGTGTCTGCTGTCACTTGGCTGCCATGGTCTCTTTCACTTCCTGAAGCAGTGTTTTTGTTCTGGCACTGCCTTCTCTCATGTCAGGAATAACTTCTTTACCTTTATTCCTCGAAGCACTACTAATTTAAGAGTGTTGAATGAAGTAGATGTTTCTGAGTGTTTTTTTTTTTGGGCGGGGGGTTTGTTGGTGGTGGTGGTGGTAATGCAGGGTAATTACTGAGAAGTTTGCCAAACTGCAAGGTCTGAGGGAACAGTTCCCACAAGACTGCCCTTATTTCTGACATCAACTGCAAGTTCAGGGGCTTTCTCAAATGACCCTTAGGTTGGATAATTTGCTAGAAGGAGTTACAGAACTCACTGAAAGTTATACTCATGGTTTATTACAGGAAGAAGATACAAGTTAACATTAGCCAAAGGAAGAGACACTTAAGGTAGACTCCAGGAGGGTTCCAGATGTGGGGCTTCCAGCTGTCCTTTCCTTGTGGAGTGTTATTCCATGTTACCTCCTCTTGACCATGCTGTGTGACTGTATGCAGAGTGTCGCCAACTGAAACTCATCTGAGCCTTTGGCGTCCAGAGTTTTTATTGGTATATGATCACAAGCTTGCCTGTATGACTGACCTTTAGTCTTCAGACCCTCTGGGAGGTTTGGGCTAATACCTTTAGTCTCCAATTCCTCTGGGCATGGGAACTGATACAACATGGCCCAAGGCCTCCATTTTAGTCACACTGTTAGACCATTCAGTGGTCAGTGTCGCAAGGCAAAAAAAAGAAAAAGAGAGAGAGATAGAGATAGATAGATAGATAGATAGATAGAGAGAGAGAGAGAGAGAGAGAGAGAGAGTCCTATCAGGTAAGATATTCCAGGGGCCTACATATCACATCTGAATGCCTGAGGGGTAAAAACCAAAACTCTCTTAATGTAAGATTAATTCTTCACTACACAATTACATTAATGAGAAATTTTTAGAAACCTATTGGTCATTCCTAATTTCACTGACTGGGTACCCCCTGCCATTTTCCATTATGTTTTTTGAGGTTCTCTCTTTCTTTAGACTCTCTTAATATCTCCTTTTATCCTAATTTCTGGATGTACATGCTGTCTTCTTCAGGCTGCCCTTACAAATGCAATATTTTCACTTTACTATGCAGAGCAATCCATCTTTCTAGGACTTGTCCTGGTACCACCAAACTGAGTCCAGCAGACCTCCCCTTTCTTGTCCGTAAAGTCCATCAAAATCCATTACGACATTTTCATGAACAAAAGAACCACACTTTCCTTATTCATGTCCACTCTTTTAGAAGACAAATACTGAACAAAACTCCTATCAACCATAGATTTCTATACCCAGTAAAACTATCTTCACAAAATGAAGATAAAATAAAATCAATTTCAAACAAATAATAGGCAAAAGACTTCACTGCCAATTTTTTAAAGAATGTACTTAGGAAGAAGGTAAATGGTTTGAGAAGGAGTATCTGAGATACAGGGAAAAAGCTGAGCAAACAAACAATAGATAAAAGGTAAACATGTGAGTAACATTAAAAAAATGTTGCTGCAATTGGTTTTAGTTTAAAATGAGAGTTTTTTTCCTAATGCACATGCTCCTTTTATGATTCTATTGCAGGAATATTTCAATTTAAATACAGTTGATGAACTTTTCTCATTGTCTCACAAAGCAAATTTCTATTCCTTGAGATACATTTTCAAATGATCCAATTCTCTATCATTAGTTATAAAATCAAGTGTTTCTTATTTTTTAAATGAGTAAGAAGAGTAACAAATTATCTATTAATTTAGTAGCAATGTTGCAACAGTGAAAATCAGAGATTATTTATGTTGAGCAGAGATGCTTTACCAGATTTCTATTCAGCTAGGGCATTCTGTTAAATATGGTTGGTCCTCCTTCTTTGATGTTCTTCCTCTGTGACTTCAGTCAACCATGGTTGAAAAATATTTGTAGAAAAAAAATTACATTGTTACTATGTAGTTAGGCCTAGGAAAGTTGTATCTTTACTAAACATATGCAGATTCTTTTCTTGTTATTATTTCCTAAAGAAATACAGCATAACAACTATTTACATAGCATTTACATTATATTAGATATTAAGGGAAATCCAGAGATCATTTAAAGTATCCAAGAGGCTCTGCTAAGATTGTATGCAAATACTACATTATTTTAAAAAAGGGACCTGAACATTCATGGATTTTGATATCTGCAGAGGATCCTGGAACCAATCTCCCCCCAGATACTGAGGGTGACTATATTTTTAGTCAATGGATTCCAAGTGTGGTTGCCTAAATTTTAATTTTAAGTACAAGAAAACCAGTATGAATGGTAAAGTGCAACTCTATAGTGAAGTTTAATAAATGAACAAACAAGACCACAGAGATCAGGTTTTTATTTAGAATTTAGTGCTGTGGAGCTTGAAGAACCCTCAGAGCTTTTCTAAGTCAGGGGGAAAAACAGAATCAGGAAATACAGCAGAGCAGTTGTAGTCTAGTTAACAGAGATGGGGCCATTCAAGAGCTCTGGTTGGCAGAATGTTTCAAACTGGCAAGCCAACATCTCCTTCACCAAGTTGTGCTTCTCCCCTGGGGGAACTTTTGTGAAGTCTTCTTTCTTTTCAGTGCATATTTCTATTGTTGCCAGTGACAGCTATGTACCTCTGTTCATTCTAACTAGAGTACTTTCTTCCTCCAGAGAGTTTTGGGATCAGGTAAAAATCATATCTGGACAAAAGCAATTGGGGAAACTTGAAGCCAGGACAAATTCATCTAAGACTGTTATTTTTAAACAAGTAGCCAGCCTTGCAAGTTTATGGATTGGTCCCCAAAGCTTGTGCTCTGTGATTGCTCTTCCTTGACAGGTTAGCAATCGAGAAGAGAGACAGAAGCCACACTGCATGAAGCAAGAGCCATGTGGGTGTTGGGAGATTGAGGTGTGTGTCGGGGGGAGGTAGGGTAAGTGTGGGGAGGTGGGGTGGGTGGGTGTTGTTCTGGAGAAAGATGATCAAGTATAGGAGAGAAGGTAGTGGCTGCCACACTTTAATATTTGAAAGTAATCTCAAATCTCCATGTAGAAATGTTCTTTTGCTGTACACAGACATAACTAAGAAAAGCCTCAAAAAGTTTTATGCCTCCAGATTTGATTTTATTTTTATAAAAAAAATGCTTATTTGGGTATGATAAGCAAGAACACAGGAGTTTGTCTTTTTTCTCTTTGGGCTGGAACTTGCCCTGAGTGTGGGCATAGCTGGAATTGTAGGTGGGTGGTGCATGGTTTGTGTCAGTGTAGAAGATTTTCTTGAGTGACCCAGCCTCTGTCATTTCCAAAATGTTCACATGTGTCCTTTGCTCTAAAACATTTGCTGTCATTTGTCAGCAGTATCTACACAGGTAAAAAGTTCCAGACCCTCACTTACTGGTGAGCTTTTCAAGGGCGTTTGCCTTGTCTCCATCTCCTGGTAACAAAGGTGGGATTCAACTGAGGTGTTTTACTGACTTGAGAATTTTGTTTTTATTTATCCTTTATTTATAAATGGGGATTGTAGAGGTTCTTTCTTGTTGTTTGGTTTTATAAATATATGTGGGTGAGGAAGAACAGAGGAAAGCAATTCTTGGAACTTAAATAGGGTGTACAAATTCCTAAAATGTCAGGTATATGGTTCCATCTCTTAAGCCATGTCTGAGACAAAATAAAAAAAAAACAACACTAGAAAATTTCATTAGAAATGAGTAACTGAATAAATAAATGATTGAACAATGAAACCCGAACCTCAGAATATTTAGAGATTTCTGGAATGGAAAAATATTTTGGAAATAGTTTTGTCTGACTCACTGTCTTATAGATGAGAAAATAGAATGAAGATGTTCCAACATCAACCTGCCCCTTTCCGGGTTAGGGCACATTGCTAGATAGTCTGGGAAATTGGCCTTGAATCTGGGACTTTTGACTCTGAGAGCTATCAGAGCCTCCAGTGTGTATCCTGCTTCAAGGACATCTTTGATTCAAGTCATTAAGGATGATACTCTCCCCAGAAAGGAGCTGCCCCAATTTCTCAACCCAGATGATCTGCATGAGAATGCTCCTTCTATTTTCTGTCACTTTTTCTTATCTCTGGGACATCTAATGTTTTATGCAGTTAAAATTTTTTTTTTTATTAAAACTATTTTGTTATAATTTTCTTCATTTTTTTTCTTTTGAATTCTTGTATTATATCATCTTCTCTTTTTTTCATTATCTTTCAGCTTCTCTGTTTTAACTTTTACTTTTCTTTATCTATTTTATGTGGTGATTGTGTAGATGATGATGATAAAAAAATGGTTACACAGCATTAATTGTGTGCTAAGTACTGTTCTAAGTACTTACATATATAACACCTGGAGGCCTAGCATTATCCTCCTTTCACAAATATACATGAACTCAAACCTTTTCTTTTGATTAAAATAGATTTTAATTCTGATTTTTACTTAGTTTTGCAACCAAAGTTTTAATTTATTTCAAATTTATCATTCTTAAACGTTCATCACTAAAATTCTTTCTATTTTAAGCTCTACTGTTCAATATTTTTATCTTATGTTATATTTTACTTGTTTAATTACATTGAATAGATGTTATCTTTTTTGCTGCCTTAGGTTTAATATTTTTGGCATATTTTAATCCATCTTTAAAATTTTTTTCTTTCATACAAAAGGTAGAGAAATAATTAAAGAGCAGGATATATTCATATCAGTTCAGAGAAAAGCCAGCATTATGGGGGAATAAAGATGAATTGCAAATGTCCCAGACAAAATCAAATAGACTAACGAGAGTTAGTTACATTTAACTTGTGAACCTTGGTTAGATGTTGGTTCAAAAGCAAAACAAAACACAGCTAACAAAGATATTTTTAGGATGATTATGGAAATTTGAATATGGACTGGAACTATTGTTTATTTCCTTAAGTGTGATAATAGTATGAGGGTTATGCTGGAAAATATCCTTACCCTTAGGCCATGCATGAAAGAGACGGATAATGTAAACATGGCAAAATGTTACCAATTATGGAATCTAAATGAAAGATATATAGATAGGCCTTGACTTTACTATTCTTCAACTTTTCTTTGGTTTGAAAATATTCATGATGAAAGTTAGAAAATACAAACAACACCAAACAGAAATAATGAAAAATTTCTACTTTTCTTATCTATCTTTTAATTTTTGTTTATAGCTTGAACATTATTATTCCTTTCACTCATTTTTCTGCATTTTTATTTTAACATCTTTGTTCTTATTATCTTATTTTACATGCTCACCCATACTTCACTGTTCGTTCTCCAAAAAATTTACACATAACTAGGGAAACCACAAGTTACATTCCTCTCCTAAATTTCATAATAGCCAAAAATGGAGAGATTTATCATTCCCAACCTTCCTATTGAAATACTCATGATTACAACAGTAATAACATAAATGTAAACTGCAACAGCAGGAAAACTGCAGGAGCCATTTCTAATGACCCAGGTGTAGAGTGGCTCTGGGGCAGGAAGCCAGCAGCAGATTCCCTGCCACCACTCCTGAGGCAGAGAAAACTACCAGGCTCAAAGGTTGCTCGTAGGTATGTACCTGGTTTGTCAAAGGGAACACAAAGCACAGGCAGAACATAATGCAATTTTCTAAAGTGTGAATTTCACTTTAAGATTAGAGGAAAGTTACTTTTATACTAAGATAAACATGGATATATTATGAAATAGCTTGCAAAATGAAAATTCCCAAGGAATTTCATGTTTATTGAAGACTGTTTTGAGAGATCCTTTAAGATTCCCAGAATTATAAGTAGAATGGTTTGTGAAGCTCTATATTATGATTTATTATAGGTAAGTTTGCTTAAAGAAGGTTTTATAGGAAAAAAGATTTTGTGGGCTAATATCGAAAAATTATATACAACATATATAATATTGATATAGATCATAATATATATAACATACACATTAGCTCATATAATAGTGAATGTATATATAGTATATTAGCCCACAAAACTTTCTCCCTATATGACCTTTTTAAACTAAACCTACTACTGCACTATATATATATGTGTGTGTGTGTGTGTGTGTGTGTGTGTGTGTGTGTGTGTGTGTGTGTGTATGTGTGTGTGTGTATGTATGTATGTAAATATATGTGTGTGTGTGTATACCATCTCTTTTTTCTTTTGATAGTCACTTCATGACCACTTGTTATGAATTGAATTGTGTATTCCCCACATTTATATAATAAAGTTCTCATCTCTAGTAATTTCTCATGTGATTGTATTTGGAGACAGGGCTTTTAAAAAGGTGATTAAGGTGAAATGAAGTTATATGGTCCCTAATCCAATATCACTGGTGTTCTTATCAGAAGAGGAGATTGGGACATAGACATATATACACGGAGGGAAGGCCATGTGAGAACACGGGAGAAAATGGTCACCTGCAAGCCAAAGAAAGAGGCCTCAGAAGAAACCAACTTGCTGACATCTTAAACTTGAATTTCTAGCCTCCAGAACCGTGAGAAAATAAATTTCTGTTATTTAAGGCCCCAGTTTGCAGCAACTTTGTTTTGGCAGCCCTAGCAAACTAACACACCACTAGAAGGATACTCATCAATTGTGTTATTCCTTTAATTGTGTCACTTATTTTCAAGTGTTGTTGTTTTCTCCAATATTGCTCACCAATATCATTTCAACTTTTGACTTCCTGATCAGAGGTTGAAGAGATACGGTTAGATAGCAGGTGTTGAAAACAAATGTCTTATGGACTAGAAAGGTGCCCGTGAATATATGAATCTGCAGTGTAAAGTAACACGGTATGGTGGTTACTATGACAACAGAAGAGTGGATTCCCTTCTGGACTCTCTGGCAGTTGCTTTCTCTGCTCCAGAGACAGCCTGGGCCTCAAACCATATTCCCTAGATTTATTACAAGATGATCACAAATCCATGTGATAATGAAGCCTTGTATGCAGACTCCATGCCACTTGTATATTTACCTCCTAGTAATTTATATACTCATTTGGTAAATTCCAAATTACTTAAGAGTAGCTTTATTTATTATATAGTTTCTCCATCATGATGCTATGTGGGATCTATACAGATTTGAAAAAAAGGACACATGTACTTTTTAAATTACAAAAGTTCATTGTAAAAAAGTACATATTATTTTTTTCCTTCTGTGAATCCTCTGCTTGGAATTCCGGTTCTAATTCTATTTCTTGTGTGAACCCCTTGAACATGCTCCCTCATTCTTCTTGGTCCGTCAAAGCAGACTTATTGCCTCCAGCTAAAAGGATTGAAAGGAAAGACAGGCCCCCATCACAGAATATTTGAAGTGGTTACTCACCAGGCCTGTATATACATATCAAAATTCTCAGAGTTGTTATAGCAGCTGTTGTAGCTGAAAATAATTCTGCAAACAGGATCATTTTCTGTGTAGTTTATGAGCTCGGGAACAGTCCAGAAGCATTGGAATTTGAGTTACCGTTAGCCCTCTTAGCCAATCTCCACATGTCACAGGCTGGTAATTTGATCTACAGCTCCCTTGAAGTGAGTTTGCACTGAACACAGAAAGCTCTTTTTTTCTTCCATTTTTGCCAGACATTAAATGGACTTTTATGTGTGTCTTTTTTTCCCTTACAAAATCACGATTGGATTCAACAAAAATATTACACACCTTCTTCCTGAGGGTTTCGTATCCTTTTCTTGGACTCACAACCACACGTTTTCGGCAGTTGCCTGCCCTCTGTTCATCAGAGAGCCTGAGTACCTAAGACTGGGAGAGACAGGCTTGAATTTAGCTGTGCCTAAGAAAATACAGGCAGCAGTGAGAAAAACATCTTCCAGTGACCTTTCCTTTCAAGACTCTGGAAGTCTGTTGCTTCTCAGTGCTCTTATCATTGCTGAAAAGTTTTGATTTTTCTAGTCTCCATTGGTGGCTTTCAAGGTGAATTAGAGCAGAAGCTGAAAGAGCCTCTTGTTTTTAGTGAGCAGGAGATCTCAGGATGGAGGCAGCCTCACCTGGCCTCTCCTAGCCACATCCCAGAGTGGCCAGGGCAGGGGTGTGTCTCATGATGGAGACAGTTGGAGCCACTTCAGCAGTGGTTGCTGGTGCCATATTTATTCCATCTGCTGATATTTAGATTATGGTGGGTAGGGCAGAATGCCTGATGATGCCATCAGTTCACCACTATGCAACAGGTAGCCTACCTTCCAGCTACTTTGCATGATATTCAGACTTCCTGGCAGTAAGGCTTGGCAGTTCACAGAGCCTGAGGCAGCACCACTGAGCTTACTTGCTTCAATTTGTTCATGATTCCCTAACCAGTGGTTGAAATACTTAAGATAATAGTGGCCACAATGATGTGCTATTTTGGATTACTAAAAACTGAAAATTTTTTGGGGGAAGAAGATGGTTTGTCAAAAAGCGTAGTAAGTTTTGTATCAGTAGCACTAGCAGTCCTGTCTGTCTTAATAGCCAGTTGTACTGTTAAGGAAAGGCTAAATATAAGTCTTCAGAGTCACTGGAGTTTTTAGGACATTTTAAGTTAAAGTTTAATAATTTCCTCTCTAGAGACATCTAAACTTACTTGATCCAAGTTTTGAGATGCCTAAGGCCATTGTGGTTTGGATGATAACTATTTATGTTTGACACAAATTGTCACAAGTATGTAGAATATTGAGTAGTGGGGACTTGCAGTTCATCTGGGAGACCATCTGTACAAATCATTGCACATAATAGGAAAAATCTATGCTTGTCTGGAATGCCCAAGGGGAGAAAGGTGTAAGGTTCACCATAGGATGAAGAATGGCAGGGTTCAAATCACATACACGCTATACCCCAATAAACAAAGTCCCAATTGCTGCAACTGACTTCTAGTTTTTCCAAAGAGAGGTTGATTATGGAGAAAACACACAAACAAAAAGACCCAACCAGACGTTTGACTATACCATTAATTTTGTGATTATTTCTGTGGGAGTGTGTGAGAGAAGTTAATTAGGTTCTGGTTCTGGAGCAGGCAAGACTCTGGCTCTGAACCTAGCTCTGCAGGATGGTGCCCCCCAGAAAGCCTTGCTTGTACCTTGAAAGCAATGCCTATGGAGGAGGTTGCCCTGAAGCCTTCCCTGGGTGAGTCATAGCCGCAGGCCTACCTCATGCCCTTTCCAAAAGGAAGAAGATAGATTGGATGCTTCCTGAAACACCTCATGAAATTTAAAAGAAAAAATATTTAAAAGATTAAAAAGCTTTTTCCTGATTTCCCTGTGGAAGATGACCAAATACTGTTAAAATCTTCCCATTTCTGGTAAATAAATCAATTGCCAAATATTTATAGCATGCCTTTCATAGTCAAAATCTGAATCCAAAATTGCTTATCAAAGAAATCTCATCTGCAGAAAGAATTCATCATCAAATGGCAATGTCATAACAACGTCCAAAGGCAAAATGCACGGTCCCAGCTTAGCAATGCATCTGTTCACAGCTTGCTGGTGGACAGGCGTCCTCTAATCTAGATTCTATACTAAGAAATTAGGTAATTCAGTGACACTAATAATTCTAGCTGCATCTTAAGGGAAGTTTATAGTTTTAAAACAGGAAATGAAAAACAATAAGTAAAAAACTATAAAATAAATTTGAGCACTCGGCTTTATGTTACATTTTATGTCTTTTATGTCCAGTGATACATAGGGCTTACTTTAGGAAATGACAGGCTTATATAGGAGGCCAGCAACTTCTGGACTCTCTCTATTTATTGAAATGGAAATGAGAGCAATGTTGGATACACTTGAGACTTAGTTTTTCATTTCTTTGTAAGTTTCTAATTAGAAAGCTTTAATATGCATCTCAAAATTTTTTTCCCTCTTTTAACATTTGTATACCATCTAATGGCAAATGAAATTTTGTTGTAAATTTGCACATATTCTTAATAGCCAAATTTTACTGAGTGATTACAGTGAGCCAAGTTCTGTATTAAGAACTAAAATGCATTAGTTTATTTAACTTATGTAACATTATGATGTATGTACTATTATTATCTCTATGATCACTAAAGTTATGCAGCTTGCCTAAGAAATAGCTATCAGCAGGTGTTGTATCAAGAACTCAGATCTGCCTGTCTCCAGAGCCTGAGGTCTAAATCTATACTACTATTTTCATTCTATATTATGAGTTTCACAGTCTGAGATTTGGGAACTCTGGGAAGCATGGGATAATGTTTAAGGATTATTTAAGTGAGTTGTACACACTACAACTCCCACATTATATTGTAATTTATTTTAAATAAAATCTCTTTGAAATATATACAAGAGGAGAGTCTCTGACCAATAAGCTCAGGTATCCAAACTGGCTGAGTTTGCATGTGCCATTTCTCTAGCATTTGGTTATTTGGTTTTTAACAGCGAAGTTGAAATGACCACTCCATTTTCTGAGATTCAAGGATTTCAAAAGTGTCCTGCCTGAATTTCAGCATTGGTGGTGCATGTTGTCTGAATGAAAGAGTAGTGTGAAGGTGTCGTGTGAAGATTATATGATTTGTAGTCTAAAGAAGGCCAGAGAATTACCAGTACCTCCCCCCCCGCCGTCATGGTCTCAGCTTTCTCAGCTTTCTCAGCTTTTATAGAAATAATATAAATACCTACTCATTTGGAGTGTTAGCATTAAATTAGACAATATTGTGAGTGAAATTTATGAGTTATTGTTTTTGGAGGCATTGAAGGTCTCTTTCGGGGCTTGACAACATGGGGGCTGGTACTTTATCATCCTCTGTTTCTAAGGACCTGTTAAAGTCATTTTCAGGGAGTGCTGTATCCGTCAGGATCCTGGCAGGAAACAGATGGTGCACTCACGCTGGGAGCGTTTCATAAAGAAATTGTTTACAAAGGTGTGTGTGCAGGACTTAGGAAAAGCAACAAGGGATGTTGCAGTGCTCTAGTGGGGAGCCATTACCAAGACTAAGTGTGAAGGGGGAAGCAGGGAGAGGGTTTACCAGAACTCAGAGATTTTGGAGAGAGGAGCCAGACAAGACAGCCTCTGTGGAGGGATGCAATCAGCCCATAAAAACTATCAGGAAAAGATCTTGGGAAAAAATTTCCTGACCTCACTTTGTTCCTGTCCTCTGATCTCCTTCAGGTACTCACCATTGGCTGAACCCAAGTGTAAACCAGAGTAGAAGGGAGCTCTTGATGCAGTCTATACAGGTTGGCAGCCAGGGCAGAGAGCAGATGGAGAAGAGGGGAGAGTGGATCCTGGTGGGCAGAAGGTATTGAGCACAGCCACACAGCAGTCCGAATGTGTTAAATAGTAATCTTTATCACTTTGTCAGATTTGGCCCAGTGTCAACCCAAATGTAATATTATGTTATCTTTGGTAGCTCTGCCTTTCCTTGAGTATTTTCTCCATTTCTAGAAATGGTCACTCTTCACTTTCAAGTTGTCTTGTGTTCTTTTGCTCTTCTAATTGTTCTTATTATAAAAAAATGAATACAAGACATTAATTCATATACTTAAATTTCTTATGCCTAACTGCTTTTCAAGAAATGCCTATTTTTGCTCCTGGGAAGGCCAAGTTCCTATTAGACTGACTACAGATAAAAAATACAAAGAGCAACTTTCTGAAGATACTAGGAAGTGAATAAATGCAAGTAGGTCATGGAGGGATACCGTTGGCTTTTGGATGAAAGGGCAAGATGAAGAATTCCTTTTCTTGTTTCATGGTTTTTAGCTTACAACTAGGCAGTGGGCAATGCCCATAGTCTTTCAGGCCTGAAGAACTAGGAGAAAGAGTTGAGAGCAAGCACATCCATTAAAAAGTGAGGGGGAAATTTCTAAAAGGAGAGAACCAGAGAAGGGAGCCCCCAAATCTGTGTAAACTGCCCAAATTCCTGGCTGGCCCCTGAACCATGAATACATGTGGCAGACTACAAGCAGCTCAGTAAAGAGTAAGTGAATTGAACTGACATGAGGCAGACTACAAGCAACTCAGTAAAGGGTAATTGAACTGAACTGACATTGCTCAAATGACAGAATATTTTGATATTTTTTACAGTTTAGTCAAAACCAAAACATCATACTTCGTGAGAAACATAACAGAATCGAGGGTCCTCTCAACAAGACATTTGCAATGTCTAGGATACCATCTAGAGTTACCTGACATATAAGGAACAAGAATGAGATTCTTGACCTATTCTCAAGAGAAAATATAATCAATGTAGATCAATTCCAAGGTGACTCAGATATTGGAATTAGCAGACATGATTTTAAAACAAACATTAAACAGTAATTAGGAAAAAATTGATATTTTCAAGGGCTTATATTAGAAAAGAAGATAATTCTAAATTGGAGATCTAAGGCACTACCTTAGAAATCTAGGGAGATTTCTAAACCCCAATTCAGTAAAAGAATGGAACTAATTAAAATAAGAACAGAATAAAATGTAAAAGACAACAAACAGAGAAACTATACTGGTTACAAGAGATGGACTTTAAATGTAAAGACAGAGATAATGTAAAAATGGTTTTTGAAAAAAATCAAGAAAATTGATATAATTATAGCTAGGCTAATCAAGAAAAAAGAGAAGACATAAGTAACTAATATCAGGAATGAAAAAGATAATGTAGCTACAGATCCCACAGACATACAGTAAGACAATGTGCTGAATACTGTTTTTACCTGTGATTCCTGGGCACTAAGAGGCCAAAATGCCCTGTCAACAGTCATAAATTATAGTTCAGTGGGATTTTGCTATGTACTCTGGCAAGACTGTGCCCTCTTAGG
The DNA here is from genome assembly GCA_030015415.1 of Cynopterus sphinx. Lineage (NCBI taxonomy): Eukaryota > Metazoa > Chordata > Mammalia > Chiroptera > Pteropodidae > Cynopterus > Cynopterus sphinx. The sequence goes on along the minus strand of CM057381.1, from coordinate 83,621,506 downwards.
GCCCAGGCCTCTGATCCTGCAGAACCCAGAATTGCGGGGATGGGAAGGACAAAATCCCCCAGTGGGTCACTGGAAGTGATGGCAAGTGGGGTCTCTCTTATTTTCACTCCTTGGTTACACGGTTAGTACACTGGAACATTTTGGAGCTTTTTGGTTGTGAATGTTTAGGTGCGGGAGTAGCGTCATTGAAAACGCTCCCCCCAAATACTTTCCATCAATACTGGGCAGTCTCCCTCAGTCTCCCTCATCACTGTGGCCTGATCACCATCTTTATTTTTAAAGCCCTGTCCATGTAACACACCTCAAAGCAGACCCTTTGCCTATATAATTTATTTATTTTCTTTTCTAGAACTTCTGGAGGGGACAAAGGGAGTGGGGTAGAAGAAAGAACTAGGTTTATCTGCAGGAATATAGTTCCTGCTCACCACATGCTTGTTCCCCATGTGTCTCAGTCTCCTTTGCGGTTCCTCTGGGGCCACATGCTTTGTTTTGATCAATGGCCTGTGTTGAAGCAGTTAAGAGCATATGTGTCTCCTCCAGTGATGCTCTTTCTATGGTTTCCCTGGAAATGTTGGAGGCCACGTGTTGGAAATAACATTGCTCTGAGATGAAGGAGGGTTACGGACACACATCAACTTTACGTAGTGTCCAGCTAACCTTTATTGTGCTAAACCCTGAAGATTTCTGGTGTATTTGTTGTGGTAGCAAATATTAACTACCTTGATTAATAAACCTATTCTTTCCACACCCATCATTTAAGAAAAAAAAAACATTTTAGGGTACTAATTATAAACATATTTACATTTGGAAAAAGATTAACTAATTAAGACTTTATTGTGGGTTATACGCATTTAGAATTACACCAGGTGTTTTGCTATTGATTGCTTAACTCAGGGTAAGTAGAATCTTCTTTTCTGGTGGTTGTAACTTGTTTTTGCATCTACAGATAGAGGTTAAGTTATTTTAAAAGCATGCCAGGTCAGCTTTACTCAATTCTTACCAGAGCATAGAGAAAGTTATAGACTTCCCAGATATGTAGAGGATATACTATGCTACATATTCAGACTCTTTCTCTGGCTACTTTCTGATCCTTTTAAAATACTACACCTAAAACTGGACATCACCAGTTAATCTCTTAATGTATGTGCACCCAACAGATTCTTACTACATGTTCTCTGACTAGCCATGAGTATTAATGCTGCTGCCACAACAGCATCACATTTTGTTATCTGAGTCTTGGGGTTAATTTATGAGAAGTTCCTGTCACTGTGGTCACTGGTTCCTTCTTAGTCTATTATCAGTTCAGATGTCTTTTGCTTTGAAGCCACATTTTGTTGTTTCATTCATACAGCTTCTCTATTTTCTTCTTTACTCTTTTATTAAATAAAATTTATTTACCCTATAATCAGACCAGTAGCATTGGACACCAGGCACAAATGTTTGGTGATTTACATGTGCAATTTTGTGTCCAACTTGGTGTTTTTATTCCCTCTTCACAGATGAGAAAATGGAAGCCCAGTGAAGACACAAGATAAATATTAGCATTTTAATTCTCTTGGATACAATGTAAGTAGAGAAATAATATAAATATAAGACAAGGTATTAAAAATAATAGCAATATCCTTATATTGTAAACAGCTAAACCTTGCTAAGAGAAATCAAAGACCTAGATAAATGAAGAGTTATACTGAATTCTTGATTTGGGAGACTTAATATCATAAAGTTGTTAATTTTCCTCAAATTGATCTGTAGATTCAAAGCAGCTGTTTTTTTCATCTGGAAATTAAGAAGCTGATTCTCTTTTTTAAATGACTTATAACTTTCTGAGAACAAGTTTTTTACCTCATTGGTTAATTTGATTCCCAAGTATTTTATTGTTTTCGATATAGTTGTAAATGGGATTGTTTTCTTCTCTTTCTGAAAGTTCATCATTGGTGTATAAAAATGCAGCTGACTTCTAAATATTAATTTTGTATCCTGATACTTTACTGAATTCATTAATCAATTCTAACAGTTTTACTGGTGGAATCTTTATGGTTCTCTATATAAAGTATCATGTCACTGGCAAATAACAAGAGTTTTACTTCTTCCTTTCCAATTTGGATACTTTTTATTTCTCTTTTTTGTTTTATTGACATGGCTAAGACTTCCAGTAAAATGTTGAAGAGGAGTAGTGAAAGTGGGCATCCTTGTCTTGTTCCTAATCTTAAGAAAAACGCTTTTCGCCTTTCTCCATTGAGTATGATGTTAGTTGTAGATGTGTCACATATGACCTTTATTATGTTGAGGTGTGTTCCCTCTATTCCCACTTTGCTGAGAGTTTTTATCATAAATGAATGCTGGATTTTGTTGAACACTTTTTCTGCATCTATTGATATGATCATATGGTTTTTATCTTTTGATTTAATGTGGTGTATCACATTAGTTGAATTGTGGATATTGTACGAACCTTGCATCTCAGGAATAAATCCAGCTTGATCATGGTGTATGATATTTTTAATGTATTGCTGAATTTGGTTTGCTAATATTTTCTTGAGGATTTTTGCATCAATGTTCATAAGAGATATTGGCCTATAGTTTTCTTTTTTTTTTTGTAATATCTGCCTGGTTTTGAAATCAAAATAATGGTGGCATCATAAAAGTAGTTAGTGAGCCTCCCTTCATCTTGAATTTTTTGGAATAGTTGAGAAGAATAGATGTCAATTCTTCTTTGAATGTTTGGTAAAATTTGCCTGTGAAGTCATTTGATCCAGGACTTGTTTTTTGAAAGGTTTTTGATTACTGATTCTATATCATTGGTGGTAATTGGTCCATTCAGATTTTCTGTTTCTTCCTTGCTCAGTCATGGGATATTGTATGTCTATGAATGTATCCATTTTTTTTCCAAATTGTCCAATTGGTTGGCATATAATTACTCATAGTATTTTCTTATGATCTTTTGTATTTCTCGATAAAGAAGAACAAAGTTGGAGGTATCACACTACCTGATACCAAACTATACTACAAGCTAGGGTAACTAAAACAACATGGTACTAGCATAAAAACAGATACATTAATCAATGAAACAGAATAGAGAGGCCAGAAACAAATTCATTCCTATATGTTCACTTAATATATGACAGAGGAGGCAAGACTATACAATGGGGTGAAGATAGTCTCTTCAATAAGTGGTGCTGGGAAAATTGGACAGATATACACACCAAACAAAGAAACTGGACCACCTTATTACACTGTATACAAGGACAGACTCAAATGGATTTAAGATTTAAATGTAAGACCCAAAAACATAAAACTTCTAGAAGAACACATAGGTAGTAAACTCTCTGATATTGCTAATGATAATTTCTTTTCAGATATATCTCCTTGGGCAACAAAAGAAAAAATAGACAAATGAAACTACATCAAACTAAAATGTTTTATACAGCAAAGGAAACCATCAACAAAACAAAAGAACCAAGTGAATGAGAGAAGATATTTGCTTATGATGCATCTGATAAGAAGTTAATATCTAACTTCTTATGGAGGAAGGGGGAAGAGGGAGATAGATGGGTAAAAAGGGTCAAATATCTGGTGACAGAAAGAAATTTAACTATAGGAGATGAACACTCAGTACAATATATATATATACATACATACATATACATACACATACATACATACATACACACACATATATATATATTACACCTGAAACTCACTGGATTTCATATATATATATATATATATATATATATATATATATATATATATATATGGTTATATATAACTCATATATATATGAGTTATATATATAACTCATATAACTCAACAACAAAAAACAAACAATCCAATTAAAAGATGGGCAGAAAACCTGAGCATATACTTCTCCAAAGAGGAAATACAGATGGCCAATAGACATATGAAAAGATGCTCAAGGTCACCAATAATGCAAATTAAAACCACAATGAGATATCACTTGACATCTCTCAGAATGACTATCATCAGTAAATCAGAGAACAAGTGTTGGTGAAGATGTAGAGTAAAATGAACTTTCACACACTGTTGGTAGGATTGCAAGTTGGTACAGCTACTATGGAAAACATTTTGGAGGTTCCTCAAAAATTAAAATATACCTTTTGACCCAGCAATTGCACTTCTGGGTATTTATTCAAAGAAGAGCAAAACAATAATTTGTAAAGATCTATACACCCCTGTGTTCATGGCAGTACAATTTACAATAGCTGAGATATGGAAGCAACCTAAATGCTCATCTACAGATAATTGGATAAAAAAGTTATGATTCATATATATAATGGAATATTACTCAGCTATTTTAAAAAATGAAATCTTACAATTTCTAATGACATGTATGGACCTAGAGGTAATTATGAAGAGTGAAGTAAGTTAGACGGAGAAAGATAAATACCATATAATTTCATTTATGTGCAGAATCTAAGGAACAAAAAGAACAAACTAATCAAAAACAGATTCACAAATACAGAAGATAATCTGGTGATGGCAGAGGGGAGAGGAGTTGGGAAAATGGGGTGAAATGTTAAAGAAGTACAAATTAGTAGTTGATAGAGGGTCATGGGCATGGGCAGCATGGCATAGGGAATGCAGTTAACATTAATGTAATGGCTAGGTGCAGAGCCAGAAGAGAGAAAGAACAATTAGGGGGATTGTTTTATGCACTATATAAATGTCTAACTAAGTTACTATATACTTGAACTAATAAACTCATAAAATACAAATTTAAAAAAAATGCTTAATATCATTATCCATTATGGTAGAATTAAAATGAGAATGAGATACTGTTATACACTTATTAGAATAAAGGCTAACTGAGGCAAGTTGAGGATGTAGAAGAACTGGAACCTTTATACACTGCTGGTTGATGTGTAACTTGTGTAATCACTCCAGAAAAGAGTTTGGCATTGTCTTAAAAAACTAAACACATACCTACCATATAACCCAGCCATTTAACTCCTAGGCATTTACTGAAAAGAAGTGTAAGTATATGTTTATACAAAAACTTGTACATGATTAATCACAGTGGCTTTATTTTAACAGTCAAAACTAAGAAATAGTTCAAAAGTTCATCAATAGATGAATGGATAAATTATGGTATATCTATAAAATAAAATATTTAGCAATAGAAATGAATGAACTATTGATACTTGCAATAGCGTGAATAAAATTCAAAGTAAGTATGCTGATAGAAGCAAATAAAAATGAGTACATACTTATGATTCTATTTCTATAAAAATCTAGAAAATTCAAGCTATTCCATAATCACAGAAGGCAGATAGGTAGTTGCCTGAGGGGAGTGAGGAGTGGTGTGAAGGAGGGATTGCTAAGGGGCTTAAAGGAACTCTTAGGGATGATGGATGTGATCATAAACTTGATTGTGATGACAGTTTCACAGGTGTATAATAAACCAAAACTTATCAGATTATATATCTTAAATATGTGAAGTTTATTGCATGTCATTTATACTCCAATAAAAGTGCTAAAATAGCAATAAGAATAGGGGATATTTATTGAGAGGTAGGAGATAATAGTGTGGACATTGATCTCTGAAGCCAGAATGCTTGGGGTACCAATTCCAGATTTTCCACTTCCTAGTTGTGTATCTTTGGATGGATTAAGTCCTCTGGACCTGGTTTTCTATATGTAAATGAAGCAAACAGTTTCTACATAAATGAGTTTTTGTATTAAGTTAGTTTAGTAATTTAAAGCCCTTATGTTAATCCCTGGGATAAAAGATATATTTAACAAATGTTAAGAAATCATGTGCTGGGCACTGTACTAAGGGTTTTATAAGAATTATTTTATTTAAAATTCACAGTCCTGTGAAACAAGCACTAATATTTTTATTTTACAAATGAGTAAACTAAAGTGCCAAGAGGGTATATAACCTCTCCCAGTTTGGTTGCACAAGAGGTAAATAGCAGAATCCAGATTTGAATAAAGGCAGTCAAACTCCACACACTTTTAATGTTATGAATAAGTGTTAACAGATGGGGCACTGACTCAAGTGCCAATAAGAAAATTGTCCCAACAGTGCCCATACTTACTAGGAGATTATTACCTGAGATATGTGAAACTATTGAAGACCAACATGTTTGGACGGCTTTCTGTGAGTTCCTCTTGTAATTATTCCTGGCAACTGGATTGGTGCTCACCAAACCTGTTTCTTCTTCCTGGGTACATAAACTGTATTCCCCAATCCTCCTGGATCTAGTGAGGTTATGTGACTAGTACTTGCCAATGGAATGTGAGCAAAAGTGGTTGTGTCACTTCTGAGCCAATGCGGGTAGGAATGGGTGGACTTTCTCCATACTACACTCCCCTTATCCCCACCTGCTAGTTTGTGTTTAAATGGAAGAGCCATAACATTGGGAGGATACTGGTTCCTGAATGACCACCTGGAGAAGAGCTCCCATTGCTGATCTGTATTGAACCATGTTCAAATTCCATATTGGTTTTTGCTGTGTATGTTTCCTCTTCCTTGGGGCTTCAGTTGCAAGAATCACCTATGACTTTCTAAGACCCACAAGAAATTAAATCACCTCTGGCCCTCTCAGATGTATAATTTCCTCCCTCAGTTGTTTGGAAATTGTTCATTCACATCTCAAAAACCTATACAGTGGGACAGGTAGCTACCGTGTTTTTCAATTGCCATTTTTTTTTCTCTTTGCTCATTGGAAGGTTTGCCTTCCACTCATATTATCGACTCCCCCATCTGTGGTGTACCTTCTTTCATATCATACCTGTTTATACGATGACAATTAATTGTCTGCTGACAGTCCTCTGGTTCCTGGACAATTACAACTGGATTACGAATCCATTCATCTCCTGGTACAAGAGGCTTCTCTCAGTTCCTGGGGCTTCCAAATGAGAAAGGGAAAAGGAACACTCATTACCCTGGCTTGAGGACCCTCTGTAACAGACTGAACACATTGAATTACTTTTATGTTTCATTTCTTATTTTTCTAGTTTAGGGTTGAAAAACATGCCCTTCAGGAAGTTTTGTGAAGTTTTGTCCTTAGTACTCAAGGACAGTGAGTACCTTGTGCCATCATTATGGTGAAGGGGCTTGATTCTGGACATCTGGTTCTGAATACCTGCTATTTTTGGGAAAAGTGATCACTTATCATAGCATTCCAAAAGCTGTTGATGAAGGAACATGGCAAATCTGATCCTCTGGTCATATGCATTCATATTACTGATGAGGACACTAAGTTCTAGAGCCAAACTATGAGATCCTCAGAGTGTGGTCCTCATAGTGATGCTGCCTGGGAACCACTTACTACTAATTTATGGTCATATAGGTACAGAAGGTGAGAAGAAACATTTAGAAGTTTTCATCACAAGTTGACAGAGAAATTTTGAGTTGACTGACACTAATAAAAACCCTCAAATTTGGGAGAAAGAAAACATGCCAGAGTGAGAGACACCCCTGGATCTCTCCCCTTGAAACAACAATAAGCTGAACATCTAAAACTCAACAAAAGTCACCTGAATTTTACACCAGCAAGTCTGAGCATGGTGTCTCCTCATAAGAGCTACCACAGGTTAGAACCCTGGGTGTCAGGAGGTGGACTGCGAGAAATAAAGAAGCTGCCTCTGTCAGCTGCTGGAGCTCCTTGTAGGAGGAGTGGGGTGGAGGGAGGAGGTTTGGCGAGTTCCCTGAACAGCCTTGCCTGGGAGAGTTTGTGAGTTCTATGCAGCTAGCAGCGGGCCCAGTAATCAGGGCAGAAGTCAGAGAAACAGGTGGCAGAGAAATAACAATTGATTTTTACTGGCCACAATTGCAAAACAGAGGCTGAGGTGCAGCCCCCAACGCCCAACCCAGGGGGCTCCTCCCCCAACACCCTCCAAGACAATTCACCACGGAGCCTTAGGGAAATCTGAGAAAACGCTACCAAAGCTGTTGCTAACACTGACAGGGTTTGAAATTGAGGGTAATGAGTGTGATTAAATATCTACAAGAAAATAAAGGCATTATATAAAGGCATTATTAAGACTTTATATAAAGCAGGGATCCAAGTAGCTTAGACGCCATCTACTGGAAAACAAAAGAAAAGCCCTTTCTTTGCAGCAGGCTAAGGACAGACCTTTATCTAATAAATCTTTCTGGAAAAACAGCAGAATACATTACCATTAATGCCCAGGCAGAGAAATAGTTCATTAAACACCATGAACAACCAAGGTGACAAGGTATCTCAGAAAGAAAGAAAAAAATCTCCAGAAAATAAGTTTACAAAGAAATATACAACTTAAATGACAGATAATTCAGAATGATACTTCTGAAAAAACTCAGTGAGTTCCAAAACAAGTCATAGCAACAATTTCAGGAATTGGAAAAACAACTAGATGAGGAGAGCAAGGAGCTTGAAACCCTCAGGAAGAGCCAAATAGACTTCTGGAGATAAAAAACACACTGCAAGAGTTGAAAAATAAAATGTCAAGCTTGGGAAATAGAGTAGATAAAATGGAGGAAAGGATCAGTGATGTCGGAAATTTAGAAATAAATCAGAAGGAAGAAGAAAGAAACTGAAGAATGAAAAATAATGAAAGAGAAATTCAAGAACTAGCCAATACCATCAAGAGAGGAAACATAAGAATAATGGGCATTATTGAAGGTGAGGAGTAGGGATGAGAAAGCATTTTTAGACAAACAGTTGATGAGAATTTTCTAAATCTAAGGAATGAGCAGGAGCTTGGAATTTAAGAAGTCACCAGAACACCCAATTACCTCAATCCAAAAAGGCCTTCACCAAGACACGTTGTATTAAAATTGTCAAAAATCAATGACAAAGACAGAATTCTCAGAGCAGCAGGGAGAAGAAAATAGTAAATTATAAAGGAAAACCCATTAGATTATCCTCAGACTTCTCAGCACAGACCTTACAAGCCAGAAAGAAATTGAATCAAATATTTAAACTATTAAGTTAAAGGAACTACCAGTTTAGAATAATGTGTCCAGCTAAGCTCTTCTTTAGATATGAAGGAGAAATTAAGACCTTTTCCAGACATACAAAAAATGAGGGAATTCTCCACTATGAGGCCTGCACTACAGAAAATACTAAAAGGGTTCAGCTCACCTAAAACAAAATGACAGAAAAAACCCATAATTAGGAGTAAAATAACTAGAAGCAGAGGAGTGCAACCCTTACTAAGAACAGGGCATTATAAGTTTAAATAATAAGATGAATATTGTTATAAGAAGATACATAGAGACAAATTGAGATAACAATGACTGAAAAGCAGAGAATCCAAAGATCCAAATTCGCAAAAGGGAATGGAGATAAAGCACACAGAAAAAAATGGACAACTGTATCTATATACATAACTATCCTTTTCATATTTGTAATGGTAACTACACACCAAAGATTCAGAACAGAAGTATATAACATAAAACAAGAAGAACCAGAGGCAAAACCCACAAAAACCAACTAAAATAAAGAAAACAGAAACATAAGAACAATGAAGTGATGGAAACATCGAGCTACCAGAAAGCAAAGGATAACATAGCTAAAAGATCTCATATTTCAATAATCACCCTAAATGTAAATGGACTGAACATACCAATAAAAAGTCACAGACTTGCAGAATAGATCAAAAAACAAAACCCAACGATATGCTGCCTCCAGGAGACACATCACAGCTCCGAAGACAAATATAGATTCAAAGTGAAAGTGTGGAAAAGATATTTCAAGCAAATGGCATTCAGAAAAAAGAGGAGTAGCGGCACTAATATCAGATGAAATAGACTTCAAAATCAAAAAGGCAAAGAAACGTATTGAGGAACACTTCAAATTGATACAGGGAATCATGCACCAAGAAGACATAGCACTTATTAATACCTATGCTCCCAATCAGGGAGCTGCAAAATATGTGAGGCAATTACTAACAGAATTAAAGGGAGACACAGACCAAAATACTATTATAGTAGGGGACCTAAATATCCTACTGTGGGATTTGGACAGATCATCCAAATAGAAAATAAATATGGAAATATCCTTAAATGACACATTAGACCAATTGTACATAATTGACATTTACAGAGTCTTTCATCCAAAAACAGCTGCTTATACATTCTTCTCTAGTGCACATGGGACATTCTCAAGAATCGACCGTGTACTGGGACACAGAAATAGCTTCAACAAATATAAAAGGGTTGAAATCATACTGACCATATTCTCTGATCATAATGCTTTGAAACTAGAGATCAACTGTAAAAAGAAAGCAGGAAGAACCACAAACACAAGGAGATTAAACAACTTGCTACTGAAGAATAACTGGGTTAGAGAAGAAATAAAAAGAGAGATCAAGGAATATATAGAAACAAATGATAATGATAGTCCAACAAATCAAAACTTTTGGGACACAGCAAAAGTGGTTATAAGAGGAAAGTTTATATCATTACAGGTCTATCTCCAAAAAAAGAAAAAAAAAAAAAAAGAATGAGCCCAAATAAAGAACTGAACGTTTTATCTGAAAAAACTAGAAAAGGAAGAACAAACGAAGCCTAAAGTCAGCAGACAGAAAGAAGTAATCAAAATTAGAGCAGAAATAAATGAAATGGAAAAAAAATAGAAAAAATAAAATCAACAAAGAGCTGGTTCTTTGAGAAGGTTAATAAAATTGACAAATCCCTGGCTAGACTCACTAAAGAAAAAGAGAAGGGACACAAATAAACAAAATGAGGGATGAAAGAGGGGAAATTACAACTGACACTGCAGAAATACAAGGAATCATACAAGAATACTATGAAAAAGTATATAACACATTTAATAACCTAAGAGAAATGGACCAGTACTTAGAAAAGTACAGCTTTCCTAGACTGAATCAAAATAAACTAGAAAATTTTAATAGACCAATCAGCATATGGAAATAGAAACAATCATCTAAAGCCTACCAAAAAGTAAAAGCCCAGGACCAGATGGTTTCACCAGTGAATTCTACCAAACATTCAAAGATTTAATACCTGTTCTCCTCAAACGCTTCCAAAAAATTGAAGAAGAGGCAATACTTCTCAACTCATTTTATAAGGTCAATATTTTCTGATACCAAAACTTGGTAAAGATAACACAAAAGAAGAAAACTACAGACCAGTATCTTTCATGAACCCAGATGCAAAAATCCTAAATAAGATACTAGCAAACTGAATACAGTAACATATTAAAAAGATTATACAATATGATCAAGTGGGCTTCATTTTACAAGCACAGGGATGGTTCATAATGAGCAAATTGATCAATGTGATTCACCACATGAATAAATTAAAAAAATCGTATTATCAATAGATGCAGAAAAAGCCTTTGACAAGATACAGCATCCATTTATGATCAAAACAGTCAAAAAATTCAGTAGAGAAGAAAAGCATCTTAACATAATAAAAGCCATATATGAAAAACCCTAAGCCAACATTATACTTAATGGTGAAAAACCAAAAACCTTTCCTCTAAGATCAGGAACAAGGTAAGGCTGTCCACTATCATCACTGTTGTTCAATATAACATTGGTGGTTCTGGCAAGAGCAATCAGACAAGAGAAACATACAAAAGGCATCCAAATAGGAAATGAAGAAGTCAAACTGTCACTATTTGAGGATGACATGGTTAACTACATAGAAAACCCTAAAAATGCCACAAGAACACTATTAGAAACAATAAACAAATACAGTAAAGTCTTGATGCAAAATCACCGTTCAAAAATCTATAGCATTTTTATACTCTGATAATAAAGTGTCAGAAAAATAAGTGAAAAGTTATTTCTTTGTAATTGCAACATAAAGAATAAAATATCTAGGAATAAATATAACAAAACATGTGAAAGACCTATATAATGAAAACTATAAGATCCTATTAAAAGAAATCAAAGAATATACAAAAAAATGGAAAGATATTCCATGTTCTTGCATTGAAAGAATCCACGTAGTTAAAATGACCATACTACCTAAAGCATTATACAGATTTAATACAATCCCCATCAAAATCCCATCAGCATTTTTTAAAGAAATAAAACAAAAAATCATCAGATTTGTAAGGAAGCAAAGGACTTCAAATTGCCAAAGCCATCCTAAGAAAAAAGAGTGAGGCTGGAGGCATCACTCTACTCGACATCAAATTATACTACAAAGCAACAGTAATCAAAACAGCATGGTATTGGCAGCAGAACAGACACATGGAGCAGTGGAACAGAATTGAGAGTCCAGAAGTAAACCCATATTTATATGGGCAAATAATTTTTTTAAAAAGCCAAATACATACAGTGAAGAAAGGAAAGCCTCTTCAATAAATTGTGCTAGGAAAACTGAAAAACCACCTGCAAAGAAATTAATCTAGACTGTTGTCTATCACCACACACCAAAATTAACTCAAAATGGATTAAGGACCCAAATATAAGACCTGAACCAATAAAATGCATAGAAGAAAATATAGGAATGAAACTCAAAGACCTTGGGCTTAAAGAAGATTTTATGAATTTGATCTCAAATACAAGGGAAGTAAAAGCAAAAATAAAGGAATAAGACTACATCAAACTAAAAGGCTTTTGCTCAGCAAAAGAAATCATCAGTAAGGCAAAGAGCCAACTATCTGAATGGGAAAATATATTTGCAAGCAATGCCTCTGATAAGGGCCTAATATCCAAAATATACAAAGAACTCATACAACTCAATAACAACAAAAAAGCAAATGATCCAATTAAAAAATGAGCAGAGGACCTGAACAGACACTTCTCCCTAGAGAACATACAAATGGTCAACAAATATTTGAATAGATGCTCAACATTGCCAGCTGTTAGGAAAATGAAATCAAAACCACAATGAGATATCACCTCAAACCTGTTAGAATAGCTATAATAAACAGGGCAAGTAATAACAAATGTTGGAGAGGATGAGGAGAAACAGGAACCCTCATACACTACTGGTGGAACTGCAAATCGGTGCAGCCACTATGGAAAACAGTATGGAGGTTCCTCAAAATACTAAGAATTGATCTACCATATGATCAAGCAATCCTTCTGCTGGATATTTACCCCAAAGACTTGAAAACCCATGTCACTTATATGTGGGATATAAACCTAAAAACAACAAATGAACAGGACAAACAGAGACTCATGGACATGGACTATAGACTAGTGTTTACCAGAGAGTGGGGGATAGGGGAGGAGAGGAGAGGTAGACAGGTTAAGCGGGGGGTCAAATATATGGTAGCTGAAGGAAAATGGACTTTGGGTAGTAAACACACAGTAGAATATACAAATGTCAAATTATAATGTACATCTGAAAATTATATAATTGTATTAACCAAAGTTATACCAATAAACTTAATTAAAAATCCCTCGTTTATATTATGTTTGCTTATAAAATTCATTTATATTGATTTTATTTTTTTATAATAAGCTTTACTTCTTAGAACAATGTTAGATTTACAGAAACACTGAGAAGATAGTACAAAGAGTTCCCATATCTCTTTTACCCAATTTTGGCTATTATTAATATATTACATTAGTATGATGCATTTGTTATATTAATGAACCCATAGTTATAAGTTATTATTAACTAAAGTTTATACTTTATTTATATTAGCATAGTTTTTAACCCAATGTCCTTTTTCTATTCAGAGTCTCATCTAGGTTACCATGTTAACTTTAGTTGTTGTATCTCCTTGGCTCCTCTTGGTTGTGAGAATTTCTCTGGTGTTTGTTAGTTTTGATGACTTTGAGAGTTTTGAGGAGTACTTGTCAAAAGTTTTGTAGGATGTCCTTCAGTTGGAATTTGTTCAATGTTTTCTCATAATTAAACTGGATGTATGTGTTTGAGGGGTAAAAGGGCTCTTTTCATTACATCATACCAAGGCTACTTGCTGTTAACATGAGTTATTACTTTTGATGTTGAACTCGATCATCTGGGTGAGGTAGTGTTTGTTAGTTTTCTCTAATATAGAGTTATCTTTTCACATCTCTTTTCCACTGCCTTTTCCACTGTACTCTTTTCAAGGAAGTCACTTTGTGTAGCCCATACTTAAGGAGTAGGAAGCTATAATTTATTTCATTGTACTTTATAAAAATATAGTTTATGATATACATTAACTATATATAGTTTGGATATAAAAACATAGCTGGTTTGTGATATAGCTGGACCTTGAAAATGAAAAAGGTCCTTCACCACTGATAATTTGAGAAGCACTGCTGAAAAACTTGCATACGGGCACATGGAAGAAGCACTGGGATTGAGCTTAAGACATGTTGGCTCCAATTTCAGCTCTTTTCATTCCCCAGAGGCCAACTTGAATGTCAATATTCCTGTGGAGCCAAGTTGATGGCTGTCTATGTGATACCATAGACTACTGCATGAGGAGTGCTTCATGTCTTGGTAGAAGTTTCTGGAATATCAATCTCACGAAGCCTTGAAATGTGAGCTTGTCTGGGCTACTGTTTTAGGTCATGTGCAATGGCAAGCGGGTACTGAGTTTGAGATTTACACACAAGAAATTTATTGGGAGTGAGGAAAGCATGATTGAGCAGAAGGAGAAGTTGGAGTGCACTGCACTTCTAACAGGGGCCCTCACCAACCTCTAGGGGAGCACTGAACCTGAGTTGGCCTTTTGGAGTTGCTCTGAATTTAGGCATAGAGATCAGGCTTTGAACCCCCACATTGACCAGGTATTAGATGCTGTCTACCTTTGAGAAGGAGGTGTAAGCTTGGGAGAAGCAGCTTCTTTAGCTCAAGGACATAGCCTAGAAAGAGACTCAGCTGTGCCATAAGCAGCCAAAACTCTAAGCAGCTGGGAGAATGAACTCTTGGGGAGATCTGGAAGGCCCTCAGTTGTACTTGCTACAGATACTGTTACTGTTTTGATTTTTATTTTTTGCTTTTGTATTGCGTTTTGATTCTAGGAATGGAGAGCTTGTTTGCTACACTCTCCCCTGCATTGTTAGTAGTCTCTAGTGCCTGAATGCTCTAACTGTACTTTGGGTGTAGATGAGATAATCAAGGAAAGGAATGCTGGGAAGTGAGGCAATATGAGAGGGTTAGTAGGGGTGTAAGACACAATGCAGAAGATTTGTGTTTGTGTAAACTGCCTTCTTCTGTGATTCATCTGGGCCTCTGCACCCTCATAATCAGCAGTCTTCAGTGAACTGAGTGTTGCTTTCTAAAGGCAAAGGGAAGCCGGAACTTTAGCTGTGAGGAAGCAGGCATATATGCCCAACAGTGATGAATGCAAATGAATAAACAACCAGGGAGGCCACACAGAATAAAGGTGAGGAAAGATTGTTACAATTTCTTTTTTCAGAGGGAAGGGGTATAAGTGGCAGAATTATTTTAATGGGTCAAAAATTTGTCTCTTGTGTCACGTGTCCCTCACGGAATCTCAAGCTTGTTCTTTCTTACTCTTTTTGATTGGGGTTTGGACCAAAGACATTTTAATTGGAGTGTAGAAGATGGAATTTGAGAGCAGAGAAAATTTGCTAAAAGTGAATTCTTACATACAACACATGATGCTTCTACTTGGCATCTTTTTTCCTGACTCTGCCTGATGTCCATCTCTTTTGTTCTTGCAGTTTGAATTAATACATGAGTATTTTCTTTCAGCTTCACCCTGAGTTGGAGGATACTTGGTATGAATGAGCTCATCCTGACTGTTACTAGAATCTTATACTTAGACAAAAGAACTAACTAACTAGCTAGCTAACTAACTAACTAACTAACTAAGCTTTTTTCCACTCAATGAGCTTTTTCCACCAGGGGCCTCAGGATTTGGCACCCAATGTTTAGATTATATGTGGGGCAAGAAAGGGATAAAGGATTTAGAAAGCAATGAAATGGATATTTTCCCCTATGAGATAGCCGAAGTTTGAATGTAAACCACCATTTTTGCATAATAACCACATACATATAATAATACCTAAAACTGAATTCTTCCTAAGTGTTAAACACTGTGCTAAGCAATTTATATGCATTATTTCATTTTATGTCCATAATAATTCTGTGATGTGGATATTATTATAAACCCCTCCAAGGCAGATGATGAAGCTAAGACTTGGAGAAGTTAGGTAAGTTTCCTAAGTATAAAGATGGGATTCATATCTAGGTGCTGACCTCTTTGCACCACTTCCTGTAGTGCTTACAGGATTGGGAAGGGGGTGTGGTTTGAACAGGAAACCAGGAAACATGCTCAGACTAACTTCCTAAGGAAAAGGCATTGTGAGGAGCACCCTGCTATAAGCTCCTTCTTATAGCTCAGATCATTTTCTTTTAGTCTTAAAAGAAGAGACCACAGGGACAATTGAGATCTGAGAGTCAGGACCTGAAGACTGAATTTGGCAACTCTGCTACTGGTTTGAGAGTCTGTGGTATGAAGGTGGTGGTTGAGGCCATCGGTGTGGATAAGGTTGTCCAAGGAAAGAAAGAGGTTAAAGGGTTTGGGCTGGATTCTTGGAAACAAACATTTAAGGATAGTGTAGAGGAAGACTAGCCAATAAGAAGAACAAGAGGAATAGTCAAGGTCAAGAGTCAAAGTCAAGAGTGAAGTCATATAGAACAGGATGGTGTCTGATCATCTAGGATAGGGTAGTGTGTGGTCATTCAGGACAGAGTGGTATGTGGTCATCCAGGATATGGTGGTGTGAGGTCATTCAGGAGAGAGTGGTATGTGGTCATCCAGGACAGGGTTGTGTGAGGTCATTCAGGACAGAGTGACTCTTTTATTGTAGTCATTCAGGGCAAGATGGCATGTGGTCATGCAAGAAAGGGTGGGGCAGTGTCATCAGGAGAGAGGGGCCATCAAGGTGAGATAATACAAAAGTATCAGATTAAGTGACATCTTTTCTTCTAAGAGAGGATAGAAGGAAGGAAAGATAGGAGGAAAGGCAGATACATTAGAAAGGAGAAAGAAAAAGTGAAGAAAGGTCATGTCAGAACCTGTATGTTCTTAAGGAAGTAGAAGGCTCTTTAGGATTTTCTGGCTCAATTCCTTCTTTTTCAAAGTATCCTATTTACAGTTTCTCTCATACAATGCTCAAGCAGAAGCACCTCAACTCAAAGATAACTCAACACAGACTGTGCCAACATTGTGACACCTTGACAGGAGGAGGTGCACCCGAGTCACTGCTAGGCCACTGGTGACAGAGAGTGTGGTTACACCACGGCCAGCTCTCATGTGGCTCTGTTGAGGGGTTTTCACTCCTTGATGATCATTTCTAAACTTTCTTGAAAAACTAACTGAGTAGTTTCACCTTTTGTCCACTGCCTTAGATAATGTTCATTTCTATCTGAGTCTGGGTTCAAGTATTTTCTGGCTGCCTCCTGCTAGTGGATTATTCTGGGACAGACAGCATATGGACACTCAGTCTATCTTTCTTTTTACTGAGAACTTTGGGCTGAGGTCAACTCTTGTGACTGATAAAGTGGTTGAGGTTTGGCAAATTCAGGATAAACACTGTCTAAAATCAGATTCATATGAGACATTCAAGATCTGTTCTTTCTGGATGCCCATCTTCCTAAAAGATTTTTCCTTGCTCTTCAAAGTTCTGTTGCCTGTCAGGACCTTCCTGCTTCTTTTATGTGACCATCAATTGAATATTCTGACCTTTGTAAAAATGTGAAACTCGTATGTCAATGAGTACCAAAGTTCCTCCTTTTATGGAGGAAGAGACTGAGAAAACTGAATTGTCCAAAGTTACATGTCTGGGGCTTGAACCCAGGTCTTCTGGTTCCTAGTCCAGTGCTTTTTGCGTACTACATCTTCATCATGCAATAAAGGGTAGTTTACTACAGAGATGTAAGGGGAAAGAATGGCAGGCCTTTCCCATCATTTTCACCAGATTTGTATCTCTCGCTCCCAGTAATTCAGAATATAATTGACTTTGTCTATCCAGAGAAGGGAACCTAGCTCACCCCAATGGCTAAAACCGACTCAATCTCTGAAGCTTTTAAAATTACAATGTGCTTCTTAAGAGTTTTAAAATTTGTGAACAAAGCTCTTTTATTTTCACCAGCTAGAGATATACCAATAGGACAACAATCTTGGAGACATTTGACTTAAATTTGGACCAAATAAAAAATATTGGTCTAAGATATTTTCCTGGAAGCAGGCATTTAGTGAAGATGGGAAGAGGTTATGGTAGTGTCTCATGATAGTTGGGTGTTTTGCGTACTCTACTGTAAATTTATAACAACACTGGGGATTATTCCACTTCACAGCCAGGAAACTGGGTCACAGAGAGGTTAAGTAATTAACCTAGGCTCCTATGGTTAATTATGTTAATTAAGTGCCATAACTGGATTTCAAATTTTGGTATATCTGGCTATATTGCCTGTGCTCTTTCTACTACACAGTGGTACTCTAACTTGACATAAAAATTACATGAGAAAGTTGTTTAAAAAGTAGATTCCACACAATCTAGGAATTCTAATTCAGCAAGACTGAGGAAGGGTCAGGAATCTTATTTTTCAAATGTGTTGAGTTATTCTGGTATATGGCTTTTGGGAAACAATGGAGGGGAAAGCAAGAAAGTGGACAGTGGGTTTAGATGGCAGATTGCACTTTGACAGTCTGGGATGAGGCCAGCTGCCCTCCAGGGGTTTACAGCCTCTCTAAACCTTGCTAGTATTCTCCAATGACAAAGGAGGAATTCTCCACAAGCTCTTCTAGAGGAACTTGCACTAAGACAAATCTTCTCAGCTTGGAAATCCAAAGTTGGTCCAGAAGTTCTTGTCAGAAAGGTAATTCTCTGTTGTTTTCCTTCACGAGAAGGAGTACTTACAACCACACTCTAAGCCCAGAGCTGGAATCTTCCTTGTCTCTGTGTTTTGTATGTCCAGCACAGGTGGCTGGTCCATGGTGAGTACCAGTATTCACAGGGTCATGAAGGTGGTAGGTATGCCAGTGGTCATTCCTGGTGGGTTAGGGCTGAGGGCTTACATTTTTAAGTATCTCCTGTTTGGAGGCTATATACTTTGTTTTGGGGGCTACCCTTCTGGCATATACCTCTGAGGAGGGCATAGTTGAGGGTCCAGATATAGCCAGTTTTTTAAGGTACATAGTGATGAGTATGTGTGATCGCTTTTTTTACTTCATAATATTTAAAAGTTGAATCTTATTTATTTGTGAGAAAGTACTGTAGAGATTAAATTTTAATCAAGCCAGCCTGTAATTATTCTTTACTTGAACTGATTGCTGATATTTCAGGTGGCTCCCTCCCAATTCAAAGTCAGCAGTGAGTATCATTCATTTGCCTTCTAGTATTTCTCCCAGATCATGAGCATGAGATGAACAATCAGGCGAGTCCAAGAGCCTGCAGCTTGATAAAAATCTCGTCTTCTGGTTTGGAGATAGCATCACATGTTCCAGAGGTTTAAGTTCCCATGCCTACACAGAGCTCAAGTGAAGGCCTCTGATGATTTTCAGTAATATGATTCCATGTTTTATAGAATTCCATGCTTGCCCCCACTTTGATCTGTGTACTACATTTAAAGTAAACCATATATGCAGAGGAGACACACAATAACTTGTCAAATTGATATTCAAAACTTTATCATTTATATGAGTTCCAGGTCCTCCTCCTAGTCCATGTTGTCCAGAAAACTTAAAAAGGTCCAGGCACAAATTAGTGAAAGAGGTGAATATGAGAAGAATGAATGAAGTTGTTAGTAGCTACAGGGAACTGACAGGGCCATGCTCTCCCCTATGAAGGTAATATTTATGTTTTAGCAAAATGAGGGCTCCGAGGAGACTGAACATTTGGCTTCTTCCTTCCTTCCTTCCTTCCTTCCTTCCTTCCTTCCTTCCTTCCTTCCTTCCTTCCTTCCTTCCTTCCTTCTTTCCTTCCCTCCCTCCCTCTCTCTCTCTCTCTCTCTTCTTTTTTTCCTTTTCTTTCTTCCCTCCTTCTCTCATTTCTTCTTTCTTCCTTTGATAAACACTTTTTAAGCTCCCCCTCCCCCATATTCCAGCCACTGCATCAGGACATGACAATACAAAGGAGAAAAGGACATGGTTTTTGCATTTCAGGAGCTTAAGGCTCACTAGAGCTGACATTTGTCAAGGCGGAGCCGTGAATGGAGTGCAAGTTTTCTGAGCCATCATCCTTAATCCCTGAGAGTTTAGAAAGCTGCTCTGATGCAGAATCAAGTGAGTAGTGGTGCTTGAGTGCAGCTCTTTTGTATCAAATGCCCCCTTCCTCCAGCCTTCCTGTCTATCCAAACATTTCCTAATTTATATCTGAACTAATTCTTGGTTAAGAGGAGTGTGGTGGGTATGGAGGCTCAAAAATGTCTCAGAGTCACTTTGTCAGTGTCACTTTTCTTTGGGAAAATTGGACCGTGACTGCTATATAGTCAAAACAGCTACAACTCTAAGTGTTTGTGTATTTGAGGATGTGTAGTCACTGCTTCAATAACTTGGTTACTGGTAGCTGATGATGGTAGGACAAAGAGAGAAGACAACTTCATGTTAGAGAAATGGAATATTTATAATGAAAGAACACTTATAACATTTCTAGAAATATCCAGATAAATGAAATATTTAATAAACCACCTGCAAGCTTGGTCCACACAATACCCATTTGTTCATTCATTCATTCATTCATTCACCCACTCTTCTATTGTGGTGGGCACTAGGTTAGGAGCTGGGTGTACACAAGCTGCAGGCCCTGCTCAGTATGGCAAGAGAATAAAACTGATGTTTCCAAGCAGTGCATCTGAATGTCTTGGCATCATAAAAAAAGAGTAGAGGGCTCTTGACATTTAGTTGTGTTAAAAATACTTTCCAAAATCATTATACCAGCACTTCAGAGCTGAAAAAATACGTTGTAAAGTTAAAGGAGAAAAATCAGAGAAGCAACTATTGAAATGGAGAGTATTTTAGCTGAAAAATTTGGACATAAAATATCCTCAAATTTTCAACTTGAGACCACTTCGTCTCAAAGGAGGTTTAAAAATATCTTTAAAATAATAGGAACTTCAAAGCGGGTGTTCACTTATTGTATTTTGGGCTAAAGGAAAGCTGAAACTTATATTTAGTGATTTTTAAAAGTTCAGCTAAAAGACATTATTTTGGATAAAAAAAAGTCTATTTGTTTCTCAACTCTAGTCACCCCAAAGCAGGGTATGGCTTCTGCTGCCATCTAGCAATGCAAACGAGTTTCCATTGGTTTGAGACCAAGCATGGACAATTTCAGTCTGAAATGATTAGTTTCTGGAATTTTCAGTGAGTGGAAGCAGTCATGTAGAGGTGTGGATCTTGCTACCTGGATCAATAACTTTAGCTAGTTAAGATTCCTGCCAAAGAAAGGCGAGGATGATCAAATTTCATAGACCTAACAAACCACTGGAAACTTCTTGCACATGTGTGTGTGTTCAAAGACTCCTTTTTTTCTAATTTATAGAAACCAAAAGCACTTGTTGGAATACGAATAATAGCTAACATTTATTTGTCATTAATTATGCTGGCCCCTATGCCAAGTACTTTATATATGCTGACTCATTTAATCCTAACAACACATGAGCAGGTACTATTGTTTTTCCCACTTAACAGGTGAGAACATTGAGGCACAAAAAGACTAAATTTCAGAGTAGGATCAATATGTCATTCACTTAGAAAATGAGTCAAAGTCCACAGATGTGAATAAATGTGAACATGCCTACTACCTTGTCCTTTTGTTTTTCCCCTCAAGTTTGGTGTGTTTTCTTTGTGTTCAATAGATGTTGGTAACTTTTTAGCCCTTTGAAGAAAAGTCAAAATTTGAATTCAGAAGAGAATTTTGAAACCACAACATGAATTCAAGAACCTAAAATAAAATACAACTTCTTGAATAGGATACTAACAGCTTGGAAAAATCCATTGCTTTAATAGGGTTTGTTCCTGGGGAGGTCTTTCTAATCACCCTTACACTTCCTTCTCAGATAAAGGGTAAAAAGATGCAACCAACTGACTCATTCCACGTGAATAACACATTTACCTACTCTTCTTTGCAAGCCTAAACTTTAAGCAATTCCCTAATGCATAGGACCCATGCAATATAATTTTCTCTTCCTGAAATGTTTGATTTTCTCCAACTTGGCATCCCATTGCTCATTTCTAATGAGCCTCTCTCCTGTGTTGAGGAAGATTTCTGGACTGTTCTCTGATGGTGGTATCCAATTTGTCCTTGGTCGATGCCTTAGTTCCTGCAGTTTCCTCTTGTGTCTTCCAGCTTAAGGACCACTCTTGTGAATGACTCCACATAGAGCTGTTAATCACTACACTCGATTGCTGAATTGGTTCCGGCCACAAGAGTACCTCCCAGAAAACCCTCGGAGCCTGGACCTGCATAAAGAAAGTCTGTGAAGCTTCTGGCTCTGGCACCATGCCATAGAACCTTGGTGAATCATACAAATTCTCTGAGGCTCAAAGAAGGCACTTTGTAAATGAAAAAGTATCAATTAAATGACAGAAGAGTGTCAGGATTCTATTTTACACTTATGGGTGGGAGTTTTGCTTCGTTGTGATTGTCAACCCCTAGTCAGCCATCATCCCCAGAAATGTGCCTGAGATACATGCCCCTTGATGTGCTTTGAGCCCTAGGGAACATGTGTCAGAAGCCAGAATTAAACAGTATCAGCTGGACAAACACATTTTCAGTTGCTAAGGCTGTTGGAAATTACTACTATGTTACATTTCACTTTAAACTCCTCACCTCGAAATGAAGCAAAGTCACGACAGAGAATTGGATGGGTTTTCCCTTGGCCACAGAATCAAGAAGTGGTGTAAACGGAAGGAGAATAATCATATGTGTTAAAGGCCGTCACCATTTGCCAAACCGTGGTCTTTTTTACAAAAAATAAATGTATATTGCACAAAGACTTGGCATTATAAAAAGGAGCTTATAAGTGCCATAGTCTTTTATCCAGAACGTTATTAAGAACTTTTTTTGTTGTTGTTGTTAAAAATTAAGATGCCATTGAAACCACATGAATTTTTAAAAGGCTCTACCTTTCCACATAGCCTTTTCAAGAGCACCTCAGGAGGGGTGGGACAATTCTCAAACAGTTGGAGAGCTTGGCAGAGAAGCACTCCTCTGCCAATTTGTCCCCAGACTGGCCCAGGGCAGCCTTTTACCACCTTGTTTTTGGTTATTTCAGCTGCAGTTAGGCGTTCTCCTTCAAACACACCTGGACTGTTTTAAGGACAGGCAGAAGGGGAAGTGGTTCTCTGAGCTGTGGACAGTGGGCTCCCACAGCCCCATGCGCATCTCTGTTGGAACTCAAGATCTCTCCTAAAACTTTGAGTTTTGTGTGAGTTCTCTTCTAGACTATGAACTTAAGTACAGGATCAGCCTCATATTTATTCACCAGTGAAGTTCTCTTTGTTCACCTCAACTCAACACAAATGGGGTCACCGTGTTTTGTTGGCCTTAAGCAATCTGACCTCCTGTCCACCACTTCTTTGCTTGCCTTTTTTTTATCTGCAAACAGAGTCTTTTAGAATTTTTCCTAGACATACTTCTTTTCATACTCAAGAGACACTTTGCCATTCTGGAGTGCTGTAATTAGGCTAATAAATCATATGTCCTTCCCCACCCTCTGTCTTTTCATTTATCCCCTTCCTAGTTTCCTTATCTTGATCTTGTCTTTTCAGTTTTTATCTTTTCCAAGTAGAGAGCACCCACCATTTGTCTGCCATGCACTACCATACCTTAAATTTTCTCTCTTGGATGCTCTTCTGTATCTTTTGTATTGCTCAAATTCTAACAGCGAGACTGCAGGCCCAGGTTGTAAAAGCATACATTTCCCTCCTTTATCTTCATATGGTCATTTGAATTTGAATTTTCCTCAGTATCAGCACTTTTGGTTGAAAGACCTGAAAATCTCTGAGTTTGCTCTCTTCCAAGATTCTCTTTTTTTGCTCACAGAGAACCAACTGAAGCTCTTAATCAGTGTGGACACAGTAAGAAATTTTCTGGCTTATTGCTATTTTTTTTTCAGTAAATATTTCTGGAGTCCCTTCTTATGTAAGACAATATCTGAGGTGCTGGGAAAACAAAGAAGAACAAGACACAGGCCCTGTCCAGAAGGGGCTTGCAGGCTGGTACAGAACACAGATATGATGCATCCTACACTCTGATGAATACTAGGATAGTGGGGAAGAGCTGGAGGAGGGTCGTATGGGGTGTTCGTCCCATACCAGAGAATGGACTACTTAATTCAGCCAGGGGAGGAGTGTCAGGAAAAGTGTCACCCAAAAGTCTGAGTTGAGCTGAGTTCTGAAGCATAAGAAGGAGTACGCTAGACAATGTCAGCCAGGGCATTTATGGCAGAAGGAGCAACACAGGCAGAGGCTCAAAAGTATGAAAGATGGTTGACTATGTCCAATCTGTTTATGAACCCTGTCAGATCAGATAATCTTGTTTTTATGCATTTCTTGCCAGCCCTGCAGGCAGAACATGCTTTCAGTGGGTTATCAGCAAAGGTCAAATACTGTATGGCTGGTGTGAGGGGCTGGAGGACTGGAATAGGGAAGGGTGAGTCATTTCAAAGTTTTGTGTGCTGAGACAAAGCTCTTAAAGGAGCCCTGGGGTTTTGCAGAGCAGAAAGTGCTTAAAGGCACATTATGCAGCCAATGGTGAGCCAGTAAATGGTTGCACTGGGGCCAATACTGGGACATTTTGGCAGGCCTCTTTATTGGGCTTGGGGCTCTCTGGCTATCCAATATCTTTGTGACTCCCCTTACAAATGCCCATGAGGGGTTAGGGTGAAAATATAGAGCTTTTAAGCATTTTAATGTGATTTCAATTGCATTTTAATTTTTAATAAAACTTTTAATAAAGTTCTACTTTAAAAGACACAGGGATCAAAAGATTCCATTTAATAGGGAGTCCAATATATTACAGTACTGGGAGATAGATGGGTTTAACAAGACTGTGGTACATCTCTTTCAAGTAAATGCAATAAATCGCTTTGTTGGAATGGGAAAAAAGAGAAGGTGCATACATGCATGCATATATCTTTTTATTTTTCTGTGTAGCCAGTAATTTCACTCTTTGGAAGTAATTGCTGAGCTTTTGGCATCTTTGACTAATACCCTTCTCATATGATAGCTACACTGTTCCAAAGACAGTACAGACATCTGAGCCAAACATTTTTCTGTTTCGTTTGCAAGAAATTGAACTGACAGATATACCTGTCTATTTTGGTTCCAAGAAAATGTCTTGTTAGAAATGTGTGAAAATATATTATATGACAGTCATTGAAAATGTCTCAGATGCAGCAATAAATTGATTGTGGTTTTTGGACCAGATGTGCACCATGTTTAGAATTTATTGTGCTTCTCCATATTCTAGCTTGGTGCTTAAATAAATAGAAGTGCTTTGCTTTTCAATGAAACTCCTTATGTGAATGGATGGCATTTTTTTCCAGTGACAGGAAATTATAGGAATCATGCAAATTGGAGATATTCATTCTCCTCACACCCACTGTGTAGTTGATGGGACTCAAACTGAGGGCTTGTTGTTTTGTTCTGACTCTAAGAGTGAGACTTACCCAGCAAATGCCCACAGCTTCAATGTGCAGCACTTTTGTGCTCACACAGAAACTAGAGAAATGCACTCCTTATCTGATCATAGTATTTAAATTCCTGCCTGTGATTTAGTGAGTGATAGGACCTGATCAGAGCTCAATTAGTTAAAAGGCCGAGGGAGACATGTTTTTATTACATATTCCTGCACTGCGCAATTCAGCCTTTCCTGAAGGTGTTATAAAGGACATATGTTTTCCTATGTGTTCAATAAAATTTCTCTCTAATCTTAGAAATGGTCTCTGTGTTAGAATGGTCTTGTTTTTCTTTTTTCTTTTTTTTTTTTAATGCTATCTCGGTTTCCATTTCAATTCTAGCAGCACATGGTCTTGAATGGTTAAAGATTTGTCTCACTTCCTTGCCAACTGAGATTATATTTCCAGCTTTTTGTTAATTCTGGACACTTCAACAGTTGCTACTGATCACTTCCTGCATGTGTGTCTATGTGTGTCTTTAGGCGTTGCATGGACCAGGAACCGGTGTAGGCTATGGTCTTGCCCTCAATAAAGCAGTAAGAGAGTTCATGAAAAGCAAAAGGCCAAGAGCTTTCCAGGCAAGATCTTATTTAATGCTCATAGCCACCCTCAACGTTGCAAGGGGGTGGGCTGGGGTGGGGATGTTTATTTCTTCATTTTATGAATAATGAAACTAGGCCTCATGTAGCTCAGAAATAAGGCTCCAGAGCCAAGAGCGCTTGACTTCAGAGCCAACACCTACCCTCTAGCTCACTGTCTGGCTGGTTAGAGGGTTAAAACATGACAATGAACACAAGTCTGCAAAAATCTTGAATGAAGGCTAACATGGGTGCTATAACAGTAAAATACCACACAGGTTTGGGAAGGATCGCTGCACCCTGTAGTCAGCAAGGGCTTCCTGGAGGAGCACCTGAGCTGTATTTGAAAGCCTGGAAAGAGTGCAGAAATGACGGGCACAAAGGCATTGAGGAGATGAACTTGCAGCATTGACAGGCCCATCAGATAGCCAGGGGCAGGGCTATGGAGCTGTGGGTACAGTGGAAAAGCAGGGGAAGGCAGGGTGGGGACAGATGATGGAGGATCCTGGATGCAGAATTGTGTATTTAGAGCCTTGTGAGAAACTCAATGTGTGTGTGTGTGTGTGTGTGTGTGTGTGTGTGTGTGTGTATGTGTGTGTGTGTGTGTTTCCACATTTGCCAGAGAAGGTTTTTGAACGTGGAAGAAAAGTGCCATGTTTTTAAAAGTTGCAACACTTGAGGGCTATACAATGTTGAATTTTCTCGTTGCAGCAAGACAAAGTGGTGTTTTAATAATGAGCAGGATGTCATGTTTATTTTTCCCACAGGGGAATAAAATAAGTCAATCTCTTTGCTGAACTGAAAGTGTCTGAGAATCGTTGGCAAAATGAACAGATTCCCTTTGAGTCTGCATGAGAGAAGGAGGAAATGGGGGGAGCAGTGGGGGTGGGGAGTATAGCCCATCATGGTCTGGCAGTTTCTCTGCTTTTCTGGAGATGCCTGGAGACTAAGAGACAGATAAAAATATAAATCCAGAGGGAAAGACTGATGAGACCAGGGAATATGCAGGTCAGCTCCTTGGAGCTGGGGTAAGAACTAACATTTGGGAGGGTTTTATCTTCTTTACCAGAGAGTATAACCTTTTTAATTTTTCCAGCAAATACTGTTTGTTTCAGACACTGCAGCCTAAAGTACGAAGGCATAAAGTAAAAATTTTCTCCTTTTTTCCTTCTTGTTTATAGGGAGATACAGAGCAATATTTTATGCAATTTTAAGTGATTATGACATGATAATAATGTGATTTTTATAAATGGGAAGAAAAAATATGTAAGATGTAATGAGTGACATAAGAATCCCTTTTTATAATCACAGATGCCTGTGTATTGATAAGAACCCAGTTTCAAACATGGAATCTAAGTTTAAGAGAAAAGAGCCCATTAAATTCACACCTACATTTTTTTTCTGGTGGAAAAATGAAAGGAAGTAAGAGAATTTTGTCAAATGTTTGAAAATTGATATGAAATTTTCAGTGTGTACCTAATCATTCATGTGGCAGAGGGTAGGCTGAATGCTAGGGATACAAAGAGTGAGTCCAAGGATCTTGCAATCTAATAAGGGAGGCAGAGCAAAGTGTATGCAAAGTGATTTGTGCTGCAACATTCAAAGAGTAGTGGGACTATAGAGGAGTGATTCACAGACTGGGAAGGCACTGTGGAGGATATGATGGCTGAGTGGGTTTTGCAGTATTGATAGGAGTTCATATGGAGAAGAGAGAGGTGAATAAAAGAGAACGGTGAAGGACATTATAAGCCGAGAAATTTACAAATAAAAACTCAAGTGTGTTAAAGTGTACTACCTACTTAGGGAACTAACAATAGGCCAACAGTGGTGGTGTATGACATGGGAAAAGAGGAATAATAAGAAATGTGGTTGAAAGGATGGATTAGAGACAGATGATATCAGCTTTTAATATCTTGCTAAGAAGTTTGAACTTGTTCCTTAGACTAGTGTTTCTCAGGTTTTGTTTTGTGTGTTGTGCGTTTTTTGAAATACTAGTCTTGCAAGATACCCTGGAAAAAAAGAGTCCTATGATTATAAGTTTGGGAGACATGAAGTAAATATGGGCTCTTCCTCTTGGAAATGCATAGCGTTTTCACTACACTAATGCACTCTGGTGTTGTAAAAACCCTGAGAATTACTGAAAACATCAACAACACAACCAAATGGTCTAACTTTGTTTTACCCATTGCTTCCTAAATTTATTTACTGCAAGTATCCCTTTTCATGTAATATCTCTTTAGATTCCTTGATTTTGGTATTTCCTGAACCTAGATTATAAAATGCCACTGGAGAACCACTGAGTTTTGGAGCAAGAGGGGAATTTAATCTGTAATACATTGGAGAAAGGGAACTGGTGCCAGTGTAGAGCCTGGAAGGGTGGTAGACCCAACACTGGCACAGAACACAGAAAACTCACCTAATGCTAGTGAGTTCTCTGTGATAGAATTTACTTTGTGCTGTAATTTACATCTCTTCCACTAACCTGTAGATTCCATGTCTTAGTTATTTTGCATCCCATGCCCAACACACAATAGATTCTGAATAAATCTATGCTGATTGAATAAAGAGAAGAATGACTACTGTAATTGGTTGGTTAAGAGATCCTGATGAAAGTATGAGCCTCCTAGGGAAGCTTAGAAAAGTCAACATTCTTTGGGGCTAGAAAATAAGTAAAAGCAAATGCTTAAGTCAGGTTTAGACATGGCTCTCACTTTTGATACTAACTCTGAGAAAGCAGCACGACTAACTTTTGTTATTTTTATTGAATGTGGTATTTCATGTAGATGTATCTTCTGTAAAACACCAGTAAGTTCTTTTTCCCACATTGAGAAGTTTTCTCACTCTTATTAGAAAACAAAATGTAAGAAGGAAAGTTCTATTTAATGCATTTACCAAGATGGAGAAGTGTCTTAGGGAAGATAAATTATGAGACTTTGGTATGAACTAACAGTTATTTTATCAACTAAAGAAAAATTCTCCTATTTTAATGATAAAATACTTTAAAATTTTTACTTTTTATTTGAGTGTAGTTGCTATACAATCTTATATTGGTTATACTAGTTTTAGTTGTACAATATAGTGTTTCAGCATTTTCATACCTTATAATGTGATCATGCCACTAATTCTAGTAATCATCTAGTAATCACTATGCAAACTTATCACATTATTGAATATATTCCCCTTCCTCTTTTCACCTATTTCTCCACTCCCTCCCTTCTAATGACTATTCATTTGATCTCTGTTTCTATGAATCTATTTTTGTTTTTTTGTTTTGTTTTGTGTTTTTAGATTCCGCATATAAGTGAAACCATCTGGCATTTGTCTGTGTGACTTACTTCACTTAGAATAACACCCTCTATAGATCCATCCATGTTGTTGCAAATGGCAAGATTTCATTCTTTCTTATTGCTGCATAACATTCCATTGTGTGTGTCTATCAACATCACATCTTCTTTATCCGTTCATCTATCAATGGACACCTAAGTTGTTTCCATATCTTGGCTATTGCAAATAATGTTGCCATAAACATAAGAGTGCAATGGACATAGGGTGCTTCTTTTCATATGTCTGTTGGCCATCTGTATGTTTTTCTTGGAGAAATGTCTTTTCATGTCTTCTGCTTGGATTGTTTATTTAGTTGTATGAGTTTCTTATATATTTTAGATATCAATCCCTTAACAAATATATCATTTACAAATACATTCTTTTATTCAGTAGGTTGTCTTTTTGTTATGTTGAAGGATTTTTTTTTTTGTGCAGAAGCTTTTTAGTTTGATGAAGTCACACTGTCTATTTTTGCTTTTCTTCTCCTTGCTTGAGGGGACATATTCAATAAGTAATTACTCAGACTGATGTCAAATAGTTTAGTTTCTATGTTTTCTTCTAGGATTTTTATGGTTTGGGAACTTACATTTAAGTCTTTAACCCATTTTGAGTATATTTTGTATATGGCATATGAAAGTTGTCTAGTTTCACTTTTTTACATGTGTCTGTTCAGTTTTCCCAAGACCACTTGTTGAAGAGAATGTCATTACTCTGGTATATTTTTACCTCCTTTGTCATGGCTTAGTTGACCAGATAAACAATGGTTTATGTCTGGGCTCTTCATTCTGTTCAATTGATCTATGTGTCTGATTTTGTGCCAGTACTATGCTGTTTGAATATTATAGCTTTGTTGTATAGTTTGAGATCAGGGACCATGATACTTCTTTGTTCTCTTTATCAAGATTGTTTTGGCTATTTGGGGTCTTCTGTGGTTCAATACAAATTTTAGGATTATTTGTTCTAGTCCTAAGAAGAATGGCATTGATATTTTTGTAAGAATTTTATTGAATATGTAAAATTGCTTTGGATAGCATGATCATTTTAACAATATCAATCCTTTCAATTCATAAGCATTATATATCCTTCCATTTTTTTGTGTCCTCTTCAATTTTTTTGTTCAATGTCTTATCATTTCCAGAGTATGTCTTTTACCTCCTTGTTTAAGTTTAATTCTAGGTATTTTATTCTTTTCTATATAACTGTAAATAGGATTGTTTTCTTCATTTCTCCTGATTGTTCATTATTAGTATATAGGAATGTGACAGATTTCTGTACATTAATTTTGTTTTCTGCTACTTTACTAAATTATTTGATTAATTCTATTAATTTTTGGTGGATTCTTTAGGGTTTCTTTATAAAGTATCATGTCATCTGCAAATATTGACAGTTTTACTCTTCCTTTTCAATTTGGATGACTTTTATTTCTCTATCTTGTCTGATTGCTGTGGCTAGGACTTCCAGTACTATATTAAACAAGAATAATGATGGTGATATCCTTGTCTTGTTCCTGGTTTTAGAGGAAAAGCTTTCAACTTTTTATTATTAAGTATGATGTGGGCTTGTCATCTAAAGCCTTTATCAAATTCAGGTAAGTTGCTTCTGTATCCACTTTGTTGAGTGTTTTTATCATGAATGGATGTTGAAGTTTGTCAAATGCTTTTTCTGCATCTATTGAGGTAATCATGATTTTTTTTTTGTCCCTGGTTTTGTTGATGTGATGAATCACATTAATTGTTTTGCAGATATTGAACCAACTTTGCATCCCTGGTATAAATCATACGTGATATGGTGTGTAATCCTTTTAATGTACTGTTAAATTCACTTTGCTAGGTGTTGTTGAGAATTTTGGAATCTGTGTTCATCAGAGATATTGACCTATAATTCTCTCTCTCTCTCTCTCTCTCTCTCTCTCTCTCTCTCTTTATTTTGTGGTGTCTTTGTCTGGTCTGGTTTTGGTATCATGGTAATGCTGGCCTCATAGAATAAGTTTGGAAGTATTCTTTTCTCTTCAGTTTTTTGGAATAGTTTGAGAGGGATAGGTACTAATTCTTTAAATGTTTGCTACAATTCACCTGTGAAGCCATCTAGTTCTGGGCTTTTGTTTTTTGGGAGTTTTCTGATTACTGCTTCAATTTTATTGCTAGCAATTGGCCTGTTCAGATACTCTGCTTCTTTCTGGTTCAGTCTTGGTAGGTTGTATATTTAAAAAAAAAAATTATCCATTTCTTCTAGATTGTCTAATATATTGGCATGTAATTGTTCATAGTATTCTTTAGTGATACTTTGTATGTCTGTGGCATCAGTTGTAATCTATCTTCTTTCATTTCTGATTTTATTTTTTTTTTGTGTTTTCTGCTTGAGTCTTGCTAGAAGCTTATCAATTTCATTTATTCTTTCAAATAACCCACTCTTCATTTCATTAATCTTTCATATTGTTTTTCTGTTTCATTTATTTATGCTCTATTCTTTATTTCCCTTTTTCTACTTTTGGTTCTGTTTGTTCCTCTTTTCCTGGTTTCTTTAAGTGTAAACTTAGATTGTTTATTTGGGATTTTTCCTGCTTCTTGAGGCAAGCCCAAGTAGCTATAAACTTTCCCCTTATAACTGCTTCTCATAAATTTTGTAAGGTATTTTTTCTTTTTTATTTGTAACAGATTTTGTAAGGTTGTGTTTCCATTTTCATTTGTAGTTTTTGATCTCCTGTTTGCTTTCCTCTTTGATCCATTGATTGTTTAGTAGCATGTTGTTTAATCTCCATGTATTTGTATTATTTTCCAGTTTCTTTTTGTTCCTATAGTTAATTTTTTTTTAGTTTTATGACACTGTGGTAAGAAAATATACTTGATATAATTTAAATCTTCTTGAATTTATTGAGGCTTGTTTTGTGGCCTAGTGTGTGATCTGTACTGGAAAATGTTTCATGTGCACTTGAGAAACGTGTAAGAAAAAGTTTTCTTAATATTTATCACAACTTGCCTAGAAAAGGCAAATCAGGGAAGGAAGACAAATGTCCATTTACAATTTACTTTCTCCTAGATTTCATAATATAAGACTTACTCTAAAGGTATATCTTAAAACTAGATCAATGGTTCATCATACATTATCACTATTATCACGTTTGAAATGGCAGAATCAATAGAGCCAACTTAGCTGAAGGTTGGAGGTACCCACTGCAGTTTAGCCAACATTATCTAGAGGAACTAGACAGTGAAATCAGGTCCTATGGACACCAAATGAATCCCTGAGCACCAGAGAGTAGTGAAGGAGAAGCAAAAGCTGAGTCATAGATGCAAACATGAACCAGGCAGCAGTGAACTTGCTGGATGATAACCAAGGCCAGTAGGCCAAGGGATACATGAGCAGATGCCACTGTGTATAGCTAATGATGATGACTGGGAGTTCAATGTTCACCATCCCTATCCCTGCCTTCTTAATACTACTCAACCTCCCTAGAGCCCTAAAATGACTGAGCTAAACTTCTCCCACCCCTTTCAGCATGAGCTCTTAAGATAGAAATTCGGTTGTGGTATGGAAAAATAAAGTCACTTTTCTTACACCCATGCATCTGGGTGTGAGATTTAAGCCTGCTTCTTGAACAACAAAGAAAAATTCTATTTATCGATGTCTGGACAAGAATGGGCACTTCTCTGTCCTGCAAAGATTGGGATGTTTTCAAGCTCAGGCCAATACAAAGAGGGTTTTTTGAAAAGATGTACAAAAATCTCTTAGAAACCCAGGGCATAAAACTATATCTGGGTCTGAGGGGAGTTTTGGAAAGTGAAAAATGAGGCTTTTCCCCTCCCCCCCACTGTCTCTAAGGGGCTACCTGGGCTCTTTTATCTTTTCCTGTCTGCCCTAGCCTGGACAGTATATGATGGCCTGGCCCAGGTCTCATACCTGTTCAGTTGCCTCAATGAGACAGTTCTTTTGTGTTTCTCAGTTCAATGTCCACATAGTTGTGCCATATTGCACAACTCTAGGGGTGCCTGCCAAATTATACTCTGTGAATGACAACACCTACATTTGTATAAGTGCACATCCTGTATGGTCACCCAGATGTAGTTATCCCGGCCAATGGCATTGCTCTTCTTCTGTTTCACAAGTGTAATAAAATGGTGGAACCTATTGTTGTTGCTGTTTGACCTGAGTGAAAATCTTCTGAAGGCACACTGAATGGCCGTATGAAAGCATAGAGCAGGATGAGGAAGGCTGACCTTGGCAATTGTGAATGGTTACGATTATTAGAAGGAAATTACCTTTCTAACTTGGGTGGTTCCCTGGTTAGTACAGTGATGTATA
This sequence comes from Cynopterus sphinx, assembly GCA_030015415.1. Classification (NCBI taxonomy): domain Eukaryota; kingdom Metazoa; phylum Chordata; class Mammalia; order Chiroptera; family Pteropodidae; genus Cynopterus; species Cynopterus sphinx. The sequence goes on along the minus strand of CM057381.1, from coordinate 83,587,780 downwards.
GGACAGGTTTTGATGTTCAACAGACCTGTGTTCACATCCTAACTCTCCTTTTAAAGTGAGATGTTGGTTAGGTTATTTGATTTCAAAGTGCCAGATGTCATCATTTACATTATTTTTAATTTTTTTATTTGGTAGCATTTTATTTTTTGGTTTGAAGAGAGAACTTATAGGTTTCATTGTATAATAAATAAATGTGTGGTACTGCAAGTTAATACAGCCACTATGGAAAACAGTATGGAGGTTCCTCAAAAACTAAGATTTGATCTACCATATGATCCCGCAATCCTTCTACTGGGTATTTACCTCAACAACTTGAAAATCCATATCTGAAAAGATATTTGCACATTGATGTTCATAGGAGCATTATCTACAGTGGCCAGAACATGGAAGCAACTGAAGTGTCCTATGATAGATGATTGGCTAAAGAAGCTGTGGTACACATACACAATGGAATATTACTCAGCCATAAGAAGAGATGAAATGCTGTCATTTGCAACAACATGAATAAACTTCAAGATAATCATGCGAAGTGAAATAAGCCAAAGTTGAAAATCACATGATATCACTTATATGTGGGGTATAAACCTAAAAGCAACAAATGAACAGAACAAACAATCAGAGACTTATGGACATGGAAAATGGACTAGTGGTTTTCTGATGGTAGGGGTCGGGGAGGAGGGGGAGGAAGACAGGGTAAAGGGGGTCAAATATAGGAGGGTATGGGTAGGGTGAAGTGGGTAAAGGGGATCAAATAAATGGTAGCTGAAGGAAACTGAACTTTGGGTGCTAAACACACAATAGAATATACAGATGTCAAATTGTAACGTACACCTGAAAATTATATCATTGTACTAACCAATGTTACCCCAATAAACTTAATTAAAAAAAAGCATATGATTCAATGATAAATACACACACACATACATACACATGTGCAATAAATAACAAAATTTACAAGGATTGTGCATAAATAAATGATAGTAGTGTATTATGAACCTATTGTGGTTAATCTAATTCTGTGTACCTCACATCCAAAAACAAATAAGCAAAGAAACAAAGAAAAAGAAGGACACCATCATTAGAATAAGTATATAGCTTTTTAAAATGGCAACTCTGAAGGAGAAACTCTCATTTTGATTTAAAAAAAAAGAAAATCAGTCATACTCTGTTGTAATAACAAAAGTTAAATATTTTTAAAAGCAATAAAGAAAAATAAAAAATTACTACTCTCTCCTAGCAACTGGCTCAAAAATATGTTTTTAAAATTTTATTTTTTTAGTTTCAACTATATATCAGTTACATTATCATTGATAATAAATCATATAAATTATACAGTTATAAAGTGTTCACCTATTATATAAAAATCATTTATCTACATTCAAAGTAGCTATTGTATGTTTGGTTAAGGTCTACATAGTTAAAGTCAGAATCACAATGCTTTATAAAAATTGATAAAGTAATAATTTAGTGACAATTACAATGATGTTGATGATGAGGAGGAAATAAACCTGGATAAAATTTTGTCTCAGGCCTCTGTGGTGTAGGTATGTCTATATGTATTATTTCTGATTTTGATTTTATTTAAATACTTTTGTTCTTATGGCTTTTTCCTCATTGTCTTGACCCCCTTGTGACATCTAGAAGGATGTGATTTTTTCCAAGCCACATGTTTCATAAACAAAGTATATGTTTATATTTGACTGTACCCAAACTGCTTATCATGGGCATCTTTCTATAGCTCACTCATGTCTTTGGGGTTATATAGAAAACAATTTATGTTACAAAATAAAATCCCCCCCTTAAAGATGTTTGTCCTGAGAGAAAAGAGAGAGGAAATCACAAACTGTTATTATTTTCCCTTAGATTGATCTAAATATTAACATTCCCTTAGCTTTAAAGCTTATTTTTGTGCCGCTCTTGTATAAACAATCGAAGTATACTAACTCTTCTGTTGTCTCGGGTTCTATCTGCAGCACACCCAAACAACTAAGTTAAAACAATGAGAAAATCAATTCAGCAGGTTATTTGGCATCATATGCCAAAAAAAAAAAAAAGTTTGAGTAGCTTCAAACATTTTGAAAAGCACAGGTCACTGTAAATTAATTTGAACATTTAAGCACAGCCTAAGGAGCCCTCATGCAGTGGACATAATGGTTTCTAGATCTCATTGTAACTGTATTAACTGCTGAACTCCTGGAAGACAGCAGCAGTGGAGGCCGCACAGTGGTAGCAGCCTCCACTGCTACTTCTAGAAGGAAGATCTAGAGAAGGAGAATGAGGAGGAAGAGTAAGATAGTGTGATAATAACCATAGGAGTTGTTGTAACAGTCATAGCTGTAATAAAAAGGGTTAACCCTATGTGCAGACACTGTTCAAGGCACTTCATAGACAGTAACTTAATTTTTATAGTGACCTTGCGAGATCTATTATTTCCCCATTTTACAGAAGCAACAGACTTCGAGGGGTAAAGTAACTAGTGAGTAACTAGTGGAGGAACCAAGATATGAAGAACAATAACAATAACAATGACTGATGCTGATGAAATGTTTCTTGTTTTTCAGTGACTGACATGCTTTCCACAGAGTCGCACAGCAATCCTGGGAACTAGCCTTCTTTCTTACACCCAGCGAGCACAGAAGCAAACTGAGCTTGGAGGTCTGACTAATTCAATAACAAAGGACTGAGAGCAGGGCTCTGAAGCCACGACTGCAACTTGCCTTTCAGTTTCAGGTTTAAAAGTGGTCTTGTAGGTTCTGCTTAGGCTGATTGGTTGAGAGAGGAAGAGTCTTCTCAGCAGAAGCCTTTGCCTTGAGGCAACATGTTCCCCTCCAGCTGACCCTCCTTGGCAGCTTTTCCTGCTGCTGGCCTGGAAAGCAGGGGCCCTGATAGACACCCCACCACACATGCAGTAGGGGGTAAGGCAAAATTTAAGGGGACACCAAAGATTCAATACTCAAGATAAATAATATTTTAATGTAATATTTAAAAATATGTAAATATTAAATATTTAAAATAAAGAAGTATTTTTAACAACTTACACCTGAACAAAATATTAGTATTTAAACTAAAGACAGGATCAGTACGGTCACCTAGTACCAGGCTTTTAGATGGAGACCAGACAGGAGGGTGGGCCTGATGCTGGCCTTCTGTTCATGGCCTTCCTGCTTCCTCACCTCCACAGGGCCTTCTTGGGCCCTTTGTAACATTTTGCCCCTCTGTCTGGCTCTCCATATCACTAAGCACACAGGCCTCCTTTCCAGAGCCACCATGAAGGAGAAGAGCCTGTATAGTAGTGCTTCTTCTGCAGGCACCACTAAAACATATTTTTTCATTCAGCGCTATTTTTAAAAAGTGAGGATGACATTTTCCAATGATATGCTAAAAAAGTTAAACCTCTTTCCTTCCACTTTTTCTCTCCAAAACTCAAGTAAGAGAGGTTTTTTTTTTTTTTTTAAAAAAAAGGTGGTCAGTGCCTTTCCAATTTTAGATCTGTGTATTGGGCCACTCTTGGTTTCTCTTTTTTTATTTACTACTTGGGGTGTCAACTTAAGAAAACACTGGCTTTCTTGCTGGCACATCAGCTGGGACACATGTGTTCTGCTGATCTCTCCCAGAGACACTGTGGAATTGTCCTATCCCAGTGGTCTTGGGCTTTGAGGACTCAACCCAGCAGTCATGCTGTTGAATATGAATATAACTGCTTCCCGCCCCAAAAAACATTTTATTTATTATTTTAAAAATATTTTCTTTGGGCTCCTTTAATCCTAGGGGACATTTACTTGATGAATAGCAAATAAGTTCCCTAACTAGACTGTTGTTATAAATATCCATGGCATTAATTCAAACCATTTGCATCGGAAACTTTTTTTTCTTTCTGGAGGAAAAGGGGTGGCTGACTTAACCTCAACATTTGGGACATGATTTTCCCTAAAATAACCACAACATCCATCATTTTTTTTCCTGCTGGTGTGTCAATTTTTTAATGAGAGGCTGGGTCCTTTCAGTACCTTTGGTCTCCATAGTAACAATTCCATGTGTTTTTTCTGGCTTGTTGAAATAAAACACTGAGGAAAAGGTCAGTGACTCATTTTTGATTGGGGGTTACTCTAATTGGAGGATAATTATTTAAAAGTTGATCACTAGTACAAAGATACTATGCACTTAAAAATAAGATCCGTGGCAAGCATTTAAAATGACAAAATCTAAAACTTTTAGACAGTCAGATGTTTTCAGATTCTGGCTGTTTCTTCACAGGTGCAGGTGTTTTCAAGATTATTATTGTTTCATCCAGGTATAACCAGCCTTGACTTCCTGCCATTCCCTCCTGGTACCAGGATCTGAGTAATGCATTAAGTAATGGATTAAAGTGTCTAGAATGACTAATGCAGTTATAGGAGTCTACTTGGACCTATGGTTTATGCATCTGAGATGAGCTGAATCAATACAATATAGTCTTTCTGAGGTGGCCGCTGGGAGGCCAGGAGAGGCAGAAACATTACCTGAGTCCCAGTCTTTCCATCTCTGTCACTTTGAGCTGCGTTTGGTTCTGCAGGAAGGCAGAAAGGGGCCCGTCGAGCTTTACGATCGTTGCCTGGGTTGCCTTCATTGGGTCTGGTAGGTATTATGTCTCTCTATTCAAATCTGTAAAGTGGGAACAATAACAGAATCTGCACCATATGGTGTTGAAGGGGATTCAAGGCAATAATGATGTGTGTAGGGTTTAGCAAAGTGCAGGCTTTTAGTAAACACCGAATAAGTGTTGGCTGTTAAATAGTTACTTTTTACCTTCATTATTAGATCAGCACTTTGGCTTTGGGATTGAGTTCCTCTGCTCTCAAGGGAATTGTTTAAACTAATTGAAGCTCTGTGTGGCAAGTGAAGTGTCCACTTTAGAAGGCAAGAAATCCGTTCAAGCATATGTGGGTATGTCAGTCTGAGAGGCATCCTACCCCCTCCACTTAGGGGTCCTTAAGCCAAGTTAGTTCTCTGGTGTCTGAAAGCCATGTGGTGTTTTGCCCCTCTTGAGCCCAGGCTCAGGTGGAGTGGCTCCCAGGACTGAGGGCAATGCTCAGGTAGAGAACCTGCTCCTCTGTCCCTAGGTGGTTGAATCTTGATCACTATCTACAAAATACAAATATTAGAAATCTTAAAAAAGCCAAGCTCATAGAACCAGAGTGTAGAGCAGTAGTTGCCAGAGCTTGAGGGTGGGGGAAATAGGGAAATGTCAGTTAAAGGGTACAATTTTTCAGCTATAAGATGAGTAAATTCTGGGGATCTAATATACAGCATGGTAATTATAGTTAACAATATTGTATGTGTACTTGAAATTTGTGTACTATTGGGGTTGATCTTAAGTATTCTCACCATACACATAGAAAGGTAACTGAGAGGTGACAGATATATCAATTAATATGACTATGGGACTCATTTCACAATGTATTCATATATTAAACCATCATGTTGTATACTCTAAAGATATATAATTTTTATTTGTCACTTATAACACAATAAAGCTGGAAAAAATAAAGTATAGAGAGGTCCAATCTTAGCTGGCAAAACTGTAGCAGTGGCCGAACTTTATATGATTCCATGAGACACAGGTGAGGCCGTGTGGACACAAATTGGTGGGCTTGCAGAGAAGTTGCAGAGAAAAGTAATTATTTAGATAGAATTTAGAGCATTTTCATGAGGCATTTTTCTAGGTACTCTTGAAAATCCAACCCTTTGATGGCTCTTAGTAAACTCTAGACCCTGGAAGCCAGGCCTTTATGAGAGAACTTCACTTATTCATTTAAATATTTATGTTTGTGATGTGTCAAGTACATGATTAGGGGCAGCTGTGAACATGAATGTCATGATTCTCTTCTCTTGGAACTTAACATTCTAAGTTGAAGAGATAGTAAACAAGTAAAAAAAAAAAAGGCAAGAATTGCAAATACTATGAAGGAAGGGAAAAATGTGCATTTGAGGGAGAGCCTTGACATCTCCATACTGCTCCAAAGGAAGATTGGAGTTAGGAAGGATGCAGCTAGTACAGATGGAGATAATGTTCAGGTTACTTCCTCTTGTAAATACTATGGAATGATTCCTCCTCCTTAACTGTTCATACCAGCTTGGTCTTTCCTCTTGTGTTGTGCAATTGGATTGAGCGAAGTGATCACTATTGCTGATCTTATTTTAGTCGTGAAAAATAATGCTGCTAGGGCCAAAATTTCTGTTAAATGCTATAATTACTATTTTTATACTCATTGCCAGAGAACACAGCTTTGCAAACTGATTTGCTCACAAGCAGCTTTTTTCTTCATAAAGCATCTCGTGGGTCTGGTGTTGTCGAAAACATTTTAGAAAGCAATGTTTTAGAAAATGCAGTTTGAACGGTTCTGTGTTATGCACTTCTGAAGAGTAGTAAGTATATTTCTGAAGAAAAATATTCCAGATAACATATCTACACCCGTTGGCTGTCCTAGGTGTTTGAATGTTCATTATTTTTAGCTCTTCCTCTAGGTCTGAGGCAACTCTCTATGATTCCTCGAGACTCATAACCAACATCCAACCTCATTTGTCAAAGCTATTGCTTAGAAAACTAAAGAGAGCCAAAAACAAAGCAAGGAAAAACAAAAACAAAAGATATTTAATGGCAAATATATAGGTAGATTCTATCTTAAAAAAAAAAGTTACAAATCAGGCTTGTTTCTAAAGATTACAAAAGGGTAAAATGATATAGGAATTCTTTAGGGGAAATATTGCACATGTCAAAAAATGTGCTATGCTTCTCTTTTCCATGTTTACACCATTGAAGTTCTAGAAACATTAAAAATGTAAAACAATTGTGCATTTTTTTGCTTGAAATATTTAAAAATATCGTAGGTATAACGAGAATGTACTTGCATATATGTTGAGCTCTCATAGCCATCAGAAGGGAATGCAGTAGCCTGAATTCAGTTTATTGCTCTGAGGGCTTAACAGTGTTCAGCTTCTCCTGACCATCCCCAGCCACATGGAATATGGGTGCTATTCAGCTGGTGCCAAGGTTAAGTCATAGAACCTCAGTGGTAGGTCTGAAGAAAAATTGTGATGCATGAAAAACTGATTTTGTAAAGCGTTTTTAAAACTTATTTCTTTTTGTCCTTTAAAAATATCGATAAGTATGTCCAAAGGACAGTATTTATACACATGCAAAAGATGACCAGATAATTCTGTTAGGGGAAACCTGTCTTAGCTCCTACCTCTCCTATAGTCAAGATAACACCGCACCTCAGAGCTAACAGATGACAAGTAAGGGATTCCCAGTTACTGGGCAGAGTTTAGAAAGTGGCTGTTCTTAACATAGTCAATTTGCTTCAAGAGTTTCAAATACATTCTGGAAGAAGATTCTTCTTTACAACTCAAGATATCGAGCACTGCATCCAAAAGAGATTCCCGTGATTGGGGGCCCACATCTCCAACTCTATTCCTATAATCTCCATTGCTTATGTTACTCCTCATTTAGTTCTTTCTGTACTTCCTCAGAGCAAACTCTCTTCCCCACATTTCTTGGCTCTCCTATTTTGGGGCTCTTTCTTCAAATGTGGAAGTAGTTCTTAAACATGAATGTGTATCAGAATCAGTTGCAGAGCTTGTTAAAAATGCAATTGTTGAAATTTTCAGGGTAATTAATGAAAGAACAGTGAGAGAATATATAATCAAAGAAGCAGTATTTCTATTCACCACTTAGTAATACTTATATTTATGTTTAGAAAGTACTTTACAATGTGCATGGTACTTTTGCACAATTTGAATATTTCTCTATTCCAGCATCCATGGGCTGCTCATTGCTCAAGTGCCTGTTGGGTCACTAAATCTAATATCATAAACTTCCTTCATTTTTTTCCCATCTTCTGTAATTACAGGAAACATTTAATAAACACACTCGAATGATTATCTCTTTCCTGCTGCTGGCATCTTTCCACTAAAATCCTTTCTCCTTATAGTTTCTGCTTATTTATTCGTTCACTTCTTATTCAGCCAGTTATAGAACAATTATGGTCTGCAAAGAATCAATCACTATGCTAGGTATGCTATTACATTATCTTGAATTCTCATAAAACTCTGAAAGGTAGATGTGATTATAGATAAAAGCAGTGAGATTGAGAGAAGTAACTCTCCTGAAGCATCACACAGCTGAATTGTGGTGGAGCTAGGATTAGAACTGGTATAAACAAACCTGTTCATTTCATGGGTTTTTCACTAGCGAGAGAGGTTTTTACTGGTGACACTGCCAACTCTTGGAACAATAACCATGAATGTTCCCTGGTGCCCAGGAGAAAAAAGAGAAAGGAAGAAAGCACAGAGCAAACCACCCAACTTTATGAACTAATAAAAGCTGAAAATAACCTTGGAGTGTCTGAGGTAGAAAACCTGTTTTTGATAACTGACAGAGCATATGAGGTGACTTTTATTTTGATCTTACTGAATTTGCAGAAAAAGCAAAGAAAATTTATTCTCATTGACTAGAGGTAAGAAACAATAAGGCCTCTAATAAGAGAAAGTCCATTATGATCTTTAAGTGATTTGGGCAGTTTTTTGGCAGAGTTCAAATGCACACAAATCACCAGGGATCTTGGTAAAAAATAATTCTGATTTTGTATGTCTAGGTTGGGCCCTGATAATCTATATTTCCAACAAGCTCCCAGGTGATGTGCTGGATCACACTTTGAGAACCAAAGATCTAATGTGTCTAGGAACTACTTGTGCCCTGTTAGCCTGGGTGGTGGGGTGCTATCTGAGGCTGACAGCAGTGATCCCAGGAATACTGGATGTAGATTAAAGAGACTTGGAATTGAATCCAACTTTATCACTTTCTAGCTTTAAGCAAACTGCTTAAACATTCTGAAGCTTTCCTCTTTAAAATGAGGACAACAGCTTCTGTCTTACCGGGGTGTTGAGATTAAAGCAGGATGATGTTATGTGAAAGCACGTTGCAAACCATCAAGCATTAGATTATATGAATAAGTCTGTGCACTCATTATTCATTGTATAAAATTGGTAGAAGACTGTTATTGAACTTGGGCTTAGAAAATTTTTAATTTCCTAAATTAGAGAATAAGAGATGAAGACTTTCTGAAATATAGGAGAAGGAAAGTGAGTGCCTTAGTGAGTGCCAGGATTGAAAGGGAAGTGGGTACTTACAAGAAGTGCGTCAATTTGGAAAATGGGCATTTTCAGTCAGCCTGGAGACAGGACAGAATGTGAATTATCTGTGTATGTTATTTTTCAAGCATAGATTGAAGAAGGATAACCATAGGTGATGAAAATTAGGGAATGTGCTTGGCATAGAATTCCTTAATCTCTGAAAAATATATTTTAAAATAATGTAGTTCCATTTTCAGTCATGCAGATAAATGGGATAACTGAAACTCTCCTGTTAAAAACACTTGGAAATGCTAAATAAAATATAACAAACATCCTTTACATATAGATAGATAGATAGATAGATAGATAGATAGATAGATAGATGATACAAAACAAAAAAGAATCTGCAACTTAGAGCAGTGACAAGTAGCTGTTGTTTTAGCTACGTTTTATTTTGTAAACTTGTAGTAATTAGGGAGTTTTGATTTAATAACTTTGCAGGGCCTTAGAGAAGGCATGAGGTTGTCAAGAGATGAGTTGTTGAGATTGAGATCCCTCCCTACACACGCTCAAAGGTGAGACCCGATTCCTGTTCCCAACTCTCTGATCACTGTGAACCTTTCACCCTTTCCACAATTTATTCAACAAGTATGCATTCAATGCCTTCTCTGTGTGGGACACCTTGCCCGGCACTATAAGGAGGGGATTCTGGTCATTCTTAGGTCACACTGGATGATTCAATCTTTTAACACAAAACAAAGTGTTTTGTAGACTGTAAATTTCCATGCAACATATCGTCATGGTCCTGTAATTGTTGCCTGGATGAAGTGCTGGTCTAAGCCTTGCTACCCCTTGGTAAGGCCTTAGGGCACTTGCTTCATCTCTACTGTTCCAGTAGGAGCTTGCTCAGTGCCAGGATATCAGGCACACCCTCCTTAGCCCTAGGAAACAGTTATTTTAAATCCTCCTGCTTCTCAGCAAGTACCCTCTCATCCTTAGGCCTCAGAGACCCTTAGGAGAGAGGGAGCATTCCACGGATGTTGTTTCCTTGGCTCTCAGCCACCCCATGTTTTATTCTCTCAGGAATGCCCCCCCTCTCCCCTTGGGGTCTGATAGATATCATGGATAGTCCAAGAAAACTACCTCCTGAGGTAGTTTTTCAGACCCATGAAAAATACCATAGGTAAAACTACAGGTAGAATGAAGCCATGAGACAAAAGAAAGGTGGGGGCAGAGAGAGCTTTGAGCCAGAGCTTTTGCACAGCCATCCTCACACAAGGGGTGACAATGGCCAGGCTCATACTTTTCAGGGAAAGGAACAACATAGTGAAGTACTTCCCCTCCCAACTCAGAAAGTCTAGCAGCACCAGATAAAGTTCAAGGCTTATAATTTTGGGTGCTGGGGACTTCTGGCTGGGATCCCAAGTGCCTGCTTTGACAGAGGGAAGAAACAGGAACGTTGGGGAGCTGTTTACTTATCCTCCCATGGGGGATGGAGTTTCTCCTGTAGAAGACTTTCTGTCTGATTCTCAGGCCTGCAAACAGAAATTCTGGTTTTTGAGTAATTTAAGTGGTAACTAACTCTAAGTTCACTGAAAGCTGCACCGAAGGCCAACTTTTCCCTCGGGTGTAATTATTCACGAGCAATCATTTGTCACCAGAAGAGGTATAAAGGGCAGATCTGGCCTCTTATTTCTGACAGAGAGAGAGAAGCCAAAGGCAGCAGTGTGGTGGTAGCACCTCAGTCTACAACCTACTTTCAAAGCTTGAGAAATCTGACTCAGTAGGAGTTTAGGTCATTGGGGAGCCATTGTTGACATCTATTTACTGTCCAGTCAAGAATATGTTTTCAGGTCATTTGTTCCTCTCTCTTGAGTCTCTTTTGGGGCAAGGGCTACTTTAAAAGTTTATGAGAGTCCATTTCCCTTTAAAGACTGGCATCCTACTTTTCTGAAGATTTTTGTGCCAGACAGATGTGAATTAAGTCTGGGCATTGCCATTTACTAGCCGTATAAACACAGACATGTCCCTTAAACTCTCAGAAATTCAATTATCTTACCTTAAAATGGGAATACTTGGCTTGCTCTGATGAAAATTAGATGTGTTGGGACTTTGGTGATTTCTATTTGTATGTGTGTGCTTTTCAGGATATTTTTACAAAAAGCACAAAACCAAATTTCCTTTTAGCTTCTTGCTCATTTTTGTTTGTACACAAGAAAGGTGACATTCAAGAATAGGAGTGTACAGTAGGTAGATGAGGACCCTTGAGCCTATGCCATGGGGCTGGGGGACTTATGGTTATCCTATAGGCTCTGCTGAGGACTTTGGATTTTATTCTCAGTGCGAAGAGAAGCCACAGGGAGAGACATGATCTGATTTATGTTTTAAAAGATCACTCTGGCTGCCGTCTGAAAGGTAGACCAGAGGAAGGCAGGAGTGGAAACAGGAAAATCAGTTAGGAGACTGCTGGAAAAGCCCAGATGGGAGAGGATAGCTCATCTTTAAATAGGGTGGGCTTACGTCATTTTTATTTGAGTTTTCCCTGAACTCATTCTTAATACTCAGCCCTCTTGTTCATTTATGAAGCAGAATCATTTGCTCTTATTATTAAAGAAAATCAGTGAGATCACTGATTCTCATTATTTCCCCCCCCGCCCCAAAGGTGATGCTGGGCTGGTGGATGTATGTAGATACGTTCTTAGTGTTTCACTGTCCTCCTTCCAATACCTTCCCCAAGGTGAGTGGAGGTATTTCTCTTCTTACTCTTCATTTTTTATGGTCTTCTTATTCCAGAACTGAATATTCTTTCCTCCTCTTCACTTTGCATCTGTGAATCAAAAATTTCCACTGTCTTTTAAAGTAATTTTGAGAACGCACCAATTGTATCTACAAACAGTCCCATCAAGGACATTCTGTGTTTTGTTGGAGTTGGTCCAAAGGTCATGATATATGAAATTGGAATTGTTGTTCAGTAGTCCTTGGAAAATTTTATTAGGTACATGGTGGACCTGGGAAAACATGTTGGAACTTGTAGGTTATGTAACTCTAATAGCTTCATTGCTAGAATGCTTGGGACTTCTACCCATGATTTCATTTCTCTTGAATGTGGGTTTCATGCATCTGGTTGCTTGGCTGTTTTCAGAAAGTAAGGGTAATAGTCACATTAATGTATCATCTTTTCCATAATTAGAAAAGAAATCTGAGAATGCTTTCCTAACAAATATGTAGACACAATTTCCTTCAACACCTGTTCTCTCAAGTCATGAGATGTTTGAAAATAACCACACGAGTTCCTATGTCTGATCCAGGCTTTTCAATACCTACCAGGGAAACATCAAAAATTTCCTAGTGTGACTGAATGTCAGCATGCCCCCTTTCCCACCCTTGCCCGTAGATTCAAGTACAGTAAATGGCTACTGATTTGGAATGACAAGAGGATGGTTTATTTTGGTTCTTCGTAATTAATCCACAGATAAGAATACAGATTTTTTACAAAGTAAAATGCCTAATGTCATATTGCTATTAAGTTAAGCAGCTGAGATTCTGATTTCATATTCAAAATACTCATTTTCCATGCTATGCTGTGAAAAATTTAAAATTATGCAAATATGCATTCCCATTGTAGAAAATCAGAAAAATAAAACCCTAAAAAAAATCACACTATTTATAGATAACCACTGTTAACATTTTGCTTCTCTTTTTTCCCTGACATTTTCCTACACAAACATAATTACAAATATGATTTCAAGAATGAATGTTGCTTTAAAACATCATTGTTCCCTTTAATAATGTCCTGTGTTTTGTTAATACCTTTCTATGTCACGTATCTAGATCTGCATTATCATTTTTAAAACTTGCATTGTTTTCCATTTCAGAATGCTAATACTATTTAGCACACACATCATCATTTTTTTCCTCTTCTAAGCTGGACATCACTTTGTTAACCAATCCCCTTGTTTGAAAAACATTTTTTGAGTGCTAATGATATCTGAAGCTTAGGCTAAGTACTTTACATATGTCATTTTATTTACTTAATTTGCTACAATATGTTGATGTTACTGACAGTGCTTATTTATTATATACATTTCTGTTTATACTCTTTTTGTACATTTCATGATTATGCAGCGTTTGTTTAAAGGCTTTCCTTAAATATTATCAAAGAATCTTTCAGAAAGATTCTAACAATTTATACTCACAAAGCATAAAATATATTTAATTCTTCACATCCACACAACCAGTGAGCAAAATCTTTTCTAAACTTCTGGGGAAAATGATATCTCATTATTTTACCTTAGATTTCTTTGATCACTTGAGAAGCAAAACATTTTTCCATTGGTGTATTCATCATTTTACTTAATATATTTTAATCTAAGACATATTTTAAAATAATACATATCTTAAGTATATGTACCCACACATACATAATTTTGTCAAATACCTACTTTTAAATCATACAGGACTCTTTTCACTGTAATTTTTTCTTTTTCTTTTTTGTTTGCTTCACTCTCCTCCTCCTTCCTTTTGCATCAGTCTCTCTGCCTCCCAAGCAGCCTTTAAAACAGAATTGAATGCATCTTTTTTCATGTTTTTATCTGCCCTCATATAATTCTCATATAATATGTAATATACGTACATACACATATAAGGTTTATGTGTGCGTGTTTTTCTTAATGAAAGTAGGATCATATATTACATGCTTTTCTGCATCTTGCTTTTCTCACTCAACAATTTCTCATTTGAAAATCTTCCAAGTCATCTGGTAGAGCTCCAATTCATTATTTTTAATGACTGGAATTTTTTTTTTTTTTTAAAAAGCCATTCTCCTATTGACAGGCATTGCTTTTGTTTCTACTATTTCTTTTTCTTCTACCACCACTAACAATGCTGCAATCAATATCTTTTTATACACATCTTCATAAATAAATGCTTTTATTTTTATGAAATACCCAAGAATGTTATTGCTGGGTGGAACTAAGTGTATGTGTTTTAATTATAATAAATGAATCCAGATTGCTTTCCCCAAAGGCTGTATGTAACACTTCACATTTCCACCAGAAATATATGAGAGTATCCTTTTCATAACATCCCAGCCAGCAATAGAAGCAGTTCTTTTTAACTACTGTCAGTCTGATGCATGTAAAGTGATAATCATGTTGTTACCACAATTTGCATATCATGGTTACTACTATTTGTGAATTTGTACATCTTTTCACTCACTTACTGCTGGATTCATTCATCTGTGAATTGTCTTTGCCCATTATTTTGTTGGTTACTTGTCTCTTGTCTATCTGTTAGAGATTTTTGCATATTACTAATGTAAACATCATTTGTGTTACAAATATTTTCCTACATCTATTATTTGTTCATTATCTTTGTTTATGAGATCTGTTGCCAGACAAGTGCCCTTAATTTTTATTAAGTTAAGTGCATTTAGCTTTGGCTTCTGGGTTTGTAATCGCAGTTTGGGAGTCATGGATTCTAGAAACTCTTAGACTGAGGTCTCAGATTCTCTTGCACATTCTTAATTTTGTTATTTAAAACTTTAATCTATCTAGAACATATTTAATTATTTGTTATAAGAAACAATTTATTTTTATTTTATTCCTAATAAATACTTAGGTTATTAGTACCAATTATTAAATAATCCATGATTTTTTTCTATTGAAAATACACCACCTTTATAATATGTTAAATTCTCAGTTACACTGGGAATTTTATTTCTAGAGTATCTATCCTGTTCCATTGCTGCATTTACTTGTTCCTATTTGCTTGTCATGGCTTTATACTATATTCTGATACTCAGTAAGGTGAATCTTCCCATGCCATTTTTTCATACATTTTGGATATATTTTCTGTAAAATACAATTTTAAAATAATTTACCCAGCAAAAATTATTGGGATAAAAGCTGAAATTGTACTTAATTTGTACACTTGGAGACATTTTTATATTTATTCTTCTCCTCCGAAAACATGGAATGCATTTTCATACTTTTCAAATCATACACTATATATTTTAATAAGATTCTGTACATCCTGTCTTTTTTTCCCCTTTTGGAAAGGGAAAGCTTCATCTTCTTTTTGGAAGAGGAATTTTATTTTATTTTTGATTTATTTTTCTATTAGAGTTGACTTGCAATATTATTTTATATTAATTTCACATGTACAGATAGTGGTTAGACATTTATATAATTTTTGAAGTGATCCACCCAATAGTTTAGTACCTGCCCGGCACTATACATAATTATTAAAATATTTGACTATGTTCCATATAATGTACTTCACATTCCATGAATATTTTGCAACTATCGATTTGTACTTCTTAATCTCTTCATGTTTTTCACCTAGCCCCCAAAGCCCCTCCCATCTGGCAATGACCAGTTTGTTCTGTGTATCTATGAATTCATTTTCATTTTTTGTTTATTTATTCTGTTCTTTAGATTCCACATATAAGTGAAATAATATGGTATTTGTCTTTCTCCGACTAACTTATTTCACTTAGCATAATACCCTCTAGGTCTACCCATCTCCTTGCAATAGTAGAATTTCACTTCTTTATGTCTGAGTAATATTCCATAGTATATATGTAGGAAATCTTCTTTATCCATTTGTTTATTGATGGACACTTAAGTTACTTCCATATCTTGGCTATTGAACACAATGCTGCAGTAAACATAGGGGTGCATACATTTTTAGAATTAGTTTTTTGTTTTCTTTAAATAAATACCCAGAATTGTATTGCTGGGTCATGTGATCTTCTATTTTTAATTTCATGAGAAATCTCCAAGCTGTACCAATTTGCAATCCCACCAACGGTCTGTCATATATAGCTTTACATCCTCTGCAACACTTGTTTTTGATTTATTGGTGATAGCTATCCTGACAAGTGTGAGATGATATCTCATTGCGGTTTTAATTGACATTTTTCTGATAATTAGTAATATTGAGCACCTTTTCATATGTCTATTGGCCATCTATGTCCTCTTTGGAGAAATGCTTATTTAGGTCCTTTGGCCATTTTTTATTGGATTATTTCTATTTTTGGTGTTAAGTTGTATGAGTTCATTATATATTTTGGATATTAGCTCCTTACTGGAGGTATCATTTGTGAATGTCTTCTCCTATTCAGTAGGTTGTCTTTTTGTTTGTTGAAGGTTTCTTGTACTGTGCAAAAACTGTCTGCTTGATGTAATCTCATTTGTTTATTTACTTTTTGTTTTCCTTGCCCAAGAAGATGTTTCTAAGAGAGTGTTATGAAGAGCAATGTTGAGGAGTTTCTTGCCTATTTTCTTCTGAGTTTTATGTTTTAGGGTCTAACATTTAAGTCTTTAATCTACTTTGCATATGTATATGGTATAAGAAAGAGAATGTCTTTTCACCATTGTATACTCTTGACTTCTTTGACATAGATTAATTGATCATAAAAACACGTTTTTTTTCTGGGCTTTCTATTCCATTCCATTGATCTTTGTCTGATTCCATGCCAGTACCATGCTGTTCCGATTACTATAGCCTTGTAGCTTAGTTTGATATTAGGTAGAATGATATCTCCAACTTTATTATTTTTATTTTTTCTAAAGATTGCATTGGTTATTTGAGGTCTTTTGTGGTTTCATATAAATTTTAAGTTTATTTTTTCTAGTTCTGTGAAAAATGTCATTAGTATTTTGATAAAGAATGCACTGAATTTATAGATTGCTTTGGGTATTATGGACATTTTAATGATGTTAATTCTACCATTCCATGAGCATGGTATATGCTTTTATTTATTTGTATCTTCTTCAATGTCTTCAATTTTTTGAGTTTGTCTTTTATTTCCTTGATTATATTTATGCCTAGGTATTTTAATTTATTTTTGATGCAATTACAAATTATATTGCTTTAAAAATTTCTCTTTCTGATAGCTCTTTATTAGGATATAAAACACAACCAAATTCTGAGTATTAATTTTGTATCCTGCTACTTTACTGAATTTATTTATCAGTTCAAACAGTTTTTTGTATCACGTCATCTGCAAATAATGACAGTTCTACTTTTTTTCTCTTCAGTTTGGATATCTTTTATTTTTCTTGTCTAATTGCTGTGACTAGGACTTTTAATACTATAGTGATGAAAGAGGACATTCTTGTCTTATTCCAGATCTCAAAGAAAGTTTCCAGCTTTTTACCATTGAATATGATGATAGCTGTGGGTCTGTCATATATAGCTTTTATTTTGTTGAAGTATGTTTACCCTATCTCCACTTTGCTGAGAGCTGCATCTATTGATATAATCATATGATTTTTCGTCTTCATTATGTTTACCTGGTATATTATGTGAAATGGTTTGTAGGTGATGAATCAGCCTTGCATCCTAAGACTATATCCTACTTAATTTTGATTTAGTGATATATGATGTGGCTCTTTTTCTGTTTAGTAAGTCTTTTAAATAAAAAGTCCAACTTTCTATTTGCAAGGTATAGATTTTTTGATCTTCTTACTTTTTGCTTTTCTATCTCTTTACATTTAGATGTTTTTTGACATCTTCATATATTTAAATCTTTTTCATTCAGTCTGATAATATTTTCTTCTTAGGGTATTTAGTCAATTTATATTTAATGTAATTATTTTATAGTTGGATTTACATCTACCATAGTACCTTGTTTCACTTTATTTTCTACATGCCTCCTTTCAGATAGATTGTTTTTATAATTTTGTTTTTCTTCCACTTGTCTGTGATTTAAACATTCTTTTCTTATTATTTTAGTAGTTACCCAGAAATTACAATATACATATGTAACTTGTTCAATTTTAAAGTTAATCAGTACATTATATTTTAAGCCAGTTGCCTTCTCTCAACTTATAAGTTGTTTTATTTTTTATATCTTGCTTTAGGAAAACCTCACAAGATAATAATACTGCTACTATGATGACAATGAGTATGTTCAATAATTGTTTATAATTACCCACTTAGAAATTTCTTTCCTCTTTATTATTTCTTGTTTCTCAGACTACTTTCCTTCTGTTTGAAATACATTATTTAGAATTTTCTTTAGGGAAGATACAACAATACCAAACTGTCTTGATTTTTGTTTCGCCTAACAATGTCTGTTTCACAAATATTTATGAAAGATGTCTTTGTTTGGTGTAGGGTTTAGGGAAGTTAATTTCCATAAGAAATCCGAAGGAATCCTTTCACTAGTTTCTGGTCTCCATTGTGTCTTACTTTTAAACCATTGAGAAGTTAGCTAATAGTCTAGTGCTTCTTTAATATGCAATATTTTTTCTTTATGTTTAGTGTTCTGAAATTTCTTTATGCTAGTCACTCATTCTCTTAAGAGTGTTTTTCAAAAGCAGAAGTTTTAAATTTTGAGAAAGTCCAACTTATAATTTTTGTTTCATGGAATATTTTTTATTTGAAAATCTCTACCTAATATAAGATCATATAATATTTTATCTAGGTATTTTATTTAAGCTGTACATTTTAGACCATTATCTTTTTAGAATTAATGTTTATATAAGGTATGGATCAAAGTTTTTTTCATTTTTGCATATGGAAATCAAATACTTCCAGCACCATTTATTTAAAAGTCTATTCTTTCTTCATAATATATATATTTTTGTATTTTTGTTGAAAATCAGCTCTTTAAATATGTGTGATCCTATTTTCAAATTCTCTATTTTATTATCTTGACCTATATGTCTACCTTTGTGCCAATTCCACACTGTTTTCATCACTGTAAGTTTATAATAAGTTGTGAAGCTTGGTGGCATTGTTTCTTCAATTTTGTTCTTTTCTAAAGCTGCATTTCCATGTGACTTTTAGAATCAGCTTGTCAATTTCTACAAAAAAATGGGAAATTGATTGGAATTGTACTGGATTAATTGTACTGGATCAATCCAAATTTAATGGATCAATTTGGGGAGAATCAATATCTTAATATTGAGGCTTCCAACCCACGGAGATAGTATATCTCTCCAATTTTGTACATTTTCTTTAATTTTTCTCAGAAATGTTTTGTAGTATTCTATGTATAGACCTTGTAGATCTTTTGTCAGATTTATCCCTGAGTATTTAATATTTTTGATGCTTTATAAGTGATATTTAAAATTTTTATTTCTGCGTTTGTTGCTAGCCATAGAAATTAGTTGATTTTTTTTGTATATTAATCTTTTACCCTATAAACTTGCTAAATTTTCTTACTAGTTTCAATCTAGTATAGTTTTTCTTGTAGATTCTACTGTATTTTTTTACAAAGTTGATCATGTCATCTGTAACAACAGTTTTACTTCTTTCCATTCTGAATGCCTTTTCTGGAAGAGTTTGTGTAGAATTGATATTATTCTTTTTGAATGTAGAATTCAACAATAAAAGCATCTGGGCCAGTAGTTTACTTTGTGAGAAGGTTTTAAACTATAAATTCAACATTTTATACAGATATAAGATTATTCAGGTTATCATTTTTTTCTTGAGAGTGCTTTGGTAATTTGAGTGAATCATAGAATTTGTGTATTTAACCTATATTGTTGAATTTATTGGCATAAATTTGCTTATAATACTACCATATCATTTTAATACCTCTGAATTCTCTAGAAATGTCAATTTTTTCATTCTTGATCTTGTTAATTTGCTAAGGTATAATTCTTTTGTCATGTCATTGGTTGTGATTTTTAATCCAGTCTGACAATCTCTGATTTTTAATTAGGCTGTTTAGCCCATTTATTTTTAATGTGAATATTGATATGATTAAATTTTTATATATCAGTTGCTGTTTATTTTATTTGTTCCAACTGTTTTTTGTTTTCTTTCCCCTCATTTTGATTATTAAGATACATCTAGGCTTTAAAAGTCCTATCCAGGTAAAATCAGAACTTCGATTTTATATTGAATCCAAAGCTTTTCTTCTTATCCTGCTTAGGTCTGACCCAGGGCTTAAGGACTCTTTCCTATTCCTCTTAGATCTTTTACTTCTCTTCTGCTACTCCTTCTGATGACTTTGGCTTCTCCAGAGTTGAGATAGTGGGTAACTACATTAGAGTAAAAAAGATCATAAGTCTTTTAATTCAATAGTAGCAACAGCAAACAAAATCTTTGTTTTTATCTTATTTATGAAAATCTTAAGTGTTTAGTCCATTGAAAGCTATAGATATTGAAAAGCAGATCCTGGTATTAGTTTACTTAAAACTGTTGCAAGTCTGCTGGATTTGAATGTTAGAGACAATGAATAGCAGAGCTTATTGTATAGCAGCTTACCTTGAATGAATTAGCCATTAATAACTAAATTATTCTTAAGTCTTACTATTCTGAACTAAGACAAGATGTTTGTTAAGGCAATGTGAAATACTCTAACAAAATTTAAAAACTTAATAGATGCCTAATTTATCATCTGTGTAATGGTTAAAATTGGTTCCCTTTCATAAGATAACTCTCTTTATAAGAAGCATTCTTTTTTGTTCACATCCCATTGGTAAGGGCTCAGTTATACTCAGTTACCTGCAAGGGTGCTTGGGAAACGTAGTATAGTTGTGTGCCAAAGGAAAACAGAAAAGGTCTGGTGAAGAACTAGCTAATTTTTATATAGAATAAGTTCCTTGGTTATAAGTATTTTACATACTCAAATTTAAAATTAGCGCTCAATGAACATGGCTCTCATCTCCCTTTGCTGTGGCAATGTGTTAACATCACATGGCCAGGTCATTCACCTCTAATTCAGCCCTCAACAAGAACAATCTTGGAGCAGGGGTGAGATTACTCATCACACTAACCCCGAAACTCTCAGAAGTTGCTCAACTTGAATTTTTAAGAAAATGTCTTAAAGGGATCAGGCCTTTATGGTGAAGATTTTAAATAGAACACTTATTAAAGTCAAGCAGTGATGTCTTCATACTTCAACATGAGAGGTTTATTTTTTCTTTTTATTTAAAATTAACTCGAAGATATTTCAAATATTTCAAAAATATCTAAAGATATATTTTTTTATTTAAAAGTGGGAACTTAAAGTTCTGTTTTCTGGAGTTTTGATTTCAGACAAAAAGACATCTGTCTAAAGTATCTTTTAGAGTGTTTATACATGTGTTTAGTATTTTATTTTATTTTTTTTACAAATCCCAATCCTCTGGAGTCATGGGGTACTCAGGGCCAAGGGACTATAGTTTAACATTAATTTAATGGTTTTGACCTCTGCTCTGAAGTGGATTTATACAAAGGAGGTTTGCCTTGCATGTCTCCAAGTCATTAGTTTGGAATGAAATGGTCCTGTTGCTTGTGTTGTCTTATAATTATTTCTGATTTGGGGCCTCTGTCAAATGACCTTGTCTATGTAAAGACTTGAAGAATGTAAGAACAAACTGCTTCTGGGGATGACAACATTTGAGGTCCAGTAACTATATGATATTTGTGTCAAGAGGCAATTTTCTTTACCCATTTAGTTACCTAGGGTTTTAACTTACTTAATGATCTGAGCAGCAAGCAGTTCTTTCCAAGAATGGTCCCAACATGGCTATGGAAATTATTCTGTATGTTGAACATACCAGCTCAGAGCAATATGTTGGAAATTAATATACTAATTTTATTATTGAATATTTTGGTCATTGTTTGGGGTCTTCAGTTTTTTAATACATGATCTTTGATAGGGATAGCTGTCTTAGCTTATATTCTAGGTGCAAATGCTTGTAGCATCATTAATCTGACAATGATTTGCTAATGCTTACTGTGTGTCAGGTGTCTGATATCAAAGATACCAAATAACAAGGTGACCATATTCAGGCCAAAGAGAAGACAAACTGGATAAGTAAATTTGGTAGTTAGTTAGAAGGTGGTAAATGCTGTGGAGAAAAACAGATATGGGAAATTTGAGATTGCTGGATATTGCAATTTTAAAAAGGGTGATCAGGGAAGGTGTCATTGTTTATGTGATATTTGAGTAAAAACTTGAAGAAATTGAGGGAAGAACATTCCAGGAAGAGAAAAGAACAAAAAGAAAGCTTTTAAAACTGATATATTTGAGAAATGGCAAAAAAGCCAACTCGTGAGGCTAGTGAGAGTGAATGAGAGGAGCATAATATGAAATTAGAGAAGGTGAGTTAAGGGCTGGAGTTAGAGATGAGGAAGCAGAAGAAAACAGGCACTGGCCATGAGCAAAACCTGAATTTTATGCCATCTTGGAGGCCAAGTGAAGAAAGATCATTAAGCATGAAGTTATGAATGATGCAGAAAGATACTGATGGTACATGTAAAACATAATTTGAGAACTGACCATTGGGTTTTTATTTGCACTGAGTAGTTGTTGTAGGATCAAAAGTGAGTGGAAGGAGAAAAAGTATAGATATCTCTTTAGAGGAATTTTGCTGCCGTGGGGTGGTAGATACAGGAAGCAGAGTTCAGAGAGTTTTTTTTAATTTCTATTTTTAAGAAAGGAGAAAATATAGTTTGTTTGTATGCTGATGAGAATAATCCAGGAGAGAGGAAAAAATAATGATATAAGAGTGAGAGGAGGAAATTGGCGTAGGTGAGAGGAATAGCATCTAGTGTACCAACAAGTAGAGGCTAGCCTTAAATAGAAGCCTGGCCAGCACTTCCATGGGGAGGTCAGAATAAAGGGGCATGCATGCAGGCAGGTGGGTAAATATGGGTAAATATGAAGGTAAGAGCATGTGGAAGTGTCTTCTAATTTCTCCTGTTTTTTAGCATAATAGGGAGCAAGTCATCAGCTAGGTATGAGAAAAGAAAAGAACTTTTGGAGCTTCTAAGAGAGAGAAGAAGGTGTGATGGGAGAAGGAAAATGAATGGAGCAAGGAGTGGTACTTAATTGCTGGGTATCATTTTGGTGGTCATAATACAAAGGAATAAAAGAGAGGTAAGAATTTTGGTCTGATTGATAAATGGGAGGCAGATCTACTAAAGCCTTGTCGATAGTGGTAATTCTTTGGATTTCATTCCAAATGAGATGAGCATCCATTGGAGGTTTTGAGCTGTGGAATAACACTATCTGGCTTAGAGTTTAAAAGGATTACTTTGACCACTCCGTGCAGAATATTCTGCAGAAGCAGGAGGTAGGCTCATTCAGTAGTCTAAATGAAAGTTGCTTATGGCTTGAACTAGGGTGGAAGGTATAGAAAAGGGATTGCATTTGGGTTACATTTTTTACAGTAAAGGTAACAAGATTTATCAATTAAAAGTAGTGTCAGAAAAAAGGCATTAAGGTTGAATTTAAGGTTCTGTGCTAAGCAAAGCATGGTTGCTAATGCCAATTATGTATCAGGTTTCTCAACCCCAAATATACATACAAGATCAACACAAACTATACTGACATTCTCAGCCAAGTTTCAAAATGATCTTCATGTAGACTGAGGCAATAGTTTACTTAGGTTAACATTGCTAATAGCCTAAAATTTCAGACTAAAAGGAGGCAGATTTTGTCATCAACGTCTTATACAGGTTTTATCTAGGTTTTTTTTTCAGCACATATTCTTTTAATTTTATAATTCCAAGATTAATTAAATAGGCATCAATTTAATCTAACCCCTGAAAATATGCTGGAAATTTCTTCTTTCAAAAAAATGACAGAACTCACTTAATAGTCTGGAGCTTGTTAGGGTTTTGCAAACAATAAAACAAAGCATATTTATTTTAATGGGATGCTCTGCTCTGTCCATTCACTATTTTTAATGTCTTCACTTTTTCCTTTATTAAAACTTAAATGGAACTATAAAAGTCTGAAAAATGAATATGTCATCAGCTTAAAAAAGACAGATGACACTTTGCTCCTCCCTTTTAAAGAGCAGCTTGTCTCAATTTTTTCAGTCTCTGTGTTCTTGGACTTTTACTAAATTTCTGGGCCAATCTCATGTCATACTTTCTTGCTACTTATTTTTTTTTTTCATCAGCACACTTTCTGAACTACTAAGAAACAATTGTCTTCACTTACCTCCCCTGAAACGTAAAGACTTCCTTAACAAAAGTTTTCATAATAGCATACTAACCAAAAGGATGCTAAGAGATTTCCTCCAAAGTGCAGCTTCGTCATTTTCTTTATTGTGTTTTTAAATGGTGCCACTGGGACTGAGGGAGGAAATGAATGTATTGCATAGGAATCTTTGCTTTGCAGTTTGGGGTGATCAAGAAGAAAATTAGTACCTGGATCTTTTGTTGATGTTGATATCTTCAATTTGTTTCTTTTGGTCTTTTTTCCTCTCTGTGGGATGAATAGTTAACTTCAGGTGAAAGGAAGCAAGTCCGTTAGTGCTTTTCTCCATAATCAGGCTCTCAACATGAGCTCCATGGCTCCAATTGTTTGTGTTTTAAAGTGTTAACAGCTGTCAGGTTTGTGGACTAGTGCTAGGGCCAGAAATCTACTGGTTATTTCAGAGATAAAAGCAACGTTGAGAGCTTGGGCTCTGGAGTTCTACTTAGGTACACATTCTAGTTTCACCACTTTCACTGGCCAGGTTACTTAACCTCTCTGAGGTTGAACTTACTCATATGTAAAATAGGGGCAATAATACTTACCTTATAGAGCTGGTGTGAAGACTAAAATAATTATCTTATGCAATTACCGTAGTGCCCTGCATATAATAAACACTCAATTATTTCTCAGTTTATTAATTTGTAATTTTAAGGGGTACGGTTGAGACAGGACAGCAATTTTTAGCTGTCCAGTTTCTCAGAAAGGTCAGCTGCTGGAGCCTGATAAGTTTCTTAAGAATATTCACTCTAGGGTACCACTGATCAGCAACAAAGAGCCTCACCCCAGCAGCAAGGGACTTTCCCTACCACCACACATGTGCATTAAGGCCTAAGAGTGTCCCCAAGGTGAACTTTCTGTAATTTAAATACTAAAAATCATGCCCAAGGGTAGAGATTTACCATGCTAATGAGACATGTGGCACATGAAGCATACAGTCGCACTGCGCAGGCGCCAAAAAACTTTGCTTTCACATGCCTCCACATAGCTTTTACTCTATCTCGCTCCCTTAAAAACCTTGACCCAACTTTTCTCAAGGAGTCACCCAAACCTTCCTTTCTCGGTGTTGGTTCCCTTGTGCACAAGTTTAATAAACCTTTACCTCTTGCCTGAACTTTCTTGTGGCAATCTTTTGATTTCCATCTTGGGAGGTCACAAGAACCCAGGATGCCAATAACATGGTAAGATAAGTTTATTATAGGTAGATTATTACATATCTTATTTATACGATATCTATATATGTCATATCTTATTATATATTATCTTATAAATTATATCTTATAACATTATATGAATATGTAGAAATACATATATATGAATAAGATAAAATTCAGATTAAAATTCAGTACTTCACTTCCTCCAGGCACTTTCTGAAGGTCTAGATGAATAGTTATTAAAATGTAGTCTCCAGCATCAACATCATCTGGGAACTTGTTAGAAATTCAGTTTTTTGAGACTGAGGTTCAACAATCTATGTTTCACTGAGTTTTCCTGGTAATCCTGATACACTATGAAGTTTGAGAACCACTGGGTCAGGCCATGTCTCTATTCCGAGTTAATGACTTAACTATACTTGGTTTAGCTGTTGTCTTGTTTCATGTAGAAACTTTTAAGCAAACTGTTAATGCTGAATTAAAATCAAATGTTAATATTAAAAACACAAACTCTTTGCTTAATAAATGTTCATTGAGTGAATATTAGGTTCAAGTCACTGTACTAAAATGCTTTAATGCACACTTGGTATCACTGTTTTTAGCACAGTGGGAAAATGGATAAGACAGCAATACCACTTATTTTCTTGTTGTTTGAAGGGTACTATGATGAGACTTTCTCCCTCTCATGTTAAGAGGTTGATTGAAAATGTTTGGGGCCAGCACTGTTAGGTTCTCTAAAATTCAAGGAGTAGAACCAAAAGCTGATGATGGTGTCAATCCTTTTGGGTATTTACTGGTTGGACAAAAAGGGGACAAATTTAGGAGGTGGGGAAAGAGTGCCTACCAGTTCTTTTACCTCCTAGTGGAATCCTGTAGGACCTCACCAATTTTCAGAAGTACTCCCTCCCAACAAGAAATCTTTATTCAGTGAAATGTAAAACTTTTATGAACTCCTGGGAAGAGGTAGTTCTGTATTATTGTTTCTAGTGTGACTAAAATTAATAAGGTTCCTCTTGTGGCATCAGTCAGATTAAACAATGACTGCAAATATAAAGGAAATATTAAGAATAAAATTAAAAGCATGAAGAATAATATAACACACTTATCTATATAGTCGCTATTTTAAAATATGTTAATGTTTTGCCATTTTATTAGTCAGCTTAGATTGCCATGACAGAATACCACAGATTTGAAGTCCTAAAACAAAAGAAATTAATTTTCACACATTTCTGGAGGCTAGAGTCCAGGATTAGCAGGCCAGCTGATTCTGTTCCTGGTGAGAACTCTTTCTGGCTTGCAGACTTCTAGCTAATTTCTCACCCTGGTCTTTCCTTGTGCATGTGCATGAAGAGAGAGAGAACTCTCTGGGGTCTCTTCTCATAAGGACACTAATCCCATTGAACAGGGCCCCATCCTTATGGCTCATTTAACCTTAATTATTTATTAGAAGCCCTGTATGCAAATATAGCCACACTGGGGATTAGGGCTTCATCTTATGAATTTTGATCGGGCACAATTCAGTCGATAGCAGCCATGTATCTGATTTTATTCCTCTGATCCTCATTCTTTCCTCTCCAGAGGTACACGTTTTGAAGTTAGCATGTGTTCTTTATTTCCTTATATTATACATCTACTATACATATACAGATACATATTTATGCCTATAAATAATATATTACATCGTATAATATGTTTAACATTTGACACAAATGGTGTCATTTGCTTTTTTCTCTCACCATTTTGAATTTGATATTTATTCATTTGGTACTTGTGGACCTAGTTAACTCACTTAAACTGCTGATTTATGCACCATTGGATAAATCTATCATGGTTTATCCATTCAATAGTAATAGACATTAAAAGGAGTTTCCATATTTTTTTTTAACTATGATAAATTATGCTTCCATGAGCACCTTTGAGCATGATTTCTTGTGGCTATGTGCTAGAATTTCTTTGGAATATAGACATAGTCTCAGAATCACTGGATGGTAGGGTATTATAGCATCAGTTTTATTAGATATTGCCAACTTACTCAATAAAAAGTTTGCATAAATTTTAACTTCCACTAGTAGAGTTTTTATTTTTTTACATCCTTTATAACTTGTCAGACTTCTGAATTTTATTTATTTCATGAATATAAAATGTGTATTTTATTGTTTTAATTTTTTAAATTTACATTTCCCTGATTATTTATGAGGTCAGGGATCTTTCAAAATGTATTGGTCAATCAAACAATTCCTTTGTGAATTGACTATTCATATCTTTGACTACTTTCTGTTAGGTTGGTTGTCTTTTTATTTAAATAAAAATTATTTACATACTTTTATTACTAAAATTTTGTTTATAGTGACTGCAACTGTCTTCTAGTTGGTGGCTCAATTTCTCATTCTAAAAAAGGAATGTTCTGATTATATAAAAGATTTATTTATGCAGTTGGGTTTATCATTTTTTCTTTTGTTTTGGGCTTTATTATACATTAAGAAACTATTTCCCGCCCAAGTCAAAAGATATTTTCTTTGACAAATTTTAATTTCTGAACTTTCCTTCTTTTTCACTGGTATGTCAGAATGCACATTGTTTTAATTATTACAGCTTTACAGTAGCTTTAGTATCTAATGGAGCAAATCTCTTCTTTAATTTCCTCTAAAGAGATCTTCATCATTTTTTACTTTTACTCATTCAAATAAAATTTAGGGAAAGCCTGTTAATTTTCATAATAAGTTGTAATATTCATTGGGATTTCCATAAATTTGGGTGAGGATTGATATCTTTATGATATGGAGAGTCTTATCTTTTGATTTGAGTGTTCCCTTTATATCCTTCATTAAAGTTCTATGATTTTATTCTTTTGGGTAATATTCTAGTTTTGTTAGATTTATTCTCAGGAACTTTGCAGATTAAAAAAAATTCCATTTATTGCAGAATGAATATTTTAATTTGTCACTTCTTTTCTAATTGGTAGTTTCTTGTGCATGAGTATGCCATTAATTTTTTAAACTTACTGAACTCTCTTATTAGCTCTAATAGTTTGTGATTTCTTTTGGTCTACAATTAATGCCAATTTTGAAAACTTTTCCAGTTTCCTCTTATTTCCATTTGCTGTCTTATTGATTTTGGCAAAGACCTTCAGTTAGAAGTGGAACAGGCATCTTCACTGCATTCCTAACTTTATAGCAGATGCTTCTATCATTGGTCACAAAGGAGGAGGTTTTATTTTTCTAAGTGAAAGAAATTTTTTCCTCCTTCTAATTTGCTAAAAGTATATTATAAAGGATGTTAACTTTTTTAATCATGTAATTTTCTGTGTTTATTGAAATTTTTTCTTTAATCTATTAATGTGATATTTACATTAATAGATTTTTCATCCATGAAATTATTCTTACATTCTTGTTTAAAGCTTGCTTGGTTTGCTAATATTATATGCAGTATTTTCACATCTAAGATCTATATTTATGAATGATTGAATCTATAATTTTACTTTCTCATACTATTTTTGTTTCATTTTGATATTAAGATTTTGCCAGCTTTGTAAAAGGAATTGGAGGGTTCCTGCCCCCCCCCTTGGTATCTGGAAAAGTTTGAATAAGAAAGAGTTTTCATATTTCTGAAAAGTCTGGCAAAATATGCCTGTAAAGCTATCTGGTTCTGGTTTTTGGTGCTTATTTATGAAATAGATTTTATATTTAACTACTAATTCACTTCTTTAATAGATATATGTCTCTTCAAGTTTTCTCTTCTTGAGTTAGTTTGGAAAATTTCAATATTTTTAAAGGAAACTGTTCATTAAGTTTTTATAATCTACTAATTTTTTCATGATATTCCCATATAATTTTACAAATTTCTACTGTATCTCTATTTTGTCTCTCTTTTTGTTTCTTTCTAGTATTGTTTATTCTGCACCACACTCTCCCTTTCTTCTACTCTCTCTTGCCAAAGATCTATCTGTTCAAAGAAAGAGCATTTAATTTTATTGATAGTATTTTTTTTCTTTTCTATTTAATTAATTTCATCTCTTATATTCTCGACCTCTCTGGGTTTACTTTAGAGATTTTAAGATAATGTTTTGAGTTGATGTATTAGGTATTAATTTTTAATCTTTCCTTTCCTAATCTGAATTTAAGTCCACACATTTCCTGTAGATACCACTTTAGCTGCATAATACACAGTGCAAATGCACTGTTTAATACTATTGTTTAATTATAAATATTTCACAATTTTTATTGCAATTTTTCTTTGACCCTTGAATTATTTAGAAGTATATATTTTTTAAAAATTCATGTTAAATTTTTTATTGAATCCTTATTTTATTGCATCATGGTTAGAAAATATGTTCTATATGATATTGTGATATTTCTTTGAGACATTTTTAACTTGCTTCAGGATACTTTTGGAATTGTTTCATGTGTACTTAGAATAACATTCTCTGTGTGATACATACTTACTGGATCAAGCTTTTTATGATATTGTTTAAACCTTCTATATCTTTACTTATTTTTTAAAATCTATTTTAAGAATGTTAAAATCTTTCACCATAGTTGCAATTTGTTAGATTCTCTTTTTAATTCATCAATTGTGATTTATTATTTTGAAGTTATCTCTTGTTAAGTGAAGTTAACCAAATGTCTATAGGATGGGTATAGAAATAGAACATAAGGATTTGGCAGATGTCAAATACCAGATAAAAAACTAGAAGAGCTGGAGAAGAAAAGCTTTTTCTCAAACTTTAAGCCAAGGATTGACACAAAAGAAATGCCAGATTGTGTCTGCCAAATCCATGGGAAAAGACTCATATCAGAGGCTGTGTGCTAGAAGATAAATGAAAGCATAAGACAAGGATCCAAGATGAAGTCAGCTGCATATAAGGCACAACCAACTGTTTTTAACTCCTACCATATCTCTGCATTTATTTGAAAATGGCTAGAATTGAAATCTGCTGCCTGACTCTGAGTCTTGGCAGGAAGGAATTTCTTTTGTTAACTGAAACATCAGAGCAACTTCTAACATTTAATTCCCACCAACACCTTTATTTTGTTGGGGTTTCTGACTTTTATATACTTCTTTTAAAATCTTAATGTCACATTTCATATTTCCCTTTATCTTTTTTGCTCCAGAAGGATAAATTATTCTAATTGCCTTACTTAACTGGCTGTTATTATCTAGGAGAAATTTTAATGAGGTCAACTTACCTGTTCATGGTAGACTTCACCACTGAACAGAAATACTCCTATTACAGCACTTATTTTATCTACAGATGAAGAAACCTTTGCATATTAAATAAAACACTCAGCTAGTGGAGCATGTTTGGTTCTGTTTCTCTTCATCGGTCCTTCTAAATCTATTTGCCAAGTCTGAGGTCCTGGACTCAGACATCTTAGAGAAACACAAGAGGTAAAGTTGCTTTTCACTGAATGTTAAAAAACAGCATTTTGCTGAAGGTTATTTTGTTCAATTGCCCCAAAGTAGTTTACCTTTAGGAGCAGAGACCAAATTGGAGACATTCAAGAATAAAAAAGAAACTAGTTTTTTTTTTTTAAATCTAAATATAGTTATAAGTAATCAACAAAAGGAGTTTATAATGTAAATTATTGTTTAATCCCAACAGTGACTTTCTCTGTAGTGAAATATATAGCTCTCTCATTAACATAAAGAAAATGAAACCCATCTCCTTTCATTCCTTCATTACTTTCAGGTCTCTTAATTCGGGGTGAAGAAAACAAGCAGAGTTCATGGTGAGATTTATTTTAGTTAAACAATTACCCAGATGATTCAAGATTCTGCCCTCCCCCAACTTCATAAAAACATTTATCTCCTTTATTTAGATGACATGAATGAAAGGGGCTTTAGGGAGGAGGGGTTGAGTATTGTGCCAAATACTCTTAAAAACTGCAGTTTTAAATATTGGTTTCCTAGAACAGACCTGATATCTAAGATGATATGATATGTTTAGTCTCCAAAAACCTTATAACAAGCTTTACAAATTCTGTGCTGCTGTTGAGTCTGAGCATTTTCCTTTTTGGTCATTTTCATGCCATTAAATTATACTGCTCCAAATCCTACATGGTAGGTCTGGCACAAGATCCTTTCAATAAATATCCATTGCTTTTCCAGATTTAAAAATATAGACTGAAAATAGTTAAACAATAGATAATCTGAGAGTTAATTTTATAGGGGAGGAAAAAACAAGAGTCCAATTAAACAGCATTCACTTTAAGACTAATGCTTGATTATATAGTTCTAGAATAATCTAACCCAACTGTAGTCTCCAGACTTTGATTATAAGTATTTTTTTTTTGATAAATTGCTAGAAATTTATTTTAAACTCAAATCTTTTCAAGGGTAGATCCCAGATGCTGAGGCTTCTTAGCCACTTAGCTGGTCTATGTACTAGGGAAAAATCATGCTTCTTTCTCTATCCCTGTCCATTGGACAGACAGTACAAGAGCCCAGAGGCTGCCATAGTCTGACACTGGACATTTTAACCTGACTAGAGGTTTCCCAGTTAAAAGAAAATTCTTGTCCATTATAATCACAAAAATAACCTGTGCCATACTTTCTTTCTTACTTAACAACTTACAAAGTTGAAAGCAAGAAATTTATATAAAAATAGAGATTAAAAAATTTTGGCCTAAAGATACTATACATATTAAAAAATTGTCGTCAAAAACCTATAGTTTGCATGACACTTTCCTCAACAATGTGTGTGACTACATTTTACAAATTAGGACAGATGAACATATATACTAGTACCTATAATGCCAAACAGTATGGATCAAGGATCCAATGAACAATATAGGCAATCGGCGATTACAAAAGTGATCCTATCTGGCCCAGAAGGAAGTTGCATTTATACTGGGTTTTTGAGATGGATAGGAATTACCAATGGAAGACATATCTCAATAGTGCTATGACAACTTTAAATAGAACATGACTGACAGGTACAACAAACTGCATGAACAAGTAGGGAAGTAGAAAAGAAGTCACATTCAAAGTCCTGCTTTTGCCAGAGTATATTGGGCAGGAAGGGGTATGAAATGCCATCTAGAGTATAAAGGTGATATGAGACTATATGAAGGTGAGAGAATGATGGAGATGAACAAAGACGTAGGTAAAGTCAGATTATGAAGTGTCTTTGGCGACTGGGTTTTCTAGGCAATGGGAGTCAGTGAATTTAGGCAGGGCAGTAATTTGGTGATAGTGGTATTCACAGGGTGCTTCCATGATAACACTGGGAAGGATTAAAATTTCAGCCTGCAGGTGAGTCCAGCTTGAAAGCTCTTGCATTAGTTGGGGTGTTAGATACTTGAACTAGGACTCAATCACAGCTCTGCTTATTTCTAGGTAAGAGACAGATCCAGGTTTGGAGAATCTGTTTATACAATTTGGGGGGTGTCTTCTTTAGAAAAAATAAAATAAATTTATAAGTAAAAAAACTGCTTATGGTTCTTACAGGGCCTTAGAAGGGGCCATGTAAATGATGGGCACTGAGCCCAACTTCATGGTAAATCAACTTCTAAGTGAAAACTGTGAGAGTTTCTGTGTTAGAATGATTTGCCCCTCATTATTCTTAAATGCACCTGCTTTTTCCAGAGTGGAAGGTTTTACGACAATCGGCTCAGTAAACAGATGAAATAATATAGTTCATAAGCAGAAACTGCCTATTGGTAAAAAGGCTGGGTCAAGTAGAAAAAAAATGTTTATTTCAGCTTTACAAATTTTAAGTTAATAATTTTCAACACCCAAACCATTTTTTTAAGTTTAAGACCATCTGCACTATTGAAAGCATAAAATAAGGATAGGCTGTGCAAATCCTTGGACCAGACTGCCTGGGTTCAAGTCTTACGTCATCCAATTAACTATAAAACGTGTGCCTAGAAATAAATGTATGGGTGCTGGCTCACAGTAAGTGCTTAAAAAATATCAGATATTATTCTCAGTAATAGAAGTTTAAAAATAAAATTAATAAAAATGTGTTTAATACTAGATGAGTATTAATTGCTTTTAAGTACATCGTTTGCCTCTGGAGATTGTGACTGTTGTCATCTGTAATTATATTTGCGAATTGAGTCCCAGAGAAGTTATTTATTTCTTTGTGGCTTTAGGTTCAGGTCATTCTTAGCTGGCTGCACACTGAAGCACTTGGGACACTTTTAAGTCCTGCTTTTGCCAGAGCCTCAACCTGACCGATTCATTCAAAACATTTAGGGTGAACTTGGGCATCAGGATGTCTTACAGGGTCTTGATTTTATTAGACAAGACAGAGTCAGAACCGGAGGTGGCCTCCCAGTGCCTTGTGATGACCCAGCTATTACTCAGGCCAAGCACAATATGACTTCAGCCACAGGAAGTTGAAAAATATAGACTTTTCTTTTTTTGCCTATTTTGTTATTTGATCAAAATAAACCATAACTCATTACTAAAATAGGTAAATGTTGAAAAATCCTTCATATTCATTCTTAACTAATGTTAACTTATTTCAAAGCCTAATCTCCTCACAAATCTTTGTTTGACCCGTTCTTGTTACCTCTTGCTGTTTCTATTAACTGAAATACAAAAGCCCTTCCTGGAGCATTCATAAAACCCTAAAAACAATAGCCTTTTTTTTCAATGACCTTCCACATGAAGTGGGAACAATTGTCACTTCCATTTTATAGGTGGGAAGTGAGTTTATGTGGTCAGACACCTTGTATGAGGCACAATTAGGGGCATGTATCCTAGAGGGGAGGCAGAACAGAACAGAATAATGGCTGAGAGCTCCAACATTGGGGTCAGACAGGCCTGGAAAATTGTTAACCTCTCTGCACTTGATTTCTTCATCTGTGAAATGGTATAGAAAAATGCATTTAGTTGATT
Source organism: Cynopterus sphinx (assembly GCA_030015415.1). Lineage (NCBI taxonomy): Eukaryota > Metazoa > Chordata > Mammalia > Chiroptera > Pteropodidae > Cynopterus > Cynopterus sphinx. The sequence continues at coordinate 83,553,727 of CM057381.1, read as the reverse complement.
CGTTTTAGTTATTACAAGGATAATAACCACAGAAGTTGCAAGTGCTGATAGGTGGCAGCTATTAACTCAGATGAGGTCCAATATTTTTAAGTACACTATAGGTTTTTGTCAAGTTAAAACCTTTTTTTGTTGTTGATTATTTCACAAAAACTATATGCAAAAAATAGTAAAACTGATTGTAAAACATTAGAAAATCAGGCAAAAAAGAAAAAAAAAACTTTTAATCCTACAACTGAGAGAGGAATTATTGAATTTTCCCCACCTTGTGTATTTTTTTCTGTGTGTATATGTACATTTATAATGCAATAATGTACATCATTATTCTTTAAATACCTTTTAAGTAATGTTTCTATTTTTCATTTTACTGTAGTCTTGCTTCTATGTTTGCAATTGGATACTTATGTCCAGAGATGTTTAACATCATGGAAGATAAACCAGGCCCTTGCCACAGGACGGTGTACAATTCAAGGACTTGCTGTTTTATATGAGATAATTTGCTTGTTTTGTGTGTGTGTGTGTGTGTGTGTGTGTGTGTGTGTGTGTGTGTGTGTGTGTCTTCTTCTCCTTCTCTTACAGAGAATAGAGTGAGGGCAATGAGCCAAGAAGAGCCTTGCCTGGAGGAAGTCTGTTCGACTTCTGGCATGGTCATCAAGGCCAGAAGTTAGCATATTGGGAAACACTAGGATGTCTAGGTGGAAGGCTCTGGGGACTCTTGCATTGCAAAGGGAGCTAATGTCAAATGGAGTTTTAGGGTCAGGACAGAATTGAACCCTAGACTTGTGAGACTGACTATAAATAGGCGATTGTTGGACCATATATAAAAATAGAACTCTGACCCACCACCTGCAGCAACCAGCCCAGGAAACCAATCCCCTTATTTACAGTAAGCAGCCCAGGAAGCCATCCTGCTAGAATCAGGCTTCCAAGAAGTTAGATTGCTATTTTGAGTGACAACCCAGGAAGCTAAATAACTTTTGTAATAATTGGCATTAAATGGTCAGGATTTAATTAATAACTAACAGCATCCCTAATTTTTGTTCCCACTTTCAATTTGGGACCAACCAGAGGAAAGAAAATGTACACTTAACCAGTCATATAGGATGCCCTGTTTCTAGTTAGCTTGACTCAAACTTCCCTGTGCCAACAGCATCTAGTCCGGACATACCTGTAGCCTTCCCTTTATTCCAATATAAACTTTCCCACTCTTCTGCCTATCTTTGAGTCTCTGTCATAATGCACATAATGATAGCTGACAACTTTGCTATAGAAAACTGAATAAATAGCCCTTGCTTTTCCATTTTTCTCATTTACTTGGTCTTTGCTTATTTCCACTCTTGCCTGATGCTCAAGTCAGCAAGATAAAAATTTTTTTGATCTCTTTTTGTGAGGTATGGGTTATTTTTATAGAAGGCAAGAATCATAACTTATTCATCTCAATAATCCTAGTTCCAGCACTGCCTAACTCATGATAAAGACTGTTGAAAAGTGAGAGAAAGAGGTCTCATTCACAAGGACTAGGCCCTTTGTTTTTCAGCATAGTAGCAGGAAAGTCTAATGCAACAAGTCTGACTTCTTTTTATTGAATGAAACATCACTTCAAATTTTAGTGTATAAGTAAACCAAACTGGAATTGACCTGGGGAAGGATGGGGGGTTGCAGTAGAGAGATTTCACAAAATCTATAAAGAACTATTTTAAAATCTTTTTGGCAAAACTTGACCCCCCCTTTTTTTTGTCTAACTCTTTTTCCTAATCTAAACTCATGTGAATTTGAGAGCTGTTTAATCAAAAAATATTTTTTCCCCTAGCTAAATGGAAGCAGGTGCCATTCAGACAGCAAAGAGAAAACCATGGCTAAGTTATTTTGGCTTGCTTGTTATGACTGCTCTCCAACAAGATAACTGAAATGTGACCTATGGCCAGTTAATTGTCATTGAAATTGCGTTCAATCAGAACCTTGACATACCTGCATCAGAACCTTGACCAGAAGCCCCACGTCTCAATTATACCATATCAGCTCCATGTTTCCTCCTTCGGAGCGGAAAGACCTGTGCAGCACTATTAGCATTGGGGTCCCAGAATACTACACTCGGTTTGTATATTGTCCTTAACTGGCATGTTCTTCTAAAAGACCCTGATATTCAACCACTGAAGCAATTTTATTTTGTAGTTAAAACCTTTGATGTGTGGGAACAAAGTCCAAAGGTGAATAACTCTGGAGCCATTCATTCTCAGAAATTCCACATAGATCTTAGGGCTGTGATGGTATTGCTTACTTTGTTAAGCATCTTGTTAGAACCCATTACTAGACTGTAAGCTCTAAGAGGGCAGAAATCACATCTGTCTTCCTTATTTCTGTGTCTATTTTTTCCTGATATATGCTAGCACTTACCAGGATTTTGCTTGATGCATCACACGAACTTGGAATTCAGAGTCACTGGACAGGTACTAAAATCCAGCAGACACAGCTTTATTTTGTTGAGACCAAAAGCAAAGACCGTATTGTAAAATACATGCTAACATCACAACAGTACAGCAACTCTTCTTGAAGAGAGATGCCTACTTTGTCCAGGTATTTATTAACAAATAGACAATTTTCTATTTGTAGAGTCTTCTCTTAGTAGGACCCTTGATGAACTTAGAGGTTCTGTCCAATAGAATTAAGTGGATCTCAGGATAAGTAATCTGACTGCTTCATTCAGAAGAGAAGACCTAAAATACACAAATTACTCTGTTTTGACTTGTAGGCAGGGCAAATAATAGAGTGCCATGATGAGCACAGACCACAGGTGGGAGGAAAACAATCTCAGGTCCTCTTACGGTCCTAAGCAGAAGAATGCTTTTCAGTACATTTTGCTGGCTGATGGAGGGACAGTTTCCTCATCTTGGTTGTAACTTATCCTAAGCAGCTTAATCAGCTGTGCTTAACTCTGAGTTATCTATTTGTACAACCAAATTCTTGCTTTATCATCAAATTTTTAATATCTGTTTCAACATTCTTGGTGGGTGGGTGGGTATGGAGAAGAAGGGATTGCAAAGATGAGTCTTTTAGTACTGACTCATATGTAGGCATGAGGGGTTGTTACCTAACATCTATTTCAAACTCCTTCTGCACCTTCTTATATTACAGGGGCTGAAAAACTAAAAACTACATTTTCTAGATGCCCTTGCAGTCAGAATTGTGGGTGAAATTTAGATGCTTCTCTTAGAAGTCAGGTGTGTGGCAGAGCCATTGCTCCCACTGGCAGGGATGACTGTGTGGCATGTGGTTTCTGTTGAGCTATATTAGCAGAGACCCCAGGCCACTAGTCTCATGGATCTTGAGAGGTAGGGCACAGGGCACTCAGATGGTCTCAGGCCTGGTGGAGCCCTGGAGTGGCAGCAGCAGTGGGGTTTGCTGAAATCACTTCCCTCATGGAAGTGTGTTTGTAGACCAGCTTTTCAGTCAGTGGGCAGCAAACTTGGTGTCCTGGTTATGCTTTGTGCTGGGGGGCTGTTCCTAGAAGGACCTAGAGTTGTTTTGTTAGCCTTCTCAGTAATTTGCAAGTCTTTTAGTACAGTGTACTAATCCTATTTCTGCTCACACTAGCTAAATTAAATTCTTTTATCTACAACAGAACTTGTACCAATATAACTCAGGAATAGGGCTGAATCAAACTTTCTGAGTTAGGTATTATTGAGAGTTGTCCTCCCTGGTTGCTATTGCCTTGGTTTTAGACAATTATTTGCAAAACTAGTGTAGGGAGGAGGCAAGAGAACTAAAATGTTAAATCAAGCTATATTCAGAGACTGCAGTATCCTGAACAGCCTTACAGCCAGACCACAGGAAATCTGCAGAACAAGGGGAGATTTCTGCTGGGATTGCTAACAAACTATTTACCCACACTGTGAAGGGAAAACAGTCTTTAAGTGGCTCCCTACACAAAATAAAATGCTTCATTCCCTACAGCTAAAACCATGGGGAATCTGTGGATCAAAAGTTGGTAATTACCAGCATCCCTTTCATGTTACATATTCTTACTTTCTCATGCTACATACTCTTATTCTTTCATACTATATGCCCATAGCATCAAAGGAAAATGGATAAACAGTCTTTAAACTGTAAATCATAAAAACTAAGAATGATATATATATACTGAATTTTTCCAACACTTGGTATCTTTCTCAGTGTCTTCTTCTCAGTCCCACTCAGTGTCTTTTCCTGTCCCTCTCACTATCACTGTCTCTGTCTCTCTCTGTGTCCCTTAGAATCTCTCTCAGGCTCTCTCATTTTTTGCTTCTGAGAGGAGACCATGCTGTTTATGCAGCATTACCCCTTCTCTAATAAACGTTTAGACTTTAACTCTGGCATGCATTTGAATTCTTTCTTGTGCTCAGCCAACAACTCTTTATTTCTTGGTGCAGGGCTTAAGCTCCTGCACCCCCTGCCACATCCCCTAAGCTCAGGGAATTTGCCCTGTCTTGCATCAAAACCTCTGATGTGCTATTTCTGGTTTCTGAATGCCAAGCTATTGTGCATTTGTTCATTGTATTTTAGTAAGTGATAAGCAATTCGAAATCCAGGGTTATGGTTTTTTTTATGTTTAATAAAATATTTAATTGGTTACATATTAAATTCCAATATGTTCAATGTTCAGAAAAATGTTGAGCCAACTAACTTACCCATCCAGGGCCTGAACTTAGAATTGCCCGGCCTGTTGTTGATGAGCCTCTTCTTCTGAATGTCTCAGAAACCCCAGATGGCATATATATAAAAGCAACACCAATAACCACTACAATAAGGCATTACATTTGTGTTCTCTTTTAAAAACATGATTCCTAAAGTTAGAGTGAAGGGATGTGTTTCAGAAAATAAATTAAAGTTTTGAGAAGTATTATAATTTGTTGAAAGTCACAAGATTAGTTAATAAATAGCAGATTCAAGCCTGTGCTCTGTCAGAAAAGCTTATCTTTGACAATAAGAAAAGCAACTGCCTAATGTAATAGGTTTCCTTCAATAACTAGCCAAAAATAGCCTAAGATATCTAAGGTAGCGAGGCCCCTTTAAAAAAATATTTAACTGGAAAAGGTTCATTGGATGTTATGAAAAGTTGCTAGCACCTTTGGAGCTATCTATTTCTGTGTAAAGACTTTTAGCATTGACTAGGGTTGTGGGGTAGAGGAAGAGAGACAGGACTTAAGCTGAAATGCTTCCTTGCAACATCTGTTAGGGCTGAGGCAAGTTTGAGTTACAGCTTTATTCCATAAAACAAGGATGTGAAAAGCAGCATTAAGGAAAAGACATTGGGACGGACCAGGCAGCAGAGGGCAGGAGCATAGAGTGACCTATGGAAGTAACTAGAGCTTAGTACCTCACTTAACACTTTTTTTTTGTTGTTCTTGCTATTAATTCTTCTTATTAAAGAGTCCTTCCAATGAATATTGTAGGCTTAAAAAAGAATGGGAATGAAACATTCTTTTTCACCAGGTATCTCTTCAGCCCTTAATGCTGAGACTTTCCTGGACTTAGTTTTAGCCTTACTGATACATGAGGTGGTTTCCTTTTGCTGTGGAAGGATTTACATGTAGCCAAATGTTTCATGGCCCTATCTGTAATGTGCTTTAATTCATTTCTGAAATTTATTTAAAGGAAAGGCTGTTTCCTACTAGTTGGAACAGTATCTAGAAGTGTGACTCATGCAGCTGTTCCCAAGAGCTTTGATAGTAGAAACTTGCAACAGACCAAACTGAAAGATGTTAGTCTTCATAACACCACAGATCTATCTTTGGTGGCTCTGTCACTGGGAACCAGAGTATTTCTAGTGCCTTCTGTTTTTTTGCTTTCATTCAGAGGACAAAGTAACTAATCGATAATAGTAGTGAAGTCTATTGGAGTGTCGCAAACTGTCATTATAGAAGGTTAATTGATGGTTGGGAGGAGGGTGCAGTGCAGACTAAGGCTCCCCATTCCAGGACTTGCCTCAGGAACCCTGCTTGCTCCTGGCTGGAAAGGAGGCTCTAGCCATACCCTTATATCATAAAAATTGGGTGGGCGTTGCACACAGACAGATCTGTGTTTGAGTCATGTCACTAGTTGTTTGATACTGGGCAAATTGTTTAATCTCTTTCACCTTGATTTCCTAATTTGTAAAATAAGGACGATGATACCATTAAAGAGCTGTTATGGTGCTAGAAAAAAAAATTCTCTGAAGATGCTTTTAAGGCACAAACCACGGTACCCCCTTCAACATAGTAGGTACTCAAGGAATGCAAATGACCATTGCCATTATGTTCTTGGTTATTTGATGATTCTTTCCATAACCAGTGTTAAGTTTTTCTTTAGGAATCCCTTCTACTCAAACCTGTTCTTCCCTATTTATTATGAGGATGAGGTTGACATGTAGTTTTTCTATTTCTGTATCTCAACACCTCTATATTAAAAAAATTATCCTCATAATAGCCTTGCAGTGTAGGCATCCAGGAGGGTTAGTGTCTTTACTTCAGAGGTGAGAATAATTAAGTTAAGAGACACTAGGAAAAAAGAGGTAGAGAGAGACAGAACAGGAGTCCTTAATCTGAGATTTGTGAGCTTTAACGCCCTGAAAATGAATGCAAAAAAACCCAACCAACCAAACAAACAAAAAAACGTGTTTGGTACATTGTAATTGCAAGAAGTTCTGTAGTTTTTATCAGATTCTCAGGAGGCTCTTGGATCCCCCCAAATCTTATGAACCACTGTGGTTAAAGACTTTCTAGACTAGAGAACTACTTGGAGGCAGTTTCTGATGTTTGCATTTATGCAGGCAGAATAGCAGTATGTGGCTGGTATACTACTTCCATTAGACTCCCCTGTGCTGCTTCTAAAATGCAGATTCTGAGGCCTTGGTTCAGCCATACAGAATCAGTCTCAAGAACTGGAGCTGGAGAATTGGAATTTGAACAAGTTATTCCAGAGCTTATGATTATAAGAACTTGTGGTTATTACTTCAGTTTCCTCATTTACAAAATGGGAAGAATAAGCCTACCTCCCCCATAAAACATTCATGAATATTAAAACATAATGTCTGCTTGGTATTAACTTAAGGATGTAATATAAGGATTCAATAAGTGTTAGCTATACTGATAATGATTATTATGACAGTTATATCAGTACTATTATTAGAGAGTTAGGAGAAAATCAAAGGCCCTGACTCTGTGTGGGAAATTAATGGATGAAGCCAACTGAGCACTTACTTTGAGCTTTTGTGAATTGTCTGGTTCAACCATTTAATATTTATCAGAGGTTGATTCTAAATTGTGAAGACTAATGAAATAAACAAATCAGTTATGTTATAGATTTGGCTTAAAGGGCCTTTTTCAGAAGCTGAAACATTCCTATAGGAAGACTGTCTTGGGAGGCGTCACATTATTGTTACAGGAATTTGAATTCTAGAGGCCGTTGCTTGGTGTTGGAATTATTGCCTATCTTCATAAAGAGTGGAAAATTTACTTGAGAATTTTACAAAGTGATATAACTCTTTCTGGAATAGCTTATAGTGATTAAGAAAATCTTACAAAACACTCATGCATTATCAGAAGGGAGAACTGTACTTTTCATGTATATTAGATTTATTTTTAAAAAAGATAAATGACATTAAAAAAACTGGAGTATACACCAAAATTGTTTAGAATTATATAATATGTAATTATAAAATATATGGCATATATATAAATATTTTCAACTAAGAGTGGTGGACTATGGATTGAAAATCACAGTTCAAATCAAGACTAGGAGCCAGGCTAATTGAAAAGCCTAATATATGAATAATGCTACTATCTGGAGTTGAACCCTGGGCTTAGTACTGGTTGCTAAATTTTTTAACAAATTTTCAGTGAGAGGAATGAGTGGCAAAGTTCTCTGGAAACAGTAAACTATGCAGGTAAGAAAGACATGTAGCAAAACATAGCAAAACTCAAAGACATAAGCTAACCAGGAAGAATAACATGAAGTTAAGATTCAAAGCAAATTCGTATGTCTCAGAAGGAATATTTTAAGGAAACACAATTGTGAGGGTGAATTAAAAGTTTGTGTTAACCGATAAAGAAAAATAAAAGATAGCAAAGTGGTAACAACATAGAAGAATCTGCTGAGAAAAGGACCCATTTATTTTTTCTCTTTCATGTTCTCTTGAATAATTAATTGTCTTCACATTGCCCTTGAACTCCTTATCAAGTACTGCTATTGCCTGGATATCATTACAGCTTGAACTCATTCTCCAAATCATACTCTGGCACTGTGAGGTTGTATGTTATGGCCCCATTCCATTTCAGTGGCAACTTGGCAATGTGGTTAGGTGGGGAAGAATTACCTGGAGACTGGAAGAGAAGAGTCTGGGTGGCTTGTGCCCATTAGATGGTGGATCAGTGTGGTCCATCTGCACAATGGATAGGGTCACTCTGTCCCCCAAATGTTTCCGTCTACAGAGCCAGTAATTAAAACTACCATAAGTTTTTAAAAGAGCAGAAAGATGGGTATGCTGATCCTAGAATCAAGCCATTTGGTCCATGGTCAAATGAGGAGAAAATGGCTTAATTGGAAGCCCAGGTTATTTGTGTTCTTTAGATCCAATGTCAACTGCCAGAATGTTCACTCTGCCTTGACCTAAGAGAATTTCCTTGTTGTGTGCTCAAGACCTCTTTTCCCAGTCTCTAGTTTATAGTTCAGCAGCTACTGCCAGTCTTAGTGTCTAGTGTGGTCCATTCTCTATTTTGATTTCCAGCTCTGTTCTAATCTCCAGCTCCTAATCTTCAGGAGTAGGACCAGAAAATGGCTTCACTGCAATCATTAGGTAAAACTTGGAAAAAGTTACTTCTGCAAGCTAGGCTTACACTCTTATGATAGATATATACTCTGGGGCTCTCTCTCACACATACACATTTATGATTTATGTATTTTACATTTTCTCTGTCTTTGCATTCTCATTATTCTTAAAGTCTTTCTCTTATATTTCACACATAAAGTTCCTGCTAATTGTAATTAAGTTCCTTATATTGATAATAACTATTTTCATGATTATCTTTTTTTATTCACTCAATTCTTTTCAACTTTGCTGAAGTCTGTTGATATAACTTTTTCCACCTCCTCATATTTCTCTCTTCAGATATGTATATCTATATATATGTATAATACAGACTATATATATCTATATATACACATGCATACATATGTATGATTATACACACACACATACACACATGAAATGGGAGGGTATCTTCTATTCTTAATCAGGAAACTAAGGGCACCTTTGTCTTTTCTCAACTCTTTTGTTATAGAGTTACACCCCACTATCTTGCACACACAGCTAGGCCTGAAGATTGGATCTAGCTGATTGGTATACTTTGTGGTTATTTTGTTAGCTCTTGAATGACTTATAACTTTATTCTTTTAATAAGAATTAAAGTGTTGTAGTAATATTTTCGGCACTAATTTCCTGTCAAAGCATTTTCTTTTGACAATGTCAACTCAAAAGTTTGCTTGTGACATGATGAGGTAGACATGATCAGGTGAAGAAATGACCAGGAGCCTGAATCAAGGCTCCTGCCTCACACAACTCTGGTCATCAAGCTAGCTTTCCAGGCACAAAGACAGGCACATGAGTTCCTGTTAAGCCTGAATAAATCAAATGAGGAAATACATGAAGGTATTGGTTTTCAGTACTTAATTCCTTCTGCAGCTGGGCTAATAGACAAAGCCAGAGACCATTTCCAATCTGAGATTCTACAGCACGGCAAAGTTGCGTAAATGAAAGTAACATTTAAAACTGGCAACTTAATTCAAGAGCCATCAATCTAATGTCTCAAGGGAATGGTTTGGAGAAGTGGATCCAAGAGTGGGAATGAAGTTCATGGGTTAAGATTTTGGTCTTCTTCCAGGCTTGCTATTAGTATGCTTGGTAATTGGGTCTGTGCCTCAGTCCTATTTTCCGAGTCTAACATTTTGGAAGATACCATAATGTTAGCGGAGCTGGTATAAGAATTTACTAACATATTGAGGCAGTTTATAATCCGCAGATTGATTATTAGCATGTGATCACCTCGCATTGTTGTACGCTAGCCACACCTGACATAATGTTTCTAGTCTAACAGCTCTTGATAGTTGTTAAGAAAATATGATTGTATTTATTGTCTTTAGCTCTTGAAATTATCTATATTGCCTTGTGCTATTTTGACCCATATATTTTCTTTGAAGTGCTTCTCCAATTTAATTATTTGCATGTGATGCTTTTCTTAGATTATTTCTACTTTTTTCCTTTACTCCTTTTCAAGTGTTCTCTTTCTTAAGTGTTATTTCTCTATTTTTATCATCCTAGAATTTTGTTTTACTTCTGGGATTTATTGGGCTTTTCTCCAATGTTTCATTAGCATTTCATTCATGGCTTCTCAGGATTCCTTCATGTGGTTCAGCCATTTTTATACTTCTTAAAACACTGAAGCCTTTGATTAAATAAATGTATGCTCCAAAATAACAAATACACATAAAAATTCTTTGACTGGAAAGAAACCTTTCAGAAGTAAATACAATTCTTATAAACATGTTTATGTACCATATTAAGTCCAAAATAGATTGTATGTTTAACATTACACGTTGTAGAAATTCTCAGTTTAATTTCTAAAAGGCTGAATAAATATACACTCAGAAATGACTACAATTCTTACAAACAGTTCCTATCTACCTTTCAACTGTTAGTGTTAACATTTATAAGTGAACAGATGACATGCTTTGACACAATCACTAAATCCTTGTCTGTTTATTTCTAGAGTGATCATATGAAAGTTATGTTCAGCTGAACCTTAAAAAAACATACAAATTTCACAAAAACATGTTAAAAAAAAAAAGAAACAATGGGCCAAAATGGAGTCACTTTTGCTAAGCCACCATACCAAAGCAAAATTTGTTAACTAACATAACTGTAGTTTTAGCTTCTCCCAGGAGTGGTATTTTAAAGCAATCTGTCTAGAATTTCTTGATCAATACTAATGGAGTAACCTGCCTGATGAGACTCCCTTGCCAGTCTCTTTCCCCTAAAAGATGTCCTGGCCTAAAAATAACCCTTTATTTTCTTTTTCTAATAGCTCCCTTTCCCATCATTCTGCCTATAAAAACCTTCAATTTTTACAACCCCTCTGAGTGCCCTTCTTGTTGCTAGATAGGATGCTGCCTGATTGGTCAGTTGCTTAATAAAGACAATTAGATCCTCAAATGTACTCTGTTGAATTCTGTACTTTAACAGACAGAACACATAGAAAATAGAAAATTTTTTAACAGTAGATCTGTCTAGAAATCTAAAGGGCTTTATACATGTCAACTGGGCCAGTATTCACCTCTTATGGCCAATCCTATGCTTTAGAGATAGGGGTATTAAATAAACCATTTGGTAGCCCAAATATTTTTACTAAGGACTCCCCATGGGTCAATTGAGCCCTTATGTATATGTAATGTAAACATATACACAAACATAAAAGGTGCCAGAATTGAAAAAAATTTGGTACAGGTATTTACCACGTGACAGCTGATGATGTATCCCTTGAGTGCAGAGTCGATGTCATTGTTTCATATTGACTCAGGAAGTTATGGGTTCCTCATTCCTGTTATGAACCTATGGGTCGAATGCCTTTCATGGTTCCTGGCTCTTGTTTCCCTGTGCCATACACATCTGTTGTGAAAAAATCTGATTCTGGTAGATTGACTGCATTGGTGGCCCCAATGGATGGAACTCTCTGTATTTATATTATAATGCAAATTTAAATTTTTTGCCCCTCCAAAAAGGATTTATTTCCCCATTTTTTGTACCTCGCTGGCCTGTGATTTCTGTGGAAACTAGAATGCAATGGAAATGATGGTGGGTCAGTTCCAAGCCTTGGCCTTAAGAGGTTCTTGGAGACTTCCACCTTGTATTTGAGAACTCTGCTTCCACTATGAGAACGAGCCTAAGCTCACCTGCTGGATGGTGAGAGACCACACAGAACAGAGACAAGTCATCTCAGCTGAGGCCTACCAAGACCAGCCAGTTCCCAGCCATACCACCAGCTGAACTCAGACACTTGAGTAAGACTTGCCAAGATTAGTTGAGCTCAGGCCAGAACAGAACTTTTCAGCATACTCATGAGGTAAATAAATGCTTATTATTTTATGCCATTGTGTTTTGTGGTTGTTTATCACAAAACATTGATATGGTAATTTATAACTAATACAATGACATACATTTATTCTAAGTTAAAATAGCTTTCGTGATTTCTTAGTTATAAAAATAAACATATTCAATAGTTAATATAAAAATCCAAACAATACAGTATTGTGAGATAAAGCATTTGATTGACAAATTAATTTTACTAAACACTGCCCATGGGTCAGCTGAGACTCTGTATAAACACACATACACACACATGCACAAACACATAAACAAACAAACAAATAAATGAGACAAAAGGGAAAGTAAAAAGCACTCTAAAAGTTACCACACAGTTAGTCAACTAAATCAAGATATTGCTGAATGAGTTTAAATTTATTTCTTTGCATATATGTATATGTATCATCATATGAACACAATTTCTGCATAAAGTGAATCATGCTGTACATGCTTCTCTGCAACCTTCCTTTCCTATCAGTAATGTCTTAGACATTTCTCCATGTCAACAAATATTAATCTGTTTCATCAGTTTTAATGACTGTATGGTATTCCATTTTACAGACACATTGACATTTGTTTAGTCATTCCTTTATTGATGTGGGTTCTTTTTTCTTTTATTAAATTTACAAATAATGCTGCATGAACATCCCTTGTGTCTAAATCTTTCTAATTATTTCCTTGGGATAAATTCTTAGAAATAGTTTGGGTATATAAATATATTAAAATTTTAATAATATTTCTGAGCTACCTCCAGAAAGGCTATGTTTCTTTAATGAGAGTGATAGCATAACTTTGAAAACTCTAGTGCTGGAAGAGACAGAACTTTTGTTGTTGATGACAAGATGAAGAGAAAAAAAAGTGCGGCCATCAGGAAAAGAAAAGGTAGTTCAGATTCTATGAATAAAACCTTCAAGTATGTTGATTTTCTAAGAGTAACCTAAATGGGGGTAGGATTAAAGAAACTAGAGGTTTAAAGTCATCTCTGTGGAGGGTAGAATGTGAAACAGGAAGATGTGATAATAACAGTAACAAGAATAGCAACAGAAAGCACAACTTGAACAATTAACAACTACTAAGCCCTTTCTGTGTACCCACACTCACATACTGTCCTATAAACATAACATAGTTTATAGCATATATATTATTTGATGTTGAAAATCCATCAATGCCATCAGTGTAATTAAAATATTAACAAAGTAAAAATGATAAAATGTATCTCCCTGGGTATAAAAAAGGAATAAATAAAATTCAGTGCATTTATGATTTTTAAAAAATAGTTGTACAAATTGTATCAGTTTACTATAGCTGCTATAACAAATTATCACAAACAGCCTAAACCAACACAGATTAATTCTCTTTATTTCTGGATGTTAGATATCCAAAAATAGCTTTAAGGGGTTAAAACCAAGGTGTTGTCAGGTCTGGTTCATTCTGGAGATATAAGGGGAGAGTCCATGTCCTTGCCTTTTTTGGCTTCTGGAATTTGCCTATATTCCTTGGTTTGTGACTACATTGTCATATCAAATCATTTCTTTCCCCCCAGCTTCCATCATCGCATTGCTTTCTTAAAAGTTTCATTAGTCAAATTTCTCTCTATCTCTGTATACCTTAATCACATCTGTAAAGCCCCTTTTGCCATGTAATGTAACATTCATGGGGTCTTATATGAGGAGGTGAATATCTCTGGGGGCCATATTCATGTATCCATAGAAAGTTTAAATTAAGAATTTAAATTGGCCAGGTACTTTGTAGAGGCCAATTTTGTGGCCTCATGACACTGAAAGGTATATATCCTGTGAGCTGGGTTTTCATTTCTGGCACATAGTGCCTAGATATTTATATAACTTACAAAGTGATTACCATGGAAAGTCTAGTACTAACCTGGAATTATACATAATTATTACAATATTATTGGCTATATTCCCTATGCTGTATTTTACTTCCAGTGACTATTTATAACTGCCAATTGTACTTCTTAATCTCTTCTTCTTTTATACCCAGGCCCCCAAAACACACTATATTCATCTAGCAAAAATCAGTTTGTTCTCTGTATCTACGAGTTTGCTTCTGTTTTGTTTGTTCATTTATTGTTTTTTTAGATTTCATATATAAATGAAATCATATAGTATTGACTTTCCCTATCTAACTTATTTCACTTAGCATAATACTCTCTGGATCCATCCATGTTGTCACAAATGGCAGGATTTCATTTTTTAAAAATATTCCATTGTACATATGGGCCACTAATTCTTTATTCATTTATTATTGATGGAATTTAAGGTTGCTTCTATATCCCTGTATTGTGAGTAAACTTGCACTTCTGGGTTATATGTTAGTTCTATTTTTAATTTTTTGAGAAATATTCATAATGCTTTCTATAGAGGTTGCACCAATTTGCAGTCCCAGCAGCAGTGCACAAGGGTTCCTTTTATATTCTTGATAACACTTATTATTTGTTAATTTTTTTGATAACATTTACTCTCACAGGTATGAAGTGATATCTCATTGTGGTTTTAATTTGCATTTTCCTGGTGATTAGGGACATTGAACATCTTTTCATATGTCTATTAGCCTCTGTATGTCTATTAAGGTCCTCTGCCCATTTTTTAATCAGATTGTTTTATATTTCTGGTGTTAAGTTGCATGAATTCTCTGTTTATTTTGGATATTAATCCCTTATCAGATGTATCATTGAAAAATATCTTATCTCATTCAGTAGGTTGTCCTTTTGATTTGTTGACAGTTTATTTTGCTGTGCAAAATTTTTTAGTTACATGTAGTCCCATTTTTTTTTCTCTTCTCTTCTCTTCTTTCTCTTCTCTCCTCTCCTCTCCTCTCCTCTCCTCTCCTCTCCTCTCCTCTCCTCTCCTCTCCTCTCCTCTCCTCTCCTCTCCTCTCCTCTCCTCTCCTCTCCTCTCCTCTCCTCTTCTCTTCTCTTCTCTTCTCTTCTCTTCTCTTCTCTTCTCTTCTTTCTCTTTCCTTCTCTTCCTCCTCTCCTCTCTTCTCCTCTCCTCTCCTCTCCTCTCCTCTCCTCTCCTCTCCTCTCCTCTCCTCTCCTCTCCTCGTCTCCCCTCCCCTCCTTTTGTTTTCTTTTGTTTTCTTTTCTATTCTTTTCTTTTTCTTTTCTTTTCTTTTCTTTTCTTTTCTTTTCTTTTCTTTTCTTTTCTTTTCTTTTCTTTTCTTTTCTTTTCTTTTCTTTTCTTTTCTTTTCTTTTCTTTTCTTTCTTCCTTTTAAGGGGACACATCCAAGAAACTATTACTAAGAATAATGTCATAGTTTACCACCTATATTTTCTTCCAGGATTTTATGGTTTGAAGTCTTACGTTTAAGTTCACTTTGAGTTTGTTCTTGTATATGGTGTAAGAAAGAGTTCTAGTTTCATTTTTTTGCATGTATCTAGTTCTTTCAACATTATTTATTGAAGAGAATATCTTTACCCCATTGTACATTCTTGACTCCTTTGTCATAGATTAATTGAGCATATAAATGTGAATTTATTTCTGGGCCCTCTATTTTGTTCCATTGATATGAATCTATTTTTATGTCAGTACAATGCTATTTTGGTTACTATAGCCTTGGGTATTTCAATTTAATATCAAGTAACATGATACCTCCAACTTTGTTCTCTTTCTCAAGATTGCATTGGATATTTGGGGTCTTTTGTGGTTTCATATAAATTTTAGGTTTAATTTAGTTTTGTGAAAATATCATTAGTATTTTGATAAGGATTGCATTGAATCTGTAGGTTATTTTGGGTGTTATGGACATTTTAGTGATATTAATTCTTCTGATTCTTGAGCATGGCATATGCTTCCATTTGTTAGTATCTTCTTTAATTTCTTTCTTCAGTGTCCTATCACTTTTTGAATACAGACCTTTTAATTCCTCAGTTAAATTTATGCCTAGGTATTTAATTTTTTGATGCAATTTAAATTGGGTTTCTTTTTTTAAAATTTCTGTTTCTGATAGTTTGTTACTGGCATATGATAATGAAACTGGTTGTGAGTATTAATTTTGTATTCTACTTTACTGAATTTATTGATCAGTTTTAATAGTTTTGATGGAATCTTTAGGGTTCTTTATGTATAGTATGATATCATTTGCAAATAATTTTACTTTTAATTCTTCCTTTCCATTTTAAATGCCTTTTATTTCTTCTCCTTGACTGATTGTTGTGGCTCAGACTTCCAATGCTATGTTGAATAGAAGTAGAGAAAGTGTACATCCTTGTCTTGTTCCGGGTGTTAAGGAAAACACTTTTAGCTTTTCACTATTGAGTATGATGTTATCTGTGTGTTTGTCATATTTGGCCTTTATTATGTTAACTTATGTTCACTCTATCTCCACTTTGCTCAAAGTTTTTATCATAAATGGATGTTGGATTTTGTCAAATGCTTTTTCTGCATCTATTGATACATTATATAATTTTAATCTTTTATTTTGTTTATATGGTATATCACATTTATTGATTTGCACATATTGAACCAAGCTTGCATCTCAGGAATAAATCTCACTTGATTGTGGTGTATGATCTTTTTAATATTTTGCTGAATTTGGTTTGCTAATATTTTGTTGAAGATTGTTGCATCAATGTTTAACAGGGATATTGACCAATAGGCTTTTTTTTTTTTTGTACTGTTTTTGTCTGGTTTTGGAATCAGATTAATGCTGGACTCGTAAAATGAGCATGAGAGTCTCTCCTCCTCTTGAATTTTGTGGAATAGTTTAAGAAGGATAGGTCTTATTTCTTCTTTAAATGTTTGGTCAGATATACATGTGAAGCATTGAGGTCCATGACTTTTGCTTGTTGGAAGATTTTTGATTACTGTATTGATTTTGTTAGTTACAGGTCTATTCAGATTTTCTGTTTCTTTTTGATTCTGTCTTAGAAGACCATGTTTCTAGGAATTTATACGTTTCTTCTAGGTTGTCCAAATTGGTGGCATGTGATTGCTTATAGTATTTTCTTGTAATCCTTTGTATATCTGTGTTGTCAATTGTCGCTTGTCTTCTTTCATTTCTAGTTTTATTTGGGTTTTCTTTCTTTTTTTTCTTGATGAGCCTAGTTAATGGTTTATTAATTTTTTTTTTATCTTTTCCAAGATAAAAAAAGATCTTGGTTTCATTCACCTTGTGCATTGATTTTCAGGCTTTATTTTATTTATTTCTGTTCCAATCTTTAATATTTCCAACCTCTACCCACTTTGGGCTTTGTCCTTTTTCTAGTTCCTTTAGGTATAAAATTAGATTGTTAATTTGAGATTATTCTTGTTTATAGAGGTACACTAATATTGCTATAAATTTTTCTCTTAGATTTTGGGTCATTATGCTTTCATTTTAATTTTTCTCAAGTTATCTTTAGATTTCTTCCTTGATCTCATTGTTAACCTATTTAGTGTTTAGTAGCATGTAATTTAGCCTCCACATGTTTGTGTTTTTAAGTTTTCTTCTTATAATTGATTTCTAGTTTTATACCATTGGGGTCAGAGAAAATGCTTGTTATGATTTCCATCTTCTTAAATTTATTGAGATTTGTTTTACGACTTTACATATGGTCTGGAAAATGTTTTCATGTGCACTTGAAAAGAATGTATATTCTGCTACTTTGAGGTGAAATGTTTTAAGAATGTCAATTAAATTCATCTTATCTAATGTGTCATTTAAGGCCTCTGTTTCCTTGTTGATATTCGTCTGTAAGATCTGTCCATTGATATCAATAGGGTGTTAAAGTTTCTTACTATTACTGCTATGTTTCCCTTTATATCCATCAGTATTTGTTCTATATATTTAGGTGCTCCTGCATTTGGTGTGTAAGTGTTTACTAGGGTTATATCCTCCTGTTGAATGGATCCCTTTATTATTATGAAACATCCTTTTTCATCTGTTGTTATAGCCTTTGTTTTAAAGTCTATTTTATCGGGTGTAAGTATTACTATTACAGCTACTTTTTGGTTTCTATTTGCATAAAATATCTTTTTCATCTCTTTACATTTAATCTATGCATGTCTTTCAATCTAAAGTAGGTCTCTTTTAGTCAGTGTATTCAATGGTCTTTTTTTCCTATCTATTTAGCCACTCTATGTCTTTTGATTGAAACATTTAAACCATTTCTGTTTAGAGTAATTATTGATAGGTATGTAATTATTTCCATTATATTGTTCATATATTTGATATTTTTTTCTTCTTCCTCTTCTTAAAGAAGTACCTTTAACATTTCTAGTAATACTGGTTTGGTGGTGATGAACTCTTTTAACTTTATCTTTTCTGGGAAGCTCTTCATTTCTCCTTCAGTTCCAAATGATAGTCTTGCTGGGTAGAGTAGTCTTTGTTGTATATCCTTGCTTTTCATCTCTTTAATATTTTGTGTCAATCCCTTCTGACCTGCAAATTTTCTTTTGAGAAATCAGCTGACAGCCTTATGATAGCCTCTTGTAGATAACCAATTGCTTTTCTCTTGCTGGTTTAGGATTCTCTCTGTCTTTAATCTTTGGCATTTTAATTACTACATATCTTGGTTTGGGCTTTTTTGAGTTCATCTTGTTTGGGACTCTCTGTGCTTCCTGGATTTGTAGGTCTGTTTTCTTTACTAGGTTAAGGAAGATTTCTGTCATTATTTCTTCAAATGAGTTACCAAATCCTTGCTTTTTTCTCCATCTGGTACCCCTAAGATGTTGATGTTGATATGCTTGGTATTGTCTCAGAGGCCTTTTTAAATATCCTCACTTTTTGAATTAATTTTTGTTTTTGCTGTTCCAATTGGCTGTTTTCCATAACCTTGTCTTCCAAATAACTGATTCGATCCTTTGCTTTATCTAATATAATGTTTCCATGTAATTTATTTTTCATTTTTTTATTGCATTACCATTTATGACTGGCTCTTTTGTGTGCTTGCTATTTCTTTGTGTAAGTTACAATTGAGTATTTATTCTTCCCCTAAGTTAATTGTGCATCCTTATAAGTAATGTTTTGAACTCTGTATTTGGTAGATTGCTTGCCTCCATTTTGTTTATGTCTTTTTCTGGAGTTTTGCCCTGTTCTTTCATTTGAATTATGTCTTTTTTTCTCTCCTCATTTTGGCTGCCTCTTTGTGTTTATTTCTACAAATTAGGTAGATCTGCTATATTTCTCATCTTTGTAGAGTGGCTTTATGTAGTAGGTGTCCTGTAGAGCTCAGTGATACATTCTCCCCAGCTACCTAAGCCCGATGCTTCAGGGGTGTCCCTTGTGTCTATTTTTTTGTTCCTTCCTGTTGTAGTTGATCCTTAATTGCTGTTGGCACATCACTGGGTTAGACTGACCCTTAGGCTGACTGTGACTGGTTGTGACTATAGCAGATAAGCTGTTATGTGGGGACTGATCTCACAGAGTGGGATTCACTTTAGTGGGGCTCTAGTGCCTGCCAAGTCCACTGTTTGGGTGTGTCATTGTGGAGCTAATTGGGTGGTGCTCTGGTATGGTCAAAAGCTAGCCACTGGGTGTGTTGGTTTGGGGGATTCTTAGGAGGGGCTCCAGTGCAGGCCCAAGTCAGCTGCTGTTTCCACCTGGCCCACGGCCATGTGGTAAGAGCAACAAAGTTATCTACAGTTGTTAGCTGCCTGTGCTGTGCTTGGAGGTGCTGGGAGAGGCTAAGCTGTGACCCTAGGCATGCTGCCACTAGTAGCAGGCTTGAGAACACAGCAAAGGTAAAGGGCATGCTAAGGCCAGCTGCTGCACATTTGGGGTTTGTAGATCTTTGAGAGATTTTAGAAAAGTCTGTGGTATGGGTGGAGGCTGGCCTCTCATGAGGAACAACCACTGAAAGAAGTTTGGGCAAGTCGTGAGTAGGTGGGGCATGGTGTCTGGGAATCACAAGGGTAAGTGAATAATGTTAATCAGGTTAACGGACTCTCAGATTTGGCATCCACCTGTACTTGCAGGCTGGGTAGGAGTAGGACTCAACAAAGGAACAGCGGTTCCTGCCAACACTTCTATTCTTTAGAGAGCTACCCCTCCAGCCCTGGCCATGGAGTCTGAAAATTAAGTTCCTCCCCATCCCCATATGTGCCTGCAACATTTGGAGCTGCTGTCCTTCTCTGAAGTATATGGTGAATGTGAGTGAGTCTGTCTGTGCTTGGACCCTTCAAGAAGATGCCTGGGTTTATAGCACCTCTCTCTCTCACCCAGATGGAATCCCTGCTGATTTTCACAGCCATGTATTGTGGGGATTCCTTTTTATGGCACTGGTCCTCTGAGCTGGGGTACACCTGGGAACCCTCCCTCTTCAGGGAGTATCTCTACAGCCAAGACATCCTTCCTGATTCTTAATCACCATATGTGAGTGTGGGACCAGCCCCTTTTATGTCTCTGCTCCTTCTATCAGTCTAGATGTGACTTCTTCTTTATTCATACTATTTTATAATAGCAGGGCAGTAGAGTGCAGTACAATAGTAAAAATATAGTTTTTTGAACCAGCCAGACTGAGCTTTGAGTCCTGATGCTATCACTTAGTAGATAAGTGATTTCAGGCAGATTAGTTAATCTCTCTGGTTTACTTTCCTCATCTGTAAAATGGGAATAGTAACAATAGCCACACCAGTGTTTTTTGGTGGTTGTTTTTTAGACCATATTATATAGCTATTCAGCAGCTCAACATTTTTACTTAATACATCATGGATATTACTGATGTCAAAGTTCAAATAGAAGAGTAAGTATGCTTGAAATACTTAGACAATTTTGAAAATTGCCTTATCAGATATTTAAAAAAATTTAAGCTACTCAATCAAAATTGTGTGGTATCAGCACAAAATAGATAAATAATCCATAATGGATTGTTCAGGAATAATTCCAAATTTATAGTGTAATTTGGCCTTTTAAATTGGTAAGATAATAATTCCTACCCTCCCAACTATATAGATGCTTACCATGCACCATATATAAAGACTTTTATATAAAAACAAAACTACATTTAAGAAATTAAATATAAAATATTTAAAATAGTCAAAAGCAAATTAAGACCCCCTTTGCATAATCTTGGGTCTGTTTTTGCATTGAGATGAATTTCAAAACAACATAAGAATTTCAGAAGTCAAAAAGATTGGTCAATTCGACTATAAAAAATTAAGACTTTTGTTCAAAGATATAAGAGACAAAGTTGAAAACAAATTATATAGGGAGAAAATATTTGTAATACATGTAATAGTCAAGGGGTAAATGTCCTCATTATATTAAATTTCCTACATTCTGATAAGGAAAAATTAAGAAAACCAATTTTAAACTGATCAAAAGACATCAACAGATTATAGGCAGAAAAAATCATGTTGGCAATAAACAAATAAAAAGATGCAAATGTCACATATTGAGAGGGAACTGCAAATTAAAGCAACAACAAAGTGTACTTTTATACATTATATTGGCAAAAATGTAAACGATTTATAACATCCAGAAGTAAAAACTGCATGTGGAAATAGCTCTCATAAATTGCTTTTGAGAATGTGAGATGTCCTCTTTCAGGAAAGTGATTTAGCAAATTAGAGTAAAAATTAATAATATTCTTTGACCCATCAGTTCTGCATTTAAGCATTTTCTTCTACAGAAATGAAATCATCATAGTGTAAATCTATATGCTCAAAGATTCATATTATAGTATTGTTTAAAGTGGCAAAAAGCTAGAAAAATCATCAATATGTGTAATTAAGCATAGGTTGAATAAATAATGATACTATCCTACATATCATTTTTTTAAAAAGAGATATCAATTTGGTGAAAAGATCATATTTTAATTGATTAAAAATAAATATTTTTATAATATAAAAGTAACACAGTCAACATAGAAAAATGAGAAAATAAGTTTAAAAATATACAATTTTAATTTATTTCTCTGAGTTATATTTTTGTCAGTTTTCCCTTTCTGCATGTGTGTATATGTGTGCATGTGTACATATATACAAAATATATTTATATGGTTATATTTATTTCTATTTATATTTGAATTTTTAAATGTAGTATTAAATAGTATTTTCTTTCCATAAAATGCATTAAAATAGTATTTTAAATACCTTAATAATCTTGAGGTTGTAGCATTATTTGTTTTTGCCACTAGTAATTGAGGTGTTTACTGTTTTCAATATTTGAAATAGGGCAATAGATTATTCATACATTGCTGTGGGGAAAGTAAAATGGTACAGGCACTCTGGAAAACATTTTGGCAGCTTCCTAAAAACTAAATAAGCAACTACCATATGACCCAACAATGGAATTTTTGGGCATTCTTCCTGGAGAAATAAAATTTTATGGTCACAAAAAAACCCCAAAACTGTACACAAATATTTCTAGCAGCTTTAGTCAAAGGAGTCTTACACTGGAAATAACCTGGATATCCTTCAGTAGGTACATGGTTAAGCAACCATGGTACATCTATGTCAGGGACTACTACTCAGCAGTAACAAAGAATGAAATGTTGAAACTTACAACTTCCAGGGAATTATGTTGGAGAAACCCATCTCCAAGGTTTTATACCCTATAATTCCATTTATGAAACATTGTTGATATGGCAACATTACAGAAATGGAGAAAGTATTAACGATTGCCAGGGGTTAAGGAGGTAGTGGGAGAGAATAGGAAGGAAGTGGGTGTGGGTGTGGGCAACATGCTGCATCCTTGTGGTGAAGGAAATATTCAGCATCTTGACTGTGTCATTATCAATATCCTGGTTGTGATATTATATCACAGTTTTATAAGATGTTACCATTAGGTAAAATTAGGTAAAGGGTATATAGGGTATCCATATTACTTCAGAGAACTGCATGTGAACCTACAATTACCTGAAAATTAAAAGTCCAGATTAAAAATAAAAAAGTGCAATGAGCATTCCTATGCGTGTAAGTCTACATTTGTTGCCTTAGGCTGTGTTCCTAAAGATGAAATTTCTTTTACAAATTATATTAACATTTTTAAGATTTTTGAAGCACATTTTCAAATTGCTTTTCAGAAAAGTTTGTATGGTTTGTATAAGCCTATATTTTCAGATAATATAGTAGTAGCTATAGTTTTTCTACAATAATAGCCAATATTATCGAAATCTTGCCATTCATGTGGCATTGTACTGAGCATTTTACCTTTTGTTTCAGCTTCCTGAAGGCTTCTGAGGTAGGCCTGTTGTTACCTTCACTTTACAGAGGAGGAAACTGAACCTCAGAGAGGCTGAGGAACCCATCCAAGAGTTCATGCCTGCAGTACTATGATTGAACCTCACACTAGGTTCATTTAAAGCCAAAGCCAGTGTGCCAACCACCATACTACCTTATGCTATTATTTATTAGATTGCCTATTAGTTGCTTGGAGTTCAACTAGGAATTAAAAGAATATTACATAGAGACTAGAAAAATAATTTATCTGAATAGCACTGGGACCTTATAAGACAAGGGTCAAGGGACATTAACACTTCCAGAGGCATTATTAGCTGAAATCTGGCTTTTCCTTGATCTTCTGGGCTCTTTATAGTTCTACAGAACTAAATGGGAGCCT
This sequence comes from Cynopterus sphinx, assembly GCA_030015415.1. Taxonomy (NCBI): domain Eukaryota; kingdom Metazoa; phylum Chordata; class Mammalia; order Chiroptera; family Pteropodidae; genus Cynopterus; species Cynopterus sphinx. Next base: position 83,530,079 of record CM057381.1, on the reverse strand, counting down.
GAGTTCTCATAATATTTTCCCCCAAGAAGTTTCCAGCTTGCTTCTAAAACATAGAGGTAAAGGTGTTTGTCTGCTGCTAGTGTATTTCTATTAAAGACTTAGTCTGAATTTTTTAATCATCATGTCTATAACACATGTAGTTTTGTTCTTAAATCATTTACAGACCAAGTAGAATGTAAAAATAGGGGAGGATATATTATACAATGTGCTGTGTTTATTCCATTTATGTGAGGGCACTCATCATTACTCTCATAAATTTGCCAGAGCTTTCATCCTTCAGTTGTTGCAAGTAGGGAGTTAATCATCTTTATTAAGTGTTTCCAAGAGAGTGTTGTTTTAACAAAGCTTCTTTTTAGTTGTATGATTTTCAGATTTCATTTTATGCACTGAGTTGAGTCCTCCAGGAAAATGACATTTTCATGGTGGTCCTTTGTTTATGTAGGGCCATAATTCACTTGAAACTACTTGATTTTATCTATTTGTATAATTTATCAAAGTATAGCTAATAACGTTTATATTAGAGATTGACAGTTTTTCTGGTCCAGAGAAACTACTAATTTGTTTGCTAGGTTTTTAGAACCTGGAATTTTATATGATTTTATATCAAAAATCATTAAGTTATCCAATGTAAATAAAAGCTCTAGTAATCCAAGTCATTAAATAAAAATTAGATTGAAAGTTCTGAATTATTGTTATAATTGTGGTTATTTAGGTTTTGATAAAATGAATGTTTAATTTACATAGCATGCCAATGATTTATTTATTCATTTTAGTTAATTTTGATATACTTGTACACATTATTTAACATTTCTAATTACTCTGAGTTATTTTTCTCTTTTCCCTAAACAAAGCCCTATGCTTTGCAATCCCTCTATATGTAAAAATCATCAACCTGCCTTGCTTCCTTTTTATTACTCTTTTGTGGAATTTTTTCCCTTTTTGTGAGATTACCATAAATGATAAAGATAAGTCATGGATGATTTATGAAATATTTTAATGATACAGCTATATTTTTCCAAATCTCTCCACTTGTACTACTTTTTTTTTTTTTTTTTTGGATTACCACTGTGTATTGAGCACACATCTTCATCAAGCTGTCCAGAAAAATGCTTAAGTCTTTTTATAGGTCTGGATTCTTTCCATGTCTTCCTCAGGGCCAGTGTTAAGAAGGACTGTAAATTATAAAGAAAGCAAACATAAAAATTCAGATATAATGAACATCTTATGACAGAAGTGATTGAGTTCTTGGAAATGAAAAGTAATTGGATCTAATTGTGAAACTCAATTGTTTATAGCAAAACGTGTGTAAAATTTATGAGTTTAGATGGTCTGCTCCACACTGAATATAAGTGGTGTTAGCCCCAAATAACCACGTGAATAGTGTGTTACTTCAAGTCATACTGTTTATCGGGCAAACCAGATGACAGAAATACTGTTCTAGTGATGTTTCACTCTTCCATTAAAAGGAGTTCTAGAGTAAGAGTGCCCAAAGGTGGTTCTCAGCTCTTTTTTGACTTTACACCATTCATGTGTGTAAGGTTCACCTTCAGTAGTAGTTCGCCTTTCACTTCAGTGGTTCTCAACAAAGGTTGGGTGAAGGCTGAGTGGGGGCAGGACAGGTGTACTGGGAACATTAGTGGGATGTTGGGGCATGGTGCTCTAAAAATGTTTTCCCACCCCAGAAAATTATGATACACTACTCCCTCCAGTACCACCTGCCTCACTCCTGTTGAGAATAACGTAACAAGGAATATAAAGAAATATTGCACTAAACTCTGTGTCAATGAAATGGAAAGATATGAATAAATGTAGTTCTGTCTTGGAAAATAAAGAATTATCAAGATTGACTAAAAGGAAAAATATATTGACAAATACCATGAAAAAATTTTAATGTTAAAAATTTATATCTAAAAAATGGTTTTAGGACCATAGAAGTTTATGGTAAATTATTTCAAACTTTCAAGAAACAAATAATTTCTATAATATAAATAAGTTCTTCCTCTCTAACCATATATGATGCCAATATTTTTTAAACAAAATATATATGCAGTCTCTTATTTATAGGAAAAAAAACATTAGAAATAAGGACCTCAAAAGGTTACAGGTACTTATATCTGATTGGTGGGATTTGGAGTTTTGTATTTTCTTCATACTTTATTTCTCTATTGAGCCTGGAATATTTTTATAATTTTGTCTTTATAATTACATAATTTAAAATTGATTAATTATCTTTTCCTAAGAAAGTAGATGTGAATACAGTGAGTGACAGGCTACATGAACAGTGTAAAAAGTTTGTGAAAAATATACAACTTGCATTGAAGAGGTCTCTTTGTGGAGTAACTGTTGTCACTGTTGTTAACTGGACTTGAGTGATTCCCCTAGGCTGGTGGCCCTCCAACCTCGCTGCATGTTAGAATCATCTGGGAAGCATTAAAAGTTATCTCCCAGACACTGGTATATATTTTTAAAGCTCCCCAGGTGGTTCTAACATGCAGCCAGGTTCAGATCATTGTCAGAAGCTCACTGTGCCTGTTAGAGTTCTGACACTTTGGCTCATTTTGGCAGCCAAGGAAGTAGAAGCCAGGGGCCCCTCTGGCAGAAAAAGCTGAGGCAAGTGAAAGCTCATTCCACCTTCAGTCTCTTTTTTGGCTCTTTGAGTAGAGGGCAGAGGCTGCACTTCACTGCTGTGTTTGCCAAGTATCCAGTCTGCATATCTGTCCTTCCCTGAGATGCAATTTGAGATGAGCTCTCTAGTGAAAATTATTCAGTATGAGGGTATTGTTTACATAGACTATTTATTTCAATTCTTCTTAGGGAACGAGAGGTTTAGTTTGGTTTCTAGTGATGTGCAATTTCAAGAATTTCCATTACACCTGGCCTGGATGTCAATTCTATTTCTTATCACTCAATAAAACAATTTATTGGGAAAATAAGGTTTAAAAGTGCCAGACTACATACAGTGAAGCTCTTGCAAATCATAAATGTTCTAAATCTTCTTGGACAGCAAGAGAGTTAACTAAGCTATGTCTTTGCTATGACTCCTGGCTGGGAGCTGGGTCCTGAGGTCTTTGCTGGGCTGGGGAATGAGACTGTGCAGCTGGCTGAAAGCCAAGTGTGAACGGCCTTGCCGAAGGCTGCTGGCTCTGATATGAAGCCTGGCTACAGGCTTTGGGCTTGTCATTTGATACACTTAGTTATTGTCACAAATAGGAAGCCCTGTGTCTTGGTAGTAGCCAAGGATGAGGAGCCAGGTAAGCTTAAGGAATGTGACAAAAAATACTGCTCTATTATGCTTGGTTTTTCTATTAAACTTAAAGGTGGGGGCAATGAGAATGAATTATTGGAGAAAGAATGAAAAGCAGAAACGCTTCTGTCTTTCCCAAATATCTTCTAAGGCCTGTTATGTCCTTGTCCATTTTTGGTGACTTATCTTTAAAATTGATAGCTCTCTGGAACAGTAGGGAAACCATTATGGTACCTATCTAGCTGCAAGAACATTTAAAGCTTTCACAAAATCCAATCTCTCTTCCATCTTGCCCTCATCATCCAGTGAACCACAAAGATTTTGTAGATACAAGTATTTTCCATCAAGCTTATGAATAACACCACTTGGCAGAAGATCCTGAACAAAGAACCAGACTGCAATGTTTTGTAGTGACTTTACATACAATGTGCCTTAATTATTGGCAAGCCTGTCAAGAGCTTATTCCCACATGTGTCAACACTTTCTTAATACACTGTAATTCATCATGTTAGCATGGCAGAAACAAGGTACTCTATGTCCTTACACACATCCTTCTCCAAGTGCTAGTCTTGAGCTATGTATCCCACTGCAGTGTCTTCGTCTGGTGAACAAAGAACAGACTATAGCATTGAAACAGTGAGGTCCCTGGAGTCCATTACAGTCGTACATCACTGAGCACTTTAGCCTGCGCTCCACAGCACTTTACATCCAAGAAGCACTGCTTTATCGTCAAAAAGACGTTCACTTAATAATGGCAGTAAATCCTGTACAGCGGTCTAATTTTAGACAGAAAACTTGGCTAAAAGGGAATCCTATCATTTTACCCCTTTTGGCAATTTTATTTATTGAGTTCATTTTCATGCTAGCTGTATGATTAAATTAAGGTAGGAATTTATTTCTCTTTATTAAAAAAAAAGAATTGCTTTTGGATTGGAAAAGAAGGACAGGAAAGGAAAGAAGAAATCTAAATAATAAACGCTGCATTTCAATTAGAAATGAAGTAATTTGAAATGCTGTATTATGCTTTCTGGATCATCTCTTAACCCTTTGGCTCTTCTGAGTGAATTTAGAAATGGGCTTTAAGCCTGATTTTAGATGGTTTGCGGAAGAAATGGTGAATCTGAATCCTGTCTCACAGGAAAATTGGCATTGCAATGCAAAGCAACTTTGCTTTTAATAGTTATTCAGATTACTTCTTTCACATTTATATTTCATTTTTATAGCTAAGGAGAGGATAAATTTATCTACCCAAAGGTTTAGATAACATGAAATATGTTACACATAATCTCTTGGGTGATGCAAGCATTTTAGAGAGTTTGGTAGGAAGAGATCAAGTATGTGGGTATGGGCAGCAGAAGCTTTCTTCATGGTACTGCTGAGGCTTCAAGAAAAGTTCTCTCTGTGTGTCTAGTTTGCCATCTGTTAAAGTTATTCTTTGATGGCCATTCCTATCCTCAACTATTGAAATATATGAATGAGGTTAATGGTGGCATCCTCGTCAAGAAGGGAGAGACCATCTATTTTGTATCAATCTTTTATATTACTTCACATGGTATTTTTCAATAATTGGTACAAATTACAGATGATAGAGACATATTAATAGTGCTCAAATTTTAATATTTGTTAAATATTAGGTATATATTTTAACAGGCATCAGAGTGACATAGTAAAAATATATGAATAATAATTAACCCCTCTGCCCATCATAGCAAGTTTCAGTGGATATATGCACATAACCAAAATATGATCATGATAAAATCACGGCATCAAAGGAAGCATACATTTTTCTGTCTTCTAGTGACTTGCAGTTCAGGCACAAGACATATATGCATGGTTAAGTGCCAGTAGGAGGTTACTGACAGGAAGTGCTTTGAAAGGGTAGTTAGTACTGGCTCTGGGAGGACTTACCACTGGATTTAGGCCCTGACTGATAAGAGAGCTTGTGGGAACAGGAGAACAAAATCCAGGAATAGAAAAAAATTTTCTAAGAATATATGCAAAACATCTCTAAAGGAAGATTTCTAGATTTCTAGTGAAAAGTAGTTTTAAAATATACATCGAATGACTTGATAGAATAATGAAGCAGAATATATTGTTTTCTCCTTCCAAACATGCTTCTTTTTTTGTGTGTTCCTTGGTGTTTTTATGGAATGAACATCCTGTCTTTCAGCTTTTAAATCTCATGGGGATCTCCACTCATTTCCTTCCATTCTGTTGCTCATGTCTTGTGTACATCAAAATCCTGTTGATTTTTCTTATTCTATAATACCTTTGCAAGCCCTTCTTCCTCTCACTATTTCCTTATCCCAAACTCAGACCAGCAATAACTTCTCTCCTGGGCTCTCAGCCTCCAGTTTCCCTGACTAATATATTTTATGGTTAACTGTCAGGTTAGGTTTTTTTTGAGGCACAACTCTAACATATTCCTGCTCAAACCTTAAGCAGTCTTCTTTATCCTGCATGCAAGAACCTCTCCATTCTGGCTCTGTAGAACTTTTCATACTCTGTAATTCAGTTAAACAGAGCTACACCATGCCTTTCTTCTTTGACTGTCCTTTCTACTTTGAACTCAGTGCCTATGGTTAGTGCTTAAACCAGACTTGTTGAATAAGGATATTGAAGTTTTGAAAATAAAATATTAATTTATTGGAGGCTTTTATAAATCAGTTAATAAAACAGCATTAGTAGGAGTTAGGGACTAGTTATTCCTAGAAGCATTACTATTCATATGTAAGACTGACATTTAAGAAGATTCTTTTCATTTTCATTAAATCAATGGTCCTACTGATTACTGGTAGAATTAGAAATTTAAAAATTCTGTTCCTTCCTAATAAAATTATATTCTGCAAACCAGAAGTTTAGATATAGAATTATAGCCAGAAGAGAAATAGGAAGAGGATCAATATACTAGAGTAATATTATTACTATGTTATATTACACTAGTAAGACAAATATCTACCCCTTGATTTAATACAATAAAGACTCATTTCTTGTCACATAAAGTCTAAGGCAGGTTGGTCAAGCAACCCTTGTGAGCAATTCTCTAGGCAGAGGCTATGGGGTCCAGGTTTCTTCCATCATAGCATGCCACCATCTAAACACATCGATGTACAGACACAACAGCATTTATTTTCACACATTTTTTTCTTTTACATCCTATTGATTATAGCTAGTCACATGGCCCTTCCTAACTGTAAGGCACCTGAAAATTATAGAGGAGCACACAGAACATTTGCTGGCTACTACCACTCCTGCTGCAGGAGATAAAGATGGTGAGAAGTATGCTGGTGTAGCCTCAAGGGTTAATATAGAAGATAGTGGTATGCCTATTACTAGTTGTGTGACTTTTGGCAAGTTGTTTAACACTCTGGGCCTCAGTTTTCAAATGTACAAAATTTTTGTAATGATTAATAATAATAATAATAATAATAATAATAATAATGCCTAGGTTGCAAAGTTTATAGGGTTGCAAAGTTTATAATTCTTATAAAGCAGTTGGAAGAATACATGGAACATTCTAAGTTTGGGTTAATTTTAGTTATTATTGTTGTTAACATGGAAAATTTAGGATAAGAGAGAGAGAACCATGACTTGAGATAAAGGTCTTAAAAATGTGGCTTCATAGGGAAAATAAAGGTAATTTCTAGCTTCAACAAGCTTTAGGGAAATAATCACCATGTGATCTATTAAGAAATTTTCTTGAGGAGTTTGGATAAAGAACAAATATGGTTCTGAGCTCATTACAGACATCCATCATTGCTTACAAAGGAAATGGCTCTTCATGTTCCAAAGTCAGATGCAGAATGAAGGCAACCACCTGCCTAATTTGGGCAAAATAATGAGGAGAAAGCTTTTAAACTTAAGTTATCTGGAAAATTACCTTAATTCTCAACATAATTTTGCATGTTACAAACATTCCTGACTTCTAGATATTTTGGAAAACAAATTGTGGATTGAGGACTTTTCATGTGCCCTAATAAAGAGTGTTTACTCTTTTTGGATATTTCTTGTCATCACTTTTATTTGTCAGATTAAATACAGGTTCCAGTAAGTATTCAGATAAGAGGCATTTACTTTCAGTTTTGCTTTTTCTTAGTCAGGAGAAGAAAACTTAGTTCATTCATAGAAGTATTGGAGGGAAAGTTTAGCATCTCTCCAAAGTCATAACGGTATATGGGAGATGGGGCATAGTGAATCCTTAAAAAAGCATTTTCAATATTATATTATTTATTCTTGAAAATACATAAAACATTCATTTTCTTAGTATAAGCTACTTAAGGTAAAGATTGCTGATATTTTGACTGATATAGAGAAGATGCAATGATTCTGTGTGTATACATATATACATACATACACACACATTTATTTACCTGTCTTTTAATGAACCAGATTCAGAATCTCAGCAGAAGGAAGACTGAACTTTTTGACTGGAAGAATCTCAGTTTACACACATAGAAGGAAAAGCAGAATGGCACAGTGGAAAATTCCACTGGGGAGTCAGAAATTCAAAAACCAGGTTCCTGTTGAGTTGAGATGGGGTTCCAACTCTGAAACCTGGAGCAAGTCACTTAACCTTATAGAGACTCTCTCCTCATCTGTAAAACAGGAATAATAGTAACATCCTTTTATGCTGCATAAGGTTGAAATGTACATCTAATAAATGTCAAACTATTTTTCTAATTGTAAAATGCTAGCAAATGAATATGTTATTATGATGATAATACTATCACTATCATACCTGAAATCACATTAAAATATACAACAAAGATTCACTTATTGTCAATGCACATACACAGACACACACAAGTGTTGTTAAATATATAATTTTAAAGTATTAAATATTTTTTTCAAATGTTATTTCTATCCTCACTTTAGAAGACAAGGACAAGAAATTCTTTAAAAATAGGTGAAGTGAAAGGTGAGACTGGGCAAAATGGCAAGATGATAGAAGCTTTGTTCATCCTGTCTTGTGACTAAATAAAAGTTGAGATGAAAACATGGAGCTAAAAGCAAGCAGAGTTGCCTGGGATCTAGATGAACAGAAGCCCTACAATGAGGGAGAGAAATAAGAAATCACCCTGCAATGGTTGGAGGTAGGAGGAGGCAAAGACATGAGGCTTCCTGGTCTGAGAAGCTGAGTGGGACCCAGGCTGAGGCAGTTGTAACCACTCCTTTTTAAGGAACCATCTCTGTGAGCTGACTTTTGTGGTGACAGCCATGCTTGCTCTGACTACCAATACTGGGTCAACTGCTCAGGGGGCACCATGGACTTACAGGGGGCCAATAAGTTGTCAGAGCAAGGGCTAGAGGTGAGGATCTCTCCCTGACAGAAGTGCTGGTAGTATCCACTGTTCTGTGTTGAGCCCTACCCTCTCTCAGTGTGCGGATGGAGCACCACCGTAACTGAGATGTCATTGAACTGGATAATAGAAATTGCTCTGCCCAGAGGATTTTCTGAAACTTCACCTCCCTGAACTTGCAGCCCTACCCGAGCCACATTTAGTTGTGTCCATGGTGAGTCCTGTGTCACTTGCTGAGCAGCTCCAAGACACACTGGTGGCAACTAGTCTCAGTTTCTGACATGGCCTCATGAGGCAACTATAAGCACAGCATCTTTGGATTGCTTGCAGAATATTAACAGGTGGTCCTGGAGGGGCACAGGCTGTGGCTAAACTTGGCCTGTAGCTGAACCCTTCTCAAGAATATGCTGCTGGATACATACTATACAATGTCATGCTAATGAGACCAGGAGACTTAGGAGCTTTGCTTAGTACATAGAAACAGACACAGAAAGGCAGCCAACATGGCAAGACAAAGAAGAAGAAACCATAAGAATACAAGAGATTTCAAGGAAAAATGGAGTCAAGCAATCTAACAGATGCAGAGTTCAAAACACTGGTTATAAAGATGTTCAATGAACTTAGGGGAAGAGTAGATGAACTCTGTGAGAACTTTAACAGAGACATAAAACATAAAAATGGAGATAGAAAACATCAACAAGAACCAGTCAGAAATGATGAACACAATGACTGAAATGAAGAATACCTTAGAGGGAATCAACAATAGATTAAATGAAGCAGATGATCAAATCAGTGATTTAGAAGTTAAGGTAGTAGAAAAACCTAATCAGAACAGGAATAAGAAAAAGAATCCAAGAAAATTAAGATAGGTTTAGGGGCCTCTGGAACAATATTAAACATACCAAAATTTGTATCTAGGGTTACGAGAAGGAGAAGAGAGAGAGCCTGATATTGAGAACCTATTTGAAGAAATAATGATGGAAAGTTTTTCTAATCTAGAAAAGGAAATAGACATACAAGCCCAGGAAGCACAGAGTCCCAAATGAAATAAACCCAAAGAGGCCCACATGAAGACACATCAGCTTATTTTTCAAAAGAAACTTTGCAAGTCAGAAGAGATTGGCATGAAATATTTACAGTGATGAAAAGCAAGGGCCTACAGCCAAGACTACTCTACTCAGCAAAGCTGAAATGAAAGGCAGATAAAGAGCTTCCTACAAAGAAAAAGCTAAAAGATTTCATCAACATCAAAACAATTATTACAAGAAATGTTAGAGGGACTTCTGCATGAATAAAAAGGAGATAAAAATATTAATAACAAAATAGCAATAATGACATATCTATCAACAATTACTTTAAATGTAAATGAATAAACTGCTCTAATCAAAAGATAGGGTGGCTGAGATAGGGTAGATAAGAAAATAAGACTCTTCCTAAAAGCAACTCACTTCAAATAGAAAGACACACACAGACTGAAAATCAGGGATGGATAAAGATATTTCAGGAAAATGGAGAAACAAAGCTGGGGTAGCAATGCTTACACCAGACAAAATAGACTTTAAAACAAAGGCTATATCAAGAGACTAAGCAGGACCCAGTAATCTTACTTCTGGGTCCTTATTCGAAGAAACCCAAAACACTCCTTTAAAGGAACATGTGCATTCATATGTTCATTGCAGCATTATTTACAATAGCCAAGGTATGACAGCAACCTGGGTGTCCATCAATGGATGAATGAATAAAAAAGAGGTGATACATATATACAAGGGAATATGGAATATAACTCAGCCATAAAAAATAAAATCTGCCACCTGCAACAACGTAGATGGTCCTACAGGGTATTGTGCTGAGTGGACTAAATCAGACAAAGACAAATGCCATATGATTTCACTTACATGTGGAATCTACAGAACAAAATAAACAGACAAAACAGAAGCAAACTCAGAGATACAGGAAAGATTTTGACAGTTGTCAAAATACGTGAAGGGCATTGGAGGGTAGGTGAAAAAGTGGAAGGGATTAAGAAGTACAGATTTGTGGTTACAAAATAGTTGTGAGAATGTAAACTATAGCATAATAAATGTAGTCCATAATATTGTAATGACTATATATGGTATCAGATGGGTAATAAATTTATTGGGGCAGCCACTTCATAAATTATATAAATATCTCATCGGTATGTTGTACACCTGAAACATATAACTTTGTATGCCAATAATAATTTTAAAAATTAAAAATTTATTTAAAAAATCTGTGAAGAATAGCATAATAACTATGTTCTTTATCCTGTTTATCCAGCCATACCTGACAGTGAATGACCTGTGCATGAATATACCTTTGAGACTATAGAGAGTTATTTTCGCTTTACTTTATCAGCCTTTCTCCAGGGTCATAGGGATATTTAATGTTCAGGTCTAAAATCATAAATGCTTTGAATATAACATTCTTCTGCTTGCTCACACTCCCTCCTTTTGTGTCTGGTGTCTTTTTGGCATGAAACAGATAGCTGGAAACTCTAAACCTTGCAGGATCTTGTCTTCTCCCTTGGGAATTCATGATTGGACACTTGACCTTTGACATCTTTCATTCTGCTTTCATGGAGAGCCCTCATCTGGCAGTCCTGGTGCAAGAAAAAAAGAGAGATATTTATAGAACATCAAGTTATTGTATGGGTTTGTATCTGTATGATTAAATACTAGGTTTCTGCTTCCAAATTAGTAGTTTACTATGTTTACTTAAGTGCTGAAAATTTATGGAGTTATCATAGTTGAATTCTCATTCCTAAAACAAAAACAAAAGAAAATACCAGTTGCTGATTTCTTTCTATTTTTATATCTTTGGATTTCTTTTATTGCTTTGCAGTAACAAGCAAAAGTGTTACAGAATTGTTTTTTCCAGAATCTGATTGCTTTTAGGGGCTACTCCATCTACATCTTTTCATTTTTCTTTTTTTCTTTTTAATAGTAATTTTTACTTTTTAGTTATAATTGACATACAATACTATATTGGTTTCAAGTGTAAAACACAGTCATTAGATATCTATCTAACTCACAAAATGATCACCCCAATAAATCTAATTTCCCTCTGATACTGTATATAGTTATTACAATATTATTGGCTATATTCCTTATGCTATACTTTCTATCTCATGACTTTTTGTACCTACCAATTTGTACTTCTTAATCTCCTCCCTCTTTTTTACCAGGCTCCTCAACCCCTCAACCCACCTCTGATCTGATAAACCTCAAAATGTCTTCTGTATCTATGAGTTTTTTTTTTTTTGCTTTTTTCCCCCCATTGTTGTTGTTGTTCTTCAGATTCCATATACATATGCAATCATATGGCATTCATCTTCCTCTATCTGACTTACTCCACTCAGCACACTACCTTCTAGGTCAATCATGTAATATTTGTAATATCTTTTCCCATTCCCTCACTTTTAGTCTGTGAATGTCTTTTAATCAGAAGTGAGTCTTTTGTAGGCAGCATATGTAATGGTCTTGTTTTCTTATCCATTCAGCCATCCCTCTATTAATTAGAGCACTTAATTGTTTTTCATTTGGAGTGCCTGTTAACAGATCTGCAATTATTTCCATTCTTTATTCATATTTTTACTACATATATTTTTCTTCTTCTTAAAGAAGTCCCTCCAATATTTTCTATAAGGCTGGCTTGGTGATGATGAACTCCTTTAGCTTTTTCTTGTCTGGGAAGCTCTTTATCTGTCCTTTGACTCTAAATGATAGCTTTGCTGGATAAAGTAATCTTGACCTTGGGTTTTCATCACTTTGAAAATTTTGTGCCAAGCCCTTCTGTCCTGCAAAGTTTTTCTTTTGAGAGATTGACTGCAAGTCTTATGGGGGAGCTCCCCTTATAGGTAACTAACTGTTTTTCTCTTGCTGCTTTCAAGATTCTCTCTTTGTCTTTAATCTTTGGCTTTTTAATTATGATATGTCTTCACGTGAACTTTTAGTCCTCATACCTAATCACTAATAGAATGAGTGGTGTTTACATTATGTTAAAGTATTAACCATTTCTTTGATTTTTAAAATATTTTTCCAACAAGCAAGGTAATTGGTGAAATATGAAATCTATAAATGTGCTATAATTACTTAGGAGACATAGAAAATATTTCAAATTACTTAAATTCAGGGAGAACACCTGTGGAAATGATTGGATTCCGAAAGTGAACTTAGAGTATCATAAAATCTCAAGTTAAATAAAAAGTACTTTGGCCCCACAAAGGAGAATTCCCAATAATTTATGTAGATAGTTCCCCCTTCCCATCAAGGAAAGCATAGTTCCCTTTCATTAGGGATGAGCTACATATGGTGACTTCCTTCCAGAGTGTACAGTATGAAAATTAAGGTGGGAAGAAGAAGAAAAAGAAAGCCTGAGTCTTATCTTGAAAAAAGCCACACACAAATTTCAATAGTGGGACATACTACAAAGTACCTGACCAGTACTCCTCAAAACTATGAATGTCCTCAGAAATAAGGAACATCTGAGAAACTGCAACAACAAAGAGAAGCTGAAATAGACAAGATAACTAAATGCAATGTAGATTCTGAAATAGAAAAAGAGTACTGGGTAAAAACTAAGGGAGTCTAAATAGACCATGAAATTTAGTTATTAATAATATATCAGTATTGGTTCATTAATAATAACAAATGTATTAGACTAATAAGTTGTTATCAGAGTAGTAAGATGTTCATGATAGGGGGAATCTGGAAGTAGGGTATATGGGAACTCTCTATACTATTTTTTATTATTATGCAAATCTAAAATTACTCTAAAATAAAGGTTTTTTTAAAGGTACTTTGACATCTGTTCAATTGATATTCTTCTAGTAATTAAAACTGTACTTTCATGAATTCTTGAATGCAAGGCAAGAACTCACCACTTCTAAAGTAGTGTTTTGATTAATGCCCAACTATTAATGTTTTGCCTCGTTTGTTTATTTATCTCTTGGTAGGTAGTACCAAAAATTTCCTACATGTCTGTAATAAAAATAAGTCTCAGAAGAGATTCTTCACCCATATGTTCATTGAACTATTATTTATTTATTTATTTTTGGTAAACAAGCACAAAGCAATTTGTATAACCTGTTCTGTAAGCTTGATGAAATCTAAGCTCACTGTCCTTCTTGGCACTTTGGCCACATCTTGTATGAAATATTTACTCTAAACATGATATTCCAGCATTAGGATTTTGTGCCCTTCAGTAGACACTATAAAATCAGAAATTCTATTACACCAATGACTGAAATCAGGCATCATTCCTAATCATTCGGGTTGTGGGATTCATCGGATTTTCATTCTGTTCTTGCAAAAGTGTTTCTAAATTCTTTTGGCTAATTCACATATCTTGGTACTGAGAGTCCCTTTCTAATATTCATCATGCTCAACAGCCAGTCACTAGTTGAACCAATAAAACTCATTTTTGATATTAGGATACTAATTAGAAAAGTAACTTGTTCATTAAGCTGCTTATAGCTGAAAGACTTATAATAGATCCTTGGAGCATGGCCTTTTCTGATGTAATATAGGTGACTATCATGAACTATGCATTCTGGATATCATAATAGCTAACCATTTTTAGAATTAAAGCTTTAACTCATCAAACATTATATTATATTGATTATATAGAATGTTTTGAAGTAAATTACAGGCATCAGTAAAAGTAAATCCCATTTTTAAAAGCAACTCAACCCAGAGATCTGATTCTGTGTCTCTTCTACTCATTTTTTTTTGAGGCCAGAGAAGTATGCTTAAGTTTATATCTGAGGTGAATAAGATGTTTGAGTATGGTATCTCTGAGTGTACTGTATGGCAGGGAGGAGAATGGAAGAAAGTGGAATGAACACAGTGATAGAAAAGTGCTTCGGATTAATTGTCAGGGAACTACAGTGGGCTTGGGAAATCATATCTTCATTTAATCTAGAGTTTTATATATTTTTTGACAATAAAACTAGTTTTGAACACAATGTGTCTTGCTGTTCCGCAGAAGTAATATTCTATGTAACACATAATTTACTCTGTTATCTAACTCTACAATAGAAGATCAAGTGGGAAAGGGCTGGAATATGTAGTCCCTTGGTAAAAACAATACTTATAAGAACATTTTCATAGTAATAGCACCTAATATTTATGTAGTACTTACTGTGTTCCAGGTATAATTTCTATTGATGGTTCTAAGTACATTACAATAATTAACTCATTTAATCCTACAACAAATCTATTTATTTATCATTCTATTTATGGAAACTATTACCAATGGCTGGATAGAATATTTTTCACTGTATACTGGAGAAAGTTGCTGTGCTATGAAAAAAAATTGATGTGTAGAAAACTAAAGAATTTAATACCATAAGCATTCTTTAAGTTCCCATAGACTGCATGTCTCTGTATCTAAAATATTAAAAAAAAAAACCTAAAAAATTAATTTGTAGTCTTTACAGGTACTGCTGCAAAGCATGTTTTATTTTAATTTCCATTATATTCTAAGGTTTTGATATTTCTTAGCTGTTACATAGATGTATAGATAAGATATGGCCTGTATAGAAGAAAAATTACTTGATTATTTTCAGGATGCGTTTCATAAGAAATAAGGGAACTAAGAATTCTGAGAAGATGGCAGCAGTGGCAAAATAGCTTATGACTACTCCCGACTCCTCAAATAAACATAGGCAGAGTAGTGAACCCAAAACTGCAAAGATGAAATCTATAACAAAACAACAAAACACACACCCTAATATATGTGCATGTAGAGACAGAGCCTTAACAACAAAAAACTTGAGTGTTGAGGACCCCCAAAATCACTAGTGCTATTCACTGGATAGTACAGTGGTCTAGTATGAGAACAGCTGATTCAGAGAAGAAGCTTTACAGGACCCAATTTATGGGAGAGTGCAGGAGACCATGGTAAAGTCTGATAGTGTTGTGGCTGTCTGACTCTATGAACTCTTGAAACTAACCAACTAATGCTCACTTTCAGAACAAAGTCCTGCACTGGGAAGAGACTGCTTGGAGTAGAGCTCAAATTGAGCACAATGGGAACAATAAGAGCAAGGAAAGAGAAGATTCCAACAAAGAAGAAGGGGCAAATATCAGAGAGTATGAAGCTACAGTTTTGAATCCTTCATGAAAAAAAAAAGTAAAAGAGGTTGTTTTAGAGTGTGAAGTTAGACCCTAACTACTGCTCTAAGTGTTTAAGTACACTCATTTCACTTCAACATCAGTTTCAAAAAAGAATTACAGTCAAATTCCATATAAATTTTTATAAGAAAAATGAGAAATGCAATAGAATAATGCAGACAATGAACAGACTCCAGAAAGATAGGCCCATGAGGCAGATAAGAACTGTAACATAATATTTCAAAATAAGCCAAAGAAATTGGGAAGACACTAAGAGCTGTGAAAGAACCACACAAATCTGAGTTATAAAAAACTGAGATGAGATGTCTAGAAAAAAATAAGATTTGGAAAGAGGGATGATAAAACTTAGGAAAAAATTGGTAATAAAATTAAAAAGTCAAGTTTGGTAATAAAACTTAAGAAAAATACCTTAAGAAAAATTAAAAAATTAAAAATATTAAAAAATAAGGAGATTAAAAAGAATTGAAGAAAAGATAACATCTATAAAATCTAGGTAAAGGAAATCCAACAATTATAGAATAAGAGTCCCCAAAGAGAGAACCAGAACAACGGACTAGAACAAGCATTTAAAACTACAATTCAGAAAAAATTTCCAAACTTGAAAATACTTTGTGGAAGGTAATACTGCAAACCTAGGAAAGCAGACTAAAGATATATTCCACTGAAACTATGGCCTTTAAAGAAAAGGAAAGAATATTTTACTTATACAAGCAAAAAGATGGAGTCACTGATAAGAGAAAGGACATCAGATTGTATAAGATCTTAAAAGTCCTATCAAAGAAAAAGTATGAGAAGAAAAGACTTTTTAGCAGCAAAACTTCATTTTAACAGACCACAGCGTAACATATTTAAGAAATCAACAACGGAAATATGAGCCAAATATAGTATACCTGGTCAAACGTTTAAATATAAAATTCATAGACAAACTGTTATGAATATGCAAAAAAACTATTAGAATATTGTTCTCTTGAGACTTCATGAAGACTACTGAAAACAAGCTTTGCGCTACCAAAATGGCTAGTGGACTAGACAGAGTTAGATATATGTTTGTCTGATGAATTAAGGTCGCATAATATAAAAAAGAGGTACTTTATAGTATATTAATGGCTATGTGGTCTCACAGTGTAGATAAACCCAAGTACAGTGAACTTAGGGGATAATCAGGAAATTATTAGTGTAAGTGAAATAAGTTCAGTTAGTCCTTATAGATAAAATTTAGGAATAAATGGACATTCTTTCAAGTTAGATACTAGAGAAATAGAAAGAATGAGAAAATATTTACTGTTTAATTTCAATTGTGTGCATACTAGAGAACCAATAAACAATAGAAAAAAAATAGCTAAGAGGAAACTATTAGTATAAAAGGTAATAATTAGAACAAAAATATAAAGCTTCCTAAATATCAAAAGTTATACTCCCTCCCCAAAAGAAGTTGAAGCAAATAAAATAGGCCACATATTGAAAGACTGATTAGCATGTGAGTGCACACACACCATGATAAATTGAAGCCAGATACATTGACTATATCACTAAATATCAGTGGGTGTAACTCAGTAGTTAAAATAAAAAACTGAGATTAATAGACAGAGGGTAGGGGATAGGGGGAAGCAGATGAGGTAAAGGTGGTCAAATATGTGGTGTCAGAAAGAAATCTAACTATGGGATAAGAACACACAGTGTAAATATATATATGCCTTTCTGGTAAAGTGTACAGCTGAAACATTAATTTTGCTAACCAATGTCATCGTAAATAATTAATTAAAACATTTAAAAATAAAAAAATAAAAACAGCAGGAAATAAAAGAAAAACTAAGATTGTCTAGCAGAGCAAAATCAAATACTATGTTGTATACAAGCGGTATACCTGAAAAAAATATTCAGAGGGTAAACAAACATACAAAAAGAAAGTAGAGCTTATAATTTTGATACTGGACAAAGTAGTATTCAGACAAAAAATGATGAAAGAGAAAAACATTTTATGATACTAAATATACTAATGTATTATAATTTATGTTAATAATCCAAAATAAAAATATAGCTATCAGTATTTATGTTTGCAGCAATACAGCAATGATTTATAAAGAAACAGATAAAAATATATCAATTTAAGGATAAGAATATTAATAAGGCTATTGAAGATCTAAATGGCTTAGCCATTAAGATATATTCTATAGATAAATATTCAATTTTGAATCCAGATAATAAAAAATACACCTTATTTCAATTTCAAAAAATAGAAAAATTATTAATAGTGTTCTTTGACTTTATGCTATAGAATAAAAATTAGTAAGACAACCAAATAAATGCTATTAATTAACTTTTGGGTCAAAGAGGGATTAAAAACTGAATTGGAGAAATCCGAAAATAAAAATAATGAAAACAGGACTTAACATCCATGGAATACAGATATAGCAGTTATCATAGCATTAAAAATACCAACAGTGATAAAAATGAAAAATATAAAATAAATAAATGAAAAATCCAACTTACAACAACAAAAAGCAAGAAAAAAATAAAGATGAAGGCAGAAACCAATTAGCTAGAAACCAGGAAAAGGTATAACAGCTCAATAAATTAAAAAGAACATCAAGAAGAAAATGTATAATTTTTAAGAAAAATACGAAATAGCATAATGGGTCCCAATAGAGACAGAATAAACTGATGGATTATGATAGAAAAATAGGTAAAGAGCTCTCCTACAAAAAAGCACCAGGAACTTGAAGGTTCACAGGAGAATTCTATGTAAACCTTCACAAATCAGATAATTTAAATTATTATAATACTAAAACAGGGCATAGGAAAAGGAGGATAATTTTCAAATTTATTTTATGAAACAAGATAATATAAGATAGAGAATCTACTTGAAAAATAATGCCAGAAAACTTCCCTAACCTGCTGAAGGAATTAGACATACAGGAAGCACAAAGAGTTCCAAAAAGGGAAATTCAAACAGACCCAAACCAAGACACATCATAATTAAAAAGCCAAATGTCAAAGACAAAGAGAGAATCTTAAAAGCAGCAAGAGAAAGGAAGCTGGTTACTTACAAGGGTACCCCCATAAGAATGTCTGATGATTTTTCAATGGAAACTTTGCAAGCCAGAAGGGACTGGCAAGAAATACTCAAGGTTACAAAACACAAGAATCTACAACCATGAATACTCTACAGAGAAAGGCTTTTGGTTAAAATTGAAGGTGAAATAAAGAGCTTCCCAGACAGGAAAAAGCTTAAGAAATTCATCACCAACTAGCCACTATTACAAGAAATATTAAAGGGACTTCTGTAAAAAGAGGAGGTTAAAAAAAAAGAAAAGAAAAGAAAAGAAAGAAATAACAAATAAGAGTAATAAAATGGCAATTTTATTATTAGTAGTACTTTCAGTAATCACTTTAAATGTAAATAGATTAAATGCTCCAATCAAAGATACAGGGTAGCCAAATATATAAGAAAACAAGACCCATGCATGTGCTGTCTACAAAAGACCTACTTTAGACCAAATGACACTCACAGGCTGAAAGTAAATGGATAGAAAAAGATATTTCATGGAAATGAAACAAAAGCTGGGGGAGCTATACTATATTAGATAAAATAGACTTTAAAATAAAAGTCTATGTATGATAAGAGACAAAGAGCATATTACATAATGATAAAGGGATCAATAAATGAAGAGGACATAACCCTCATAAACATATAGGCAACCAACAGAGAAGCATCTACATACATAAAGCAATTATTTACTGACATAAAAGGAGAGAGCAACAGTGATAACTCATAGTAGGAGACTTTAACACCCCATTGACACCAATGGACAGATCTTCCAGGCAAAGAGTCAATAAGGAAACCAACAAGAACCAACAAGTGGGCCAAAAAAAAAAAACACTTTAGACCAGATGGATTTAATAGATAGTTTTAGAGCATTTTGCCTGAAAGAAGCAAAATACACAATCTCTTCAAGTGCACATGGAACATTTTCCAGGATAGACCACATTATATAAATTTAATAATATTGAAATCATGTCAACCGTCTTCTCTGATTACAATGGTATGAAATTAAAAATCAACTGCAGGAAAAAAATTGGAAAATACACAAACACATGGAAGCTAAATAACATGCTACTAAGCAATGAATGAGTTATCAGTGAGATCAAGGAAGAAATAAAAAGATACCTAGAGACAAATGAAAATGAAAATAGAATGACTCAAAAATCTGTGAGACAGTGAAAGCAGTCCTAAGAGGGAAATTCATAGCAACTCAATCCTACCTCACGAAAAAAAGGAAAAGCTCAAATAAATAATATCCTTACACTTGAAAGTACTAGAAAAAGAAAAGCAAACAAAGCCCCCAAAAAAATAGAAGGAAGAAAATAATAAAGATAAGAGTGGAAATAAATGAAACAGAGTATAGAAAAACAATACAAAAGATTAATGAAACCAAGAGCTGGATCTTTGAAAGGATAAACAAAATTGACAGACCCTTAGCCAGATTGATTAAGGGAAAAAGGACTCAGATAAATTAAATCAGAATGAAAGAGAAATAACTACAGACTCCAAAGAAATGCAAAGAATCATAAGAAAATAATAAGAGCAATTATATACCAATAAATTGGACATTCTGGAAGAAATGGACACATTCCTTGAAACATATAATCTCCCAAGACTGTGTCAAGAAGAAACAAAAAATCTGAATAGACCGATTACCTCCAATGAAATAGAATCACTAATCAAAATTTTCCCCCAAAATGAAAGTACTGGACCAGATTGCACCATAGGTGAATTTTACCAACATTCAAAAAGGATTAACATCTATTCTTCTCAAACTATTCCAAAAGTTCAAGAAGAGGGAAGGCTTCCTAACTTCTTTTATGAGACCACCATTACCTTGATTCCAAAAGCAGGCAAAGACATTACAAAACAAACAAATAAACAAACAAACAAAAAAACAAAAAAACCACTATAGGCTGATGTCTCATGAATATTGATGCAGAAATCCTCAACAAGATATTAGCAAACTGAATTCAGCAATCCACTAAAAATATCATACACCATGATGAAGTTAGATTTATTCCTGAGATGCAAGCTTGGTACAATATCTGCAAATCAGTTATTGTGATATCCCACATTAACAAATTGAAAGATAAAAACCATATGATCATATTAATAGATGCAGAAAAAGCATTCAATAAAACCCAGCATCTATTTATGAAAAAAACTGTCAGCAAAGTGGGAATAGAGGGAGCATACCTCAACACAATAAAGACCATATATGACAAATCTACAGCTAACATCACTGTCAATGGGGAAAGGCTAAAAGCATTTTTCTTAAGATCAGAAACAAGACAATGATGCCCACTTTCATCACTCCTCTTCAACACTGTATTGGAAGTCTTAGCCACAGCAATAAGACAACAAAGAGACATAAAAAGTATTCATATTGGAAAGGATACTGTATATAGAGAACCCTAAAGATTCCACCAAAAAACTGTTAGAACTGATAAATGAATTCAGTAAAGTATCAGGATACAAAATAAATATTCAGAAGTCAGTGGCATTTTTATACATCAATGATGAACTTTTGGAAAGAGAAATTAAGAAAACAATCTCATTTACAATCGCATTGAAAACAATAAAATACCCAGAAATCAAATTAACCAAGGAGGTAAAAGATCTGTTCTCAAAAAATCATAAGTCATTGAAAAAAGAAATTGAAGAAGATAGAAATAAATGGAAGCAATATATCATTCTCATGGGTAGGAAAACTCAACATCATTAAAATGGCCATACTACCCAAAGTAACCTATAGATTCAATGCAATCCCTATCAAAATACCAATGGCAGTTTTCAGAGAGCTAGTACAAAGAATCCTAAAATTTCTGTGGAACCATGAAAGACCCCAAATAGTCATGACAATCTTGAGAAAGGAGAACCAAGTTGGAAGTATCACACTACCTGATATCATACTATACTACAAGGCTACAATAACTAAAACAGCATGGTACTGGCATAAAAACAGATATATTGATCAATGGAACAGAAAAGAGTGCCCAGAAATAAATCCATGCCTATATGCTCACTTAAGATATGACAAAGTAGGTAACAGTATACAATGGGGTGAAGACAATCTCTTCAATAAATGGTGTTGGGAAAATTGGACAGATACATCCAAAAAAAAAAAAAAAAAGGAAACTGGACTACCTTTTATACCATATACAAGAATAGACTCCAAATGGATTAAAGACTTAAATGTAAGACTTAAAACCATTAAACTTCTAGAAGAAAACATAGGCAATAAACTCTCTGATATTACTAATAGAAATTTCCTTTTGGATATATCTCCTCAGGCAAGGGAAACAAAAGAAAACATAAACAACAAATGGAACTGCATCAGACTAAAGAGTTTTTGTACAGTGAAGGAAACCATCAACAAAATAAAAAGACAACTGACTGGAAGATATTTGTTAATGAAACATCTGATAAGGGGTTAATATAAAAAATATAATATAATTAATATATAATATAATATAATATAATTAATATAATTAATATAATATAATTAACATAATATAATATAATATAATATGATATGATATGATATGATATAATATAATAGATATAATAGATATAATATAATATAATAATATACAAAGTATAAAGAACTCATACAACTCAAAAAAACACCCAAACAATTCAATTTAAAAAATGGGCAGAAGACCGAATAGATACTTCTCCATAGAAGAAATGTAGACATATGAAAAGATTCTCAAGGTTATTCATCATCATAACAATGCATGTTAAAACTACAATGAGATACCACTTGACACCTCTCAGAATGGCTATCATCAACAAATCGAAGAACAAATGTTGGTGAGGATGCGGACAAATGGGAACCCTCATACATTGTTGGTGGGATTACAAATTGGTAAAGCCACTGTGGAAAATAGTCTGGATGTTTCTCAAACAATTAAAAATGGATATGCCTTTTGACCCAGGAATTGCACTTCTGGGTATTTATTCAGAGAAAACCAAAATAATAATTTGTAAAGATCTATGCATCTCAATATTCATGGCAGCATGATTTACAATAGCCAAGATATGGAAGTAACATAAATGCTCATCAACAGATGATTGGATAAAGGAGTTATGGTTCATGTATACAATATAATATTACTCAGCCATTAAAAAATGAAATTCTACCATTTGGATCTAGAGGTTATTATGCTGAGTGAAATAAGTCAGAGAGAAAGATAAATACCATACGATTTCACTTATACATGAAATCTAAGGAACAAAAAGCACAAACTAATCAAATACTAACTCATAAATATAGAAGAAATTTGGTGAGGGACAGAAGAGTTGGAGGATTGGGGGCTGGGAGAATGAGGTGAAGAATTAAAGAAATACAAATTAGTCGTTAATAGATGGTCACAGGGATGGGGAGCATGGCATAGGAAATGCAGTTAGTGTTAATATATTTGCTAGGTGGAAAACCAGAAGAGAGAAAGAGCAATTAGGGGGATTGTTTTGTACACTATATAAATGTCTAACCAATGTACTGTATACTTGAAACTAATAAAAAACCCCGTAAATAAATAAATAAAGAAAGAAAGAAAAGAAAGAAAGAAAGCAATGAACACTATCCTATTAAAAAAGAGAGAGAGACAATTAGACACTGCATGTTCCTCCAGATTGAATTTCACATTACCACTAAGTGTTCTTGCCAGAATATTGAACCTGAATCCAATTTTAGGATTCTAAGGAAGAGCAGAACACGGGGGAGGGGGGTATAGTAAGAGAAACCTGGATTGAGGAAAACTCCGTAGGATGAGAAATCTAGCATTTTCAACCAAAGAGCAAAGGAGTAGTTCTTATAGATTAGAGAAGCATGTCAACTGATAATACTGTATGGACCTTATTAGAATCTCAATTAAAATTAAAAATAAAAAAAAAGAACAAAACTCTTCTAAACACTAAGGACATTTGAGACTTCAGAAATCATTGTTAAATATTTTTTCATTATGATAATGGTATTATGGTTTTTTCAAAAGAATCTTTCTCTAATATCTAAGAATCTTTAGAAAGATTTACAGGTAAAATGATATGTTTTTTTGAATGTGTTTTAGAAAAGGAGGGGAGGAATGGATAGCTAGGAATATAAATGAAACATAAGTGGTGGCAAGTTGATAGTTGTTAAAACTGAGTATTGGAATATGGAGTTTATTATACTTTTCTAAATTTGAATGTTTGAAATTTTCAGTGATTAATAGTTTTAGAAAAATTACGAAATGTCTCTTAAAACACTAAAATTAAAAAATAAAAAAGCACTAGCTAGACTTTAGGTGTAGAAGCCATTAACCAAGTATATGAGAACTTCTTCAAAATGCTTGCTGGAATTGCTAAAGTCCTAAACATATTGAGTCTAATACTTTCCCCAAATTAGACAGGTCACTTGTATTTTTAAAGTAATTTAATTTAGATGTTTCTACTTAATCTCATTCAAATAATATTGTAAGAAAGCTATTTGATATTTGATTTCCACTCATCCCCTACCCAAAACAACAGAAAACAAAAACCAAAAACCAAACAATAAATCTTTTAAGTTGTGTACTACTTAAAATTTGAAGATATTATTTTTCCAAAATAGACTAAAAATGCTGCTTGAAAGAATGCAGTTTTACTTATCAATTACTGCATAAGAAACAACCCCATAACTTTGTGACTTATAACAATAATCATTTTATTATATTTCAGTTCTTCTAGTGGTTTCTTCTATTCTTGCTTGGTATATCTCATGCAGTTTCACAATATGGTGGCAGCTGCAGCTGTGGCTGGCACTGAGTGTCTCAGGCCTAAGAGCTCCTCCATGTTGCTTCTTTCCACGTGGTGTCTCAGCTTCCAGAATCTGTCTCCATGACCACTCTTTCCAGGAGGGTGTCCTGGAGTTCTAGCATGACAATTCAGGGCTTCTAGAAGGAAACAAAAGGTGCCATATCACTGAATCTTGGTTGGCCCTGTGAGTGCTTTGTTCTGTAATTTCCATGCCCAGGCATTAATAAGGCCTGGCACCTTCTGCTTTCTTCTCTTGATGAGAGGATTAGCATGTACATACAAGGAAGATGGATTGCTTGGGGCTATCTTGGAGACTAGCCACCACAATTAGTTTATGTATAATCAGAACATTCCTACTTATCAGAACCTACCTCACATTATCTGGGATGATCTATCTGTCTATCTATCTATCTATCTATCTATCTATCTATCTATCTATCTATCATCTATCAGCATCATCATCTATCATCTACCATCATGTATCATATATTTCTATATATTATACAATATATTATATGTAATATATTATATGTATATTAAATAATAAACAAAGTAGTCTTTGGTGCCAGCTCAGCCAGGTGGGCCCATATGAAGAACATATAGCCCCATTTTTGCTTGAAAGGAAAATTACATGGTTTGGGAAGAGTATGTAAGGACCTGAATGGAGCTAAGAAAGCATACGAGCTGTATTTTAGAACTATCCAATCCATTACATATCTCATAGGTATTGGTTCAATTTCTAAGTCAACCACAATCTTGTGACTGACTTGGTAAATGTCTTTTTTTGGCGGGGATAGGGGGTAGGGAATGCTTTATCTTTGCTTTAGAGATTCCTTCTCTGACTTGCTTTTCAGTTGTGAGGACTATGTTTTCAAATCACTAAATGCAAGGAAACAATGGATGTCTTTCTTAGCTACTTGTAAAAGGTCATATGGAAAATGAGCATGGGCAGAGTGGTCCAAATGGACATGCAAGCATATGCATAAATGAACACATTTAGAACATTGTTTGTCAGGGTTAACTCTTTGCTTACCCAGGAAAAAAGAGACTGTTTTTCTATCCACTAGTTTTAAATTGATGTGTAAAGTAAAAAAACAGAAGTTTTGAAATCATTCAAAATTTTACTTGATCTGTTGGTTTTGGTAGCTCTGGGAAGACCCAGTATGCAGGTGGTGCCTGAGTCCAGGAAGAGAGAGGACACTGATCACTAAATAGGTCAGGGCCTTTCCTCCCAGGTCTCAGGACAACAAGGAAACACTTGAAAGGCCTCCAGCACTATACAAATAATATCCCTCCAACAGCTGTCAAAATTAAAATAGCAATACAGTATAAATAAGTAGAAGGCAGAAGATATAAGTAAAGCATTCTGACTTTTATTCTGATTTTATTCTGATGTGATTGCTTAATATTTTTGCCTATTGGGGACTAAATACTTGCATTGCTTTGAGGCAACATAACCCTGGCTCAGATCCATCTTCTCAAGAAATACAATTAATTTCTTGTCAGGAACCCTGGTAGGATGGTCTGCTCACCAGTATAGTTTACTGACTACATTTTTTTACACTGATTTAAGAGTACTGTTTACTTTTGGTTGGAATATGGCTGGTTTGGGGAGAAACAAATGAGGTTAGGTCATCCTCAGATTTCTGAAAATATTATAATAGACCTAGCCATACATAGGAGAATCACAATAACTCATGAATCATCTGGGGGAAAAAAACTCGGCCTTCAATGACACTGTTTCCAGCAGCAAACATAAAAGTTCTTTTATTCATTTCTCACAATGTAGGTTTCTAAATTTGTAAAATTCCGTTTTATGATTGCCATGTAAACAAGAAGTGACTTGAATATATGCTATGCTATAAGAAATAATTTTGTAAAGCAACACAAATAATGGGTTTAAATAAGTGCTTTTTGTTCAGCACACATGCAAAAAGTGAGTTTGCTTCTCTAGTAAAGGATACAGGAAAATCCAAGCCCTCTGACCTAAATATAAGATATACACATGAGAATAAATTATAATAACAAAAAGTTTTTTAAAACCCAGCATGTCTTTCTATCAGGATGGAGAAATAAAAATACTCATTGTATATGTGTCTGAAAGGCTGAGAATTGTGCAATTGAATTAAATTTTATGAAAATAATGCATGGAATTGTGCATTTGAGTGCACAGTTATTTTTCTGCTCATATTCTTTTTCTCCTTTCTTCTTTCATCCCCTCCCTCCCTGTCGCCTTAGCACCCCTCCTCCTCTCAGCTCCTAAAAGAAGAGAACACTGTTCTCAGAACTCTCTCAGGCTTTCTTAATTGAAAGCAATGATTCTGAGTCACTTCTTTATATTAAGTGAAACACTCTTGCATGAATCTCTAGGGATGAAGTGGTTAGCAAAGCAAGAAGCCCGGCAAACTCTAGTTGTCCCTGCAAGTGGTGGAAAGAATTAAATACAATTTGCAAAGATAACACTGAAAGAATGGTATTTTCTTTCAAAACATGTCCCTCTCTGAAACATCAGTGCAGACATATGTTGAGATAGAAACCGGATCATATTTCTAACAGTTGAAGACTCAGATTTCGTCAAGCAAGACTTGTTTGTTCTCATGCCCAAACTGTATCCTACACTGTCCCCTTGTCTGGACTATAATGGAATATAACATTAACTTCGGACAGTGGAGACTGAGTTTGTGCCAACCTTGCTAATGAACATGTGGTTTCAATAATAATGTGGCTACTTGCGCATTAAGTGGCAAGATGCCAGGTACTTAATGTTAAAGGGACAACCAAAGTAAAAAGTACCATCTCCTGATATTGCGTTTCCAAAAATGCTCTGGGCCCAGATTGAGACTCAGCAAATCAGGGGATGTCACTCAGCATCAGGAAATATAAGGCACTGACAAAGGAGGAGGAGCCCTGCAGATCTCTCTGAGAACTTGAGCATCCAGAGACTTGGTGATAATGAAATGGATAACACTGCAGTGTGGAAACACTCAACCTGGCCCAAGAGGGGTGTGGGATGGGGAAGGATTAAAACCACTCCCTGCTTTAAGTTCCTAGTGTTCTGGTCTCTGGAACTTGAGGGTCTAAAAGTTAGAAGACAGTGAAATGAATTACAGTTTAATGATATTCCCACTACACTAACAAAATGGATTCAATTACATAATGGTAGCATTAAATGTTATTAAGAAGAGTCTTGAGGCCAGATTCTCAGAAAATCATGATAAGTTGCTTAAAACAGCTGAAATAGCACATTTATAGGCTTTCCAGTCCTCAGTTTGCTGCAGAGGAAAAGAATTACATTTGCGGACATTTGCAGTGCTGGTCTGTTATCAGGACCTTAGAACGTGGAAATGGGGTGTTAGGATAGATCTGATTTGATTACTCTATCTTAAAGTGCACTCCCCCGACTCCGATCTGACCCCCAGAAATGCTTTTGTGAAGTCCAGTGCTAAACGGCTGGCCTCAGGCTTTGGTACCTGTCCTGAGATGACTTGGTAGGGCAATAATTTTTGGGTGGGAGGTGGGCCAGAACCCCTTCTGTAGAGTAACCAGGTTTAGATGGACATTTTTCTTCAATTCTGTCTTCTTTGAATGAAAGATCTATTTCTGTTGCACTTTTATGTTTGCATACTATAAAATTTACTCTTTGTGGTGAATGGTTTTGACAAATGCAGAGTTGTGTATCTGCCATGACAACCAACACACACAGTTTTCATCTCTTCCAAAAATTTGTTTATGCTGCATGTTAAAAATTCCCCTCCTCACTTCCAGCGCCTGGCCACCATTGATCTGTTCCCCATCCTAGAGTTTTGCTTTTTCCTGTACATCCTGGATTCTACAGTATGTAGTCTTTGGGGTTTGACTTCTATCACTTAGAAAAATGCTTTTGAGGTTCATTTGTGTTGTTTCATGTATCACTAGATTATTCCTTTTTATTGCTCAGTAGTATACCATTGTATAGATGTACCATGATTTGTTAATCCATTCACTGGGGGACAGTTGAGCTATTTCCAGTTTTTGGTGATTATGAATTAAGCAGCCACAAACATTTGCATACAGGAATTTGTGTGAACATAGGTTTTTACCTCACTGTGTAGAATTCTGGGAGTGAGATTGTTGGGTTATGTGGTAAGTATAGATTGAACTTTATAAGAAACAACTTAGTTGTTTTCCAAAGGGGCTATAAGATTTTGCATTCCCACCAGCTAAGTATTTGAGTCCCAGATCCATTGCATCCTTACTGAACCTTGGCATTGTCAGTTTTTTTTTTTTTTTTTATTTAAATCGTTTTAGTAGATAAGTGGTAAGAGCTCATTGTGGTTCTAATTTGCGTTTCTCTAATGACTAATGATGTTGAGGGTTTTTTTTATGAGCTTATTTGCCATCTGTTTATATTTTACAGTGAAGTCTCTGTTCAAAACTTTTATCTATTTTTAAACTGAATCGTTTTCTTATTGTTTAGTATTGAGGGTTCTTAATGTACTCTAGATACAAGTCCTTTGTCATGAAGTGTTATTTATAAATATTTTCCCCCAATATTTGGCTCGTCTTCTGATTCCTTTACAATATCTTTTATGTAATAAAAGTTCTTAATTTTGATAAAATACAATATAATCAATATTTTATTTTATAGATTATCTTTTTGAGGTCATATCTCAGAATTTGTTGGTTAACACAGATTATCCTGTTTTTTAAGATTTTTCTATTTTTAAGTTTTACATTAAGTCTATGATTATATATATATATTCTAATGCAGTTTGAATACATATGTGTGTATATATATATATACACATACATATGTGTGTGTGTGTGTGTGTGTGTGTGTATTCTAATGTAGTTTGTCAAAAAGAGTATTTTTTAATGGGATTGCCTTTGCAACTTTGTCAAAAATCAGTTGATTATGTTTGCATATATCATTTTCTGGACTCTTCCATTTCATTGATTGATATGTCTAGCCACATGTAGAACATGTGTTTTTTTTACTGTTGCTTCTAATAAATCTTGTGAACAGATAGTATGAGTCCTCCAAATCTGTTCTTTTTTTTTTTTTTTTCAAAAAATTCCTTTTGAAATATTGATTGAGTTTGCATGGAATCTATATATCAATTTGGGAAGAACTGACACCTTAATAATATTAACCATTTTCCAATTATGAACATAGTACATCACTACTTATCTAGTACTTTACTTTTTATTCATCGGTTTTTAGCATATTTAATCTGTATGTATTTTGTTAAATCTATGCCTAAGTATTTATTTTTTTAGTGCAACATATGGTACTGTTTATATATTTTGAATTCCAGTTGTTCATTGCTGGCATGTAGAAATACAATTGATTTTGTACATTGGCTTTTTATCCTATGACCTTGAAAAATCACATTTATTTTAGGAGTATTCTGTGTGTGTGTGTGTGTGTGTGTAGATTCCATATTTCTCCTTAGATGAACATTTGATCTGTAAATAAAGACAGTTTCATTTCTTCCTTTCCAATCTGCATGCCTTTAATTTTTTTTCTGTCTATATTGCATCATCTAGCATTTACAATGTGATAATGAATATGAATGGTGAAAGAGGACATCCTTGTATTCTTTCTAATCTTTTGAGAAAAGCATTTAGTCTTTTAAAATTAAGTATATTACTATAGGATTTTTATAGATGTCCTCTATCAGGTTAAGAAAGTTTTTTTCCATTCCCAGTTTGCTGAGAGTTTCTATCATAAACAGTTGTTGAAATGTGTAAATGTACTTTGTGCCTCTGTTAAGATGATTTTGTTATTGTTTTCCCCTACTTTGTAATATAGTGAATTATATTGATCTACATATGAATATTGAACCAGTCTTGCATTTCTGGGACATATCTTACTTGGTCATGATGTACTATTTTTAAACTATGTATTTATATATTCTACCTTAAATTTGCTGATACTTGTTCAGAATTTTTGTCACTATGTTCATATAAGAACTTAATGCTAACATTTTTATGTTAAATATTGCTTTAGATGCATCCCATACATTTTTATATCTTAAAAAATTTTAATTTTCATTTAGTTCAAAATATTTCAAAATTGACTTTGAGACTTTCTCTTTGACTATGCATTATTCAAAAGTGACTTGTTTAATTTCCAAATATTTGGGGATTTTCAAATGTCTTTCTATTACCATTGTCTAATTTGATTTTAATATGTTCAGAGAACATTTTTGGTACAATTTATCTTTTTTAAATTTGGTAAAGTTTGTTTTATGAAATAGAATATAATTTAAGTAAATATCACAAGTGCATCTGCAACGAATATTGTTAACTGTGATATTCTACAAATATCACAGGTCAAGCTGGTTGATCGTAATGATAAGGACTCTAGTCTACCTGTTCTGTTAGGTAAGAAAGAGGAATGTGTAATTCTGGATTTTCCTATTTCTCATTTGTACTTAATCAATTTTTTCTTCAAGAATTTTGAAGCTTTATTATTAAGAAAATATACATTTAGAACTATTATATCTTCTTGGAGAATTTATTCTTTTGTAAGGGATTAGTTTTTCTCTTATTCCTGATAACATTCCTTTTGAAGTATACTTTATTTTAATATGTATGCCACCTTTTCTTCTAATTGTTGTTTTTATGGTATATATTTTTCTATCCTTTTTCTTTAAATTTTTTTGTGTCTGTATATTGAAAGTAGATTTCTGGTAGACCAAATATATTTGAATACTGCTTTTTTACCCAACCTATCTCTGTCTTTTAATTGGTCTGTTGAAATTGTTTGTTTTTAATGTTATTATTGATATGTTTGGATTAAAATCTGTCCACTTACTGTCTGTTTTCTATGTGTTCTATTTGTTTTCTGTTTATTTTTGCCCTTTTCACCTTTTGGGGGATAACTTAAACTTTTTTATCATTTCATTTTATCTTCAATGTTGGTTTATTATTTGTACCTCATTCTTATTTTTACTTTTTGTGATTGCCCTAGAGTTATAACATGCATCATTAACTAATCTGAGTTTATCTTAAAATAGTATTTATTGCTTCACACATAGTGTAAGGACCCTACAACACTTTATTCCCAATTCTTTCATCCTGTGCCACATGCAATACATTTCAGTTTTGCTATTCTATAAGCACACAACAAACAGCTACCATTTTGTTTTGCATAGTTGATTATCTTTTAGAATGCTTACCAGTAAGAAAATTCATGTTTAGTAAAACCTGTATTTATTCTCTTTCTAAAACTCTTCATTTGTTTGTGTAGATTCAATTTTCTGTCTTATGTTATACTCCTTCTCCTTGGAGAACTTCTTTGAATATTTCTTATAGTTTAGGTCTACTGGCAATGAATTCTCTCAATTTTTTTTAATCTTTATTTCTTCTTCATTTTAAACTTTTTTCCCCCTGGGTACAGAACTCTAGTTTGACATTTAAAAAAATCTTTGCTTTAAAGATGTCATCATATTTTCTTCTGGCTTTTATTGTTTCTGATGAAAAGTTTGCTTTTATTTTTGTTTCTCTATATGTAATGTGTCTTTAGTTTTGTCTTATTTTTAATAAACTTTACTTTTATAGCAGTTTTAGATTTCAGAAAAATTGTGAAGATAGTACAGAGAGTTCCACTATATACCATACCCAGTTTCCTCTACTATTATCTTAGATCACTATGGTACATCTGTTGCAATTAATAAACTAATATTGTTAAACTATCATTAAGTATAAAGTTTATACTTGATTTATATCTTTTTAATTTATCCTAATGTCTTTTTTGTTTACTAGGTTCCTATTTAGAATATTGTTACATTTAGTCATCATGTCTCTTTAAGCTCCTCTCGACTATGACAATTTTTCCTTGTTTTTAATGACCTTGATAGTTTTCAAGAGTACTGGTCAGGTGTTTTTTAGAATTTCCCTTAATTTAGATTTATTTGATGTTTTTCTCATGAATAAACTGAGGTTATGGCTTTTTGGGAGGAGGACCATAGAAATAAAGTGCCATTTTCATCACATTGTATCAAGAATACATACCATCAACATGATTTATCAACTGCTGATGTTGACCTTGATCACCTGGTTGAGATAGTGTTTGTCAGAATTTTCCACTATAGAGTTGCTCTCCTCCTTTTACACTCTTTGGAAGCAAGTCAGAATGCACAGCCCATGCTTAAATAGTGGGAATTATGTCCCTCTTCCTTGAGGGTGAACTATGTACATAAATTATTAGAAATGCTTCTGCAATTCCAAATTTATCTCTTCTTCTCCAGTAATTTATTTATTTAGTCATCTATTTGTATTAATATTAATGGATCTTTATTTTTGTTTGCTTTCAAAATTTTCTTTTTTAAAAGGAGTTTTATTAAGACATGTTTAGGGTTTGTTTATTATTTTGTATCATGTGTATCCTCTGATGTTCTTTTTGTTTCTTGGACCTGTAGTTTGATGTCTATCATTAATTTTAAAATATTTTGGCCATTATATCTTCAAATGTTTCTTCTGCCTTATTCCTTCGTTCTTATAGGATGACATATATATATATATATATATATATATATATACACACATATACATATACATATATATATATTCATGTATATATATTCACATGCATACATGCATTCACATGCATACATGCATGTACACATATGTATATATCTGGTATATAGATACACACATATATGTGTATGTGATATATATATGACCTATATCTAAGATATATGTCCTACATCCCTGGATGTTCCATTTTACTTTTATCACTCTTCTTTCCCTTTTGTGTTTCAATTTGGAAAATTTATATTGACCTATATTTAGGTTTACTGATTCTGTCCTTTACTGTGTTAAATGTTCTCATGAACCACTCAATAGCATCCTTCATCTCTGTCACTGTGCTTTTTTTATTTCTTGCTTTTCTATTTGAACATTCCTTATAGTATCCATCTGCCTTCAGAAATTACCTGTCTAATCCTGTGTGTTGTCTCCCTTTGCCCTTAGAAACTTTAACATCTTAATTAGAGTTATTTAAAATTTCTTGACTTACAGTTTCAACATTTGTGTAATATCTGAGTTTGGTTCTGCTGATTTACTTGACAGTGTGTAGTTTTTCTTGATTTATTTTTGTATGATTTGTAATTTTTTGTTGAAAGCTGGAGACAGTCTCTGGGGTAGTAGATACTAAAATAAGTAGTTTTTATGCCTGGAAATAAGCATACTTCTTTCTGCTGGATCTTAAAATGAATTATTGAGTTAACCTAGTCAAAAAATAAGCTGAGATCAAGGATTGTTGTTGCTATGGTTACCCATAACACACAATAGATTTTAAATTTCTCTAATGACACTTTGTATTTAAGGTACAGGCTGATTTGTCAGAGCTTTTTTTTTTTTTAAAGTCTATTCTCAAATTTAGGTCTTTCAAGGGAATACTAAAGTCTCAGAGAGAGTCTTTTCCACACTTGTGTAATTTTTCCAGCACTTCTGCATTGTGGTTTGTTACACTGTTGTTTGTTACTTGATGCTTATTAGCTTGGCAATGTAGGGTCAGGACTATATTCTTTCTTGTTATGATTAAGCCTGTCTCAGGCAGACACTGTGTCCTTACAGACCTTTTCATACATTTTTATTTTTTAATTTTTTATTTAAAAGTTTAGTGTCTATTCTTAAGGATCTGGGGAAGAAGTAAGGAGATGTCTTGATATTATTTAATCCAAAAACATTTGAGCATTAACTATGTGGCATATGGAGTGCTAATTTTTTGAGATGCCAATATGACTACAACTTGGCTCATCTCATTCAAAAACTCTGCAGCAGAGAACCACCAACTAGAAAACATTACAGCCTAGTGTGTATAATAATATGAGTAGATTCTGGGTGCTTTGAAACTTAACAGAGGACTTTTTAGCTTAGCGTGGATAAGGGTGAAGTTCAGGAACTTTTTCTGAGGGAAACCCAGGAAGATGATCATCTCTCTAGGACATTTCACTTTATGTTCCTACAGGCAAGTGACAATGGATTTGAGATAAGAAAGGGAAAGACCCAAGGATGTGAAATAAGAATGTAGAAAATAAATGAGAAAACTATGGAGGAATATAGAACTTTCTGGAAGTCATAGTCTCTGCATCATTAAGGGTATCTTTATGGTGCCATCTCTGTGAAAATTAAAAGTTTTTGATTTAACTATGTTTATACCTAATATAATATTGTATGCTAACTGTAACTAAAAACAAACTTTTCAAAAGAGCTTTTGATCTAGGCAATTCTGGGTTTTATACCTTGCTTTATCACCTAAAGGCTGAGGAAGTTTTGGAAATTATCTTCCTAAAGTTCAATTTCTTCATACATAAAATTGTAAAGGTTTTTCCTGTCTCATAAGATTGCTATAACATTATGTGAAACATCAAGCTTCTAAAAGATCCATAATGAGTAGCTAGTATAACTATTTTTTGTTGTTTTTATGTTATTCACAGCCACTAAATGAAATGTTTTAAAGTTCTGTAGGTACCTAATGATTAGCTCACCCCAAAGTCTTCTGAGGAGTCTACTTGGAAATCAGAAGCATCTGCTCTTCCTTTGGGAAGTTCTTTCCAGAGTGGCTGAATCTATGCTAATTGTGGAAAAGAAGCTTGCAAGTAAGATCCAATAAAAGCTTGTCTAAAAACTCAACTCCTGTGGACATCTTCTAAAAGCTTAAATCTCAGATTTTTCTCCAGCAAGAATATAGGCTTCATGGAGTTCATAACCCTGCAATGTCTTGGCCATGGTACCCATCTGGTACATTAAACCACCAAACTAGCATATGATATTGTGTTTCTTGGACAGGATTAAAAGTGAGTTCTCTTAGGCTCAAATGACCCCTGCAATCAGGGGGAAGAGGGCTGTAATTGAAATGTCACTCAACAAGTATGCCAAACATAATAGAAATGAAGATGACTACCTTGCCTTGTGGTAAGTGCCTTCCTTAGAGAAGCAACAAGATGGTCAGAGAATGAGCAGAAGGCAGCACCAGTTCTCTTAGCTCTGCTTCTTCTTCCTGCATGTAATCTAATTTGTTTTAGGAGCTGAATGCCAGTGATGTGGCCATGACAACTTCTCCCTTAGAAAACCAAGATTTGTTTTCTTCAAAAATAGTCTCTAGTTAAGAGTATGGGAGCTGGTTGGATGAGCTGTACTTTTGTGCCAGTCTTCATTTATTCATTCATCAGAAGTGTATTCAATACTTTGCCTATGATCGGCTGGGAATAATGTTAGTTTTTTCCCTTCTCTAATGGTGTTTGAGGTCTGGTGAAAGGATATAAGTACTCATTGAATAATCCCAGAGATAAATGTATTTGAGAGATAATTACTCTGAAGGAAAATTATCTGATTGGAAGTTTTGGGAAGTGTTTTTTAATTCAGGTAATTTCAGAACTAGGTGAGCCTGTCAGGGGTTGGGAAAGACATATAGAAAAAGTATACAATAAATGACTGAAGCAACACATACAAGGTCCTGAAGAGAGACACCATGAATTTAAGTAACAGAAAGAAAATTAGTGAAACTGTAATAGAGAGGGTGAGAAAGAACGGTGTTGCAAAACAAAGCTGAAAGGTGGGTAGAGGTCAGGCCAGCCAGGATTTGGAAGAAATATATAGGGTTCGGGTTGTCATTCAAAGGGCTAGGGAAACTATTGGAGAGTTTGAAGTGGGGCAATGGAGGAAAGATAACATGGTCTAATTTTCAAAGATCATAAAGACGTGAGGGTGAGAAATCGATTGAGAGGACAAGAGCGAATGTGGGATAACTGGTTAGGAGGTATGGGGAGCGTTTCCTTTTTATTCTGTAGATCAGAGAAACTCAAGTAAATATAAATGTCAAAGAGCAAGATCCAAGTGAGATAAATGCTGAATGTAAAGGAGAAAGGAGATAGTGAAAGTTTCCTAGGAAGTCCAGTGCGATAATTGCAGCAACTGGTCTTAGAAAGAAAAAAGACTAATTTTACTCTAACAGAAGAGGGAAAAAGGAAGATGGGTGTAGATGTAAAGGGTTCATTGTGAAAGTTCTTATGGCTTTTATTTTCTTTGTGAAGTAGGAAGTAAGGTCATTTGTTAAGACTGAGAGGGAAGGTATGGGGTGAAAGGGTAAATTAGAGATCTACTAAGAAAGTGAAGAAAGTTTGAAATATCCACTAGAAAGCTGGGAAGGAAAACTGATAGATGCATGTTGGTATCTTGCTGGGATGTGTTGAGGACACTTGGGTTTTGGTGTTCATAACTTCATAATGATGCCAATCTGCAATCACTATGTGTCCTAGCAGTACTTGTTGATTTGGGCTCCGGCACAAAAGGGAAAAAAGACAAGTGGGTTCAAGTAACACTGGGATTTTGTTAGCAGCTGCTGATATAAATATAAACAAGAAGGGAATTTAAGGCACTGGCACATATGTTATTGAAATGATGTACCATGAAATACAAGTTTGGATGGGAGGGATTTGAAAAAGAAGCTGATAGATATGAATAAATAGAAGGATCAGTGAAATGGAGGTCCCTAAGAGCTTGAAGAACATTTGTAATCTGAGGGGTTGACTAGTGAGCTGGATGGAAGGGAGTATAAACCTGATTTAATTATTTTGGTGGTAGAAAGGTTTTGAGTGATAATAAATTCTGGGTTATTGAGAGATAATTCCCCCAAAATATTTTAATGTTTTTGAACAGTCTGGGCTTTCTGAGCAAAGAACCCTGGCAAACTTACTCAAAAGATGATAGACCAAGTCCGGTGACCTTCTGTTAGAACATTAGAGGACAGACAAATGAGAATAAACTAGTGAAAAGAATGAAGGGAAAAACCAGTGAAGTAAGTGGAAGACACAGAATGGTATCCTGCAAGCCAAGTGAAGAAAGTTTATTAAACAAGAAACATTTAAATGTTGCTGTAAGTCAGGCAAGATAGAGGCTGAGACGACCTCTATATAGAGTGAAACTGAGATTATTAGAGACTTTGACAAAGCACTTTCAATAGAGTGGTGAAGGCAAAGCCTGAAAAGAGTGGGTTCAGAAGAGAATAAGAGGAGACATCAGAAATGTACAGAACTGCACTGTCCAATAAGGGACACTTGGCACAGGTGGCTACTGAACACTTGACGTGTGGCTACTCTGAACTGAAATGTGACGTAAGAGTAACAAACACCTCAAATTAGAATTCAAAAAAGAATGTAAAATTTCTCAATAATTGTTTATAACAATCACATGTTGAAATGGTACTTTAGATGTAAGATTAAATAAAACATTAAATTTGATGTCACTTGTTACTTTTTACTTTTTTAATGTGGCTACTAGAAAAAATCAAAATTACAGATGTGACATTCTATATCTCCTGGACAGCACTAGTATGAACATTGCTTTCAAGTCATTTATTATAAATGGAAGCAGATAAATGGGCTGGCAGCTGGTGGAGAAGTGGGATTAAGAAGAATCTACACCATAGGGATGTAAGTTATTTATGGAGAGTAGCAGGAGGGAAGCAGAGAAGTGGGTATTTATGAAAGCTCCTCTTCTATATTCTTAGTGACATATTAAACCAATCTTCAAGCTGAGAACGAGGATGCAGAAGGAGGTTCTCTTCAGATACATGTAATTGACCACAGAGTTCAACAAAATCCCCTTGGCTATAGGTGGCTTAGAAGAGAAGGAAGGGGCACTGTGAGGGTACTTTCTGTGTTCACTGGTAGTTTGTAACAGAAGACATACAATGAAATAACCCATTGGCCACTTGTCCCATATGGCCATTTTTCTTCTTTTATTTCTTGCACTTCAATTTCTTTTTGTCAAAGCAGAAAATGAAAGATCCACCTTGAACTTCTTTGGTTTGCTCAGTGCTCAACAGAGGTCCTCCTGTGGCCGACAGTTTGATTCCTTTACATTAATTGCCGTGAAAATGTTTGAATCCAGAGGCCTAAAGTTTCCAACTCATCTATTTGTATTTCTAGTTTTCCCATTTCTTTTCTGCTTTCAGGAAAGAAGCAAAAGGACAACCAGGCTTGACTCTGATGCTTTAGAAGAGGCCATGGGGGCTGAGAAGGCAGTTTTCCCTCTTGAACTTGGCTGTTCTTGGCCTCGTAGCAGCCAGGCTTCAAAGAGAAAACACCACTTCCTCCCCAGCCCCATTGCCAACTTCACAGGCAGCTGTGCCGATTAAACATTTAAGTTTCACTTTGGGCTACTTTAAACATTTGCTTTATTTCAAAAAGCTAAACTGGGGGTTATTTTCAGGCATCCCATAGGCAGAAAGGCCATTTTTATGTCCCAGTATATTGTTGTGGTTTTGAAACCTTTCTTCGTAGTTGCAACACCCAAAAATCAAACATAATTTTTAAGCAAAATTCTTGTGTTCCCTGCATGGGAGACTGAGCAGTGTCAAGACTGCTGGACAACCAACCAAGCTGTGCCAACAGTGACTTCTAGACTTGTGACTCTTAGAGGTGTCAAGTAATTATGTTCTGGTGGAGAGGAAACAAAAGGGGTCTGAGGTGTCCAGTGTAAGACTCAGATTTGGTTTGAGATTTGGTGGGGATCAAAATTTTAAGACAGTGTTCTCAACTCTTTTTCTTTCCCTTGTTTTCTTAGAGAAATGATTACATAAAAATACTTGGAATTTATTTTCTGTGAAGTAGTTGCAGTTTACATTTGAGCTGATGAGCATCTGCACCTAAAAGACCATAAACAATGGAGTTTATAAGACTGTTCTGTGAATTGGCACAATCCAATCCATCAGGGGAGGAGACAGCATTTAGGACATATAAATATTTCACAGTACCTACATTTTCAGATTGTAACTGCTTCTGGTAGTCTCCTTTTTCTCTCCTGGCTCTCTTCTCTTTTCCCTTTCCTTTCCTTCCAGATTTCTTTCTTTCTGACATTCTTTTTTTCTTCCCTCAAAATTAATTTTTCTATTTAATTCTACCTGTTTCCTCTGATAGTTAACTTGTTGGTTTGCTATTTAAACATTTCTCTGAGGTTGTCATCACTTTTATTTTCTTGGCTGATCATCTTGGAGTCATTCTATGTCAGGAGACAGTCTGAACTAGAAAGACTAGAACATTAGGGTGTGTTGAGTTGGGTTATATCTGCTGCCAAAAAAACAGGCTTTATGAAAACAAAACCAAAAGCTAGCAAAATAAAACAAAATAAAAGACTGTAAACAGCCAGGCTTAGTGAGCTACCTGCCTCTTTCTCTACCCGTGGTCATCTATTTTGTGCATGAGATTTGTTTGGGTTTTAGAAAGAATACCTCAGTTTACAACTTTCATAATCCTCATGGAATTAGTTTACAGTGAAATAAATCATACCAAGAGAGAGCTCCTAAGTCAAAGAGAATGATTTCTTTTGGCTTTCAGGAGCATTTGAATTTTGACAGCAGTTTGCTCCAAGTAAGTGCTCTTTTCAACAATGAAAGGTATAAAGAAACAAAACAGGTTTCTAGATATTGTTGGGTTTTGTTTTTAGCGTAGGGTTGAATGTTAAGGTTAGTTAAATACTTTTGTAAATAAACAAATTTTCTCAATTTTTATAATGCCTAGAAATTAATGATTACATGGTAAAATACTTGGACTGTGGGCATTATATTAGGCACTGAAGGACACTGCTCAATGGAGACAGACATAGTTTTCCTGTGACTCCACAAAGGATTTAGATTTTAAAATGCAATTGAGCTTAATGTTCCATTTAATCAGCATTCCATGGTATCATGTCAATCTACCATAAAAATTAGAGAAAGTTTCTACTGGCCAGGAATAAAAAAAAAAGAAAAGAAAAGAAAAAAAGAACATATTTAGAAACATAATTGCTCTATTGAGAAGTTTGTTAAGTGTATGAGGAAAAAAAACATTTTGTACATACGTGGCAAAGCTTCTTATATGAGGGCTCTCACATTCTGCTGGAGTGCATAGGCCAGTTATGATGAAGTTGTTTCAGACAAGAGTGAACACTTTATCTTTGGACAATAAGGATTTTTTTGTATTCTCTAGTTTTTCTAGGGACTGAGAGAAAAGGCTAGGACAAATCGAAGAAAGATAATATGATAATCAGAAAGCTGGTTCCCAATGTTTAGTGAATATTAGGTTAAACTTTGTCTCTTTTGACTCTTAAATGCATCTAGGACAGTTAAAGTGGTGATGGTGGTGGTGACAATTTTATGAGTATTTATTCAAAAGTCTCAGGTATGTAATATGAATAATTTCTGGAGGTCTAATGTACAACATGGTAAGTATAATGAGCAATATTGCATCATCACTTTAAACTTGCTAAGAGGACAGAATTTAAGTGTTCTCACAACACACACCCACAAAGCACAAAGAAAGGAAAAATAATGGTAACAATATGAGGCGATGGATATGTTAATTAGCTGAATTGTGGTGATCGTTTAAGTGTATTTATATATCAAAACATAAAGATGTACACCTGTAATATATATTTTTAATTTGTCTATTATGTATCAATAATGCTGAAAAAGGATGGCTATGAAAATACAAAATACTAAAAATAATAACAAGAAACTCATTACCAAACCCATGATCTCCTGGATTTTCTTCTACGTTATCTTCTAGAAGTTTTATAATTATGCATTTTACATTAAGATCTATGATCAACTTTGAATAAATTTTAATGAAAGATGAAAATAAAAGATGTGAGACGTGGTTCCACAGTGCAGCAGTTAGCATATCTGCTTTACACACAAAAGGTCCTGAGTTCGTGTCCAAGTGAAGCCATGGCCCATGGTCTACAGCCATGCTACCCTGAATAAGCCTGATGCCTGATCTTAGAAGCTAAGCAGGGTTGGGCCTGGTTAGTACTTAGATGGAAGAATACCTAGGAAGACTGGGTGTTGTAGGCATAAATAATAATAAATAAAATGAAAAGAAAAGATGTGAGGTTTTAAATAAAGAACAAATTCTTTAAAAAAGATATGGGGCTTTACACTGGTCTGTGGTCAATGCACCTCATCCTGAACTCCTACTGGTTTTGCCAGGCACAACAGGTTGCTGGGCTGTTCAGACAACCAATATTGCTACATTGCTTGTTTCCATGATGTGTGATGAAGTTCATCAGAGCTACATTGGCATTTTTGTAAGCATTTTATTTTTGTCATATTGTAGGCCAAGTAACAATTCAGAGCTTCAGATGGTCCCCTAGAGCCCATATTTTTGTCTCACCCGGGTGGTCATTCCATTGCCTTAGAATACCCATCTGGATTGGTGATACTCTGGAAATTTTTAAAAATTATTTTTTATTATGGCAAAAATGAATAACATAAAACTTACCATCTCAACCATTTCTAACTGTATAGTTCAGTAGTGTTAAGTACATTCACATGGTTGTGGACCAATCCCTAAAACTTTTCCATCTTGCAAAAATGAAACTCTATACCCATTAAACAACTCCCATTCTCCTTCTCCCAGCCCCTGGCAACCACCATTCTATTTTTTGTCTTTATGAATTTGGCAACTCTACATAACTCAAGTGAGTGGAATCAAACTGTATTTGCTTTTTTGTAACCGACTTATTACGCTCAGCATAATGCCCCTAAGGTTTATCCATATTGTAGTACATGTCCAAGTTTCTTTCCTTTTGAAGGCTGAATAATATTCTAATGTGTGTGTGTGTTGCTGCAGATTTGCAGTTCTGAAGTAAGGGTTATGAGATTCAGATAGTTGGAAAAAAATGTGAGGAGCCATATGCTACTGTGACATAGCTCTTTATTCCAGCAAGGGCATAGCCTGCCTCATAGGGCAGCGGCTCCTTTTGTACACAGGTTAAATAATAGTGGCACACTGCCAGATAGTGGAAGCTTACATTAGGGAAGAAGTGCTGAGTCACTTCTGCTTGGAAGTTAGCTGCTAAGGGTATAGGGAGGGAGCCCCTTTTTGTTTATCTATTCATACGTTGATGGGCACTTGAGTTTCTTCCATTTTCAACTCTGTGTTTCTTAGGATTCAACATAGTTTGGGTGGCAATGCTGTTCTACTAATATTTCTAAAACAATCTGTCCTAAAGCATCAGTTTTTTTTTATTATTATTATATGAGACATTTTTGCCCCCAAAGCACTTCACTGATATTAAGACAAAGTATCAACTGGAAATTAGGCAAAATATGGCTGCATATTCTTTCACTATCATGGGCATTTTCTCATGGGCCCACCTAAAAGAATTATCTGATTCTCTAAGGAAGTGCACTTTATTGGACATACTATTTGCCATTAATGAAAGCTCAGACTTTATAAAATGCTAATTTATAGATTTTTGTTCAGTAATAATGCAAGTGATTTCAATTTAATAGAAAAATGACCCTACAAGTTGTAGTACTTTTATTACTTTGAGTGACATTAACCAATGTTCTATCTTACCTAGAAACCTTAACTTGAACCTTCATTCTCCAGTGCATGTATGCATTCAGTCCTTCTTTGTGCCAGCTTCACCGTTCTGCTTGGTCTCTTATTAATGAATTAAATAAATCTTTGCCATACGCTCATGTTATGTTTGTATGTTAACCATATTTGTAACTTAAAAAAAATTATACTTTGAATTTCTTTCCTGCTAGAGCAGTCATTGTAAATGACCACATTGCTTTATTCAGTAAACTTTTTTGTTGACAAGTGTCAGCGCCAAGCTGATCAAGAAGGGAAAGTTTCAGTGGCGAGAAGATGCTTAGTTGAAAGAACACACGGGGGGCTGACATGAGAATGAAATGACAGGCATCAACTTTATTG
Source organism: Cynopterus sphinx (assembly GCA_030015415.1). Lineage (NCBI taxonomy): Eukaryota > Metazoa > Chordata > Mammalia > Chiroptera > Pteropodidae > Cynopterus > Cynopterus sphinx. Next base: position 83,486,856 of record CM057381.1, on the reverse strand, counting down.
CTGGGATCACTTCTGCGCTAGGGGACCGACCGCATGAGCTCCACATATGTCAGAGAACAATAGTGACATTCTGCCACACATGCGTGATACAATAAGCTGAATCATGCTTACATGAGCTGGGCGTAGGCACTCTACTACACTAATGTAACATTCTAAATCCAGGATCTTATTCCTAGCTGCGAACTTGGATCATAGCCAGACCGAAGAACAGTCAGGCCTGGAGCCCACATCAAACTATAAAGGGGTCAATTGTGTCAGAAGAATTAGCATGAGATCTATACTAGGATAAAGTAGAAAATGACTTTCTGCTAAATATAATACAAAATGACTTAAACAACAAAAAAAGATAGAAAACTGACCAGTAATGCAATAATAAATATAGCCTCTAAGTGTGTCCAAGCATTTAATTGAATACAAGACAAAGTAAACCTACCTGATGACACTTGGGCTGAGAACTACCGGGCTTCTGTCCATCACAACTCAGCTACGCAAGATGAGCCAAAAGGCTGAAGACACCTCAAGGTGTGTTTCCCAAAAGTCAGAAAGAAGGCTGGCTAAGCTTGCAGGTTTCAACAGAGATACTGAAAAATAAATAAGAGACTAAGTTTCCATAAAGTCAGCATTTTGTACGCACCTGCAGCCAAACCTCCCTGATTTGGAGGTGTGCCGCTGTTCTTGCAAGGAGTTTACTATGATTCTGCTTTGCCCTGGCAAAAGACAAATAATTATAGAAAGCAAGCCAGAGACACAGTTAGCCCCTGCTGATTCCTTTTTCTTTCTACGGAGGAGTGTGTGTGTGTGTGTGTGTGTGTGTGTGTGTGTGTGTGTGTGTGTGTGTTACTGCACCATGCAGCCACACAGCATGGAATTTTAAATGTTCTCAAAATCAAGTTATTTAACATTTAGTGAAGAGCAAGTGGCTCATTTTTAAAGTGTTTCCCTAAAGATCAGGGATTTATTCTCAAGGATAGAGGGACTTCCATTTTTAACATTTAGTATCTAGCATATATTAATAAATGGCTTATTAAATTCTTTAAATCTTGCTCCTTCTTTAGCCCCATATGGGAGAGAATACTAACATAAATGGTAATTTCTAGACAAAAATTAAAGGGAGATTAGAAAAGCAAATGATTTATTTTAATTAGTAAAAAGCCATAGTGAACTCTGTTAAAAGCCTCCCCTACAGTTCAATCATTGTCACATTGCAAACTCTACTTTGATAAAAAGAAAAACTTTAAACTATCGCCTTTCTCAATTTTCCTCATGTGTGTGTGGGAGTTCTCCTTTGAGAGATCATCTGTTTGAATTTGACTGTCAATTATTCAAATTATTCTAATTTAGTAACCCTTGGGCTAAATGGAAAGGGTTGGTGGTCTCACCCTGGGAATACAGAGATACCTTCCTGGAATTGTCTTTACCCTGTGGAGTCAACGGATGGCAGATGAAGAAACTTCTCTGATGAAGTTGATGAGGCTCTATTTCTAGGAAATCTTTCTCAGTTCTGGTTATATAACATTGCAAACCTCTGCTTTACACTCAATGCTTATGTTTAGTGTTCTGATTTTTTAAGCAAAATTAGTACACGATTTCTTTTTTAATAGTGGTCTTTTGAATTTTTACATGATGTACCATTTCAGGAATAACCACAAGTGATTCTGTAATTCTTCTAGACGTTTTGTTTTAAAACTGAAGAAACCAAGATGAGTTCAGCAATCCCCCTTTATTCACAGTTTTTCTTTCTGAGGTTTCAGTTAACTGTGATCAACAATGGTTTGAAAATATTAAGTGGAATATTCCAGAAATAAACAATGCATAAGTTTTAAATTGTGTGCCATTCTGAGTAGTGTGATGAAAGCTTGCACCATTCCACTCTATCCCACCCAGGACATGAATCATCCCTTTGTTCAGCATTTCCACACCATGTATGTTCCCTGCCAGTTAGTCACTTAGCTGTCTGGGTTATCAAACTGACCGTTACAGTATCATAGTGCTTGTGTTGAAGTAACCCTTATTTTACTTAATAATGGCCCCAAAGTGCAAAAGTAATGATGCTGGGAATTCAAGTGTGCAAAGAGAAGCTGTGAAGTTCTTCCTTTAAGTGAAAAGGTATGTATGCACAGGAGAAAAAGTAATATATGAGGGATTCAGTCCTACTTGCAGTTTCAAGCATCAACTGGGGATCTTGGATCATATTCCTTGTGAGTAAGGGGGGGCTACTCTATTGATAAATGTTTACTGAGTGTCAGTCGGGTATGAGCCTTATACCTGGCACTTCAACAAGTCTCTGAGTGGTCTGGATTTCTAAGTTGTTCCATTACCTGGTTTGGGAGTTAGATATTTCCCAAAAGAGGTCTTCATTGTTTCCTAAGTTTTAAAATTAAGTTCCCAGTTTTTAAAGACATTATCTATAAGACAAGCGTGAGTCTCCAGTAGTTTTTAATTAAGTATGTACTATGAGCTAGAAACGCTAGTGAGTCAAGTGTTTTACATGCATTTCTTCATCTTAATCCCCACACCAATCCACTGAATTGGAGGATGACTCTTATCAACCCCACTTTAGAGATGAGAACACCAAGTTTTAGTGAGAACGTGTCACTTTTTTCAAGTTGCATAGCATACATGGAATTCAATTTGAGTCCAGATCTCTGATTCTATAGTCTCTCTGCGACACTGTGTCCAGTTTGTTTTTTTTTTGATAGACATTTGTAATTTGTTTTTTGGTGAGATAATATTTCAGAAGTTACACAATTTTTGATCATACATTTTAAATGTTAGAAAACCAGGTCTGCATCACCAAGTGCTGACTGATTCAGTACTTAACATTTTACGCGTTTCTTTTGCAAGGTCTGGATTTCTAAATTATTTCATCAACTGATTATTTTGGTCAGACATGTTTCTAAAGGGAAGTCTAACAGTGAAACTTATTTTAAATTCCAATTATCCAGGATAATTTGTTTAAAGATGAGAACAGCTGGCAGTTTTAATACTCTTAAGTGTTGAAATATTGTGGAAAAGAGAAATCCCAAATTAGCTAGCTAACAAATGGCTTAGTGAATGAATCAGCAGGATTGTGTTCTCTATGGTTCTTTTTGGACGTTTTCTACGTGTTCCTACAACCTGGGTGTAGTGTGATGAGTTGTTCTGCTGAGAAACCAGAGTCGAAAGGATAAACAGAGTTGACAGATTAAACAGAGTAAACCCAGAATGTGGAAGGCTTGCATGTCAACCTTCTTTTGCAACCTTAACTCACATGCCTGACCTTTCGGGACTGCACCCAAAACTTTCCCGTGTGAACCGGTGGAAATGGCTTCCCAACACTGTGCAGCCAATTTATTTGATTTCTCATTGACTAGTGCAAGGTCCTAGGTAGGTGCCCCAGCAGACTGAAGCTGCTGCTGGGGATGCCCAGAAAGCTGGACATTCCTCAGTGAATGGACACATGCACAAATGTGCTGTGAAAAGAGAAAGCAAGGACACAGCACAGTGCTCATGCATGCACACATTCAGTTACCTAATGGAAAAGAAATGGATTTAATGTTGTTGATTATGGCCGACACCTCAAATTAAATGAAAAATCTCTCTAAATTTTTTTTCATTTTATATTTGTCAAGGGGTCTCCTTTGAGAAGCTTTAAAGGCATGCACAACTTCCATAAACTGGATCCATCGACACTATTAAATGAGCAAGTTGGGTTGAGGATGAGTAAGAAAGGGAATTTGAAAAAGAAGTTGAACGAATTGTGCAAAGAAAATGAATAATCGTGTCTGCCAATGGTAGGGTGACTCAACAGTGAGAATGACAAAAGGAGGACCGGTTCTAGAGCAGAGCTCCCTTTATTAACAGTGCTGTGTGGGTGCTCAAGAGACCTGGGCAGATTTCCTTGCTGAGAAGAGCTATTGTCTGGGAGTGAATGCCTAAAGTCCTTGTTGATGGAGCCCTGTGCTTTGAGCATGTTTGAGATGGTTCAGGAAAGTTGTAGAACTTGCTCATAATTAGTGTAGTAAAACAGCTGCATTTTGGAGCCTAGGTGGTGGCATCCTAGAGGTGAGCATAAGGGAGAACAGGGAGCTGGTGGTCAGTGACAGGGGCCTATGTGTCTGCAGGGCTGCACGGGAGATCTCAGGGCTAGCCCACAGTGACCCTAGCCTCTAACCACGGGACTCCAGTGTACACTTGTAACTTGAGCTCAGACAGATCTGTTGACCCCCAGGATAGTTACAGCTTGAGTTAATAACACATAATTCAGCCCCTCACTGAGGTTTTCCTAGAAATCCAACCATGAACTCTATGTGGATTCAGTCCAGAATCTCCCTATCTGAGAGAGCAAAATTGCATCTTGTGGTATTTGTTTATTTGCAACAGTTAAATGAAGCCTCAATCACCAGTGATTCTACTTTCTTTTTCTTTTTCTTTTTCTTTTTCTTTTTCTTTTTCTTTTTCTTTTTCTTTTTCTTTTTCTTGTTCTTGTCCTGTATACCCCACTGTTCTTCTTAGCGTGCTGTTGGAGATATAGTAGTGACATTCTCCCACATTTAGGATTCTTAGCAGTAGGTTCTTCCCTGGTGGTGTATAGGAGAGAATCCGGATTCCTGTCGCAAGGAGACAGAGGAACATCTGAGATACACTGAAACATAAAATCAAAGTTTAGAAGAAAAAGATAGAAGAGTAAGTTAAAATTTGGCTGATTCAAACTCCTTTCTCTTCTTTAGGGTTACACTTTTTTAAAATACTGTCACCTATGTTCCAAACCCCTCCTTTTTTGGCATCAGCTTGTTCTCTATGAGTCTCTTTCATTTTGTTTATTAATTTTTTTTTTTTAGATTTCACATATAAGTGGAATCATATAGTATTTGTCTTTCTTTGATTGACTTATTTCATTGAGAATAATACCTTCTAAGTCCATCCATGTTGTCTCAAATAGCAAGATTTCATTCTTTTTTTATGGCTCAGTAATATTTTATAACATATGTATCATTTATCTGTCAATGGACACATAGGTTGCATCCATACCCTTGCTACTGTAAATAATGCTGCAATGAACATAGGGCTGCATATCTATTTTTTAATTAGTGTTTTTGTTGTCTTTGTATAAATAGTCAGAAGTGGAATTTTGCGTCATATAGCAACTCTATAATTAAAATTTTGAAGAATCTCCATATTGTTTTCTATAGTGGATACACCAATTTGCAATCTCACCAACAGTGTACAAGGGTTCCTTTTTCTCCACAATTTTGCCAACACTTGTTATTTATTCATTATTTATTTATTTGTTTGTTTGTTTATTTATTTATTTTTTTATGACAGCTATTCTGACTTGTGTAAGGTGGTTTTTTATTGTAATTTTGATTTGCATTTTCCTGATGATTAGTGATGTTGAACATTTTTTCTATCTGTTGGTCATTTTCAAGTCCTTTTTTAGAAATGCTTATTCAGGTTCTCTGTCTATTTTTTAATTAGGTTGTTTGTTTGTTTTGTTTGCTAGTTTGTTTGCTGTTAAGTTACGTGAATTTTATATATATTTTGGACATAACCTTTTATCAGAATTGTCATTTGAGAGTATCTTCTCCCATTTGGTAGGTTTTTTTTTTTTTTTTTTTTTTGTTAATAGTTTAGGTGAGCATACTCCTTTGACTTCATCCCCCGAGGAAGCATGAGACTTTAAAGGAGATATTTCTCTTCTTGGCACTAAAACCCAGAATATTGAGTGATGTGATTAAACAAAGCCCCTGGACTAAAGTAGATGTTCTCTTTTATCGAGTGAACAGAAATGGGAGGAGTGAGATGGGGGACCTGCTCACAGCATCTTTTAAAGGTAGTCTTAAAATTTTTTCTCTACGTTCTTATTCCCTTAATAATGTGCTTCACTCTTTGAATCTGAGCCTCCCTTTTCTACTTGAAGTTGTCATTTCCTTCTGCCTAGATGATAGCCTTAGAGAAGTCCTCCTGCTAGACAAGAATGGATTTCACATTATGAAAGAAGCAAGGAAAGGCACTCCAGAACACCGTAGAATGTCCAGGCCTATATTTATTTATCTTAGAGGTGGTGGCAGCTGAGGACGAAGGTTCAAAAGACACAAAGTTGTGCATGAATTATGATGTGATATGTTCAGCTTTTAGTCCACCACTGGGCAGACCTTCAAAGTTAGTTTTCAGTGGATTTTTCTCAGGGGGCCACACCATCATCTTCCAAATCTGAGTTTGAGGATGCTTCCCATCTTACATCACTCACAAATAACTGCCAGAGCAACAAGAAACAAAAACTATACAATTTACAGTTCACTCTCTTTGATGTAAGGTGAGATGGGGCTGCAAAACAAGGGCCTCTGGGTAAATGTAGTTGGAGTGCCACAGAAAGCAAATTCTTTATTTCCTTGAGAAGAGAGCAAACTGCACTAACAAATTAAAAATATTAGAAAGCCTTTACTTAGAGAAATTGAGCTTGATTTGGGTCAAGGTGGGGGAGGGGAAGTGGAAAGAAACCAAACGGCTGTGCCAAGGATTTGCTGAACATGGTTTTTTTTTTTTTTTAATGCTGACGAGCATTAAATTAAATAACAACTGAAGATTACACAAGAGTAAACACTGCTGCTAATGTTTGACTAATAGCTAACTGAGGGCTCTAAGGAACTTCAGTTAATTTACAGATCATGCCAATAACAGCCCCAGGGGACTGGGGCTGCTGAAGGTGGGGGAGACATTTTTATAGCCAGAAGCCACGTTTTTAAATTTAGAAAAAGAAAACTAAAGCTGAAGGAACTGCTTTAGAAACTTCAGAGAAGGAGAGAGAGAGGGAGAGAGAGGGAGAAAGAGAAATTATGTGTCTGTGCCTGCTGGGCATGGGGCGAAAAAAAGGGACACGTAGCTTAAATAACTCTTCTAGCAGACGAAAGTGTGCTAGGATCAAAGAGTTAACTGTTCCCGTGGGACAGGATTCTTAATAAATTCTAGACTGTGCCAAGGGTTCCAACTACCCCAAATAAAAGAGTGTAAATTCCCTTTGTGATCTAATAAGACTGATTTAACTTTGCAACATTTAGCTTCAAGTTAAAATTTAAATGTAGTCATACAGCAAATGATTTTGGAGTTACAGTCTCTCTTCAATACAACTCTTTTAATATGTTTTCAATTCTTTTAAAATGAATGTGTCATTTGTTTAGCACCATCGCAGTTGATATCCCTTTATTGGGGTTTTATTATGTACTTTGATTTTTTTAGGGCATTGGGGATAACCATAATTGCTGAATAATTCAATGGACTGAAATGGGTGAATTCAGCAGTTTTTACGGCACTTTCTACATAATATCTAAAATCTTTTTTCTCTCCCATCACAGTATGTTTATGAAAGCAAAGCATTTAACACTCATATTTCCTGGACTTGAATGATTTTATTAATAAGGCATAAAACATTTGCAATTTTTCTCTTTTTACATTAGCAGGTTATTATGAAGGAGATAGCACTGTTTAGCGTATGAGGAAGTAGATCCTGTCTGCTGCTTGGCAACTCTCAGAGGATACCCAAGGAAACCAGTCTCTCCAAAGACCCTTCTTTCTTCTCAAATTTCTTTATTTTCTCCAGCAAAGGCAAAAATATCTGCCATGCTAGGCTTCTCATTAGTTTACTCTTAGACTCTTAAAAACAAACAGTGGTATAGTCTGGATACCACATTTCTTATTTGCCTTGGATTATCAGGCTCGAGAAATAGAGTGGGTGGGTATGTTCCAGTGCTATTAAATCTTGTGCTAACTTTACTGATACTGGCCCTTTGACTCAGGCAGCCTAGTCTGCCTTCTAACATTCTCTAGGGACCCTCCCAGCATGTCAGAAACCAAATACTCTGTCTGCTGGGACAGCTCTGAACTTGCGTTTTGCTGGAGAAGCTAGAAGAGAAAAACCATGCTGTTTCATCTTTTCCACACTGTCAGTTGACTCACTTTGCAACTTTTTTTCGCCTGATCCAAAACTTGATAGCTGACCTGACTAATGTCATTAGCTGCATAGAGCTCTTTTGAATCATTGAAAATCACTTGGCAGTTTTCAGTTCTTGCCATTTATGAGTGTACTTAAATATTCTGATGAGCAATTTTCAAAAATATATAGGCTCTAGATATGGAGGTGTGCTGAACCATAGCAAAACTGAAAGTAGTGCTTCAGAGCATCTGAAATTAGTAAACATTAATTTGGTACCCCTTATCCTCAATACCTGGTGTCAAAAACAAAGACTAGGGTCACCCATATCTACTGAGTCAGCTTGTTAAAGAAAAATTAAGAATGTCTAAAGGGCATTGGGCTTTCGTGTATGGAGATGTTTTGAAATTCAAACAACTCACTGTAATTCATAAAAAAGTGTCAGGAACTGACAATTGCAGATATTGTTACACTGAATGAACAAATACCTTATTGTGATGTGGCATTTCCCTTCCTGTCTTTAACAAAAAACATAATGTTAAGCTGCATTTATCTGACTCTGTTCTTCTACTTTAACCCAAAAAATAAAATTATTTAATTTCTCAAAGTTTAGAATCACAAAGTTAGAGAATGGTGAATGGTATAATAATAACAGTACTAGCTAAAATTTATTGTATATCTACTATATGCTTCCTCTAAGTAGCAACTCTCCCACTGCAAAGTTTAGAAAGTGAGACACAAAGACATAAGTCAGGTGTTCAAGGTCATGGATGGAAGAGGCTGGATTCAGCCATGCTGTCGTCATCCAGTGTTGGGCTCCTTTATCATTCTGCATTCCCAGGCATCCAAATGCATATGCTCACCATTTTGGTTCCACTGGAGACTATCATCTAACAGATCTTGGCATGTCACACACTTTACACTGGAGCAGGAGAAGAGGGATTGGATTTCTTGAAGCAAATTTGAAATCCATTCTCCATTATTCCCAAAAAAAACCTATTTCTCTCCACAATTTAGAGCACACGTTTCATTTTTTTTTAAGAGTGAAAAATGTATTGGAAAAGAATGATAGCCACCCTTAATTTACTACATGTCAAAGATTATCCAAAGTACTTTACATTCATTACTTTATTCCTACAACACTGTAAGACAGATAGTAATTTTAGCTCCATTTTACAGATAGGTAAACTGAAACACAGTTAGGTCATGCCATTTGCTTAAAGTCACCTAGGTAGGGGATGTAGAGATGGCCTCACACCTAAGCAATCCAGTCCCATGGTTCATGGTCTTAACACTACTCTTGCTCTCTCTCCAATGAGTTGAAGACTAGCTAGGCGATTTGAGGTCTAGCAATGAAATGATTTCAGGTAATTTAGGCTGAGTTCTATCACAGCTGACTGTAGAACTGGCCATGTCATCACTAAGGGGAACAGCACTTTCTGTGTTCCTACTACTGATATAGGAGCTCATTCCAGAAAGAAAGACTGGGAGAATCTACAGAGGCCTGACTTGTTCTCCCAGAAACTCACACTGGGTAATGATTTCCAACTCATACTTTTCTTCTCTATGCCTTGTTTCTCCTGCCTTAGAATAGGGGCCTAACAACAATATCCACTTTTATCTGTGCTGTTTTCCAGTTTAGAAACCAATATCTCACACATTTCCTCATGTGATGTGAGCCTCACTGTGGTTCTATAAGGTGTCATTATGCAGCTAGAGTCTTCAGGAATCTGTGGCTCAGAGATGCCTAAGGCTACAAAGCTATTCAAAAAGGTCTAGACATAAAACCTGGCTTTTTGATTTTAAGCCAAAACATGTTTAAACCATATCTCTAAATTCTTTCTGCAGTAGAAATAATCTCTTACGGCAAGCTTCCCTGTCATGTGATAGTATCAGTGGGAGATCTCAAAGCATTCCACAAAACCCTCTTCTTGTTCCTTATACCAAGTCTCTGTGAAGTGGTCCAATCGGCTACCTGAACTGGCTGAAGCCCCTCCATATGCTGCTCACACTGTATTTTGTGCTCGAATCCATTTGCTGTGATAGACATCTTATCTCAGTAGATGAAGATAGAACTAGTTACGTTTAAGAACACAGGTTGGAGCCAGAGCCCACAGACAGGGCAGTAGGAACACTAATCACATAGAGGAGGGAAGTGTGTTCAGAATTTGCTGGACTTGGTTTCCACCCTAATGATTGTAGAGAAATTTTGCTTTATCTTAAAGAGAAGAAATGAACAGACCTGTTGGAAGTGACTGGGGGCAAGTCCAGCATACCCTCCTCCACTCCTGTAGCTAGCCTATTTAGTCACTGCAGTTTGCAGCTCCCCTGGTCTAACTGAACTGGAGGCTGAACACTGGAACCACAACTCAGAATTGCAGGACAGTCCAGGCAGTTTCCACACATCTGAATCTGTACCTGGAAGAAGGCTCATACAACATATTATCAGATAATATGACTGACTGGCTTATAAAGTGATCCTAAGAGAGGCTAAAGACCTCTGTTTTAACCAGATGGAGGGAAGGTGTGAGGGGAGGAAAAGAGATGAAACTAGAGAGAAAAAGGCAAAAAGCCATGTAAAAGAAAAACCCACAAAGCCCCTTTTCTAAGAAGCCTTTAAACGAGTTGACCAGCAAAGCACTAGCAGACACATATGGGCAGGTTAATGTCCCTTAAATCGAGCAGGCAGTAACAACAGGGACAAGCAAATAGAAAGTTACAGCCGGTGAGGAAGCGTGGGCAGAACCATACCATTACATACAACTACTCTAGATATAGGACCAGTGAAGCAGACTTCGCTACTTATAAAGCATTCTCCCTCTGGGACACTTCCCTGAAGGACTAGGAAGGCTTTACAATAAAATCAAGCATTATCTCTACTGGGTTCTAGAGGCCAGGCCAGAATCTGCTTGCCTGATTATTGCCTGCAGCTGGAATGGTTTTGTTCCCCAGGGACCTCACTATCACAAGTTTCTGAACGGAACAATAGCTGCCAACTGCTTGCCTGCCTGTTGCCCTGTGCTTTCTTTTTCTAAAGCCAAAGAGTACCAGCTTCTATTTCACTAGTTTCTATTTCTGTGAAAAACATTTCAGAACTGCTTTCCTCATCATTCCCACTAAAAATCAACCTTCCCTTCCATTGCACTGGAAGGGCTGACCCACATTCACCCCATCTGTTTCCACCAGGAGGGTTGCTACCATCAGGTGACATTCGGCCCCAGCCAGCACATGTTTTCAAATGACTGTGCAGTACCTATGTTTATAAAAACAAATGGATCTAGATGAGGTCCCAGCAGGCCATGGTGATACTCCCAAGCTTTCTGTTCCGGTGGAGCTGAGCTTTGACTTTCCGCCCTGTCAGAAACCTGCACACCCTCATTCATGCCATTACTTCAGTTTTCAGAATGCTTTTTGGTGCTCCTAGACATGAAATGTACGTTCAGAGCTCAACCTTTGGGGTCATAACTTGGCTTGAATTCTGATGCAGTCACTTATTGATTGGGTGCCCCAAGAGTAAGTTTTTTTTTTTTACCTCTATGCCTCAGATTCTCCATCTACACAATGGGGAAGCAGTGACATCTGTCTGTATAAGGTTCTTGCAAGAATTGAATGAGATAATGAATGTGAAACACTTAGCACAATGTTTGGTATAGGAACAAATGTTACTTCAATAAAAGTCTTCTTATTTACTATAATCTCTTTGTTTTCTCCAAAAAGTCCCTAATCTTTTCACATATTTATTTATATGGGAAGGTATGATGGCTTGGAGAACAGGGAGAGAGAAGCCAGGATGAAGCAGATATACATTTCACTCTATTACAACCATTCCTCACTCAGCAGCCACCAGTCCACTTGTTCTGACTCCTCCACATAGGCCTGTCCTAAACTGGAACCAGGGATAGGGTAGAGTACTGGGAGGCCACAGAAGTGTCATGGGAGAGGACTTCTTTGTTCATCGCAATCTAAACTTTGCATCTCCAGCGTGGCACTTTGCACATAGAAGATGGTCGGGGAATGGCAGGTCGTGCCCAATGCATCACTGGAATCCTACGACACTGAACAAGAGCCTTTTTCTGCCTTCCTGTCTTACTGGTCAAAATTTAAAATCCAGGGCTCAGTGAAGTACCTGAAGGGAGGCTGGTGATGAACATGTTCAACTGCCTTTGGTAGGCACTGTGAGTCAGCAGATCCACGAGCAGAGAGGCAGAACTGGGGATGGATGCAGTTTGAACACTGTTTAAATCCATGATTCTCAAACCAGGAGTCCTCCTGGCACCAAAGCTGGGTGAAGTGAACTAAGTGAAATGGCAGGAGCCTTTCTAAAGAAAAGACCAAGTTAACAAATAGAAGGTTCTCCATTTCAACTTCTCGCACTTTTTTTTTTTTAAAAACCTGCAGTGTCCCTTTCTGTATATACTAAATAAATGTGAAGTATATAAAGAATTAACTAGGGCATATTAAAAGAAAAAAATGATGAAATAAACGAGGCAACTATTTTGTGTGTGGCATACAATTCAGATATTTCATGCTCAAGGTGCAGCAACCCTCAGTGGTCAACTCCAGACTTGGGTAGATGAGGAAGCCCATGTGCCAGTGGGTTGGTATTTAATCCTACTAAATGCCCTATTCTCCTACTGTTTTTGTACTTCACCTTTCTCCTGGGTAAGAATTAATATAAGCTACAGATATTCTTCCAGGGCTAGGATATTGAGAGGCTTTTACAAATATGAAATGCTGTACATAGACACAACAAGCAACCAGAGAGGTTATCTACATCAAGTGAGATTCAGTTTTTCTTAAACACTGCAGTCTTTCAGTTTTCCAACAGTTCCAGGGCAGACCCAAGTTTCGAGGTGTATCTTTTTAATGTGGCAGGCCTCCAGGGTAGATACAGTTAGGCAATTTATCCTGTTTTATGCCCTGTATTCATAGACAACACTCCAATGGGGTAATGTAAAACCTCAGATAGGTTTTTTTTTTTACAATAGCATTTGAGTGAAACAGGAAAACAGTCCCTGCCCTGTGTATAGAACTAGGGAAAGAAGTATCACAGGAAAAAATAGACTTTAAGTGACAAAAATGAAAAACCTTCTAACTACTCCAGACAATATGTTTAAAGGTGCATTTCCTTGGCAATTTATAATCCTCTGAAATTGGTACTCAGACTTCAGATGTCCCCGAGGTGTTTATGCTGCCTTTTGACTCAGTAAGAACCATCACTTCCCAGACCTTTCAGCTCTCACCAGCAGACCACACGCTCATGCCATTCAGCAATCAGATGACAGACAGAAAAGAAAGGTTCAAAGAAAATTGTTTCTCAGAACTTGCTGGCTCATCTACCATCCAGTATGTTACTCACCCTGTAAATATATAAAACTTGTAAAAATATATTGGCACTGCAATGCTTGTGCACACACACACACGCACACGCACATGCACACGCAAAACTGGGACTCTGAGCCATGAGGCCCACTCTTCCCCGGGGCCCCTCTGCCTCATCAGGCGTGTCTGGGCCTGTCTGCCCAGTTGAAGTCAGGCTGAGTTTCAGGGGAGGCATTTGCCTGTGACTGGAGCTGCAGTTCAGGTTTGCTGACGACATGGAGACTGATCTGTTGGCTGTCAACAGAGAAAGGTGGCTTTTAAATGAAAAGCAAAGGACACTGTACTTGTTGCTAAACGGCCAGCTTTGGTTTCAATTGGAAGCTTGAGAAATAAAAATAGTGTATATAGGGAAAGAAAACACATCAGAGATTGCCAGGGGTTGAGGGTAAGAGGAAGGAAATTGACTACAAAAGGACACAGATAACTTCTCAGAGTGTTAGGAACATTGTTTTGATTGTGGTGGTGTTACTTGACTGTGTATCTTTGTCCAAATTCATAGAACTGTGTCCTAAAAAGAAGAAATTCTACTATATATCAATTATAACTCAATATACATGATTTTTTTTAAATTTTATTTTTCAATTAGGGTTGACATTCAATATTATTTTATATTACTTTCAGGTATACAGCGTAGTGGTTAGACATTTATGTAACCCAGAAAGTGATCCCCCCCAGTTAGTCTAGTACCTACCTGGCACTGTACATAGTTATTACAATATTATTGCCTATATTCCCTAAGCTATACTTCACATCCCCATGACTGTTTTGAAACTACCAATTTGTACTTTATAATCCCTTTGCCGCTTTTTACCCAGCAACCCCAGTCCCCTTACTTCTTGCAAGCATCAGTTTGTTTTCTGTATCTGAGTCTTTTCTGTTTTGTTTGTTCATTTCTTTTGTTCTTTAGATTCTCTATATAAATGAGATCATATAGAATTTGTCTTTCTCTTTCTGACTTATTTCACTTACCAAACCTTCTAGGCCCATTCATTTCATTACAAATAGTAAGACTTCATTTTTTATGGCTGAGTAATATTCCATTGTATATATGACCACATCTTCTTTATCCAATTGTCTATTGATCGGCACTCAGATTGCTTCCATATCTTGTAAATAATTATTGTAAATAATGCTGCAATGAACATAGGGGTACATATGTCTTTTTGAATTAGCATTTTGGATTTCTTTGCATAAATATCCAGAGGTGGAATTGCTGGGTCATAAGGTGATTCTATTTTTAATTTTTTGAGGAACCTCTGTAATTTTTCCCATAGTCGCTACACCAATTTGCATTCCCACCAAAAGTGCACAAGAGTTCTATTTTCTCCACATTCTTGCCAACACTTGTTTTTTGATTTATTGATGATAGCCATTCTGACTGGTATGAGGTGCTATCTCATTGTGGTTTTAATTTGCATTTTTTGATAATTAACAATGTTGAGCATCTTTTCATATGTATATTGGCCATCTATATGTCCTCTTTAGAGAAATGTCTATTTTAAAACTACTGTAGTTTTGGAGGTCACTTAAAACCAAAGAGCATTTTGAGTCACTAGTGCCTCTTTAAAATGGTTTTGGATTTAATTTTTTATTCAATTAGAAAAATCTTTCATAGCAAATGTTTACTCTTTAAGAGTCATATAGAAGAAAAAAATCTGTGTTTCCCAGAGTTGTTTGTACTTTTTATTTGGTCATTTTATATACTTAATTAATTAATTAATTTTTTTTTAAAGAAGTCTAGCTTATAAAGCAAAAAACAACTGTGAAAATTGGTTTTGAGATCCCAAAGTTATGGATGTGGAGAGAATTTAGTATTTCTAAAGGATAATCTATTTAGAAAACCTAAGAAATCAGCTATTAGAACTAATAGTTCATTATGATATCTGAATAAAAAATATACAAAATATCCATAGTTAGATAATAATTGTAATGAAGAAAAAGAACTCTTTACAAAGGGGGAAAAAAACAAAGCAAATCAAACCAAAAAGGAACAGCAGCAAAACATTGAGATAAGGTTGAGAAAAATGTATAGGGCCTCTATGAAATTAGGTATAAAACTTTAGTTAATAATATAAAAGCAGACTTGAATAAATTGAGATATATTCCATGGTATTGTCAGATGTTGCTTTTCCTCAAATTATTTGTTAGTCCCAAGACTAGACAGAAAGAAGAGACTACCAAGTCCCCAGTCATTTCAAAACAGTAAAGGAAATGAAATATTAGTCAATGGTTTATTTTTGAGGTGAGGTGGGGTACCCATCCCATATTCTTAAATAAGTTCTGGATGAATTAAATAAATTAAAAAAATAAAAAAAACAAAGGAAAAGGAGAAATTATTGTAAATATTCATCAATTCCCACTGTGTAGAAACACTTTTTAAACAAAAAGTTATAGGAAAAATCTATAAAACATGAGATAGATATTTTTTGTATATAGAAAGCTTAAATAAATCAAAATTCATGATAAAAAAGTATAAATCAAAGAATAACCTGAAAAAATGGCAAAATGTGACTAAGGTTAACATAGTTTTTATATGAAGAGCTTCTAGAAATCAATAATTAGAAGATAAATATCCCAAACAGAAAATTTGTCAGTGTTCCCAAAAAGAAGTTTTTATAAGCAGAAAGTAGACAATAACTTATGAAAACATTTCAAGCTTACTATTCATTTAAAAATAATTAAGGGAAATCACTAGTTTCTGTCTATCAAATTGGCAAATGTTTTAAACAAGCAAAACAAATAATTACATAATTGGAAATGTTTAAGAAAAAAACTATCATACACTTCTGGGAGACATATAAAGATTTTTTCAAATTTTCTGGTTGAAAATGTGACAATATGCATCCAAAGATTTAAAGCTGTGGATAATATTTGTTTCGACCTAATAATTCCTCTTCTAAGAATCTATCCTTAGAAAAATTTTTAAAGAAATATAAAGATTTAGGTATAAGGGTATTTTATTTATACCAGGGAAAAATACTAAAAATGGGTTTAATTAATTATAGTATATCAGTAGGCACTGAAAATTACATTCTCAAAAATATTTAAGGCTTTAGAAAAATGTAAAAAATTTTGTGTTGTGAAGAAATGAGATGCAAAGCTGTATGTAAAAGCTTCTACATTTTGTAAAAAAAAGGTGTTTTTGGTTACATATGTATATACATTTACATACATATGAACACACAGAAAAAAGACTGGAAGGATTTGCATGAACGAAGTGCTAATAGTAATTCTAGGATAATGGAAGGTTTTTCAGTTATCTTTGTTTTAGTATTTCTCCAGATTATCTGCAAAAAGAATGTATCAACTTAATGATTAAAAGCATAAATATTATATATTTTTTTAATTTTCTTTGCTATCAAGGGCTCCCCCTGCTGCTCACCAAAAAAAATTATGGAGGATTGGCCTTCTTATTTATTTCTGATTTTCCTCATGTAAGAAGATCCCTTCTTCATCTTGACGATCACTCTACTTCTCATTACCTTAGGAGCAAACTCTCCTAATTTGAATACTTGAAATGATATGACAAGTTCTAGGCTTTTTAAAAAATTGAAATGTAATTTACCTACATTAGTCACTCATTTAAAGTGTATGATTCAGGGTTTTTAGTTTATTCACAAAATTGTACCACTGTCACTAAATCCAGAACATTTCCATCACTCCAAAAAGAAACCTCATAACTATTAGCAGTCACATCCATCACTCCTTTCCCAGTCCCTGGTAACCTCTAGCTACTTTCTGTGTCTATAAATTTGCCTATTTTAGATATTTCATATAAATGAAATCATACCAAATTTGGTCTTTTATGTCTGGCTTCTTTCATTAGCACAATGTTTGCGAGGTTCATTCATGTTTTAGCATGTATCAAAACTTCATTTCTTTTATGATTGAATAACATTCCATTATTTGAATTTTTCACATTTTGTTTATTCATTAATATAAATTTTTTCCCCCACTTTTTGGCTATCATTGTTAATGCTGCTATGAATATTTACATGTAAATTTTTGTGGAGATGTATTTTCAATTCTCTTGGACATATAATTAGAAGTTGAATTGTTGAGTCATGTTATAAATCTATATTTAACTTTTTGAGGAATTGCCAAACTCTTCTTCAAAATGACTCTATAATTTTACATTGTCATTAACATTGTATGAAGTTTCCAATATCTACTTATTCTCACCAATAAGTATATACTATATTTCTGATTAAAGCCATCCTAGTGGGTGTGAGGTATCATCTCATTATAGTTTTGATGTGCATTTTTCTAATTACTAATGATACTGAGTATCTTTTCATGTGCTTTCTGACTATTTGCATATCTTCTTTGGAAAAATGTCTATTCAAATTCTCTGAATGTTTTTTAATTGGGTGATTTGTTGGGTTGTAATAATTTTTATATATTTTGGATTCTAGACCCTTATTAAATATGATTTGCAAATATTTTCTTCGATTCTATGGTCTGACTTTTGACTTTGTTAATGGTGTCTTTTGAAATACAAAAGTTCCTAATTTTAATGAAGTTCAATTTATCTACTTTTTTGTTTGTTACTTGCACGTTTTGGTGTCATGTTTTAAAAACCATTGCCTAATTCAAGGATTTTATAGCTATGATTTCTTCTAAGAGTTTTATAGTTCTAGTGTTACCATTTAGGTCTTTGATAATTATTATGTTAATTTTTATATATATATAGTGAGTTAGAGGTTCAAATTTATTGTTTTGCTCATGGATATCTAGTTGTTTCAGCACCATTTGTTTAAAAGACTGTTTACCTCATTGAATTCTCTTGATATTGATATCCTTATCAAAAATCAGTTGACCATAAATGTATAGGTTTATTTCTAGACTCTATCCCTTTCCATTGATCTATATTACTATTCTTATGCCTACCACACAGTCTTGATTGCAGTGGCTTTGTGCTGTAGCTTTCAAAATTGGGAAGTATGAATCTTCCAACTTTCTTCTTGTTTGGATTATTTTGGTTATTCTGAGTCTCTTGAATTTCCCTATGAACTTTAGAATTAGGTTGCCAACATTTTGCAAAAAATGATGTAGCTGAAATTTTGATAGAGACAGCATGGAATCTATAGATTAATTCAAGAAGTATTGCTATATTACTAGTTTTTAATTTTCCAATTTATGAACACTGTTGTCTTTTCAGTTATTATCTTCTCTTTTTCTTTCAGTGATGTTTTATATTTTTTCAGTGTATAGGTCTTACACGTATTTTGTTAAATTTGTTCCTAGGTATTTATTCTTTTTAATGTTGTAAATAAAAATTTCTTAATATTTCTATATTGATCTTAAACCTTGCAAACTTTCTGAATTGGTTATTAGCTCCAATAGATATTTGTGGATTCCTTAAAATTTTCTGTTTACAAGATTATGTCATCATCAAATAGAGATAGATTTATGTCTTCCTTTCCAATCTGAATGCCTTTTCTTTCTTTTTCTTCACTAATTGTCCTGGATAGAATCTCTAGTACATATTGAGTAGAAGTAGCTAGAAAGAATATCTTTTTTCCTGGTCTTAAGAAAGTATTCAGGATTTTAGCACTAAGTATGATGTTAGCTCTGGGTTTTTTTAGATGCTGTTTATCTGGTTTAGGAGTTTCTTTTCATTCCAGTTTATGAGTGCTTTAACATGATAGCATTTTTATCATAAATTTGGTCAAATGCTTTTTAGGATTATTAAGATTATCCTGTGATTTTTGTTATTTTTTTTTCTATTAATACGGTGTATGACATTGATTAATTTTGGCATGTTGAAGTAACCTTGCATTTCAGGGACAAATTCCTGCTTATAATTTTGTATAATTTTCCTCTCCTTTTCTTTTTATGTTGCTGAATAAACCGTGTTAGCGTTATGTTAAGAATTTTTGCATATACATTTATAAGGGATATTGGTCTGTAGTTTTCTTGTAATGTCTTTGTCTGGTTTGGTATCAGGACAACACTGATCTCAGAATAAATTGGAAAATATTATATCCTATGGTGTTGATTATTCTTTAAACATTTGCTAGCCATCTGGTCTGGCTTTTTCTTTTGTGGGAAGTTTTATCATTACTGAATCAATCTCTTTACTTGTATAGATAGATTTATGTTTTCTATTTTGTCTTGAGATAGTTTCAGTAGTTGGTGTTTTCCTAGGAATTTGTTTGTTTCATCTATATTGTATAATATGTTGGTATATGTTTATTAAAATAATTCCTTTAATTCTTTCTATTTTCTATTTAAATAAATATTCTTTATTTTATTTCTGTAAGGTTAATGGCAATGTCTCCTTTTTCATTTCTGATTAGTTGTTGAAGTATTCTTTCTTTTTTTTGTAACAAGTCTAAAAAAGTTTGTCAAGTTTGTTAATCTTTTCAAAGGACCAACTTTTAGTTTTATTGATTTTATATTTTATTTATTTTCTTCTTTTGGGAGGTTATTTTTGCTCTTATTTTTATGATTGCTTTAAGTATTAGATTAGTTTATTTTTTGAGATCTTTTCTCTTTTTTATAAAAATATTTGCCGCAATAAGTGTACTTCTTACTATTGCTTTATTTAGTTGCATCACATAAGTTTTGATATATCTTTTTATGTCAAAGTATTTTCTAATTCCTCCTGTCATTTCTTCCTTGACTTACTTATTACTTAAGAACATGTTGCTTAATTTCTATATATCTGTGAATTCCCCAAATTTCTTTTGGTAATTGATTTCTAATTTCATTCCAATTTGATTGAAGAACATACTTGGCATAATTTAAAAAAATTTTAAATTTATTAAGACTTGTTTCATGGTCTAACATATTTTAAATATTGGAAAATCTTTCATGTGCACTTGAGAAGAAAATGTATTTTGGTTCCAGTCAAGATGATGAAGTAGGTAAATACTGTGCTTTTCTTTTTTCATGACTGCATTAAACTTGCAACTAAATAATAAAATAATCAACTAGGAGAATGATCTAAACACTAACTGTACAAAATTCCTATAAATAAAGATATTAAAGAAGAGGCCACATTAAAACTGGTAGGCAGGGCAGAAATACAAAAGGAGCTGACCTTGCAGCCATGTGTGGCGGCTGATCATTGGGAGGGATATCTCAGCTGTAGATATTCCCCCAGAGGATCAAGGGCCCCCAGTTCCATAGCAGGGCTTGTATGTCTTTATCCATACCAAGCCCTAGGCCAGGGTTCCAGTGCTGGGAAAAGGAAATCCCACAAAATTTGGCTGTCATAATCAGAAAAGATTTTGACATCTTGGGGAGGTGGAAGGCTGCTAGAAACCCAGATGTCCCTTTAAAGGGCCTGCACGCAGACTCACTCATTCACTTGCAGGCACTCACCCTGGGCTCCAGTGGAGGGACAGCAGCTCAGGAGGCACTGGAGACAGACAGGTTAAAAACTGAGTAGTGTGGCTGGAAAGACAGGCAACATTATCCTTGTGTTGAGCCCTCCTCAGTGCAGCCTACAGGCAGGTGCTGTCTTGCCAGTGTTGAGCCCTCCCTTGACACAACCAAATCTGAAGCTGCATTGGCCTGGTGAACTTTATTTGCTCCACTCTGGTGACTCCTCATGATCTCATTCCACCCACTGACTCATTGCCAGAGGTATTTCCTGACTGGGCATCCAGCCCTATCCCCAGGATCTCAATTAGAGACTCCTTCTACATCAGTCAACAGGCCTAGATTGGTGCACCTCTGGAGACACCTTCAGTAGTGGGCAATCCATCCCTGCTTGAACTGAAGTATTTCTTAAATAAATCTGTGGGTCTGCAGGTGAGAGGCAGTGTGATCTGAGACTTTTTCAGGTGGCCACAGGCTCAGCATTGACAGCATATCTGAATCTGCACTAACCTAGGGAACATGACTTGCCCACCCTGGTGACTCCCTAAGACCTAACCTCATCCAACTGGCATACCACCTGAGGTTAGCTGCTAGCCTTAAAGGTAGCCAGCAGTAAGCCTCAGGACTTGGAGTGCCCTGGACATTTTGCTAAGGTGCTCCAGAGCTAGTACTGGTGATAGCCAGCCTTGGTTTGCAGTGTGACCTTTTCCATGTGGTTCCAGGTTCATAAAAAGCAGTGACAAATCATGAATAGATTTGTAGCTCCTTCCAGGCTCTGGGCTGATCACAGGCAGTGGCTAACCTTGGCCTGCACAGGAGCCCTTTCTAAGGGGCCCCAGAAGCAACATACATGAAAGCTGGTGTTAGACCACAAAAAGTACTATATGATTTGCCCCACAAGCAGCACACCCAAATCATGGTCTCAACAGGCACATGAGCCTGCTGGGTAAATCTCACTCTGTGGGGACAGACCCCACACAGCAGCTTATATGCTGAGAATGGACGATCCTCATAGCTAGTCATCCCTAGAGTCAATCTCACCCACTGAGATGCTAACACCAATCAAGGCTCAATTACAATAGGAGGGCACACAACCCACTCAAGGGACACTCCTGGAGCACCTGGTGCATGTGATCAGGGAGACTGCATCATTGGTCCACACAGGGCACCTACTACATAAGGCCACCTGAATAAGACTTGGAGATGTAACAGATCTGCCTAATACATATAAATAAGCACAGAGAGGCAACCAAAATGTAAAGAATCAATTTTCCCCAAATGAAAACAGTAGAAAACTCTAGAAAAAGAACAAAATGAAATGGAGGCAAGCAACCTATCAGATACAGAGTTCAAAACACTGGTTATAAGGATGCTCAATGAACTTAGGAGAAGAATAAATGATCTCAATGAGAACTTCAACAAAGAGATAATAAGTATAAGATACAAACAAACATAGAAACTACAAAAAAGAAGCAGTTGGTAGTGAGAAAAACAATAACTAAAATAAAGAATACATTAAAAGGAATTAATAGGAGGTTACATGGAGCAGAGAATTGAATCAGTGACTTGGAAGACAAGATATCAGAAACACCCAATCAGAACAGCAAGAAAAAATAATTTTAAAAATGAGAGTAGTTTAAGGGACTTCTGGGACAATGGCAATCATAACAATATCCATATCATAGGTGTACCAGAAGGAGAAGAGAAAGAGGAAGGAACTGAGAACTTGTTTGAAGAAATAATGACAGAACATTTTCTTAACCTAGTAAAGGATAAAGACCTACAGTTCCAGGAAGCAAAGAGAGTCCTAAACAAAATGAACCCAAAGACACACATAACAAGACATTATATTTAAATTGGCAAAGATTAAATACAAAGAGAGAATCTAAAAGCTTAAAAGCAGCAAAAGAAAGACAACTAATTACTTATAAGGGTATACAATAAGAATATTAGCTGATTTCTCAACAGAACAATTGAAGGTCATAAAGGATTGGCACAAAATATTCAAAGTGATGAAAAGCAAGGTCCTACGATGAAGATCACTCTACCCAGTAAAGCTATCAATTAAAATTAAAAGTGAAGAGCTTCCCAGAAGGGAGGGGGTGAGAAAGAAAAGAAATTTATCAGTACCAAGTACAATAAATGTTAAAGCAGCTTCTTTTAGAAGAAGAAACTGTGTGTGGGAGGTAGAAAATAAATGTGAATAATAAAATGGCAATGACTATGAACCTATCAATAATCCTTTTAAATGTAAATAGTTTAAATGCTCCAATCAAAAGGCAGAGGGTAGATAAATGGATAAGAAAACAAGACCCATACATCTGCTGTTAACAAGAGACATACTTCTGATTAAAAGATACATATGGACTGAAAGCAAAGGGATGAAAGATATTTCATAATTAATGTCAGAAATGAAAAAGAAAAAAATGAAAAAAATGAAAAAGATTTTACAGAAATACAAAAAAATAAAAATGAATAAA
Organism: Cynopterus sphinx; assembly: GCA_030015415.1. Lineage (NCBI taxonomy): Eukaryota > Metazoa > Chordata > Mammalia > Chiroptera > Pteropodidae > Cynopterus > Cynopterus sphinx. The sequence goes on along the minus strand of CM057381.1, from coordinate 83,463,756 downwards.
AAAACTAAAGTAGCAATACTTATATCAGGCAAAATAGACATTAAAACACAGGCTATAATAAGAGACAAAGAAAGACATTGCATAATGATGAAGGGAAGATCCAACACTGGGATATAACCCTTGTAATCATTTATGCACCAAATGTAGTAACACCTAAATACACAAGTAAAATTCTAGTTGACATTAAGGTTGAGACTGACAGTTAATACAGTCAAAGTAGGGAAATTTAACACTCAATTGATACCATTGAACAAATCTTCCAGACAGAAAATCAACAAGTAAATAACAGCCTTAAGTGACACACTAGACCAGATGGATTTAATGGATATTTTTAGAACATTCCACTATAAAGCAGCAGAATATATATTTTTCTCAAGTGCACATGGAACATTAACCAAGACAGACCAAATGTTAGGCCACAAAAGGTCTCAGTAAATTTGAGAAAACTGAAATCATAGCAAGCATTTTCTTCAATAAAAGGACATAAAAGTAGAAATCAATTACAAGAAAAAAAAACTGAAAAACACACAAATTCATGGAAGATAAATAGCATGCTACTAGACAATGAACAGGTTATCAATGAGATCAAGGAATAGATCAAAAGATACCTTGAGAAAATGAAAATTCAATTACTTCAAATGTATGAGAGACAGTGAAAGCAGTCTTAAGAGGAAAATACAGAGTAATACAGGCCTGCCTCAAGAAAAAACCTTAAGCAATATCATTGTAGACTTAAATGAAGTAGAAAAAGAACAGCAAACAAAGCCCAAAGTGAGTAGAAGAAAGGAGATAATAAAAATCAGAGTAGAAATAAAATAGAGTCTGAAAAAAGTAATACAAAAGATCAATGAAACCAAGAGCTCAATCTGTGAAAAGATAAAAAATGATAACTTTTATCCAGACTCATCAAGATAAAAAGAGAGCACCCAAATAATTAATGTCAGAAATGAAAGAGAAGTAACAATTTATTTTATAGAAATACAAAGAATTATAAAAATATTACAATTATTTGCCAACAAATTGAACAATCTGAAAGAAATGAATACATTTTTAGAAACATACAATCTTTTAAAACTGAGTGAAGAAGAAACAGAAAATCTGAAACAACCACTAATTACTAACAAAAGCAAATCAATAATCAAAAAGTTTTCAACAAACAAAAGTCGTGGTCTGCATAGCTTCACAGGCGAGTTTTAGCAAACACTCAGAGAATAATTAACACCTATTCTTCTCAAACTACTCTAAAATTTCAAGAGAAGGTTGGACTCCCAAATTCATTTTATGAGGCCTTAATTACCCTGATTCCAAAACCAAAGACAATAAAAAACAAAACAAAGCAAAAATAAACAAACAAAAAAAACAAAAACAAAAATGAAAACTATAAGTCAATATTCCTTATGAACATTGATGCAAAAATCCTCAACAAAAAATTAGCAAACCACATTCAACAAGACATTAAAAAGATCATATACTACAATCATGTGAGATTTATTCCTGGATGCACAGTTGGTTCAATATCCACAAATCACTTAATGTGATGCACCATATTAACAATTTGAAAAATAAAAATCATATGATTATATCAATAGATACAGGAAAAGTGTTTGATGAAATCCAGCATCCATTTATGATAAGTCTCAGCAAAGTAGGGTTAGAGAGAACCTACTATAAACAACATAATAAAGGCCTTATATGGCAAACCAACAGCTAACATTATACTAAATGGGAGAAAGGTGAAAGAGTTTTTCTTAAATGAAGAATAAGTAAAGAATACTCACTATCCACTTTTATTCAACAGGATATCGGAAGTCCTAGCAAAACAATTAGACAAGAAAAACAAATAAGAAGCATTCATATTAGAAAAGAAAAAGTAAAACTATTATTATTTGCAGATTACATGATACTATATATAGAGAACCCTAAAGATTCCACCAAAAATCTCTCCAAACTAACAGAGGTACTTAGTAAAGTAGAAGGATCAAAATTAATATTTAAAAATTGGTTATCTTTTATATTCCAATAATGAACTATTGGAAAGAGAAACTAAGAAAACTATTTCACTTACAATTGCATCAAAACCCATAAAACACCTAGGCATAAATTTAACCAAGTAGGTAAAAATTCTGTAATCAGAAAATTAAAGTCATTGAAGAAAGAAATTAAAGGGACACATAAACTGTGCTCATGGATAGGAAGAATTAACATTGTTAAAATGTCCATACTAACCAAAGCAATCTATAGATTCAATGTAATACCTATCGAAATACCAATGGCATTTTTCACAGAACTAGAATAAATAATCCAAAAATTTAAATGGAACCATAAAAATTCTGAATACCCATGGAAGTCTTGAGAAAGAAGAACAAAGTTGGAGATGTCATGTTACCTGATATCAAGTGATACTATAAGGCTATAATAATCAAACCAACATGGTACAGGTATAAAAACAGATACATAGATTAATTAACATAACAGAATGGAGAACCCAGAAAATATTCTATGCTTTTATGGTCATTTAATCTATGACAAAGCAGGCAAGAAATTACAATAAGGTAAAGATAGTCTTTTTAATAAATAATGTTGAGAGAATTGGACAGATGCATGCAAAATAATAAAACTAGACCACTTCTGACATCATATACAAGAATAAACTCACAATGGATTAAATAATTAAATGTAAAACCCCAAACCATAAGTCTCCTGGAAGAAAACATAGGCAATAAATTCTTTAATATTGCTTAGTAATATACATTTTTTTTGTTGTATCTCCTTGGGCAAGGGAAACAAAAGACAAAATAGATAAATGAGACCACATCAAACTAAAAGTTTTGCACAGCAAAGGAAACCAACAACAAAACAAAAAGACAACCTACTGAGAAGGTATTCTTCAATGATACATCATATAAAGGGTTAATACTTAAAATATATAAAGAACTCATGTAACTCAACACCAAAAATACAAACAATTCAATTTAAAAATGGGCAGAGGACTTGAACAGACATTTTTTTTAAAGAGGGCATACAGATGACCAATACACATATGAAAAGATGCTCAACATTATTAATCATCAGAAAATTAAAACCACAATGAAATATCACCTCACACTTGTCAGAATGGCTATCATCCATAAATCAATGAACAAGTGTTGGCAAGGGTGTGAAGAAAAGAGGACCCTCATGTACTGTTGGTGGGATCACAAAATGGTATAGCTACTATGGAAATAGCATGGAGGTTCCTCAAAAAATTAAAAATTGAACTACCTATGACCCAGCAATTCCACTTCTGTGTATTTATTCAAAGGAATTTACAACACTAATTCAAAAAGATATAGGCACCTCTATTTGCAGGACTGTTTACAATCACTAGGACATCTAAATACAAATCAGGAGACAATTAGATAAAGAAGAGTTGATACATATGTACAATGGAATGTTGCTTAACCATAAAAAATATGAAATCTTACCATTTACAACAGCTTGAATGAACCTAGTGGGTATTATGCTAAGTGAAATTAGACAGAGAAAGATGAATACCACATGATCTCACTTATATGTGGAGTCTGAAAAACAAATCTGAAAATAAATTAATGAACACAATAGATACAGGCTCAGAAAACAAATTGCTGATTGCATGTTGGGAGGAGGGTCAGGGGACTGGGTGAGGGTAATGAAGAGATTAAGTAGAACAAATTGGTAGTTACAAAATAGTCATAGGGATATGAAGTACAGCATAGAGAATATAGTCAATAATATTTTAATAACTATAGTGTCAGGAGGTTACTGTATTCAAAGGATCACTTTGTAAATTAATGTCTAAAAACTTTACTGTACACATGGAACTAATATAAAATAATATTGAATGCCAGCTCTAAAAATCAAAATAAAAAAAAGAATATGCATTCTATGGTGTGGAGTGTTCAGTAGATATCTGTTAGGGTTAGCTAATTTATATTATCATTCAAATATCTATTTCTTTGTTTATCTTTGGCTTTGTTCTATAAAATATTGGAAGTGGGTATTGAAACCTCCAATTATAATTGTTGAATTGTCTATTTCTATCTTCAGTTGTATTTTTTTGGTTCCTGTAATTTTGGGCTGGATTGTTAGGTACTTATATGTTAAAGCATTCGTTTACTTTGTGAATGGATCTTAAAATGTCTTTCTTTGTCTCTAGTAACGATTTTTGTTTTAAAGTTTATGTTGTCTATTATTAGTATCAGTAGTTCAGATCTATTTTGTTTACTGTTTGCACAATATATCTTTTTCATTTCTTTACCTTCAATCTTTTGTGTCTTTGAATTTAAAGTGATCCTGTTGTAGACAGCATATATTTGGATCATATTTTTTGTACACTCTGTCAATATCACCATTGAGTTTGTATGTTCACTCATTCACATTTAATGTAATTACTGATAATGTAGGAATTACATCTGTCATCTTGCTGTTTGCTTTCCATATATATGTTTTTGCTTTCTATGTATTTTATGGTTTTTTTTTTTGGTTCCTCTGTTGTTCCGTTGCTACTTTGTGTGTGTGTGTGTGTGTGTGTGTGTGTGTGTGTGTGTGTGTGCTGAATAGACATTTTCTAGTGTACTAATCATTACTTTTACAATATTTTGTTATTTTCTTAGAGATTGCTCAGGGGATTACAATTAACATCTTAATTTGTTACAGTCGTTCAGATTAATACCAATTTAATTTTAATAGTATATAAAAACTTTGCCTTGTATAGCTTCGTTTCCTTTACCCTCTCTGTGGTGCCATTTGGGTCAAATTACATATTTATGCACTGCTAATAAACAGAAATTTATAATTGTTATTATTTAAACTTAAAAATAATTTAGGAGAAAAAGGAGAGTTATAAACAAAAAAAATACATTTATATTGGTTTGTACACGTAAATACTTTTACTAATACAGTTTATTTTCTTCATGTGAATTTGAGTTATCTTTTAGCATCCTTTATTTTAGCCTTTATTATATTAATTATATTAATTAATATAATTATATTAATTATATTATAATCCTTTATTATATTATGAAGGTGTCTCTTTACTCCTACTTATTGGGTGGTCTGATAGTGACAAATCGTCTGTTATTTTTTTTAGAAATATCCTAATTTTTTATTCATTTTTTTTGAAGGATAGTTTTGCTAGGAATAGATTCTTGGTGGGCAGATTTTTCTCTCAACACTTTAAATACGTAATTCCACTGCTTCTGGCTTCCATGGTTTCTAATGAGAAATAAACTAATAATCTAATAAATTGAAGCATGCTCCAAAAGAAGATTAATTGTACTTAATGAATTGATTCTCTCTTGCTGCTTTCAAGATTCTCTATTTGTAATTAATAGTTTTATTATTATGTCACTAGGAGTGATTCTCTTTCATTTATCCTACTTGAAATTTGTTGAGCTTCTTGGATATACAAATATTTTTCATCAAATTTGAGGAGTTTTAATCATTATTTCTCAAGTATTCTTTCTATCCTTTCCTCTCTCTCCTCTTCTTATGGCACTCCACTTATGCATATGTTGGTTCGCTTAATGGTCTTTGTCTGTTTTTCTTTTTTAATTTTTTTTTTCTGTTACAGAGACTAGATAATCTCAATTGATTTATTTTAAAGTTCACTGATTTCTTTTTCTGCCTTTTCAAATCTGCTACTAAGCCTGCCTAAGTGAATTTTTCTTTTTAATATTATACGTTTCAATTCCAGAATTTCTATTAGTTCATTTTATAATTGCTATCTCTTTATTTGTTTTGATATCATTTCCATACTTATCTTTAATTGTTTAGATATGGTTTTCTTAGTTCTTTGCCCATATTTAAAATAGCTGCTTTAAAGTCCAATGTCTGGGCTTCCTCAGGGAAAATTCTCTTGGCTATGATTTTCTTCTTTGTATGTGCTTTACTTTCTTTCCTCTTTGCATGTTTTGTAAATTTTTTTTATTGCAAATTAGATATTTAAAGCAATGTAATGTGGCCACTCTGGAAATCAGATTCTCCCCCTCCTAGGTTTTGGTGGTGGTTGTAGTTTAGTAACTTTTCTTAATGATTTCGGCAAAGTCTGTAGTTTTTGTTGCATGTAGCCACTGAAGTTTCTGCTCTGGTCTGTTAATGACCAGAAAAAGTTTTTTTTTTAGATGCTTGGAACCAGCAAGTTTCCCAGTGTTTGCTGAGAAACTGTACATATTGAAGTATACCTTTAGCACACAGCCAAGAAATTGATAACTCTAAATTAGCCTTCATTTCAGAGGTGAGAACTTTGAATCTTCTCTGATCTTCTCTGAGTATGTACATAGTCATGGGGTTACATGCATGCATATGGCCTTCAGAGTCTCAAGAACTGGTTGGACCTTTACAAAATTACCTAGGGCATCTCAGCTTTTCTTTTAAAGCCTTTTGTTTAGTCTATTGTTTGTACCACCTATTTTTAACTATTTCAGGCAGTTGCAATATTCATCATTTGCCTCTGTTGGCATTTAACAAGTGCCCTGGAGGAAAAAGTGTTTTGCATTAGGTGACCTTTGAGACAGGTCAAATAAAGACAATCTTGCAAGCAAACTTATCAGGGGTACCTCCAGACAGGTCAAATAATTACAATTCTCTGGAAAGGAATATTTTAAGAAATTCTGTCTTCCTTCCGCCCCTTTGGTAACTATAATGATGCTGTTTTTCAAGATGATTGTAGGTTGTTAATTTTCAAGGCTACCATATATTTGGGGAAGATTGGATAGGAGAGTAATGAGAAGAGGACAAGTTAAAATGCTATAAAGTTCACTTTATCAACTGAAATTTGGCCATTTTTATGAGCAAACACTCCTCAGATTGCTGCAACTTTTGGTTCATTTTTAGAGTTCTGAAAAAGTTAATTTTGACTCTTTTTTTGCCAGTTTTCTCACTGATTTTATGCAGAAAAAGATTTTCTGAAGTCTTTATTCTTCCATTTTTGTTGACATCACCTCAGACTATGGATTTTAATGAAATGAATGTTTTTGGAGAATTCTCAAAATTCCTCTTAATCACACATAAATGAGCCACTATTTAAAAAAATTAAATTATTTAAAAAGTTATTGTCTTAACAATAAAAACTTATAGTCTTAACTTATTGGTTTAACTTTCCTGGCAACCTTAGTGAAAAGTACAGTCTACCTGATACCTTAGTCATTCTCTAAACAATGCTAACTGAATGCAATGTCCCTTAAATAGACACTGCAGTCAAATAAATGCTCAATACTATGTAGATGTCTGTTCTTGATACTATTTTGAGTGCTGAATAAATAAAGTGTAAAAGATCCTGACAGTTGAGAAGCATATAAAAAGATGCTTAACATCAACTAATCATAAGAGGAATACAAATTAAACCACCATAAGATATCACCTCATACCCATTAAGATGATCATTATCAAAAAATAGAAAATGTCAAGTGTTGGCAAGAATGTAGAGAAATTAGAACTCTTCTGCTCTGTTGGTGAGGATGAGGTAGCCACTATGTAAAATAGTACAGAGTTTTCTTTAAAAAATTAAAAATAAAATTACTATATGATTCAGCAATTTCACTTTTGTGTGTGTGTGTGTGTGTGTGTGTGTGTGTGTGTGTGTGAATTCAAAGCAGTATTTCAAAGAGATATTTTCATATTCATGTTTAGCACAGAATTATTTACAATAACCAAGAGGCAGAAGCAACTTCAAATGTCTATTGAGAGGTAGACAGATAAATAGATAAATAGCATGTAGTATATACATGCAGTAGAATATTATGCAGCATTAAGAGAGAAGAAAATGCTATCACATGCTACAACATTGATAATCCTCAAGGACATTATGCTGAGTGAAATAAGCTAGTCACAAAAGGAAAAAAATTGTATGATTTTACTTATGTGCAGTATCTAAAATAGTCAAAACCATTTAAACAGAAACTAGAAAAGTGGTTACCAAAGATAAGGGAGAGGGAGAATGTTTAGTGGGTATAGAGTTTCAATTTTGTAATGAAAAAAGTTCTAGAGATCTGTTGCATAACAATATAAATATATTTAACAATACATTAAAAAGATTTTTGCCCCAATCGTAGAGTAGAACTATTGAAGGTGTATGAGACAGTGGGTCATGGAATTATTATTTTATTACAAAACTTTTAGAAAATTAAAAAAATGTTTTTACTTAAAAAGAAATTTTGATTTAGCTCCTGGTGGTATCATCTGCTCAGATCATTACCAGTTATTGAAAAATATTTAGAGATTTGGGCTGTATGGTTGACATCTTATAACTCAATAGATTGTTAATGTGTACATTTTGCTTCTTGGAGAGAGTACTTTAAGACTACATAGCTTCTGGGTCTTCAGTTTTAGATTCTGGCTTATACATTTAGAGAGAGAAAAGTCCTTAGGCATCACCTGGCTTGTCCCATAAAGTGTGCTAGAGGTGTTAATACATGCTAGTGGACAATTCTGTGAACAAATGCATAAGGAAATGTTGGTTTAACAAAGATAAACAATTTAGTGCTGAAGTTTTCATAACCTTCAATACACTATTTTGCATTGTAAATTTCAAGAAGAGACAGCCTGCTGCATTTGCCAAATTAATTAAAAAATTTAAAAACAAAATTAAAAAGTATTTCCTAGAAAGTATCTCCAGGGGTAGGGAAATACTGGTTTAATCCAATACGCTTATTTTATCTATGAGGGGACTGAGGTTCAGAGAAGTTAAATCAGGATCATCAAATTTAGCAAATTAAAATTCAGGACTCCCAATTCAATTTGAATTTCATATAAATAATGAATAACTTTTGTATGAGACATACTTATACTACAAATTTGTTGTTTATCTGAAACTCACATTTATCTGGGCATCTTGTATTTTACCTGGCAGTCCTACTAATTGACTTGTCTAAAGCTATACAGCAAGTCCATGGAAAAACTTGGGCTAAAATTAAAGTTTTCATACTCTTGTTTGGTTGTTTAATTCTCTAAGGCACAAAAACATGGTTGATGGTCTAATGGCATTCTGGTGTACTAAGGAGATACCATGATATATACCGAAACCTTTCATTCTTCTGCGACAGTATTTTAAAGAGTCTATCTGACATTCTTGCATGATAGTGCTACAACTAGTAATATTGCTATTTAAAAATGATAAATGAGGTCTAACCTTTATTAGTTACTTACTATATACCAGGCGTTGTTCTGTGAGGATGATATTTTTTATTATTTAAGCCTCACAACAGCTTTAAGAAGTAAGGGGACATAACTATTCCATGTTACAGATGAGGAAACCGGGGTGCGGGAGATTGAGCAACTTGTCTGAGATATCTTCCAGAAAGTAAGTGGCAGAGTCAAGAAAAAAAAAGATTTCAAGAAAAGGGAAATTATGTTGTCCTGTTTCAGAAATGATTCCCATTCATTGGGAAGGGATTAAAGTTAACTTTCCCTCTGACCAGAATTTCTAGTTTGAATGAGGCTTGAATGAAGTCACTTATAAGATTAAAACCTCCAAGAGACAGATAAACATCTTTATTGTAAAAGAAGTTCATGTAATATAACTCTTTCTAGACAAGTAAAGACATAAAAAAGAGATCTGTGTTAGGTTGGGACAGTTCTTTCTAGATGAAAGCTAGAGGCAGAACCACAGGCTATAACACCTGGAGCTGAAAATAGCAACAGGTTCTGCAAATGGTACTTCCAGTTGCAAATGGAAGATAAGCAACACCTTATTATTTCTCTTTTCTCCACAGGAATACCATAGTACCTGGCATCAAGAGTTCAGTAAAGATATATTGAGTCAAATGGAAATGAAAAAGAGTGTTATTGGTATACCTAAGGGTCAAGGATACTGATACTTTGAGTCAGAGCCACACATTCATAATGCCACCACCACAGCTATTCTTTTCCATGTGAAAGAAAATTTAGGTCTGAGAATGGTTATAGACTCCCCTTTTGCCACTGGAACCTGGCATTCTTGTGGCTTAAGGCCTGAACTAGCTCCCAGATTCTTTGGCTGCAAAACTGCCTCAGGAGGTTAAAAAAAATGAGACGAGGGGACACAAACCTCTTAAAACTATCATATTAGAATTAGTAAATTGAACTTTATTTTTGGAAGACTTAGCTTACAGAGGAGGAGAAGCTGGATTGGGCCACAGTGGAATGTGATTTGATTTCAGTAATTACTCTGAGTCTATGGGTGAGCATCCCCTCATTCATGCAGCTTTCCTTGATGATACCCTGCCCTTGTTTGCTAAGTCTCTTTGACCTTAAAGGACCTGCCTCACTAGCTACAGTGATGGACTATTTGGAGATGATGCTTGGTGAATGGATCCTTAGCTTCTCTTCCTCCCTTGGACTGATGTAGTCACTCCATTTTGGGTTCTTTTCAAAGTCACTTTAATCATTATAAATTTATGGTCCCCGAAACTGAGAAATTATAAACTAATATCTTAAAATGGCAACTGAACCAACCTCTCATAGTCTATCTCTATGACGACAACTAATACAAACAACTGTTATTTACGACTAAGCACCTTATGTACATTAACCCATTGAGCAAGTAAATATTATTTTTCTGGAGAAATAAACTGAGGCTTGTCAAGTAACTTGCCTAAGGTCCTAGAGTGAGTTAATGATCTGAGAACAAATATGCACTAAAGTAGGGGTCCCCAACCCCCAGGCAATATACTAGTAATGGTCCATGGCTTGTTAGGAACCAGGCTGCGCAGCAGAAGGTGAGTGGCAAGTGAGGGAAGCTTTATCTGTATTTGTAGTCGCTCCTCAGTGCTAGCTAGCATCACCGCTGTAGCTCCACCTCAGATCATCAGGCATTAGATTCTCATAGGAGCACTGATCCCTGGCCTAAGAAGTTGGAGATAGCTGCAGTAAAGGACTGCAATTAAAATGTACTATTTCAGACTAAGGGAGGGGAGGCAACTTGAATTTAAAAGCATGAAACACATGCTTTAATGAGCTATGTTTAAAACTAAAGAGTTCACAGGCTTCTCAAAAACTGAGTAACTTAAACTAAGTATCAAAAGAGAGCAGTTGCCTCCTGGAGGGCCTTGGAAAACTTACTGATAAGCATTATTTATAATTAGCATGCCACTCTTAAAGCATTATTTATAATTAACATGTCAGCTATTTATAGTTGAACAAACACTTTTAGATTTTTTAAAAAGGATTTTAAAAAGCAATTTGTCTTAAGCTGTTTAAATCAGAATTCTTTACATCCTTGATTTGCTTAGCAAACTTCATTCCAGTCTTGTAACTGACTGAATTAAGGAGAGTATGCACTAATGCAGTTTAATGTCCTGGATTTGTAGCCATCCTTGTTTGGCTTTCTTTTTAAAATATATGTCTTGTTGACTGGGAATGCTGTTTGGATATCTGTGATATTCACTCTTTGTGATGAAAATACAATTAAAGCCTCTAATGAATTAGATTTAGTTCTAAGAACCTGGAGTCTTCCTTTGAAGGGACCCTTTAAAAATATTAGCAAGTATCAGCCTTAATATACAACTTGTATGCCTCACCAAGTTTTCATGAGATTAGCAGGCATTACTAGTTCTTTGTCTGGAAATTGAAAAGCAAAGAATTGTAGTGGTCTGAGAGAATACTTCTGTTTCATGTCCCCATGCCTGCTTTGGTCCAAATGACTCAGATACAGTACTACAGCTGTTTCAGCATTCTTAGGTTTTGTTTGCCAGCTCTATTGGAGACTAAAGCTTAAATAAGTAATATAAAACCTCAGCATTTACAACATAAAGGCACCACAAGAACTCTCAGACATTAAGCTTTGGTAGGATTTCATTTGGAGGAATTTTATTTTAAAATGTAATATCCTTTTCCTTTCTTTGGCAGATAGAATCAGGAGAACTTGGATGGAACTCTACTGCTTATGAAAAGTCTCACCCTGTTCATATAAGCAAGTCTGTCACCCTTGATTGGAAAGTAATAATTCATAAAGTTTAATGTTATTATCATCCCTATGCCTGCAGTGATAGATATTCTTGAGGCCTTTTAAATAAAAAGTTTAAAATTGAATTTGCAACTCAAAAGATTGGTGGGTTCAAATGTTAGTTTCCTGCTGAGTAACTGTGCAAACAATTCTAAAGTAGCTAGCAGTGTGTTAAGAATGGCAGTTTTATTAAATGTCTTGATGGAGTGCAATGAAAACACTTTCTTGGTGTCTTTATGTAGGCTTTCCTTCTACAAAAATAATAGTTTTCTTATAGATGTTAGTGTTTACCTTCACTCTACTTACTTGATTATTCTCCCGGTTCTGGTTTTCTGTAAAGTTTTTCTGTAAGAAGATGAGATTTGCTTTTATTCATAGCAGATCAATAAGATGTGAACTGACTGACACTGCTCAGAGATTATTGATTTGCATTTCATCATATAATTTTGTACAATAAAAAGCCTTAAACAATCTATCTGTTCTAAAATAGTGCCACTGAGTATTATGTGCTCAGGGTGATGTGCCTTCCAACATTGCAGATCTTCAATGAAGTCTTTGAAGGAACTGGATATTGCTGGAAGGAAGAAACCATCCAGATGTGGGAAGGCTTCTCTCGCCCAGTAGAAAACCAGCAAGTTCATTTAAAAAGGTATCTTTCAATTATGAAAACTGGCAGGCATCAAAGGCATTTGGCAGTTGAACTTTGCAAAAACATTTGCACTGGCAGCTAAAGAGCACCTTCTTTTCTGCTGGTTTCGTGAAAAAAAAAAAGAAACATTTTGCAGTTTCACCTCAATTTCCTCTCTCCTTTTTTTCCACAAAAACAAAGGTGATTTTTCAAGGTCCCTGTATCAGCATTATTTGACATTCTTATATGGGTTTGACCAAATAACTGACCAAATCTCTCAGGATGAAAATTGAAAATTTGTTGTGATTTCCACCCCTCACCCCCAGCCCTGTCTTCTAGTCAATGGCAAATTGTCTCTTTTCCCAGATTCTTTATTTTCCCCCCTATGGGCAAAATACTGCTGCTATAAAAATAAAAACAGTGAAATTCCAGTCGACTAAATTTGGGGATTATTGCACACATGAAAAAAATCTTTGTTTCTCCTTGGGAAACTGGCAAAGTGAAAATTACCAGCTTAGCTCTTCTCACATTGGCACTTATAAAAACTGCCAGAATTGAATTTTTAAATAATTTTAAACATAATTTTAGGAGGAAAGATGCTACTGCATATAAGTGTGGCTTACGTTTCTCTCCACACCAAATGTCCTGTTTGGGGATCTTCATAACCAGAAAGGAGCCTCCCTTTCTTTCTGGGCAAGGATGTCGCTTTATGAGAATGGAGACCTGCTTCCTCACTAAGAACAGTGCTCCTCAAATTAAGACATTGTTTATTCTTGCTTAGAATATTGGGGGTACTGGTGGGTAAGAAAGCCTCAGGCTGTCAAGTTAAGTGCATCCTTGAGTTTCTGGTAAGACATCGGCAAAGCCCTCATATCAGCAAACTTTGGGTAGCTTGTGCCTTAAAATATTTGTCTATCATATAAAACACCTCTGGATAATTTTATCCATACCATTCAACACACCAGTGGTCCAAGTTCCACTCTATAATTTATGTGCACACATATGTATTTTCTTCTTCAGTGTTTATCCTCAACAGAATAAAAATTGCTCTAAAATTCTATGCATAAGCATAAATGTAACAACTAGTGAAAAGAGAAACAACAACCTACTCAGATTTTAAATTCCTAAATTTAACTCTTTTCTTTCCTATGCATGTCTATTTTATAATTTTGTTTTTAATACCCAAATTAGAAAGAAAATTTAGCTGTCTGCTGCAGTTTAGGTAAAGTTTTGGTCCCTCCTGTAAGACGTGGAGGGATTGTCCGGCATTCTGCACTTAAATATGCCAGTGAGAAGCATTAATCTATCTTGTTATAAAGGGAGAATAAATAGCTGGTGGAACTGGCAGGGAGAAATCTTGGCTGTTGTTTGTGAGGAGGCCAAGCCCTCCTGATTTACCGTGATTTACCAATTCATTTCTCACCAGCTTTTCCACTTTTAGCCTCTGCCAGCCTATGGTAGGCTGAAAAATGGCCTTCCAAAATGTCTATGTCCTAATCCCCAGAACCTATGAAGATGTTACCTTACATGGCAAGATAAACCAAACCAAAACAACAACAACAAAAACCTCTGCAGATATGATTAAGAATCTTGAGATGGAAATATTGTCCTAGATTTTCCAGGTCATCCAGTATAATCACTAGGGTCTTTATAAGAGGAATTCAGGAAGGTAAGATAGGGGAGAAGGTGCTGTAACAGCAGACACACAGATTGGAGTGATGGGGCCATAAGCCAAGACAATTTCTGTAAGCAGAAAGAGGCAAGGGGCAGATTCTAGAGCCTCCAAAAAAGAACCGTTCCTACTGGCACTTTGATTTTAGCTGCTAAAAACTCCTTTTGAATCTTTGACTGTAAGAGAATATATTTGTGTTGTTTTAAGCCACTAACTTTGTGATAATTTGTTATAGCAGCCATAGAAAATAAATACACCTTTCCATCCTCCCCTCAATTTCTGTTCAGAATATCTGACTTTGCTTCCATCGTCATCTTTACCTTTGCTCTAGATTCTTGTTCCTTTTCTCAGTGCTTTTGGCCAAGGATTTGCCTACTCTTTCTCTAATTAACTTTCCTCCATGCCTAGATTTTTGCATAGCCAAGGAACTTAACAGTTTGCCTTTCAGTGAAGACCTGTGGTATGTGTTCCATGACATACAGGTTTTTGAATATGTAAACAAAGAGTATATACAGTGAGGAAATATTGCCTATCATAGCCTCCTGTTAGAAACTCCTATATTAGCATGTTAATGATGCCAGAAAATTCTAAAATTTTGTTCAATGTGATATTTTCCAGATTTATTTAACCACCAAGCTTTTCTTTTCTTCATACAACAGCTATGAACATGTCCTAAAAATTGTGTTTTAGAAATTGGCTTGGGAAAAAGCTACACTGAGGTATACTGGGGTTCTTTGGAATGCTCATACCCTTCTCTTGTGCCCTGAAACAAATGTTCATTTGGCATCTGGATATGAAAGGAAAGCCAGCTTTCATCAACCAAGGGCTGGGATGTACAAGCTTCCCTTGGGTTAGATGAGGGATGCAGTAAATTCAATTGATTGCATAAGCTCTATGTTTCTACAGGAGTTTTCTACCTGGCTTCTTGGGAAATGTGTTTGAAACTCACATGAATATATCTGATTCATATTTCATAGATCTTTAGCAGCAGGAATCCTTAAATTCACAGATCCAATGGATTTTCCATGTAAGGATTTGCCTGATAATCGACTATACACTATATGTGTGACTAAGATCTGAAGAAGATACATCTATGAGAACTCTTTGATTGGCCCAACCTTCTTGGTTCCCAAATTCAGGAAGGGTAATCACTGGCTTACTTAAAGTCAGGTGCCCTGCCCTAGACCAGTCAGCACTGACTAGGTCACAAGTCAGCTTTATAGTAGTAAAATGAGATAACTTTATGCAGTGTTTGCTCTGAGCACTTTGCATATGTTAACTCCTTTAAATTTAGCAACGACTTTATGCAAAATCCTGGGGTGTGGGAAGTTAAAAATAACCTGCCTGAGGTTATGCAGCTAGAAAGTGGTAGCACTGAGTTTAAATCCAGACAAGGTGGCCCCAGAGGTTCCATTCTCAACCACTGTGAACTTAGAATCAGGTAGAATTGAATTGAACCCAGGCTCCTTGCTGTGATCTTGGGCAAGCTTCATAATCTCTCTAAACTTCTATTTTCTCATTAGAAAACCCTGATATGAACACTTGGTTTTAGAATCATATCATAGGCTTTTCAGTCTATTAATATACTCATCTCTCCCACCCAACTGACCCTCTCACCAATCTGTTTTGAAAGAATTGTGACTACCAGTGAGTGTCTGTTTCCTTTGAAGACAGGTATTATATTTTGTCTCTTGACAAACCTTACTTAGTTTATTTTTATTTCTGGATTATTTTCTTTTTAAGTTTTTAAATAATAAAAGTGATACATATTTATTTTAGAAAAGGTAAGCAAAAGTAAGAAAATTTTAAAAATCAATAATTCTGGAAGATAAGCACTGTTAAACTTTTTCATGTTAATATTTTAAATGCCTTTTCACTTTTTATTCTCTAAATAATGCTTTAATAGTATATATATTTTACTCTGTATGTTCTTCCTACAGATAGTAATATTTTAAAATGCAGTTTTATAAAACTGTTTTTTTGTTCACTTGATATGTCTTGGATAATGCTCATGTACTAAGTATCTTCTACAACTATATTGTTTATTGATGGGATCTTAACAAATTTCATATTGCTAAATATTTAGGTTGTTTCCATTTTTTTCCCATTATTGTTAAGTAATGTTGCAATGAACATCTTTAAAATGTAATTTGAGTCATGATTAATAGAGTCATTCTTGATATCAACATTTTAGATCCCTAAAAAGCAGTTGTGCTGAATTGAAAAGAGAAGGATCTGATTCAATTTACTTTTACTTTGCCAGTGCCCAGAAATATAATTAGGCTATAGCTACAGAAATTCCTATTAATAATAATGAATAGAATCTAAAGCAATTGCTTTTTTTCCCTAGGTACATTCATGCCAACAGCCTAGCAAGTAGGATCTATAAACATGCTTTGGTCTCACCTGATGGATAACCTGATGGATAACTAGGCTCATGTGGCCTAGTTCTCATTAGCTGCATGTGAATCATGACCAAGAGGCCTTCCCAATATTCTAAAACTAGCCTAACACTTTAGGAGAGGAGCCAAGTTCAGCTTTTCAGAGTATTCCTCCCAACCCTTACCAGGGTTTTGTTTTTTCTTTTGGAAATGAATTATGTTGCTGATTACAAATTGTGGGGTTTTAGCTCATTTGCTGAGAAATGATCATCTAATGTTGCTAGTAATTATTTTTCTCTAGAGGTTCAAATTCTGAAGTTTTTCATTCTTATTAAAATCTGTGTATTAAAATCACTTTGTAATAATGGAATATCATGCAACCATTAATAAGAATATGTTATATCTATGTTTTGACATGGAAAGATGTACATAAAAGTATATTACATTCATTAAGCAAATATATATATTTATGTATACGTGTTCATACATGCACAGAAAAACCAATGTGTACATGAGAGCTTTTAAGAGTTATTACCAATAATAGTGGGATTAAGGAAGTACTTATATTTTCTACTTTTTAATTTATAGTGTTATTTGAATTTTCACAGTGAGTAGGAGTTTCTTTTATTTTTTGGAAATCAAAATCATAAAGGTTTTAAAAAAGACAAATAATTTTTTAAAGTGCAGCTTGTATTTTTTTATAATGAAAAAAAGATAAATTTAGTTTGTATTTGAAACCCAGGTTTTATAATGTAGGGATTACAATATATGCTCTCAGCATTTATAATAGATCTTTTTAATAATGTGTTCTGCTATTTTAAAAAGACTGTATATTGCATATTATGTTATAAAAGTATTTTACTGGTGCACTAACTTATTCATTCACTTATTCATTCTTCCAATAGATATTTTTTAATGTTACTTTTTCTTGCACTAAACTCTACAGAGGATAGAATTGTAAGCCCATAGACAAGATCATGCCAAAAACATCATTCATTCATTCCAAATGCAAAATCGGTTTTTTACAGGATAATGAATGTTGCACCATGTGACATTTCACTGGTATCACTTGTCTAGAAGAAAATTAAGTTTGGAAATGTGAAGGTAATGATAAAAAGATGTCAGAAAGAATCAAATGTTTGATTCATTGTTCAAGTCATATCAAGTATAAGATTCTCAAGATCTTTTATAATAGACTATTAATTAGGACTCCTGAAATTATGCTAATTCTCTAACTTCCATAGTCTTGAAGAAGAGATTCTGCCATTCTGAATGTCTGCAGGAGTAGAGGATAGTCTAATATTCCTCTTTCTTCTTTCTGTTTTTCCATGTTCATTAGGTCATTACTAGTGTATGGGCCTTTGAGAAACTTCTAGTATTAAAACCAGGGAAATCCCAGGCAAACTGGGACAGGTGGTCACTCTGAGTAAAAGGAAGGTTGTGAACTTCTGTGAGTGAAGAAGAATGGACTGAAATGGAATTCTACATCTTCCTGTATTTATAATAATTTCAGAAGAAAGATGACATTTCTAAGTCCTTTATGATGGTAACCAAAGATGATCTTTCTCTTTATTAGTTACCAATTTTCCATGTTTTCTTTTCTTACCTTCATGTCCAGCCTAAATAAACATCAGATATGTACAATAGTGAGAACTCCAGGTTAGAGGGCCAGTGAGCTGTTGACTAATAAAAACCATGTGTCCCTGGCTGAAGAGTCATTTCCAGGGGCTTCATTAGGTGGCCACTGCCTGCCTGCAACAGCCCTGTGACAGCACACCCTTAAGAGTTTTCTGAACAAGAGCTTTCCAAAAACAACACTGCAAAGTGCATCCCTCATCCTCTTTTTGTGATGGTCCATGGAATGGTCAAGGGTAGACGTGGGGAGCAAGAGTATAATCACTTTTATTTTTGGAAGCAGAAAGCATGTCTACTTATTGGCAGCTAAAACACCAGCATGGGCCAGAGAGAAAAGTTTCAATTACATGGCTTCTCAGTGCCCTTGTTTATCTAAACCAACCCCTGGGGCAATGGCTTTGGCAAATCTCTCAGTAGTTGCCTTTGAGGAAATCTACCAGAAGTCTTATTCTTTTGTTTTGAAATGTAGATATCACTTATAAAAAAAATGAAGCAAAACACAACAAAACAAAACAATCCTTTCAGTGACCCTGACTTTCGTTTCTCCCACCCCACTACCCTATTTCTGTACCCTTGCTGCTGTGGCTCTGGGGGCTGGTAATTTGGTGAGGGTGGTACCCTCAGTGCCCTGGAACTGAATACCAGCCTCTCCCAGCCAGGCCTGATCCAGCAGAACCCACAACCGGTTATGAAGTCTTTTTGTCTGAGTTTGGGTTTCTGTAGAAAGTAGTTGCTATCGCCACGGTGATGTGGAGAAATCAACCTGGCTTCAGCTTGACACAGTTAAGCTTCATTTTGCCAGTGAGAACCATAAAAATTTGAATTAGTGATTATTTAGAAGAAAGGCATCAAATTCAAATAATAAAAAGTGACAGCATCTGGAATGAGTAAAAAGATCACTGACAGAAGATTTGAGTTCCAGTCCTGGCTCTGCTGCTATCTACCCTGTGACCTGGGCCAGTCCAATTGGTCAGCTCTCTGGACTGTAATTTTCCTACTTGGCAAATGAGGAGCTTAGATAGTGTCATGGTCCTCCCAATTAGTTAATTTGGAGTATTATACTCATTGATTCATGTAGTAGTCAACTTTTTATGTCATCCACTAAATAACAATTTGGTTTAAGTACTCTATTAATTACTTCATTTCTTAATTAAATATTAATCAGTGTTTATTATGCTTCAGCCACTGAGCAATGGGGTGGCAAAAATATCATCTGAACCTTTAATGAGAAAACTGGTGAAGGAAACAAATTTATCACTTATGGCATTTTTTTTTCACAGTTACCTGTTAAATCTTACCACTCTTCTAGACATATTTTCAATGTCATCTCCTTCATATGCCTCTATTTTCTTTTGTGCTACCTGTGACATTTTTATGTTTCTCTCATGGTTTTTTTTCATATTCTGCTTGCATTATTTATTTGTATTTATAGCTAATCTGTTCTTTCCTCAAACCATTAAACTTGAAGACAGGTACTGAATTGGGTCTCATTGTTTTCTTATTCCAATGGCATGGAGCATAGTGACTGACGCAGTAGGTACTCAAGACATATTTGTTCAATGGCATCAACTGGTAGAATCTTGATGTTTCTTCATTGTCTGGGTCCAGTTGCCCTTTGTTAATGGTGCTCCCTTAGTCTACAAATGACAAAACTCTCAGACTCCTTTGAGGCTAGGGTATTCAGTTGGAAGCCAGAAAGAAACCTTTCACAGGAATGGAGGATTGTTTTGTTCCTTGAAGACAGAAACTCATACTATCAACCTCAGGATTTTAAGAAAAATTTTTGCTAACATGAAATGTTCTGGTCTATGGCACAGGTGCTGTGACACCTCTTCCATATAAACACCAGGAATATGCCAGCAGCTGGAAGCTTGGATTTTTTAAACCAACTGTAAGTCTGGGTGCAGGTGAATTTGCTAAGGGCCATAGGATACCTTCCGTATTCCATAGGCAAAAGG
The DNA here is from genome assembly GCA_030015415.1 of Cynopterus sphinx. Lineage (NCBI taxonomy): Eukaryota > Metazoa > Chordata > Mammalia > Chiroptera > Pteropodidae > Cynopterus > Cynopterus sphinx. The sequence continues at coordinate 83,443,544 of CM057381.1, read as the reverse complement.
TCAAAGGAAGGCATTCTTACTACCTGCTAACACAGCTCAAGAAGCAGATATGTTCTGGGCTTATTAGGTTGCACTTAGATGTAATAACTCAATACAGACTATTTTTAATGGATTCACACTTTAAGAAATGGTGACAACTATATTCTGTTGAGTGTTCATGTGTTGTATGTATGTCTGCAATGTAACATCACTTACTATTTATGGAGTGCTTCTTATTCACCAAGTTCTCATCGCATGTGTTGTTCCATTGAATTTTCACAATGACAGTGTGGATTGAAAGGGGAGTGTAAAGGAAAAGACAGCCAGTGCCTTACTCATTAGTAGAGGATGGCTGAAACAGAACTAATGAGTGTAATCAGACTGATCTTAAACAAAATGTGCACACAACAGTTATTTGCTCCATGATTGTCTTCCAGATGATCCAGAATATTCTTATTTTAATTTTCAGAGGATTTTGATAGAAGCCATCTCCCTGTCCACCCTCCACCCCCCAAAAAAAAGAGAAAATAAAAAGTAAAATTGATGGAGAACTATAGACTCCATAGTATATGTCAATTCACTTCCATGGTTCAATAGATCTAAGCTTGAAAAAGTATCTTGCTGAAGTTTAAAAATTAACTAGAGCAAAACTGTCTTTAAAAACGAATATTTAAACCTCAGAAACTCCTAATTGTATTAATGATAAAGACCTTCAGTTCTTTGTTACTCTCATCTCAGCATCTTAAGTTGAGAATTACTTGGACTCAGAAGTGGGTTTTCAGCAAGGCCTCTGGAGATGGAAAGGACATCTCCAGAGGCCTTGCTGAAAACCCGCTTCTGAGTCCAAGTAATTCTTAAGAATTAAGAAGGAGCTGCCTCAGCACAATTCACCCTCTCCAAGTGATGGCTTTGGATTTGCACTGAAATCAGACTATCAACTAGAACGTGCCACTGCAGTTGGTTTACTCTGGTTAAAGCAAGACTTCCTGTATTTCAGAAATAGATTTGAAGAAACTTACACAAGAGGCTCAAGACCTTTCTTACATACCAATCAGTTCTTGCAAAATAGCATTTTAATTATTTAAGTGCAAGTGAATCAGTAACATCTGAATTAGATTTTCTTGGAAAAAAATGTAATTGGCTTTTAAAAGTAAAGAGAGAAAGTGCTTGGTTGGCTAAAAACAATTTAGGTTTTGTGGTAACACCAAAGTGTTTGAAAAACAATTTACATATTTGATGAGCTCAAAATGTCTCTGGATTAGGCCTTGTTCCCAGGATGAAATACACAATAAATATGGACATTTTAAATAGGAGTCATATTTCAATTCAACAGGGTCTCAAATTTGGCAATCAAAAATTGCAAAGGTCTGTTCTTATTTTTTACATGGTATGTTTTCAAAATGATTATCACTCTTTTAAAGAATTATTCAAATAATGAAAATATCTTATGAACTAGATTTTTTATAGTGTCAAAGTGGAATAACTTATCTAACAATTTAACAATGTTTTAGTTACTTTTAACTGAGTCCATCTTGTATAAAGAAGAAATTATTTCACAAGAAGTCTGAGTATTTAGATTTTCAGAGAGCACAGGGACTACCACACATTTTGCTGTAAAATGAGTCATCAATATTATTTCTAAATCTTAGTTTTGGTTACATTCATGGTAGATTCATGCCAAACTAGATCTATTAATCAATTTATGCTGCTCTTGTGTTTTTTTAGAAAGCTCCTATTTAACCAATGTAGATTTCTGGTTGACAGTTTTAAATCCAGTTACCAGAGTGAGTTGGATTTCTGACTGGCTAGTGGTAAAGTTTAGGTAGAAACCAAAACCAGGAGTTGTCTATCGAAAGACAACTGCTGATGAATAAGAATCTATTGATTGAAACTTGCTATGACTTAACAAATATGGTCCATAATTTAATGAGCTTAAAGCTACACGAGTTTGGTTTTCTTTCTAAATATGTTGGTGGTGGGCAAATCATTCAGCTTCTTTGCCTAGGTCCATGGATACCCTGTCTGGTTCGGGAGAATTGGGTTTGGAGAGGCAACTTGACATTGAGTTCTTAGATGCTGACAAGGAAAAATTCTTCCTGGGATTTTCACATCAGTTTGGATTCTGTAACATCACTTTGGCTTAATTTAGTTTCTCCTGATTTTATGAAATATTTATAATGTATGTGCAGAGTCTTTTGCTTGAAGCCTGATCTTACTACCTTCCAAAGTCTTGAAAATACATCATATTTAACAAACGTTATCTAATTGAATTGACTTTACATAATTATTTTTTGAATATTTTTCTGATGAACATGATGGATACAACAGATGAGTTCCAGTCCTCATGCCAGGCACTGTATAAGGGGCTGTGGACTTATAGATGATGAAACTAATTCTGGACCTCGAGAAGCTTAGGGTACAGAGGGGAGATATATGCAAATACAAGTAATTATCGTTCATGATAGGTGGATATATCAGAAGCTATTGTTTCCTACACTCACATCTGCTTTCCCATATACTTTGAAATTGATTCCAGTTTATATCTGGGTGCATGAGTTCCAAAAATAATTAATTCTATTTCCCAGCTTGCTTTGCTGCTAGGTATGGTCTGGGGCAAAGTAAATGGAAATGTACTGTGTGGACTTCCAAGAGGGGTCCTTAAAGAAAGCTAACTAAGCAGGAAGGGCTGATTTTTTATAGTTGCCTTTCTTCCTTCTTGCCTAAAACTCCAGCAGTTGACTTGAAACATGAAGCAAAATTGAATATGGAAGTCAAGTGCTGGAGTGGAGGAGAGAGAAGCCTAGGTCTCTGATGATACCACAGAGCTGCTTTATCAACCTGGAATGCTTACTCATAACTTATTTTGCTTTGTTTTTAGCATGAGAAATGTATTTCTAACAGGTTTAAGCCACTGTTATTCTGGAGTTTTCTATTTATGCAGCCAAGCTAAAATCCAACAGATACAGAATATACTGGGGTAATTCCTTAAAGTAATATTAGAGTCCAGAGTGGAGGGTCCTTGCCACAGGCAGGGAGACAGAAAAATCCTCCAGAGAAGGAAATCCTTGAATGAACCCTGGAGAAGGAATGGCAGATTGTCAGAAGGACAAGATGGGAAAGCAGAGATGATATTCTAGATAAAGAGAAAAATACTGCACGTCAAAGTGGCAGTGAAAATGCAAGCACAGTGCAGCCTTGGGAAAGAAAGTACTATATTCCCAGGACAAGGTAATTGCAAAAGATCAAAATAAAGAATCTCAGACTTTCTAGGTGCTACCTCCCGTTCTACTCCCATGTTCTCCAAGTCAATTGTCGTTTGTATAAAAATATTGGAGAAATATGAAATGACCATGAATACTCTCTTGTGACCTGAAATATCTAGATACTCTTTAAAAAAAACTGTAATGGTTATTTGTGTTTATTAAATATGCTTCCCCCAAATGACTCAAATATATTTAAAATATATTAGCATGCATGAAACCTCTGTTAATAATCTCATAAGAATACATTCTAGGTACTCTTTAAAGCAAACAAACAAACCAAGTAAATAAAATGTGTGCAGAACACCTGCTATGAAGAAGACCGTGTGCTAGATACTGGTGAAAAGAGCCCAGAGGAGATTAAAAATGAATAAGATAGTCCCTGCTGTCACAGGACTTCTAATCTAAGGGTTGGAGCAGCAACAAATATTTACACACATAATATAAAAGTAAACAAAGGAATACAGAAGGGGAATGGGAAGGTTTTGAGTGTGGATTGAAGGGATGTGGCTATCACTCACAAGATTCTAAACTGAATCTTTAGTGTTGCTGTGTGTCTGTTTTAAAATTTCATCCCACACATAAAACTTGGTGAGATTTCCCAGGGCCTAGGAACAGAAGTTGGAGAAGCAGCGAGGTGGGGTTTTGAGAAATTTTGAGACCATTCAGTAGCAAGGTGAATGGTGGCCTGGCCCATGGAAGAACCAACAGGTGAATGATGAAGGACCCTTTTAAAAAAGAAACCTATATTTAAGAGATTTGGTCTCAGCTGGTGAACACTTCAGAAACGCAGAAAGACATTGAGAAAGAGGTCAAGGGTACGATATGAAACAAACACACTGGCAAAACTTGAGCAGCCCATGACTTCAGGACAGTCTGGAGTGGTCTGAGTAATCACAAAGTCATCTGGCCATATCTCCTCAAAATACTCCTGCTCTTTGCTTTTTGTGGTCTGAGATGTTTCAGATTCAACAAGGAACAAGGCCAGAAGAAGAAAACTGATGTTTGTAGCCTGTTAGGGGAGGAATTTTGGTAATTGTTATGTGGTGTGTGAACCCCAAATACAGGAAAAACAGAGCATCTATGCAGGGGCTGGTATACTAATTTCAGGAGATGACTTATCTAAAAATTTGTAGGAGATGAACAAAATTTGAATTTTCTTTCAACCCTAGGGAAATGGTAGAGAAAAAGATGATAACAGGTGGATGTCTGTTTTGCTTCATATGTCAGGACATACCACTGCTTGCTTGAGGGGAGAAGAACTTTGTAGATCCACATAGCAGTTGGAGGAGTTGGGGGAGTAACAAGGGACAAAATTAAGCTAAATAGACCATCAAAACGTTTCCAGAACAATTTCATCACTCAAGAAAAATTTGACAGTTTGAATCCCTCCATCCCTGCAGTAATAATAAGTCAAGAGATCTGTTGCTTAGAAGAATATCTCATGCAATTGGATTTCTCTAAGAGAGACAGTTTCAAGAAATAATTTAAAGATAGACAGGGCTACAAAACCATACATTAGAACTCTAATAGGGCTTTTATGGTGTCTGTAGGATCCCTGTGTTTAGGGATAGTGCTCATTCTTGGGCTCTAATGACCTAGGCTTGGGATCTTCAGCTTAAAACATGGTCTTGGATTCACCATAGAATGCTCCTGTCTGAAAGAGCATAGATACTATCATGAAGACGTGTCTCCACCTTATCCAAGAAAGTTAATATAAGCCACACACACATCCCCAAGTCAGAGAAAAAAAATATTGATGGTATTATACTATTGTCCTGACCATCCTTTGTCTATGAATATGACCTGACATGGCATGGATTCTAGAACCCATCTGCTTGAGGTCTGCCACTTATTAACTGTGTAATCTCTTCAAATTAGCTAGCTTTTCTGAGCCTGTCTCCTCCTCTTCAAAATTGCTTATGTTAAAGAGTGTGTGTGTGTGTGTGTGTGTGTGTGTGTGTGTGTATTAGGTTTTAGAGTCTTTCTAGTTAACTTGTCAGAATTATTTGTATATTTAGAATACTGATATATTGTCTTTTAGAGAATACAAATATTTTTTTCAGGCTTCTATACCATTTAGTTATTTGTAATGTTATTTTTTGACATATAGGTATTTAAATTCTTTATGTGATCAAGTGAATGAATTTTTTCTTTTTGATTTATATAATTGCTTTTGCTTAGAGTTTTTCTAATCCCAATAAAGACCCTTATAAGCCAACTTTATGGCATCATTTTTACATTTAACTTTGTAATACATTCATATGTCATTTTTTACAGTATATGAAGTAAAGTTCTAAGTAAAATTTCAATCTGAAGTTTCAGCTAATTTTCTCAGGACTGTTGGGTAATTTATTTTTCTCTATTAATGAGTGTTTGTCAGACATTCACTTCTTATATATAATATTGTCTGCTTTTAGCCTCATGATTCTTGCCAATACCACATTGTTTAATTAAAGTAGTACTACAATGTATTTTAATACTAAGTCATATAAATCTTCTGGGGTACTCTACGTTTTCAAAATCTTCTTACCTGTTTTTGTTTGATTACATATCCATGTGAACTTTAGTTAATTTTCTTTCTAAGGCAATTTTTATTGGATTAAAGAAATAATTTAGAAATATTCAGTTTCCCATATAAAGACATCATCTTTTCTACTCTTATTATATGTTATTGTAATTTTCTTTGTATAGGGTGGGCTATGAACATTTTTAAGTGAATCAGTTAGTTCATAGTATTTTATGAGTGTCCACTCTAAGAGTCTGCAAGTTTGTTTTACCTTTGTGCATGTGTAAACACACACACACACACACACAAACACACACACACACGGAGCTTGACACCTGATATAAACTGCTGCTATATTTAAGATTTGGCCTTTTTAACCAGGTAAATGACTCTCCTGCATTCAAAGAGAACATCTTTCTAGTATCCTTTGTAGATGATATTTTAATCTCAACATCCTTGACCACTTGCAATGATTTCAAAATGGCAATGGCAACAGTGAATCCCAAACTTTCTTGATAGCTGACTTCACTACACTTTCAACTAAGGAATAAATGATTAGGTGTCTATTTTATAAGTGGCAGCCTTCTGATTCTATAAGAACAATATAATGGACTAAGACAGTTAATAATCACTGCTGGGATCTTTGAGGAGGCCTAAAATTACCACCCTTGTTCCCTGCCTAATTTATGAACCAACTGTTAAATAAAACAAGGGTAAGCAGATGGAGCACTTTATCATTAAGAAAGGCTAACTGTAGGCTAGACCAAAATGAACCTTTCATCCATAGCCTTCCACCAGTTTGCTATAAAAAAAGGAAGAAAGGAAAGGTCTTTTTCTTGGGACTTTGACTTTTGATAGATTATCTCAACTGAGAAAAGTGAGAGATGGCTGTTGTGCTCCATCCCACCCCCGAAATAAATTTATTTCTCTTTGGTGGGAAGAGCAAAGTGATATTTAGTGGAAAAAAATCCTTTTATTTTATTTTTATTTATTTATTTTTTTTTGGTGAAAACCAGAATGGAAAAATGGTAATCCCTATTAAAAAATCAAGGTCAGGGCCTGGAAAGATAGCTCTGAGTGAAATCTCACACCAAGAAATAGACTAGATGTTCCTTTATTGGTTCAATTATTTATTTTCTCAACAATTATTTTTGTACCCATCGTGCACTAGGCATAATTCTAGGCACTGGAGGTCATCCCTGAAGATTGAAGACAAGACTGAAAGTCTCTGTTTTTTTGGAGCTTGCAGTCTAGAGAAGGAAATTGAAACCACAAACAAAAAGAGAATGCTATATGATGATAAGCCACAAAAAGTAAAATAGAACGATGGGACCAGATGGGGGTGGGGTGGGGCTTGAGCCTGATTGAAGAGGTGATATTTGCACTGAGGCTCAACTGATGAGAAGAAAGAATCAACCAAGTAATTATCTGGAAAGAAAGGGCTTCTAGAAAAGATGGAAGCAGAGTTTGCAAGGGAAAAATGACCTCTGATTGTCTTAAGAATGTGGATGATGGCTGGAGGTTGTATGCCAGGGACAAAGGCAGAGAAACAGCATGGTCAGTGTTCTCTATTAGACTGACATCGTATGTTCTATGTAACTGGTAGCAGTGACACAGGGAGGGGCTTGGAGGGTTGCTCACAGATCACTGTGACCCTCAGAGGCTAAGAAACACCTCTAATTGGGCATAGTGTTTCCATTATATTAAGTATATTTGCCTTAAACCTTTGCTTGTTTAAAGAACATGTGGCTGAAGTTATTACTTTTGTTTTTAGTAAACCGTTATGAAGGAAAGCAAACCCACTTGATCTGGAAAGATGGAAATGAATTAAAACTGAGACCACAATTTGATCTCTTAACATCCCTACTACTGAGGCCTTGTGGTATTGGACAAAGACCTCTCTTAGTGGCCATGAGCAGACAATCCTACTACTGTATGTGGCAGGCATGAAGATACAGTGGATCAGACAAACTTGGTCGCTGCCTTAGTGAAGAATCTTATAGAGATGATAGATGCTAAGAATAATTGAACAAAATATTGTTTTTTTCCTGGTTATGGTTATTCCTGGGTATTGTATTGCTGTGTAGCTTAGGTGAATGAAGTTATTTCCTCTATTTTATATTTCAACTGGTTAAAGCTAGTTATATACCATAACAAAACAGCACAGACTGGGTACCTTAATTTATTTTCTTACAGTTCCAGAGGCTGGAAATCCAAGATCAATGTGTCAATTTTTTTTCAGAGACCTCTCTCCTTGGCTTGCAGATGAACTGTCTTTCCTCTGTGTACAGAATTTCTGGTGTCTCTTCCTGTGTCAAAATCCCTTTTCCTAATAAGGACTATAGTTAGATTGGTTCAAAGCTCACCTTAACAGCCTCATTTTAACTTAATTACATCTTTAAAGGCCTGATTTCTAGTCACATTCTGAGGTACTGGGTTAGGGCTTCAACACAAATTTGAGGAATACAATTTAGTCCTTAATATTTATAAATAGAAACATTTATTTTATATATTTAAGGAGTATCTGGCTACTTTATTAAACTCTTACTTATTCTAAAAATATTCTATTTTTTTCCTTTTGAACTCTTTGAGTATAAAGCCATAGCTTCTATAAATAATGGGAAAGTTCTCTTTTTAAGTAATTAAACTCTTTTGTTTAGTATCTAGTTGTATTGGCCAGAATATTCAGAATAATAATAATAAATGATCACGTAGAGAAATCTCATTTTAAAAGTCCTTTTATTCTAGACATTTCTCAATTAATATTAATTTAACAAATATTTATTGAACTCCTATTGTGTTTCAGGCATAGTTTTAGATGTTGAGGATACAGAAATGAACCAAATAGACAAACATTCTTGCTTAAATGGAGCTTACATTTCAGTTGGAAAGGACACTAAATAGCATTACTAAGACATTAATATATTAGAAAAATGTGAGTTATGTAGAGATGAAAGAACAGGGAATGGAAATAAAAAGTGCTGAAGAGGGTTGAAATTTTAGTGAATGAGTGGTGAGGCTAAGACATTGTGTGAATGAGAGTAGTTAACTGAAGAATATGTATCAAAGGCAGAGGGAATAACAAGAGCAAAGACCCTAAGGTAGAAGCATGTCTGATATGTTTGAGGAATAGAAAAGAAATTAAATGTTGTTGTGACAGGAGAGTGGTTAAGAGAGTTAATGAGATGAGTTAAGAGAGAAAATAAGGGCCTAGATTGTTTAAAATCTTGTAGGCCATTAAATTTTATTCTAAGTGAAATGAGGAGTCATGGAAAAATTTTGAGCAGAGAAGTGATATGATCTGTTATATTTTAACAGGATTACTCTGTCCTGCTGTGTTGATAATTGATTATTGCAATTCTACAAAAAAGAAATGTGACATGGACCAACTAGGATGATATCAGTAGAGATAATATAAAGTGAACAGATTCTGAATATGTATTAAAGATAGGACCAAATTGTGTGTATGCCATAAAACAAACAAAAAAAAGTATAATTCCAAGATGCTTGGTTTGAAAAAAATGAATAAGTAGAATTGTGAATACTATATTGTGAAAGGAAAAAAAATGCTATCATGAATGTGATGTTGCAAAAGGAAAAAAATTTATGGGGAAAGATGAGGAATACTCACTTTGAGATATCTACCAGACATCCAAGTAGAGATGTTAAGTAAGCAGTTATATTTGAATCTGGTATCAGGAGAAAGCTCCACACTAACGATATCAATACCGGTGTTGCCAACATGTGGTAAACCATGAAAATAGATGACAGCATGAAAAGAAAAATTAGTATAGGTAGAGTAGACTAGAGATCAAAGGAATGAGCCTTGACGTACTCCAACATATAAATATTCAAGAAGGATGAAGAATCAGCAGCTGGGAAGAAGCAACTACTGTGATAAGAGGAAACCCATGGAATCTAAAATATTCAAAGACAAAGAAGGTGTCTAAGAAAGTGGAATAATCAATGATTTAGAATGCAGCTGATGGGTAATAGAAGATAAGAATTGCTTTTGCAAAAAGATTTAGAAAAGGGAGAGTCATTAGTAACTTTGATCAGAGTAATTTTATAATGGTGTTATAGGTGAAAGCTGATTGAACAGGCATAAGAGAGAATATTCAAGAAAGAAAATTAAAGAAAACAGTGAAAAATTCTTTCAAAAAGTTTAGCTAAAGAAATAGAGCAGTAGCTAAGAGGGGAAATTGAGTTTAGAGAGGGTATCTTAAAATTCATTACAAAAATCAAATTTACTGAGCTATAATTTGTATATCATAAAATGGACTCATTTTGGAAGTTTATTTTGACAAGTTTTGTCAAGCTCCTATGCCCGTGAAGCCACGCTATAACTGAGATAGAGAACAGTTACATAATTTCCTCAAAGTTCCCTTGTGACCCTTCACAGTCAATTCCTCCACTGTAGACCCAGGCAACCACTAATCTGCTTGCTGTCACTATATATTATGTTTGCCTTTAGTAGAATTTCATTTAAATAAAATCATACAGTAGATAACCTTTTGCATTTAGATTTTTTTCACTCAATGACACTTTTTTTTTTAATTCATCGTGTTGTTGAGTGTATCATAGTTTATTACTTTCATTTCTTGGTAGTATTCTTTTATCTGTATATACCAGTTTTGTTTACCCATTCACCTGATGATAGACATTTATATTTTTTGGAGTTTAGAACTATTGTGAGTTCAGATGCTATGAATAACCATGCAAGTCTTTGTGTAGACCTATGTTTTATTTTTATAGTAACAATAAATATGGAATAGAGTTGCTGGGAGAAATAGTGTTTGTATAACTTTTTACTGTAAAATAACTGTATGATTTGTATATTAGAAGCATGTAAGAGTTCCAGTTGTTCCAAATTCTTACAACATTTGGTATTATCAATCTTTTTAAGTTTAGCTAGTTTAGGAATGTGAGAGTATCTTATTATGGTTTTCTACTTCTTCTTAAAGCAATTTTGGCAATTTGGAATTTGTAAGAAATTTATTCACTTCATCAAAGTTGTCCAATTTATTGTTCTAATGTTATCCATAATATTTTCTTACTTCTCTTTTAATGCCTGTATGGTCTGTAGTAGTGCCTTTGTTCTCATTCCTGATATTGATATTTTGTGACTTGAAATGGATAAAATTGTTGATAATTAATTTAGCTATGATCTTATCAAATTTGGTGTTTCAAAGTATCCAACTATTTTAGTAATTTAGATATAATTAACAATTAACATTATATTAGTTTCAGGTATATAACATGATTCAATATTTGTATATATTGGGAAATGATTATCACAATAAGTCTAGTTAACATCCATCACACATAATTACAAGTTTTTCTTTTTTTGTGATGAAAACCTCTATGATTTGCTCTTTTAGCAACTTTAAAATATACAATAAAGGATTACTAAGCAGAGTCACAGTACTGTACATTGCATCCCTGAGACATATTTATTTTATAACTGAAGTTTGTACCTTTTGGCCACCTTTATCCATTTGACCCACCTTCTAGCCTCTGCCTCTGGCAACCACCTGTTTTCTGTATGTATGAATTCAGGTTTTTTTGTTTTTTGTTTGTTTGTTTGTTTTTTATATTTCACATATAAGTGAGAGCATATATTTGTCTTACTCTGTCTGACTTATTTCATTTAACAAATGCCTCCATCCATGTTGTCACAAATGGTAAGATTTCCTATTTTTTTATGGCTGAATAATACTCCAGCCATAAAATGTGTGTGTGTGTGCGTGCATGTATGTACATTTTATTCTTTTATCTATTTATTCATTTATTTATTTTTAATTAACTTTATTAATTAAACAGTACATTGGTTAGACATTTATATAGTTTACAAAAAGGTCCCCCTATTGCTCTTTATATTAATGCTAACTGCATTCTGTATTCCATGCTCCACATCCCCGTGACCATCTATCAATGACTAATTTGTCCTTTTTTAACCCTTAACCCCATTCCCCCAGTCCTCCAACCCCACATCTCCTCTGGCCATCACCAGATTGTCCTCTATATTTGTGAGTCTGTTTTTGATTAGTTTATCTTTTTGTTTCTTAGATTCCTCACATAAGTGAAATCATAGGTTATTTATCTTTTTTCATCTGATTTATTTCACTCAGCATAAATAACATCTAGGTCCATCCAAGTTTTTGCAAAAGGTAGGATTTCATTTTTTAATGCCTGAATAATTTTTCATTGTACATATGAACTATAACTTCTTTATCCAATTGACTGTTGATGGGTATTTAGATTGCTTCCATATCTCAGCTATTGTAAACTGTGCTGCCATGAATATTGGGATGCATAGATCTTTACAAATTATTGTTTTGGTTTTCTTTGGATAAATACCCAGAGTGCAATTGCTGGGTCAAAAAGTATATCCATTTTTAATTGTTTGAGAAACCTCCAGACTGTTTTTCATAGTGGCTGTACCAATTTGCAATCCCAACAGTGTGTGAGGGTTCCCTTTTCTCTACATCCTCACCAACATTTGTTCTTTGATTTATTGATGATAGCCATTATGAGAGGTGTCAGGGGATATCTTATTGTGGTTTTAATTTTAATTTCGCTCTTGATTCTTGACCTTGAGCACCTTTTCACATGTTTATTGTTCGTGTGTATTTCCTCTTTGAAGAAATATCTGTACAGGTCTTCTACCCAATTTTAAATTGGACTGTTTGTTTTTTTGCTGTTGAATTATATGAGTTCTTGATATATTTTTGATATTAACCTTTTATCAGATGTTTCATTAGCAAATATCTTCTCCCAATCAGTCAGTTATCTTTTTGTTTTGTTGACGGTTTCCTTTGCTGTACAAAACTTTTTAGTTTAATGTAATCCTATTTGTCTATTTTTTCTTTTGTTTTCCTTGCAAAAGGAGATATGTTGGAAAAGAAATTCCTGTTAGTAATGTCAGAGAGATTACTGCCTATGTTTTCTTCTAGAATTTTTATGTTTTTGAGTATTACATGTAAGTCTTTAATTCATTTGGAGTCTATTCTTGAATATAGTGTAAGAAGGTGGTTCAGTTTCTTTTTTTTTTTTTGCATGTATCTGTCCAATTTTCCCAACACTATTTATTGAAGAGACTGTCTTTACTCTATTGTATATTCTTCTCTTTGTCATATATTAAGTAAGCGTATAGCCATGGATTTATTTTCTGGCCTCTTTATTCTGTTCCATTGAGCAATTAATGTATCTGTTTTTATGCCAATACCATGCTATTTTGATTACTGTAGACTTGTAGTATAGTTTGATATCAGGTAGTGTGATACCTCCAACTTTGTTTTTTTGTTCTCAAGATTGCTCTGGCTATTCAGGGTCTTTATGGTTCCATAGAAATTTTAGAATTATTTGAACTAGCTCTCTGAAAAATTCCATTGGTATTTTGATAGGGATTGCATTGAATCTATAGGTTGCTTTGGATAGTATGGCCATTTTAATGACGTTGAGTTTTTCTACCCATGAGCATGATATATGCTTCCATTTATTTCTGTCTTCAATTTCTTCTTTCAATGACTTATAATTTTCTGAGAACAGATCTTTTACCTCCTTGGTTAATTTGATTCCTGGGTATTTTATAGTTTTCAATGAGATTGTAAATGGGATTGTTTTCTTAATTTCTCTTTCCAAAAATTTCATCATTGATGTATAAAAATGCCACTGACTTCAGAATATTTATTTTGTATCCTGATACTTTATGAATTCATTTATCAGTTCTAACAGTTTTTTTGGTAGAATCTTTAGGGTTCTCTGTATACAGTATCATGTCATCGGCTAATAGTGAGATTTTTACTTCTTTCTTTCCAATTCGAATACTTTTTATTTCTCTTTCTTGTCTTATTGCTGTGGCTAAGACTTCCAATACAATGTCGAAGAGGAGTAGTGAATGTGGACATCCTTGCTTTGTTCCTGATCTTAAGGAAAATGCTTTTAGCCTTTCCCCATTGGGTATGATGTTAACTGTAGGTTTGTCATATGTGACCTTTATTATGTTGAGTTATGCTCCCTCAATTCCCACTTTGCTGAGAGTTTTTATGATCAATGGATGCTGGATTTTGAGAAATACCTTTTCTGCATCTATTTATATGATCATATCATTTTTATCTTTCAATTTGTTAACGTCGTGTATCACATTAATTGATTTGCAGATATTGTACCAACCTTGCATCCCAGAAATAAATCTAACTTGATTATTGTATATGAGATTTTTAATGTACTGCTGATTTTCTAATATTTTGTTGATTTTTGCATCAATGTTCATAAGATATATCAACCTATAGTTTTTCGTTTGTTTGTTTTTTCTTTTTTTGTAATGTCTGTGGATTTGGAATCAATGTAATTGTGGCCTTGTAAAAGAAGTTAGGGAGCCTTCCCTATTCTTGAAGTTTTTGGAATAGTTTGAGAAGAATAAGTGTTAATTCTTTGAATGTTTGGTAAATTTTGCCTATGAAGCCACCTGGTTCAGTACTTTTGTATTTTGGGAGGTGTTTGATTACTGATTAGATTTCACTAGATTTCTTGACTTAGTCTGAGGAGATTGTATGTTTCTAGGAATATGTCCATTTGTTCCAGATTGTTTAATTTATAGGCATATAACTACTTGAAGTATTTTCTTATGATCCTTTGTATTTCTGTGGGATCCATAGTTATTTCTCTTTTTTCATTTCTGATTTTATTTATTTGGGTCCTCTCTCTTTTTTGCTTGATGAGTCTCATTAAGATTCTGACAATTTTGTTTATTCTTTCAAAAAACCAGCTCCTGGTTTCATTAATCTTTTGTATTTTTTTTCTAGACACTATTTCATTTATTTCCACTCTGATCTCTATTATTTTCTTCCTTCTATTCACTTTAGGCTTTGTTTGCTGTTCTTTTTCTAGTTCTTTAAAGTGTAAGTTTAGATTCTTTATTTGAGCCTTTCTTGTTTCTTGAACTTATTGATGAACACAGGTTGTTTCCACATCTTGGCTATTGTAAACAGTGCTGCAGTGAACATTGGGGTGCATATATGTATTCCAGTTATTGTTTTAATTTTTTAAGATAAATACCCAGAAGAAGAATTGCTGAATTATATGGTTGTTCTGTTTTTAACTTTTTGAGGAACATTCATTCTGTTTACCATAGTGCTATGACCAATTTACCTTCCCATGAACAGTCTACTAGTGTTCCTTTTCCTCCACATCTTCTCTGACACATTATTTTTTTAAAAATCTTTTTGATAATAACCATTATAACAGTGGTTTTTACTTGCACTTCTTTGGTGATTCGTAATGTTGAGCACATTTTCAGGTACCTCTTGATCATCTGTATGTCTTTGGAAAAATGTTTATTCCAATTCTTTGCCCATTTTTAATTGGATTGTTAAGGTTTTTGTTCTGTTTTGTTTTGCTATAGAGTTGTATAAATCCTTTTTATATTTAGGATATTAACTCCTTACCAGATAAACCAGATTTGCAAATATTTTCTTCTACTTATCAGGTTGCATTTTTATTTTTTTGATGGTTTTCTTTACTGTGCAGAAGCCTTTCAGTTTGATGTAGTCCAACTTGTTTATTTTTGCTTTTGTTGCCTTTGCTTTAATGTCACCCCCCCAAAAAAATTTAAGGAACTTACTTTGACTTTGTTTTCTTGACTGTATGTTGGTTTTTCTATTTTGTTGATTTTTGTTCTCATATTTATCATTTTGTTTTTTCCTCTTTCTTTGCATTTAATTTTATTCTCCAGTTTCATAATTTTCTTTCTTAATATAAGCATTTAAAACCATAGATTTCACTCTACATCCAGTTAAGCTAAATGCCATACATTTTGACATGTTTTCATTTTTATTTAATTAAAAAAAATTCTAATTTTAACTTTTATATTTCTTTCTAATCATTTTATTTAAAGGTGTGTTGTTCAACTTGTTAAATGTAGAGATTGTCCAGATATCTTCCTGTTATCAATAGCTACAAAATGCAATTGTATTCACAGAATTTAATCTTATTTAAATCTTAAAATTTATTAAAACTTGTTTTATGGCCCAGCATATCATATATATCAGTGAGTGTTTCATGTGTCTTTAATAAATAAGTGTGTATTCTGTTGAGGTGGGGAGGAGTCTTCTAAAAATATCAATTAGATCAGATTTTTAGCAGTGTTGCACAAGTCTCTATTCTTAACTGATTTGCAATCTTCCTTTTCTGCTACTAAGAGAGGAGCATTGAAACTTCTCATTATAATTGTGGATTTGTCATTTTTTCCCCCTTTAAGCTATGTTAGTTTTTGTTTCACACATGTTAAAATTCTATTATCTGGTACATATATATTTAGGTTTGTAATGTCTTTATGTGAAGTGACTCATTTGTTATTTGTTATTATTTGACTTTTACCTAAAGAATTTCTTTTTACATTTTTTGTAATATAGTTCTACTGTTGCTGAATTGTCTCAATTTTGTCTCAAAAACTTATTTCACCTTCATTTAAAAGCTATCTTTTTTTTTACTGCATGTAGAATTATAGAAATTATAGATTTTTAATTCAGTTAAAAAATGTAATTCCATTGTCTTTTGGCTTACATAATTTTGAATGAGAATTTGTGTATATCTTTGTTTCCCTCTGCATTAGTTCTTTTCTCTTTGGCTGAATTAAAGATGTTTTCTTTATTACTGATTTTTTAGCAATTTGATTTTCATATGACATTGTTGTGTGTGTATGTGTGTGTGTGTGTGTGTGTGTGTGTGTGTGTGTGTGATTCGTCTTGTTATTGTTGTATTTTTTGAATTAATGGTTTTAGAGTTTTAGTCAAATTTGGGGAATTTGTTCCATTCCTTCTGAGACTATAATTACATAGATATTAGATTGCTTGATTTTACCCCAGAGGTTGCTACAACTCTGCTAATTTTATTTTCAGCCTCATCTTTTAGTGTTTTATTTTGGATAAATTTAGTTATACCTACAAGTTTACTGATTTTTTCTTTTGCAATATCTAATTAGGTGTGCCTCCTATTCAGTAAAATTTTATTTTAAATATTGTATTTTTTTATGGGTAGACATTCCATTAGATTTATTTAAATAGCTTCTATTTCTGTCCTCATTAAGTTTATTTTTTTATAAATATTCATACAAAATCATAATAGTTGCTTTAACATCCCTGTCTACTAGTTCCATTGTCTCTGTTATTTCTGGGTTGGTATTAATTCATAAAATTTCCCCCAATTATCTGTCACATTTCCTCCCCCTTGGCATGTCTAGTAAGTTTTTTATTGAATGTTGGACATTGTAATGCTATCTTATTGAGTGTCTGGATTTTGTTTTCTTCTTTTAAATGTTTTAGCAAGCATTTAAGTTTCTTGATGATCAATATGATCTTATCGAAACCTGTTTTTAAACTCCACTTAGGCAGGTGTAGGATTGACTTAACTCCAAGGATAGTTCAGCTTAATTATTAAGGCATAATCCTCTGGTATTTCTATTAAATGTCGTTGGACTTTGTTTACATCAAAATATGAGTTGCTTGTACTATGGGCCCTATCACTACAGAGATGTGTTTTACTTTAGCTCCATGGAAATGTCTTTTATTAGTTTTAAGTTTATTTTAATTTTCTACCCCTTTTTCTATTTTTTCTTTTCTTCTTCAACTCTTATTAGTTAAATGTTGAAACTTTGAATCTTCCCTCCATGCTCTGGACTTTTATTTCACACTTTCCATCACATTTCTGTTTACAGTGTGTTCTGGGAGTATTTCTTAGTTTAATCATTGAGATTGCTAATTTGTTTTTTATAAGTATTTATCCTGCTATTCAAGTCAATTTAAGCTTGCTTCAAATATTAGATTTTTTCATTTTTAAAAATTGAATGCATTTTTACTTAATAGCTTTTCTTTATTTCAAAAATATAACTGTTCTCATTTCTTTGAGAATATTAATTATCTTTTCATAAAAGTTTTTATTTGTTTATTATATCATATTGTATCCTCAAGTATTAATTGTCCTATTCGTTGAGTTTGGCACTTTTATGAGGATGTTTGTTGATTCTAGATTTATATTTCTTTCAGATTCCCGTCTTATTTTTATGTGTATATTGTTATGCATTACAGTTAGGTTCAGTTATTGTAAAGGAAAGGTAAATCTTTCAGTTAGGCAGCATGTTTCAGTAGTTCATCTTTTGGGTGAATGAAATTACCTCTTCTCTCAGAATATAAATAGACTACTGTGAGATTTTCTTGTCTCTTGGACCAAAAGATTCATATTTCTTACTCCAACCTCACCAACAAAATGCTGTATATATCTTGTCCCAAGTTAGAGATAAATGGGTGGATAGAGAAAACTACTGCCATGGATACTCTTGATATAGTGATAGATTAACTCATCCTCTAGACCCTGTTCCTTATATACATTGCTTCTTCATTTGAAGTCCCCTAGACCTATTTCCAACTTATACAAATGTCTTCTTATGTATAATTATAATGTGGTGTTTACTTCCATTAATTCATTCTATTTTTATTTTTATCTTTAAAAAACTTTCAAATAAATTTGTTCTATTTATCATGTTTCCTTTTTATTCTGGAGTACTTATCAAGATTTTCTTAATTATCTCTGTCATTTCATAATCAACATTTGAATCTCTTCTGCATTTTTGTTATCTCTTATTCAAAATTATTTGGTTATTTCTGGTTTTGTTTTTAGTAAAATTTTCCAAAATTTTATGTTTCATATTGCTGATTTTAGATAACCAGCTTCTATAGTTATTATTTTATTAATTTTCTCCTTTTTAATTATCCTGATTTCCTTAATTTTTTAATAACTTGTCGATTAATTTTTATTCTATTTTATTTAATAGTAAAAATACTGAAATAATTAATTTGCTTTATACTTCAGTTTTAGCTAGATCTCACAAGTTTTGATTTCTTAAATTATTTCCTAAGTTATTTGTTATGAACAGTTTGACTATCAATTCAAGGGGGAAATGGGAGGGTTTGTAATTTCCAATCACAAAAGTTTTAAAATAGTTTTCTTTTTTTTTCTGGAAATTTCAGCAAATGTCTTGTTAGATACCTTTGATTCTGATTAAATTTGTGCTCATCTATGTATCAAGTTATGTACTCATCTCTGTGCTAATTATTATGGTTAGAGTGATGAGAAATAAGACAGTCTGGCCTGACATAAAACATATGACTGATAATGGGTCATTGGTGGTTCCCCAAAGACTAAAGTGCTGCTCAAATGGGAAAAGGGAGAAATAGATCTGGATGGAAAAAAAAAATATGTACTAGAGGAGACATCCATTTTTCTTCCTTATTTTTTAAGAATGTCATAATGAATACTACATTATCTTAGCAAACAGTAACCAGAACAGCATGCCTTCTAACTTCAAATTTAACTAAACACCATTTGTCTTCTTCACCTATACTCCAATAACTTTTTCTCATTTAAAAATTGCCAAATAATTATTGGTGCCAATTACCCTATTTTGAATTGCTACTCCCCGAGGGTATAAGCCTAAGTATAAACAAAGCTCCAGTAACCCAACTGAGAAGAAAGAAAGGTGACAATAAATGAATGAAGGGCCCATTACTTCAAAAAATAATTATTTCGTTTGACGTCTAATTTGGATTGGTTGAGACACACCTTATTTCTATAATGTGAAGGGTTGTGTCATCATGGCTATGTCATGCTCATTTCCTGTATTTTCACTCTTGCTTCCATGGAGTGGTGTTAGGAATTCTTAAATGCTTGTTTATAATTCTGACACTCTTTAAAATGGTAGTGCATCTTCTTGATATTTCAATTGTGATTGTTACAAATACAATGTAATTTCTTATGCTGATTTTGAAGCATTTAATATATTCTCTTCCGATTTTATATTTTATTCATGATTATTTACAATAAGAATATCAATTATTTCAGTCAAATTGTCATCATTCAGATTAATTATCCTAGTAATTATTCTATAGCTTTGTTATAGAAACATTTATGTAATATATAAGGTAGGGATAACTACTGGGCACTGAGAATACTAAGTCAATAGAATACTCAGGCAACTCATATTCGAGTTAGGAAAATGTAGACCCATACAACTAACTCTAACAAAATGTGATAAGATAGAGTGCTCTTTCTTGGATCAGATACCAGCATATATATATTTTTAAACTTGATGGCCAAAGGTAGGATGAAGAGACTTAACATTTAAACATATCAAGTAATTCTTATTTATCCAGAGTAGGGGTCACAAATCAGTGACTGTAAGCTACGTTTGGCTTACATATGTGTTTGTTTTGGCTCACAGAATATTTTTAAAAATTTGAGCCAACATAAAAACATCAGGAGATTTTATAAGAAAGTTTAAATATCCCAGTTTCTCTTGAAAATGTTTAATATTTGCCAACATTAGTCCTGCTTTTGTACATGATCACAGTGACCTGAAAATAAGTAGAACCTACCTGCTCTTAAATAGACCAAGAGCTCTCAAGTTCACAACTAGCTGTGCCACTCCACATACCCCTCTGCTTGCCTTTTGTGAAATACCCTCATCTGGCTCTCACCTCAGGACTTTTGCATTTTCTAATCTCTAGTTTAGAACCTTCTTCCACTGTGTACCTATTGGATCAATTCCTTGATTCATTCGGGCCTCTGGTTAAAGGTCACCTCTTAACAGAAATTTTCTCTGACCTCCTTCTCTAAAATGACACACTCATCGTTATCCCTTTATTCTCTTTTACTGTTCTTTGAGTCAGTCATGACAAAGTAGAATTGTACGTATTTTTGTTTGTTTGTTTATTAAATATGCGACTCTGGTGGAATATATGATTCCTGAGAGCAAGGTTTTGTCTGTTTTGTTTCCCATGGTT
This sequence comes from Cynopterus sphinx, assembly GCA_030015415.1. Lineage (NCBI taxonomy): Eukaryota > Metazoa > Chordata > Mammalia > Chiroptera > Pteropodidae > Cynopterus > Cynopterus sphinx. The sequence continues at coordinate 83,422,959 of CM057381.1, read as the reverse complement.
TTCCTACTACCTACCACAGTGCCTGGCACAGAACAGCATTCAATAAATATGTGTCGAATGAATGTTGCTCTTGAAGTTTTCTCAATTTCTGAGCACTCTAGAGATGAAGATTAGGGTAAACAGGCCTCTGGTATGCTCTGGCTCCTGAAACCAAAACCAAACTATAATATACCTGAATCATTCAAATTTATTTGAAACTTTACACACACAGAAGTTTTGTATATACATGCATGTATTGTACATTCCACTTAAATTATATATAAGTATATATATAAATTTTATATATATATATATATATATATATATATATATATATATATATATATAAATTTTAAAATCTGTATTGCATATAACAATGACCACGATAAGATATTCTTGGGGTCTGATTGCCCAAACAGTGAATAAAGAATGTTTTTTGACCCTGAGTTCTACAAATTCAATAGGTTATGACATACACAGAATTTGGGACATACAATTCAATTTAGATCAAGCTGAAATTCTGAGCATTTTGTGGTTACTCCATAACACCTGACTAAATGACTCTTGTAGTGGTGTATTGTGCAGTTTTATTTCAGGTCATATTAAAACCACAAAGTTATGGAAGTGTTGGGGTGAAGAAGGAAGGTAGAAAATAACACATTTCATGACTTTTTGTTTCTGGCTTCTCATACGTCCTGCAGAGCTCCACATTGGAAGTAAAAGTTCATCAGGAATAGTGAGAAAAATGTTGAAGAAGCTTTTGACTGGATAGATGAGAGAGAAATGGGTGAGGGAATATTTTGAGCCCAGGTAAGTTTTACCATGATGTAAAAATAAACACCCAGAATTCCCCTGTCTTCACTGTGTCCTCAACAAAAGACACAAACATGGGAAGATTTATGTAATTCAGCAGGTCTCACCCTGTTAGGAAGAAACACTGGAGGGAGGAAGTGTCACTGGAAAACCCTGACTGTGAACTTGGCTTTTCATAGCTTGACCTGTGTGGTATGTGTGTCTGAGTGTATGTATATGTATATACATGTGTTTATGTGTGTGAGTGGATTCCCTAAACAATTAAGAGGTATTTCATTTTGTTTCTTGGCAGTTCTGCCTCATTCCCATTTATTACTACTTACTCATCTTTCTTCTCTTCTTGCAACTCAAAGAAAAAGCATAAACTCACTGTTCATGATTTCTTTCCCATCTATGACCTAATAGTGTGCCAACTGTGCTTTCCTCTCTTCTTTGTAATAAATAATTGTAAGTCACTCTCATTTATTCATAAAATGTTTATTGAGTGCCCACTAATTCTAGGCACTAGAAATCACAGTGTAACAGATAAAGCTTTTTGAACACTTTCTATGATTTGAGTAAATTCCATGGAGAATTCTTACAGATATTGGTTGAAAAATTCATCAAAGTAATATGTTGAGAAAAAGTAAACAACTGATGTTCCTTTCCTGCAAAAGAGAGACACATAATCTCAGGGTTCTGTGGAAAACGTTACTGCAAGACATGTAGGGAGGTATGTATGCCAATGGTTCTCTATCAAAATAACTACAAATTCTAACACCCAAGAAAAATGTCTCAGAAGAGGCCAGGACCAGATGTTTTATGACATATGCATAAACAGCACATAGGAACATGCTCGTGTATTTTATTAGCCTTCCTTCTTCAGGCTGAGATGTCTAACCTAGAGATATAATAAAGGTTTGCCAACATTATACAGAAAATTCTCAACTTTTATTGATGCCTAGCTAGAAATATAAACACTATTTTAGAGCTCAGCTGAGTAGGTGGCCCCCTGGATGTGAAAGATGTCCTTTTAAAGGATTGTTTTAATCATCAGATTATTGAGATGACATTATGTATTGTTTTTAGCTGACTTCTGTGGCAGAAAGTGGGTAGAAGCCACAGTACTGTAGGAAAGTTAATGTCATTCATTATTTCCCATTTTATTTTAAACCAAGATTGGATTAGCAGTTCTAGGAGCAGAGATACTTGTTTTTTAGAAGAGATTTTTTTTGGCTCCTCTGTTGGCTCCATAAGTGGGCCCTGTTGGTATATTTCCTGAGAGTTGTGAATGTGGAAGTTATAGAATGTGCTACTGGGCTGCGTTTTAATTGAGGAGTCAGAAAATTTCCTGGGAGTGCAGGGGTTAGGTAGCCCCTGCTGCCTGCTCAACTGAAGCTCTGGATAACTGGAGTGGCTGGAGAAAGAAAATATCTGATTAACTCTCTTAATAAGAAAACTCTTATTTGTTCCTATGCTTGGAGTTGAAAATACTTCCAAGAATTTTCCTTAGTAGTAAATAATGTTTAGAGACTTTAATGTAGCCTTTGCTCAAAGTTGAGAATCTTGCACCATTGGACTTTGTAAATTCCCCATACTTGTATGGTACAGATCCTAATCGTGGTCTGAATGTGTAGCACAGGACATTCTATTGCTGCTGAGTTTTGAACTAAATCCTTGATAAAGTCTTGTGTGCTACCTTTTTGACTGATAATAATTAAGATTCTGGGTAGCTGCAGGCCCTCAGCCACAAGCATTTTGAGAAGAAAAAGACTCAGGGAGGTTAGTTGAAAAAAGTTACATAATTAATAAGTGGCAAGGAAATAATTCAAACCCAAAGCCTTGAAAATTAACAACTCAAAACAATCCCATATTGTAAATAAACTGAGACCCAGAGAAGTGAGGTGAGTTATTCACAGCCACAGAATATGTTAAAAGCAGAGATAGGCCAAACTTCTGTCTCCCAGGCTGACCCTTCAACCATACCATATATCTGGCTATATACATAGCTTACTAGGGTCTCAAGAGCAGACTTAGGACAAAGGGGATCCCTCGTCACATCAGCTACAGCATGAAAAAAATATGGTCACTCCTTTGAGAAGGTTTTTAGATTGGAGTTGTCATTTATTAGACCCCCTACTATAGCCAGACTTCTTACCAGGTTCTTTACTTCTGTGATCCTCACAATAACCTTACAAGGTAGTTTTATCATATGTTTACTTTACAGATGGGTAAACAGAGTACCAATTACGTTAAGGAACCTGCTCAAGGTTGCACGTAGAGAGACTAAGCTGGGATCTAAACATTGTTCAGTGGGGCTTGAACTGATCCTCTTTCCATGCAGTTTCCTTTTTTGTTGCTCCTGGTGGGGGAGGGGGTAATGGCGCCCTGTACAAACATCTCCTTCCCCTAGCCTCAGAGATCACTACCATGCTTGGCCGTGTGCCTGGCACCTGTGAGCTTGGAGCCAGCTGCAGTGAGACTTTGCCGGCATCAGAGGCTGGGCTGGGTGGGCATGTCACTCCCAACTATGTGAATGAATGTTTGATTTGCCTTAGCTCACCATTGGGTGGAGTCCACTTTGGGCAGAACACTTAGTGGCTGAATAAACACTCAGAGCATCTTGGAAAGGCTGCATGAGCTGGTGGTTTGACACTGATTTTGGCTGCTTGGAGAGGCGCCACTGAAAGTCAGCTTTGACCACTGGTGTGCTATTGAGAGACCTTGCCTTCCTAGCCTCTCACTGTCCTAGTTTCATTGGAGGTCAACTAAGGACAGACAAATCCTTCTATTTCTTCTTAGTTTCTCTTCTCCAGGCTGAGGACAAAGACAGAAGACACCTCTGAAATGCTGAACAAAATAAACTAAATGCAGCTGAAATGGAGGAGGCTTGCTTCAGAACTTCAGACCTGGGAGGATGATAGAGACGCACAATCCTAAGCACAGGCAGAGGAAATCATCTTTTCTGTTTTTGGAGGCCTTTGGAGCTGAACCATTAGCAGAGCTGTTTTCTATTATCGCCTCAAGGACTGACATAGATACTTTGGAGAGTGGATCAGAAAGCCACGACTGGTATGACTGAGAGCCTGAGGAAAGTGCAGAAGAGTGGAAATTAGTATGTGATTGTGAATGTGGCTGCATTACTGTTGAAGATACGCTGATAAGAAGAAGTTTCCAGTGGGCCTAAACAGCCTATTCCATGGAGGAAGTTGGGAAAGCTTTACTGTGAATTATTCAAACTTCAAACTACATTGTGAACATCGGGTACCAATTCAAAGCATTTTTTCATGAGTCCATATAAAAGTCTAACCTATGTAGATATGAAAACTCACAAGAGGTCCCAAAACTAACCTAGAAAAATGTCTTTGATATGGTAAATGTTCTTTGAGTATATAAAAATCGGTTTTCTTTGTCTGATCAAACAAGGCATTTAGAAATTCAAGATGGTTGGCAGGATAATAAAGTGCCATTGTATCTTCAAAGAAGTAATGAGCAAGAGACAAAGCAGATAAGACTATGATGGCAGATGGAAATCTATTTCTGCTAAAAATATCTCAAAGGAGAGCTATCACTAGAGCACAAAACCTGCATCATCGACTTTCAAAATAGTCCTTTTTCTATGCCCTGTTGATCTCTACCCAAATAAAATAACGCACTTGAGTAAATTATTTCTCACAGCATGTCTCACGGAGAACACTGCAATTGCTGTGGAGCTGAAAAATTACTGACAGACATAAGGGACATGTTACTCTGAGTAGCCTGGAAAGGTGTCTCAACACTTCAACGACTTTGTATGATTAATGAGCAGTGGGAGTCAACAGGGAGTCAGAGCTCTGAGTTCAATTTCTTTTCCTTAATGCTAATGAACAAGAAATGGGGCCTAGTTTAGATTTAGGAAGTTAAAATAGGATCTGGACAATCATGATAATGTAGCCCTAAGTTAGAGTTGTGCCCTTTTATTAGACTATTGCCAACTTAGGCTTTTTTTTTTAATTGTATGAGTAATATTTGGTGGGAATAATGAAAAATACCATTAAAATAAATGCTGAAGATATTTAAGATAAATATAAAACCTGAATAGTTAATGGGAAAACAGTTATCTCCTTCTCTTCTTTCAACGGTTCAGCTTAAATAACCATTCTCTCTGCTGGGAGGCCTTCTCCGCTGTCTAAAGTGTTGTTATTCCCTGCTCTTATAATTTTATTTTCTTTGCAATGTTAATCACAATTCTGATTCTATAGTCACTCATAAAATTATCTGTTTAATATCTCTCTAAAGACTGTGAAGACAGGGACCAGCTTCTATCACTATGTCTAATACATAGTAGGAATTTAATAATTTAATAATATATGTAGATTGAATGAATGTTCCTTCACAACTGCTACTAAATTTTGTTGTTTTAGCCTCACTCTTCACACATTAAGATTGCTTGAAGTGTTCAGAGATATTTGTCTGATCAATCTAATGTCTTCCAAAAACTAGAAATTTCTCTAGATGAGCTGCTAAAAATAAAGATATACTTTCTCAAAATGAATTCTGGGTTTCCAGACAATAATACCTAATTATAGCCATTTTATAGTATTTAGCAAGTCAATTATACTGGATTCACATTTTTGGAGGGCAGTTACTATGTCAAAATGAGATTCCTCTTCTCTCACTTATCAATAAGACTGTATTTCCTCATAATTGAGATTTATGAAAATACTATTGGGGAAGATTATCAGAGTCACGGAAACCAAGGAATAATGCTCATTGAATCTATCTTATGGGTCATGACTAAAGAGTCTTCACAATTTAATATTTAGGCCTTTTTCATAGTCCTGAGTTCCTATAAGCAAGAAGATTAGTTCTTAATGCAGGTACCAGTTATATACAGAGAAAAGTTTTTTTTGAAATTTTTCAACTACATTTTTTTTCTTGCTGATTTATGAAAAAATTTCCAGAATAAATTTCAAAGAGACATAAATAAACAGAGCAAGTCATAAAATTGATAAACTGGGAAAAAATGTGATTTATCTTCCTCATATCTTTCAGGACAATGAAAACAAGATTTTGAAGACAAGTTGTTAAAACCAGGTAAGGTGCAAACTGTGACCTTCCATATCTGGTCTGAATCGAAGTCTGTGTTTTCTGAAAAAGCATTTCTAACTCCACAGAACCAATATGGGTAAAAGGAAGATGCTTTGGATTACACAAAATGCCATGTGAGAAGCATCTGCCTTACGTAGCCTCACACACCTGTGGAGGGCAGTGTTCATCTCATGTAGACTCTAGTGAAGTGTTTTTCCACACTTGAGATGACAGCAGAATGTTACTGTGAAAAGAATCTGATATTTCTCACTTCTGTCTATATCTGGTTGACTTTGAAATGTCAGTTTTCCAGACAGGAGGCTGTTCACTCTACAGCAGTGGAAGTATGCAGATCCCTTCCACAAGCAATGGAATGCTTTGTTGTTGATATAATGAAGTGAGGTATGATACAGTAGACTCATGTATGGACTAGTCACAGGTCCTAGTTCTGGTTTTGACACTATATCATCTTGGGTTTCCTGTTCTCTGAGTTTTGTGTATAAACTTATTAAGTCTTAATTTATTTATCTGGGGAAAATGGGTGAATGGAATGGATCATCTAGTTTAATCTTTGGAAGACTTGTATTTCCATGATGGTCAGGTTCTTATTGGATATAGATAAAAATATAAGATCACTCATACCAAGGTCTGGTAATTTTAGCTGTGTCATCGGGGCCTTCATATAGTCTCTCTCACTCTTATTCTACTTCAATCAGAAATACAAAGAAGAAAAAACTATTTGGAACAATTTGCTTATATTTTCCTTCACATTTTGCACTACTATGTTTTAAATAGTAGTGTTTTATACCATTTAGACAATTGAAACTCCTTTAAGCAATTTTGATAATTCTAGATATTTCACCATTTAAATATATTTTCTAATATCCAATCTGTTTTTTTTCTTAGCCTGTCTTTTCTGTTAGACTTTAAAAAATTTGCTCCTTTGCACACAATACTAAGTTATAAGATCAAATCTACTACTAACAATAAGAAAATAATGAATAGTTTTTGAATGTTTTGCAGTTTACCCTCAGGACACCTCTCACTTGGGGTACTCAGAAAACTGCTGTTTCTTCTTAAAGTTTAAAATCTATAGACAGACATGAATATGATATTGATGAATGAGTAAGGGGCAGATTATTAATCATTAGTATCAGTCACGTTGGAAATATCTACTTTGTTACTTGCAAATATTTTCATTCATTTGAAAACCAAAACTCAAATTTGGTTCAGCCCTAAGACTGTATTTCTGAAGACTCAAAACTTTATCTTGTTTGGTGGATTTAAAAGTTAAACAGAGAGAAAGAAAGCTCTTAAGTCTACAGACGTGGTATGTACAGATCCCTTCTTTTATACAGCAAGCAGAGAAAGTTGCTTCACAGAGAGCAAAGAGACTTGTACTTGCCCCCAAACCTGAACCACTCCTAGACCCATGCAAGCATTTATGCCTTTCTCCTCCAAGGGCTTTCAAAACTTATCACTCCTCAATGACAAATGGCTCTACCAATAAGAGTCCTTTCTTGTAGTTTCCACTTGATATAGTGGCATCATACTCAAACATAGTGAGTCTCAAGCTGCCCAGGGTGAAGGAATGACATTTTGTATGTGTGTGTAAATAAGATGACTTTTACTTATTCTCCCTATTGGTAGCCATGTGTAGAAGGCAGGGGGACAGCCAACATTGAAAAAGCTCACTTTGCAGGAATGCACAGATTATAGTCTGAAGAATGCAGGAGAAGGCATGGTTGGAAAATGTTTTATCCTATGTTTATTCTACAAAATTCTGAAGAGTAATTTAATGTGACCAGAAAATAAATTGTCTACATTGCCTACATACTCTGGAGAAGACTTGTATTTGTGGTCATAACCCATGAACCAGGTGCAGAAACAACCTTGGAAAGAGTCCCTGGAAGCCAGTGTTCACATGGTTTTGATGTAATCAGTATCAAATAAATGCAGGGGCAAATTTTATAATGTTTCAATACACTAGGTTCTGTAGTCACGTGAGAAATCACAATGTGGTTACTTTTTATTTCATGGTGAAAGCCAGCAAGGGCATAATTGAAAAGAAAGAACCTAAAGAGATAGTCCCTGGACTCAGAACAGGAAGAAGTTGTGCCTGGATACCATATGCATTAACTGGACACCAAAATACATAACTAATTCTTCTCTTTCCACTACTCTAAATCTTTGTAGATAAATCGCTATATCTCACATCAGACCTATGATGTTGTAATTTTTTAAAATTGAGTTTAAATTCATATAACATAAAAGTAATTTAAAAATGTACAATTCAAGTGGCATATAGTAACTGTCAGAGAGTAGAAACTGGGTTTCTATCACCTTCTAATTAAAAAATATTTTTGTCACACTGTAAGGCAACCGTGTACTCACTAAGCAGCCTCTACCCATCTCTCTTCCCCAGCTTCTGGGAACCATCACTTTGTTTTTTCTCTCTGGATTCTCCCATTCTTCAATATTTAGAAGGAAATATTAGAATCATATGATGTGTCGTCTTTTGTGTCTAGCTCTTTTCACTTAGCATATTTTTGAGGTTTACTTATACTGTAGCATGTATAAGTACTTCATTCCTTTTTATAGCAGAATAATATTTTATTGTATGGATACAGCATCTATTGTTAATCCATCATCAGCTAATGGACATTGTAATTGTTTCTACTTTTTGGCTACTGTGAATAGTGCTGCCATGAACATTCCTGTACAAATTTTTGTTTGAACCCTTGTTTTTAAATAAGTATTCTTTTAGGTGTATATCTAGGAGTACTGGGTCATATTATAGTAATTCTATGTTAAATCATTTAGGAAAGTTTTCCAAAACATTTGCACCATTTTATATGCACACCAGCAGTTTCTGAGGGTTCCAGTTTCTTTAAATCTGACAAACACTTGTTGTTTTTCATTATCTTCTATTGCCATTCTAGTGGCTGTGAAATATTCTTTATCAGGTTATTTATTTAGACATGAGCCTAGTAGAAAATGTTTGCCCAAGATCCCACATACTTTAGGAAGAGTTCAAAACATCTCTCTGGAGAATCAATTAAGGAGTATTTCCCCTCCTTCATGCTTTGAAATTCTTGAGAGTAATTCCTATATTAGAAAACATAGATAAAAACGAAGTATTATGCAGATGCATTATCCCCAGGTAATTCCAATGCTCATTTAAGGTTGAAAGCTTCCCTTCTTACTAAGAATGAAGAGATCATGTTCATGCCAGAAAACCATTTGCAGGTACAACAGAGTTCAAGCTTAATAAGATATAGGTGCAGTGTATAACACTAGGGCAGTGGTTTCATTCTTGGCGGCACACTGGGAATCTCCAAGAGTTTAAAAATATTTGAAAGCCCGGGTTGCACTCCTGGAGAGATTTTGGTTTAATGGGTCCTAGGTGGAACCTACTAGCAGGAATTTTTTAAACACTTCAGGTGATTCTAATGCTCTAATGTGTAGTTTTGAAAACTATCTGTGTGAATAACATTAGCTGAGCTAATCTAGAAAGAATTCATAGAGATGGTGATTCTCAAAGCAATGATTTGAAAACAGAAGAAAGCAAGACTTTGCTGTGAGGGCAGAACAGTGGCCAGTGTTGCTAGAATAGGGCAGAGGGTAGAGCTGGCCTTATAGTGAAAAGAATTTGTTCATGAATGGCCTCGAAGACTTTAGTGTTTTAATATTATGTGGAAAGCAATTGGGGCTTTTTGTAGTATGGTTAGAAGTGTCCATTGATTTTCATTGCTGTTGAAGAAATTAATAATAATGACATAGCAAGTTATTATAATATAGGGTATGACCTAGGGCTTTGCTGATATGATTCAAAAGTAAGAGGTAGAAGGTAGGAATAAACAAGGTTCTCTGGAGGTTTATGTATGAAGTTATGACTTACTCGTAGTTCTCTCTATAACTTAAAGTTTCTGCTAATTCAAGACAGAACTGAGTATTTAAGAATCCATAAAAAATCATTCTGAGTGCATAGTTGCTTCAGAAAACTTTCAATATCTATAGAAGTTGTCTGTTTATTGATAGTCTTCAGTCTTTAAATTCAATATTCATGCCATACCTTCCTTTATTCAAATATTTATTTATTCAACATATACTTAAGAATATACTTAAGATGTTACATAAGAAATTCAAGAACCGGAAGCGTATTTGGACAAGATCAGTGGTTCTCAATAGGGGCAGTACCCTCTATAGAGGGTCTTGGAAATTTATGGGGTGTGTTTTGTGGTAATCAGGGTCAACTAGTAGTTCCTGGTAGACAGAGACATTACATGACCTGCTATTCCCAGGACAGACTTGCACAACAAAGAATGATCTCATACCCACACAACTTCCAAATGGTTGAACATTTGTGTGGGTGGAAACCCTGTTTATAATTATCCAAACTTAACATCTAACTCAAATATATATAATTATCTAAACTTAGAACCTAAACTCAAGTATATGTACACACATGCATACACACATAGAAATACTTCTTCACAATTTTAATAAATATAAGACTCTAAGAATAGTTCTACTGTGCTTTGTTTAATTCAGTATTTTACCAAGAATGTTCACTATCTGAAAAGTGCCATCAGCATGGCAGTTCTGAACCTGTTGCTTGACTCTACATCGGTCTGATTTTCAAGCTGCCGTATTTGCAATAATTTTACATACAGGTATGTTGAAGTATAATTTTTGAAAGTGCTTGTGACTCTCATTCAGCTACAAAATGAGCCTGTGTGATGGTTATTTTATGTATCAATTTGACTGGGCTAAGGGATGCCCAGATAGCTGGGAAAACATTATTTCTGGGTGTGTCTATGAAGGTGTTTCTGGGAGAGATTAGCATTTGAATTGGTGAACTGAGTAAAGAAGATGGCCCTCACCAAAGTCTATGAGCATTGCCAATCCACTGAGCGCCTGAATAGAAAAAATCAGTTGGAAAAAGAGCAAGTTCTCTTTCTCTGCTTGAGCTGAGACATCTTCCTTTTCCTGTCCTCATACTGGCACTCTAGGTTTTTGGGCTTTTGGATACAGACTAGAACTTACACCATTGGCCCAATTCTCAGGTCTTTGGACTTCGAGCGAATTATACCACTAGATTTTCTGGTTCCCCAGCTCACCGAGAACACATCAGGTGGACTTCTCACCCTCCATAACTGTATGAGTCAATTCCTATAATAAATCTCCTCATCTATATCTCTATATATCCTATTTGTTCCGTTTCTCTGGAGAACCTGACTAATACAGCCTATGTCAAAGATTCTTATTTAACTCAACAATTGATAAAATGCTGATATAAGTTCATAAATAGATATAAAAATGATCAATATCCATAGGGAAATAATTATTATACTCTGCTAGACACATTTTGCTTTTCTATGGACAACTCATTTGCAGTGCTGCCATTTTTTTCTGTTTACAATGTACAGAGTTTTAACTCAAAGGCAATGAATGAAAGATAGAGATAACTTAGAAAGGTGTGCTAAACAGGGCACTCAGTAATCTACACAATTTTTCTCATTTCAAGACCTCAATTTATATATATATATATATATATGTATATATATATATATATATATATAGGCATCTGATTTTATGTCTTCTAGAGAAGTCATGCTTGAACATTCATATAGTAAAATGCATGCCTTTTAAATTTATAATTTTTTTTTTATTTTTACTTTAAAATTAAAGATATTAATTATTTTAAAATTATGAGAAGAGGTAAATTATATCACCTATGAAATTCATTTTAGAATGTTAAATGAGTTGTTAGGAAATATTTGTTATAAAAATGAGCATTGGGACTAAATAATCTTTAAGACCCATTCTAACCTTGCAATCCTAAGATTCAATTTATTGTAGAGTAAGGATTAAGAACTTGGGCTCTTAGAACTAAAGGTCATTAGTTTGAATCTAGGCCATCCTACTTCTTAGTGTTATGACCTCAGGGAGGTTTGTCACAACTTACCATGCCTCATTTCCTCATTTGTAAAATGGAATAATATCACATGCTTTACTCAGTGGTTGTGAGAATTAAGTGAGTTAATTCACCCATAGCTCCTAGAAATATATGTAGAACACAGAGAGGACTTGAGAGGAGCACTCATTTGCTTCCCCATCTTTTGGGTGGTGAATATGATTGTACTAGTAACCTCCAGCTCCCTGCCTATGAGCTCAGTAAGCCCACTTGTCTGATACAACCATCCAAGGAAGGGCTCTAATTGCCTCTACTTGGTCTAGCCTCAATTGTGAACACAGGAGCCAGCACCAGGCAATTCTCTAGATGGCCAGGCCTGGCTCCATATTTTGGAGTTGGGAGAGTTAGCAACTCACATGGAGTAGGTTCCCCCATAAGAAATAGGGGTTCTATTTTTAAAAGAGGGGCAAGGGATGCTGAACTCCTTACATAAGTCTGAAGGGTTGAAGATCACCCAGTTCTCCAAGCAAAGGTGGGGCCATGGCTGCTAACTTGGCCCCCACTCCTGACCTGCTATCTGTCTATTTTCAATGTAAAGTTGGAGTGATGCTTTGAAAATGTAGGTCAGATTGTGATTCCTACTGCAAACACTCCAGATGTTTCCCATCTGCTGCAGTCTGATTTCCTATGTTGAAATCCTGACTCTTAAAGTATTAAGAGGTGGGGTCTTTGGGAGAGGATTAAGTCATGGGAGTGGAGCCCACTTAAATGGGATTAGTACCCTTTAAAAGGACTCTAGAGAGCTCCCTTGCCCCTTCAACTATGTGAAGTTACAATGATAAGCCAGTGACCCGAATGAGGGCCCTCACTTGACCATACAGTACCCTGATCTTGGACTTCCAGCCTGCAGAACTGTGAGAAATTAATTTCTGTTGTTTATAAGCCATTTTGTTATAGTAACCCAAATGGACTAAGACACCATTGAACTCAGAGTAAAAGCCAAAGTAAACTTAACATGGTACTTTATCAGACCATGTGCATACTCCCAGCCCCATCCCATTCTGACCTCATCTCCTTCCACCATTCTTCCCATTCCCTTCCCTTCTGCCACACTAGTCTCTTGGATATGTCCTGAAAAGCCAAAAACTCTTACTTGAGGAACTTCTCACCTATTGCCTTTCTGCCTGGAACTCTCTTTCTGATGTGTTCCCATATCTCATTCCATCACTTTTCAGATTTCTTGTTGAAGGTCAATTTAACAGAGGATCTTTCCCAATCACCTGATATCAAACAACAATATCATATCCTTTGTGATGCATGACTCCTCAGCATTCTTTATTCTTCATGGAACTATTCATCACCTGATGATTTATGTATTTATTTTTTATTTGTTTCCTCTTACCAGAATGTAAACTATATGAGAGCAGGGACTTGTTTCTTTACTGTTATATTCTCAATACCTAAAAATTCTGAATGTACCAGATGCGCACTATGGCTTGAATGGTGTCCCTCCAATAGATGTTTAAGTTCTAATCCCCTAGTTCTTGTGGATGTGAACTAATTTGGAGACAGGATCTTTTCAAATGATCAAGTTCGGATGAGATCATTGAGGTGGGCCTTAATCCATATGGCTGTATCTGTATAAAAAGGGGAAGATGATGTGAAGAGACATAGGTAGAAGACAGCTATCTGCAAGCCAAGGAATATCTGAGGTTATCAGAAATTTGGAGAGAGGGCTGGAACAGATCTTTCCCTAGTATCTTCAGGGGAAAGGTGGTCTTGTTGGCATGGTGATTTCAGACTTCTAGCATCCAGAGAATACATATATGCCATTTTTAGCCACTAGCTTGTGGTACTTTGTTATAGCAGTCCTAGCAAACTAATATAGTGAATACTAAATTTTTCTACAGCAGTGAGTGATTAATGAATGAATGGCTGCTTCAGAAGGTCCTGGTAGTCCAATATGACAATTCATGGCAGACCTGCCAGAAGTGTTCACTTATCTACTTTCTATTTAAATTTTGTGGCTAACCATTTAGGAAGCAGAAAATATTCTTTTAGATTAGTGGACAAATTCTTCTTAGAGGATAAACTTTTATTTTTATTTATATCATTAAGTTGTGAAAAAGCAACAAGAGTGTGAGAAAGTACTGTGGTGAAATCAATGAAACAAGAATAACACTTATAGAACATTTACTATGTGCCAGACACCACTCCAGCACTATCACATATTAACTCATTTAATTCTCACAACTTCCCTCTAAAACAGGTACTATTCTTATCCCCAGTCTCCAGATAAGAAACTGAGGCACAGAAAGGTTCAATGACTTGGTTGTATAACAATTAATCAATAGAGCTGGAATTTCAACCTAGGCAGTCTGACTCGATAGCTTATAACACTCTAAACGTACATAGTCAGATTAGAATCTTTTAAAATTTCCTTGGTTGAACCAAGAGGGAGGAGATAAAGAGTTTGAGAATTAGTATAGATGGTGAGAGCAGGTGAAAGGGAGCAAGACCAGGGAAGGAGGCAGAACACAACATGGGAATGGGTGATGATGATTTCGGCAGTGAGAAGGCCACAAGAATTTTAGGAATAGACTGTCTAATTTTAAATTATTTTATATGCTGTTTTTCATTACAATTGCTCACCTGACTCCATAAAACCCAACATCAATAAAAGTCCACTGCTTGGAGATAAAGGAAATGGGGAAGATAACCAGAATAGGGTCATGTACTGTAGAAAGAGCTAGCCCACTCCAGAGGTAAGAAACAGATGAAAGCGGGAATTCAGGGGCAGTAATTAAAGTCAGAAGTGGCACTAAGAATCCAAGCTCCTCCAGCCCCTGAAACTCCAGAGATACTGTAGAGTGTGTGCAGGGTTTCTCATAAGTCAATTTACATATTAAAGAACAGGGTGAGTCTAACCTATGGGAACACTGAGGAACCCCAGGAAGATGGCAATTATATGTACTTACTTAGAGTGGACAGAGCAAAACTTCTCTCCTGACAGAGAACACACATTTACCTGGTAAACAGGGTTTGAGGAGGAAATGTAGGGGACAAGCAGAGGACAAGGACTTGGCAAAGAAGTAGCAAGTAAAGAAAGCAGGTGAAGAAGGTTGGAAAGGCTAGCTCAACCCTTTGTGTGCTCCAAATGTCTTGTGTTAAGTTGTAGCTTTTTTGTGGTTAATATTTTATGATGAAAAATCTAATTTATTCTTTTGGTTTCATTTTTATATTAGGAGCTCTCTGAATGCGGGAACATAAGCTAGGTTCTTCAGGAGTAAACATCAGCAGAGCTTGATGTGGTTTTGTTCCACACAGTGTGACTAGTTCTGAGTTGCAGGACTTGGTTCTACTTTTAGCCACAGAGCATTTCCTCTGGGCCAGCTGCCCTGTCGAGCAGGCATCAGCCGCGTCAGCAGATATTCCTACGACCTTATTGTTCCCCTGGGAGTCCAAGCAGGGATTTTCTTCTTTAAATCCCCCTTTTATATAAGTGCTGGCAACAAGGTTATAACAAGGAACATATTTCAAAACCATTTGCTCTGTCTCTATCTATTTCTGCAATCTTTATTTCACTAAATAAAACCCAGTGTCCAAGGCCTGTTTTTCCCAAGATGATTTCTGCTCTCATACAATGGTGTGTTTCTAAAATACTAAATCAAGGGCTGTTGGGGTATCCTCAGAGCACAGAGCAGCATGAGTTGAAACAATCGTTTACTCTATAGGACCTTTTATCTCTGTCTTTCCACAGACAACCCAAATGGAAAGTCCAGAATGCTGCATTTTTCTTTATGCAGACCTAAAATTTTCTGACATCTGGAAAAAGTGGTTTGCTATTTGGACCTTCCAGCAAAATTCTCTCTCAATTGGATTCACATAAGACTATACACTCACTTATAGTTTGGACTAGAGCGACACCTCTCCTTTTACTTGGCAATGCTAGAAGCTATTTGGATAAAAATGAAAGCCCTTGAAAAAACATTAGGGAAATTGTCATACTTCTGCTTTAAAGGTGTGAGAAGCTGTTGCTCAGTCTCTTTACCAGAGCTGAAAAAGTCTCTTAGCTCCACTGGATCATCTCAGCCTGAGTTGGGGTCTGAACTCCTGACTTTAAGAGTTGGTACCTTGTAGGTTTGTCCTGGGGTACTAAGCAACAGAGAAACAGGGAAGTCAGGTCTGCAGAGGAAGAGAAGCCAGAATAAAAACACTTTTGTTGGATTTCTATGGCCTGGGTGATGCAGAGCAATTGTTGACCCCACTTATAATCTCAACATTGGTCATCATTTCCCTCTCCTTAGCCTAGAAAGAGTTTTCCATAGAAGTGGATCAGAGGGGGGGCTTCGCAAGAGAATGGAAAAGAGAATGGGAAGAAACAGGATAGAAAAAATCATCAAGATGAAAAATGAACATGATTTGTGAATGCAACCCATCCCTCACCTGCTATACATTCCCTGAGATAGCTTTACCAGCTCCTCGTATAAACTGGTTTCAAATGAGGTAAATTAGCAGGCTGCCATCACTTTCTTTGAGTATCTGTCAACGGATTAATAGATCTTCCCAATATAGTAATTCCCTTCAAATTGAGCCTATATTTTCCATCCCATCATTGAATTTATATTTCCCCTGGAGTAGCCTAAGCCTTTGTTTATACCCTTTGAATGCTCGTTTCATATCCACCACTATCATATTTCCTTTTATATTTTATTCCTTTTATTGTTATACAATTGCTTGGCCAGGTTATACAGATTTAAACCTTTGGAGTAAATCCTTCCAACCCATAATTATTTTCATGCTGCTCTTCAAATTTCCTCTGTGTATCATTGTCTTCTTGTACTTTCGAGCTCTACCTTGAGCAGGGATAATGGCAATGGGGCTTCACTTCAACCCTGGTACCTAGAGTAGAGTTTGGTAGTCTGGTGTCTGTAGTCTCTGTATGGCTTTCACTCTTGCTTTTTAACAGCTTGGCAGCTTTTAAACCTCCTGAAGTCTAAAATTTCTCACTGATGATAAAAGTAATGTTTGCCTCTTCCCCCAGTTCTTGGCTATTGAGTTCTTTTTCTTGCTCCATTAACCTCTACAGAAGGTATCTCATTCTCATAGTAAGCTGTCCCCACCATGATTTATAATCCCTCTGGAAGTGGGGACAAGATTAGGGGCACAAAGATGAGAAAAAGTCTTGCGTGATTCTCCCCAAAGGGAAAGGAGTGTAAAGAAATATCAGTTGCTCTGTATAATATGGACACACTTTTATGTAGGTAGAGAGTCTGAATTTCTTGGAACAAAAGTGTTAACAAACTATAGTTTGCATCAAAACATACTCTGAATGGGCTTTTCATGAGATTACCCCTCTGCATCATGTTTGGACTGTGCCTCGTTTGCTCTCATCAACAGATTTCTCTTTTGCTACTCTGTTGATTTCTTTCTTTTCACCAAACCTCAGGCATTTTGTACTATTTTTCTCCCATATGTGCTTAAATTTTTAAAAAATTCATCTGTGCTTTCTGGTTTTATAGGAAGATCTTGAGAAAACCTGAAAACCATTAGGATTTTGAAAGGCTGCTTGATTAAGATGCCACCCTTCCCCCTTAATTTAAAAAAAAAAAAAGCTCTTCAAAGTCTTACAGCTATGAAGAACATATTTTTAGGCTCCTTGTGGTTACTTTAATGTCTGACCTTTTTTTGACATTGAGTTGGTGGAAGACAGGGGATATCTCTAGAGATAAAAAATTTGATCCACCATTTTCAGTCCATGCCAAGTCCCAAATAGCTGACCCTGATTCATCTCGTTAGAGTGAAATGCTTGCCTTCTTTCACTTACACCCCTCGAGCAAAGAATCAGTCAGATTTTTTGATGCCCTCAGTCCATTCTTTCCCAGCCTTCTTTCAGTTCATGGAAACAAAAATTGCCCCATGTGTCAAGAAACTCAGCAGTCCTGACCAGGTATCATCTTTTCCTGTTCTTTGTCAGTGGTTTGCCCTTTATCTGCACTTTAGTACTGATGACCTGAGCATGAAGCTGGATTGGGTGCTGCTCTTTAGAGGGCTCCTCTGAGTTCCCATTTGCCTACAACTGCCCCCAAGGTACAGTTTCCAGGCAACCACTCAGAAACTGCACTTCTTCTTTGAGGCTGCCCTAGATAGCTGGGACCTGGAGCCATAGATGGTTGTCCAAAAAGCCCAAGCCCCCTTTCAGGGCTAGTGGAAATTTGGTGTCTGACATTGAGGAGTGGCTGATGGGGGCTATGTGGGCAGTAAGGACAGAGCTTGGATTTTGGCCAGCTATGAAGTTGAACAGAACTAAGGGAGGGAAGGGCTTACAGGTTGGGAGATGGGGGACAGGGTCCAGCTTTCCCTAGGTTAATTCTATGTTCTGGTGCATAACTCTGAATTCTACACGTGCACTAGGCCTTCCAGGTGAATTTTTCAAGATAGAATTGTAGAAACATTTAATAGTTTGTTAGTTTGCTGTATAACTTTTAAACTTATAGACTTTTACTAGGCATGCCTCCTTTTGTATTCTTTGTCCTGGCCTGCTGGAACACAAGTTGGAGCAGACTTGCTAGGGGCTGATGCTTAGAGCAGTGTGATTTTGTTGCTCAAGGAGAAAACTGTAGGGGGTGCCTTCTGTTGAATGAAAGAGGAGGCTGGAGGCTGAATACCCCATCCCAGCCTTTCAGAGGTTTGTGATGCCTTTCCACTGAAGCGTTTGCCTCCTCAAGTGAATGTGGCTTTTTCCCCAGAGGAAAGAAGTTGTGACAGTTCCAGAATCTGCCAGCCTTGGGAGCAACATTAACACATACTCCACTAGTGGCACATTAGTGACCTTAGAAAGCTGGCTGAGCAGGGGGCCTGCTCTATTTTATTACATTCATTACTCAGACTGAACCCAACCTGTCACCGTACACCAGTACAGGTCTGCAGGGAACAAGTCTTCCTTTCTCTAGTTTGGCACAGACATTAATGCTGTGTGAATCCCAAAGCACTATTCTGAAATCGAAGTCACTTGTATCATCTGAGGGAAGGGTTAAATATCACGGTGTTCTTTTCCTTAAGTGACTAAAAAAGAAACATCTTCAAAATGGTGCTTTTTTAAAATCCCCAAATAATATTAAACATTTTTATGCTGATGAAATAAACTTTTCAAAGTAATATGGAAAAAGTGATTTCATTTAAACACCTTTAGCCAAAAAGACATATGCTGCTGGTTAAGCAGTGCAGGAGTGCCTGCTGCACGACTTGAGGTCTACGGTTCAGTCACTGGCCCTACCATTTACTAGGGACTTAACTGGAGTGGAACTCAGCAGGCAGGGAGGCCCATGTGTCCCAGTGTGTCCCCAGAATGCAGGCAGGTTTGCACAGGTGGGCAGGGAAATGACTGAGTGTCAGCACGTGAACCACTATCAAACGCTTCTGCAAAAGCAGCCTGCCAAACCATGCTCCAGGCTCTCAAGGCTGCAGGTGTCCCAAGTGCTGATCTATTTACAAATAACACATTCATTTCTATGTTCAGGCTACACCCAGATTCAGGACCATATATACCTGCCAACGAAGAGGATTCTTCTTTCTTCTCTGTAGATGCTTCATTTTACATCAGGAAATCTCATCATAGGTAAGCAGCGTATGCCTACAACCTTCACACTAGCTACACTCATTTGCAAATAAACAAGAGAAAGCTAAACTACAAATTCTTTCCAGCAATCCTGGATAGGCCCATGTGAGAAAAAGTATACATTTATTTAAAAAATTTTTAGTGTGAGCCTACTATGTGCCGTTCAGTCAGGGCAAGAGGCATAAACCAGCAAGGATCAGAAGGGTGGACTGAGCTGGGACAAATGGATTGCTGGGCTCTTGCTCTGGTTTTGTAGCAGATTGACTCACCAAATAACTGTCTTGGTGAAAGTTACTTATCACTGTCTGCTTTCATCTCCACCAACACTGTCACATAATTTAAGATGGCTCAATGCCTGCTGCATGGTAAACAGTGGCAATAGGCTCAACAGGGTCTAACATAATTTATTTTAACAAAAATGTAGAACTCCTACCAAGCATTGTTTAGCACTCAACAAATATTCAATTTATTCTTCATAAGCCTGTGGGACAGCTGCTATCCTCCCCACCTTACACATAGAGAAGCTTAGAAGTGGTGGAGCTGGAATTGAAACCTAGGCAGAGTGACCAGTCATCCTGATTTGGCCAATACTGTTGGGATTCCCAGGAGGTAGAAATTTCAGTACTAAAACAAGGACAGTCCCAAGACAAACAAAGATTGTTGTTAGTCAGCTTCAAAGTCCATGTTAGTTGTTAGAACTCACTCCTTCCTTAATTCTCCTGGAGTCATCCCTTACAGTTCAGCTTAATTCAAAGACTCTCATCTGGTTCCTGTTCCTGGTGGATGCAAACATAAGACTGAGAGACGTGTGGCCTGGTGAGGTTCAAGAGACAGATCCTATGTTTTGGTGTGGCATTGAATCCATCAGTTCTTCTTACATTAATGGGTCCAGACCCCTACCGTGTACTTGATCCTGAGCCAAGGGTGTGCACTGTCTTACATTGCCTCTTCCGATCATGGAACAAATAGGATAATTAGTGAACCAGCGAATCAAATTGGTGTTTGTTAGATTTGATAAAATTTAAACTACAGTTTCAGATGTTTAGTACTTGAGACCAGAAGGTCTCCAGAGCTAAAGTTAGCTTTACCTGCCATAACGAATTATTATAGCCTAGGTTGCTTAAACAACAAACATTATTACTCATCGTTATGGAGGCTGGAAAGTCCAAGATCAAAGTGCCAGTGAACACAGTGTCTGGTGAGATTCTTTTCCTAGATTGCAGATGGCTGTCTTGTATCCTCATATGATGGAAATCAAAGAGAAGCAATCTCTCTCACATCTCTTATAAAGGCATTAATCTCACTATAAGGAGACTATCCTTGTGACCCCATCTAAACCTAATTACCTCCTAAAGACCCTCCTCTCCACATACCATCACACTGGAGATTAGAATTTCAACATGCAATTTTTGAGGGCACATAAACATTCAGGCTGTAACATCTTTCTGTCCCTTCCTCCCCAGCCAATGTTTATGAGCAATCTGGAAGAGAGGACAGTGTATTTTCTGAACAGGCTGCTTGTTCACTGTACGAAGACATGTCCACCCTGGACTATTTAGGGTTTCAGCTCTTTGCAATGGAGGAGCTCTTCACCTCCACCCTTACCCAGAGCACAGACTCCTTGCTCTGTAGGTTTACTGATGCCATATCATGAGGAGAACAGAATCTGGTCAGAACTCCTTCAGACGTCCTTAATAGATAACCACTTCTCATATTCCAGCATTCTCTTTTGCCATAGAATTCAGGCTCAGGCAGCTTCACCACTTCCTTGGTTTCTTCTTCATAAAATGGGGGTATTAATGTCTCTCTTTAATAACTAGCTATAATCTAGGCAATGTACCTAGTTTAGTGCCTCGCTCATAGTGAGTGCTCCCATACAGGGAACATTCATCAGTAATCCATACACATATTTTGTTTAGCAATTAAAATGAAATTTTTTTTATTTACTCTGAATAGGTAATACATTGACATAGGACAGATATGCAAGCTTATATAGTGAAAAGTCTCTCTCCTACCCTTTTTTCTAGACTCCTCCTTGTTCCTCTCTCTAGAAATAAATATAGTCTTTTCAGAGCCATCTTTGGCTTACATAAGCAAAGACATACATTCTTTCACTCTTTTTCTGCTCTTTTGTGCATAAATGATTATGTCTTTTTTAAAAAAAAATAAAAAAAACCTTTGTATATCTTGGAGATTATGGGTGTAGAAACTGTGTTTCCATTTATTTACAGCTCTGCGGTATTCTGTTGTATGAATGACATGCCTATGATTTCCTATCTGTAATTCCTAATTTAAGATCTAAAGCCAAGAGTTTTCTAAGTTTGTGGAAAACTCATTTGGTGGCAAAATATGACTTGGATTGACATGAGTTCTATTAATACCTCACAGAAATATTAATGGATTTGATTGCCAAACGTTGCCTCAGAACCTTCTAGGGTATTACATAATATGTGCACTGTATGAGCTTTCTAATTTTCAAGGAACACAGACATGCAAACCACATCAAACCCCAAGGTTTCAGGTAAAGAATTGTGAAGCTGTACCATAAGTTGTTTAACCAGTCTCTTGTTTACCACCATTTGAATTTTTAAAATACTTTTTGTTATTACAGTGTTGTAGTAAATAATTTTGTGCATATGTTGTTTTGCATGTATAAAATAATGTACACATGATTGCTGGGCCAAAGGATAAATGCATTTGTAATTTTGACTGATTTGGCTAAATCATCCTTCATAGAGGTTGTGTATTTTTCACCCCCATCAGCTTATTTCTACATCTTCCCCCAACCTTTGAATAAGCATCTTTTCACACTAAATATACAGAGATATTTATTTTCTTTTCTGTGAACTGGCTATCTATTTTACTCATTTTTTAAATTGTATGTTTGGAGTTTTTCTTATTAGTTAAAACTGTTTATATATAAAGAAAACAAACACTTCCTGATATAATTTGCAATTTTTTTAGATTGTTTTTTGTCTTTTGACTTTATGTGTAGTGGCTTTTGCTCTGGGATTTGTTTGTGTTTATTATTATTCTCAACAAACAACTTTCAGGCTATGTGTTTTTGGTCTGTATTTTGCCTAATCTATTCAATTTTTTTTTTAATAAAAAGGTAAAGGAGAAAAGAATAGAGTGTGAACAGTTGTCCTTATGGGTCAGATCTTAGGAGAGTCAGGAAATTGATAGGAAACATTGAATATTTTCAATTTGGCACTTAAAGCAAAAGTTTTACTTCACATTTTTGTTTCTATTATGACAATTGCAAATTTCATCAATGCATAATAAAATAATAGAATGTATTTTGTTTTTCAAAACAAATATTTGCTTGTCTCAGAAAGCACAACTGTGTGAACATTCCATAACCATGTCTGTCATCTGGTGCCTGCTTTCCTTTCTCAAGCGCATTTGGCTTGTGTGTACATGTGTGTGTGTGTTTTGTTTTCAAAAGCGTTGCCGCTGTCCTCATTTTTGGCTTTTCGTAAAAGTTGTTAAAGAGCAAGCTCGATTGGTTACCCATGTAAATTATAAATAAATTAGGTATTGAAGATCATTTATCATAATTCCTAAGAAACAGGTATTTGAAGTAAATTCTTCAAGATGAGCGAGACTCTTGAAGATTGAAATCACTGAATTAAATTACTCAAATCAAAACATAAAAATGAGTGTGGTTAACTATCTGATATTTTAGCAATATTGTTACACATACTGAAGTGAGAAATGAAACTGAAATATAAGAGGAAATAGATTCTAAAATTAGCATACGTAGGTGCCTAATAGGGCTCTACTTGTTTGTTCATTATATGGGTCCACTTGTAAATACTTTGGGCTCATGTAGCTATATTCTCTTTCACATAAGCCTGTAGTTAATTTTCAAGTAGAGGGCCCAACGAGTGAGACTGGAGAAGGGGCCCGGCAGAAGGCAGTCCTCTGTTTATTCATAGTGCAGGTGTGGGGAGGGTGGAGGGCACGCAAGGCCCCTGGGGCTTGCCTCAATCAATCATCCCACCTGGGCCACGGGGCATCCCCTTGGGGTTGCTGCACACAAAGTACAGCCTTTCTCTGTGACATCCCAAATAGGCAGAAGGGCCAAAGTTCACGGAGACCAAGGCTTTTATTACTTGGCTGTTTTAAAAATTTAGCCCAGCATTTAAATTAGAGGTAGAGTCCCAAGTGGTGAAAATATAAATAGTCTTTTTCCTCTTTGCTCCCCTCTCTCCCTACAGCTGTTCTGACAGTACCTTCGATTTCCTGCCTTGAGCCTCCTCACTCCACTTGAGGAGGTCACTGTTGTTCTTTCCCTCCTGTGAAACTCCTGCTTAGCTTCCAGCCTTTGGAAGAAGTGCTTAATATTTTCAGCAGCAAGAACCTGTCTTTTTAAAAATACAACTCTTTTTAAGAAAAAGGAGGGTAAAAACCACAGTTCATTCAGGAGCTGACAGCCTCTACTGAGATGTTAGAGAAGAAGGAGGTGAAAACTATGCAATATACTTTGGGAACCAAGTAATCTCTGAAAAAGTATTAAATTATACTGTACCATAGAGGAAAATGCTGTATTAAGAATGGAGCAGGGAAAGAAAGAAGTGCAGATGTCATTCTTACACCTCAGGTTATAATCTAGTTAAAAAGATAAAATAATGGCATAGTAAAAACTGAAAATAATGAATCAGGTAGCTCACGGTTTAAATCCTAGCACTGCTGTGTGACCTTGGCAAATTGTTTAACCTCTCTCAGCTTCTATTTCCTCATCAGTAAAATGTGGATAATGATAGCACCTATCTCACAGAGTTGCCTTGAAGATTCAATGAGATAATGTATTTAAAGTGCATATCACTGGACTTGGCCTTTAGAAAACTTCAGTAAATGTGAATGTTTCTTGATACAAACTAAATACATGGCCAAAGAGAAGAGTAGACATTGAGACTTCCAAAAGCTCAGAAAAGAGCAAAGCCCCATGGATTGGGTGATAAAAAAAAAGTCTCCATGAGGGAAGAAAAATTTGGCCTGGGCCTTGAAAGAAGTGAAGAACATATATATGCAGGGGTATATAGGATGAGTATTTAGCTTTAGCATAGGTGGGGAGGGGGAGAGTGGGTGGAGTTAGGGTTCCCTGTGTGCTCTCTATTCTATGTGAATAAGCAGAGCTCCACTATTATCATTTTATATATGGGAGGGCTAGAGTCTTGCAAATAAGTCTTTATTCAAAGTAACAAATTGAAAACCAATGTCTCAATGAAAAGCAGCTGAGTGGATCAAATTTGCTGGCATACAATGGAAAGGTCCTGACTGAAGGGTCTAGAAAGACTTCATAGTTAGAAGTGACTGGTGAGCTATATGGCTGAGCCATGCATACTTCTTCTTTATGTTTCAGAATAATGAGGGTGCCTTGGTTCCTCCAAAGATACACTTGTGAATAGTCCCCTCTGGAGAAGGACAAGGCAAGCATGGTGCAGGAGAAAAAAGGGAAATCCTGAACTTAAGGCACTGAGACCCTAAGTATGAGTAAGGGAGCAATAGCTGTGCCCTTGGAACTTACACTAGCAAAGATGAAAGTACATTTGGATCCTTACTGATCCTTGGGTAGGAAGGCAGGACAAGGCCCTTCAGGAAGATTTGAGTTAGTGATTGTTTTCCAGAATTGTTCTGACTTAGCCTTTCTGCTTTAACAACAAGTAACTATGTGGCCATAGAAATATCTGAGAAAAGGATCAGAGGGTCTACCAATCAGGTTAGGGGACTCAAAGAAGTAAATGAAATTTAACCCACTTAGTTACTTTTAAGGACACCTAATTTTTCATTTTCATGGAGCTATAGAATGACATGCCTAGTGGATCTTTGGAACTCAGGGTGCCTTGTGGAGAATAGATGCATAATGAACATTTGTACCATGGAATGAAATGAAGCCAAATGGGGCATACTTCATAATTAAATTTGCAGATGAAACCTGATAGAGATAGGATCTGGGAACACTAGTGACAATTGAGAAACTGCCCCAAAGGGATGGAGGGGAAAAGGACTAGCTGTATGGTCAGGAAATAACAACTTGAGGTTTGACCTTAAACAATGGAAGCGTAATTCACCTCGGGTGACATAATTGAAAACACAGATATTCAGCCTAGAAAAGACACATTGAAATCTAAAATGTTGATAAGGGCTTGGGGAGACTAAGTAGCACATTGGTTTGTAGATTATGTCAGGACAAGCCTCCAAAAACTGAACTGCAGTGCAGGGTCTGCCAGACGGTGGCTCTGCTTGGCTCCACTGTGGACTGATGCAGGCAATGGAAAGGCTCGATAATATAAGAAAAGAACAAGGGGCTCCTAAGATTATTGTCACTGCTTACAAGCAGGCAAGAACTAATATCTGGGAGGCCATTGGTTGGTGAGGATATCAGTGTGATAGATATTACATCTCTCTTGGCTTGAATTTAGTGGGAAACAACATTTAGTCCCACTTGAAAGATTCATAGGATGAGGTGGGGAAGGGAGTCTTCAGAGACAAGGCTGGGGAGCTGATATAGGCTAAGAGGGAATTGGTCAGGAAAGGCTCTCTTTTGTATTTAGCACAAAATGTGGCTCAGTGTAGTGCCCAGTAAGATTTATTAAATACACCCTCCCCTCTCGTGGGGTAAATAATATGAAAAGTTCTCCATTGGGGGTGTGGGCCCACTAGTGATCCTGGAATCCTCTAGGTGACCCCAAGCTGGCATAGTGTATTTTTTTTTTTAATGATTTCATGGTGTCTAGGTCTTTTGCTTTTGGCATGAGTTAACTTTTTAGAGTTTTATATCCTTTCACCAACTCTCATAAAAGTAGTTTTATTCTTTCTTTTTCTTTTTCTAGTAAGCAAGAGTATGAAGATTAAATAAGGTGCCTGGGCCTATTTAAATTGCCTACAGGTCAGAACAGTCTGAGAATCAACACTTAAGAAAGTGCCAATGATCCAGTTTAGATGCTAATTTAGTATTTGTCATCCTCCCAGTTATGCAGGTAAAAAAGAATTATTTGATTTCTGTCCCCTCCTTTTGTAAATGTTGGTTGTTCAGTCCAGTAGATTTTCTCTTCTAAATACTTCTGCAACCCCTCTCCATTTCCACAACAGTGCTGCTTCACCTGAGGGCAGTGACTTTATCCCTGCTTTTCTCATTTCCACTTCCAGCTGTCCCCATCATTTTGACTTTGGGCCACTCCCCTTCTCAAAATCTTCAGTGACTTCCTGTTGTCTTTTTTTAGGTTTTCTCAAATCCTAGTCTTCTGTTCCAGGCTCCTATTGCTTGCTCCTTCTACATCTACATCTTCTTCATCATCCACTTCCAGGACCTGAGATGACTTCTTTCTCCCCAGGTCCTAGACTTACCCCATGGATGTCTTTTCTCCGTACTTCTCCATAGCAGGTCTTTCCCATCCTGTCCCTTCCTGCCTCCAATCTCCTCGGGTCTAAAATGTATGAATCTTTCAAGGCACAGCTTAAAAGTATAAGACTTCCCTAATTCCTCCAGCTTGAGGTTCTCCCTCTCTCCTCTGAGTTCCCTTGATACTTGCACCTCATCTGACCATCTTGTGGGGACAGATGGATCAGAGTCACCATATTGGTGTGTTGAGTAAATATTTTAGAGTTCAATACTTGGCTCTGTCACTAGGTGTATAACCTCTCTGAACCTGAGCTTCCCTATCTCTGAAATGCATGTGACATGGTTGGTGACGTACTTGTGA
Organism: Cynopterus sphinx; assembly: GCA_030015415.1. Taxonomy (NCBI): domain Eukaryota; kingdom Metazoa; phylum Chordata; class Mammalia; order Chiroptera; family Pteropodidae; genus Cynopterus; species Cynopterus sphinx. Next base: position 83,395,871 of record CM057381.1, on the reverse strand, counting down.
GGATCAGTTATAATGCTCTTGAACTGCATGGCACAGAGTGAGGGATCAATAAATGATAACTATTATTATTACAAACTAAATAATCAACCTAAAAATAAACTATTTATATGTGTTGTATTTATACATGTTAATGTATCTGACGCCTTATTCTGGGAGTTATTTTGAAGCAGAGTTCTCGGCTGTTTCATCTTTGTACCTTCTTCAGCACCTAGTACATCCCCTCCCCTCAATTAGGTGCTCAAGGATGCTTGTTGATGGTATCGGTGACAGAACAAACAGAAAAGTAATCAATGGTACCATGTGGAATGCTCTCTTGAGGCAATCACCTTGTCATTTGACTCTGCTTGACCTTTGCAGCTAAAGTGACTGCAAATTTCAGGCATTTACAGGTGTGCTCGGTGGAAGCACAAGCATGTTGATGGGCAGGTTGTAACCTTAGGGGTTCACCCAGTTGAGTTATACAGTGAACTAATTCACTTCCATGCCTTACTTCCTCTCTTTATTTGACTAATGTGAATCCATCCAGCAGCCAACACGTGTAACAGAGCTCTGGAACTGCAGGCAGGCTTCCTTCTTTGTGTCCCCTGGGATCTTTACTACCACAGCCATTATTAACTTGGCTGGAAACAATTTAGCATCTGGCTCCCAAGACATAGAAATGTATAGTATAGGGAAAGGGGTGAAAGTACATCCAATCCTGTCATTTAAACAATATTCTGGCTCTGAAAGAAAAGAATCTAAACACATTTTTTTTTCCCACAAAAATGTGGATGTAGTAATTTTTCTTGAAAGAGCCTAATGTTTCTAGTCTTTTGATAACAGAGACTGGGTCTAAAGGGGAGAGGTCATTGCAGAGAACAAGTTCTGTCTGGAAGACTTCGAGAGAGGCTTTCTTTCTGACGTGTTTTTTTTTCAATCTCTTCTCCTTCTCATGCACCCTCATGCCTTTCTAGTACCACCCTCTGAACTTAGTTCTTGTTTTCTTGCTTATGCATGCCCTAAGGTGGATGCTCTGGGTCCATTATCTGAGGTTCATCCTCTGGGGTCCATCTTTCTCTCTCCTCACCTTCACCCAAATCTGCTCCCAAACTAGTCTAAGGTGCCCATGGGTTACCTGGTCCATGAAACCTATGTGCTTTTTAATGAGGCCTCCCATTGAAGCCAAAGAGTGCTTCCAAAGATGGAAAGATTTGGGCCCCATCTGATCTATCTATGTTCAGTGCCAGCCCTGGAAACTAAAGATGTTCTTACAAATCCATCATTTTCTTTCAAGTAATCTTTCTCTAACTTGCCAGGAAAGAGTTAACACAAAAGCTAAACTGAGTAATCATACCTGATGATGCATAGGGAGCATTTTTATAAAAGTGACACCACACTTAAATATTGTACTGGATAAAGGATTTGCTTTCAGGGAAAATTATTTCCTATTAGTTTGTAGGTACAATTTGCAGATTTTAACCCTTTGGGAAAAAAAGAATTAAGGCCTGAACTTATTACCTTTATTTTTGTTGAAGCTTTTCTGAGCTTAAGCATTTATCTGAAGTTTTGTACAAAATTAGAATAGGTCTATTGTTACTGAAGAGAAATAGATGGTTGCTCAGAAGTTGTTTTCAAGCTTTATACAGAGCAAGAAGCCTAGAGAGGGACAAATGTTTTCACTGTCAGAATTCTGAAGCCCTTCCAAACTAAGACTAAAAGATAAAACAAGGTTGGGGTGGAAAATAGTATACATAAAGAGAATAAATATTAAATAAGTAGAGCAGAAATCCTGGAATCAAATTGAAACAAAGACAATAGAAACCATCAGAAGGACTTACTAATGTAGGAGAGGCAAACCTCCAACAACAACAACAACAACAACAACAACAACAACAACAACAACAACATTGACAATATGGAAACGAATCCTTCTAGAGGAAAACTCCTGTTTCAAAGAAAATCCAAGGTATATTACTCTCTATCTACTGTTCTTAGATGAAAAAGTGAAAATGGTGTCTAAAAAGATATAATATATGGCACCTTAAATGGCAGAAGTTAGTTTCCCTGGTACGAATAGTTCACTCATTCTTTATTCAGCGAGAGCAAAAGTACCGGTCTTCATTTCTTATGTCACCTGGGTTCACATCAACAAGAGACTACAAGTCCTTGTTCTTGGAATCTTTAGTCAAGACCTTAGTGCTTACAGTTTAGGTTCCTGTGGCAGAATTTAGGGAGGGAAGATGTCCCTCCAAGTTCATATTCTATTATTAAAAACCATTTTGGGAACCTTTCAGATAAATTATTTACCTTCTATTTTATTGGTGAAGAATCTGACATACAGGGAGGTGATGATGTTTTCAAGATTTTATTTGTACACCCCTCTGAGTATATTATTAAAATTGCTACAATATGTTTAAATTTTGGTCTAGAGCATAAAACATATTGTGTAAATCAATTTCCCTAAATCCATGTTAAGTAAAAAAGGATAAGTTGTATATGAAAGTGTATTCCAACTAAATTATATATAGAGAAAAAATGATGAAAGGAAATACACTAAAAGATTAGCAGTGGTATTCTCTAGAAATTGGAATTGTAGGAAATTATCATTTTTCTCTATTCTCTTCTTTTGGAACTCTCTATAGTGAATGTCTATGACTTTGTTAATCAGAAAAATAAGCACTCACAACTTGGAAAAATGTATGTTAAAAGGAAAAAAATGTATGTAAATATTATCAATTCAAAAATGTGGAAGACAACCAAAGGAGACTATGGAGTCAGTAAAAGCCAAGGTCTCAGAAGGGAATAGACAGACTGTTTTAAAGTATCTGTCTAGAAGTGTCTAGGTCTTTCGGGAGAGGTTTGCAACCAGGAGTATGAGCCACTCCCATAAATGTAAAAAACAGAGACTTCAAGACCCAAAATGTGAAAAGCCAGGAAGGACAGGGCCCCTGTGGATGAGGTTGGTATTGTAAGATGCCTTCCATGTGAAAATGAAGGTGCTATTAAGAGCTGCATAACTTCCCTCTGCCTCCTCAGATGCAGCGCTTGTCCCAATAATACATCAGAGAGTGCTCACATCTCACTGAGTGTGCATTATAAGGTGTATAATAAGGTGTGCATAGTAAGGTGGATAATAAGGTGGATAAAGTCCCTGATCCATGCTAGTTGTAGTTTGCATCAACTCACCTTCCATCTCAAAGCTATTCTACCTGATTTCTTGCCCAAGTGACACAGTTAGGAGATAACAGAGCTGGAACTTGTAAGATGCCTCCCAACTATCAATTCTACTCCCTTCCATTACTGCACGCCTCCACTGTTTTAAGTCATTCAATTTACTATATGCAGCTTTTGTGCCTAAAAACAAATTATGAATTCATAAATGCCAAGTATAGTCTTAAGTATAGGTAGGGTAGGGTTAGGTGGTGTAATAAAAGCTCAGAACATTTACTTATTCAAAAATCTATTTTTAATGTGTGAACCTAAATGCCTTAAAATTCATCTTGGAAACAACTCATTCTTTGGGCTGAAACTCTGGGTTTCATGGAGTTACTTATATTAAGGTCATACAACAGAATTACTGGATAAATTTTTTAGTATGGCTATGTCAATACATGTATATCCTCAAATTGGATTTTATGCAGTTTTGTATCTGAGTTTTTTAAAATAAAATATAATGAGCATTTCCCTTTTTCAATAAATACTTTTCTAAGACATGCATTTTATGCCTGTGCAATATTTTATTGTATAGCTACAGTATAATGTGTTTAATCATTTATTTAATCTAACCCTCACTGGATTGTCTGCATTTCTTGCTATTTAAATAAAGGCACAACAACTATTTGCATGTATTTCTTTTTCTCTGAGGTTATCTCAAACAATAGATTTCACTAGGCATATAGATATGAACAGATTTTCTAGTTGTATTTGTCAACTGTCATTTTTCTTTATATATTCCTAAGATGTCTACTGCTGCTAGGATTCTCCACCATTATTCTCTCTGGATATCTCAGTAAGTTAAGACTGGAGGTCAACCGTTGGTAGTACTGCGGACACTGCAGCAAATAGAAGAGGGAGAGGAGGAATTCGGGAGCCAACATTTGTATATCCAATAGCAGCAATACCTACTTCAAGTTATTCCTATAACTGAAAATCTTGTCTTACCATATCAAAATGTTGAGCCACCCATAACTAGTTCAATACATTTTAATTATTAGTACTGGAGTAAATAAAATGCCTATTTATTTCCCTTATGATCTTATCAATCTCTATCTTTTTGCAATTGGTTCCAAATTGTGTCTCCAAGTTTCTGGCATTATGTGTTTCATGGATGAAATGGAAATGAAAATGATATCAGTAGTGATGGAGTAAAATGAACTTTTCATCCAGCTGAAAAATCACCCTGAGCTACTGAACTAAAACAGCATACATCATAGTCAAGTTGTCAAAGAGGGATATTTCACAGCTATGACCTCACAGCCATAAAACATAAGCCGTGTAATGTGTAAGGAAACCCAAGACAACTTTTCCAGATTTTTTTACTAATAAGATTACCATATGGAAAATAACTTTAACTGGTTATAATAATCTAACTCAAAGAATACTTAGAAATTGTGTAGACTTTTTTATTTTCAAGGGCTTATATTCATATTTATTACTTAATGGCAGTACTGGTGTTATATTATATGTTATCTCCACATCACACACTCAGCCCCAAAGTGTCCAGGTGAGGGACTGACTCTTTTCATATCTTTGATGTTGAAGTTCCCACCTGTCTTATCCTCCATTACTAACTGGACCACAGCAGCAGGTGGGTTCTGGTGAGTTAACTCCCAGCTGACAGCAGACGTTTGCCAGCAGCTGTCAAAGTTTGTCTGGGGCAGCCTTTAACAAAAATTATCCTTTTGACCTTTCCCCACACAGAACTCACATCCAACTCAAACAATTCATCAGGGACTTGCGATGGCAGCTCTGTGAATTTCTGAGGTTACTTTAGAAATCCCATTGCTCCCTTATTTAAGTATCTTTGTTTTTCTTCAGAGTAACTTTGAGAACATTTTTTTTATTTTTTGCCTTTTGGCTTTCTTATTTATGATTAAGAAGGCTATGGAAAAATTAATAGTGCTAGAATCATTTGATAACTTGTGTAAACATTCTCTTTATCATTATTAGCCTTCTTACTATTCCTGGATGGGTACCCTCTTCCTTCTCTATTTAAAAAAACATAAGCTAATTTAGGTGACCACTAGGAAGGAGAGACAAGGATAAACATTGTTATACAAGAAATGTCAAAGCTTCACTGAAATTTTCAAATTTTAATGGGCAGGTTGTTTCCACCTAAGGTGTTGCAATGTAGACATTTGCTGGTGACATGTTGTCCTTAAGGGTAGAGCATCCCCATTCCAAGCCTTGTGAAAAGTCTGACACCACACCAAGATTTTTACAAATGTCTGAGGGTTGTACAACTCATGATTACACTGGACTCTAACTTTCAGTCTTCACTGCATCTTGTTTTGTTTTGTCTTAAGGCCAAACTTACTTTCTGGATTTGCCATTGGTTCCAACATAGAATGTTTCCTTTTCCATGATTTCTTCCAAAAACAAAAACTCACAAAAGAACTTATTTATATAAGATTTTCCTAAAGGTTTGGGGAATTGTAGAGGGTTTATATTGCGAAAGTGACGGGCATTCCTACATGGTGTTAAAATTCCCCATCTTCTTTATCTCTTCTCAATTTTTCTCTTCTCTCTGTCTGTCATTATCTGTCTCTGTCTCTGTCTTACATTCCGCCAATCACTGCCCACCAACACCTCCCATTTTCTTATGCAGAGGCATTGGCTTCCCTTCAGTTCTTTCCCCAAAAGTGCTGGGCCAAATGGATCTCTCAGCCCATCAAGGATTTCACTGAAGCTTTGACATTTTATATACATTAATTTCTAGATAATGTTTCTCCTTGCCCCATGCTCTCTCTGGAGAAAGGGGTGAGTGTTGATTGCCAGGACAGAGCTCTCTTCTTTATAAGGAGGTACATTTCATGAGAGTCAACACTGAAGACCTATTAAGTATTCACTCCATGAAATTTATTTTGCTTTTTAGAAGTTTTGTCTTAGTTTCCCACAATTTGTTCTTCTGTTAGTCCAGTTCCTTATAGATAATAATTCCATTTATAGGGAGCCAGAATCCCTTTCCAGATTAGTAGAAATGAGTATCCTCGGTAAATACATTGGAGACTGAGATGCAAACATTGGTGCAGAGTATATCACCGCTCTGCTCCCCAACAGGGAGCTCATCAGTTCAGCAACAAAGTGATTGATGGATTAAGACAGAAAAACATGCATTTCTGCTGTCCAGCAAAATAAAATATATTTTAAAAATCACTCCTCAGTGGACATAGGGGACGTGAACAATTCAATCTGGTTAGTTAACATGAAAGCAGCAAACTTTTACATGTAATCATAAAGTTACTGCTTTTGAAAATGATCTATTGACCTGCTATTAGCACCAAATTGAGAAGGAATAAAGACAAGCTCTGTGAGCTATAGTTGGAGTTTGAAAAGAGTAGAAATGAGGAGGAAACACAGGTGACTGGTGATGTCCCACCTGTAGAAAAAGCCCAGAAGTGCTGTTTAGCATTCCTGTAATTACTGCTAATATCCACAGAGTATTTCCTATGGGCTCCACATGTAACATCTCGTTTAATTTAATTTCAATTCAGCCTATAAGGGAGGCTCCATATTTATCTACCATGGAGAGCTTAAAGTAATTTGGTGCTCGAAGTCAGCCATCCAGTAAGGGCAAAAGTCTGACTCCAGAGCTTGTACCCTTGATCTTCACATTATATTGCTTCTCTGAAAGGCCCAGGAGGAAAGTTTCTCTCCCCACATAAATACATATAGGGATTCCAATGTCTGTGACCAGCAAGATACATTTTGTGGACTCCAAAGAATCATTTTGTCTTACCGAGGATATATACAGAAGTGCTGTGAAAGGGTGAACACTAGATAACTATTTTTGCTTTTAGTACACTTACCACTACACATGCCATTTTAGTGCTAAGAAAAGCTACTTATCTTGACACTTTCTGCATTCCTACTAGGTAGGCAAGGAAGGTATTACTCAACCCATTTTACAGATGAAAGTGAACATACCAGAGGCTTTGCAACATCAAAATAAAGAAACATCAGAGTAGTTTAAACCTTTATAATACACTGGCTCCACTATTAACTGTTTGTGGTACCTTGGGCAAATCACATATCCTTCATCCAACTCATTTTTTCATATGTAGAGGAAGAACATTAATACATCCCTAAAGGTTATTGTTAGCATTAGAGATAATGAATGTAAAGCCCCTTTCCCATAGTGTCAGGCACACAATGATCCTGTTTTTTGTGCCCAAAATGTGCAGTGTTTTCTTCTGCTTGGGTCTGAGGGAAAGCAGGGTTCCTAGTTTCCTATGTCAATTCATCAAATATAACTCTGAACTTAGTCATTGTAATTATGTAGAAGGATTGCTAAAGGGAAGAGGTAACACCTCTGAGACAATAACCATTAATAAGTTTCTAAGAAAGCCCACATCCAGTGGGAGTCCAGAAATCACCATATGCCTTGGATTCTGGGATACTAGCAAGAACAGCATCCTGCCTTCGTATAGCACATTGTCTTTGCAAAGCACTTTCAAATTAGTATCTCACTTTATGGTTAGAACAAGTTCATGCAGAATGCCAGACAGGTGGTAGTATGCCCACCTGACAAAAACAAAACAGGGATAAGCATAAATGCTTACAAATATTGGATTATTTGTTAAATACTTCTAAGCAATGCAATAGGTTAAAAACTAGCACAACTATCATAACATAGCTCAGAGTTAGAACCTAGACTTCTGGGTTAAGTCACCAAAACTTTACTTCATGCTACCCGTATGATCTAAGAACAAACATAGTATATTAAGGGTACATATTGACTATTCCTGTGAACTCAGTATTCAATAAATGATTTTGAATTTCTGAAATTGATCCAAAAATATTTACTGAGTATCTCCTTTGTGCAAGAAATTGACAGGTGCTGAGGGCATAGCACCTTCAATGAGCCCTGCAACTCCAAATGGTCAAGGCTGTGGCGCTATTAACATCAGGGTGAGAGTACCATGCCACGCTGATGCCTCTCTACTTACTCTGCTGTTGTCTTGGGTGCTGAGAAGAAAATTTGAAGAAAGAAGACTTTCAAATGTAGAGGAAGAATTTTAAAAGCTCCAGAGAGGCACAGGAACATGAAAGCTTAGAGAGGGCCATGGCTTTAGTGACTATGAGAATATGGAGTATTCTTCAAGAGAGAATTTTCTGAAAAATAGCTGGAGGTAAAACTAGACTTAAATTTAGGACCATAATGTTTAGCACTTAAATATCCTTTGCTTGTTTTATGTGGGCTTTAACTTTGTGGTCACAATGTTCAGGTCCCAGTCCTAGACATGCCACTTACTACTTTAGACAAGTTACCAAACCTGGCTGTACCTCAGTTTTCTCATCTGTAAAATGGGGACAATGTAATAGTACCTCTGTAGGAGGTATTGCTGGGGAGACTGAGTGAATCACACAATAAGCACTATGTAAGAGTCAGCTGTCAACCCCCAGGCTGAGGGCCATGCCTCTTTGCACCTAGCACAGCAGTTCTTCATGTTTACTACAGCTTACATCCCTTTCATTTTCCAAATTTCCCACATCTTATCAGTAAAGCTCTGAAAATAACATTTATGAAGAGTAAAGTATGAGAAACAATTGCTAAGTTTAGTTCTTTCGACTTAAAAATAATAGTAAATTATTACTAGAAGATGAGGGAAAGGGGAGGGGGAGTTACTGTCTAATGGGTACAGAGTATCACTGCTGGATGATAAAAAAAAGTTTTGGAGATGAATAATGGTGCTGGCTGGAAAACAGTGTGAATGTACTTAATGCCACTGAATTATATGCTCAAAAAAAGTTAAAATGGTGAATTTTAAAATATTTTATATTTATATTTTATATCATTTATAATATATAAACATAATTTTTAAATTGTAGGAAATATAGGCTTAGAGAATTACAATTTAATTTAACAGAAATTCCAAAAAATGTATAGGTCATTACACAATTATAAACTTTAAAAGGTTTACTGGCTTATTAATTCTTCTTAGGAACTATTTGTTCAGTGATATTCAACAATGAGGAACTTTCTGAAGTTCATGAAGGAGTCACATGTTCTGTTTTGAGCTGAAATAAAAAGTGCAATAAAAGCCCCAGCTCACACCAACATATGGGCCCTCTGGTACAGTTGTCAGATGTGGAAACGGCACCGGTTGGAACACACTGAAAATTCTCAAACTTTATTGTCTAAAACTTCATTTGCATTTAGCCATGACCCATGTTTCCATGAGTTCATCTTTCATCAGATCATATTATTTATAAAATCTGATTTTAAAAGAAATGAATTCAGTATCATTCCTTGGCCACATGAAGGTGCTTGTTAGGATGGTAGAGTCAAGGCATCTGGCCCCACTCTTCCTTTTGAAATCTACTGAAAATAGCTGAAATAGCTTTTGATAATTAGAAAATACATGTAAAACTTGAAAATAGCCCAACTCCTGATCAGTGCAGTTAGATTGAGCTTGGTTAAGAGAAGACGCAGACAGCAAAGGCATGACGCTCAGAGCTCAGGTAATACAGAGTCTGCCTGATGGGGATGAGCATTCTAAGGCCTCTGTGAACAGTGAGGTCTGGGTAAGAAGGTGAACTTGGGGACATTCTTGAGCCTTGTGAGAGGACACAGAGCTTAATGAAGAAAGGAAGAGACTTGCCATCTTTGCTAAAAGGCAGCATGGAATTGTGCACAGTGGCCTTGCAGCTGAAGAGAGGTTAATTCTGAATGCTTCCAAATTGACCATCACAGCTGGCCTAGTCTACTTCCTATTCAGTGGGAGACAAAACCACAGGGGAGAGAAAATCTAAGCCAATGATTTACCCAGCTTACTTTTCTCTTCTCTCTTCTCTAACATCCTTATAAAATAGTTCACCTATAAAAAACAGTACACATAAATCAATTAATAATCTTATAACAAGATGAGTAATAAAAAAAGAGTTCATATGGAACATAATGTAAATGTGCTACAAGAAAAATAAATGAGAGGAAAAAGAAAAAGAGAAGACTAATATTCTAAAAAAATTATGCCAAACTGTAGATAAGAACTATAGAGAAATGCTTTTTCATATGTTTTATTGGCTCAAGTAAAAGATAATCAAACAATTTAAATTGTTTTAAAAAAGAACCTTTAAGGATTTGAAAGAATAAAAGACGTAATGAATAGTTACACAAGTGAAAATAATGTTAGAAGTAGAAAAAGAGACATTGTTTGATTATATGTCAGAGATAAAGAGTCTAGAGGTTAAAAAATAGAGGAAAATAAATAGGAAAAAAACAAGTATTTAAAATGATTAGCAAAAAATGATAGATATGGAAGGCAGGAAGGGAATTTCAACTTTCCCATGAATGGTATCTCTAATAAAGGAAACAAAACAAATATTCAGATATAATAGAATAAATATTTCCTCAAATAAATAAGACCTAAATCCATCGTTTGAAATGGGTCCAGCTGTTCCAGGAAAAAAAAAATTAGCAAACACAGAAACATAGCCTAGTAAAATTACTGAACTTCAAAGATAAAGAATCTAGGTCCCTAAAAATATATATATCAAACAGTAACAAAAGGAAAAGTTTATGTTTGGCTTCAGACATTTTTAAAGCAATATTAAGTTCTAGAAGATGGTGAAAAAATGTTGCCGAGTTCTCAGAAAATGTCTGACCCTGAAATTTTTTACCTAGTCAAATTGTTTGATATTTCCAAGAACACAAGAGCTCCAGGAAAAAAGAACGTATGCATTCTTTCTTAAAAAGAAAAATTTCCTTGAGGGTGTCAAACAAGAGGCTAAGGGAGTAACAATAGTGGTGAGAAGGATAAGCATTAAATTTATCAAATAAATAAATAAATGAATGAATAAGACAAAGCAATTGTAGGAATTATGATTACAGAATAAAATATGATGAAGAAATAACAATGATAGTAAAATAAGCCAAAAAATGGGAGGTACAGAGAAAAAAAGAAGCAGTGTAAGCATGAAAACATCATCTTATATAGGATGATTTTCAAACTTATCACTTAAAATGAGAAACCTAGCAATATAGGTGGTAGTGCATTATTTAAAAGTGTAAAGGTAAAAATCAGAAGCTTTAATGATAATATAATAAGCCAAAATTGAGCAGTATAGGGTGGGGAAGATAGGAAAAGTGTAAATGTATTTTCTCATCTTTTATTGTGATGAGCCATCAGATATTACATAAGTATTTTAAAATATGATAATTAGTACATAAATTATAAATTTAAAGATTCTAGAACAGACTATAAACCTTCAGAGCAATCAGAATGAAAATATTCACAATAAAGAATTCAAAGACTATTTAAGAAAATAAATGTATGTCTTTATTTTGTGTGTGTACAGCATTATAAAATAGAGGTACAAGTAAGGATAATCCAATGATGACCAACATTTCTCTCATATTAATAAATGTAAACGATTGAAAGAACAAGACTCTGAGTTTGGATTACAAAGCCACAATCCCAATATGTGCTATAGTCAGGCACAAATAACTAAAGGCATGCCAGACAAATTCAGCAAAAAGAAGTAGAGCTCCTGATATCAATATTAGTTTGGTGTGAATTAGTGACAAAAGTATTAAAAAAGGACATATTATAATGAAAAGGGATATAAGCCATAATGAAACTCTAATTTTCACAAATCTTTATATATCAAATAGCAAAGCATCAAAATTCACAAAGCAAAAGATACTGGAAATATGAAGATAATTAAGTAGGAATTTGCTGGTAAAAGAGACCTTCATTCACCTCTCTTATGCAATGATTATAAGAAAACAAATTAAGAATGAACCAGGTCTCATAGTAATATTTTTTTCTGATATGTCACCTTGGGCAAGGGAAACAAAAGAAAAATAAACTGATGGGACTACATCAAAGTAAATGTTTTTGCACAATGAAGGAAACTATCAACAAAATGAAAAAACAGCCTACTAAATTGAAGAAGATATTTGCCAATGATGCATTTGATAAGGAGTTAAAATCCAAGATTTATAAAGAACTCACTCAACCTAATACCAAAAAGCTAACAATCCAATTAAAAAATGGGCAGACACCTGAATAGACATTTCTCCCCAGAGGACATGTAGATGGCCAAAATACATTGTAAAAATGCTCAACATCATTAATCATCAGAGAAATGCAAATTAAAACCACAATATGATATCACCTCACACCTGTCAAAATGGCTATCATCAATAAATCAAAACACAACATGTGTTGGCAAGGATGTCGAGAAAAAATGTTGGTGAGGTTGCAAATTGGTGTATCCATTATGAGAACCAGTATGGAGATTCCTAAAAAAAATAAAAAATAGAACTACCATATGACCCAGCAATTCTACTTCTGGGTATTTATCCAAAAAAAAATTCAAAACACTAATTCAAAATATATATATTTGCCTCTACGTTTATTGTAGCATTATTTACCATAGCCAAAATGTGGAAGCAATGTAAAAAGATGTGATACATATATAGAATGGAATATTATTCAGGCATAAAAAATAATGAAATCTTACCATTTGTGACAACCCAGATAGATCATGCTAAGTGAAATAAGTCAAACAGAAAAAGACAAATACCATATAATCTTACTTATATGTGGAATCTAAAGAACAAAATAAACAAACAAAATGGAAATTGACTCAGAAATGCAGGAATAAGCTGATGGTTGCCAGATCAGAGTGGGATTGGGTGGCAGAGAGGGGAAAAAGGTGAAGAGATTAAGAAGTATAAATTGGTACTTACAAAACAGTCATGGGGATGTAAAGTACAGCTTGGAGAATATAGTCAATAATATTGTAATAACTATGTATAGTGCCAGGTGAGTACTGGATTAATTGGGGGGATCACCTCATAAATTATGTAAATGACTAACCAGTAAGCTGTATACCTGAAACTAATGTGAATTAATATTTAATGTCAACTGTAATTTAAAAATCAAAAAGTGTGTGGAGGGTGGGTAAAGGGGAATAACAGATTCAAACTTTCAGATATAAAACAAGTAAGTCATGGGATGTGATATATATAGTAGGAGTCCCCAATCTCCAGTTCTGGTCTGTGGCCTGTTAGGAATCGAGGCCTCACAGCAGGAGGTGAGCAATGGGTGAGCAAGAAGCTTCATCTTTATCTGCAGCCACTCCCTAGTGCTAGCATCACCATCTCACCTCCACCTAAGATCATCAGACATTAGATTCTCAAAGGAGTACAAACCCTACTGTGAACTACACATGTGAGGGATCTAGGTTGCATGCTCCTATGAGAATCTAATGCCTGATGATCTGAGGTGGAGCTGAGGTGGTGATGCTAGCGCTGGGGAGCAGCTGCAAATACAGATTAACATTAGCAGAGAGGTTTGACTGCACAGAGACCATAATAAATCAATTGCTTGCAGACTCATATCAAAACACTCTCAGTGAGTGGCAAGTGACAATTAAGCTGCATTTAGAGGCAGGCTTTATAGTGGCAAGTGAGTTGATGTACTTCAGTTGTATGGCTGCATCTGGAGGCAGGCTTTAAATCAGAATCGGACACTATTTTAGTCTAAGCATGGCCCACCGATTATTTTATTTACCACTTCCAACCACATCTCTTTCCGCACTGCACACTTGTCTCAGTCACAGTTTTGGTAAGCCCACAAGCTAACCCTAGCCAAAATGAGTAAAGATCAAATGTCACTGGAGAACTTCTTTGAAAAGGGAGAAAGACCCAATGATGATACAGCAGAAGACAATAAGACTGCCAAAAAAAAAAGAAAGGTCCATTTAAAAGAAAATACGAAGAGTCCTATTATGAGTTCATTGCAACAGGTGATTCACATTCTCCAAGTCCACTTTGTATAATATGTAGTGACCTACCAACAAAATCACGAAGCCTTCAAAATTGCTTCGACACATAGAGACCAAGCACTGCGAATTAAAAGACAAGCCTTTGGAGTTTTGCAAAAGAAAAAAACATGAACATGAACAGAAGTACTGTTGGAGGCCACCACTTCATCAAATATGTCTGCACTGAGAGCATCAATTTTAGTGTCTAACCACATTACTAAAGCTAAGAAGCCCTTTACTATCAGTGAAGAGTTGATCCTGCCCACTGCTAAGGGCATTTGTCATGAATTTTAAGGGAAGGCTGCAGTTCCAAAGGAGACATGTGTTCCTCTTTCAGCTGGCACCATAACTGGACGAATAGGTGAAATGGCAGAGGATATTGAGGCACAATTGTTAGGATTAATGAGTCACTGTGGTATGTAATCTAGGTTGATGAGACTACCATTATTGGCAACAGGCAATAATGTTTATTTTCATGTGATCTATTTTTCATGAGGCAATGTACAAGGATAAGTTATGTGCACTTTTGTTGCCAACCAACACCACAGCTGCAGAACTATTCAAGTCTTAATGATTATGTATCAGAAAAAACTGAATTGGTCATTTTGTGTCAGTATATACATGGAATAAGCAGCTACCATGACTGGACAGCTTTCTGGTTTCACTACTTGGGTCAAAGAGGTTCCTTCTGAATGTGAGTCTACACACTGTGTCATCCATAGAGAAATGCTGGCTAGCTGAAAAATGTCACTTGAACTGAATATTTTGCAGGATGTGATTAAAATGATCGACCACATTAAAGTACATGCCCTTAACTCACATTTGTTCACGAAGCTCTGTGAAGAGATGGACGAAGAGCACATACGTCTTCTCTTATACACAGATGTGAGAAGGCTTTCTTAAAGTAGATTACTGGCAAGGGTTTTTGTGATACGAGAGCTGTTCCAGAGATTTCTTTTAGAAAAACAGTCATCAATGGCAGCACATTTTAGTGTCAAAACTTGCTTGTGTGACATATTCGACCTACTCAACCAACTCAGTCATTTCAGGGGAGAATGACAATTGTGTTCAAGTCAACAGATAAAGTGGCTACATTCAAAGTCAAACTGAAAAATGAGGGTGATAAGTGAACATTGGGATTTTTGATGTTTTAAACATTAGCAGAGATTTTGCAAAAGACTGAACCAGGGCCTGTTTTCTCCCAGCTGGTGCATGATCACCTATCTCAGCTTTCCGAAGACTTTGAGCATTACTTCCCAACCACAAATCACCCTGAACTGGGAAGGAATGGATCCACAACCCATTTGTGAATAAACAAGGTGAATCAACTTTTTTCATGATAACTGCTTGAGATCACATATGACAGTGTGTGAGAGACAACTTCAAATCTCCATACTTTTTGGATTAAAGTCAAGGTAGAATATCATGAAATTGCCACAAAAGCCCTGAAAAGGCAGCTTCAATTTCCAACATCTTATCTTTGTGAAGCAGAATTTTCTGCAGTGACAGCAACATAAAATAACAGAGTTGACTGGACATAAGCAACACACTTCAAATGTCACTCTCTCCGATCACCCCCAGATGGGACAGTCTAGTTGCAGGAAAACTAGCTCAGAGTTCTCACCAATTCTACATTATAGTGAGTTGTATAATTATTTCATTATATAATAATAATAATAATAATAATAATAATAATAATAGACATAGTGTTGTACGATGTCAGATGGTTGCTGGACTTATCATGGTGATCATCTTTTTAGGTATTAAATGTTGAACAATATGGTGTACAACTGAAATTAATACAATTTGTATGTTAGCTGTATTTTAATACAAATCTTTTTAAAAACAAAAATAAATTGAGCCTAAAGAACAAAATAAGATAGAGATAAGTGGTAGGCACACACACATATCTCTTTTTCTAATTATATCACCAAAATAAAAAATGCATCTTCTTTTAAACTATGCAACATTTTTAAAAACTGCAACAACTGAATCCTCAATAAATCCCCCAAATTGAAAAGATGCCGAACAGAACACATTTTCCTAGTTTAATAATAAAAAGTCCTATAAATTAATGATAAATATATACAACAAAAAACTCTACTATCCACAAATTAAAAAGCCAAACAGAAAAAGCAAATCTTCCGTGGAAAAAGCATGGATGAAAGGCATTACTCATCTCATCCATTGAATTGTTATATTATGTACTGGCCTCACTACTCCACTTACTAAGCTCCCTTCCCCCAACGAGAAAAAAGGGAAGAATAAAATTGCCTTCTTCAACATATTTTTCTAAACTGGAAATTTTCTAATAAACATGTATAACTGCTCTGCGATGTTCATCTTAACTCATATATAAACATGTTAAATTTATCAGACTTTTATTACATTTACTACATATTATGAGGTTAGATTATTTTAAATTTGTTATTTTTATTCCTTCTTGGTTTCAAATCAACAGGCTTATTTCATTATAGATTAACATACTATCAGTATCAGATTAGAGCAGTCTGACTTAAGATGCAGTCAAGGCAAGGCTGTTGTCACCAAGATGCATTGCCATTGTTGAATTTTGGAATACGAAGACAGAACTCCTAGGCGAGCCTCCCCACACTCTTGTCTGAGCCCGGCCTGCCTTGGCTGTGTGTTGATGAAATCCTTGCTCTCACCTCAATATCCTGAAGCTAAAAGGGCACCTTGTACCGCTAGAATGCATTCTGTTGTGCCCACTCCTGAAATTCAGAAGCCGTAGGAGCTTACTAACGACACAGCTCCCTCCCAATTTCATGCTGGATATCTTGCAGCTGGCTCACACTACAGCCTTCTGGATGACCAAGCTGTCAAGAGTCTGTGCCTTCCTGACTCACTCAAGGCCTTTCCCACTTCCCAGGAAAAGGCTCTTGTACACTGTTGGCAGAGCTAAAAGCTGGCTGTGACCAGAGACATTGTTCAGGTTATCTTCTCCAGGGAATGTCATCTAATATTTAATAATTATTCTCTCCTCCCACAGCCTGGTTTGTACACACACTATTAAGTTTTTATATTAATTATTTTCATCTTTGTTTATATGTAAATAATTGGTAAGAAGATAATATTTGATTGGAAAAAAAAGTAGCACATGGCCATTGAAAACTCACCTCATTTCTATATAGTGTGCTTGCTCCCATTCCTTTGTCAAAACCTGAAATAAAAAAGACATTGGAACACATCACATCCTCTGATACAATTACTGTGTTCACCACAATATTCAAACCAGCCGTCAAAATTGTGGGGGAAGTTCTTTGTAACAAAAGGATCCTGATGCAATATTATGTGTGATAATGATAAGAAAGCCTACTTTCTTTACAAAGGCAATGGGTCTTGAATTTTTCTTACAATATCAAGGGCACCATCAGTGCAAATTGATACACATATGTCAAGCATTAACTTATGCTTTCAAAAAGCAGGCACTGACAAGGAATTGAACTCATCAGTTCCTTTGTAGTTGTTTGCAGTGGTTCACAGAACAAGATTTCTTTGATCTGTTTCTCTTTTATGTGCATCACAAATATGTGGGCCCACTATGGCCGTCAACCTCAGATGACACATGGAATACCCACTTGGAGAGGACTAATGTGGCTGTCTTCCATGACTTGCTTTTTAATGAGTTCTAGGAGAGATCACATCATTTTCTCATGGACCTACTGAGTGTTACTTTGTATATCTGCTTCCAATACTATTATGGGGGAATTCCTTTCAATACACAAGATTTCACTAATTTTTCAACCTATTGTATGAAATTTCTTTCTCTTGCCACACAAACATGCAATAGGACAGGAAACTTACTATAAACAAGGGCTTTTCAGGTGCCTAACCCAAATATTTCAAGACATTTCTAGAAGCAGTCTCAGATCTAGCTGCACAGCTTTGTTTTGTTGAAAGGTTGGACAACCTTGATGGTTTAAATTTGAAAAGTATAAACCACACAAAACACATTGCATTTTACAGCAAACTTCTAAAACATATATCCCTGATCTCATTTGTGTTTCTTTAACATGACTCACTCCTAAACATATCAATATTTCCCTGAGATGATGTGTTTTGCTGACTGAATAAACCCCGGCACTGCCCATTTACCTTTGTGAGTACTGTGATAGCAGCCACCCTTTAACAAGCAGTATCTATGTTCCAAGCCCTATGCTAAGTATTTACAACTTCTATTGTATATAATCCTCACAGCAACCCAATGTGGATAAGGATTATTATTATCATAGAAGCAGAAATTGATGCTTAAGTGTACTTAGAAGAATGGGTTCTTAAAGTCTCATTTCCCACTAAAAAGAATCAGGTGTTCTTGGACAAATTGCTAATCTCAGTTTGAAGGAGGAAATGTACATGTTGAGCCTAGAATTGCCTGGTCTTATCAGATAGCAATGGAGTTAGCAAAGACAAGTAAGGGTGACAAACTCATCCTAATTTTCCCAGCATTTTTCCCATTTGCAAACTGAAAGTCCTGTGTCACAGGAACCCCAATTTTAAGGCAAAATGGGATACTTATCAAGTCAGTAAAAGATCATGTCAAAAGGACACAGGAGTCAACTTAAATAGACTCCCATGGAGCAAAGGATAATTTAACTATAAACAAAGATGATAACTACAGTATATTGAAATACATCAAATACATGTAAATCCATGAGTTTATAAAGATACTATAAACATTAAAAAATCACAACCAATTGGTCACCTTTAGAGAGAACCAATTCATTATTCTGACCTTTCTTAAATAAATCGTACTTTTGGATATAGTGGTTGTAGATGGAAAGTCTCTTTCTATAGAAGTATTCCAGCTAATACACAAATAAAGATAAAAATTAAAATATTATTATTTTAGAACCCCTTGTGAATCTAGGCATTGAACATAAACTGCTGCCAATTTCACCAAAAGAAAGACAATCAAAGAGTGTCACAGGATACCGCTTAGTTCTACCTGTTGGAAGAACTAATACCACTCATGAGGAATCCTCCTCAACCCAATTACAAGAAACCCAAAGAACACAGGGAGGGCCACATTAAACAATACCCAGCAAAGCAATCAGCAAAATACAGACTCTGAGAAATTCTACAGGACAACTGACCAGTTTTCTTCAGTCTATAATTGCATGGAAAAAAGGATAAAAACAGAATTTAAAGAGACTTAAGAGAGACTTAAGAGATATATTAACCAATTGCTCTGTGTGGACATTATTTGGAAAATGATTCAAAGCAATGAACTATAAAAATGTAAATATTTTGATATAATCATAAATTTAAAAACTGCTTGCATTGTGATGATGTTCAGTTATTTTATAGTTTTTAAGTGTGATAATGGCAGCCTGGTTTTATATATTTAAAAAAAAACCTTATGTTTTAAAGATACATACTGAAATGTTACGAATAAAATGATACATATTATCTGGGTTGTGCTTCAAAATAATATAAGGTGGGGGTGTAGGAGTGGGTTACAATATAAATGAAATGAGATTGGCTTAGTTAATTGTTGAAAGTTAGGAAAGAGGTACATGGGGATTTATATTTGTATTTATTCTTATACATTAAAAATTTTAAAATAAAAGGAAGAGAAAGAGAGAGAGAGAGAGAGAGAGAGAGAGAGAGAGAGAGAGAGAAGTAATAGATTAGATTAAGTAATTTTGGTCTAGAATTGATTTTTTTCTAAGTGCTATACTACCTCGAATGATGTCTTGAGAGACGAGTATTAATTAATCAATGCCAGAAGAGCTGAACAAATGTAATTTGCCACTTCTCATCTACCCAGCAATAGTCATTTCAGTCTAAAATGGAGGATGGGCACTTTGGATTAAATTTTAGAAAACTGACCCTTTTCTCCATATTCTGATTGATCTGCAATAATTCTTCTGTATTACTTTTTTTCTGCTATCTCTCTTTCTCCAAGGGAGAGCATCTCATTTCCTTAGAGAGTGTATACATTCTGGTAAAGAATCTGTCATGACATAATTATTATCTTCAGAGGAAAGTCTGCCTCAAGCCTTTACATTTCCTAAAAGTTGAAACTTAATTTCAGTCAGTTCTTGCCTCTGTGTTTCACTCAAGGAATTTCTAAGTAAATTCAGGGTTGACTTGTTGACTTTCTACTTCTCAGTGGAATTCTATCAAAATTCTGGGAGCCTTAAGTCATCAGGGCATGGGGAGGAGACAGGAAAGGTATCTCGTCTTTATCTGTCATCCATCCATGGGGCATCTGCTACTGTATACTTAGCCATATTGGTTCCCAGACATTGTACTCATGTAAGAGCTCTGTTTCCTCATCTTGTTTTTTTCTAAAATCCAATCAGATCATTCTGCATCCCTTTTGGCCCCATAGTAAGAATCCTTTGAGTTGACTGACTTTCTGAAAGAACACAGCTCTCTTGGGTGCTCATATTCCCTACTGCAGCTGTTTCAGAACCCATTGCCCAGACCCACTGAACCGACCAGTCTAATTTAGAACTATTATATTCACTCAAGTTAGGGAAGAGATTGATACCCTTACTGCTTTTCTGGGTTCCACACAGGAAATAAGACACAAGTCTCTACTCTCATATCCTCAGGCTCAACAAGGGTTTTATTGTTCTTCCCTTGTGGATTTTGACCTCAGAAGAGAGAGCACAATACCCCTTATCAGACTCCCTTAGTGTTGCTTTTCATTTACTCTTTCTTCTCCCTTCCACCCAAAGAATTTTTATCTAGTATCCAGTGGGCAGAAGATGCACTCTGTCTGTTCATGTAATCTTCCAACTCTTGTCTCACATCTGGACCTCAGACTTCAAAGTTCAGAAGCTAGGAAATAATGTTTTATTTTTGTTCTCAGCAGTCAGCTGTGACTTCCCTATAGGCACTAGCTCTCCGTATCTAGCTAGCTAAATGGGAAAGGTCATGGGCTAACAGGGAATACAAGAAAAGTACCGTAGTCGTTGACATATTAAAACATGCTACATGGGGAGAGAAATTGTAATAAATGAGCTACAGTGGAAGTCCATAAAACCTGAATTATTTTCTCTTACATAGTTACTTTTGAAGGAAAGTGGTTTCAATTGATTCTTTCCAGCATAAGCCACGATGATTTATGCCATTTTCTTTTTAGGTGAGACTAAGCTTCCAGGTCCAGTTACAGTCAATTAGACAAAAAAGCAATTGATTTGACACAGGCTACCACTTATAAATTGATCAAGAGGGAAGCTGACTGTTTTTGAGGTGGCTAGGCAAGATATCTGACCAATAAGGTCAAGTATTTGACCAATACTTCATAGGCCCAAACAAATTCTCCCTTTTATGGTTAAGAGTTTGTAGTAGAACAAAGAGAAGGCAATTCTTTTGACTAAGGTAGCCATCTCAAAGAATGCTGAGCAACTTGTTGATTAACTCCCACTGTATACTGCAGTAAGGGAAAATCTTAGGATATGGAGATGATTGTGTGGTTAATAGGGTTAAGTTCCACACTACCATATGTTTTCACATATATTTGCATTAAATCTGTATCCTTTAGGTAATCTAGCATACATTTTTCTTGGGTCTATAAAGTTCAGGCTGCTATAACAAGAATAGCAAGAATACCACAAATTGATATTTCTTACACGACAGGAACATATTTCATGAAGTTCTGGAGGCTGGAATCCAGAGATCAGGGTGATAGAATTGTTGATCAGATTCTGGTGAGAGCCCTTTTCCAGGTTTGTAGACTGCCTTCTTTAAGTCTCTTGTTCCTCTTTTATAAAAGCACAGATCCCATCATGATGGCTCTACCCTCATGACCTAATTCTCTCTCAAAGGCCCACCTCCTAATATCATCACATTGGGGTTAGGGTTTTATCATATGAATTATGGGAGGATACAAACATGCAACTGCATGTTTATAATCCCTACCTTGTAAAATTGGGGGACTTAATGATTTAAAGTATATAAACTTCCCACCTAGGACATACTAATACATTTAATTTTTTAAAATTTATTGACTATTATTGATTAACTCATTAATCTATTTTTTACTATGAATTATTTTGTTGAACCAGTGGCACTAAAATATTTTCACTCTATTCAGGAATCCTCAAGAGGCTTAAAAATTATTATTTAATGATTATTATTAAACATTTATTAAGGAGTCTAAGGAGTCACTGTTTATTTGTTACAGTACCAGGAAACTCAGTGGCAAAAGGTTTTGTATTTCTTTCTTAAAGTTATGAACTCTCTTAGGACAAAAGGGATAAAAAAGAGCCTCTCTCTCCAGATTTACTAATTTCCTGAAACAAGTAATTGTTGTTGCTTCTTGAATTGAGAGGGTAAAAAAAAAGAAATTACCTGCTTTGCTAAAAATTACCACAGAGCTGGTGACCATTTGTATCTCCTAACCTAAAATGCCCACTCCAGTAAGTGGGACAGTTTCTGATAATGGAGTGCATTAGTGATCTATTGCTGCATAACAAATCACCCTTATACTTAGCAGTTTAAAACTATAAAATGTATTAACCCATAATCTCTGAGAGTCAAGAATCTGAAGACTTTTAGCTCAGGGCTTCTGGCTCAAGCTTTCTTGGGAGCTTGCAGCCAAAATGTTGGTCAGGCTGAAGTCACATCAAGGCTCAACTGAAGCCAAATGATCTGTCTTTGAGCCCACTCAGTTCCTCATGAATTATTGAATTTAGGGTCTCAATTTCACACTGGCTGTGGTCAAAGGCCTCCCTCATTTCCTCAACACATGGGCCTCTTCACAGGGCAGAGCCCAACACAGAAATTAGCTTTTCCCAAATGCATGATCCAAAAGAGAGCAAGAGACAAGAGTGACCCAAGACAGAGCTGTGGTCATTTATAACCAGTTTTGGAAGGGTCACCCCATCATTTTTGTCATTCTTTCTGTTATAAGCAAGTCACAAAATTCAGCCCTACTCAAAGAAAATTATAGAAGGGCATGAATACCTGGAAATGGAGGTCATTGGAGATAATCTTGGAGACTGCTTACCAAACATGGATGTGTCTGACCCTGTCTTAGGTGAAGAAATGGCTGGGCCTTAAACATCCATTCCATGGCTTGGTTGATTGAGGGATTTTTCTAGCTACATTGATCATTCTAGCATGAAGACATTAGATTTCAAAGACAGAACTTACAATGGATCTAAAAGTAGATCTAACACCACATTGTTATATTCCGTTTAATGCAGAAAATGTGTTAACATTTAATACAGAACATGTTCATAGCTTCAGGCCTGCTTATACTCACTGACTACTGAGCAAATGTCTCTAAGATTTTAGGGATTGTTGTTTAGGAAACAGATCCACCCAAAAGACAGTAAAGAGGATATTCTTAGAGACTCTCTATGTTTCCACATTTACCTGTTTCTCACAGGAGGCAGCTATCACAGAAAGTATTACAACATGCACCATACCATGGTCAGCCATATTTGTGTTCACTGGGAGTTTCTTAGTAAATATATACTAATTTTGTCTTTAAAAATATTATTTTAAAAATATTTCTACAGGAATACATGTATTTATTTTAAGATAATTATTAACAGAAGATACTTTTATAGGAACACTTCTGTTTCCCATGGTATTTGAATCCATGACAAAGACCAACAATACACAGAAAAGAAATATACATAGTTGGTACTATGTAGGGTCAATGAGCAGCAGGTCTTTACTTCTAGCAAGGGCCATAGAAAGGAAAGGTTAAGTTTGGAAAGAACAGAAGACATAGGAAAATAGGCACTCCCCAAGATCGCTGTTAGGAAGGTAGATTTTAAAGCTCTATGGAGCTCAATTTGGCAATATATATCAAAATTGCATCCTGCTTAGTCCTTTTGATTCAGAAATTCCACTTGAAGAGATTTATCTCAAGAATACATTTGCACACATGTGAAATGACACATGTACAATATTATTCATTACAATACCATAGTAGCGAAATACTGGGATAATTTAAATGTTCATCAATGGAAGAGTGGTACAAAAATTAAAATTATATAGCTACATAAAAAATGAGGTTGTTTACATCAAAACATGCACATGGATAGTTATAATAGCTTTATAATTTTCAAAATTTACAATGAAATATTATTCAATATTAAAAAAATAAGCAATAAGAAGAAACTTAAATTCAAATTACCAAATGAAAGAAATCAATCTGAGAAAGCTACATACCATATGATTCCAACTATATGACATTATTGAAAAGGCAAAACTATAGAAATAATTACTAAGGGTTAGGGCTGAGAGATGGATGACAAGGCAGAGCACAGAGGATTTTTAGAGCAGTGAAACTATTATTTATGATAATATAATGGCAGATACATATGTCCAAACCTATAGAATGTACAACACCAAGAATAAACTCTAAACTATGGACTTTGAGTAAAAATATTGTGTCAATGTAGGTTCATGAATTGGAAAAATGTATCACTCTGGTGCAGAATGTTAATAGTGACGGAAGCCATGTATATGTGGAAGCACGAGGGTATATGGAAAATCTCTACAGTTTCAACTGAATTTCCTGTGAATCTGGAACTGCTCTAAAAAATTAAGTTTATTAAAAATATATTTTAAAGTATGAGGAAGTTCATTGTGTAGTAACATGAAACATGTTCAAGGAATTGTTAAAGAAAAGCAGGGTATTTCTTATGAGAAAATTCAGTGGAAAGAGAATTTTGGGAAGAATTATAAAACCTTTCTGATGTAGCCCAGTGGTGTGAGGAGGTATATATAATTTGCCATTTGGACTTATTTGTCTTTGCTAATATGCCAAAATGTTTTGAGAAAATATTGCACTCAAAATATATGTTGTATTTTTTTTTTAAGTTTTATTTTATTATGGTAAGAACACAACATGAAATCTACCTTCAAAACATTTTTAAGTGTACAATACATTATTATTAATTATAGGTATAATGATTTAGAACAGATCTCGAGAGCTTATTCATCTCACGTAACTAAAACTTTTTGTCCTTTGATTAGTAATTTCTCATTTCTCCCTCTTCATCGCCTCTGGTAACCACTAATCTACTCTTTGATTTCATGAATTTGACTATTACGGATAACTTATATAAGTTAAATAATGCAGTATTTATTTTTCTGTGACTAGCTTATTTTATTTAGCATAAGATCCTCAGGGTTTATCCATATTGTTACATATAGCAGGATTTCCTTCTTTTTAAGGCTAAATAATAGTCCATTGCACATATACACCACATTTTCTTCACTCATTTATTTGTTGATTGATATTTAGGTTGTTTTCACACCTTGGCTATTGTAAATAGTGCTGACATGAATATAGAAGTGCTAGTATCATTTTGAGGTTCTGATTTCAGGTTTTTTTGAACAAATACCCATAAGCAAAATTGCTGGACAACATAGTAATTCTAGTTTTAATATTTTGAGGTACCTCCATATCGTTTTCAACATTGGATGCACAAGTTAGCATTACCACAAACAATGTGCAAAGGTTTTAATTTCTCCACATTCTCACTAATGTTTGTTAGTGACAACACCTTGTGTTGTTTTAAAAATGTTGTTTGGTTTCCAAGAATATCAGCAGTGTCCTCTGATGAAAAATGCAGATGTGCAAATTCCCGTGGGCTGCTCAGCAACAGGTTGCAGATCCATAGAACATCCAATTAGCCCATTTATCTGTAATGAAAAGCAAACAGTTCATTAATCATAGCATAAACCCTCTTACCCTGTCTCCCTATTGCCTGCCTGTAATGGAAGCTACATATTTATTTATTGAATAAAACAAAACCCCTGGTTCTAACTAGTGGGAGAAAAGGTCAAATTGTCAAGCCATGATGTAATCAAAGGGCTAATGGTAAATAACTTTGAGGTCACGTCTATGGTATAGAACTATTTGGAAGAACAGTGGAGTCTTAGGCAGTTAGAATGACTTTAATGACATTGAAATGGAAAGAATGTGAGCATGTTGGCAAAGTTAACTGTATGGGGACTGCTTTTGGCCATCACCTCAGAGGGTCTACACAGGCCTGAAATTGGTGAGAACTCAGAGTTGGTGCCCTTTAAAAGAAAAGAAAAAAGTCAGAGGAAGTTAAAGAATGGATCTGTTGTTTCTGGAAGATACCGGCAGAATTTGTCAGACTCTGATCCTTTGGGTTAGGAGAGAAATTATAAGAAACAGGAGTGACCTAACCCAGGAGGCAAAGAGCATATTCCCATTGGCTTTGATGCCCCTAAAAATTCTTTCCAGATGCCTGACCTCATGGAGGGGAAAATAAGTACCAAAGAGGAAAGTGAGAGAGAAGAGAAGGTAGTAAGCCAACAATAAAAAAGAGTGGGAGGAAAGTACCTTTTATTTCCTTTGAAGAAATCATGTTATTTTCAGTTCTTACAGAAAATTAGATCAAAGAAAATAAAATGTTATGAAACAACATATACAACTATTAATAATATGTAATTCCATATCAGCTTCTACTCTTAGCAGAGTAGTAAAGGCAATTTACTCAATATTGACTGAGTGGCCGTGTGTCAGGTGCTGAGGTACAAAGATGAAACTGAGGAACCCAGAGGACCTAGTGACTGATCTCTGCAAAATTTCTCTGATCTTGGCCCGTTTGGCCAGAGAGGAGTCTGCCAGAGCTTTGTCTATTAAAGGACAGGCCCAACAACATGGATGGGATGTAGTGACTGGTTTGTTGGGGACAACCAGGACCTGATTGTCAGGGATCTCGCCTTGAACCAGTCTGGGATTTGAGATTTTCCTTAGAATAAAAATGAGAAAATATTGGTCATATTAATGTTGAGTTTTTTTTCAATAAACAAGCTTTATTTTTATCATGTTATAAAATGCTTATTCCCAAGAATTTTCTTTCACTCTTTAGGCATTTGGTATGTGTTGCTGTACAAATTTGAAGCTCTCAGGCAAAGAGGCTAGCATTTTGATTTTCATGGACCCAAGGTACTTTTACCTTTTGCAGGCTTCTTTCTGTCCCCCCAAATATTAAAAATTATATTTAAAAATATATTTAAACATTTTTTAAATTGTATCTTATAATTGCATTAGTATAAAGATTTATATATTAATACTATAAATAAAACTTTTTCTTCAACCTAAAAGTTGATATTTTTACCCCTGATGGTTTAAAAAAAAAACTTAAAACATTTTTCAAAATTGTTTTAAGTGGGCCCTTAAAGTGTTGTGACCCTAGCACTAGGCCTGTTGTGCCTCATGAATAAGTTATTCAGTCTTGGATACCAGGGTAAGTATCACTGCCACATTAATACCTCCAGTGGAAATGGCAGTAGATGGTATTGTTCTGAATTCACTATAGCATCATTTATTGCCCAGGTGACATGTAGAGATGCCAAATTCTTTCTAATTTCACACACACACACACACACACACACACACACACACACACACACACATTTAGGTCAGTGTTCTTTCATATTTCTCGTAGCAGCTCAGGGCATTTAAAGTGTCTTTCTAATTCCATTGCTTGCTCTGTCCCACAATGACATTCAAAGAAATGAAAAACAAGATGGGTAGAGTAAATGGTACAACAAGATAATTCAAGCAACTGAGCAATTCTGAAACACAAAAAGAAAAAATGCTTATACTTCTCTCATGGGTTATCTGAGAATCAGATACAAATAGTCAGTAATTATTCAATTCATAACAAATATTGCTAATGGAAAGAATCAACAGAGAATAAAATTGACAAAGGCTTAAACCAAACAATGTAAGATTTCTTATTGCCAAATAATAATAGGAAAAGTAAGATGTTGGCAAATTTTAGTCTTCAAAATTTGACACAGGAAAATTGGATTTTATAAAAATAAAATAAAAGATATAGAAAAGATTCACATTGGAGAACTCAATGAAATATGATAGACTGAAAGTAATCAATGAACAAAATCTTGAAAAAGTGAAAAGGCAAAATGGAAGACAATTTTGATTCAAGTAACTTTCCTAACAAAAGTGCAAAATACAAAAATATAACTGCACTGTATAGAAATTTTATCATATATTAAAGTATGGATATATAATTCACTTTAGAAAATTAATCAATGTGAGTAAAATCTAATTAAAATGTTGATAGGCAGGCATGAACATACACTCAATACATCTTTATAATTGAAATGATGGAATTAACCAAAATTCAGAGTTAAATGGTATAGATACAGGTGTCCCAAAAGTCTTAGTGTAGTTTTAAGTTATTAAAACAGTTTATTTAAAAGGTCTATATTTCTGCAAAACACTTTTAAATTTCTATTTTAGTTGCACATGTACATAAATGCAAAGGAGTGTTCTAGAAGAACAGACACATATAGATATTAGTGGTTACCTCTGGGGATGAATGTGAGACTATTTTAGAAAAAATTACAAAGGACAACTTTTGCTTTTATTTTGTACAAAGTTGTACTTGCCCCACCAATCAGATGGGACTAAAAAGAGATATATTCTGTTTTTATTAAAATATCTCTTATTGTTCTGCACATTGCTGGTCCTGCTTGAACACCACAGCAGTGGCACTTCTAAGTATCTTCATCACTTCCCTTCCACACTTTACATGTTTCCTGTCACTCATTTTCTGAAGTTGCAGAGTTTCCTTTCAGCACTTTTCTTTCTTACTCACATGGGAGCATTCTTATTGATTTATAGTCAGAAAATACATATATCTTTTTGGAATAGGGAGGGAAGGTATTATTATCCCAATTTACAACTGGGCAAGTGGAGGAAGAGTTTAAAATACTACTTCCAAGGTCATAGGACTGGATTTATGCCTCAATTCCAAGATTAGAGGTCTCTCTACTGTTAAGTTACTCTTCTAAGCTTGAACCTATTAAGTGTAACATAATAAATGTAATAAAAGAAAACAGGTCTAGCCCACTTCTTAGATCAAACATCTACTGTGCGTCCCCACTGCCTAATTAAAACAGTCCATCTATAGATATGTTGGAGAAATAAAAACTTAGAATCAGAAGAATTGGAAAAAAATTATATTGCAAAAATAATTATTTTCTAAAGAATTTCTTTACTCTGTAACTCCCTATTAGATCTATGTGATTATTTTGTAGTTCACTAATTAGAGATTAGGAGGAGAGAATAACAAGATGAAATGAATATTCCTCTTTTGTTTCTGAAGAAGATATGTAGACTATAAAGAAACAGCCTCCCAGTAAAATAAAACTTCAACTATGACCTAAGACTATAAGGAAGTCCTGTAGGTTTTCAGTCTGAAGAAGGAGAATCAGTACCCCACTATCTCCTGCTGTTCTCTTTCTGGATTTCTGTTGCCATGGTGTATGTAACCTCCACAAGCACATTGGTCTAGCCCTAGAGTGTGGGGTAATGGGGTGCTGGGTGACTCTGTACCTAAATTCATGTTTTAGCAGTGAAGCTGCTAGCTGCTTCTCAGACTAGGAAAAGTCAAAAAGTCACTTTGAGTGATAGCTCTCTTGTCCTTTATGGAATTCCTGGGTGAGACTCTTTGTAAGACAAGTATAAAGTGAACTGACATTCCTTGCCCTAAGAAAAAGGTAATAAAATCTTTTCCATCACCCATCCAATTAGTAGGCAAAGCTCTGGGAAGGTGTGGTGCAGTTTGCAGAAAGAGTATTGAAGTCCTATAGTTGATAAAAGATTTTAGAACCCAAACCCTTCTCTAAGAAAGAAATTTGAAAACCTGTTTGGGTAGAGCGGATTTTCCACATTGGAGATTTTTGTACATTGAAGAAAGAGTCTTCTGGATTTAGAATGAACTAACTCCCTGCCAACAAGAATGTTTTATATTCCACCTAAATGGCTAGAAACAATTTTATTATGTTACTGTTGGGGCAATCTAAAATCTGTTGTTGCCCTGGTTGTATTGAGGGGTCCTCGGTTCTTTTTGCTGATGGAGTAAAGAATTATAGATAAGTGAGATTTAGAAAAAGCAAGATTTATTAGAGCACATTTCAAGGAAGAAATGGGCTATGCCAAAGAGGGCTTGTAGCTCTATGAAAGTGGGGAGATCTGTATTATATTACGGCCATGCTGGGAGGTAACAAGGGCACTGCTAGATGATTGGCACATAAGGTCATTTTGATTGACATTTGGCTCTTATATAACTCTCTGCTACTATGCATGTAGTTACCCAGAATTCAGTCTGTTATAATTAGATTCATGAACTTCCAGGCATAGGCATGATATTATAATGATAATATAATGAGGCTAAGGTACAGGAAGATTAGTGTAGGACTGACTGCTCATGCATTTGCATCTGAATTAAACCAGCTACGATTTTATGGCTCTTCATTCATTTAAACCTCAGAATGTAGGAATAATTTATAACTATAAAATGGGTGTTTTGGGGAGGTCTTAAGAGAGATCTTTTGGCTGGGCCTCCATTCCTTTGTGCCCTAGTGCTCATCTCTACCTAACTACCTAACAATTGCTTCTTTTATTTAGGACAGCTGTGGTAGGACTTAATTTGTTTCTAAGGAAAACCAATAGAAAAATAAACACAGTATATAAGATAAAGTCCTATTCCCCCAAATTACCTTCTGACCTGATCATACCATGTGCTTTCAGGTTTAAGGCCTCATCATCCTTTAAAAGGCATATTGACTTGAAACACCTGTATCCTAATACATATTACTACAATTTTGCATCACCTCACCTGTGATTCCATTTCCTGGTGTTTGCCTGATTGTGAGTAGAGAGCATCAGGTTAACACCAACTGTTCAGGAGCTACCTCAGAAACATCTGGAAACTTCTAAAATCAGAGCAAAGAAACTTAGTTCCTCTTCATCTTCTCCTTAGGACTCACTGTTTCACCTGAGAAGCTCTTCTCCAGGTGTCTTTTAATTCAGAATCTTCAGTATAGAATAGTCCAGTATCTAACAATAATACAATACTATAACCATAACGTTCATATTGCAACCTAACACCCTATTTCACATTCATATCTCACCTTAATAGAAATTAAAAGTTTTCCCTGAAAAAAATCTCTTGAATCTAGGGATTTCAATCTATTCTTTTTACAGAAGAAAACATGTTACAGAGATATAAGAGAAAATGAGATGAAGACTCCATATTTTTTTACATCCTTAGAACAAGGCACTGGAAAAAAAAACACATAGGAAAATGAACAGAAAATTATAGACCCCGTGGTGTCTTGAAGGAAAATTCCATGAGCCATCTGGCTTGTTGACTGCTGTATCTCTAACTTCTCTCTCATGCTAGAAATTAAAAAAAAAAAACTTTGTGTTATAAATGAATAGCAAATTTTGTTTAACCCATTTCCCATATGTCGGAGAATACTCCTCAGTGGTGTTTGCAGCTTCAGCATTTATCCTAAGGCAACTGGCAGATTACAGTTCTAACTTTACTTGCAAAGTTTGACACTAAATATCTTGCTTTTATTATTATTTTTGCATCACTCTAGTATACAGATAGTCTTTGGAAACAAATGACATCGTTCTATTTATAGCATTCTGTTTTTAGTAGTGGTATTTCCTTTCATAAAATATCATAATCTTCGATTGGTGAAAATGTCAAATTTTAGAAAACGCAGCATTCCTAAGCATAATGTTAAATTAACGCTGGCAGCAGGCTGCATTTTTTTTTCTAAACAGGAAATTGGTTAAGTAAGTTACCTAAATAGATACCTAATTGTGGAGAAAGAAGATGGGCATGTAAATGGCTCTGGCCTTGGAGCTGTCTCTGGGTTGCCTGGCAACAAAGAAGCAGAAACTGAGAGCTCCACTTGTAGAAGGTGGGGCTGCAAGTTCCTACAGGCACAGGGATATCTCCTGCCCCAGTTTGAGAGAAGAGGCTGTTTCCAAAGGCAACTTCCCACATATTTAGGATCTCCAGGGCCTCCAGGTGTTGGGCCTCTGGCATTTCCAAGCAAGTGTCTAAACAGAGCCTAAACTTAAGCAGGTTGCCAGCTGCACCACCCCCACTGCCCAATTTTTCCCCCTTAGCAAGGCTGCTTTCTCATTGAGGACCATGATCCAGAAAGAGACCTCACTTCCGTAAAAATAGAAAACAACAGGAAGTTGACTCCCTACTTGGATCTGTGCCTGAGTGTGAGTGTCTCTGCTCTGACCAAAGCTTACTTCTCTGGGGTATGTCTCTGCCAAGACAAGAGCATACACCACCTTCAGAGTCATGTTTGCATTTCATCCTGCTCACAGATGGTCATGCAACCCCAACTCACAGCATCAAGACCTAGGATAGAATCATACTCATTTTCAGAACCAGAAGCTAATCTCATTTTACAAATTTGAGAGCTGAAGTCCAAATAAATTGAGTGCCTGGTCATAAGTCATGTAGTGAGTAATGACAGGGTAGTCATACAGCCTTCACTTTCCAGGGGCAGAGACCTGCCTTGTCAAATCAGTTATGTGGTCACTGAGGTTGATGAAGAATGACTGATAGATATTTGGGGCCCATGGGGTATAAGAGCCTTGAAATAAACTTTGGAACTGTACCATCCCTTCCATGAATCATGGGAAGAACAATGCTCTCCCCCAAGATTTCTGTGAATTTCTTGTGAACATATATTCTCAGAATATTTGGCACCCATTTCTGCTGATTAGTTGAATTTAGAGAACTCAGACTAAATATGCAGTGGTCTCATAAGTTTGGTTTGCTTGAATCAGTATACAAATGAGGTCCATAAATTGTGATTAGTAAATGTTTCTTAAGTTTTTTTTTTATATAAGCTTCACTTCCATCTCTTGTTATATATCTCTTTCAATTTATCTAATGAATGAATCAGTTTGCCTTGTCCTGTAAAGTTGCCTGTTTTGGATTTTGCTGATGGTATCCTTGTAATATTGATTAAAGTGTTTTTTATTAATTAAATAGATTTTAAATAGTGATATTCTAATTATGTAATTACTTTTTCATTTATTAACTAGAATACTTTTATAAAAATAAATAACCCTTCAACAAATTATTTTATTACCAGAGCTGTATTTCTTATAGGAAAGGCAGAATATGTACTTTATTCTTTTATCAGTTTTCAGAAATGATAAATTTTTAATATAACTAGTACATTTTTTAAAGTATAAAGTTATAAATTTAAATATGTTTGGTAGTTCTAACTGAATGTGGCCTTTATTCTTTTGTATGCATATTTTTCACATCTTTGGCCAGTGGGATCCTATTTGAGTCAGCTTTTACACCATTTGGCTCATTCAAATATTTCAGACCTGAAATTATCATTTCTTTAGAGAATCTTAATTTCTTGTACTGAAAAATGGTGTTTGGAGATGACAATCTCAGAACTAGTAGAGTTCATTCTTACCAAGTTGTTCAGTATTTCTCGGGCTTTTTTTTTTTCAACATGAATTATATCAGGCGTTCATAGTGATACTTCCAAATCAAATTTAGTTCTATAGGATGTCTTTGATTTTACATTTATGTCTCTTTTCTCCATGCTAAGAATACAGATTCTGCATGAGTGTGGGACTGAAAAAATTAGAATATTACATATTCACTTACTCTAACCTATCATACACCAACAATAGCTTTAGAACAACGATATCAAGATTACCTCCAACACCATCTTTACTGAAAACAATTTATGATTTTTTTTGTGGTCCTTTTTGGCTGTAGGGTATATCCCACATACTGAATTTTAAAGTCACTTGGAGTAGTTTTTTTGTGGCCTAGCCACCAACTGATATACATTTCAATTTAGGCTCATTGACTTCATTTTATTTTCTATTTTTAGTGATTACTTTAAAATTTTATTATTTTGCTTTATATAATTATCAGTGATTAAAGAGTAAAGTCTTGATATCCAGAAATATTGTCACTCCCTTGGTATCCAAATGTCTGAGTATACTCAAGAGGAGGATTATATGCTAGAAAGTTCTTTCTATTCTGAGAACACATGTTAATCATTGATGAGTACAAAGATCCAGTTGATGATTTCTCTTTGTGGATACAGTTGCTCTTATTGGTCCCAAATTGTTTTACATGAGAGAGGTTTGTTTTCTATCACCAGATATTCCAGATGCCAGATGCCTTGAAGGAAGAAGGGATGAAGGATTGTTGATATTGTACAGTCAAAGACAGATCACTAATGGGAAAAGATGTGGATGAGTGTGTGGTTATAAGCAATTATATATGCTAGATAACATTAAGAACTCATGTTTTAATCTAAAAAAATAGAGTAAATATTGTATAATATCTATATTATATACAGATAAAAATTACTTTTTATATAACTTACTATCATACAATTAGGTACTTCAGGAAGTTGCATCATGTCCTTATGTGTAGTCTTCAATTCTTCATGACACAATGTTAGAGATCCTTTGATTAAGAGACAGGTGCAGTGGGATACCAGAACTGCTTCATCATACTGAGGTCTAAAATATTTCTGGAATAAATTGAAAACAGAGTGCCAGTTAACTTGATTTTGCACACATTATTCATGCTTAAAAAACATTCCAATTAATTACATTTTTGGACAGACAAAAAAGTTTTTGTAATAGAAATGGTTAAAACTAAATTGACAGAGTGCATACTATATTCCAGGCATTGTTCTAAATGCTTTACATGTATTAACTTAATTTCTATAGCAAACCTATGAACTAGTTACTATTGCTTTCCTAATTTTGATGATGAGGAAACCGAAACACAAAGAGAATTGGTATACAACTTTCCTAAGTGTATCAGTCATGATAGGGTAGGTAATTCTTTGGTAACCAAAAATCTTAACTTGGTGGATAAACACAATAAAATTTATTTCTTGCTCACACCATGTGTTCCACAGGAGTCAGCAGGGCATCTCTACTTCTAAAGCACAGTCACAGTATAGACTCATTGCAGCTACTTAGCAATCTAGGCTGCTGGAGAAGCCATCTCAACCTGTGCTTCCACAATTGCTAAGGCAGAAAAAATGGAACAACATAAAAAATTGCACGTTTCTTAAAGCTTCTGCCCAGGAGTAATGCATAGCACTTCTGCTCACATTACATTGGTCAATACAGGTCATAGGCCCTACCTGCAAAGAAAAGCAAGGAATACAGTTCTGTCATTGTTCTAGAGAGGTAGAAATAAAGAATTGCACTAATGGCCAACACAGTTAATAAGTGGAGGACTGGGACTATGAATCCAGGTGGAGGGTTTTATACCCTGTGATCTTAGCATAGCCAATATTTTTAAAATAGTGCTTCTTTTCCCTCAACATTTAAACTTTAAAATTGTATGCATGTTTTATAATGCACATAATAAATTCATATAGCAATACATGTATGTTATTTATTAATAAATAAATATACATATAATGAGGATGCATGTCTATCAGAAATATTTCTGAGAGGGATATACAAGTATTGATGTTTGGAAAACTGCTGCTCCAGATAATGAAAAGTCATCAAGGTTTTTAAGTAGGAGAAACTTATGATCAAATTTGTGTTCTCAAAAAATAAAATCTGTAAAAACAAATTGCCCAAATCATAAACACCCTGCAGAACCTTGTTAATGCAATTGTGCCATATATGGGTATTCTTTACTTTAAATACTTAATCTTCTCATTTTAAAAATAAAGTTTCATTATAAATAACATTTTGAGATTATTGATTCTAGACCAATTACCTAACTTTCAGACAAAAAACATGGAGCTCCAAAAAGTTTACTAAATTGTTTAAGGTCACATGATTTGATCTAGATTACCCGACTTAACCACCTCCTACTTCTGCAAGATAACAGAAAATGAAATCAAAATTGAAAAGCTGTTTTTGAATAATTATTTGGAGCCATTTGTCAAAAAAGAAAAAGAATTTCAAAAGGTCCAAAGACCCAGTGCTTGTGTGTGTGTGTATGCACCTATGCTGGGTGTGGTTAGTATGAGAACTTGGAGGAGGAATCATGGGTGGCATGAAAAATGATAGCACTATCTTGCATTGTATAAAACAATAATCTG
This sequence comes from Cynopterus sphinx, assembly GCA_030015415.1. Taxonomy (NCBI): domain Eukaryota; kingdom Metazoa; phylum Chordata; class Mammalia; order Chiroptera; family Pteropodidae; genus Cynopterus; species Cynopterus sphinx. The sequence goes on along the minus strand of CM057381.1, from coordinate 83,359,991 downwards.
GTATCTAAGACTCTCCTTTCTGTAAGGAGTTCAATTTCCTTTGTAAACTGAGTTCTCCCAGGTAGGAAGGGGGAACTCTGAGCTGATGATTGTAAACAAAGCTATCCATATCTTTGAATTCTATGCTGAAAAGTAGTATTGAGACTACTTCTAATTAAAAGGCAGCATTGGAGGTAGAACAGCAGAGAGATGTGAGTGGAGATGACATCTCCATAAACCCAAGAACAACCACCTGCATTTCCTCATCACAGATCTCAACTGGGTTTAATGTTATTTAATTGTCTGCATCTCACCCTACTACTTTTATTTTTTGTGAGGGCAGAGACCATATCTGTTTTCTTCCTTGCTTAATATGCAATTAATAAGTGAAAAGTGTAAAAAACACACAAACATACAAACACATATACACATCAAATGAGATGTAACTTACTGAAACTTGCACTCTTTGTATTTTCCTTCAAAAATCTTCATGAAGAAGGTTACATGGAACTGTATGGTGAGATCTAGGCCAGGCTTGTGACTTGACAGCTTGACCACTCAGGACAAACACCTTTTTCCTCTGTGAGCTACAAAGACACAGTTACCTTCCAGTCTAGATGTTTATCCTTCTTCAGCTCCTGCAAGGGTCAGAATGATAAGTGGGACACTGATGAGTCCACATGTAATGGAGGGAAATGAAAGGAGAGAGGGAAAGAAGTGCAATGTCCCCCTAATGAGTTTCCTCCATGCACCTTATTTGCTTTCCTTTCCTCTGATCTCAGTATCTCTCTCTTCTGGACAACCTATTACTGATTCTTTGTTCTCAAGTCTCTCCCTTATGTCCATCCTTAATCTCTATTCATTCCTGGCCAATTTTACTTTCCAAAAAGACCTCAAGAAACAACCACAGCTTTCAAGTCTTGGACAGTTCTCTCCTCCACTCTCTGAAATGACTCTTTCATACCTCTATCTGCTGCTCAGATCTACATCTTGTCATCAATCCTCATTTCTTCTTTTTCCTGAAACCAAAAGAAAATTATATAATCTTCTAGTACCTCCCCCATCTCATCTGCACTCTACCTTTCCTTCTGCTGCTAGTGAATGGACCGATCCTTCTCCCATCTTGAGACAACTTCCTTGTCCTTTCCAAGGTCTTTGCTCCTGCAATTATCCCCTTTTGCTTTGCATCATAATTTATCTCTTTATTCCGAGTTATTCCTATAGCTAATCCTGGTAAAAAATCTTCCATCTTGAAAATAGAAAACAAATCTCTCTTTGAAATTATACTCCCACCAACAACTACCCCATTGCTATGCTCTTCTAAACAAAGTTTCTAGGGCTCATCCCTACTCACTGTCTTCATCTCACATTCTTCCTTCCCCTATTAGTGCCCATAACTGTGGTATAGGTTGAATTGTGGCCCCTAAAATATAAATATATTGGATTTTATTTGGGAATGGGATTGTTGCAGATGCTGCAGTTAAGATTACATTGTACTCGAGCAGTGTGGGTCTTCAACCCAATATGACTAGTGTCTTTATAAGAAGAGAAGAAAGGCACACATGAAGGGACAATGCATGTAACAATGGAGGCAGGGATTAGAGTGATATATCTACAAGCCAAGGAAGGTCAAGGATTGCTGACCACTACCAGAAACTAGGAAGAAGCAAGGAAGGATTTCTTCCTAGATCCTTGAGAGAGCTCATGGCCCTGCTGACATCTTGATTTTGAACTTCTGAACTCTAGAACTGTGAGAGAATAAATTTTTGTCATTTTAAATCATCCTAGTTTGTGACACTTTGCTATGGCAGTCCTAGGAAACTAATATATTATGCATATCAAGGTTACCAAATCAAATGATTGCTAGTAATTCCTTATCTTGCTGTACCTCTTAGCAACAGTTGATAGATATGAGCACACTTTCTTCTCTAGTCTCCTGGAACTCTGTCCTGGTTTCCTGGCTCCCTCACTAGCCCTTCTCTCTCAGTCTGCATTGCTGGCTCTTTCTTTATTTCTCAGTCTCTAGAAGTTTGAGAGTCCTGAGAATCATCCTTATACTTCTCTTTTGTATTCTCATTCTATCTTCTAGTTTTGTGGCTTTATGTATTATCTAATGCCAGTGACTAGACAATTTGTATCTCTAGTCAAAGCTTCTTCACTGAGCTCAAGTTTTGTGTATTTCTGCCAATTCAGTGTCTCCTCTTGAATATCTGTGAGACACATGCAAATCTAACCTATCCAGACCTGAACTCTTGATTCCTGGCCCCCAAAACCTGTTGACCCCTTAATCAGTAAATTGCTCTCAATAACTCTGGCCAAAAACTTACAAGATATTCTGTTGCTCTTTCTTTTTTTCCCAAGTTCAATCTACTAGCATGCTCTTTTCTTTCTACTTTCAAAATATATACCATGAATCAAAATATATTCCACAGTTTGACAATTACTTTACTCAGCAAAAGCTTATTGAATACTTACTATGTTCCAGTTACTGCTCTTGACACAGGATTAGGTAGTAATGAAAAGCAGAGCCAAAGAGCCCTGCCTTCATGGAACATACATTCTAGTGGAGAGCATCAGATAATAAACCAAATAAAGAAGTAAATATATGTCAATAAGTGATGATGTAGGGGAAAATTAAACCAAGATAAAGGAAAGGGAATGATTATAGACAGGAGATAGAGAAAAAAGTACATGCCCCCGAATCTGTTAATTTCTTACCATCTTAATTATCATCTCTTTAATATAAGCCACCATGGACTAAAACATAAGCCTTCTCACTAGTCTGCCAGCTTCTATGTTTATTCCTCTACAATTTTTATACAATATTTTAAAAAATGTAATTCACATCAAGTTACTATCCTGCCAAAGCCTTCCAATGGCTTTCCACAACATTCAGAATAAAGTCTAAATTTCTTCCAATAGCCTATGGGCTCTTCATCATCTCCTATGACTTTGTACCTCACTTAGCCTACTTTAGCCACCTCAGCCTTCTAACTCTTCTTACATTCCAATCTAGTTCTGTATCAGGCTTTGTGCTTGCTGTTTTATCTGCCTTCCACACCATTCTCCAAATCTTCATGTGACTTTACTAATTTTCCCTTACGACACTACACTAAGTCAGCACTTCAGAGGATCATTCCTGGCCTCTTTATTCAAAATAAAACCCATCTGCCACTATTTTTTTAGCCTGACTTTGTGCCCCCCCTTACATGTATTTCTACCTGCCATTACATTATTAGTTTGCTTATTATCAGTATCACAAATTAGAATAGGTATACCCTGCAGGCAGGAATTTGTCTTGTTCATCACTGTACCTCTACACATGGAATATTGCCTGAGCAATAGTCATTGTTTAATAATATCTGTGAAAAAAAATCTTGACCTCAGTATTATAATTTTTATACATCTTTTTTTTCTCAGAAAACCTTAAGATAAATGACAGATCCCTGAAAAAGACAAGACAGTGTTTCTCCTATTTATTTGCCATAATTGTCAGACTCAGTTCTCTGAGGTTTTCCCAAGTCACCATTGTCTTCAGAGAATCACGAGTAGCCTAGATTCTATTTTCTTTTTGGTTATTATGGGAATTTTATTAAACATCCTAAAGTTATAATATTACAATTTAAATTCATACCAGCCTAACTTCAATAATAATTTTAACATAGTAAGAATTTAATAGTTTTTAACATGTAAAAACTCTGCTCCTTTATAGCTCTGTTCCCACCCTTTTTGTTGCTAATGTCACAAAATTACAAATTTACACATTATGTGTCCCAGCACATAATTTAATGTTTCTTTTAAACTCATTAGTCTTAAATGTTGAGAACAACATGTATGGTTACACACCAAAGTTATAATACTGGTTTTTAGACTAATAATTAAAATACATACATATATATGGTAGTTTCTTAAATCATGTAGAATACCAAAAAAAAGGAGTTAAAAACAATTGTTGCAATAATATTAGTTTTTATATTGCCCATGTATTAACCTTTATTGATATCTTTATTTCTCCACATGGTTTGGAGTTACTGTCTAGCATCTTTATATTTCATCATTTAGGGCTCCCCTGAGCATTTCCTGCACGGCAAGAACAAACTCCCTCAGCCTTTGTTCATCTGGAAATATTTTAATTTCTCCCTCACTCTTGAATGACAGTTTTAAGGGATAGAGAATTCTTGGTTGACAGATTTTTTTCTTTTAGCACTTTGAATGTATCAGCCTAACGCCTTCTGGCCGCCAGAATTTCTGATGAAAAATCTGCTTATTGTCTTATTGAGGATCACTTGTATATGATCAGTTGCTTCTTTCTTGCCTTCAAGATTCTCTCTTTGTATTTGTCTTTTGAAAGTTTGATTATAATATGTCTCAATGTGGATCTCTGAATTCATCTTACTTGGAGTTGTTAAACTTCTTAGATGTTTATATTCATGTGTCAGATTTTGAAGTGTTCAGCCATTATTTCTTCAGATATTGTCTCTCTCTCTCTCTTTTTCTCTTCTCCTTCTGGGACTCCCACAATTCATAAATTGGTCCACATTTTCCTTATGTTCCTTAGGCTCTGTTCATTTTTCTTTTTCATTCTTTTTTCTTTCCACTTTCCTATCTTAACACTTACCAATATTTTCTTCTGCCTTCTTAAGTTTGTCTTTTAATCCCTCTAGTGAAATTTTCATTTGATTTATTATACTTTTCAGCTCCAGAATTTTTTTGTTTTTTAATTAAAGTTTTCTGTCTCTTTGTGATATTTCAGTTTTGTTCACATATTGTTTTCTTAACTTTCTCTACATTTTCCATTAGGCCTTTGAACATTTTTAAGACACTTGTTTTAAAGTCCTTGTTTAGTATAACTTCCATCAGATCTTTTTCAGGGACAGTTTCTGTTGATTTCTTTTATTCCTTTGAATGGGCTATACGTTCATATTTCTTGGTATGCTTTGTGATTACTTATTGAAAACTGGACATTTGAATTTGATTATGTGGTAACTCTGGAAATTAGATTACATTCCTTCTCCATGGTTTGCTGTTTTTTGTTTGTTTGTTTTGTTTTGTTTTATTCTTTAAATTATTATAGGATGTCTCTGTGCCAGGAATCAACCTGATATGTAAACTTACGGTTTTCTCTGGTATTTTCTGAGCCTGTGCCTTTACCTGGACATGTATGATTACTTTCAAATATTTCACATATATGCACTTGTTTTTTAATATTCTAGTCTTTAATGTCTGGCTCCCAAAAGGCAAAAAATAGGGGGGAAATAAATGAAGAGTGAAAGGTTTTTTATCTAAATCTCTTGGCAGTTACTTTGGCCTTATAGGAGGGGCTTACAATATTGGAGGGAGATATAGTAACAATGGCTGCTCACTTTTCTGTCTGTACCTCCATGACCAGAAACAGAAATAAGCTATAAAAGCTCATGTCCCTGATTTTTGGAAGACAGGGTTCTTTTTGCCCACCATGGCTCTGACCAGCTGTGTGCAAGCTGTTTCAGGAATATTCACACAAGTGCCTGTCATGGGGCTGAGGGTAAGGGATAGGTATCTGTAACTGTTGTATAAGCTGAAATTGACCAAAATTAACCACAACTTACTGTTCAAGCCTTCCACTAGAAATTGCAAGCCTTAAATAGACTCCAAAGTTTCAAAATAGTTTTGTCAGATTCTGTCAATACAATTGTTGTCCAGATGGGGAGATAGATTCTTGAAGTTTCCTACTCTGCATCTTCCTAAAATCCTCTCCTATTGGTGAGTTTTTGAACAGAGCTCCTCATGTCTAAGGATCACTTTAGATGATACATTGAGAACTGACCCTAGGAAGGCAAAAGTTGTCAATAAGAAACAGTATAAGAGGGTACACCAATAATTTAGGTGAGATACAATCATGCTTGACCACCACAGGGTTGTCATGGTGATAAATATTGGAATCTGGATATATTTTGAAGGTAGAGATGCCAGAATTTGCTGCTGAATGGGAAAAATAAACATTTATGAGAGAAAAGTGTGGATATATAAAATGTCTATTTTTAACTTTCTAACATTAGCTGTGACATTCCATGATTTGTTTATTATGAGAATTCTTACCACAATTTTTGACCCTGGCCACTGGCATCATAGACTCAGCCCTTTCTCTTCTGTGAGATTCATTGTTGTGACTTGGTCTTACCATGTTCTCTCATGGATGAAGCTTTTTCTACCCTTTTCAATGGACCTGAAAACTACCAGTTTGACTCTAACAGTAAAAGTCATTTGCTTCTTCTCAAATGAAGATTTCTCAGGAATGATAATTGATGTTTTTGCATGAGTAGCTCTATTTGGATATACAGGCAACCACTGAAAAAATAAATACAGTATATCAGTAACTCTCCTGGGTTGCTCTCCTACCATGAGATCCTCCAAATTTTAGCAAGTGTTTTAAATTGTATTATTCTGAAATTAGTGTGCCTTTCTATATAGGATTTGGCCTACACTCTTAAAGTCTGTAATATGTGGCAGTAAAATGCACCTCTCATCTGCTTTTTTAGTCTCTGGTACTCTCAACCAAGAGGGTGGGGGTTGGGGGTGGGGACTGTAGTTTATCCTTGAGGACAAGAAAATATCTTTGAGATCTTTTGAATCAATAAAAGTAGTGTGTGTGTGGGGAGACAGCGGTGGATTCCTCTCATGTGACAGACATTTTAGAGGCTGTAGTTGTTATTAATCTTGTCTCCAGACTCCTAAAAGAGGAGTTTGGTCAACAATGTGAATCATGAAATCCTTTCTTTGGTAAGCCCCTTTCAAGGGTGTTAAATGTCTCACTTGGCACTTCGTTTTATTTAGCTAACTTTTCAGCCTGTTTTAACATGTGGAACCTCCTGAAACACGAACCAGAGAGCCTATGAATCTAGCTCCATTTCATTCTGGTCTGTCACTTTGGTGTTAGCATTTTCCTTTGGTTTCCAGTTTGAGTTATGAGACCATTTCAGTTCAGTTTTAATAACCTCCTTGGCATGGCAAGCTCTACAAGAGCTGCCAGACTTAATACGTTGACTCCCTGTGAAGAGGGCAGCAGGTCTGGCCGGGAGACTGGAGGTAGATTTTCTATAAACGCATCCGTTTTCCATTACAGCTCGTTCTGATTTGGTAGCAAACTGCCAGGTGCAGCTGGTTTCCTCTTCTATGCACAATCACTTTTGACTTCGGTTTCTGAGTTTCCTTGTCTCCTGACTCACTCATGATTCTCTGACTAAATAAACCACCTTGTGATCGATCTTCCTGCTTGAAGAGGAGGTCTCAGGGCTCAACAGCTATGAATACTCTTAGCTTCACCCTGCAAACAAAACTCTGGTCAGTGGACTTCTACATGTGTTTGAGGAGGCTTCCATGACTGCCATAGGGAAACAGCTGTTCTGGTGAAGACAGATAGCCATCTTGGTGGTGTGAAAGCAGGATTATATTTTGCAAATGGATTTCTACATAAGCTGCAGGCATGATGCTGAAGGTGTCAAAATTCTCTTAATGTATACCAGACACTCCAGTATCACAAAACAAAGGCCAGGAAAGAAGTCCTGGTTCCTATTATTCATTTTTATCCTTTCTTTAGAATCTGTGTTTATTTGAGATGCAGATACATTCATCTCATTGGATGGAGAATATGAAAATTTTCACTTTTTGTTCAATAGGCCATAGATTTCATGAGCTGGTTTATGATATAGAGTGCCTTGCTTTAAACCAGTAAAATGCATAAAATTTCAAATTTATAAACAAATAGAAAAGTTAAGGCATATAAAATTAATTGCTTTACAAAAAAAGGGTGGTGATAAGAAACTTTAAATAGCTTTCCTCTATTAGGTTAATAATATATTGTGATTTGTTTATTAAAATAATGTGAGTAATTTCTATAACAAGAGTAGAAAAATAGGCCAGAGACAGAGCCAAAAGGCTTCCCAAGACAGGTGTATAGATCCCCATTTCGGAATGTAGCCACCTATAATTTCCTTTGGAACTTCAGCTTAATCTTATTAAATTTCTACTAAAGTTCTCTAGGGGAATTAAATAGTGGGGGTGGGAAGTAAAGTTTCCTTGGGTTTTAGCTGCTTCTGACCACACATGTGTTTCTGGCCTCTAGAAGTTGAGACCTCAGAGCAGAAACTTTACAGACTGCAGATTCATTGTGTAGAAAGAGGGTAGCCCTCTGGGCATCTTATCTCCTGGCATGTCTCAAATTTTTTTGGCCACCACACCTAGTGGGCGATGTCCTCTGGGTGACACATTCCCATGGGCATATACTGCAGGGTGCTGCTCTGATAAACTAGGTAAAATAGACCATAAGTGAGGAGCAATTCTGCAAGTGCCAGCTAAAACCCAGGCATCTTAGAATGTAAGTGAACAAAAGAGCATTATTATAGGAATAACATGAAATGCCCCCTTATTATTTTTAAATTTATTATTTAAAAATGTTGGCATCCTCTAACACTTTTAAGTAAAAGTGTGCTTGTTATAAACCTTCTCCTGGGATCTACTGGGGCAAACTGCTATTGTGAGGCTGAGTGGAGGCCATGGGGTGGGGTTTATCTATCTTTTGGCCATCCAGAGCCCAAATAAGCAGAAGCTTACATGGCAGACTTCCTGGCAGACTTCCTAGGATATGTAGCGTCAGAAGGGAGTATAAGGGGAAGACTTGCAGGACCTTGAAATACTACTTTCATGCTTTTAAGCCATACCTTTTTGCAGGTAGATGCCCAGGACTCTGACCCTGCCAACAGTTTTTGTTTTTGTTTGCTTTGGTTTTCTTTCTCTGTTGATAATGGTCTTCAAACATAGGGCTTTTCATATTTCTAAAATATCACAGAAACTTCTTAACAACCTTTGGCCATTGAGAAGTTTCAACTTATTTTATATGTCTCAAAATAACTAAACTTTTGCAAATTTTTGAGAAAAAATGAATTAGAAAATTATAAGTAATGAAAAAATAAAATTTTTTTGGTCCAGATAACTGCACTTGCTATTGTGAAATCAAGTGATATATACCTCCAGGAACTCTTCCTGGAGCTACTCAGTAAGGAGGAATTCATCATTGGTGCATTCAGAACTTATAGCTCTGGGACATTTTTTTTTCAATGACCAGACGCAAAGGATCATCCATAGTCATAAAACTCAAGAACAGAGAAGTCAATGAATGTGTTTAGAAGTGTGTATTTCTCTCCTGCCAAAAAAATCTCCCTGTATTTGAATGGCAGCTATGTTTTTGATTAGAGTAACTACTTCTAATTATACAAAACTCAAGCACCCAGGTCATCCTGTAATAGAATGGAAAGAGGTGGTTTTGAAACCTTGATTGTTAGTGATGATGACTGTTAATGTCTTTCAAGTGGGTAAATAGTGTAGCATGTAATCATAAATACAGATTACAATGGTATCCAGTATTACAATTTTGAAAAGAAAAAAAGGAATTAGACTCTCCTCTATACTAGATGCTATTCTATGCTAAGTCTATCATGTTCTGAATCCCTCAAAATGCATATAGTTTACTAACTGAGGAGATCTGACTTTCACAATAAAAAAGGTAACCTGTAATACAAAATCTGTACCCAAGAGCCTGCTGCATCTGTCATTAAAGAGGCACTAGCAGTAAGAGTCTCAGAAATAAGGTGGTGGTAAGTACCTGGGTTTGGAATTTAACTCACCCAACTTCAAATCCAAACTCTGAACAGTCACCTGGGCAAGTTATGAAGATGGTCTGTATCTTGTTTTCCTCCTTTGTAAAATGAGAAGAAAACTACCAACCTCACAAGTTCAAATGATATATAGAAATCATCCAGCATAAAAATGCCTTGCCCACAGCAGACACTCACATATATTGGATTTCTTCTTCTTTTTCTCCAGGCCATTCAAAAGAGGATGTGTTAACTTGCTAGGGGTTAAAGAAAGAAATCTTGAGGAAATAGTCTAGGTTTCCCCTTTGATATTTTTCCGCATGGTCCAGAACTCAAAACTTGGGGAAATGCTTGGGAATGTCCAGGAAAAAATAATGATAGAGGCTGCATGGGAATTGTTCTAAATACCTCTCATTTACTGACAACAATTTGTGCTTCCCATCTCAGGATCTGTTGGTGTGTGGTGTCAGGTATTAACCTGCTTGGTAATGGCATGGCCATCAGCAGTGATGAGACCTTTGTTTGAAGAACCTTTTAGAAAGCCTTTGAGTTCCATTTCTTTTTGAATATGAAGTAAGGAAAAATCAGTTTTCTTGGAAATTCTTGCAATTTGGCAGGTATTTTGAAAATTGACGTGAGCATTGAAATTGGCTTGGAATTATCAAGCAGCTCAACTCTGTTTTAAATATTAGTCTTCCTAATGAGATTTCTTTGACAAATAGTTCCACAGCCCCAAGAAATTTGTAAACCACTAGCCTAGTGCAAGAGAGCTATCATCTGAGAACCTTGTACTAGAATGAGTTTTGTCACTCATTTTTTGTGGAATGCTCTACTGCTGTGTGCTACTTTCTTCAGAGTTATCACAGGTAAAAGATAATGTATATGAAACATAACAGCAGATTTTAAAAACTCTCAAAGCAGCACACACATCATCTAAATGCCAAAGCTCACTTCATCCTCAGTGGAAGGTTTGCATATCATAATTGCGTTAATGACCCATCTCAAAACACAGCTGAAATTAACTAGTTCAGTTTTGCTTATGCTTTTCAAACATTAGGCATTTAGAAGTTTCCTAGTTCTTTCAGTTAAAGGACATCTATTTTTGTACAAATTTGGTTTCCCATCTATTCCAAAAATATTTTCTCTCAGATTCAGAGTTTGAAGCACTGTTATTAGGATTGTTTAATAAACTTAAAAAAAAATAAATAAAATCAGTGAAAACTTTAACAAAGAGATAAAAAACATAAAAATGGAGTTAGAAAACAAAACAACAAAAAGTCAGAAATGAAGAATACAATAACTGAAATAAAGAACACCTTAGGAGGAATTAGCTGTAGATTAGCTGAAGTGGGGGATTGAACCAGTGATTTAGAAGATAAGGTAGCAGAAAATAGCAACAAGGAATAGCAACAAGGAAAAATAATTTAAAAACATGAGAATAGTTTCAGGGGACTCTGGGACAGCATCAAGCATACCAACATTCACATCAGAAAGAAAAAAGAGAGCAGAGAATTGAAAATGTATATGAAAAAATTATGACTGAAAATTTTCTAACCTGCTGAAGAAAGTAGACATACAAGTCCAGGAAGCCCAGAGAGTTCCAAACAGAATGAACCCAAAGAAACCCACACTAAGACAATTTAACCATAAATAAATCATTATTTAATCATATCTAAAATGCCAAAGCTTAAAGACAAAGAGAGAATCTTAAAAGCAGCAAGAGAAAAGCAGTTATTTACTTTCAAGGGAGCTCCCATAAGACTGTCAGGTGATTACTCAACAGAAACTGCAGAAGTGATTGGCAGGAAATATTCAGAGATGAAAAGCGAAGACCCACAACCAAGATTAATCTACTTGGCAAAGCTGTCATTTAGAATTGAAGGACATAGGATTACTCTGAGGCCATATGCCACTTGTTTAGGTTTTGTGAACATTTGAGAGATTTTAGGAAAGTCTGCAGCATGAGCCAAGTTAGGCCATTTGTATGGCAAATCCAGTGGAAGTGGCTTCGGTGAGCACACGTTAGGAGGGGTGGGATCTAAGCAAATCACCAGGGTGGGGTGATCAATGTTAGCTATGCTGATGGAAACTCACATATGGCACTTGCCTGGGTTTGCAAGCCAGGCCAAGTAGGGTTCAAGAAAGGCACAATACCCTCTGCCAGCACTTCTCTCTGGGAGAAAGATACCCCTCTCTAGCTCTCATCTTAAACCAGACAACCCCGTTCTTTCCCATATGTCCCTGACACCTTTTAAGCTGCTGCCCCAAGACTGGAGCTCAGAGCCAGTGAAACCATCAACGAGAAAGTCTACTCACAGGCCTCTTAAGAGGAACACCAGCAACTCCAGTGACCCTCTGCCTTACTCAGCCACAATGTCCATTGGGTTTTAACATCAGAAGTTATGAGGCCATCTCTTTCTGGCATTAGAACCCTGGGCTGGGGAGCCTGGTGTGGGGCAGGGACCCCCCCACTCTTTCAGGAGAATCTCTGAAGCTGAGATATATCTCCTGATTCTCAATAGCCACACATGGGTGTGGGATCAGATTGTTTTATGTCCCCACCCCTCTTTTCAGTCTCGAGGTGGTTTCTTCTGTGTGTCCCCAGCTATAGGACTTCTGTTCAGCTAGACTTCAGGTGGCTCCCAGTGATGGCTATTCCGTAGTTTAGTTGTAATTTTGATGTGGTTTTAAGAGGAGGCCAGCACAGCATTTACCCACTTTGTCATTTTGACTCAAATAATGACCATTTTAATTTTAAGCTTGTCTTATTCACAACGCACATCTTTTACCAGGAGCTAACATACCTTTTATATTTTTGAAAATAGTAGATGAATATAGTTTATAAAAGGCTTCTATAGAAGCCTGATTTGGAGCTGAAACAAATATGGAAATTTACAATTTTTGACATTTATAATTTTATTAAAATTAGAATTGGTTTAGGAAAATTTTTAACCAGTTAGGCTGAATAATTCAGTCATGGGAGACCCTAAAGTGTGTTTCTGTCATTTGGGGGAAAGAATGCAGAGGAAGGAAAATCATTTCCCTCTATCTTTACTCCTACTTCCTGCCCCAGACCATAAAGGGGCATGCAAATTCTCGGCCCACTTGAGAGCTTCCTTAACACTCTCTATTACAAAAATGTGGCTAATCTGATTGGTCATTTTCAAGTTTATTAGAGTTAATTTGCAGGAGACAAGCTCTGTCAATGGGCTACTCTCCTGCAGTTCTACATGTACCCAGGTGGGTCATTAGCTTCCAATTGTGCCCAGCAGGAGTAGTCACAGTTCCTTTCTCCCTCTCTCTAGGCCACCTCACCTACAGAATTCAAGATGTAGAGTCAAGGTGAAAAGCCTCACATTTGCTTTGGTCACATTTTCCTATCCAGTTTTCCTGAAGTCTTGCCTTTTCCAGTTTTTGCTTCTTACCTAGATTAAAAAATTGATATTTCATGTTTATTTGCTGTGTCAGAACTTGAGTGAGAAAGAGAGGCAAGTAATAAGGAGTATTTGGAGGGAGAAGGACATAGCAGTTTTAAAAAGTTTTATTTAGTTCTCAGGAGAAAGAAAACACGGAAAACAAGGCCAAAGCATGCCACATCCCATCTCTCCTACCTTAAACACTCACTGCTGTCTGTGGGAAGACTTTCTGGAGGTTGTAATTGACAGAAACAGAGCTTTTTCTAGCCTGAACCATTACATGCTCAGTCAAAAGCAAGAAAACAGAGAATGAATAACTAAGAAAGAAAAATTAAATGCAATGTTTTGTTTTCAAAATAACATACATTTTTTCTAATCTGATGTATAAATGTATATTTATATTTGGAAAATAGTGAAAAGCATAAAAAGGAAAACAAATATCTGTATCCTACCAACCAGGAATAGTGACTTCTCTTTCTGTTTCTGAGCTCCCTTTGGCCACCTCCAAGCTGTTGGCTGCCCCACCTGGTTCTGCTTAGACTCAGCTGCTGGTTAGAGTACAGGTGTTAAAGACCTCATTAGCACAGTTTTGCTACTCACTTGGAGAATTAAATACTCTCTGGTGACTCTTAAGTACTCCCAGTACAATCCCTTTCTCCAGCTGGCAAGTTTAGAGGTTTAGAAGTTTCTGTCACTTTTGCCCTCCTCATGAGCTGTTCTGATTTGTCTTTTTAAAAGGACATGTACAACTGCACTGGGTTAGGACCAGCTGTTCCTGATTTCCTTATTTTGGGTTACTTCCACAAAGCATATTACAATACATTTTATTTGTGGGGCAGGGAGGTATTATCATTCTTATTTCTTCCGTAACTGAAGGTAGAAACAAAACAAATAAGAAGCAATGGGTCGAGCCCTTTTCTTCACAACTCTATCTTAAATTGTCCAAGGAAATTAGGTCCCCAAGTGATAGAGCTGTTCAACTTCTTATGTCATGCTGCTGGCTGAAATGCTGGTATAGGACACTACCTTTCTAATTGTTGAATAGTAAAACATAGAAAATCCAGAATCCTAGACATGGTATAGAGTCCAGTGTGCTCCAAAATTTATATGCCTGGGTGTGGTGACTATTTTTTCTTTAATAAAATGAGTACATAAGGTCTCAATAATGCAGTTGAGGTAACGAAGAATAAAGAGGGTTTTTTCCCCATAAATGTACAGTTAACCCTTGAACAACATGAAGGCAACAACCCTGTGCACAGTTGAATATTTATGTATAGATTTTCACTCCCCTAAAACTTAACTGCTAATAGTCTATGTTGACTGGAGCCTATGAATAATATAAATAGTCAAATAAATTATTTTTTATGTTTATATAATATATACTGTATTTTTACAATAAAGTAAGCTAGAGAAAAAATGTTCTAACGAAGAATATAAGAAAGGAAATACACTTACAGAACAGTATATATTTATTGAAAAAATATCTGTATATAAGTGAACCCCCACAGTTCAAGCCCATGTTGTTCATTGTGTTGTTCAAGGGTCAGCTGTATTTTCTGCCAACACTTTAAGCAGCCCTCATCAAGTTATGTAGTTTCTTTCTGACAATTCCTTTCTGTTTTCTTGTCAGCCTCCTCTTTCTCCTAAGTATCAATATTTTCAGTGTTCTAATCTTGATTCTTTGTCTTTCTCTTTTTCAAATTCCCTCTCAGGGATGTTATAGCTCACTTGGCTTCAGTTACCACTGCCCCCCTGAGGATTCTTTGATCCTCTCTGAACTTTCCTGAAAGGCAGTTTAGCAAAGCTATTAAGAGCATTCATTTTTGGACGTCGTTCTATAGTGTAGCAGTTAGCACGTCTGATTTACATTCAGAAGGTCCTAGGTTCGTGCCCCAGTGGAGCCATGGTCCATGGTCTACGGCCATGCCACCTTGAACAAACCAGATGTCTGATCTGATTTTGTAAGCTAAGCAGATTCTGGGCCTGCTTAGTACTTAGATGGGGGACCACCTAGGAAGACCAAATGCTGTAGGCATAAATAATAATAATAAAATAAGTTCATTTTCAAGGTCAGAGCTACACCTCATTGCTGTGTTCCATTAAAAAAGGCTTTTAGTCTCTGTGCCTCCACTACCTCATCTATAGAGTTGTGAGCAATGCATTAGATAGTACTGAAGGTATTTAAATATTGATGAAGGTGTGCTGGTTATAAATTATATCAGGAATGCTTAATTGAAAATGTTTTTATTTTATTTTGATTGAAACCAATTTAGGTTTTCTTTATCGTTTGAAAAAGTAATATGTACATATGTAAAATTTCAAAATGTACAACAGGGTGTGCATGAAAAGTAAGCTCTTCTTAACCTTTATTCCTCAGCCACTCTTCCATAAGCAAACTTTTTCTAGCTGCTAAGAATATTCTCTTGTATAGATATACAACTATTTATTCATTATTTAATTTGTGGATTTCAGGTTAATTTCAATTTTTTAGTATTAAAATCAATGGAGGACATGTTTGAATTTAAGGATAGATTACTGTAATTGATATTGATGGATGAAAAGATATATATATATTTAGTAGTTAGATTTTTTAGCTATAATTTATATACAGTAAAATTAACTCTTTTAAGTATACAGATCTATAGGTTTTGATAGCGTCATACGATTGTAAAACACCACCAAAATCAAGATATGGAATACTTTCTATCACCTCAAAACCCTTCTTTGTGCTTAGTGATATGTTAAAGCTAGCCAATTGCTAAACTGAATTTTTCCAAGCCTATGTTAGAAAAATAGCCGTTGTTTAAAACTAAATTACACAAACTTACAATTCAACATATTACATTTTTAAAAAGTGTAGGTACTAAAATTTCATTACTTCCTAATTATTTTACACTGTGCTCTTATCTATGATTGTGACATTACTTATATCTATTGTGTTTGTATGATAGAAATACTATACAATACTGTGCTGGTTTACATTGCTTCTCAATTCCATGGGCAGTGTCATCAAAATGGTAGCTTAAAATTGGACATGGTAGAAATATTTACACTAGGGTAATTGACAAATGTTGTAAATCAGAGAGTTTTTATTTGGAAAGCCTTTTAAACATTTGCCAGCATATCATTATAAAGAAATCATCCAGAATGTAGTGGGTTTTTTGTTTGTTTGTTTGTTTGTTTGTTTGTTTGTTTTGGGGGGGTTTGGCTTCTTTCGCTTAACATAATGCACTGGAGATTCATCCATGTTGTTGTGAAAATCAGTTGTTCCTTTGTATTGCCAAGTAATATTCTTTTGAAAAGATGGATATCGCACAATTTATTTATTCATTCACCTGTTGATTTACATTGTGTTGCTTCAGTTTTTGATGATTACGGATAAAGCCATTACAAATATTAAGTTTTTATGTGAATATAAGATTTTATTTGTTTTGAGTGAATACCTAAGGGTTAAATTGCTGGGTCATATGATAAGTATATGTTTAACTTTATAAAAACAACAACAACAAACTGCTTTTCAAAGTAGCTATACTTTTTTGGTTCTGAAAGTAACGTACGAGTTCTGTTTTGTATGCATCTTTGCTTTGGTCAGTTTTAAATTTTTAGATATTCAAATAGCTGTGTAGTGGCATCTCACATTGCAGCAGGATCATTGGTCTGACATAGCCTATTATAGGCTTCTTAGAAGTAGAATCCTTTATCTAAATTTTTGAAGAATATTTTCTCAAAATACATAATTTATAAGTTGGATATTTCCTTGGAGTATGTTAAAGATATTACTCTATTTGTTTCTGGCTTTTACTTTTTCTGTTGGGAGTCAATGATCAGTCTTCCTAGCACTCCTCTCAGAGTAGTATGCCCTTTTATTCTATATCTGTTTAAGCTATTGATTCTGTCTTTAGTTTTCAGAAGTTTTACTATTATGGGCTTATGTGTGATTTTCTGTGTAATTATACTATTTAGGGTTCTTTGAACTTTTTTTTGCATCAATTGTTTGATGTCTTTTATAATTCTTCTAAAAACTTCAAAACCATTATCTCTTCAATTTTTACTTTTTATCAGACACTTTCTTCTTTACTTCTGGGACTCCAATTAACTAAATTTTAGACCTGTTAATCTTCTGTATTAGTTTTTTCCCCCTCTATCCTCCTTATATCTTTCTATAACTAAGTTTAGATATTTTCTTCTATTTTTACTGTGTATTGACTCAGTTGTTAAATCTATCCAATGATTTCTTAATTGTGATTGTATTTTCATTCTATTTTTTCCATTTGCTTATTTGTCTAAAATTTTTCAACTTGTTATTTAATCCCTAAAGTGCATTAATTATAGTTATTAAAAGTCTAAGTCTGATAATTTCAGATATCTACTTTATAACTATCTTATGTTTCTGTTTATATTGTCTCAGTTTTTTCTGGGTATTCAGTCAAGATTTGTATTTTTTTCTCATTAGTTTTGGTTGAGTGTTGGTCATTGTCTTTGGAACATTGTAGATATAGTTTAAGTCTCTGATGATATTATAATCTTCACCAGAGAGAATTTACTTTTATTTTTGAAAAGTAGTTAAACTAGAATAAGGCCACCTTAACCCAATCAGGGAATTAGATGATTAAAATAAGCTTCAGTTTTTATGAGGTCTGTTTCATTTCCAGAACATCATTACTCCTAGTGTGTAAATTTTGGGGGTCCAAAATGAAATGCAGGGACGTACATATACCAAGTCTAATATACTTTGGTGGATTCCTAACTCCAATTTTAACCATCTTGTATCTTCAGTCCTATGAAAACTCTTTCACTTCTCAATCTCTCAGGCACTGATTTTGAAATTGGCCTCCTAAAAAACATAAATTGCCCCAAATATCAAATCATGACTTTTGGCTTTCCCCCTCTTCTAGATCTTGGCCCTCCAAATTCTTACTCTCTTGGTAGTTCTCAGGTGCTAGATATTTTTAAAATACATTTTGTCTAATTTTTAATTTAATTTTTTGAGTAAGAGGGTAGGCCCAAAATAATCTAGATTGTGGCTTTTGGGAGCAATAATCTAACAGTACTTTGAAAAATGTTCCCAAGTGATTCTAATGGGAAATTGAAGTAACAAACCACAGACATAGAGCATAAAGGGCACGCAAGATTCTTCAGGAATTGATTCTTTCAAATTTATAGCCTAATATTTTACCACAGCCCTTTCTCTACCTGCTGGCCTCCTAGCCTATATGCCTTCCAGCCATATGGAACTACTTACTGAATCTGATGAGCTAAGCCACAGTGCTCTCTCTTATTTTCAGCCCTTTGCATTTACCACAATTCTCTGCCTGGCCCACTCCTACTCATCCTTTATATCTCTTTTTAAGTTTTACCTATTCACTTACTTCACTGAACTGTTATGTGTCTTCTCCATCAGTTTGTGAGGCCGTGCTTCTACTTTACCAGAAGGTGTTCACTTCTTTAGGCAAAACTAGCTCCTCTGGGATATTCTGTCAGTCTGAAGTCCTATTTATTTTCCTTCCAGATACTTACCATTTCTTTCTCTCTGTCCTCCTGCTATACCCAACCTTTAAGGCTGTGAGTTCCTTGAAGGAAGGAACTGACTCAGGTACTTAAATAATGATTGTTGAGTTAAATGAAATATATTTTTCAAAAATAAGAAAAATTTAAAAGTCAGATTGTCTCAGGAATAGGAAGTCTGTATTGAACCACAGCCTTGGTTAAACCCAGTTCATATCTACCTGAAATATTACAGAGAAAAATACCATTTGAAATGGTGCTCAATTCTTAGTCTATTGATTTATTATCTACTCTACTGACTTCCCTGGAGATATAATATTAGCTAACTTTTCTTAGTGCTTGATATGAACCAAGCGTTATGTTATTGTTCCCATGTATTTTCCCATGTAAGCCTCATAATAATCCTATGTAGTAATGCTATTATTATTAAAGCTAAGAGATAATAAGTAATTTTACTGAGATCATATCTCTGATGAGTTGCTGAGCCAAGACACTAATCAAGACATATCTGACCCTAAAACCCATGCTCATATAACACTATACTAAACACTGGTCAGAAAAACATGGCTCTAGGGTCAGCTATACCTGGGCCCGGACTTCAGTTTCATCAATAATTAATGGTATATCATAGGACAAACTGCTAAACTTTTCAAATTCTCAGTTTCCCCATCTACCATAATTGGATTTAATACCTCCCTGAAAAGTTCTGAGGAGAGTCTGGCATATTGTCAAGTGAGTTACAGGTGTTTGAAAAAATATGATTACACACACACACAATTTTGTTCATATCTTTATTTCTCTTATGTTGCCTTTTCCACACCATCTGTCTTTTGATATATCTATCTAGTTATTTATGCATTCTTTTTCTATACTCTAAACAGTTCTATTATGGTTTTAACAAACTTTATATGAATTGGTTACCAATAGGGACATATTTATTATCAATTGCATATTTGCTTTATGTAGTTCTAGTAAAAATTACTTCAAGTGTAAAATATGTCTAGTTAAGAACAAATCACCCATGCTAATAAACAAATTTGACACATGCTAATATTTACTGAGCTTAAAGCTGGTATTTTTGAAAAGCTTCAAGTCAATTCATTTTTGCTGAAGACTCATGTTTAAGTAATTAGGTAATATACTCATTTATTACTGTCAACTATACTTCTGTCTTTTCAACAAAGAAAAGAGCTTAGTATTTAGCTTGTGTTCCACAGAATTATTTCTCATTAGGGAAGAAAACCAGGGAGATTTCTAAGGATTCCGGATGAAAGGAAAAAGTAATGTATTAGCACTATGCAATATATTTTTTATAAACTGGTCATGAAATCATCATATTTCAGCAGACTTGCTTTTAGTCTGTCCACCTAGCTTTATATTATCACCTTGATTTTTAAATAAAGGCCACACTGATTTTAGTGCCCTTAGTTAGTTTAAATATTGAGGTCTGTTTAACAACTACTTTCTGTTTATCTAGTTGGTTCAATCATGCATCAGGTGCATCTGTGACACAAGTAGGTGAAGACAACTGTAGGCCATTTATAAAACATTATAATACCATCAAGAGAGGACTATAACAAAGAGCTTGATTTCCTAAAGTTTTCTGATAAGAATCACCTTGGGCACTTGTTAAACACACAGCTCTTTCAGCCTTGCTTCTAGGGATTTTGATTTATTAGACCTGGACATTTAGAGATCTAACAAGAAACCCAGGTAAGTTTTCAAACTTAACCTTAGGTATGTTTGTAAAGCATTGTTATGAAAGTTATATGAGATTTAAAAATATTACCTTTTTGTTTGAAAAAATAGAAGAAATTTATTTTCTTGTGCCCAGTATGTACACAAGGCTCTACAGGCTCTACTCCAAATGTGTACATCTTCATAAAACAACTTCTCTATAAAGTATATTACATTGAGTTTATCTGAGGCCATTGGTGAAAATAGATGGATTTATAGAAAGGGCTCTAGAGATAGAAAGGGTAGAAATAGCTCTTCTTGATATGACACTTGGGGCCCAGACTCTCACAAGCCATTTTCTGGGAGGGTTCAGCACTGGAATAGCTGCATTAGGCCTGTGCAAAACCCCACCTATTTACCCCCAAACAGTCATGACTCTTAAAACATAGTAGCATTCAATTGTCTCTATAAATTCTATGATGGCTCTTGATACCCAGCCTCCAGCTGGCAGAACCAGGAATCTGTGAGGAAACCAAGAACAGCCATATACAAGCTAGACACATGAAAAGCTAGCTGACTTTGCAAAAGCTTGGCAGGAAATTTTGCACAATAATAACAGTTCCTATCGCATTGGAATAACAATCCAATGAAACTCCAATTTGAAAAAGAACAAATACTAAGGTACAAAGAGAAGGTAATATTTTCAAGTTTAGAATGCATATCCAATGACACTGGCCAGTTATCTTTGTTTCCTAAAGCACCAAGATCATGAGTGACTCTAGCTACTGAGATGTGTAATTTACTATACTACAATTCCTTGAAATATTAAAAAGAGTTTCATCCTCCAAAGTAATCTGACCATGTCCCTTTCTTGCAAGCCTAAATAGCCAAGTAATTTTAGTACATATTTTCTAAAACATGGGCACTGACCTCACATCAATCAACAACCATGAGAGAGTTGTGGAGCCTGGGAAGATTGGCATATAAAATAAATTCACTACTTTGTCTTTAGCCCAGAAACCTGACTGTATTGATGAAGTTTATGTAATATTCATTTTATAATGACCAATACAGCACAGCACTATTTAACCAGAATGGATGCTACTATCAAATACTAACTTTATTCAAGTTTCTTAGTTGACACAATAGAACCTACTCTATTTTAAGCAGAAAGAGATTTATTTAGAGTTCACATAATCTCTGTGATGGCTGAAGAAATAGACTCTTATCTAAGTTTTCAGGATACTTCTCAAAACAATACTGCAGAACTGGAAAGTCAAGGGAGCTGCCCCCTCTGACATGATTAGAAACTGAAGAGTCAGGAAACTGCAGCTATAACTCCTGTCTCTAAGAATCATACTGCCCTCACCATAATCGACATAGGCAAGATCGATCCCTTGTGAACTGCCTCTCTCCCTATATGTACTGAATACTGTAGAATGTCACTCAGAAACTCCTCTTAGGTCTGAGGCATGGTCTGGAAGCATGGTCCTCAGATGTCAGGAGGGGGGCTGCAGCTTAATACTAGGAATTTCCCTTGGCCATAGGAAGCTGTCTAGCCCAAAGGATGAATTCCACACCATTTATTGGTTTCTACCAGGGTACAAAGATCCAGCCTCTTTGTCTTAACTAAGGACAACTCTGAAGAGCCATCCTATCCGCAGAGCATCAGCTATAGGCTTCTCAGCTGAGGCCTCTCTTGCTATTGTTTCTTAGTTAAGCTTCTTATTTCCATCAGAAGCAAGTGGGTACAACAATTGTAACAAGCAACAAGGTCAGAGTGGCAGCCAGGGGGCCTGACTCAGAGAGAGCTATGGGGATGATTAATAGAGTGTGGCATTTGTGGGGGCAAGAGAGATGTGCAGGCAATAAGGGTATTGCTGAATCTATAAAATTTAAAAAGTCAGGGATGGATGTTTAGAAGACTGAGGGCAGCAGCTTCAAGAAGTAGACATAATTTGTTGTTCAGTTCCTAGACTTGAGCCTATTCCAAAATCTGGAATCTGTTGACCAAAGGAGAAGCCAGATCACCAAGAAAAAGGATCCCATGGCATCATGGAAAGTATATTACATAATGACTCCCCCTGCCTTCCTCAAAGGGACCTACAGTTACTTACTTGGGTAACTATGCACTGGGAAAAGGAAAATACTCAAACATTTTGAGGACCAGTAAACATGGACTCCAAGGTGACTTTGATAGCTGTGGTTATGAAGTGATATGGTCCCTCTATTAGATATGGAAGTGAGGCAATAAGTGGAGTTCTGGCCCAGATTTGGCTCACAGTAGATCACAGAGTCCATAGACTCACCCATTGGTCATTTCAGTGGTCCCTGCATGGATATTTTGAATGGACATAACTAGTGGTTTGTAAATCTTCCACACAGGTTTCTCGGCCTGTGAGGTTAGAGCTATCATAGCAGAGAATGGCAAATGGAAGCCTCGGAATCTACATCCCTCTTCCTGCCAAGATTGTATAAATAATAAATTATATAAATCACATCCTATGGAACATGACAGAAATAAACACCAAACAAGTGGCTTTGGTATGTTGCTTGAGCTCCAGAGGATAGCAGATACTCTATGAAGTTCAGAGGCTCCTGCATCAGTGCAGTTTAGGATGTGGGGAATGCCAGGGTATCTATTTCAAAGTAAAGAACAAGTATTGCATCTCATACTTCCCACAACTAAGAAAAAAGTACAATATATGATAGACATCTCTGATTTGGGGTGCAGCAAGTTCCACACTTGGGAATACTTCTCCAATCCATTTATTAGAAGCCACGAAAGCCAGGGTGAGTAGAGGTGGAAAGGACAGGGAGAGTAGTAAGAGTCTCTGTAGCAGAACCTGGCTTCTGTACAAGTAGCCTCATCACTTAAGAAGTACTAGGGTACTAGGATAGATATGTCTGTAGTAAAAACCAATGCCTGTGGAGTTTGTAGCAAGTTTATCCCAATACTGAAGTCATAACACAAACAGCTAGCCAGGCAATTGAATACCAGTAGCTGTAATAGATACCTGCAGCAGAAAACCATATTCCATTGGAAAAACTGGTTCTAGTATGTCACCAAGCCCTGACCACAAAACTTCAAGTGGCCATCTGGTCAGAGCTACCCATCTGTCAGATCCACCAAGTCATATGGTTGGTGGCCCAGCAGCAATCTATTGTAACATGAAAGTGGTACATCTGGGATTGGCACAAATCAGCTGCACAAGCAGGTGGCCCCAATCACTGTGTCATCCACCACTCTTATACTGGGGTCTCTCTCTCAATACACATAAGTGTCCACATTGTGAGTCCATATTGTCAGCTGATAGAAAAGGCAAAATTTATTTATTCTCCAGGAAATAATACACTTGGAACCAACCAACATTATATGGTGCTGTGATCCCAATAGGTAGAATGCATATGCCTAAGAACTAAGGGGTAGAAATAGGAGTGGCCATAATTACCACCCTCCCAGTGACCCACTTTGAGGGGACTTGTGTTTCTTATCCCTGAGCCTTTAGGCTCTGTGGCTCATCATGCCAAATGGCCAACAAGAAAAGGAGTCACCATGCAGGTGGGAACAACTGGCCTTGATCACCAGGAAGAGGTAGGGAACTACTTCACAAAAGATGCAACAAACTAAAATTCTGCCATTCTGATGATTTACTAAAGTTGGTACCTTTAGGCTTGACCCTGTGCAATTTTGATGATAAATGAACAAGCACGGCAGACACAGCCTGAAAAGACCTGACTGACCTAGAATTCAGCTCTTCACAGGGTAAGATTTGGTCACCCTCCAGTGAGCCACCTATACCAGGAGAGGTAATAACTAAGATTGAAAGGAATCTAAAATGGAAAGTACAGAAGGAATACGGTGGCTGTCTGTTGTGACCTTAAGAGCAGCCACAGCAGTGGGAAGTGTAGTTCATTTGACCAATTTCTTATGAATTTTCTCAGGAAATGAGCCAACCAGAATCCCTGAGAAGCTTTTTGTAGATGGGGCAAATATAGCATAGGCAAGTGGGTCTGAGGAGCACAGTGGTTACTTCTTAGTGGCCCTGGGCTCTGTGGCAGGCCATCCATATTTATCCTTCAGGACCCAGGCATTCATTTTCTCAGATACCAGAAGAGGTGACTGATGACTGTATCTATCTCTGAAAATTGCCCTTGACAGACAGAAGCTGCCGAGGTAAGCCCTGTTCCTAGGGGTAGTCCATACCCAATGAATGGTAGTTGCAGGGTACAATATATTGCTTCCATTTGCCTCAGTTACAAATACCTCTGAATGGCCTTCCTAGTGCACAAAACCCTGTGGGGATTGGTTGAGGTCTCTCTTGCAAATGCATTGCAGTTCAACTTTTCCAAGCTCTGTTCAGTCCTGCTTCCCTCTTTTCTTGTTGTCCCTGAGGGCAGACTCTAATAAACCTTCTGTATGCCAACCTTTGCCTCAGAATCTGTTTCCAGGGAACCCAATCTACGACACCATGTAACTTAATTTCAAATCTAAGTTTCATGTGGTGTATGTGATTACTGCAATATGCATCATATATGAAATGCTAACCATAAGGGATCTGGAAATGTACTAGCTAGACTCACAAACTCTGAATTACTGCAAAGCATGCCTGAATGAGACTAAACTGTGTGCAAAGGGAGTCAATCCACAGTACACACCATGCCAACACATAAAGATACATGTGAGAGGTCCATCTGGAATGTTAATCTGCCTTCTAAATTGGGAATTGGTGGTTGATAATTATTTTTTCTTGGAGCAGGTAGAATGCCTGCTTCTACCTCAATGTCTTTGTTCCCTTATTTGTCAGCACAGATTGGTTTCTCCTGTGGAGTTAGCCAACAGTCCAAGTAAATTGTTTAAATAGTTTCCTAGGCACTTGAAGACTTTGGAAGGATGCTGATAGTCATTGATGATTTACTTCATGCCAGGCTCGGGGTAAGGTGATTTCCTAACAAATTCTCATAACAACTTCATTGCTACCTAGAAAACTGGAAACAGACTTAGGACTTAAATCGTTGGTTTTTTTGTTTGATTGTTTTGGGGGTTTTTTTTGGGGGGTATAATAATGGCAATTGTGGGATTTGAAGTTTCCTCTGACTGTTTTTGTTTTTCCACAATACTGTGATATCTATGAAAAGCAGGGAGCAAGATTTCTTTTTCAACCAAAGTCATGTTGAGCTGCTTACTTTGATGAAAAAAGGGCTCTGGTTTTGTATTTCCTCAAAAGATGCTTGTCATGTGTGTTCTCACTGCTCTGGAGTGTATCTTCAGCAGTGTCCACCCTGAGTGCCAATGGACACAATGGGAATCAGTCCATATAGACTTGGAGGCTAGAAAGAGCTATCCAGCCCTATAAAACCAACTTGTAAGTCAGGACAGGAGTGTTTTTGTGTCTTAAAAGCAGTGCATGGTCATTCCTGTGTTCCATGGAGAAGGTGAACTTGAAGGTAACAAGTGCAGCTGCAACATCCTCATCAACTTCATCATACCAAAGGACAGGAGAACCAAATCTCTATTGGCAACAAAAAGGCAATTTGAACCCTGTTAATTATTCATCTGAACATATGGGAAAAATTTTCCCATCTCTGCTGAATATGGTCTGAGAATGTCATTTATGGAACAAGGTCCAATATTTGCTGAGTATCTATTGTGTATAAAGCACTGAGCAAGGCAATTCTACAAATGATTATCTCAGTCACACTGGGAGTTGGGCATTGCTATTCAGCATTTATGGATAAGGACATTGAGCTTGGAGAAATTTAGTAAATCACCCAACATGTCAATACTGGGGAATACCAGGCTGAAATTCTACTCCAGTCTGTCTGGCCTGATACCCACACTTTGTGTAATATACTATGTAGGCAGAAAATAAAGACAAGGTGAGTATTTCATAGCTAGTTTCATCTGTGGATTTAGTACCTTCTCAGGATTCTGTGGCTGAAATGCATTTGCTTCATCTATCTTAGGAATCAAAGATTGCACATCTCTCTGGAAGGGATGTGTTCACAGATGGTGCAGAGATTTCTCAGCCAAGAGCTCTTAAACATTACATGAATATATTCTCCTGAGGAATCCACCAAGTATGCTGGGTCTTCATGCTCTGGACTACACGGACACCTGCACATACAAAACTGACACTCTGCTCTCTGCATTCTCGCACAGAGGTGCACACTTTCTCCCATTCTCTTACACACGCTCATTCTTTCGTGGCACACCTGTTACTGCCTCTCAACAAAGGCAGTTTTGTATGGTGAAAGCACCGACTCAGAAAGAAAACATAAACCATATGGAGGGAATGGCAGAGGGAAGTTCTAAAGTAAATAAATAACACAACTTGTCTTATGAATTTTCCCATTTTCCCTGGGAGTAGAGATGAAGTAAAGGGAACTAGTGCCCACCTGCCCTGATCTTCTTGGCAATTTCAGTTTGTTTCCAATTTTAATGGAGAAAAGTAGCCCTTTCCTAGACTATCCAGTCCATGGCAGAGGAGGACAGAGCCTGGAAATGTCATTTACTAGAGGGATTGAATATAATGTAGCAAATTCCAGAATACTGAGGGAAATCAGGATGTTCCTTTGCTGAGATTAATTCTAAGTCCCAGATAATTAAGAGAATCTGTAAATTTGGTACCAATTTACATAATTTTTAATTGTACTCCTAGTTAAACTCTATGTATCTATAAATGTACAAGTTGTAAGATCAATACAACATTTTTAAAAATTATCCCACTGAGTAGAAAACACCAGGATGAATCCTTCAGGAAGCTTTCTAGTTCTCCACAAAAATGTCCTGAAAAATCCAAGTGCTTGACATGAGGCACTCAATTCAAAACTAAATAGTTACAGAATTTTACTTCTATTTTTTGTCTATTACTCTCATAAAGAAGAGAGAAAATCTTAACAAAATAAAGAAAAGCAGATAAAGTGGTCTGAGAAGAAGTAAGAACCATGGAGTGGCTAGAGATGAGTTTTTGTGGTCATTTTTTTTTCCATTTCCCTCATTTTATAAAGACATAAGAGACCCAGAAAGGTTGCTTGAGATGGCTTTCCAGGATCAACAGCTGGCAAGGAAGGAGCAGAGCAGAGTTCTGATCCCATAGTGAGTGTACATTCCTCTATATTACCCTGCCCAGAGGGAGAATGTTAAAGAGGGTAAAAGGGATGCCTGGAACTTTTTCCATA
Organism: Cynopterus sphinx; assembly: GCA_030015415.1. Classification (NCBI taxonomy): domain Eukaryota; kingdom Metazoa; phylum Chordata; class Mammalia; order Chiroptera; family Pteropodidae; genus Cynopterus; species Cynopterus sphinx. The sequence continues at coordinate 83,332,603 of CM057381.1, read as the reverse complement.
AGACTAACCTACCCATAAGACAACATACTGGCAGGACTGAAAATAGGTACAACCACTATGGAAAATAGTATTGAGGTTTCTCAAAATACCAAGAATAAATCTACCATATGATTCATCCCTTTCATGGGTATTTACCCCCAAAACTTGAAAATATTTATCCAAAAAGATATATGCACACCAATGTTCATAGTAGCATTATTCATAGTGGCCAAGACATGGAGGCAAACTAAATGTCTTACAATAGATGATTGGATAGATAAAGAAGATGTGGTACATATATACATGGAATATTACTCAGCTATAAAAAGAGGTAATATTCTGCTATTTGTGACAACACAGATGGATCATGAAGTAATCTCGCTAAGTGAAATAAAACAAATGGAAAAAGTTGAAAACCACATGATATAACTTATACATGGGATATAAACCTAAAAGCAACAAACAAACAGGACATACAAAAAGAAACTCATGGACATGGACAGTGGATTAGTCTAGAGGGAAGAGGGGAGGGGAAAGTTACATAGGGATAAAACGGGCCAAATGTAGTGACAAAAAGAAATTTACCTATGGGCAGTGAACACACAATATGACTTACTATTGAATTGTATACTTGAAGGTTATTAGATTTTGTAAATCAGTGTCACCCCCCAAAATATTAATTAACTAATTAATTAAATAATGATAATAATTGTTATGTTGACACCATCTTCAAAATGATCCATTTCCCAAATTTCGTGTATTTGTCACTGTTTGAAATAAATTTGAAGAAATATTAATTCGTTCTTGCCAATGCCCTGGAGTGGATTGGATGCTGCAGTATTTTGCATTGTATCACCCCTAACCCAATTCTAAGGAGTGTCTTGGGCACCAAAAGGGCTGGAAGCCAACATTTAGTATTTCTGTCTCAAATTACACTTGCAGGCGCCATGAACATCTCATTTTCTAATTCTATTTTTAATAAAACAAGCCAACATCTGCCTTTTGTTATTTTTAATGCTCATTGTTTCTGAAACACAGAACATTTTGAGTAAAAATGCTTTTACAACAAATGCCTAGCTGGGCCTGGGCACAGTCATACAATTGGCAGAAGGCTTACACCCTCCCTCTCCCCTTGTTCCCTATACACCCATGGGTTTATAAGCACCCAAGGGGCAGAATGCTTCATGAGTTTACATATGGGGTTTTCCCAGAAGGTTGGACTTCAAGGTCTCTGGGAATGATGAAAAAGAATAGTCAACCAGGCAATTTGTAGTGAGGGAATTTTACAGGATTGGGTGGGGTAAAGGTAAAAGTCTCTTCCCCTTTTCACAGATGGACAAATTTGTTATTTTCTCACTCTGCCTTCCATTTTTCATAAGGAACTGGAAAAAGAGACAAAGGAAAATCCATTAAGGTATATTTTGGGGTAGGGCAGAAGTGGAAAAGTAAACTAAAGTTCTTCAAAGGTGATCTGGAACAATTTCTTTCACATTGCACTGCTGTAAAGAGGGACTTCTTCAAAAAAGAATATAAGGGAAAATTTATTCTGCCCTAGTTACATGGAAATAGAAGAGGAAATTAGGAGATGAGGAGGAGGGCTTTAAGTAATGATGAATTTGATGAATCTTTATAACACAGTGGCTCCATTATGAAGAAGTTTGTTTAGGTCATATTTTTAATTTACACTTTCTTCACTCCAATTCACATTCCTTTGACACATGGAACTTACCATTGCCGCTGGAGTCACAAGGAGACTGAGGATTTGGAGTAGAGCTGACATAAGCAGTAGTTACTCACCCCCCACACACACACATACATAAGGAGTTATATAAGTTCCTTCTTAAAAGTTATTGCTACTTCACAAATCCAACCTAACTTAGGATGCACAGTGATAAAAAGAAGTGCTTATACAGAAAAAAAAAAAGAAATCAGATCTGGAATTTGAATATTAGAATTGAAATTGTGCCTCCATTTATTTCTAACTGGATGCCTTTTTTGAGTTGCCTGAGTTCTCAGAGTCTGTTTTCTCAACCATAGGTTAGAGAGATCTTGTGAATTTATTTGAGAATTAAATAACATTAGCTGAAAGTACTGCAAGAAAGCTTACTAATTATAAAAGATATAAAAGATGATTCCAATGAGAGGGGTCATCATTAATGATCAGCTAGTTGCAGACCATTCCTCAGGGGTCAGTTCTCTCCAAGGGAAAAAAACAGGGAGTCCTTGCACTAATTTTTAAAATTTTGTGAAACATGACCTCATTGTGAAATCTTGAACAAACAGAAGCCTTTCACTCTTTTAATTGAAAACATTGCTAAAATGTTCACTTGCCTTATTGAGTAGTACAAAAAGGACATAACAGAGTCCTGATTTCAGCCCTTTCTAAAGCCCTAGCACTCCCAACTGGCATTAGAGGTATAAATGTGGAGAAGAGACTTCATTGGGAGGTCGGGACAAATGCCCCAGTTCACTGATCTGTCCATAATGGAGCTTGTACCAACTAGGACTATGCCGAGGACTAATCTATGCTCCAAACCTGCTCCTCTTGAAGTCTTCTCACACTCAGTCAATGGCAACTCATTCTTCCATTTGCTCAGGCCCAGGCCTCTGGAGTCCTTGACTACTCTCCCTCATCTCCACATTCACCCCATCAGTAAATCCTGTGGGCCTTGACCTCATGAGATCTGAAAATCCCACTACTCTTCAACATTTTAACACTGCGAGCTGATCCAAGTTGCCATCATTTCTCCATAGATTATTTCAGAAGTCTTCTTCTTCCTGTCCCCATCTCAACATGACAACCAGAGAAAGTCTTGTGTAAGTCAGATCATGTTACTCCCCTGTTCAAATTCTCTGTTGGCTCCCCACTCTGCCCAGAATAAGACCCAAATTCTTATGATGACTTATAAGAGCCTACATATTGTGGCTCCTCATTTTCTCTCTGCACTTCAATACTCTTCTTTTACTCATTCCAAGCCCCTTCATTATCCCTTAAACATACTAGATTCTTTCTTGCCTCAGGGCACTTTGCACTTGCTGTTCTCTTTCTTGGAATGCTCTTTCCCTGGACACCTGCAAAGCTGACTTTCTCATCTCCTTTTAGTCTATATTCAAATGTCACTTTCTCAGTGAAACCTTTCCTAGCCACCTGTCTAAAATGATAATTCCTATCCATCCCTTCATAAATTTTCTATCATTTTGCTTTTTTATTAGCTTTTATGATCAATATATTATACAAATGGACTTGTTTTATTTTTTCCTACTAGAACATAAGCACCATGAGGATAGATAGGTTGCATTTTGTCTATAGCAGTGCCTAGAACAAAGTAAGTACTCAATAAATAATTTTGAATAGATAAATGGAGTGAGCTCAAAAACTCTTAACTATAGCAGTTTAAATGGAAGAATAGAAATCTTAAAAAATTGGAAGTTCTGATTAGAAAGGTTAGGAGTCTATAACAATGCCACCAGAGACCCAGTTTTATTCTATTTTCCACTTAACCATTCTTAACCCAAAGATCTTTATCATGGTTGCAAAATGGTTACCGCACTTCCAGACAACACATTATCTTTCCAAAGCAGAAAGAAAAAGGAGTGAAAAATAGAAAATGACAGCATTAAGAAAGCAAAAACTTTCCCTCAAATCCTAACCTTATATAGCATTAACCAGAACTTTGTTAAATGGCCATACTTAGCTGCAACATCAAACACAAACTGGGTTTTGTAGTGAGGAAGAAAGAGCAGGCAGCTCACACTATCTGCCATAGAGCTTAAGTCTCTGTCATCCTTCAATACCAGCTCATGTTTCTGTGCTTGAACAAGATAGGAAAGGACTTATTTGACCTCAACATAAGTAGAAGGATGAGGGGAAACCTTAGATCCAACTGTTGCTGGAGAAAATAAACTTTAGTCCTAATCTGGGAGAGGAGCTGTGGAGTAGTGAAACACTTAGAACACTTCAGTAGCCACATTCTCAGCTTGGATAGAAAGCTGACCAGAGAAGTTAATGGAAAAGTGCAGAAAGAAAAAGATACATGCACACAAGTAATAATAAGCCTTCAAGTCTGCTCTCAGGTGTGATGTTCACATTGTGATGGTGGTAATTTTATTGTATGCCTTGACATAAATGAAAGACACTTGAGTTTCAATGTAGCTCATTCTCCCATGAAAACCAGCAGTTTCAGTAAAGACAAGTCAGCTGGGGATGTTGGCAACTCACACCATGTGTGCCTCTCCACATGCACCCCTTACAATTACACAGGGCACATGGAATCTCCAGTGCAAACCTTCTCCCTTTGTCTCCAGCTGTGAATATTTTGAAACATCTCCCCAGGTTATTCTGATATCCAACCCTCCTTGAACAGTGTGGTGCCTCTGTTCTAAACCCAAGGCACAAGACTTGGTGCATAGGAGCAAGGTAATCTGTGTGCATAGCCAAATGAGATCACTGTCCCTGGAGTGACAGAGATTTCCTATATGCTGAGCTATGTAGAAAACAGGTGCCACTCTGAACTTCCTCACATCTTAGCATTCAAAAATATGCCCAACACTGCAAGGTGGCAGGAGGAGAAGAAAGCCAGGAGAGGGAGTTCTGTCCCATTTGATTTCTCAGAAAGCCAATGTCAGAAACCTGAGTTGTGGCTCATTTATAGTGTGACAGATAACCCCAGTCATGCCAGTCTTGTCACAGCTCTGATGCAAAGAAAGCCCTTGTTTGGCAGCCATGCTTGCTTGTAAGCTTGAGGGCCATGTGGTGGGCTGTGCATGTATAAGGAGCATATCTATTGGAAATCCCCGAATGCTCAAGCACTCACCACAAAGCCAAGAGTAGAAAAGCAGTTATTAGACTTAATTATTCAGTTGTTATTTTCTTGTTGAACTGCCAGAATCCAGAACTGAGCAACAGGTTCTGATGTCTCTGGCAAGAAAGGCCAACAGCCCTTTTGCAGAAAGGGATCTAGGCTGTGTGTCTACTATGATTATAAAAACAAGAAGCACAGAGAATTTTAGGCTTTTCCTTAGTGTTCAAGAAGATTAAACCCAATTTTTCCACCACCTGAAAGGCCACTGCCCATAATTCCCTGGGTATTCTTGTCTTTGCAACTATGAACAAATCATGGCCAAGAGAAGCTTTGCGTAAGTATTGATTTATTAGATGGAGAAGGATGGAGACCTACATACTGTGATCTGAAAACACTATAACATCTAGTCAATTTGAGGGGGGTCTCAAAATCATCATAAAAGGGGTGGTAGAAAGATCTGTAAGTCACCCCAATAAATTTAATAAAAAATATTCCCAAGGCCTCTGATGTGATACTGATCGAGGAAGTCAAGAGAAGGGTTATAATAATGCTGTCAGGTGATTCTGAAGTTTAGTCAGATGTAAAAATGTTTTCCTATTCTTTGCCTGAATCAAATCTCCAAAAATCAACTGTAAAGGATTATTTTTACCTTATCCTATCATGCTTGTAAATTTCATGCTCTCATTCTAATCCATGTGTATGCCTAGACCCAAAAAGCTGCCTCTATCCTCTGCTTCAATGAGTCCTAGACCCACTGGCCACCAGCATTTTACTATTGTTGTGGTCTTTGATGGCCAACACTCTTTCATCCCAACCACACCCTTTCTCCAACTTCTCCAATCAGGCTGTAACTTTTTATTCTACTCATTTCAACAGGTGTTATAACCTCCATAAGAATGGATACATTTTTTTCAACTATTTATACATAATGTTCACCTGGAATTTGAACTTGATGTATATGTTTTACTTTGTGGTCCTGGCTCATTTGTGTATTTCTCCCACACGCTACCATCCTCTATTTCCTCAAGGGCCAAGACTGTATCTTTATCATGTGATTCCCTATATCTAGCACAAAACTAGACACAAACTATGTGCTCAATATTTGGAGAAGTAAGAAAGGAAGGAGGGCCAGTAGAAACAAGTGTATGCTTGTGCTAAGAATTATGTCTAGTTTCAATAAAGATTGCTTGAGTTTGTGCAAAAAAAAGCAAGTGACAGACACAGGTGGAAGTAAGGCTGTATGTGTATGTGGTGTGAAATTTGCAGAGAATGGAGACTCTGAGTGTTACTAATGTTTTCTGTCTCATCAAAGTTATAAGGCTTCATGCTGAGAGCACAACTCACCACTCTGGTCCGCCCGCAGCCTCTCCCAATATAAGTTCAAGTTTTTATACTGTTCCTCATAAAGATAGCCAGTTATCCTGACTGCTGTTTTCTAAAGTCATTCACTGACACTTTTTACAGCAAAAATCCTGAGTACTTTGAGACAAATACTTTAGAGACAACTGTCATCACGACCACATGTGGTATTATTTATTCACGTCAGTATGAATGATTAATGTGGAAAGTGGCTGGACAGCTAATAAGATTGAGGGCCCTGTAGGACAATTTCTATGTGATTTTAAACAATGCCCACAGTGTCCATGGCGAGTCACAGACATATGAATAGCTGGCACTGCTGCCTCCTCTCTTTGCTGACTCCCTTTCTCAGCTGGTTTCTCCCCTCAACAATCCCACCCCCAGAGGCTCCAAATTTTCCATCTGCAGCCAAGGAAGAAAAAGCAGGGACCCTTTCAATTTCAGCAACTTGGGGGTTGTGAGTGGTGGCAGCCATCTGGCTGATGTCATTGGTAACTCCTCAGACAGCCAGAGGACAGATGAGACTCAGGGGGCCTTGTAAGAAGTCCAGGATTTTTGGCCGTCTTTGCCCCCTTTAATTAGTGGCTACACGGACAATGTTAAAAAGCAAATAGTGCCTCATTCCTCAGAGAAACATCAATGAGATGGAAGAATTAAACAGAGAACAAGGTGCTACAGATAAGTCACGGATTTATTAGGTAGGCCTGTCAGGTCTATAAATATCTAGAATCCTGCTTACCAAATATTGATTTGATGTTCATCTCCAGGTAGTAATAATTTTCTGTGTTCTCTTTTTTTTTGTGGAAAGTCTTAGAGGCTACATAATAAAAGTTTATCAGCATCCATCTTTACTCCTAGTCCTATTATTATTACTATTACCTCCATTTTACTGAGTCTAGCATTGAGAGCTTGCTAGAATGACTCTAAATGCCTTGAATGTATTGCCCTGTTTAAATCTCAAAGTTAAAGAGGAAAATGATGCTATGGAATTGAAGTAAGCTGTTCAAGGTCATGCAGTGGTAAGTGACCAGTTGAAACTGGAGTCCAGAACTGTATGACTCCAGAACCTGAGTTTATCACATATCCGCCTTGTGTGTCATCTGCTTTCATTACATTCCTTTGGTTTTGTGGTGTGTGGGGAAAGCTGGCACTTAGTGTTATGAGAGGAAAGTGGAGAAAGTGGCAGAGTTCAACTCCTTTCAGGCTGCCTACAACAGGGCTATGAGCAGGCCATTGAATAAGATGTGGGGGTGATGGGGCTGGATGGGGTTATAAGCAAGCTGGCTACCTACCAAGCAAAGTAGAGGATGAAAAGAAACTGTGACTTTCTCCTTCGAGGTTACAAATCATGGCACCAATCTCAGCAACCTTGGTTTAGGAATGTTCCTTTCCATGAGGTCACCTCAGCTTTGAGGAAAGAATTGTCTAGCACATAAGACACAAGGTAAATTCAGCAAAAACTGAAAATTGAAATGTCTCTACGAAACATCACTGGTGGCTGAGACCCTTGTTAAGAAGTTTCCTAATGCTGTAAAAGGAAATCTTCAGGCATGCAGTGCACATATTTGGCCTTGGCTGTGCTCCTCTTGGAGTCTTTGGTCCTGCTACAATATTCAGATGGCTGTCAAGCTTCTCATCAGCAGTACAGGATAATCCTGTGAATAGGCTTGGGGGCATTATGGCAAGCTGTATGAGCAGTGCTGACATCCCCATCCTTTGTGGTTTGTGATACTAATGTCAGACAAGAGCTGAAATCAGAATCAGTAGTTTATTTTCCTGTGATATGAAAAAAAAGCTATGTTTTTCATACCAGCAGACAGAAAGTAACAAAAAAAAATCTATCATCTGCCTGAGTATTTGATTTCTTTATTACTTGAACCACTAATTCCTATTCTTAATTTCTTTTATTATAAAATTTTCTTTTTAAAAATGTGTTCCTGTCTGTTTTGACTTCTGATCCAGCATTAATTATGTTTGACCACCACTACTGCATCAACATTTTCCTATCTCATCCTGCTTTGGTGTAAGTGTGGGAATAAATATACCTCACAAAAAGAAAAATTACTTTGTAGTTATACTTTTTCATTAAAATGTCTGACTAGAGCTACCTGATTTGGCTTACAATCTTTTTGATGTCACCTAACTTGAAGACAGCCATAATGACAGGGTCCAGATGGTATGCGATAGAAGCATTAATATCCATTGGAACCTCGAAAGTACCAGTCATAACATCAGCTGAGCCAGCTTCCCAGACTCTTTATTGTTTGTAAAATTTTTGACAAAATTTTAATTAATAATGTGACCACATTATGTCAATGATACATTTTGATTATTAGTAGAGTTCTTTTCAAACTAACTATATTATAGCATCTTGTACTCATGATTTGAATGCAGTGTTTCTCAAAAGATGTTCCTGGGATAGAATCACCCAGAGTGCAGATCAAAATGCAGAATCCTGGTCCCCACACTAAATCTACTCAATTAGTGTGGAAGTGGGCCTAAGAATATGCATTTTAAAAATAAGACCTGTAGGTGATTCTTGGGCTTACTGAAATTAAAACCACTGGCGTTTTCTTTGTTTGTTTTTTAAAAACAATTTAGTTTCATTAATTAAAATATGTTAAACTTTAACACATAATCTTATGTAAGGTATTTCAAAATCCACTGCATAATCCTTGGTCAAAATACGGATTACAAACACCAAAGGAACATTCTTGTTCTTTATATATAATGATCTGAAAGTTGTGCTTTCTCCAGTTTTCAAGAGTGAGTCTAATTATTTAGTAGACATGGATGTCCAATAACATTCAAATAACTTGAGCAACACTGTATAGTTCTACATTGTCAGAACTATACAGTGTTGCAGAAGTAGTCCTGAGGGTTGGCATTTGTTCATTCATTCATTCATTCAGTGAGTTTTTATTGAATAAGTCTGATATTCAGTCTTGGACTGAGAAGACAAGTGTGGATTCTAAAGAGGCCTTATTTCCTTTACCTTTGGAATGGAAACAGAGGTCTAGATTACTGGTTCTCTAACCTGCATGCACATCAACATCATGAGAAGCTGAATAAGAATGCATAGTCTCCCCATAAATACACACACAGTTATATCAATACACACACCACACACACACACACACACACACACACATTATGGCCTGGGATGAGTATTGGATTCCTAAATATTTGAAATATTAATTCTGATACCCAGCTGGCTTTGAAGAACCACTTTATTAGAAAAACTCTGAACCAAAACATCAATTGAGCAGAATTTTATAGGGAAAAACTTCAATAATTATGGCAAAAACTTATAGCCATAGGTTCATCCTGAGCAAAACCATTTATAGATTTCTTGAAGATGATACTTAGACAAAAGCACGAATGGTGTGTGAGTCATTTCAGGAGGGATTGTCATGAGCCACAGCCTCTCAAACACTGATTAAGGCATGTTTGAAAAATAATTAAAATATCTCTTCAGCTGGATGCAAGAGATAGAAATTATCACATCTTAGTTGGTATAAAAATACTACTACACTCATGATTTAACTAAATATCCATCATGCCTCTGGCACTATACTTAGTATTACATACATTCACAAAATGAAAGTAATTTCAACAGATATAGTGAAAGTAAATTTTAATCCAACTTTTAAGTAGGATTATTTGCTTAATGAAGTATAAAGGTTTCAAGCTTTGTCTTTCTGGAAGCTTTAGAAAAGAAGAAACAATCATAGTCTTAACATCCAGTAATGATCATAATTAGTATTTACATCATTAACCATTTCTCCTCATTGATGCTGTACAATTTGTTATGATCACTTTTAGTTTCATTAAAAGTTAGTTTTGAAAGTTACTTTCAAATGGATAGAGATAGAGACAGAGACAGAGAAAGAAACAGAGATAAAGAAACTAGGTGAAGAATATATGCTGGTGTTCATTATACTATTCTTTCAACTTCTTAGTATGCTTAAAATTTTTCAAAATGAAAAGTTGAGTGAAAAATGCCCCTGTAAGAAGTAGGGAGTCAAAAAGATAAATTCTACATATTAGATGATTAAGGTCTGGAACTAAAGATATTTTTTAAAAACTTAGTTAACTACCAAATCAAAAAGTTATAATCTATTAGAATTTAGTGGGGAAAATAATTGTAGAAATTATTATTCTACATTTTTATCAGAGTACTAGCTCTGGGGAAGGTTCTTATTTATGTCTATTGTCCAACTGATATTTACAATGAATTAAAGGTGAGTCATGGTTTCAAATGTATATCATTAAATAATGGTGCCTAGGACTCGTCAAACTACTTTTAAATAAAATAGGAAAGGTCAAACTATGTTTAAATAAAAAGATCATCTGGCTGCTAATAGAGCCATTGGGACACATGAGTGAGCACAAGGGCACACACACACGCACACACACACACACACACACACACACACACACACACATTCTTCAGAAATATATTTTTTCCTAGTGGTCACACTTTAAATTATTTCTGGAATAAGATAAAATGTAGATGGATAGACCATATTTTAATTAGTCATCCTACTATTGTCATTCAATTTGATCAATTTTAAATCTTAGCTTCCAAAAGAATAGAATGTGGTTTTTTTTTTTCTGATTTCAGTGTTTCTTTAGAACAGACATCTAGAAATGAATACTAAATGTGGAAAATTCTCTGAAATTTGGCTTAGTTTGCTTTGCCCACTCTCAATGCTAAAGATAAAGGATGAGTTTATGTTACTGAGAAAGTATATATGGGTTCTTAGGTGGGACTCTGACCCTAAACTATTGTTAGTGTTGAGATAAGTTGTTATAACAAAGAAATCCCAAAATACTGTGGTTTAAATCATATGGTTATTTCTCTCTCATTTTACCATTCAAATGGGGTTGTTCAGGGCTGGTAGGCAGGCTCTGAAATTCTCAACACATGGCTTCCATTTCTGGGTTTAAAGTGACTAGCCCATTCTCATTGTTTTATGGACAATGGAAAGGAAGAAATAATCTGATAGAATGTATACTAATTGTTTCAAACACAAGATCCAAAATTGGCATACATCTTTCCAGATCGCATCCTATTGGTTGCAACCTGGTTTCACTTAATCTGGAAGAGGGTGTAGAAAATGAAGGAGTTATTTGGGCAGCCTTGTTTGCTCAGCTAAAACTGAGAGAATAGATTTGGGGGCACAAAGAGCAATCTGCCATAGCTTGCAACGGAGGTCTTGAAAATCATAAGGGGAGCAATCCGGAGAGCATTGTGTAATTACTCCTTTCTTCCATGGCCCCTGTTTACCAAATTTTGAGTCTTTGAGATGTAAGCAATAGAGATATTAGAGTCAAGTAGTGAAGGCTTTGCTAATCTGACAAACAATCAAGACTTGTTAAACTCCAAAATGTGAAACTTTTATAGAATATTGCCAAGCCGGAATTGGCTAAGTGCAGATGTCATTGGCTACAGGTTCATTTAAACTCCATAGTGCCTTTCTCTCTCTCTCTCTCTCTTTCTCTCTCTCTCTCTCTCTCTCTCTCTCTCCATCTCCCTCTCTCTTCCCCTCTGTCTCTCCCTCCTTTCCTTCCTTTCTCTCTCTCTCCTTGGTTTCTCTCTGTTTCCCCCCCCCCACCGTTCCCTCCCATTCTCTACACTACCTTTCTATTTCTTGAATTCTTCTTTTTTTGTTATTAATAGGTAAACAAGGAAAAGGTTAAGGGTATCAGTGGGGGGAAAAATAAGTTTTAAAGAGAATTTTCAGTGAGTTGTCTGATGAACAATGGTCTATTCGCACAGCTGAAAGCTCTACTCACAAATCTCTTTCTCTTTTAGATTTGTGAAGAACAAGGGGTTACAGTCTCTGTATGAGATTTTGCTTCTGGGCTAGGGTTGACTGCAAGTTTATTGGAATCAGCACTATGTTTTGTTTTGTTTTTACCATAAGGGACTTCTGCAAAGAGTCCCAGTACTCATCATGTGCCACGAGGAAAATGGAGAGTTTACAGAACAGTTCTTTTCCTTCATTCAAAATTGGGTTCAAGCTGAGAACCACTGGTGATTTTTCAAGTCCCATTTTGGATGAAATAAGCAGACATATTTGAATTAATTAATATTGTAAGGCAACTCTTACCACTGAGACTGAGTTAGTGCCTGATAGAAGGAGCATTGAGCCAGAAATCACAAAACCTGTCCTAGCCCTAGTCATGCCACAAACTCTTTGTAAGACTGTGGGCAAATTGCCACTATGTCTGTGCTTTGGTCTCCTAATTACATAAATTCATAGATACTTATAGTTCTAAATGAAAAATGATTTTATAGAAACTCTAGTCTTACTTTTATACAATAACTCAGGGAGACCGAGGTGCAGACAACCCTTGCTGATCTTCCTTCCATGAACCCAGTGGAATAAACCATTCAATTTCTGGAGACCCCGGACCTGTACCCCAGCACCCTAGACTATAAATCCTACACTATTTGGTGGCTTATATATTATAAACCTGATTTCCACAATTTATTTCAGATGTTTGCTGTTTCTTGTAGGAGCTTTCAATGTCAAAATCTGAAGCCCACCATATCCGCTAAGATGAGGGCTAACATCTATTTTCCAAGGTGAGGCTCACAGTAACTTCCCTAAGGAAGCAGAATGCCTCATAACCTTGGAATCAGGTATAAGAGACTGAGGCATACATCCAGGATTGACAGGGGTCAGCCTGTTTAAGAGTGGGGTCCATGATTTGGTAGTCAAAATAACCGCTCAGACAGGGAAGAATAGGGGCCAGAGTCTTGGGATGTTCTGAAAGGGCTGCTTTTAGTACATGGAGGGGAATGAAAACTGAAGCCATAGCAACAGGCCTAGGAGGAAGGAAGGCTGCTGTGTGGTTACTGAGAGAAAGGCTTCCTGCCATTGTCTGGTCACATGGGGTGGGTTGAAAATAAGAATAAGTAAAATTTGAAGACTGCTTGTATACATCTTGAGCCAGATCTACACAGAGAATCCATATGTGCTATATTTGAGGGCCATGGAGAAATGACTTGGGCATTTTAGCCCTGTGATTATGAAATAAGGAGGTAGGAGATCCAAAGAAAGAGGTTGATAAACCCTGTGCTCTCAGCCATCTAGAGAAGAATTCTTCAGGCTAGTGGGTTACATGCAGCATATTTGATAGAACAGAAAATGATGCAATTCAAAACACTAGGATCTGATATATAACACTCGTGGCATAGCATGGAACACTTAAAAGACTGTTTCATTAAAGGTGAACAAAAGTGTTGAAAACTAGGTCTTAAAGGATTCTTAGACTCTCATCCTACTTCTCCATGATTTGTTGATAGTCCAATAGTCTAGAGAAGGCTATTTGAGAATCTTGTATTCTTCTCAGGTACTTTTTTGTTTGTTTAGCTGTTTGGTTTTGTTTTGTTTCAGTTTGTGTTATGAATAGTATCAACTATGTATGTAAAATGAACACAATAATTCAATGAACCTTAATGTACCCATCAACTACCTTCAACTATTATCAATTCATGGCTAATCTTGTTTTGTCCATATCCCCATCTACTTTCTTATTTTATATTTTTTGGAAACAAATTGCAGATGCAATTTTATCTAAAGTATTTTATGTTGTATTTCTAAAGCATAAGGATTAAAAAAAAAACTATTTCATTAGGGTGCCTAAAAATATTGGAATTCTGTGTTGTTATAAAATATCCAGAAGTGTTCAAATTTCCAATCCCTTACATATAACCATGTCTTCCTCATGATTCTCTTCAGATCTACTCTATCCTTCATCCTGAGAGACAAGCAAGGAAGACTTACCATGCAAAGAAGAAGCTCTGACACCCTGGTCCTTTTGTTTCTATCCTATAGCAATGTAACAAATATGTGCTGCGCCAGGAATGGAAAGGGTTACCCCCAAATTGGAGACAAGCACATTGGCAACATAAAGAAAAAGTAACTGACAAACCCCTAATTCTGGAAGATGCCCAGAGAGACTGGGCCTGCAGCCAGGAGCTTAACAAGTTTCCATTGTTGTTGGCAGCCTACAAATTTAGTAGACAGGGGACCTTCTTCTCATGGGGAATTTTGTTATCTGAGGCTGTATGCATTTAAAAAGCACAATCAACCTGTAGTGAGCTAAGGGATTAAACATGATTTTTCTCAGCTCGAATGACCCTTCTCCTTAAATTAAGCTGCCTATTTAGCGCCCTTAATAAATACATAGATAATTTAAACCATGTGGTGGCAAATTGAAAACATGGGCTTTTTGAACTATGTATTTTCTTTCTCATGTTGGAACATTTCCCTTGAGAAAATCTCAGGTCTCATGATTATGGAAAAGAACAATCTGTATATCTTTCTGATTAAGTGTTTCATGATACCCACATACACATTGATCTTTTTTTTTTCTTATTTCCTGGCTAAAGTGAAGCATACGCTTCTGAAAAAAGTGTTCCATCAACACTTCTCTGGCAGCTGCCTGGTCTATTTGTCAACAAAACAAAATGTGAAAGGATTATATTTCTGTAAAAGTAATCACATTTCAAAGCATCTTATTATATACCATGTAGCATCATGTTGAACCAAGATGCTATTTTCTGCCTGATTGTTAGAAGTAATGATCTGTATTTACAAGTCAGTAAAATATTCAAATATATATCTTTATTGCTTGACATGAGAAAATAATAGTCCCTGCTTGAATACCTGGAGGTTGAACTCAATGATTTGACATGCTAGTTTTCAGATATTTGTATTTGTCTACTGATATTCATTTACATACACACATTTAATTTAATATTAGGAATCTTGATTGAAATAAAATTCATAATGTAACAAAAATTTTTAAAAATAATCTGTTTGATTTTTTCCTTTTCTTAAATTAATGAGTCACATCAAAGAGTGTCTCAACTTTTAGAAGTTTTGTTACAATTTGCTTTGTTCTCTTTCATCTGTGTCCAAAAAAGGTCCATAAGCAGTTCTCTGTGCTCACAGACCCTGAGAGTCATCTGGTCTTCTCATATCTGTGGTCAGATTGCTTTTGAGACAATTTTCACCACAAATTCTCTAGAGAAAAGTCTGCATCTTCCCTTCTGATTCCCAACTTGTGACCCTCACCAATATCAAGCAAAGATACTTAGACAAAACTAGATAGCAGGACAAATCTTGACATTCTAATTTTAATTTGCACTGACTTTCTCTTATTAAAAATGTAGCAACTAGAATATACCATTAGTAGACCATTATTAGCTTCTATGAAGACACCAAAGATATTTTAAGATGAGATTCAGCCACCCAAAAGGGGAAGAAATATACATATAGGCAAATTTTGTTCGATTAAAACTTTTTTTTTTCATAGAAGATAAATATCAAAAAACAAATCTTCAAGGCCAGACGTTACAGAACAAGAAAGCCTAATTGTCTGGTAAAGCATGTGAAGATGCAAAAATGTTGGCCTTTTTTGAGTCAATTAGACAGTAATATGACATGGAGCTAGCACCCTCCTTTGAATTAGTCCTCTGAGCATCCACTGCCTGACTTGTCTGTGGCCGACTGTCTGATGTTGAGATCAATGGTATCATTTGAAGGAAGCCAGTCTTTAAGACAGAGACATGAAAGCTTTTTCGGGAGCCTTTATACTGCATTAGTTTGTAAATCTAAATATTGCATGCAGCTTCTGGTTCAACAATGCTCCTCTTTTTCTAATAATTTACTGAAACTAATTGGATACAGGACACAGCTAGATGGTGGGCAAATTGAGATATTTCAGTTAGCTTCTGAGACAATACATGATGGAAGACAGCAAAACTCCATGGCTATTTTCTTAATGATGTGCTTAGTATGTCCTGCAAGGAATTATTAACTGAAAAGAGGCTGAAAGTGACCTTTACAAATCATTTAGAGGTTATATTTAGAAATAATCTGTAAAGTAGTCACTTTAGAGATCCTTGTACAGCTAGAAAATAAAATGTAAGAAGGTTATATATAGATAGCTACTGCACAATCTCATGTCTTTACTTCCTTACCAGGATTACAGAAAATAAAGATTTATTAGAAGCAAAATGACTATTTGTGATGATTTTTATGTTGGATCTAGTATTACTTACATAATTACAAATGCAAAGGGTTTTCTCTTTTTTTCTCATATTGAACTCTTGGTGATTGTAAAACATATATAAAGCATTGCTATAACAAGTGGTACATTTTAGAAGTTTTGGAATAACCAAATTCTAATAGAGGATGGTAAAACAAGCCCAGTGAGTGGAATTTATCTAGATTGACTCTCTAAAGTTGTGCTGTCCAATATGGTAGCCACTAGCCACCTGTGCTTATTTAAAATAAAATTAAAATTGAAACCTGGTTCTTCATTTGCATTAACCACATTTCAAATAATTAATAGATATCATATTACATATTTCCATCATTGCAGAGAGTTCTTTTAGAAAGTGCTTTTCTAAAGAATCATGAATTCACTGGGATTATCCCAGCCATCCACATTTGATCTCTGCATTTTCTTGCCTGGGAGATAAGGGGGTGGGATTACATAGTCTCTAGGGGCCTCCCACTTCTGACATTTTCATTTTAAACATCCTGCTTACCTGAGGGCCACATATGTATGACAACTCTCAAATAGGCCATATGGTGTGAAAGACAGCAGTGTGGAAAAAACCTCTTGAAACCTATAGAATTCAAATTTAGTTCTAGCACCATTAGTGCAACTGTATAACTCTGAAAAAGTCACTGAGTTCAATCACTTTGATTATCTTTACTCATTTGTCAAATGAAGGCACTGATCTGAATGATCTCTAAACTTCTAAAATGTTACTGACTTCAAAAAAATCTCATGCTAATGGGGTTGAATCAACCAGATTTTGGTACTGCGTAGTCTATGCTTTTTTTTTTCTTAAACATTCTTAAGTCTCACAACACCCATTCAAGGAAGAGGATACTTATTACCATTTTCTTTTCCATGAAAGGTTTGTGGCAACGGAGTCCTCTTTGCATCCAGCACTTGGAAGATGTGTGAAAAATTGCCAGTCAAGCAGCTGTTTTCAATATGAAGATTCTTGGCATCTGTGTGCAGGGTATCAGAATGATCAAAGCTTTCATGTTTCTTACAAAGATGTGGGTGTTTTGTAGATTTACCATGTGAAAAATACTTAGTTTGGTATTTGAGTTTGATCTTTAGCTAGTTTGATCATTGCAGCCTTTACCTTTTAATATTATAAGCAGTATAGAAAAAAAAGTTTTTAATCATTTGATTTGAAAATTTTGGCATAAATGTATGCCATCAGTGTCATCTTTGTTCAGTTGACATTAAGTGATTAACCACAGAATATTTTCATTTATAATGTTTATCTAAAACATTAGAAAACCAGTAATCAAATTAAGGAGAGCACTCTATGTATTCATTAAATGATATTTAATGGCCAGTGTCATATGGCAGGCACTATTTTAGAAGGTGAGTACTCAGCAATAAATACGAGAAACAAAAAGCTCTCTTCTAAGGAAAATTTTATTCTAGAGGAGAGTCTCTGGTGGAGTTTCCAAAGTATGTTCCATGGAACTAGAGTTTCCAAGATGTAAATAGAGAACATATAGGAAAACAAAGATTGTGTTCACGTAAGGTTAAGAAATTGTGTACTAAACATACTTGATTTTTTTTTTATTTGTCTGTTTATGGGATATCCAGGGTTTTTCTTTGACAGATGCATTGTGAATTTCAGAGATTAGACTATATTAGGCAGTATAAAATAAACTCTTTTGATCATCGAACACTCTTCCTCCCACAGAATACTTTAGGAAAATGATTAAAGCTCTGTTGAAGAGGAACAGCTTGGTAGATAATCTTTATAGTTGGATGGTGAGCTAAGTCATTAAGACTGAGACCTAATACATTCCCCAGATAGGGACCAACTGTGACTTTTAATTCACTAGTCTCTCCAGGTTGGAGTTTAGGCCTGGACACCATTTCAGGCATATGAAAGAGTTGGGCAGGCCAATGAATGCATCCTTAACAACTGAAAAACACCTGAGAAAGATCACAAGAAATGATGAGGAGTTTACCTTGTTAAATCAGAACTTTGGCCATGCCATGCTGACAGTGCAGGTACTCAGAGTTCTTGGGTTGTAGACTCAGCAGGCCTGAATTGGAATCTGAACTCTACCTCTTATTGGCTGAACATCCTCTGATGAGTCACTTACTTCTATGAGTCTGTCACCCTGCCTGTAAGAAAGAAGAAATAGTAGCTTCTCCGTGGGATCATTATGAGCCCTAAATGTGATCTTCTGAGTGAGTGTGCTTTGTATCCTTGACTCTGTCTACAGAGCAGGACACACTAGCATGAACCACATGATCATGCTCACCATCCAAATGGGTATTATTGCAATTCAGGGAGCTGGGATCCATACTGACTTATTACGTCTAAGTAATAGAATGTGGCCCTTCCCTTACTTATAAAGGATTCTTGCTCCAGCCAAAATACTCAGCATTAAAGACTCAATACCAGATACAAATCACATTCAGTAATTATGCTCACATTTCCAGTATACTGTCAAATATGGCATTGCATATATATTACTCTTTAAAAAAAAAAGAGAGAACATGCTTATTTTCATATAATCATGCTAGCAAGCTGATTTTTCTCATATAGACCAGTATAATGCAGAAAAGACTCTCTCTCTCTCTCTCTCTCTCTATATATATATATATATATATGTGTGTGTGTGTGTGTGTGTGTATACACACACACATATATACATATATAGATGTGTGTGTATATATATATGTGTGTGTGTGTGTGTGTATATATATATATATATATATATATATATATATATATATATATATTTTTTAACAAACTTGCCATTCAACTTTTTAGAAAACCTGGATTTTTCTTGAATTATTCTGTGGAATTTACCTACTTCCAACTGCTATTGCAATTCTTGGTCAATAGCTTGTTCCCCAGCAGAGAGGCTGAGAAGAAATTTTTGAGTAAAATTCTTTTATCAGCCCCAAGTGGTCAGGGTCCTTTAGTAAAGAAATAGTTCCTCCCCATTGACAGCTTTGAGAAATAAAAGAACAAAGCATGTTCTCTCCAAAAAAGGCATTAGTGATGGTTAAAAGACTGAAAGAGAGAGATTTGCTGACTTGACAAACCATGATTACTTTTTACAGCTCATGAAATTGTCTTTTTAAGAGACATGCTCTATGGCCTTAAGTTTATTGTACACACAGTTTTAGAAATGTCATCTTTTGGAAAGATGAGAAGCCTCAACGAGAAAAGATGAGATTAATAGCATAACTTTGCTCAGTGCTAAGCATCTCAACTTTTACTGCCAAACAGAGAAGAGAATGGAGAACACATCTTCAGAGGCCCATGGGCTGAGGAGCTGTGCCATCACTAAGCACAGATAACCCCCAACTCCACTTCGTTCCTTAATAACAGGGTCTGTTAGTCTGCTCTATTTTATAAACGGATAGTTAATGGCCTGGATTGAAGCATGGCTTTACCTCTTTATACGTGGTAACCTGGAGCATGTAACTTATTAACCTCAGTGTGTCTTGATTTTTTTTCCTGTGTAAAAAGAAGGGGGAGTAATGAGCTTCTCTTTCAATGTTGAAATAATCAACAGCTAAAGAGATCCTGACAATAATGTAAAAGAGATTCCACAGGACCTTCTACCTCATCCTCCTCTCTGGCCTCTGTCTCTATTCAGCTTTCTTCTAACCTTGCTGGCCTACTTGTCATTGTCTAAACAAACCAGGCTCATGCCCGCCTTAGGGCTTTGGCACATACTGTTCCCTCTGTGTGAAGCCTTAACTTTTAGGGTCTCTGACCAAATATCACCTTCTCAGGGATCTCATTCCTGTTTAAAATGATCAAATTTCTTCCTTCCCTTTCTCTTTTCCTACTTTGTCTTTTCCATAGCTTGTATCATCATTTAACATATATGTATATTTTATATTTGTTATCCACCTTTCTCCTCCTGAATGAAGCTAATGTTAATAGGAGGTTTTCATTTTCTGTTCACTGCTATATTTTAAGTCCCTGGGACAATGACTGGCACGTAGGAGACACTAAATAAATATTTGTTAAGTGAATGGATGTTAAGTTATAACACAATTAAGGCAGCTAGCATTGTGTTTTTTGTTTTAAAAAAGGAATAAGGAGAGGGAGAGACATTGTCTTGAATATGTAGCATGTTCAAAA
Organism: Cynopterus sphinx; assembly: GCA_030015415.1. Lineage (NCBI taxonomy): Eukaryota > Metazoa > Chordata > Mammalia > Chiroptera > Pteropodidae > Cynopterus > Cynopterus sphinx. The sequence continues at coordinate 83,312,269 of CM057381.1, read as the reverse complement.
TTTTATTCTACTGATTTGTGGCAAATGTCAAAAAATCAGCTTACACATCACTTGCTAGTCACAAAATGAACATATGTTAAAAATAAATTTTACAAAAGGAATTTTTTTTACAGAAGAATTCTATCTAATAAATGTTGAAGGAATGACAGGAATAAAGAATCACCATTTTACAATCTCTAGTGAAATAGCTGAATCTGGCATGGACCATCAATTGATATTAAAACTGTGAGATGAGAGATGGATGGAAAAGTGGATACCTGAGTGAGACTAAACTGTCAATCCACAGATTTCTTGCTGGTCATATAATTAGAAATATTCTTTTTTAAACACAGTTATCCTACTGCCTTCACTTGCTGTGACAACAGCCTCAGGAGACACGAGGAATGTAAATAGGATGTATGTGCTCCTGTATAAACACTTCCACCCACCCCAGGGCCCCAAACCTCTGGCCCCAGAGCTTCTTTAGGACAGAACCCATGACACAAAGTACATGGCCCAGAATGCTATCCCACTGGTGTATATAGCAGCCTGCAATCTTTAACCTTACCAACAGAGCATATAAGTGAGTTATATTAACTGATGATAACAGCTTTTCTCAGTTTTATTTCCCCCACCATCTCCATTTTTACTTCCTGTTTTTCTTACACTCCTAGATTATTCGACTCAAATTCTACTTATTTTTTCTTAAAAACAATTGATTTCTGTGGTTTCTCCTAGTCTCTATGGTAACTTGTCACTTTCATCATATGAGAGATCAATAGTCTGAGCTCCGCAAAAGCCACTGGTGAGGAGAGAGCTTCACCAGCTGGATTTGTTCACCGATCCTCTCTATAAACTGTAAGGGGTATGCCTTGAACATACATTAATATCTATCACTGTCAGTCTTAAAATCATCCAGTGCCAAGGTATCTGCAAAGAGGAGGAAGACAGAATTCAGTTGTAAAATGACTTGGAGGAAACCAGGAATCCATTGCCCATAATAGAGTTATCCAGCCCTAGGCATTCTGAAAATTAAATACTCTGCAAGAAGTGCTCTCTAAGCCCAGTCTTCCTTTTTTCTCTTTTTCTTTGTTCTGTTTATTCCTTTTGAAAGGAAAAGCAAAAATCCCTGTCCTTCCTAAGTGGAGAGTTTATTATGTATAATAGGATGTCAACAAGTCTTGAGGGTAGCTGGGCCCTATTCTGCATGGGGACTTGCTTGTAATCAATGTCATTTCAAAAACCATTATGAAACTTCACAAGAAAGCAATATAACATCCAAGAACATACAGTGCTGCTGGGCCCTAGGACAGAGGGGCTTCACTAACCACACTCCTTTTTTCTTAGGCCAACCTTGGGAATACCCCTCCTGGTTTGACAACCTAATGTTTGATTAGGAAGTTTACGTAGAAATTTAAAAAAAGAAGAACACAACTGCTTTAGGATTTAAGTTTGTCAATGTTAGAGAAAATGGACCAAATGTGGTTTGGTATTTCTTATTATATCATAGCCAGAGGTCAATTTTGTGGTGGTTCTGATAGGTGTCCTAGCCTCTGGCTCATTTTCTTCTTTTGCTCTTTGAGAATGGGGCCCCCACTTTTTATTTACATGGACTCCTTTCCATGGACTTCATATGCCAAAAGTTGATTTTAAAGCATTCACCATATTTTAAGTAATAGTCTGGATGCCTTTAGGGTTTCCATTGAGCTTTGCAAAATAGCCCTATCAGATATTGCTCATGGATGGATGGATTGGAAGTCCAGCTGGTGAGATCTTGGAGGCGAGTCTGAGCATAGTTAGAAGTGAGGTGAAAGGATATACCAGATGTTTCCTCTGAGGTTCCAGTATCAGAATCAAGGCCCAGAATTAGGAGGTGAGGTTGCTAAACTCAACCAGGCAATTTAAGAATATCAGCTCAGATGGGGAACCACAAGGTCAAAGCATCAAGTACAGTCAGAGTGGAAGGTCAAGCTGAGAACTGGAAAATTTCCCAGGACCATAGTTTGTCTTACAGAGGCATTTAATGTGCTGCATATTGCCTCAAGGCTAAATGAGTGAGTGATGAAAAAGGAAAAAGGACTTCTCCAGGTACCTAATACCAATTTTGAAGACCTGCCCCAGCCCAGGGGAATATGCAAATGGACAATAGCAAACCCATACATGCCCATAAGACTGACTCAACTAGTTCTGCAGCAATTGGCCCAGAATGGTTAAGACCTGGTCAATGACTGTCAGCTTCTCTATTTTTTTTGTCTTTCTTTTCCAACTCAGGACCAATCAGAGAAAATCAAATATAATCCTCTAACCAATCACATAAAATGTACTGCTTCTTGGTAGCATACCTCCAGGTTTCCCCAACAATAGCCAATCAGGGCACAGAAGCCTTTCTTTTTTTATTCTGAAGCTTTACTACCCCTCTGCTTGCCTAAAGTCTTTACTAGATGCAGTGATGAGGGCCAACTCCCCTGATACAACCTGAAAAAATACTGTGTGTGTTCCCCTTTGGGTAGTCTATTCCCATAGATCTATAATAGACATATGAAACTCATTGTTTAAACAAACATTTCAGAACCTATACATCTAAATACTGCAGCCCTCTCTGAGTATTCCTTTTGGTGAAGTAAGATATATTTCAATAATACTATCATTTCTCAAACTGCTTTTTTAGCATTAAATTTGGAGTCAAGATAGGGTCATAGGTTGTGTAATGGGGTCACTCCTCATTTTATCATACTTTCACAATTTCATTCTCTGTGTCTCTGTCTTTCATCTCTCTGTCTCTCTGTCTCCTCTCTCTCTCTCTCTCTCTCTCTCTCTCTCTCTCTCTCTCTCTCTCTCTCTTTCTCACACACACACACACACACACACCAGAACATTTCATTTTTTTGCCTATAATATGCCCTGTGCCAGCATTAACATTAATCTTATTTACCAGTCACATCTTCAAAATGATTTTTATTTATTTCTCTAATCAGTCTACACCTTCACAAGAGTTTGTTATATATCAAAATGATATTTCAATGTTTTTTCATGTATCTGAGAGATTTGTCAGACTCTTCTTATCTTTAACATTTTGCAGTTCAGGTGGAAATTTTTATATGTGATTTTGCCTTGTCCCAAATACTTAAGTCCATTCTCTCCAGTGTCCTTCCTCAGATGGCAGTCATTGCCAGTGTGCAGACCAGAGTTGGGAGGTGGATGATGTCATTCTAGCAAAGCAATCGGTATGTTCTCATTCCCTCAACCCACCCAGGGATCAGACTCTTTCATGTTTGTGCTCATCATGCCCTGGAAACAGTACACCAGCATCTGTAGCAGAAATCAGTTTTGGATGATCATAAAATATGCAAGCAAATGTAGATTGCAAGCAATCATTTTGATATTCATGCTCAGCGTGAATTCTTACAATAAAATGATACTTGCCCCTAAACCTCACTGTTTTTATTCATAAGGTTCAAATGTCAGAATTCTGCCAAGTGGCTCTTTCAGGCTGGTGAGTTTAATGTGATTCTAGCTCTCATAAATGAACTGAATAAAGCAGCCCTGGGTCAGCAACGTTCATTTCCTTGAAGTCTGGAATGTACTGACACAAACGCTAGGGACATGCTTGAGTGTTTACGATGTACTCGGGACATAGAGTTGAGAACTTACTGAAGGACAATTGCTGGAAACAGTCTATAAACAATCCATAATAAGCATATTCAAAATGGGCACTTTGCTTGAAATGATAAAATCATCAAATTGTTTGGAATGTCCACATTAATCCCATGACTTTCTTCACACAATCCCCTTATGTGGAATGCTATGAGGTTGGGGAAGACTGGAAGGATATTTGAGCTGTTTCATTGAAAATTTTCACCTTGTACTATTGGTGGGGATGTCGGGTAGGGAGGAAGTCTCCCCAATCTTTCTTTTCTCATTTTTGTAGCTCAATAAATTTCCTGTCCTTGTTGGTCTTTCTAAAACATTAATTGCTACTTAGGGACATGTATACTGACACTCCCTTCCTGTCTGCACAAATAACTTTGTGAGGCTGACAGGAAAATCAAGGGGACTCTAAGTCTGGTAGTTGCCTCTGAACATTATCTCCTCACTGGGACACCAAAGTAATGGGAAAAAGATGCTTCTCCACTGATGTCCCCTGACTCAGGAATGGAAGCCATTTTTCAGGAACTTATGCAGTTCTGGAGAAGAGGTCATCCCCTCAGTCTGTTGTCTTTTGTCTCTCCCCTGCCCCTAACCTGGTATTAGACACCTCTCCTCTCTTCTCCTAGAGTGCTAGGTGTTGATCTCCATCATAATACATCATTCTAATTGCTTGTGTATGTGTTGGTTACCCAAAAGACTGTATGTTCCTTAGGACAGGGACTGTATCTTAGTGTTCTTGTATTAGCTGTTGAACTAAATATGCAATAGTGAAAAGTTACCAAAACTAAAATTTGGTTCTGAAGTCAGGAAGTAAAATATATAAGTACGTATATGTATATACATATATATGTTTGAATAACATAATTTCAATTCTCTGGGGATTATTAGTAAAAGTAAGAAATAAGTCTGTGTAAAATAAACTGTGGTGAAAACATGTTTTTGTTTACAATTGGCTTCTTGTGAGATCCAAAACATTAACAGATATAAAATCACTTTAATAATGTAAGAATTTTAAGCCATAGATTTAATACCAATACAATAATGAATATGACTTTAAAAAACCTTTTTCTATTTCTTTCACAAACAGGAGCTTTCAGGCATCAGAAAGCCTGGAAACTTTAGGAACAGAACTTCCTATTCCTTCAGAAAACCTGATATTTCAAAAAACATAACAACTAACAATATTAAATATGGTTTGTTTATCTGTGGATTTGATGCTGTCCACTGAACGCTTAAATCCTTTGATTTCTCTTTATATCATTTGAATTAGACCTTTAAGTTTCCCCACCTTTGTAATACTATAATTCATTTATTTTTATTTTTTTTATTTCTCTTGATAGATAAGTAGATAGGTAGGCAAGTAGATAGATATGTAGGTAGGTAGGTAGGTATGCAGGTAGATGATAGAAGATAGATAGGTAGATGATAGAGAGATACAGACAGATATAGATATATAGTCAAAATCATGACAAGTCACTCACGAAGACTTCAGCATGCATTTCCTAGGAATGAGAGCATTTTATAACATAATGGCATTTTCTTTATTGCAGTTAAAGAATGCATATCATACATGCTTAAATATGATATATGATTATATGCTTACATATGATATATAATTAACATATATTATATAATATATAGGCCCTGTTTAAATTTTCCAATTTACTTAAACTTGTCACTCTTTTTTCTCCAACTAGCATCCAATTAATATTCACACTTTCTATTGGTTGTTCTATTATTTTTAACTCTTTTACTATAGTATAGTTGTCAGTTCTCCTGCCTTCTCTTCCCATCCCCCCTCACTCATTTAATGGCATTTACCTTTCTAAAGAGTTCAGGAAAATTGTCTTCCAAAATGTCCCAGTCTTGTTTATATGGTTGTTTCTTCATGATTGAATTGAGTTTAAACTATTTGGTAAGAAGACTGTATAAAAATATTACACACATTTATAAGTGATACAGTTCATATGTGAAATAATTTTCATTTATTTTTAAGTATTTTAATCATAAATTTAGTATAACACTGTAGCAGAAAAATTGCTGTCTTAATTCACACAATAAATTTTTGATGTAGTTCCAACCTTTCCCTTTTACTATTTTTAGCACAGTTTTAATTATACTGCAGATCTAACTTGTATTCTGTTTTTGACATAATATCACACGCATTTTCACTAGAAATAATGGCAATGACACCAACATTACTAACTACCATGATTGTGAACTTATTGATTGCAGACAGCATCAAGCACTGTCTATATACTATTTCTTCCAAAGTTTATGACAACCCTTTGAAGCAGGTTCTTTAATTATCCCCAATTTAGAGTTGAGAAAACTGAGACTCTATCCAACAGTTGGGGAGGAGAAGAGAAGAGATTTTAATCCAAGTGTATATGATTTCCTTGTATCATCAGTCTTCTATAATTTTTATTGAATGTGCTGTGATTTATTCATTTCATGTAAACATACTAGTATACCTTATCAATTTAGGCCTGCCCTGCTTTTCAGAATATTTCACAAGATTTGACATTTTTGACCACCCTACTTTGAATTATGGGCACAGCCCCAGACTGGCTTCAGAGACAAGTGCTTTCTATTTTTTTTCCCTAAGAACTTAATCTAAACAAAACTTGGTTTTCCTGAAGTCTACTTTTATTCATCTAGGAGCCAATGTAATTTATAGGTTAATGACAAAGTCATTCAGGAGACTGGATAGGGGTAAGTGAACAAAATAAACCAAATAAGAACTGCCAGGAGTCAAAGTCTCAAGTACTCCAGGCCACCTTAAACATTCTTAAAAATGGACAGGCCATGGCCAACTTATGTCCTGGGCCCAGAGGACCCTCTTACAGGGGTATTGCCTTTGACAGCAGCATGGCTGCAGAATATGTCTTCTCTTTGACTCTACTAGAAAACTCAAATTTAAGCTATACAAAATCATCTTGTTATTAAAGGCCTCTGATCTATATGCACCCCACTGATTAGTAATGTGTCCTATGTCAAAGCCCTGAGAAACACAAATTCTAATACTTCTAAAAGTACTTTAATGTGGGTTGAATGTCTACAACTGTCTTGTAGCCACTGGTACCAGCCAGGAAGAGGCAGAGTAACAACAAACTTCAGTCCAGCCTTTGGGAGGGCTTCAAACACAGCAGGAAGGAGTTGAATGTATTTCAACTGCAGCCAAGTTAGTGGTTTAAACTTCACAAACATGTCTTAAATTTTACAACTTTTATCTTTATGCAATGGCATTCCTATGTCAAAGAATAGCTATTAAAATAAAAACATACATTTCAGCAAATAGTTCTAAGAACTTTGATCAAAAAAAAAGTTGATTAATCATTTTTGGTTGCCTGTCTTTCTGTTGAACTTTCCCTCTATTTCCATCCCCCTAACACAGTCAGGATACTCAATCATTTACCAAAAGGGTTAAGACAATATAACCTCCTTGTGATTAAAAATAAAAATAAAGCGACATACAGTTCTTCATAGTTTTACAATTTTACTTGATTCTGAGATTGGAAGTAGTGATCAGGACTTACCTGACTCTCTCTTTTGATAATTTTCTTTCTTTAATACTTGGCATTGAGAATGAAGGAAAAAATCAACAGACATGATTAGCTCATGAATTAAACTACTTTTGGTTAAAGAATGTCCTAACCTTGGTAAATCATGACATAATGCCATTTCTGTAGAGTTCAGAAGCCTTGTGTATTACCCAGATGCCCAGGTGTGTCAGTTATCTACTGGCACAATGATACTACATAACAAAGAAACACAAATTTCAATGACATACAATAATAAACATTTATAGCTCCTGCATTTGGAGTAACTGGCTAGATAGTTGGTAATACTGAACTTGACTGTACATGTTTCCATATCTGGGGATTAGTCACTGTCAGCTGACCTAGGTTGCCCTTGACTGAAATGACTGGGACAAATTGCTTTTGCTTCACATACCTCTCCTTCACTAACAGATGTATTCTCAAGGCAATAGCAAAAGCCTGAGAAAGCAAGTACCAGATCATTTCAAGTCTTTGTGTTACATTTGCTAAATTTCATAGGACAAAGATAGTGACACTAGATTTCTGGTCAAGATGAAGAGTAGGTAAATACTGTGCACACCTCTTGTCATGACCACATCAAAATTACAACTAAACTACAGAAAAGCCACCATTGAGAACTACCTGAAGACTAGATAAACAAAGTTTCTATAACAAAAGACATAAAGAAGAATCCTTGTTGAGACTAATAGGTGGGATGAAATGTGAAACAGGTTGATCCCACACCATGTAGTTAAATTCATGGGTTTATCATGTCTCTTGATTTTTTTCTTTATTCTCAAACCAAGTATTAAAAAGAGAACAATATCATAAGAGAAAGACAACTAAGTCCTGATCACTACTTCCAATTCAATCTTTGACAGTTGAGAATAAGCAGGTATATCACAGCTGTGGAGGTCACCGCTGAGGAGTACAGAACCCCACCTCAAATTGGGCTCCCCAGCTTAGACCTCTAGTTTGGAGAAGAGGTGTCTTCACAACATCTTGCTATGAAAATCAGCAGTATTCTCTTCAGGTGATATGGAAGACTGCTGAAAACCCAAGCCTCCTCTTAAAGGCCCATGTATAAACTTACTGACTCACAAACACTCAACCCAAGCTTCAGTGAAGGGACAGCAACTCAAAAGATTCCAGGAACATACGTGGAGAAACTGAATTATGTGGCTTCAGGGCAAAGGCTAGAGAAGCAGCCACTGATCCTGTGTTGAGTCTTTATCCCCTATAGCCTATGGGCACAGGATGGCACCATTATTCCTTAGTTAAGCCTTCTTTTGCACACCTGCAAGGACAGGCACCAGGTCATCAAAATTAAATCTTCATTACCCTGGAAACACTGCTTACCCCACCCTGGTGATGCCCTGAGACCAACCAACCAATACACACGCTACTCAAGCCTCTTTTAGCAAGTCTCTGCATAAACAGTAGGCCTCAGACCATGCTGCAGATTCTTCAAAAAGTTCTCAAAAGTCTGCAGGCAGTGACTGGCATCAGCATGCCTTGTGCCTCCTGCTGAGCAGCCATAGGAATGGCACTAATGACAGCTGGTCTCAATTCACAGCATGGCCACTCCCTGGCACTTCCAGGACCAGGTTAAGCAGCGACCAATTACAGATCACTTTGTAGCTCCTACCAGGTGGTCCCATGCCAGGAACAGGAAGCAGCTGACCTAGGCCTGCACTGAAGTGCCTCCCAAGAGGCTCCAGAACCAAAATAGCTTGTTGCCAGCTTCAAAACAACACCAGAGCACCACCAGATTAGCTCCACAAATGGCAAACCTGAAGGTAGCTTTGGCAGGTACCAGAGTTCTGCTGGGGTGAATCCTACTCCATTTGGTTAGCCTCCACACAGCAACTTATCTGCTGTGGTCACAGCCAGTTCTCATAGCCAGACAGCCTGAGGGCATGGAGCACCTATTCCAAGTTACATGGGAAACTGTGCCACTTGGCTCTATAGGGCACTGACTATATAAGGCCATTCTATCAAGACCAGGAAATATAGCAACCCTACCTAAAACATATAAAAATAACAAACACAGTGAGGCAGTCAAAATTACAAGACAAAGAAACAGATCTCAAGTGAAAGAAGAGAACAAAACTCCAGAAAAATAACTAATCAAAATGGAAGCAAGTAATTTACCAAATATAGAGTTCAAACACTGGTGATAAGGATACTCATCAAACTTAGAAAAAATAGATGAATTCAGTAAGAACTTCAACAAAGCAATAGTAAGCATAAAAAGTGACATAAAAACTATAGAAAAGAACCAGTCAGAAATGAAGAATTTAATGATTGAAATGAAGAATACACTTGAAAGCACAAATAGTAGATTAGATGAAGCAGAGGATCGAATCAGCAATCTGGAAGACAAGGTAGCAGAAAACAGCTATTTAAAATCTAAAAAAAAAAAAAAAAACTGAGGTTAGTTTAAGGGACCTCCAGGACAACATCAAGCCTACCAACAGTCACGTCATAGGAGTACCAGAAGGAGAAGAGAGAGCGCAAGATTTTAAAATCTATTTGAAGAAATAATGTTGAAAAACTTCCCTGACCCAGTGAAAAAAATAGACATACAAATCCAAGGAGCTCAGAGAATTCCAAACAAGATGACCCCAAAGAGGCCCACACCAAGACACATCATAATTAAAATGCCAAAGCTTTATGACAAAGAGAGAATTTTAAAAGTAGCGAAAGAAAATCAGTTACCTACAAAGGAGCTCCCATAAGATAATCAGCTGATTTCTCTACAGAAACTGTGCAGATCAGAAGAGATAGGCACAAAATATTCAAAGTGATGAAAAGCAAGGACCTACAACCAAGATTGCTCTACCCAGCAAGGTTATCAATTTAGAACTAAAGGAGAGATGAAGAGCTTTCCAGACAAAGAAAAGTAAAGTTCATCACCACAATAGCAGTAGTACAAGAAATGTTAAAGGTAACATTAAGAGAAAGAAAGGCTCCCAAGCTCTTATAAATGAGAAGAAAAAATTAATTAGATAGATGATAGATAGATAGATAGATACATAGATAGATAAATAGATAGATAGATGATAGATAGATGATAGATAAACAATAAAATGAAAATAATTATATACCTATCAATAATTACTTTAAATGTACATTGAGTAAGTGCCCCATTCAAAAGACATAGTGTGGCTGAATGAATAAGAAAACAGGACCATACATATGGTGTCTACAAGACTCCCACTTCAGATTGAAAGATATACACAGACTGAAAATAAAGGATGAAAAAAAGATATTTTATACAAATGGAAATGGAAAAAGATTGGGTCAGCAATACTTATCTCAGAAAATAGACTTTAAAACAAACTATAGCAGAAGACAAATAATGACATTGTATAATGACAAAGAGATCAAAATAACAAGATATAATTTTTGAATCATTTACATTTACATAAACATTTATGCAACAATGTAGGAGCACCTAAATATATAAAGCAAATATTGATGGACACCAAGGGAGAGATTGACAGTAATACAGTAATAGTAGGGGACTTAAGCACCCCATTGACATCAATGGATAGCTTATTCAGACAGAATATCATTGAGGAAATATTGGCTTTAAATGACACATTTAGACCAAATGAATTTAATCAGTATTTTTTGAGCAGTTCACCCCAAAGCATCTGAATATACATTTTTTTTAGTACACATGGAACATTTTCCAACATAAACCACATTCTAGGCCAAAAAATCTCAATAAATTTTGAAAGATTTAAATAATATCAAGCATCTTCTTTGATCACAATGGTTTGAAACTAGAAATCAACCACAAGAAAAAAACTTAAAAACACACAAACATATGGAGAATAAATAACATGCTACTAAACGATACATGGGTTAACAATGAAATCAAGTAAGAAATCTAAATATACCTTGAGATATGTAAAAATAAAAACACAATGACCTAAAAATCTATGGGACCAGCCAAAACAGTTCTTAGAGGAACATTCATAGCTACACAGGCCTACCTGAAAAAACAAGGAAATCTCAAATAAACAGTTTTGCCTTACACCTAAAGAAACTAGAGAAAGAATAACAAACAAGTCCAAAGTGAATAGAAAGAAAGAAATAATAAAGATCATAGCAGAAATAAAGAAAATATAATTTTAAGAAAATAACATATAAGATCAATAAAATTGAGAGATGGTTCTTTAAAAAGATAAACCTTTAACAAGACTCATCAAGAAAAAAAAAGAGAGAAGACCCAAGTAAATAAAATCATAAATAAAAGAGGTGTGACAACTGACACCATGGAGATACAAATAATTGTAAAAAATATTTTGAGTATTTATATGTTAACACATTGAATTAACTGAAAGAAATTGATAAATTTCTAGAAACATAGAATCTTCCAAGACCGAGTCAAGAAAAACAAAAATCTGAACAGATCAATAATTACTGATGAAATCAAATTAATAATCAAAACCTTCCAACAAATGTTCTAGGCCAAATAGCTTCACAGGTTAATTTTACAGATATTAAAAGAGTAATTAACACCTATCCTTCTCAAACTGTTCCAAAAAAATTGAAGAGGAAGAGCTCCCAAGTTCATTTGATGAGGCCACCATTACCCTGATTTCAAAATCAGATATACACACCACACACACACACACACAAAAATTATAGTCAGATATCCCTGATAATAGAAGCAAAAATTCTCAGTAAAATATTAGCAAACCAAATTCAGCAAGACATTAAAAAGATCATACATCATTATCAAGTGAAATTTATTCTTGGGATACAAGTTTAGTCAATATCCACAAATCAATTAATGTGATATGCCATGTAAACCAAATGAAGGATAAAAATTCTATGATCATATCAATAGATGCAAAAGAGAATTTGATAAAATCCAGTATTCATTTATGATAAAAGCTCTCAACAAAGTGGGAATAGAGGGAACATACCAACATAATACATGTCTGATATGACAAGCTCATACCTAACATCATACACAATGAAGAAGAGCTAAAAGTGTTTTCCTGAAGATCAGGAACAAACAAGGATATCTACTTGTGCCACTTTTATTCAACATGTTATTGGAAGTACTATACAAAGCAATCAGACAAGAAAAAGAAATAAAAGACATTCAAATTGGAAAGAAAGAAGTAAAACTGTCATTATTTGCAGATGACATAATACTATATATAGAGAATCCTAAAGATTCCACCAAAAAAACTAAAACTGATAAATAAATTCGGAAAAGTAGTGGGATACAAAATTAATATTCAGAAATCAGTTTTATTTTTATACATCAATAAAAAACTATCAGAAAGAGAAATTAAGAAAATAATCTCAATTAAAATTGTATCAAAAATATACCTTGGAATAAATTCAACCAAGGAGACAGAAGACCTATAATCACAAAATCATAAGAAATTGAATTTAAAAAATCAAAGATACAAATAAATGGAAGCATATATTGTGCTCATGGATAGGAAGAATTAATATCATTAAAATGTAAAATGTCCATACTATCCAAAGCAAAGTGCAGATTCAATGAAATCCCCATAAAAATACTAATGGTATTTTTTACAGAACTAGTAAAAATAATTCTAAAATTTAAATGGAACCACAAAAGACTCAGGATAGCCAAAATAATCTTGAGAAAAAAAGAACAATATTGGAGGTACAACACTACCTGATATCATACTATACTACAAAGATATAGTAATCAAACCAGCATGGTATTGTCATAATAAAAGACACAGATCAATGGAACAGGATAAAGAATCCAGAAATAAATCCATGCCTATATGGTCATTTAATATATGACAAAAGAGGCAAGAATATACAATAAGGTAAAGACAGTCTATTCAATAAATAATATTGGGAGAACTGGACAGATACATGCAAGAAAAAATAAAACAAGACTTTCAGACATCATATACAAGAATAAGCAAAATGGATTAAAAACCTAAATTTAAGACCCAAAATCATAAAACTCCTAGGAGAAAACATAGGAAGTAAATTCTCTGATGTTGCTCTCAGTAAGATATTTTTGTTATATCCCCTTGGGCAAGGGAAACAAAAGAAAAAATATATAACTATATATAAATATATAACTATAACTTTTGCACAGCAAGAAAACTAACAAGAAAACAGAGAGACAACCTACTGAACGAGAGAAGATATTCACCAATGATACATCTGATAAAGGGTTAATATCCAACATTTATAAAGAACTCATATAGCTCATCACCAACAAACAAACAACGCAATTTAAAAGTGGGCAGAGGATTCGAATAGGCATTTCCTCAAAGAGGACACACAGATGACCAATAGATATATGAGAAGGTGCTCAGCATCATTACTCACCAGAAAATGCAAATTAAAACTGCAAAGAGATATTACCTCACACCTGTCAGAATGGCTATCATCAATAAATCAACAAACAAGTTTTAGTGAGGATGTGGAGAAAATGTGCAGTGTTGATGGGACTGCAAATTGGTGCAGCCACAATGGAAAACAGTATGGAGGTTCCTCAGAAAATTAAAAATAGAACTACCTTATGACCCAGCAATTTCACTTCTAGATATTTATCTGGAGAAATCCAAAACACTAACTTGCAAGCTATGGAAACAATCTAAGTGCCCATCAATAGAAGACTGGATAAAGAAGAATTGGTACATGTATATAATGGAATATTACTCAGCTATTAAAAAAAGAATAAAATCATACCATTTGTGACAACATGGGTAGACTTGGTGGATATTATGCTAAGTGAAATCCAACAAAGAAAGACAAATGCCATATGATTTCACTTACATGTGGAATCTAAAGAACAAAATAAATAAACAAACAATACAGAAACAAACTCATAGATACAAAGAACAAACTGAATGTTGCCAGATGGGAGGGAGTTAGGAGGCTGGATGAAAAAAGTGGAAGGGATTAAGAATTTCAAATTGATGGTTACAGAATAGTCACGGGGATGTAAATTACAGCATAGGGGATATAGTCAATAATGTTGCAATAACTATGTATGGTATCAAGTGGGTACTAGACATATTGGGGAGATCACTTCATTAAATCATATAAATGTCTAACCATTATGCTGTACACCTGAAACTAATGTGGTATGAATGTCAACTGTAGTTGAAAAAAAACTAGTCACATGCTTGAGCCCAGTTTCAAGGGGTAGAGCAAGTTACCCTAATCACATAAGAAGGGCATTTAGATGTTACATGGCAAAAACATACTTAAATAAAGGAGTAAAAACTTAGACCCATAATTTCAATATATGCAAGCAGCTAATTCTTGTCCTATATGGCTAAAGTCAGTATAAATTATCTTCCAATAGTTAATATCCAGTGCTGATTCAATCATGAGGCTAACTTGCACCAGGAAAAAAAATCTAATCACTTAGGTAGCTGGTCTCAAAATCTAAGGTAGAAGAAAGAAATGATTTGGTATCAAAAGATGGTCAGGAAGACTCAATTTGTTAATATGTTAATCTTTCCTCAATTGATCTGTAAGATTGAATGTAACCCCAGCAAGCTGTTTTCACAGAAATCACCAAGGTACTTCTAAAATTCATATGAGAAAGCAAAGGAAATTGCAGAGAAAAACAATTTTGAAAAGGAACGAAGTTGATTTCAAGCCTTATTATAAAGCTGCAGGAATTACTAATGCATGCATTGATGACTGCAGACCAATGAGATAAAACAGAATACAATGTAGATGCAAATACATTGCAACTTATTCATAAACTCCAAAAACTAAGGATCCAAAGAAATTCAAAAGAGAAAAGATCATTTTCAACAGATTATGCTGAAATTTGGACATTTGTATGTAAAATCATGGATCTTGACCCATACGTTGAATCATATACAAAAATCAATTTAAAATGAAACATAGACCCATGTGTAAAACCTAATAATAGAAATGTTTAGAGAAAATATAAGAAAAGTGTATTTGCAACCATAGATAAGGCAAAAATTTCCTAGCTGATACAAAAAAAATGATGAATCTTAAAAGAAAAAATGATAAAAAAGACACAAAATTTCAAATTCTGCTCTTTGCAAGGCACTGTTGGATAGAGGTAAATAAGTAGGCAACACACAGACCAGGGGAAAATATTTTAAAAACACATTTAGTATAAAAAGACAGGTATCTAGAGCATATAAAAAAATTGACAAATAATAAGAATAAACCCCTCAGTAAAAATGGGTAAAATATTTGGTTACCTCAGCAAAGGAGATAGATGGATGGCAAAGATCAAATGAAAATATACTCAAAGTTGTTAGTCATTAGGGAAAAGCAAATTAAAACAATAAAATACTAATACATATCTATTTGATAGCTAAAATTTTAACTGTCAAAATTAAAAACTGATAAGAATGTGGACACCCACATACATTGCTTGTAGTAATATCAAATAGTACAGCCACTTTGGAAAAGAGTTTGAAAGTTCCTTATAAAGTTGACTATTACTTATATGATTTAGCATTTTTGTACTTACCCAAGGAAAATGAAAACATATGTCCATACAAAAAGCTGTATGTGAATGTTTATAGCAACTTTATTTATAATCTCCAAAAAAATGAAACAACCCAAATAACCACTACCTGGTGAACGAATAAACACTGATATATTGATACAATGGAATATGATTCAGAAATTAAAAGGAATGAACTAATGATAAAGGCAATGACGTGGATGAACACAAATGTATTATATTAAGTGAAAAAAGTCAATCTCAAAATGCTACATGTTCTATCATTCTACTTTAATAACATGCTGGAAACAAAAAATATGGGGATGGAGAATGGGTTGCTAGAAACTGAGAGTAAGATAAGAGGCCTGACAATAAAGATCTATGAGAAGTTTTGGGGTGATGAAAATGTTCTATATCATGATTATGATGATGCTTTTGTACATATATGTTTTTCAGAAATCATTACTCTGTATACCAAAAAAAGGTTGAATTTTACCACATGTAGATTATATCTCAAAAAAAAAAACCTGCCTTTAGTAAAGGGGAGTTAAGGAAGCAAAAAGCAGAGCCATTTACATTACATATCAATAATGTGTCATTGAAGTCTCAGAGCCACTCCTACTTCTGTCCCTTGGTTCTCAACCCCATAAATTCTTCTATTGAGTACTGTACCTTAAGTGACAGATTCATTCTATATACTACATTTTGAATGATAACACTCAGGTCCTGCATGTGTCATCCTCAGGCTGGCACCTTAGTTGCACCTTTAAAAAGTCATTCAAATTTTCTATCAGCCTGGAATTTTTAGGATGATATGGCATATAACAGGATGAATTGATACCATGGCCTTGAGTCTATTGTTGCATCTCTTCCCTAGACAGTGAGTCTATTAACCCAGAGGTGTTATGTGGGATCCTCATCAAGTATATTAGACACTGTGAGTGTTCAAATGTCTTTAAAATGCTGGCGATATTATGTCAGCCAATCCACCCATATCCTATCCAAACCCATCAATAATACTACAGTACACCAGGGTTATCACCTTTCAAATGTATCATTAATGTCACAGTATGCTGGAGCTTATCACCACACCCATTAACAACAGCGATGAGATTTGTTTATTGATATTTGATGTGGATCCAGAATCCATCCTAAGGACATGTTTCCTTGGATCACTTCTCATACTAATTGTGTTAGTTTGCATTCCCCTGAAAGCAGATGCTGAGATAAGCCTTTGAGTACGAATCTTTTATTGTAGAGTTGACCCCAGGAAATATTGGCAAGGAAATGGGGAAATGAAACAGGAAAAGCAAGGCTGTCACTAAGGGTTCATTGTCAAAAAGTTAGAACAACTAGAGCAACTAAAGTTAAATCCACTAAAAGACCTATGGAAGACCACACAGGGTAAAACACTGAGAGTTATTCCTTATGAAGGGTGAGAGAGCTGGGATGTTGATCCATCAACTTTCAACTGTCATTGGTAGAGAGAACTGCTAACTCTGCAGCACTTCCAGCTTGCCGTGGAAGTATCGGGACAGAAAAAAAATTGGGTGTCAGAGAAAACCCTCAAGCAAGAATCACAAGTGCTGGAAATTGAAAGTTGATCTGGATTGCAGACATATGGGCATCTGTGGAACCATGGGAGCCATCTGTTATAGTATCGATGAATGGTATATGAGTAGTAATTAATACTTAACATTTATTGAGTGATTAATATGAACCAGGGATTGCTTTATGCATATATGTACATTACTTCATGTGTTTCTCTCAACACTCCTATAAGATAGCTGCCTATTCCTATCCTCACTTTCGAAATGGAGAAGCTAAGACTCAGAGATGTTAAGTAACTTTCCGAAGGTCATTCAGCTACTTACTAGAGTTGCTGGAATTCAAAATCAGGCACTCTTCCCCATTCCAGATTATGATGCAATTGACAGTAAGACACCACCAGACACTGTCTGAGGATATAAATTTACGTTAATAAAAAGAAAGCAGACAGACATCATAGAGGCAACTAAGAGCAAAAACCTACACAGCATGCTCATGGTTATATGTATTGGTTTCCAATGCGTCCCAATCCTCATGAGAATTCACAGCTGCAAATAAGAACAACTACCTGGAATTAGGCCTCCAGCAGACATAAGAGACTATACTTAGCATTCTCTTAGGAATTTTTATAAACACCTTCCCCCACACTCACCCTTACCTAAAGGGTAGAAAATCTCTAAACACGTGTTTACCCTAACATATTACTGAAGGTTGATTGTGAGACAGGGTAAATCAAATGTTAATTTCCCATGTGTAGCATCACTCATCAGTTTTGTTTTTTTTTTCAGACATACCTGAAGGTCATTCTGCAAAGGGGAAAAGATGGAACTAAGGATAAATCTGAAGCAATGAAGCCTCATAGAGGACACAATAGGAACTACAAATACAAATGTCTCATAGGCCAGCCAAGTATTATAAAACAAGGAAAGTAGGGCCAGTGCAAGTAATAGGGAGGAGTGGGGACTATGGCGAACAGGTGAGCACATTCTCCATCTAAAAGTGGCACCTGCTACTCAACTTGGCCAATTATTACCAATTGGGTATATGGGTCCACTGCTTCCAGACCTTCTAAAATTTTAAAAGACTTGAAAAAATATGTTTTTTATAGATGATTTTCTAATTTTTAAATGTTCAGCAGCTCATTTGTAATTATTTAAAATTACTATGTAAGTTAATTTGTAACCCTTGCCTTCATGTTGGTATGACTAATTGCTAGTGGGATCCTGACAGGGTGTGACCCTGAATGATAGAAGTAGTACCAAAAAGTGGAAATTACAGAGAAACATGCCTTGATCCTAAAATAAGAAAAACTTTTCTAGTAATATCATTCAAAGATACAATAGTCTGCTCTAATGGAGTGAGTTGCTCATTTCAAGTGTAAATGGATGATTTCTCTGCCAGAAGAGTATAAAAGAGACCCAGGCATCAGATGCATGAGATTTCAAATCCTGCGCTTCTTCAAATCAAAACTGCTGTTTCCTTCATTAAGGCTGCAATTCAAGCTGGTTTAGACATTCAGAGTGAGCCTTAGTTTTACTTACTGTATTACACATAGAGCACATGTGTATCTCTTCTCCTCTATTAATGTAGGATGTTATTGGGATGTCTTTTCCAAAGAAAATGTTTCTAATGATATTTATTACTTCTTTATACTTCCTATCTCATAGGCTTGTCTTTCCCTGAGTTGGCCCATGTTTCCTCAAACACACCCAAAAGGCGTGACTTGGCTTAGCTGTGTCTCTGCTGCTATTATTATTTTGTGTGTGTGTGTGTGTGTGTGTGTGTGTGTGTGTGTGTGTGTGTGTGGAAATAAATGCACACAAACTCTGATAAGTTACACATGTTCAGAAGTTACCATAAAAGGAAACCAACACTATGTATGTGTGTGTGTAGGTGTGTGTGTGTGTGTGTGTGTGTGTGTGTGTCTTGAAACATTGACTATTTCAATGCAATACTGAAACATATGAGCATTTAAGCAAAAATAATTTGGCCAGTTAAACCAAATATACCAACTAATTCGATGTCAAATGTAATCCAAACTCTTAGCTTTAGCCTCATATGAAGGCATTCAAGATACTAAGGTCTGTTTTATTTTTGACGGCAGCGTCTGGTCCTCATAGATCTGTCTAACACTTTCAGCAGATCTTGACTTCAGTATGAAACTTGCCCACATCTTCAGATCTACAAAAGACAGATTTTAACCATTATTCTGAAAATGCTTTCCCTTCTATAAGAAAATAAAGGATAATTTAAAAAAGAAATACTGCTTTACATTAAACTGCTTATTTTAGATAAGCCCTAGTCTTTTGCAGATGCTGAAATATTCTGGTTTGGAACATCTTTATTGCTTAGTTCTTGGCCTGGAGCCTTATTGTGCTAAAGAATTGACTTGAATATTCTCTTTATCAAATTCCTTGTTTGCAAAGTCTAATCTGGGAGTGAAATTAATGTTACTATTAAAGATCATTTATGTACAAGGTTGAGCAAGGCATTTAACATGTATTATCTCAACTAATCCTTACAGCAACCCAGTGGGGTGAGCATTAGTACTCACATGGGAAAGTAGGTTTAGAGGGTATAAGAATCAGACTGGGTCTAGGGCTCAGATCAGCTGACACCAAGGTCTCTATATTTTCTTTGGCATCACAGAAAAACAATGGGGGTAAGGAGAAGAGAAACCCTTTACAAGTTTAGGTAATCCAAAGTTAAACTTCAGGAAATCATTTATGAAACTATCTCCTTGAATCATAATTCCAGCTGCACATTAAACTGTAAGGAGACGTGAGCGCAGACAGCTGTTGGTTCGCCTCAGAGTAAATCTGTGAGATAGAAAGTCACTAAATCCTTGTGTTACAGATTGTACTAGCTACTGACTTTGACTTTTAGCTGTTAGATTGATCATTAGCAAATAACTTTTGAGCTATGTGCCCCCAGCTTTGAATAAACTTTAAAATTTCCCCACCCCCTGACTTATATAACCTCTATAAATGCTTAAAATATGTCCACCCTAAGGCTGATAATTTTGTATTCATTTTCTCCTTGATGTTTAAACACTACATTGAATCGACATTTCCTCAGAGAATTTTTTGTGCTTTCAACTAAAAAGTTTGTAGTGAGAGCTACATTCAGTTGAACTCTCTCTGTTCCTTTTCTTTCCCTGGTTTAGTGTGTTGAAAAATCCTTTCACATCAGCATTTATGCAGCATATAATTTTTTTACTCTCATCCAACAGACACATTTGGATTTACTATTTCACTTGAACAGTTGGTGTTTACTGGCAGCAACAAGTACAAAATTTATAGCAGCGAATGGAAGCTGAACTTGCATGCTGGCTTTGCACTGAAGAACTTTGTGTTTGCCATTTCCTAATTGTGAAAACAATATGTTCAAGATTTTGCAGTCATCAGCATTCTAATGTAATGATTTCCATCTGGTCAAAGAAAGAAATTCAGAACCTCTATCTTCTTGAATTTAATTCCACTCCAATGCAAAGGTAACTGGCTCAGCAGAATGTTTGAAGACAGGAGAAAGTCAGGCTAAATACATTCTGAAAAGTGTCTGTAACATCCACTTATCTAGAGCATATTTTTCCTGAAGAGCAATAAGGGTAGAAAGAGGGTTTGCCACGATCTTCTTAATGTAAGCAGCTCTGACTGGAGCAAGATGACAGGATTATTTTAGGGTGAGAGAGGATAAAGAAAGCAGGATGATTTGCAGGGTGTTCCAACTGAAGGTAATAAGGAGTCAGAGATCCATAGAGACAAAGCAATTGAAGAATAATACAGAGGCAACTGAGGTCAACAAAGTGGTAATAAGAAGTGGTTTAACACCCCACCTCGTCCCTTTGGCACTAAGAATTTGGCACTGGTTGCTGAAATGTGAAACTCACAATGGCCCTCACACTCTTCCAGTGACCTTCACCCATTCGTGTAAAGTCGAAATTGAAAGAAACGCAGTGTAGTATTTCAAATGCTTGGTTTGTATTTTTCCAGATTCATCAATTCAACAAATATTTATTAAACACTACATTGTATGTCAGAAATGGCATTGGGTACTGGAGATATGGGTCATAAGCATTTCTTGCTGTCTATTACAGGTAATTAAATTAGAAATCTAAATATGAATAGAATGGTCCTAATTTTGAGGTGCTTCAGCTAAAACAACCACCCCACAGTTGATTTTTCTATATATTAATATATTTTTTATATTTGCCATTTTCTTCCTGAAATAACTATGAAAAGGAAACAGAATTCTAGAAATTACCCTATTGTTGCCCTTACCTTATGAAATAAGTGAGCTCTTGTCAGGAAGAAGATCCTATCCATGAGCTCACAATTCCTGCACATGGTAGGCAGCAATGAAGAGACATTGACTGGCCAAAGAAAGGAAGCTGGGCTAGATTATTAGAGGCTGCACAATTATGGCTTCAAAATGATCTGTAAGGGCAGCTACATGAAACAGAAACTGTGAGGAAGTTGCCTCCCTCTGCATACACATCAATCTGCAGATGTGAACACAACCAGAGTCTGCCCAGCGCATGGCCTTTGATATTGGGCAGTGGGTCCTGCCAGTCCTGCCCTCCACCCACACACAGGCTGTGAGTTCCATCACAGAACTTCTGCTATATCCCCTGCTTCCATCATCCCCATTCTCTTTTGGAAATTCAAGCTACAAAATCATAAATTCCAGAATGAAAAGGGTCAGTTATTTTCAACACCAGCTACATAGTCCCAGTTCATTCCATTTTTTTTCAGATACTATTGTAGAAAGATACAAGTATCATATTTACTCTGAGCCATTGCGCATCCAGAGCCACCAAACACTAACTCCTTTCCTCATGCTACTATCTCTACCATGAATCCCACCAAGCCTAAAGTCCAGGGCTATTTCCTCTACACAAACTCATGACTGAGGCAACTTAATTCTTTCCTGACTTGTCTCTTTTCCCATTCTCTTGGAAAATTCTGTTTTTGGATCTGAACTCTCTCTCTTATCACCCATCTTTATTAGAGCAACCCCAATCCCCTGAACATGCTTTAAGAATGTTAAATCTGAAAGGGAAGGCCACTCTACTGATATGTATAAATAACAAGATATTAAAACGAGATTTTCCTATTGTCTCTGTTCTCTATATTCCATAACAGGTTATAAATTTTTAGAGAAATCTGAGATTACTTAGTATGCTATTAATGGTCCATTGTTTAATAGCCCATGCTTAATGGACTATTTCTGAAAATCTACATCAGAAACTGGTAACAATACTTGCATTTAGGTAGAGATTTGATGAGAGTGATAGGGAGGAGAAAGATTCAGTTTTACTCTATTCCTTTGGAATATTTTGAATTAATTCCATGTGTATATAGTATGCATTCAAGCAAATAAAATGTAATAATAATTTGATAAATTGAAGAAGAAAATACGTTTATTCTTAATAAACTGAACACAGTTCTAAGATAAAAAGGACTTTTTAGAATCTTTAGTGCTTCAGGATTAAATGAGGTGACTTAGTTGATGCAACTGGCACAGAACTTGGCACAGAGTATCTGTTCAGAAAGTGGTAGCGCCCTTTTTCTTGAGGTCATTATCATGACTATCAACTCTCAGTGAATTAGTTGTATGCAAGAATATAGGTAATGGGATGCTAGATATTGAAAGTTTATTAGATTTTACTGGGATGTTGGACACAGATGGCAAGTGGAAATGCCAGAAAGTTGATGAATCATCTGGTAAACTAGGAAAAGGTAAGTGGAGCCAGAAACAGGCCAGGGAGGGCAAGGAAACAAACAAGTCTGAAGAAAGGTAACTACACTCATTATACCATGTAACCTGCTTTGCAGTTGCTGATGTTTTCAGAATATTAAGTATATTTTGCAAATTGGAGTTATTCTGATCTTCATGGAATTAAATGCTCATGAAATACAAAAAAAACCTTGAAATCTCATTAGCTAGACTATGGAACTTTTTTTTCAAATTTATGATTTCTCTTCAGTTTATGGTGAGGAGCAGTGAGTCTATAAATCAGAACTCTTTATGAGAAGCTGTAATACCTAGCCCTAATGCCAAGACTGAAAATGATAGCATAGCTATTAAAAATGAAGACCCCAGAAATACTGCAATTCCTGCTAACATGAATGCCCAAAGCAGCCAGAGATTGTCTCCTTTTTTTTGTTTTAATGTAGTTGTAGTAATTCTGCTACTCTGTTAAAAAGCAAATTCCCAGAATGACACTTAGAAAGCAGGCAAAATTAAAACAAAACAAAACTGGGAAGAACTATTCCATGTAGAAATCACCACTATTGTTAAAGCATTGTTGGCATTGTCAAAATGGTTAAGGAACAATTTAGAATCTTGCTTCTCAAAATTTGATTACCAAATAGCATCATCAGCATCAGATGGATGTTTGTTCCCAATACAGAACTTCAGGCCCTCCTACAAGACCTACTGAATAAAAATCTCTGGTTTCACACCATCCCTAGCTGATTTCTATGAACATCAAAATTTGAGAAGTACTGATTTAAATGTATCAATGTACTTCAGGTAAAAGATACTCTCAGAAATGGTTAACTCTAGATTGTTCCTTTAGAATAAATAATTAGTAAATAAATTCAACCAAAAACATAACATGGAGGTGCTTTTTCCACAGAAAGGCTTTGGGACAGTATGATTATTTAGGGACCATAAGAACTGAATGAAAGAAATACATAGGAAAGGAATAAACCCAAAGATGGAGGCTCTGCATCCTGGCAACTGATTGAATGTAGAATCCAGTGAAGACTTCAGGCTCTGCATTCTGGTGACAAAGAGAATAAGGAGGCTATTAGCTGAAGAAGGGAATCTACTAACTAGCAAGATGCCAGTGAAATGAAGCCCCCATTTAAAGGCTATTAAAAACCTCAGATGTCCTTATGGGATTGTCTGTTCTTTGCATTGTGATTCTGTTTGACACCAAAGGTTTCTTTTACCGCTTTTCCCTCCATGGACCCTTGATTTAAAAAAACTTAATCTTTTACTCTCCATTTCTTAAGTCAGAACATGCTTCCCATTTTTATTCATAAAGTGCTATGACCAGTGTGAGATAGTGTATGTTACCACAAGGGTTGCTATAATTCCAGAGAACAGCAAAAAGCCTTAATAACTTAATTGAATATGAAGTATCCCTTAAATGACTTTGATTAGAAAATAGCTCAAGGACTTATCCTAGTGTGAATATGAAGAAGGAACCTCTGCTAAACTGAATGAAAATTTCTGGGGGTGTAAAGGGAGAAAAAAAACTAAGAGCAACAATGGGGACAAAATTAAGAAAGTTTACTGTTCCTGCCATGAGGGCTTCCCATTTAAGAACTGAGTTTAAGGAACAGGAATAAACATATATACCTGGGAATGCCCAGACCATACCACTCAGAAATAAACTGTAGAAACACTAGATATCAGCACCTAGCTGGTGACTCTTTATTTTGATTCTTGGTAATATCAAATACATTTTTTAAATTTGCTTTTAAATATATCAAAAACAATTATATTACAGGAAAAAAATTTGAAACATTGCTTCCAACGTGAAAGACACTGTCATTTTAGTTGCAGAGAACCAGATTATAATCCATTGCCATGAATAATTACTTTTGGAAAGTCCCTGTATAATAAACCAGACTATAAGGACACTAGCCAGCTTTATGTTACATTTTTGGTAATTTAAATGATTTGTTACAACAGATGACATTTCTGATAGCAGAGATTTACTTATGTGGAACCAAAGTCTTAACCTCTTGAGTCATTTTCAGTTGGCAGAGGTGAAAAATCTTCTCCAACATTTAGCCACAGAGTTTTTAATGAGGTTTTCAATTACTAAAACTTAAGGAACTCCTTCTTATTGGGGTAACTTTTATAGGTATGTAAACTAGATAAAAGAGAGTTCTGAGTTGGCAAGTTTGGAGAATAATGTAGCAGCTTTCATATATATAGATGATTATTTAGGTCCAAGCTTGAACAGAGAATAACTCTTAAAATCTGTGTTATGTGAGCAGATCTAGGTGCAACCATGACAGATTTGAGTCATGCTTATGAATTTCCATGTGTTACAATGACTGGGTGAATCTTCTACTGTTGTTCATTGTTAATAGGAATTAATATATAGCTTAGTTAGATAGAACTGTTTCACATTAGACATACAACTTTAAAGCAGACAGTTTTATAAGGAGAATGGAATGAATTAAATATAGTCACTTGAATTAAAATATCTTTTATATTCTCTGTGTTCCCTCAGAGTTGATGACAAACCTAGAGAAGCATGCTAGAACAAGCAGACCAGAAAATTAAATTCTTCTTGTTCTCACTTTGTGCAGTAGGCACCATTCAAAGTGTTAGCCTTAAATATATTTCTGTTTTCTTTTTTTTTTTCTTTTTTTTCCTTCTTTATAAGTCAGCCAAATTTGGTAAGATCGTTAAAAATGGGACTTTTACAAACCTAATGACTAAGTCAGGGAAAAATTGGGCTGGAAAGATCTTTTGCATGACTCAGGTCTCCTGCAGCCTGAGGTCTAAGGATTTGTGGGAATAAAATGCCAGGACTTGTGATGGTATGTGTGAGAATACCACTAAAATGCAGCAGGAAAGCTTTTGTAAAGATACACGTTGTTATTTTTATGAGTATGGCATACACTATATCAGATTATTAGAAAGTTTTGCTGTCTTATAATAAATTATTAACTAATTTTACTTAACAAATTTATAAAATAATTTATATTTTCATATCCACCCTAAATGCATCCTCTAAACATATCAAACTACTCTCTCATTCATTCTTAATAGACAGGGATAACAGCTGGTCACAGCCCTCTCTATATAGTGAAATCTACTTAGACACAGGAATTTTTTAAGGTGAAGAATAGTAACTGTCTAAAAATGAAAACAACTAGAAAAAATAGGCAAACAATTGCATAAACCAGGATAGAGAAGCCCTTTCTAAGTAATGGAATGCCAAAGGCAGGAACCCTAAATTTTATAGATCTCAGTTTTACTTGTATTCATTTGCAATATAATTTTAAGACCGTATAATATTCCATTGTATCAATGAGTGTATCAAATTTTCTTAAGTAATTTTCTATTGGGTGTTAGTATGTTTCTAATTTTCAGTATAATGAAGTTTCTGTTAACCTATAATTAACATCAGTTTTAAATATTATAATGCACATCTGTTTTTATAGATTAAATTTCTGCAAGTGGAAATATTAGGTCAAGGAATTTATATGTTTCTGATGAATTCTTATTAAATTCATATTAAACAAATGAAACCTGGTTAAAAAAACACCATATTTAATAATTA
Organism: Cynopterus sphinx; assembly: GCA_030015415.1. NCBI lineage: Eukaryota > Metazoa > Chordata > Mammalia > Chiroptera > Pteropodidae > Cynopterus > Cynopterus sphinx. The sequence continues at coordinate 83,285,754 of CM057381.1, read as the reverse complement.
GACTTCAATAACACTTCTCAACATACATTCATATCCTCATTTTAAAAATGCCATTGACAACAAATACTCTCAACCTCTGTATCTGCTAGCTATCATGTATAACATACTGTCCTTCAGTAGCTTTAAACAATAGTGATTAGGTAGATACATGATAGATAGATAGATAGATAGATAGATAGATAGATAGATAGATAGATGATAGATTAGATAGATGATAGATAGATACAGAGATAGTTGGCTTGGACTGTCTTAACAAAATGCTATAGACTCAGTGGTTCAACAACAGAAATTTAATTTCTTAGGATACCAACACAGGTTGTAGTTAGGGTCATCTTCTTAGCTTGCAGACAACAATCTGCTTGCTATGTTCTCACATGAAAGAGAGATACAGAGCAAACTCTCGTGTTTCCTCTTATAAAGCACTAATGCCATCATGGAGGCATCACAATCTTGACCTCATCTAAACCTAATTACTACCCAAAGGCCCCATATCCAAATACCCTCACATTGGGGGTTAGGACTTCAACATATAAATTTGGAGAAGGCACAATTATACACACACACACACACACACACACACACACACACACACACATATGTGTGTATTTATACACATATATATGTATGTATGTATATATACATATATACACGCATATATATATATACACATACACACACATACATACAGACACACACATACAGAGATACATACACATACAAGTACATGTTTAAAAGGCTACAAAATCAAGTAACAAAATGTCGAATAGCTATTTTCTGGGTGGTAGAATTATAGGAAATTTTAGAACTTATTTCTTTGTGTTTCTCTGTGTCTTCCAAGTCTTATTCACTGAGCATGTACTATACTTCTGTTTACAAAATATGCAATTTTCAAAAGAAATTGTTTAAATTATGAATTGCAGATGGTCAATTGACACGCTTAATAATGAAAATTGGGGTGGCATGTAGCCCATCACTTATTGAAGACATAACTTTCAAGCTTACATTCTTTAAAACAAACCAATATAAAACTAACAAAATTTGACTGTACATGATAATTGTCACCATTGTCCTCAATCTATTCTTTCTCAAAATAATTCCAAAGCATTAATCTTTTTATCTTATTTATTAATTTATATTCTATAATTATTTTTGCTCTTTTCTGAATGCATGCCATATTTCTTTACCCCTAAGTCTCCAAGGTGAATTCAGAATGGGATCCTTCCAATAATCTCAATTATCAAGAATAAACCAATTAAGGGGCAGTGGAAGCACATAATATAACAACTCCTCTTTCTGTTCTCCCACTGGTGAGCTCTGGTTAAAAAAAAGAAAGCAACTACAACAAAAACTTAAAGGACTAACCTAATAGAGCACATTGGAGGGAAAGTTGATATAGTGTTAGGGAAGAGAGAGGGAGAGAAAATATCGAATGCCTTGGAAATAATATTGGATGGTCTATCAATCAGGGTGTGTTAAGTTTTGCTGCAGTAACAAATAACTCCCAAATTCTAAGTAGCTTACTTCTCACTCACTCATGCCATATGTCATCATATAGAGGCAGATTCTGTTTATCATAATCACTTAGGAACCCAAACTGTAGAAATAACCACTATCTCAAACTCTGCTGGTTGCCATACCAGAAAGTAGAAACTTTTGAGATTTCATATCAGAAATTAAATGCTTTAATATAAAGTGACAAACATCATTTCTACTTGTAACATATTGACTAGAACTATTATATGATCCTACTTTTCCTCCTTAACAACAAGGGAGCAGAGGGTCATCTTACCACAAACCTAACAAAGGAGAAGACCTGGAAACATTTATCAAACAGCACTAATATCTAAAACAGGGATGGATTGAACTGACCTGATTTATATAAGCCTGAGTCTGTTTAACACAATTCTTAACTTCCCCACTTGCAGCGCATTTGAGCATCTGCCTGATGCCAGCAGTGGACTGCCTTGTCTCCAATGCCTAAGAGTATGAAGTGGATGTGAAGGGAAAAACACTGAAGGAATCTCAGTCCTAGCCTTGGTTTTCCTGCCCCATGGCCTTGGACAAGTCACACACCACCTCAACAGGCTGGGATTCTTCATTTACAAAATGAGGGAAATCTTTACATCTATTCCTGCTGTGACCTGCTTTGACTCAGGGATGTACACCTTTGTAGTAGTTTGCCCAATTTTGAGGATGGTGAGAGGCTGTGTATTATTCCCAAACCAAGGTTTGTTTTTTATTTTTAATCTCTTTTAGCCAAGATGGACATGGAGGCAAGGATCTCCTTCCTGGAGGCTGGACCTCAGCCTCATAAGACACAGCACCTACTCCACCTGGAAGGCTTTTAGTACAAAGGAATTCGTACTAATTCATAAGATACAGCCCATAGCATATTTAATGTTTTTGTAAACTAAAACAAAACAAAACAAAACAAAAACAAAGAGAAGGAAATGAGTCCAATAGTGGTCACTGAAGGAGGGGAAAGTGAAAGGAGAAGGAGGGTCTTATTCTTAGTCTACCCAGAGCTACTGGTTCAGCTACTGGAACTGATCTGATTAGACTGAGTTGAATAGAGTTTCATTAACTTTTCATATCTACTGTTATATTTTTTCTGTACTACTTCAACCAATATATTTCTTTTTATTTCATTATATCAAACAATTATTTTACCAGTTTGGAGTGTAGTCAGTAATTATTAACAAGTAATCTTAATCATTAAGGTCTGCTGTCTAGATATGCTAATGTTTCGTTGTTTGGGTTAGAAATGCATTCCTTTCTCATTTATCATATATTTTCTAAGCATTTTTCAGGAGCTACTATGTGTTAAGCATTATGTTAGGCCTTGGTGATATAAAGATTAGTACAGTGTGATTTCTGACTTTAAGGGACCCACTGTATTATATAAGAAACCTCCAAAAGAATAGTCTACAAACAGCTTGACAGCTAATACTCCCCTCACTCCTGTCCTGTGGCCTAGAATTAGGTAATGTGGCCCTGCTGACCTCCTGGGTGCTATTAAACTTGTGAGGTCCCCAGACCAGCACACTCTCTCCATTGCTCAGCACTCTTATTTGCCTCCTTTTACCATTACCCTGGGCAACATTTCCATCCCTTTTCCTACTCTTCTAACATCCCAGCCTACCTCTTCCTTTGCAGATAATTCACCTATCCAATGGCTTTTCCTGAATCTGTCTGGCAATAGGCCAGCAGCAGTCTCAGTACATTCCCTCTCCCTCTTCCTATATAGCAAAGGGTTCCATTTAACTAGAAAGACATGTTTTTCAACTTAAATTTTTCTTGAAAATACACAAGGGTTTAAATTAAGAGTAAAAATTGTATTTTCAAATCAGACGTCTTTCCCAAAGTCCAAAATGTTTTGTTTTTTTTTTTAAATAGGTCGAGATGGTTTTTTAAAGCATTAGGTTTTCCCATCTGTGGTTAGAATTGTGGATCACATGTGAGGACCTTTCATGGGTTGATGTCATTGTTCCAAGAGTCTACTGGCTATGCCTTTTCTTTCTCCAGGCAAGAGAACTGTGCCATGAGAGTAGGCTGAGTATCTGTGAGTCTAGGCAGCAGGTCTAATGAGGTCTTGGATGTAGTCCCTATCTCCCTGAGTCTCTGAATGAGAATGGCAACTGCTTAGTCCATAACTGAGCCTTAAGACTTCATGCCTTGAGGCACATTAACATTCTTGGGTAATACATGGACGTTTCAATTAATCTTTTTCTTATCAGTAAGGGGGAAGAAATGTGAAAGGTGGAATTATTTATATCCTTAATTTATAGGCAATTCAAAAACTGAACTACATTTTGCAAGCAATGTTTTCACCACCATACATTCTGTGCTTCTGCTGTGGATGCCCAACAATGTGAGAAAAATTCCCAGCAGGCAATGGAATGGAGATCTTCCTCCTCTGAGTTGTAGTCAATAGCTCTGTCCTCTGAGACCAAGGGATTGTGATTATTGCTGTACTGAAGATGATAACCCTGTGAGTTCTGTGATTTTTTTTTTTTTGGCCCACAATATGTTAATATGTGATAAACATTATCTTAAGGAGAACAAGAAGTGTTGTATGTGTATGTATACATACATGTGTGTATTCATACATGTATATGTGTGTATGTGTGAGCACCAGGGTTTGTGAATATATAAAGATGGAGAGATTAAGACATAATTTTGTGATATTCACAAACATGAGGTCTAGGTATTTTTTCCTTCTCTTTTTTTTTAAATGAGTATATATGTATGTGTATGAGAGCTAAAGAATGAACAAAATCTTCATCTAAATGCTAAGTCAATTTGAAGGTAATTCAAATGAGCCCTGACTTTACAGCTGCATGGAGTCACAGTATTTTCTTTTCCACTGAGTTGTTCATCTGGGAGATTTGGTCATTATATTCAGTTATTCTTGGGTGCCACACTGGCAAAGAGCTGCTTAGCTGTTCTTGCTGGACTCTACAAGGTCTGGGTGCCCTGTATCCCCAGGGTTCCTGTGTCAGTTGATCTCAATTCCCTGGGCCAGTCCTCTTTTATTTAGCTAAAGAGATATGAAGTTATACCCACAGCTTTTCTCTCCTTCCAGCACTACCACATCCCTAACCCTATCTACATGCAGAGCCACATTCTACCCTGGGCTCCAATTAGTGAACTCTCAGTATTGAAGCCATCCAAGACACTGGCTGGATGACTTCCCCATGCTCCATTGTCTCCTGGAACCAGGGATCTTCCCCCTGTTTTCAGCCTCCTGGACCCCAGCTCACTGCAATATGCTTTCCATCAAGCTCCTTAAACTTTAATGTGCATGTTAAGCACCTAGGAATCTTGTTAAAATGAAAATTCTCCTTTCGTATGTCTTTTGTGGGGCCTGAGAGTCTGCATTTTTAACAAACTCACTGGTGAGACAGATGCAGTCTGGCCTGGGCCACACCTTCCAAGCAAGCCTTGGCAGTATACCTTAGGCTGCGGCTGTTGGTGTCTAGTAAGACTGTCACATCAGCCTCTATGAAGCTCTAGCTACCTACACACCTCTCATGAGGTGTCCTTGGGTTGGAAAGGAATCACATTAGGCTAGGTTTGAGGAGAGAAAAATAAGAAAATGCAGTTTCTTCCAACAGAGATAAGAAACCAGTTATTTTAAAGAGAAATAAGAAATGTTATAGATTAAATTGCAGTCCCCTAGGTATATTCTATGAAATATTTGTCCTGTGAGATGTTAACAGTTGTGTGCAAAAGAGGTCTATGCTCAAGTGAATTCTAGAATCCAGAATCTAAACACCAGGTTAAACAAAGTTTAATAGGTTTCTTTACCACAGAATTTTTCAGAGAATTTTTATAGGTTAATGTGCATTGTATGTCTCCAGAAAGGACATAAAACATACAACATTTTCCAAAAGTATTTTTCAAAGAAATGGCCCTTCTCTTTTATTCCAGGGAGGCTAATAATACTAAAGCTCCATATATTGCTCTTTGGGAAAGGTTGCATAAACACACATCCAGACTCAACTTTATCTGCTCTCTCATTTTCATTGCTTCCTTCTGCTGCCCGGAGATTACAGAGCAGTGAGGGAAAGCTGAGTTTGCTACTCCAAAATATGCCATTTGAGATACTGAATATTTTAAGCTGATTATTTTTAAGAAGCAAAAGACTAAGGGAAAAACTTTGACCTTACCCCTAACTATCTAAAAGAATTTAAACAGAAGATGTGCTCCAGAAAGGGAGCTATCATCATAGATAATTGTAGTTCAATATGAATGAGTGTGTGATAAACAGGGAGGAACCTAGCAATGCCCATTTGATCTAAATCCTTTCTGTGTCCCAGTGTTAAAAAAGGCCCAGCAAACATTTGTTTACCAAACATTTGCTTTTTCATCTCCATGTGAACTGCCTTCCTCCCCTTTGAAGTCACAAACCACACTTCCCACCCCTCCCTCTCTCCTTAGCTCCAGATGGCATGCATATAAGCTTCAACTGCCCAATCTGTCTACAAGTCTCATATTTTTATGAAACCCCCATATGTACATATGTAATAAATTTTTTCATTCATTTTCTCCTGTTAATCTGTCTCATATTAATTTGATTATTAGATCAGCCAGAAGAGCTTAGAATGAATGTAAAAGTCTTTTTTTTTTTACCTCCCCTGCAAAGGAAAAGTGTTTTTTTTCTCAAATTCATTTGCTGATAATTTAGTCATTTTTAGAATGTTCAAGGGTTCATAAACATCTGGCCATTGTTATTTAGTTTAGTTTTTTTTTTTTAAACAAATGTCACACATTTTTTTCAAGTGCTAAGGTCGGAAAGTAAAAAATCATGACATCTGTTCATCTACACTTTCTATCAAAACATAAAGGTATCTCTTCCCCACTATTCCCCTTCCTTCAGTAGAATGGCTGAGAGTGGGAGCAGAAGAAAGAAAAGGATAAAAGTATTTAAAATGTTGAAAAGACCACCTTTCTCTCATTGCACATCACCTGTAATTAGACAAGCCTGGGAGCCTTGATTTGGTTAAGCATGTGAGTAAGCTTCAGAATTTCTCTTTGAGATTCAAGAGTTTGTCTGGACAGATAGGAAAATATAGGATAGGGAGGCCTGGAGAGCAATGCTTCCTCCATATTTTGCTGAGGGATCTGCATCCTGATGAGCAAAAGTCAAGATATTATCTAAGGAATGAGGCATGCAACTAGAATTTCTGCTGTTTTGTAGCAAGCAGGCAGGCACAGGTATTTCTTATGGTCATAGTCACAAACCAGTGTACAGTAGGGACATCCAAGTCACTCAATGGCTGCATTCTCAATCCAAATTCTGTTGGTAACCTCTGGGGAAAATTAGGTAAAAGAGATGGAGCAAATGATGTGTTACGTGTTTGTGCACTCAACTGGTAGGTAGTTGGAATGGGAGATGGGTGAATTTATGAATTGAATAAAACAATAAATATTGTATTTAAAAACAGTAAAGTATAAAATCATTCCTCCACTGTGATAGCATATTTCTCCTCAAGGAATATGTTGGACATATCAGAGCTGGCAGAGTACGGCCTATATTGTTGAGATTGCTATGACAATTGCAAAAGGTAAGCTTTCCTCTAAAAACCTGACTGGCCCAAGAACAAGCCCGGGCAAACCCACAATTCAGTGACTTATACACACTTTCTTATTCTAAAATATTTTAGTGATAATTGCTAAGAATCACAAACAGAAGGGAAGCTATTTGATCTTGTCTTTATTTCCTACTTGGCACTTTTCCTCACATGATGACCTTTTCCTAATTATCTACATACCTGACACAAGATACTTCCAATTACAAAGGCAATGTTCACTTTCCAAAAAGTGAAATTAGAAAATTTTTTGCCAACTTGAACATATAAATGTTTAAGCATCTAAATGAAGTAGTTAAAGATCCACTTATAATATTCAATTTATTAATTTACATATATTTATATCAATTACATAAAACTAAAAAGAAAATGAAATAGACTCAATGATTTGGAAGTACTGCTTTTTTCTACTCTTACAATTCGAAAAGCAATCTGATTCAAATGCATCATGTGCATCTTGGCTGTCATTGACTTTGTCATCACTAGATTTTTTAACTATTTTCCAAAATACACTATCTTTTCTGCCATTCAGGTTTTGACAATACAGTCATTTTTAAATCAAGATGTAATGCTATCATAGGAAATTTTAACTCAGACCACAAGTATCCATTTCTGCAAATCAGGACAGATTTTCTTTTTGTAATTCCCCATATGTAGTTTAGTGATCTCTGTGGTATGATGACTTACTCTATTGCCTTTTAAAATAGCTCATTTACAATGACATAAGAGAATTGAAAGGATGAGGTTAACCACCCAAAAGAAATATAATTACACTCTGTTAAACTTCTTTGACTCCTCTTTATTAATTTAAACTTTATTCTATTAGATGACCTAACAAAATAGTTTTAGTAATGACAATAACAATAGTTAACACTTCTTAGCTCTATCATGTGCCAGGCACTGTTTAAATGCATGTTATGCATAGTAGCTTATGTAAGCATCTCAGAGAGTAGCAGATGAGGTTCCCTGAGCAGATACAGCTGTGGACCAGGCGAAAGCATCACTCACTCTGTGAAGTGCTGAAGGTATTGAATGGTTTCTGCTTGTGTGTGCATTACTGCTGCTTAATCGCCTGGTTACCAAACACACACACACACACACACACACACACACACACACACACACACACACACACACAGAACATGGCAGTTTTCTCTTTTCCCCAGAGGGAAGTACTAAGACAAGATCTTAACAGTAAGTCATTGTTTTAGATTAGTGGTTCTCAGCCCTGTCTGCACATTGGAATCATCTGACAAGCTTTTTAAAAAAACATTGATGATGCCCAGGCCTCACCCCAGAATAAATAAAGCAGAATTCCTGCTGCAGAGTCAAAGCATCAAAAGTTTTTAGGGCTCCACAGGTGATTCTAATTTATAGCCAGATTACAAACCAAAGTTTTAGATTATTAGACATAAACAAAAATCCTCATATCTCCACCTAGATAAACCAAAAATGCCTTGATATCTACCTAGGCAGTTGGAAAGTACTCACTATACTCTTTCAGTATTCTGCATATTTTGAAAAGTTCTGATTTATAAGAATGTCTTGTTGGCACATTGCTTTTCCTTTCTATGCTTCCATCCTTCTTTGCCCCATCCATCCTTGCCCCACCTCACCTGTAACCTTAGAATATAACCAAGTTCTCTTGGACTAATAGTGCCACCCAGAGACAGGTTCAAGGAATTTTTCTCCCCACCAGCTCCTTCCCACTCACTAGGAGAGGTATCCCTAATTCTTCAACTCTGTCCCTGCCTGCCTATACTCACACACATATTTCTTATCTCATATCTCCTGGTCTTCAGTTGATAACACTAGAGACATCCTTCTTCTGATGTAACAACTTTCCTTCTACATTTTTCTTCAAATTAAGCCCATGTAACAAAATAATAATAAAAATAACTTCCTTTTAGACAATATTATATGTCATAGGTTGTGCTGGGCACTCTACATAGCCAACATTTCCACCTCACAATGAACCTAGGAAAGGCTCATCTTGCAGATAAGGATGTAAAAGCTTGAAGAGAAAAAGTAACATGCCTACAATCACCCATGTAGCAAGTAGTGGATCTGGGATTCAAATTCTGATGTATCTGACTGAAAGTTCTAGCTCTATCATATATTCTGGCTTCACTGACATGCAACTTGTCAGTTACATAGAGCCATGCGCTCAAAGGGCCTCATGCTTGCTTTAGTGCTCTCTGTCACTGTCTTGAAATTCTTAATGATTTTTTTAACAGGGGCCTCATATTTTCATTTTGCACTGGCCCTAGAAGTTAAGTGGCCAGTCCTGATGCTCCCCACCTCCATTTCTGTCAAAAATAAAGGCCAGTCCCTCCATTTCCTTTGGTAACCAACACATACTCAAATCATAATCATTTAGGGGGAAAAAAAGAGCATTCTTATTTAAAACAAATCTTTGTCTTGAATATAGATCAAAATTACACGACCTAAAGAACAGAGGGTAAAAATGATTTTAAAAGAAGAGGGGGAAAAAAATAACAACAACAAACAACAGCAACAATGTCTTAGAAAACTGTGGTCCAAATCAGTATACATGGCATTGGAATTCCAAAAGGAGAGAGGAGAAGGGGGTATAAAAATTATTTGAAGATACAATATGCAAAAAATATCTAAAGCTCGGTGAAAGATACACATTTAAAATTAAAGTTAATTAAAATAAACTCCAAGCAGGATAAATATAAAGAATACAATACCCCTGTCTTCAAAGAGATAAAAATTACATCTAAAGACTCAGGTCAACTGAAAGTAAGTGAATAAGAAAATATACCATGCCAACAGCAAACCCAAGAAAGCTGGATTAGTTATATTAATATCAGATGAAATAGACTTTAAGACAGAGAGTTTCCAAAGTAAAGAGAGATATTTCATAATGATAAAGTAGTCAAGTATCTAAGTTATCATTAAGATTTTTAGTCATAGATGTGCATGCATCAAAAAACAGAGCTTCCAAATACATGGAACAAATATTGACAGAATTAAAAGGAAAAATAGACAATCCCACAATCATAGTCATAAAAATAGACATTTCTCAGACGTTGATAGACCAATTAAACAAAATAGTTAGCAGACATAAAAGATATGTAACATTATCAGCTACTTTGACCTAATTGATATTTGTAGAATACTTCATTTAAAATAGAATAAGATAGAAATTTCTTTAAAGAGTACATGTTTACCAAGACTGAACATTTTCTTGGTCATAAAGCAAGTCTTAATCAATTAAACAGTATAAAATTAGGCAGAGTATATTCTTTTATTATTGTGGAATTAAATTAGAAGTCAATATTGATAAGATATTTAGAAAAGCTCCAAATAATTAAAAATTAAATAAGACATTTCTAAATAATTTATGAAACAGAAAAAAAAATATGATAAAATTAGAAAATAAATCAAATTGAATAAAGATAAAAATATTGAGGTTTGTGAAATACATCTTAAGTTGTTAGTTCTTAGAGGAAATATTATAGTTTTAAATATTTCTATAGCCAAAGGTGAATGGGCTAAAATGGGTGACCTAAGGTTCTACTTCAAGAAGACAAAAGAAAGCTGAATAAACCCAAAATAAGTATAAGATAGGAAATAATATAGATAAGAGCAGAAATTAGTACAATGAAAAGAAGACAATAAAAAAATTTAACAAAGCCAAAAATTGGAAAAGACCCCCAAAATTGATAAATATCTAGTTAGACTTAAAATCAGAAAGAAGAGAGAGTATACAGAAATAGAGAATAAAAATGATCAATATCAGTAATGAGAGAGGGATTATCACTACAGATCCAAGAGATATTAAATGGATAACACATAATTAAATGGATAATGCCAAAATTTTCACAATTTAGATGAGGCGGGCACATTTCTTTGAATATTACAGTTTGCCAAACCAGACAAAAGATGAAATTGAATTCTGAATAGCCCAATATTATTTTAAATTTGAAGTTGTTGTTAAAAACATTTTCACAAAGAAAACTGCAGGGCCAGATGGTTTTACTGGAAAATTCTATTGAACATTTAAGGGGGGGGACTAAAACTTACACAAAAATCTCTCAGAAAATAGAGGGACAGAACACTTCCCAACTCATTTTATGAGAACAGGAAAACCTTAATACAAAAATCTGTCAAAGACATTCAAAAACAACAACTGCCAGACCATTATTCCTCATGCATATAAAGCAAAGATATCTAACAAATTATTCACAAATTAAAATCATCAAAATATAAAAAAATGAATATAATTGTGACAAAATGGGCTTATCCTAGGAGTTCAAAGTTGTTTTAACCTTCAAGTTTTAATTAATGTAATTCACTATATTAACAGAATAAAGAAGAAAACACGTATGATTAATTTAATATATGCAGAAAAACATTTCACAGTACCTGATACTCGTTCATGATAAAAAATTCTTATCAAACTAAGAACAAATGAGAACTTCTTCCATCTGATAAAGATTATTTCTAAATAAATAAATAAATAGATAGATAGATTCTATAGCTACCATCATTCTTAACAGAAAAATAGCAATCCTCCCCCTTTCTAATATCAATAAGAAGGAAAGAATGCTCACTCTCACAACCTCTATTTGACATTGTACTAGAGGTCCTCTTAGTAAAATAAGACTAGAAAAATAAATATATATATATAGCATTAAAGTTGGAAAGGCAGCAGTAAAACTGCTCTATTTGCAAATGACATGGTAGTTAATATAGATAGTCCTAAGGAAGCTAAAAATGACTATTGAAACTAATAAATTAACAAGCTTTGAGAATAAAAAGATAATGTTCAAATATCAATTGCATTTTTAAAAACTATCACCAAACCTCTGAAAAAAAAAAAAAACCTTCCATTTGCAATAGCATCAAAACATTGGGAGAAATCAATTTGATAAAGGAGTTAAAAGGCCATATATTAAAACTATAAAAGAAATTAAATAAAGACTAAATAAAATGAAATATACCATGTTCAAGCATTGGGGAACTCAATAGTTAAACTCAATACTAAATTGTTAATTCTCCCCAAATTGATCTATAGATTCAATGCAACCTCACTCATAATTGCAACAAGATTTGTTGTAGAAAATAATAAACTTATTCTAAAATTTATGTAGAAACAAGGTATCTGGAATGTCCAAAGCAATCTCTAAAAAGAAGAGAAAAATACTACATAACTTCAAAATTTTCAAAAGCTATTATGAGACTGGCCTAGGACAGACAAATATATTAATGAAACAAAAAAGAACTTATATGGCCACTTATTTTTCAGTAAATATGCCAAAGCAATCAGTGGGAAAATGGAAGTCTTTCATAAATGGTGTTGGAAAACTGAATATCTATATAGGTAGAGGAGGGAGGAAAGAAGCCGCACATCTACCTCACATTATGTATGAAAATTAATTTGAGATAATCATAGACTTAAAAAAGCTAAAAACACAAAGCTTTTTTTTAAAATTAACATAGGAGAATATCTTCATGACATGAGGATAGGCAGATTTCTTAGATAAGAAAAAGTAATAGATAGCCATTAAAAAAACTGATCAGCTGGACCATCAAAACTAAAAGTTATGTCCCATTGAAGACACCATTTAAAAATGAATAGGCCAGCCACAGATAGAAGAAAATATTTTCAAAGGTATATTTGTAGTGACATTAGCTGCATGGTCGCATGAGAGGCTCTCCAGTTCTCTCCCCTTGAAGTTACAATGAGTCAGACAGCTATAATTCAACAAAGGAGTCCCATTCAACACACAAGCATGTATGAGAAATCTTCACATTGAAACACCTGAAGGTGGACATCTTGGAGATATCAAAGGAGATATGACAGGGGGAAGGACAGGGATGAGAACCACAAACACAATCTGTGCTCACTTCAGTCCCAGCAGATGTGATAGTAGTAAAGGGTCAGGGGACAATACCTCTGGGCTAACTGGAGGGGCAGTGGCAACAATCTGGCCTGGGTGGCTGGTATACATTGAAGCTGAGCTCAGGGTCAGGAACAGAGAAGTAGTACAAAGGGTAGCAACATCCCACAAACCACCATCACCAGACAAAAGAAGCCCCAGATGCAGAAACCCACCCACTACCCTACCCCCATCCTCCTGTGGCCCACCTGGCAGTAAAATCCTCACTTCACAGAGCACAAAAGGGAAGAAACAACTTTTCAGCCTAAGTGGTTTGTACTCACTGTGGCTGAACCCATTAGAAAGAACAGAACTTCAGACACAAGAACGTACTTTCACCCACCCACCCCTCCCACCCATCAAGGCTGAGCCTGGTAGAGGCAACTGAGACACCTCAGACAAAACAATGAAGTTGACAGCTTCTGGCTGCAAGAAGGCAGTGCTGGAAACACACAGGCCAAGAGACCCATAGCCCAGCATGGGGATTGTGCCCCAAGACCATGGACAATAAATTGTTAATAGGATGCCCACCTCCTTGGAGAATATGGAGTGTTTCCCTTGGTGGAGGGGACACCATCCTATGGAGATCCAAGAAGCTCCAGTTGTGCAGGTAAGAGAAAACAAAAAAGTGCGCTTCAGCACCACCAGTGGAAAATCTACTAAACAGTTAAGAGTCAAATACTTAAGGAAAAAAGTCATTCCCACAAATGCTCAGGCAGAGAAAATAATCCATCTATCACAACAAATAACCAAGGTAACAGGGAGTTCAGGGGAAAAAAAATTAATCTCCAGAAAATAAACTTAAAGACATGGAATACTGTGATTTAAATGACAGAGAAGTTGAGTTTGCAGTTCTGAGAAAATTCAATGAGAGACAAGAAAACGCAGAAAAGCAGATCAACAAGCTCAGAAATAAAATCAGTGAACAAGAGCAGAACTTTATCAAAGAGATTGAATGTATAAAAAATTCTGGAGCTAAAGAACTTAATAATTGAGATGAAGAATGAACTAGAATGTTTAGGAAAGAGAGAAGACCAAATGGATGAAAGAATTAGAGATATTGGAGATAGAAATCTACAAATGACTCAGGTGGAAAATGAGCAAGAATTGAGAGAAAGAAAGAAAGAAAGAAAGAAAGAAAGAAAGAAAGAAAGAAAGAAAGAAGAAAAGAAAGTTTATGAGAACGTATGACTCCATTAGAAAGAGTAATATAAGAATAATGAGTGAATCAGAAAGAGAAGAGTAGGAAAAAGAAGAAGAGAGCTTGAAACTAAAAATCAACTACAAGAACAAAACTGGAAAATACACAAACACACAGAGACTAAATAACATGCTACTAAACAGTGAATGGGTTAACAATGAGATCAAAGAAGCAATCAAATATACCTAGAGACAAATGAAAATGAATATGAAACAATTCAAAAATCTGTGGGACACAGCAAAAGCAGTCCTAAGAGGCAAATTCATACCAATACAGACCTACCTCAAGAAACAAAAAAAGATCAAATAAGAACTAAAAGAAGAACAGCAGATAAAGCCCAAAGTGAGTAGAAGGAAAGAAATAATAAAAATCAGAGTAGAAATAAGTGAAATAGAGTCTAGAAAAACAATACAAAAGATTAATTAAACCAAGAACTGGTTCTTTAAAAGGATAAACAAAATTTGGCAAATCCTTAACAAGATTCACTGAGGAAAAAGAGAGAAGACTCAAATAAATAAAATAAAATAAGAAATGAAATAGGAGAAATAACTAAGGACTCCACAGAAATACAAAGGAGCATAAGAAAATACTATGAGCAGTTATATGTCAACAAATTGGACAATCTGGAAGAAATTCCTAGAAACATACAATCTCTCAAGACTGAGTAAGAAGAAATAGAAAATCTGAATAGGCCAATTACCACCAATCACATAGAATTGGTAATCAAAAACCTCCCTTAAAATGAAATTCCTGTACCAGATGGCTTCACAAGTGAATTTTACCAAAGAAGAATTAACACCTATTCTTTTCAAATTATTCCAAAAATTTTGAGAAGAAAGAAGGCTTCTTAACTCCTTTATGAGTCCACCATTACCTTGATTCCAAAAACAAAGACACTACAAAAATAATTTTAAAAAAACCTACAGGTTAATATCTCTTATGAATATTGATGCTAAAATCCTTGACAAAATATTAGCAAGCTGAATTCAGCAATACATTAAATATATCATACACCATAATCAAGTTGGATTTATTCCTGGAGTGCAAAGTTGATACAATATCTGAAAATCTACTAATGTGATACATTACTTTAACAAATAAAAAGATTAAAACCATATAATCATATCAATAGATGCAGAAATAGCATTAAAAAATTCATTTATGATAAAAACTTTCAGCAAAGTGGAAATAGAGGAAACACACCTCAATATTATGAAGGCCATATGTGACAAACCTGCAGCTAACATCATACTCAATAGGGAAAGGCTAAAAGCTTTTTCCTTAAGATCAGGAACAAGACAAGGATGTCCACTTTCACCACTCTTCTTCACCACTCCACAGCAATAAGATAAGAAAGAAAGAAAAGTTATCTGAATTGGAAAGAAGAAATAAAACTCTTGTTATTTGCTGATGATACTATATATAAAGATACTATATATAAAAAACCCTAAAGAGTCCACCAAAAAAAAATGTTAGAACTGATCAATGAATTCAGTCAAGTACTAGGATGCAAAATTAATATTCAAAAGTCAGTGGCATTTTTATGCACCAATAATGAACTTCTGAAAGAGAAAGTAAGAAAACCATCCCATTTACAATTACATTAAAAACAATAAAATACCTTGGAATCAAACTAATTAAGTAAAAGACCTGTTCTCAGAAACTTATGTCATTGAAAAAAGAAATTGAAGAAGACATAAATTAATGAAAGCATATACCATGTCCATGTATAGGAAGAATCAACATCATTAAAATGGCCATTATACCCAAAGCAGTCTGTAGATTCAATACAATCCCTATTAAAATGCCAATGGCATTCTTCAGAGAGCTAGAACAAATAATCCTAAAATTTATATGAAACCATCAAAGACCCTGAATATCCACGATGGTCTTGAAAAAGAACAAAATTGGAGATATCACACTATCTGATATCAAACTCTACTACAAGACTACAGTAATCAAAACAGCATGGTACTGGCATAAAAACAGATACATTGATCAATGGAACAGAATAGAGAGCCCAGAAATAAATCCACGCCTATACACTGACTTAATATATGACTAAGAAGGCAGAGTATATAATGAGGTAAAGACATTTCAATAAATGGTGCTGGATACATACAAAAGAAAAAAAGAAAGAAAAAAAAAGAAAAGAAACCAGACCACCTTCTTACACCGTATACAAGAATAGACTCAAAATGGATTAATGACTTAAACATGAGACCTGAAACCATAAAACTTCTAGAAGAAAATATATACAGTAACATCTTTGATTGTGCTATTAGTAATTGTTTTTGGACATATCTCTTTGGGCAAGGGAAACAAAAGAAAAAAAATAAACAAATGGGACTACACTCAATTAAAAAGTTTTTGTACAGCAAAGGAAACCATCAACAAAATAAAAAGACGACTGAATGGGTGAAGATATTCACTTATGATACATCTGATAAGAGGTTAATAACTAAAATACATAAAGAACTCACACAAATTAACTTCGAAAAACAAACAATTAAAAAATTGGTGGAAGACCTGAACAGATATTTTTCAAAAGAGGATATACAGATGGCCAATAGACATTTGTAAAGATACTCAAGGTCACTTAGAGTCAGAGAAATGCAAATTAAAACCATAGTGAGATACCACCTTATACCTGTCAGAATGGCTATCATCAATAAATCAAAGAACAAGTGTTGGCAAGGATGTAAAGAAAAGGGAACCCTTATATACTGTTGGTGGGGTTGCAGATTGGTACAGCTGCTATGAAAAACAGTCTAGAGGTAACTCAAAAAATTAAAAATAGATATACCTTTTGACCGAGCAATTGCACTTCTGGGTATTTATTCATAGAAAACCAAAACAATAATTTGTAAAGATGTATGCACCCCTATATTCACTGCAGATCTATTCACAATAGCCAAGATATGTAAGCAACCTAAATGCCCATCAACAGACGATTGGATAAAGAAGTTATGGTTTATATATACAATGGAATATTAATCAGCCATTAAAAGAATGAAAGCCTATAGTCACAATGAAATGGATAGACCTAGAGGTTATTATGCTGAGCGAAATAAGTCAGACAGAGAAAGATAAATACCATATGATTTCACTTATATGCAGAACCTAAGAAATGAAAGGAACAAACCAGAGGGGAGGGGGTTTGGAGGCTTGAAGAAAGGGGTGGAGATACTAAAGAAGGACAAGTTAATTGTTAATAGATCATCACAGGGATGGGGAGCACAGCATAGGAAATGCAGTTAGTATTAATGTAATGGCTAGGTGGAAAGCCAGAGGAGAGAAAGAGGAATTATGTGGATCATTTTATAAACTATATAAATGTCTAACCAAAGTACTGTATACTTGAAACTAGTAATAAAATTAAGTTAAAAAAAAGAGAGAGTTTATTCAAATAATCAATGAGAACTTACCAAACCTATGGAAAGAACTGGAAACTTAAATACAAGAAGTTTAGAGAATACCTATTTATCTCAACCCCCCCAAAAAAAGATCTCCAAGGTACATTACAATATACAGTTGTCAAAAAATTAATGACAGAAAAATAATTCTCAAGGTAGCTACAGAAAAGAAGACAGTAACCTATAAAGGAAGTTCCGTTAGATTATTATTGGATTTTTTAGCAGAAACCTTACAAGCTAGGAGAGAGTAAAGTATTAAAAATGTTGAAGAGAGAAATTGCTTGCAAAGAATAATATATCCAGCAAAGTTATTTTTTAGATATGAAGAAGAAACAAAAGCATTTTCAGACAAACAGAAGCTGAGGAAATTTATCACAAGACATGCATTATGAGAAACACTGAAAGGTGCTTTTCTACCTGAAGCAAAAACACAAAAGGATGCAAAACTGTGAATGAGATGACTAACAGATGGACAGAAGGAGGAAATTTCAACTCTTGCTCAGAATAGGCTGCTGTATACTTAAATAGAATATAAGGGATAAAGGAAGAAAAAGTTTTTTTTTTTTAAAAGAAGACAATAGCTACTATAATTTGGAAATGAATACACAGCATTAAAAGGGACAATTTGTGACAACAAAAACATAAAAGGGTAGGGGAAAAGGACTGAATTTGCACAAGTGACTAAAGAAAAAGAACTACTACACAATAAAAATTTTCTTGTATAAACACAATGGTAAATACAAAACAAAATCTAAAACTGAGGCACATAACATAAAAAAAGAGAAAATGGAAGGAAAAAAAACATAGAATACCACCAAACTAAGATAGCATACAGAACACAGGGGAAAGGGAAAGGGAAAAACCAAAATAAAACAATAGAGACACAGAGAAACCAGAAAACAAAAGATAAAATGGCTAAAGAAAGTCTTCATATATCTAAATATAAATAGACTGAATTCACCATATAAAAAGTACAGAGTAGCAGGATGGATTAAAAAAAAACAGGATCTAACCATGTGTTGCTTTAGGAGATGCATCTCAGCTACAAAGACAAACATAGAGTCAAAGTGAGAAGGTGGAAGATAATATTCCAAGTAAATGGCAACTAGAGAAAAGCAGGGATACTGTACTTTTACCAGACAAAATAGGTTTCAAAATAAAATGAAACAAGAAACAAAGATAGACATTTTATAATGATAAAGGAGACAATACAAGACATAACACATTAATATATATGCACCCGAAGACTGGCAAAATGGTGTAGATGATAAAAGCTTTGTTCATCCCATCTTGTGACCACTTCAAAGTTGTGATGGGAATGCAGAGCAAACAGCAAGCATAGTTGCCTGGGATCTACATGAACAGAAACCCTATGACTAGGAAAAGAAGTAAGAAATCACCCTGCAAGGGGTAGAGGTAAGAGGGGATGTAGATGTGAGGATGCTCAATCCTGAGTGGCTGAGTGGGACAGAAGCTATGGCAGCTGCAGGTGGCAGTTGTAGACATTCTTCTGAAAAGGCCTGTCAATGACCGGTCTTTCATGGTGATGGACCTGCTTACTCTGAGCACCAGCACCAGGTCGGCTGTTTGAGGGCATCAGGGATTTACAAGTGGACACTAAGTTGTAAGAGCAAGGGCCTGAGACAAAGCTTTCTCCCTGGCAAAAGTGCTAGCAGTATCCATTGTTGGTCTGTTGAGCTCTCCCCCTTCCCAGTATGTGAACACAGTGCCACCATAGATGAGATGTCATCAAATTGGGTAAGATGTCACTCTACTCAGAGGATTTCCTGAAACTGTTTATTCCAAATCGTGGCTTTACCCAGGCCACACCTAACTGTGTCCTTGGTGAGTTCTGTGTAACTTGCTGAGCAGCTTTAAGAATCACACTGGTGGCAGCTAACATCAGTTTCTGGCATGTTTCTTGAGGCAACTCTAAGCACAGCTTCTGTGGATTGCTTGCTGAGTCTTAACAGTTGGACCTGGAGGGGCACAGGCTGGGGCTAAACATGGCCTGAACCCCTCTCAGGACTGTGCCAACTACCCAAAGCCTGCTAATAAAACCTGAAGACTTAGGAGTTTCACTTAGCACATAGAAACAGGCACAAAAGGACAGCTGAAATGGGAAGACAGAAACAGGAACAGAACAGAACATAGATCAAGGAAAAATGGAGTCAAGCAATCTCACAGATGCAGAGCTCAAAATACTAGTTATAAAGATGTTCAATAAACTTAGGGAAAGTGTAGATGAACTTAGTGAGAACTTTAACAAAGAGATAAAAATCATAACAACGGAAACAGAAATTATAAAAGAGAACCAGTCAGAAATTAAGAATATATTATCTGAGATGAAAAGTTTATTAGAGGGAATAAACAGAGTGGATGAATAAAAGGATTTAACAACAATAAAGAGGATGGGGAAACCAAGGACACCCAAGAAGAATAACAAGAAAAAAGTAATCAAGAATATGATAATAATTTAAGGAGCCTATGGGACAAAATTATGAGTAACAATGTCTGTGTCATAGGGTTATCTGAAGAGGGAGACAAAAAGTTGAAATATATTTGAAGAAATAATGATGGAAAACTTCTCTAACTTGGAGAAGGAAATAGACATAAAACCCCAATAAGCTCAGAGTCCTCTAAAAAATGAACCCAAAGAGGCCCACACCAAGACACATCATAATTAAAATGCCAGAGTTTTCAAAAAAAGAGAGAAAATCTTAAAAACAGCAAGAGAAAAGCAATTAGTTACCTATAAGGGTACACCCATAAAACTGGCAGCTGATCTCTCAAAAGAAACTTCTCAGGACAGAGGGCTTGGCACAAAATATGTAAAGTATGAAAATCCAAGATCTACAACCAAGAGTACTTTATCCAGCAAAGCTATCATTTAGAGTTGAAGGACAGATAAAGAGCTTCCCAGACAAAAATAATATAAAAGTATTTATCAACATCAAGCCAATATTACAGGAATTGTTGGAGGAACTTTTTTAAGAAAAAAAAGTGTCAAAAATAAGAATTAATACATATATGCCTACAATAGACTCACTACAGATTAAAAGACTCACACAGACTAAAAGGAAGGGAATGGAAAAAGATATTGCCTTGATGAACCTAGAGGGAATTGCACTGAACAAAATGGGTCAGATGGGTCAGATAGAGAAAGACAAATATCACATGTGGAATCTAAAGAACAAAATAACCACCAACAAGTAAAACAGAAACAAACTCATAGATACAGAGAATATTTTGAGGGCTACTAGATGGGAGGGGAGTTAGGAGGATGGTGAAAAAGGGCTAATGGATTAAGAAGTACAAATGGTTACAAAATAGTTGTGGAGATATCAAGTGTAGCATAAGAAAAATAGTCAACAATGTTGTAAAATTTATGTAAATGGGAAGAGGGGTACTAGATTTAGTTGGGTGACCACTTTTGTGAGTTATCTAGATATCTAATTACTATGTTATACAATTGAAAAAATTATATTATTATATGCCAACAATAATTGAAAAAATTCATTGAATCATAAATATAAATATGAGCAACTAATTATCTATTACATTTCAATAAAGCTGTATATAGATATATGTATACACACACACTCACACACATACACCCAACCTGAGGGCATCAAAATATATAAAACAATAACTAACAGAAATAAAAAGAGAAACTGACAAAAAATAGCTGTGGTATGGGACTTAAACACCCCTATTGACAGCAATGGATAGATCATCCAAATAGAAAATCACTACAGAAATAAGAAAATGTTAGCCTTAAGTAACAAATAAATCTAAAAGGACATAATTAATATTTACAAAGTTTTTTACCCCAGAACACAAGAATATACAGCCTTCTCCAGTGTACACAGAACATTCTCAAAGATAAATCATATGTTGAGGCATAAAACTAGTCTCAACAAATTTAAAATGACTGAAATCATGCAAAGTATATTCTCCAACCACAACACTTGGAAACCAAAAATCAACTGTAAAAAGAAAGCTGGCAAAACCACAAATACATGGAGATTAAAATACATGATACTGAACAATGACTGGGTCAAAGAAGAAATAAGAAAAGTCAAAAGATACGTAGAGACAAATAAGAATAACAGTACAACATCAGAATTTGGAGAGTATAGCAAAAGTGGTGATAAGAGGGAAGTTTATAGTATCATAAGACTACCTCAAAAAACAAGAAAGTTCTCAAATAAACAACTAACATTACACCTTAAAGAACTAGAAAAAAACAAATGAAACACAAAGTCAGCAGAAGGAAGGAAATAATCAAAATTAGAACAAAATTAAATAAAACTGAGAAAAGAAAAATAATATAAAAAATAATGCAACAAGAATTGGTTCTTTGAAGAGATAAATAAAATGAACAAACTTATGGCTATACTTAGTAAGGAAAGGAGAGAAAAAATTCAAATAAACATGATCAGAAATGAAAGCAGAGGTGATACCATTGACACCTCGGAAATACCAAGAACTATACAAGAATATTAGGAAAGGCAATATGCCACCAAATTCAGTAACATATAAGAAATAGACAAGTTTTTAGAAATATACAACTCTTCTAATCTGAATCATGAACAGGAAAATATAGACTGATCAACAGTAAAGAAATTGAAACAATCATCAAAAACCTCCACAGGCTTCACTAGTAAATTCTATCAGTCAAAGATTTACTACCTAACCTCTCAAACTCTTCCAAAAAACTGAAGAAGAAACAACACTTCCGAACTCATTTTATAAGTCCAACATTACCCTGATACCAAAACCTGGCAAGGACAACACACACGAAAAAATTACAGACCTATTCTCTGAGATGTATAGATGCAAAAATCCTAAACAAAATACTGGCAGATCGATTACAACAATATACTGAAAATATAGCATATCACAATCAAGTGGAGTTTATTTTAAGGGTGGAAGGATGGTTCAACATAAGCAAATCAATCAATGTGCTAACAAAACAAAGGATAAAAATTGTATGATCATATCAATAGATACAGAAAATCAATGTAACAAGACATTACATTCATTTATGATTAAAACACTCAATAAAATGGTTATAAAAGGAAAATACTTCAACATAATAAAACTGACATGTTACAGACCCTGAGCTAATATCAACTCCATGGTCAAAAACTGAAAGCTTTTCCTTTAAGATTAGAGGAAAAGACAAGCATGTTCACTCTCATCGCTGTTATTCAACATAGTATTGGAAGTTCTAGCCAGAACAATCAAGAAAGAGAAAAAATAAAAGGCAGTCAAATATGGAATGAAGTAAAATTTACACTTATTGAAGTGACATGATTCTATATATAAAAACTCTAAGGACTCCAACAGCAAAACAACAAAAACAAAACTAGAAACAATTAACAAATACAGTAAAGTTGTAGGACACAAAATCAATATACAAAAATCCATTGCATTTCTATCTGCTAACAATAAAATATCAAAAGAAAATGAAGAAAACAATTTTATTTGCATGTGCAAAAAGATAAATCAAATACTTAGAAATAAACAACAACAAAAAAATGTGAAGGACCCATACACTGAAAACTACAAGATGTTGAAAGAAATTGAACAAGAAACAATGAAATAGAAAGATATTCTGTGTTCATGGATTGGAATATCAACATACCTAAAATGTACATATTACTCAAAGCAACATATAAATTTAAGGTAATCCCCATAAAAACCCCAATGGCGTTTTTCAAAGAATTAGAACCAAAATCATTAAATTTGTGTGGAACCACAAAAGTCCTTCAATAGCCAAAGTAATCCCGAGGGGAAAAAAAGAACAAAGCCTGAGGTAGCATACTCCTTAAACTCAAATTATACTACAAAGCTACAAAATTAAAGCTATAATAATCAAAACAGTAAGGCAGAAAAAAACAGGCACAGACGAATGAAACACAACTGGTATCCCAGAAATAGACCTACACATATATGGGAAACTAATTTTAAACAAAGGAGTCAAAAACATACAATAGAGAAAGAAAAACCTCTTTAATAAATGGTGTTTGGAAAATTGGAAAGCCACATGAAAAAGAATAAAACTAAACTGCTATTTGATACCATACAGAAAAATTAACTTCAAATGGATTAAAGACTTAAATATAAGAACTGAAACAATAAAATATGTAGAAAAAAACATAGGTATAAATCTTATGGACCTTGGTCTCAGAGGAGCTTTTATAAACTTGACCCAAATGTAAGGGAAGTAAAAGCAAAAATAAATGAATGAGACTATATCAGACTAAAAAGCTTCTGCACAGCAAAAGGAGCCACCAATAAAACAAAGAGTCAACCAACACAATGGGAGAATATATTTGCAAACAATGCCCCTGATAAGGGGCTAATATCCAAAATATATAAAGAACTCATACAATTCAACAACAGCAAAAACAATAACAAAAAGTCCTGTTTAAAAAATGGGCAGAGGACCTGAACAGATACTTTTCCCAAGAAGGCATACAAATGGTCAACAGATGTATGAAAAGATGCTCAACTTCACTAGCTATAAGAAAAATACAAGTTAAAATAATGTTAAGATATCACTTCACACCTGTTAGAATTGCTATCATCAATAAGACAAGAAATAACAAGTGTTAGAAGAAATGAAGAGAAAAAGGAAAACTCTTACACTGCTGGTGGAAATGTAAACTGTACAGCCACTATGGAAAACAGTATGGAGGTTCTTCAAAAAATTAAGAACAGAGCTACCATGTGAACAACAATTTTCTTCTGGATATCTACCTGGAAAAAATTAAAAACATTTATTTGTAAAGTTATATGTTACCCCTATGTTCATTGCAGCATTATTCATGGTGGCCATGGCACAGAAAAAGCCTAACTGTCCTTCACTGGATGATTAGATAAAGATTAAATATATACAATAGAATATTACTCAATCATAAGAAAGGATCAAATATTGCCATTTGCCACAACTGATGGATCTTGAGAGTATCAAGCTAAGCAAAATAAATCAGAAGAAAAACCTGATTTTACTCTTATATGGGATATGAAAAAAAAAAAGCAACAAATGAACAAACAAAATAGAAACTAATAGACACAGACAACAGTATAAAAGTTACCAGTGGGGAAGATGGGTAGAGGGAAGATAAAGATGGTAAAGAAGTCAAAAATAAGGTGGCGAAGGAAGACTAGACATTGGGTGGTAAGGACACAATGCAATATACAAACGATGTATTAAAGAATTGTACACTTGAAACTGATATAAAATTATTAACCAGTATCACCTCAATATATTTAATTTTTTAAAAAGGATATATCTGCTAAAGTATTGATATACAGGAAATATATCTGTCTCCTATAAAACAGTAATAAAGGAGCCAAACAACCCAATACATTTAAGTAATGGATTTGCACAGATATCACATAAAAGAAGAAATGAAATACCAACAAGCACATGAAAAATATTCGAGATCATCAGTCATTAGAGAAATTAAAATTAAAACCACTACAGAACTATAAACTCTTTAGAATAACTAACATTAAAAAAAACTGAAAACAGAAAATGTTGGCAAGAATATAGAGCAGCTGTCACTCTCATACATTGTTGATGAGAGAGCAAAATGGTATAAAAAGGTACACACACTTTGAAAAAAGGTTTTGTAGTTTCTGATAAACCAAAACACATATCTACACTACTAGTAGTAATTCTACTGGTAAGTCATTTTCTCAAGAAAAATGGAAATATAAACCCACAAAAATAAAGTTAATTACAACTTTATTCATAACAGCCATAACCCAAAAAACAGGTGTCCACCAATAGGAGAATGAATAAACAAACTGGAATATTCATACAAAAGGATACTACTGAGCAACTAAGAAAGAAAAACTACAGATATATTGAGAGAAAGAAGTCTTATGTTGAGAGAAACACGTTATGTGGAGAGAAAGTCTTTTGTAAGAGTATATATTGTACGATTCCCTTTGCATGAAGTTCTGGAGTAGGCGAAACTAATCTGTTGGGAAGAATATCAGAACACAAGTTTTCTCTGGAGAGATGGGGAGGGGGCTTGCCTGGGAAGGGTATGAGAGAACTTGCTGGGATTATAGTTATTTTCTGTATCTTAATGGTGGTTTGGGTCACACAGGTGTTTGCATTTACCAAAACTCATCAAATTGTTCCCTTAGGTTTTACAAATTTCATGCTAGGCAACTTTTATCTCAAAAGAAAAAAATAGTTTTAAACAAATATCAAACTCCTATAAATAAGAAGTAGTTAATGACACACATACTGAAATATTTAAGGGGCAATATACTCATGAATGCATCTTACTTTCAATGCACCCAAGTATTGATTGACAGATGAATCAAAGGGTTGATAGATTGATATAGATGAAGCAATATAGCATGTTTATTTTAGAATCTAGGTGGTAAATTTTCACTATAAAATCATTTCAACTTTTCTATATGTTTGACATTTTTCATAACAAAGTGTTGAGAAAGAAATGCAATAGTAACCACTACTATTGTTTAGAACCTAGGCCCACAAAAGAATCTTTTAGGGAGGAGTACTTTATCACTGACATTGTTTAGAATTGCCAGCACATGGTGATAATAAAAAGCAGAATGACTTTCAGTCAGGTTTATTATTGTATTTAAATTCTCAACAGCAATACACACCCTTCTTGCCTGCACCCAGGGTGGGCCCTCCTACTACACTGCCCTGGGTACATGGTTAGTATCATAGAGTTGGAAAACATAGTGACAGGAATCAAAGCCAGATCTGCCTGATTCCAAAGCATGCCAATAAACTCCACATTATCCTGTTAGCTATGCTACAAATTATACAAAAATGGAAAAGACATAATTCTTGCCTGCAAGGAGATCATAGTATAGTAGAGACAGATCTATACTTATGTGTTTCTAATACAAGATGAGTATTGCAGATATTCAAGCAACATGCTAGATAAAAATGGGAAAACTTCTTAGAAGTAGTGTCTGATGTATACTTGGCTCCCATGGTTTATAAGTTTGAGTACAAAATCTCTGACCTGGCCCACAAGGTCCTACATGATCTGTCTCCTTCCTACTTCTCTATTCTCATCTTGGGCATTTCCCAGTAGGCACCCTCTAAAAATAACACACACACACACACACACACACACACACACACACACACACACACACACTACTCTGGCCACACTGGCCTGTTTTCTGTCCTCTTAGTCATGCTCCTTCCTGCCTGTGGCCTTACCTAGAAAGTGCCTTTTTCCTGGAATGCTCTTCTTTATTTCCTCCCCTCCTTCCACCTCCTAACTCACCTACTCCAATCCTTTCTTCTCTAAAACACAAGACACAGTTGTAATTACAACAGTGCTGTGATCTGAAATAGTATTTGATTTCTTTCAGTAAATACTGTTTGAGTGAATAGAATTAAATGACGAAGTAGATAAATTCATGAAGGAATAAAGAGCAGGACTTTTAACATCCAGTTATGGGGTAGAGATGGAGGGGAATTCCATCAAGAGAGAGGCAAAACCTTAAGCCAAATTCCAGAGGGAGGAGGTATGAGAAGAAACACAAAGACACTGGTGTTGGGTACTTTCTGAGATTAAATTTTTAACGAAATTTTAAAAATCAGCCTTCAAGAGGCTCTTGGGGACCAGATGTGAATTACATTTTGTAAGAAGCAGGTAGATTACAGGAGTTCAAAGGAATCTGAAAAAAATTCTCACCATTCCTGTCTTTTAAAGTTCCTGGAGATTGTTCCTTTTTTAGATCATATCTCAAAACTCTAAAGAGACCAAAACCAGGATATGGTCAGATACCTGAGAATCCTCATTTTTTATTAGTAGTGCAATCCTACCTAGTCTCTTTGGGCCAAATGCTTAGATACATGGTGACACTAGATTCTCTCTCTTCAGGACATGTGAAACTTCTCCAAGAAATAATTCTAAATGCTTAGCATTTCTTATTAAATCAGCATCTAATGGTATAGTATGTAGAGAGGTGAATTCTGCCTTTTCATCAAGACCTCATTGATTTCGACTCCATTTCTTAACTCTTAATGGGAACATAGAGGTATACTCAGTGATTTAAACGTTCTTTGAAAGAACTTGAAAATTTGTGGAGTTTTATTCCACAAAGGTGCTCACACATTTTCTCCCTTATTATTGAGGCTTCCATTTATTGATGATCTCTTGGTCTATTCCATTCTAAGAATGCACAAATAGGAAGAAGATGTAAGCTAAAACAGTACACACAACAAACCCCAAACCATAAAAATGTAACAAGGAATCCTAGAATCCTGAAGGAGAATTTCCTAAGAGAGAAAATCAAGAAGTCCCTTTTAAATTCATGCTCACACAAAGATTTGCAAACCATCAACTTATTTCTTTCAACATTTCTGAGGTTTCTCTGGGACTAAATCTGAATTTCAGTTCTCTGGTGTATATATAATTATATTTTAGATTAATGGAGTTTTGCCTACTCCCGTGAAAGAGTAAACACTGCTAATCACTCACAGAATTCTATAAAACACAGTATACCAGGCAGTCACTACTAATCAACTGGAGATTGCACAGGAGTTGAAATCTATTTGCTGTCATGGAATCAAGAGATGTCTTAGGTTTCTTATGGACAATCTCTGAAAGCTATGATTCTAAATCATGACTATAAATAACAATAGTCCCAGGTACACTAGCACATCAGTTTACACACTTTCCACTTAAGAACTTTCAAAGATACAAATAAACTAGAGCAAAAAGTGCAACAATTCTATTAAAAACCTATAATATTACCTTGATTTTATAAGTGAATGGACATCACCAAAGTTTTTTTAACTTTACAAACTCACCAGCTTATAAATGGATAGCTTTCTATATCCCACACTTTTTCTTTCCAATTTCCTCCTCACATCCTCAGTTCTTCCTGAAGTCATAGAAACACTTAGAATAGCCTTATCCACTTTGGGTCCTTCACCTCTCTGTGCTCTAGGCAGCAGTGTCCCTAGCACCATCTGCACCTTGTCAAAATCTCTCTGAGGGAAGATCTAATAAAATCAGCCAAACTGAGGTATTGATTATGGCTGAGGTCCAAATGATCTTTGCCACTTAACGTATTTGTGCTTTATTAGAGACAATATTTCAAGCCAAACGAACATGTTTCCAGTTGTAGACTTTTTTTATCCAATTATAAGTGCTATAAAGTTATTTTGGAGAAGAAGTAAGAAGAAGGATCTTATTAGTCCCCCTAAACTACTCCCTGAAGGGGCTGCCTAATCTTCCTCCTTAAATTCCAGCTTTACTTCCATCATTTCTTCTTAAAAATACTTGGGACAATCTTCTGTGTAGATATGGCTTATGAACCACCTAACTAAATAAAAAAACCAAGGGTGTTTGATAAAAATATAGATGACTGAGCCCTATCACTGAACTGAAAAATCATAATCTTTCAAGTTTTGTCCCAGAAATATGCCAGGCATCAAGTTTCCCTCCCCCATGAGAAATTTTTTATGAACAAATAAATTTGAAAACAACTTTTCAAAGAAAAGTCTCAGCAAATCAACTTTACACTTTTCCTGTTTTATTGCTACTTCTCAGCAAGATTATAAACTCCCTGAATGCAAAGACTATATTCTACACTTTTAAGAATTCCTTTGAGTGTCTCTTACCTCATATTTTTAATAATTTTCTATTTTAAGCAGTGCTTTTCCAATTAATATCACAGAAGAAATAGCATTATCTCATTAGAGACCATGAGAATTCAATAAAATGGGCATTAATAAGGTATTTAAATTATGTATGAATTAAGCAAGCATCCCCAAACACAGTAACTCATTGTTCTCTGTGCATTTTAAGAACTTTTCTTTCAGTGTTTGCATGGGAGAGCCAAAGGCACAGGACATGCAAATAGTTGAACATAGCTTGCTCTTTGGTTCATTACTGTAATTTTTATTATATATTGGAGCCAAAATATTCTCTCCAAAACTGGAAATCATGATCTCACATATAGATGTTTACTTTCCACAGAATTTCATGAGTATATCTACTCAGTTAAGTGGATTTAAGCAGTATTTAATTTACCCAGATGTGTAAAAAAATGTACTTAATGTACTTAAGTTTTATTATTTTCTCAGAATCTCCATTGGTAAAAGGAGTAAATAATGCTTATCCCTTTGTAAGATAAGGAAATTAAGGTACAAGAGATTTTTCAGGTTTTAGAACATAAATAATAGTACATATATATTCATATTTTTGTATCATCTGAAAAAAAGAAATGCAATTAATAAACTGATAAAAAGTAAGATTAAAAATGATTTCCCTTTTTTCATGTGTAAAATCATTTGGTGGAATAGTTATTGTTCTCTATGTGAATGATCCTTTTTGAAATTAAAGACTTCGGCCTTTGCTTTTTTTTTTCTTTTTTAAAGTTTAAAGAAACCCTAAAATAACTTAAATAATTACCCCAGATTCTTTAAAGATCTAGCAACACCTTCCACTTGCCCAAGGAGTGCATATTTCTTAGAGAGGGAGACACCATTTTAAGGCTAACACAGGAAACCACACTCAGGATTCAAAGCCTAGGTTTTGTGTTTGGTGTGGTTTGCAGCCTTGTTTTCTTTATGTGGGTTATGCCTGAAGAGAAACTCACAGTCCCAAGGCACCAGAATGAAGCAGCTGCAAACACTGATGAGGTGGGTGGGAGATCAACTGGCCATTGATCTGTATAGACCAGGGGCCAGTAAACTTGCTGTAAAGGATAAGATAGGAAATATATTGCATTTTGTGGTCACACAATCTTTGTTGCAACTAGTTACTCTGCCATTGTGTGAAAGCAGTTAGAGATAGTAGGAAAGAGATGAATCAAGGTGTACCTCAATAAAACATTACTTACAGAAACAGACTAAAGTCTGCCAACCATCAGTAAGACTATGAAACCCTTCTTGTGGGGTGAGAAAGAACTCTAGCACTAGTGAAACTTGTATTTGGAGGTTCACAGTCATCCAACATGTACCCCTCCATACTAGAATCATTCTGTAAAAGGTCACTAAAACATCTTACTTAAAGGGGTATAGAGTAAATGGTTTAGTTGTTTCTCATAATGTATAAATGTTTCTTCCCTTTAAATATTCATGTAGCTGAACCATTAATGGAATGAGAAAGAAAGGGAGAGGAGAGAAGCTAGAGGAGAGAGGAGAGAAGAGAAATAAGGAGAAAAAGACAAAGGAAAACTCAATTATGCAAGGACATGGACAGATTCCGGAGGACTGGCCCTGCAAGGACAGAAAAGTTTTGCTGACAGAACAGAATGCTAAAGAGTGGTCTCGTGGGTGTCGTTAAAAACAATGGTCAATACCACGTGAAAGACTGAGTGTGTGAGGTTAATGGTTAAGAGTACAGCCTCTGAAAACAAACTAACCTAAGTTTTAAATCCTGGTTCTATTATTTACCGCCTGTCTAATCTTAACCATACTGCTTAACCTCCAAGCCTCAGTTTTCTCATCTATAAAATGAAAATAAGGATATCTTCACTTGTAGGACATCTAAAAGCAATAAGAAATATGTTGAACCTTTAACAAAACTTAAGTGCCCAGTAAATAGAAACCACTATAATAATGAAGTTTTGAGCAGGAAATTTATATTGAGAGCAACTAAAAATTAAAATATGATTAAAGTCCTAGGTGAGTAAAGAACAAAGCAGTTAACTCAAGCATTATACTTCATTTTCTAGAATCTGTTTTATAGGTCCATTTCTTTTTTATTTAGCAAAAGTTTCTTAACACTTATTGTATTCCAGGCACTGTGCTAGTTTGGGGGGCTCTCAAAATGAATAAAGCTTCCTGCTTTGCACAATAAAAAGTCGAAAAGACCTTAGTGGCTGTCTTCGTCATTAAGCTATTGTCTTTCAGTTGTAAACCCATCTTTCTATATTCTGCTTACTGATACTCTGGCTGACACTCTGGAAACCACTATTCACCTCTGTTACTTGCTCCCTATTAGGCTCTGCCAGTGATATGCCAGCTGGAAGTCTGGAGGAAGGAGAAGGAATAGATTCTTTTTTTTTTTTTACTTTGTGTTACATCAGTGTTGGCATCACAAGGTTGTTTCACCCTTGCAGTGTATCCACACTCTTAGACCAAGCTTCATCACTGTTTCTCCAAGACACAGCAGAGGACTGGGCCAATTTCACAAGCCTCTCCTCTCACCTGCTCAATTTTAATAATCCCAACCTCTTCCTTTTATGCCTCCACCCCTATGAATGGTAGCTTTTTACTGTCTCTGTGTTGCTTCCCCCTTTGGCCTTTTCAGTTCTCCAATACCTGCTTAATTGTTCTTTATATTAAATTAACTTGGTTATGATCATTGGTGTGGTTTCTGTCTTATAACTGGACCCTGACTATGTATGATAATTCAAGTCTAGCTCACAAAGGTCTATTATCAGTTTTATAAATTTTGTATCACATTGAGGAAATAGGGTCAGGAAACATACTTTTGTGGGTAAATAACTTTAGTCAAGGAAGGAAACTTTTAAAAATACAACACTGTAAAAGTAAAAAGCCAGCTTAAAAACAAACACAAGGTGAAAAGACAATCCATAGTTTGGGAGAATATATTTGCAAATCATATAGCTGATAAGGGATTAATATTTAGATTATTGAAATAACTCCTACAACTCAACAACAACAACAACAAATCAACAAACTAATTCAAAAACAGACAAAGGATTTGAATGGACATTTTCCCAAAGAAGATATAGAAATGGCCAAAAAGCACATGAAAAAATGCTCAATATCACTAATCATTAGGAAAATGCAAATTAAAATCACAGTGAGCTACCACTTCACATCAATTAGGGGAGCTACCCAAATGTAGAAAATAACAAGAGTTGGCAAGGATGTGGAGAAATTGGAACCCTTGTGCACTGTTAGAATGTAAAATGGTGCGGCTGCTATGGAAAACAGAAAAGAGGTTTCTCAAGAAGGTAAAAATAGAATTACTATATGATCCAAAAATTTCACTTCTGGATATATACCCAAAAGAATTGAAAGCAGGGACTCAAATGTATATACCCACATTCACAGCAACATTATTTGCAATAGCCAAAAGGCGGAAACAACCCAAATGTCTGTCAAGAGATGAATAGATTAGCAAACTGTGGTATGTATATACAGGAAAATATTATTCAACCTTAAAAAGGAAGAAAATTCTGACACATACTGTAACATGAATGAACCCTGACAACATTATGTTAAGTGAAATCTTCCAGTCACAAAAGAACAAATACTGTATGATTCCACTTATATGAGGTATCTAGAGTAGTCAAATTCATTGAGACAGAAAGTAGAATGGTAGGATGATGGTTGCCAGGGGTTGGATACTTACCTATACCTGCTTGGTCCTCTTTGAAGAACAGTGGATTTCCTGGTTCTCTCAGTCTAATTCATAAGAAATAGAATATATGTAATTGAAAGGAATTGAATTAGAACAAGAGAAAGGAAATTAAAACGTTAATTGTGGTTATAGCAAGGTAAATTTTGTAGAGAATGATACTGAAGCAATTTACTAAATATTTTGCAAACCATGACAAAACAAACTCTAATATACATTTAGGGATATGTAGTGTTTAATAAGTTTTCTATACCAAGGTCAAAAAGGACTATGATCCATCAAGTTATTACTGATATGTGGGCTTCAGTTTCAATAATGGTACTAGATGCTCTTAGGGTTCATGGGAGAATCAAGCTCTTAGACTAGTACCTGGCACACACTACTATATAAGTGTTTGTTAAAAGAAACAAATAAATATTTGTTTACTTAATAGCAATTAATGCTGGTTAAGTACTTCATATTACAACTCAATTTTATGTTCATTAACTTATCTGATTCTTAAATAATCCTACAACGAAAGAAATGCCGAACATAACAGTCATACAGTTCAGTTGAAGGAGTGTGGCTTTGTTGGCCTCATTGAGCCTTAATTTATTTTTCCTCCAAACCAGCTGTAACATAGTCTTCCAACAAGGGTGTTGGTGGATAAACTTAATTTCTTGATGAAATATGAAAATTTTAAAAATTTAGCAAATTTTTAAAATAATTATTCTAATCAATAAAATAGAGACAAAATTATTAACCATTCAATATGTCCTTTACTCTCTAGATCTTAGCTACTTTTCAGTTTTACACACATATACACAGTGTAATTTTACCTTTTCTGGAAAACTTCTATTTGGGCCTACCAAATTTTCCACTGAATTCATCTCTTTACAGTAAACCTCTTTTATCCACCTTGATTTCAAGGGCCTTCTTAGTAAAGACTGGCAGGAAGAAGAAAAAAAGCAGCCTAGTAGATAGAAAAAGAATGAATTTTAACATCAAAAGGATCTATATTCAGACCAAAGCTTTGCCACTTAGCTGCTAGAATTTTGGAAGATTTAGCCTCTCCTGATATGAAAACGTCCAGCACAGAGTAGATATTCAAATATATATGTAAGAATATATATTCAAATATACATATATATTAATGTATGTAAGCATCTTTTTGTGGAATATAAAATTCAGCATTGCCCCCAGATATAAATTTCTATGTACTGTAACCAAAAGAAAATGATAATAAGAACCAGACGTATTATAGATAGCATTTTGATTATTTTAAAATGGATTACAATTATTATTGCTAAGAAAAGTAATCATAGGTGATTAAACCAATGCTTTCTGAGGTTAATTCCCAAACTCCTGTAGTTATGCTTTCTGTTTGCAGGTTAGAAGGGGTTGATTTTACCAACACATCTCATACATATATGTGAGGCATTCCACTTATGCTCTCAAACCAATAAACATTTTAAAATAACTAAATAAAGCCATATGTGTGTGCCTGGACATATAACATGTATCAGCATTGAGAGTAGGTTTTCAAATCACAGAATTTGGAGAGTAAGAGAGATCTTATAGATGTTCTCTCTCACCCACTTCATTTTTTAGATGAAGAAAACCTAAAATGTCATAACTCCAGGTCAAACATTTAGTTGGTTTCAGATGGTCACAGAACTCAGATTGTCATTGCTTCCTACTCCACCACCCATCTGTCCCCACTACTGTCCTTGCAAGTCACTGGAATGGATGAGCCTGTGAGCCTGTGCTGTGATGATTTTGTGAGTGATGATTTTCCATTCACACTCCCCAGGCCTATTGCAGCTAGAAAAATGGCAGATGTAAACTTTGACTTATGTAGCTGAATGAAATGTTGTTTGATGGAAGTGTGTGGGCGGGGAGGCTAACAAACACCAATTGCTAACTCTTGAAGCAAACATGCTCTTTTTATCCCCCAATGTAGTTTTGGACATAATGAGCATGGGTTCCAATTTTCCTTGCAAATCAGCACACTGGTGACCATAGCAACTGGTATGCTCAAAAGAGGCCCTGTCAAGGGGCTTTGAAAGCTTACAGACATTTGTATTAGATGGGCCCGGTCACTCTGGCCAGTGCTGAACAAACACTCAACTAGACCATGCTCCTCACAATGAAGCACATGAACATTTGTGTTTCATTAAACAGAAATTAATAAGACTCCAATAGGAAGAAGCAAAAGGGACTGTTGTGTGCGTGTGTGCGTGTGTGTGTGTGTGTGTACAGCTGTGTTATAAAGTAATAGAATGCTTATATGAATAATGATTGTACATGTGTGATCAATTTATTTCTTTTACTTCTTACATGGTCTCCTTTAACTTTTTTTTTTTTTTTGTATAGGTATTTCTGAAATCAATTGCAGGTTTCACATTTGGCTAGGAAAGGGTCTTGAATGCTTGCTTCATAAACAGAGTCCCAATAGAACTTCGATATCTAAAAGCCACCCTAGGTCATTAATAAGTTATACTTTTAGAAAATGTAAATGTTCTTTTCCTTGATGATGAAGGACATGAGTCTACTGGAGAGAAAAATAAATTTTTAAAAAGTTCAGGTCTAGAAACAATGAGTCTCTAAATTAAAAATAAAGTATAAAGACGGCTTTTAGTGCAACTAAAAACAGGAAGCAGTGTCCCTTGTGTTCCTTGTGACAGTCCTTCCTCAGGCCTCCACCCTCACCTCTTAGGCAGTTGTTTGCCTCAGCATAGCACAGAAGGAAGCTGGTACAAGAGGCTAGTAAATGTTCTTAAAGAGAAAAATGAAGGGAAGAGAGAGAGAGAATGGAAGAAAGAGAAGCAGAAAGAAGAGATGGGGAAGAAAGAGAGAGAGAAGAGAAAAGATAAGGGGAACAGAAGAAATACAGAGAAATTCTTCAATATGTTGAGTGTATACACTTCCTGAAGGCATGGTAGTCGCTCTTATTTCTTCAGGCAGACCCATCTAAATGTTTTTCTGAAAAGAAATTAGCAACAAAAATATGAGGATGGGGAACATGTTGGGCTCTCTACCCAGCACCCAGATATAAACAAACTGCACTTAAGTCACAGGAACCTTAAATTCTATTAATCTTTACTGATCATAACTCTTCTTGACTTCTCTCCTAATCTGTCATTCTGGGTTTATTGATAGACATCCAAAATGATCACAGCTCCCTTTCATTTCAGCCACATGGCACTTTGGAATTTTCCCCACCTGCCAAAACTCCTCAGAACTTCACTTCTAGAACTAATTTCTCATTTCATAAGCCAAATTAATTAAACACCTTTGAATATTTTTAATTTATTTATAAATGTATGTTATTTTTAGGTACTATTTGAATTGTCTAATGGCAAAGCTTCCCATGCATTATG
Source organism: Cynopterus sphinx (assembly GCA_030015415.1). Classification (NCBI taxonomy): domain Eukaryota; kingdom Metazoa; phylum Chordata; class Mammalia; order Chiroptera; family Pteropodidae; genus Cynopterus; species Cynopterus sphinx. Next base: position 83,249,392 of record CM057381.1, on the reverse strand, counting down.
CTTCCCATAAATCTAATAAAACAAATTTTTATGTAATTAATCTTAAGTTATATAAAATATTCCAATATTGTTTACAAATTATTAAATACATTAGACATTATAGGCTAGGCTATGATGTGTTAACAAATGAAAGAGGAAATCAAACAAAAACACACTTTCTCACTGTATAGCTTAATCCCCTCACCCTTATGCTAAACAAACAAGAAAACAAACAAATATATGCCTCCCCATTATTACAAGAAGTCCCCCTACTCTTGGAAAGATTCACTTTTAGGGAGGAACATTAAGGATAGGAATAGAATCAAAGAGGAAAAGATAAAATCCCTTCCACAGTGTATCTCACATCAGTGAGGGAAGAGAGAGATCTGTAAACCAACAACCTACATGTAAAGAGAGCTTGAGAATGGAAACCGTATGTCTGCCTGGGCTAGCAGAAAAGGAGATAAAGCTAGAAAGTGAGGAGTCATCTTCTTGGCAATTAATTGGGTAGAGTAGGAAAGAGAGACAGTTTGGGGCAGAAGGACAGTGATGTGAAAGATACAGAGAAGTTCAAGAACAAGCTGCGCTTCCACACTGCTGTCAGGAGCCTGGAGAGAGAGGTGGGGACAAGTCATAAAGAAGACCATATGTTGTAATAAAGAGCCTGGGTTTAGTTCTAAAGGTGATGGGATGGCATTTAAAAATGCTAAGTAGAGAGATAACATGGTTAAATTTTCATTTAAGGAAAATCAGTCTAGCGTGAACTGCTGGGTAGGGAGAACTGGCTGAATTCAGCAAGACAAATCAGAAGGCTGCTGTGGTTATTCGTGTGAGATGCAGTGAGGGCCTGCATCAGGAATTATGCATGTGCTGTTGAAAGAAAAATATCAGTAATGCTTTTAGAAGACAAACATTGAAAGAAAAAGAATTATTTGGGTGAAGAAAGAATTTTCAGTCAGGAGTTAGAAGGTTATACTAGTGCCTTAAACAGGGAAATGGGAAACAGAACTATCAAAATTCTGTGATTCCCAGCAAACGGAATTTAACCGCTGTACTGAAATTATCAGCTAGCCGTTTTACCCTTTTGCCTGATTCCCTTTGATCTGCCTTTCACCAATTATAGCTTCCTGACCTGCTCTACAAGCTCCCCAGTGACCTGGTCCATGGCCCATCTTCCTTCCAGAATCAGCTCACACACTGACTTGCTCTCTGACAAATAAGCAATTCCATAATCACTCCAGATCCTGGGTTCTATATCTATAAATTTCAAACAGAAGTAATACTACTTCTCAGGGTTGCTGTGAGAACTAAATAAGATGTTGTCTATGAAAGCACCTCATAAATGTCTGTAAAGAGGTGGTGTTATTGATGACAATGAAATAAGAAAATGTATTTGGGAGAAAAGCAGGGTGAGAGAAATAATAGTGGGTGGAGCAATTTCTAGAGCTGGTCACTAGGCACAGTGCTACAGCAAAAAATATTAAGTACAGGCCATGCTCAAGTCCAGCAGTGAGATTAAAGCACTGCAGACAGAGTAGAATGTGCTGGAAAGCACATGAGCTTTGAACTTAGCAAGGCTAGGGTTTGAATTTCAACTTTACTACTGTCTAGCTCTGTGCCCTTGAGCACGTTATCTAATCTCTCTGAGCCCCCATTACTTTACCTGCATATAAAGAAAATATCTCCTCCTTTACAGTGTTTTTGTAAGAACTAAATTAATTAACACTTAAAAGTTGAGTAGTACATAGAAGAAGGTCAACACTGTTGGTTTCCTTCTTCCACTTTTACCTTCTCTCTTTCTGACAAGTAATACAGTCCCAACAGAAGCGCAGCTTTTACGAGAGCTGCTTTCAGAAAGGAAAGTATGCTGGCCTGAATTTTCATCCTCTCCATTCTGTTGCCAGAAGTGGTTAACTATCAACCAGCAAAATCTCCAGATGGCCCAAGAGCCTAGATTATTCAGAAACATGTGAAACGCTGATGAGAGCAGTGAGTCAAAAGAATAATGGAGTCAGGTAAGTCAAGCATCTTTAAGTGTTACTTAAAATACAGATGTGTAAATCCATAATCTTAGTAATTTCTGGCCCAGTTGTTATTCAAAAGACTTGTTCATTGTTCAATAGAAGATCTGGCAAATTTAGCTTATGGAAGAGATTGTCAAATTTCTTAAATCCCCAGGCCGTCAGACAGTCTGCCAAATGTGAATAGAGATATAATAATTCTTTATAAATCTAATGTACTCACTAGTTAAGCATACTGAAAGATTAACTATACTAACTGGATCATGCCGCATCTTGAATAAAGTTGTGTTTTGTGCGATAGTGGTTTTTGCACTCAAAACTAAGAATAAAGATTGGAGTTGGGAAATGGCTTTTATCCCTATTACTTAAATAACATTGCATTCTCCTGGTAATGCTTCCCCTTAGATGACTTGGGATGCTTGCAGTAAGAGAAACCTGAAGAGTGCAGGGAGAAGAATAAAGAAAGAAGAGAGATGGAAGACAAGAGAAGAGCCTGGGGGAATTCGCTTTGTTCACTGTTCACTCTCCAGTTCCCAACTTTGTCTTCTTTCAGTAGTAACTGGGCACTGGAGGGAAAAGGAGAACAAACAAAAAGGAAGAAACAGAAGAAAAGGGAAAAAAGTAATACAGAATAAATAGGAGAAACCTGTAAAAATGAAAAAGAAATTAGGAGAATACATGTTTATTGATGCCAGACTCAAAATTAACCTTAGTTTAACAAACAAATTGAACTTCTAGTGTGTGCCAGGCACTGTGCTGGGAGATGAGTACAGAGACAACGGAAGTGTGATCCCTGTTGCTGAGACACTGACAGGAGATAATTGAGTCTGGGAAGAAATTAAGTGAAGGCCAACTAAATTAGGTATTTCTTTGATTAGTATGAGGCAAAAAAGGGTCAAGTGCTTTCTCTCTAAACACTTTGGTAATAAATTCTCTTTCAACTAATGTGGTTTCTATTGACATTAGCTCTTGGACTTTGACAAGAGATTTCTTAAATTTACTATTTAGTGGGGAGACTGGAGAGTTTTATTCCCTTATCCAAATAGATGTTGTTTGGCTAGAGCAGCACACAACATAAAACATGACTACTGGATTTGGCAGAAAAATTGCCAATTAACCTATGTCAATTGAGTCATGTGAGAGTAACAAGACTGCATTACCCTTGGATGCTGTTCTAAGGACAGTTTTGACCAAATTGCTCATCACTCATCCTATTCATCATCATATTCTGTACAGTAACCTGGATGCACTCCCCCATGACTCCTGTCTCCTAAGTTGACCTGGGGCCCTGCAGGCTAGTGCCAGGCTCTTAATGTGCCTCAAAGATGAAACTCTCAAGAGGAACCAGATACAGTAACTCCCAGGGTGTCTCCCTCAGGCCTAAAATAATGAGACTAGAGAGTCTCTTTCCTCTTCCTCTTCCCACATCACTTACCAAACTTTGAGAATCTTTGTATTTCTATTTATCTCTCCCTTCTCCGTTTTTTCTCTTGCCTTTTCCTTGCTCAGCTCCTTCTCTTTATCTGGTGGCAGTCTCAGGGGTTCTCATGCTATTTAGGCCTAAGACAGTGGTTCTCTAGCTGTTCATAAGAAAATCCTAGAAAGCTAGTTAAAAACTCAGGCAGGCAAGTCCCACCACTTAATGATCCTAATTAAATAAGTTGGGTATGGCCTGAAAATCAACGTTTGTCATGTACCCCTCCCCAGGTGATTCTGACATAGGAGATGGATAGACAAACACTAGAAACACCCCAAGGACTATTTCAGAAGACAGCTGAATGGAGACTTGACACTAGCATCCTGGTTTCCTCCAGCCTGCCTGACCTGTCTGCCTCAGTTCCTCCTGTACCCATCACTTGGATGTTAAGGATCCCCAGGCTTCTATTCTTAGTCTGTTTCTCTTATTCTACACACTCTTTCTGGTTGCTCTTTCCTGGTCCTATGACTAGAAGTACCTGTACTACATGGAAGACTGGAATGCTTATTTCTAGTCCAGATCTCACTTCAAAGCTCCAGACAGATATTTCCACCTGGTTGTTCCACACATACCTTAGCTTAACATCTCAAAACTTAATTCATGAATTTTGATTCTGGGTAAAATAGCTAAACACACTTTGTGCACCTGTCTCTCTCACTGAATGTGGCTATTAAACTTGACAATTGAAATAACTGAGGACTCTGAAAAGAAACAAGTAGACTGGGAAAGAAGATCAGAATTCAAAGTACCACTGAACTGGGAGTGAAGTTTCCATTTTCCCTCCTGTGTCCACCAGCCAGGACACAAGACATTCTGAAACCTAAATGTTGGAGACACCCTTTAGCCCTGGCTTGAAGAATAGGAAAAGGAGATCTTTTCCTTCTTTTTCTTCTCACCACTCTCTGGCACCCAGACTCAAACAATCCCTCCAGAGTAGTGGCAGTGAGAAATGCAGCAGCAGGTCCCACTGAGGCAAATATTTTTTTTACCATTCTATGACTTGTTTTTATTTTCCTATTGTGTGTTTTGACAAACAGATATTAAAATTTCACAAAGTCCATATTTCTTTTATATGTAGTCAAATATTTACCACTTTCAATATTTTTTATTTCTTTCTGTAGCTCTGAATGTCCATCTGATATCAAATTTCTTCAGAATATCTGAGAATTTCTTATAGAGTGGGTCTGCTGGCAAGAAATTATTTGTTTCTGTGTATCTTTAAAAAATCTTTATTTCACTTGCATTTTAAAAATATATTTTTGCTGTTTATGATATTTTGAGTTGACAGTGTTTTTCTTTTGTCACTCTAAAGATATAGTTCCATGTCTTCTAACCTCATGTTTTTCTTATGGGAAATAGCCAACATTTTTTTGTGTAATTATTTGCCCTTAAATAATGTGTTTTCTTTCTTTAGATGATTTTAAGATTTGCTCTTAATGTTTGGTTTTTAGCAGGTTGACCACAACATGGTTAGGCATGCTTTTAATTGCACTTATCCTGCTTGGGTTTTGCTGAGCTTCGTGGATATCTGGGTTGCAGTTTTGAACCAAATGTAGAATATTTTTCACCAAGTAGTTGCAATTTTTTTCTTCTCCTCCATTTCTCTCTCCTCTTCTTGCATGTGTATTAGACTTCTTGAGACAGTTCTACAAGCTCAGTGAAGCTCTGCTCATTTTAAAAACTCCTTTTCTCTATTTTTCAGCTTAGATGAATTCTATTGTCCTGTCTTCATGGGCACTACTCCTTTCTCTTTTTCATTTAACATATTGTGAATCCTAGGAAGTGAATTTTTTTCAGATATTGTTTTCCAGTTCTTGGATTTAAATTTAATTTTTTCAGTTCATATATCACTCCTGACAATTCCCCATTTCTTCACCCATTATCATCATACTTTACTGTAAATTCATTAACATATTTGTCATATTTATGCTAAAAATCCCTGTCAGTTAATTTCAACATCTAGTTGGTCTGTGAGTCTCTTTCTATGATTAAGTTTTCTTCTATGTGTCACATTTTCCTGTATCTTTGCAGAACTAGTAAACTTTCATAGTAAATGTTGTAGATGATACTTTATAGAAACTAGATCAATTTTTCTCTAAAAGTGTTGACTTTTGTATTAGAATGAAATTAAGTTACTGGCAGATGACCTTATTTTATAAAAGCTTGATACTAGGATTTGTTAAGGTAGATCTTTTTCAGTTTTACCACTAACCTGTGGTGAATCCCAAAGTCAAAGTTCTAAGGCATAGCTTCTGAGTTTTAATTTAAAAAGCTTGAGTCATTTTTAAAAATCTTGGCATGACTCAGACCCCAAACTACAGGAGTCCCGCCATATCCACAGGGGACAAAGTTCCAAGACCTAAAACTGTGCATATACCAAACCCTATATATATTATGTTTTTCCCTATACATATATACCTTTTTTACTTAAAGGAAACACTTTATAGCATTTCTTAGGCATATCTGAATTGCAAGCATCATTACCCTTGCACTTTGGAGCGATTATTAAGTAAAATAAGGGTTACTTGAACACAAGCACTGTGATACCATGACAGTTGATCTGGTAACCGAGATGGCTACTCAGTGACTAATGGGTAGGGAGTGTATACAGTATGAAGATGCTGGACAAATAAATGATTCACATCCAGGGCAGGATGGAGCAAGACATTGTATTATTCAGAATAGTTTACAATTAAAAAACTTATAATTATTTATTTATGGAATTTTCCATTTAATATTTTCATATGACAATTGACAATGAGTAGCAGACACCATGGAAAGAGAAACCATGGAAAAGGGGGGACAGACTACTATATGTCTGCAAAAGGCAACTATTAAAATCTCAGCTCAGCCTTTTTAGCTTTCTCACTGTTGTTTCTCCTGGGCACCTAGGAGTCTCATCCAATGCATATGTAGATGATTTTGGAGCTACCCTATCTGGAATTTTCTACCTCTCTATGCCCACCCCTCTTGCCCCCATATCCCCAATTTAGGCTTCTCTAGCTATCTCAAACTCTAACCTTTGATTCCTTGGTCCAATAAAACTGACACTTTCTGCTTCAGCTCTATCTACCACACTCTGATGGACCTGAAATTACCCTTAGGGGAAAAACCATATAAATGTGGATTTCAGGAAGGATCAAATCCTCACCAGTTTCTGCCAGCTTTTGTTCATCTCCTAGTTGTTTGTTCATTTTTTCCCAGAGTTTATCATTGTTATCAGCATAAAAGTGTCCAAACATTTTATTCTTCCATTACTGTTTTTTATATTTTTCGTGTGTTTTTATTCTGTGTTATGGTTTGAATAATTTCATCACATATATTTTTCCATGCATTAAATTTCTTTCTGGCTTTGTTTTAGTGCCTAAACTGCCAATTGAGTTTTTAATTTTGATGACTGTGTTTTTTATTTATAAAAATTCTATCTTTTTCACATTAGTCTTTTTCCCCAAGGGTCCTGTTGCTTTCTTTAATTCCTTTTTTAAATCCCTCATCATTTCAAAATACTTATTTTATAACCTCTATCTGGGAACTGCTATTACCTGCATACCCTGGAAGATGAAATTGAGTTACTTATTTGGTTTGTTGACTTCTGCCCATAGTGAATTGTATCATTATGTGTTTGAGTTTTTGACTCAAATTTGAATTTTGAGTTTATGTTCCACTGAATTTTCTCTGTGGCAATAATTTACGATCCTTAATTTACAGCTCTGCAAGGAGGTTTTGCATTGAATTGCCAGATATCCCAGTGCTATCACTGTCTGGGTATACTTTAACCAATTTCTTAGCTTTAGGATTCCTGTACCTTCATGAACTTCTTTCCATTCAGAGTCTATATTGAAATAGACAATTTTTCTTGATGTATTTTTACTCGAATAGGTAGATTCATTTATAGTTGTCCCTTTTAATGAGGGATTAGCCATTTAAGAATACTGAGTGTATAGAAAGTTTTGAGCCTCTTGTGGATCCAAGATCTCAGTTCCTATTCATAAATAAATGGTCATTAAAACCCAAGCCTTTTCACATCCATTGAGATGGCTATTATGTTTAAAAATAAAAATAAAACAGAAATCAACGTGTTGACATGGCCGTGGAGAAACTGGGAGACTTGTGCACTGCTGTTGAGAATGTAAAATTGTGCAGCCACTGTAAAACACTTTATGGCAGTTCTTCAAAAAATTAAAAATAGAATTACCATTCAATCCAGCAATTTCATTTCTAGGTATTTGCCCCCAAAAATTGAAGGTAGGGAGTTGAAGTGCTACTTGTATACCATATTCATTCATAGCAGTTATATTCACAATAGCCAAATGTAGGATCAATCCTAAGGGTGGGATGGGTAAGCAAGATGTGATATACATGAAATATTATTCAGCCTTAAAAAGGAAATAAAATTCTGATACATGCTAAAAAATGGATGAGGCTTGAAGACATTATGCTAAGTGAAATAGACCAATCACAAAAAGACAAATATTATATGATTTCACTTACATAAGTTATCTATAGTAGCCAAACTCAAGGAGACAGAAAGTACAATGGTGGTTTCCAGGAGCTGGGGTTAGGGAGGAATGAGTACTTGTTTAATGGGTGGAGTTTCAGTTTGGGGATGATGAAAAAGTTCTATGAATGGATAATGATGATAGTTGCACAACAATATGAATGTATTTACTACTGAATTGTATACTTAAATATGGTTAAGATGGTAAATTTTATGTTATTTACATTTTAGCACTATAAAATATTAAATTTTAAAAAATCCCCAAATCCCTTAGTTTTTAAGGCTGGAAACTACCCTCAAATCCAGGGAAGGCACACTGTCAGCTCCTATGCTCACTACTCTAAAGATTTATCTTATTTTTTAAAGAGCTTACCTATACACTTAAATGATATTTTTAAATTTTTATATATAATTATTAGATGTTTGTTGTGAGGGTTTCTATTCTTTCTTTTTGTTCATAAGTAGCCTAATCAAGTAAAGATTTTAAACAGATGTTTCAACTTGGTGGTTTACAGGTTTTATTTGTTTGTTTTTTAATCTTGACATTTTTACACAGAAATCCAGATCTTCATTTGCTCTTGAAAATTTGAGTTTGACTAATATTAGGCCACATTCTCACATAGCAATGGAAAGCTGAAGTTAGAAGTGGCTTCCTTTCCTTTGAGATGGGATAAATGCTCTGGAGCTTGCCACAGTCATCACAGCACCTGACAGACATAAAACTGACCTGTTTTATTTTCTTGGCTACTGAAAGTATTAAAGTTTGCAACCACGGGGCCAACAGATTGTTATTGTAGCAATCAAGCAAATAATTTTTCTTTTAGAAAGTCTTTTTTATTCAATTCCAAAATTCAGTCCTTAAAGAAGTCTCTTCCTCTTGTCACCTAGAAGATTAGAAGTCCGGTTGAAGGTATCTTTAAGAAGCAATGAGATATCACAAAGTTTGAGGTAAGGAGGAAACTTTAGTCTATGTAACCTCCATCTTTCCATAGACCTGCTCTTACCTTTCTAACGTTTTCCATCTCATGTATTAAACAATACTGTATTTGCTTTCATTAGAAGGGGCATGATAATTACACATAACACTGCACTGGCTATCAGAACACCTACATTCTAGCTCCAGACTTGCCTTTTACTAGCTTGGTACATCGCTTCTTTTTACTAGTGGGATACAATGCTCTAAGAAAGACCAAATGACAAATCCAAATTTTTGTTCTCTATCTATGACTCCTTTCTCTACTTTCTATCTCATGGGTATGGAAAATCAGGTGGATCATCTATTACTCTAATGAACTTCTTTCAAGGCACAACTGCATTTGAGAAACTTAAAAGATCAGAAAAGTAACAAGATCACCAGTGTCTCTTGTAAAGGAAATTATGGGGATTAAAAAACAAACAAACAAATAAACAAACAGAACAGCCTTCCTATCAGATAATAGTATAATTATCTCTGCACTTTGTTGCCAGTTCTTTCAACTTTTAGGGTAAAATCTACCAGTTTTGCAACTGATTCACTTGAATAAAACTCTGTGTGGGCAAAATAAAACATACTGTGGAACCAATTTGGCTTATGAGCAGCTAATTTAGAGAAAGAAATTCTTGATAATGAAAGAATTGTTGTGTAATTTATGTGTTTAGTAAGTTAGATATATTAAACCTCAAGATGTAGCACTTAATTTTATATCATTTTATATTCCCTAATGATTTCATATATAAATCTCTAGCCTCTTGTTATTCCCAATGAGAAATCAAGCCAACTCACATATTTGTGTTTTCTCATGAGAATCTACCAGGATGTGAGATAAAGAATGTATTGTTAGTCCAGTCAATGTTTTCATGAAATTGTACATTTGGGAAATATCTTAAGAGCTTCTGGTTCAGAGATGGCAAATTGCATGGCACATGTACATCCACCATTTTCCATTCCCATGACAGACTTTGCTTTGCAGAGTATCTGAAATTCTCACTCTTAGAGTTTATATTCCCTTGTATTAAGATTTGGAAAGAACTCTCCAATTCCTTTTTGTGAATAATAGCATTTCTAAACCTTTCTTCCTTGAACCACTAGTTTTACATAATAGCCTTAAGTATTCAGTAGTTTCTGACATTATAACAGTCAGGGTTAAGTTGAAACCTGGATTCAGTCTAGCTAGTTTAAGTAGCAAAAGATAATAATAATCATTATTTATTATTATTTATATTATTCTCTAGGAGAAAAGATTTTTTTGTTAGTCAGCCAGAAACTATGCAGCCAGGGCCAACAAGGCAGAAAACAATGCTCAGCCACACTATGGCATTTTTTTCTAGCAGAAACACCACTGCTATTGCCATTATCTGCCACTTGGCAACCATGGTCCTTAAGAGTGGACACCAGGCACTTCATAGCATCATCAGCAAAAACAGACACCTGTATCACCATGCTTGTCAAGAGATTTAATTTTCCCCTAATATGCTGACCTCCTCCACCAGGTATCCCCTGGGAGAACATCTAATTGGGTACAGATCTGATGGGTTGCATCTAGGTCATGTGCCTGCCTCTGACCTCCAATGAAGTCCTGGGAAATGTAATTTTTAGGAAATGGAAGCATGCATTCTATAAAGGGTCTTAGAAATAGCATTGGTCTTTGCTCAAAAGGATTCCTGCAGAAATTAAATAAAATATAAGGCAGAAGAAAGATGAGAAGGCTGGTTGGTTGATCTCCTGGAAGTGGAATCTATGAGCATGCAGGAGGAGTGATGAGAGTCCGTGGACAGGCAGAGAATAGCCAGGAGTCAGTAAATGCTGTATCTTGTCTTCTTCTCCACTCCAGTTTTTTTCATTTTCTTACTGATGGTCTCTATTTTCTCTATCCAGAGTTAGCACCTGTGAAATTTCATGGTTTTATATGCCAACTTGACTGAGCCACAAGATGCCCAGCTTTTTGGTTAAACATTATTCTATGTGTATGTGTGAAGGTATTTCTGAATGAGATTAACATTTGAATCAGTAGATGAGTAAACCAGATTTACCATATTCTATGTGTACCACTTTAGAAATTAATTAGAAATAAGAAAGAAATGTTTAAAATACAATAATAAAAAAGCACATTTTACCAGCCCCTGAAGAAATGATGTCATCAAATATCATTATTTACTAGAAAACTCTACTGTACAACAGTGACAGAATAAAAGTGAAAGAGAAATACCATCTTAATGTTATGACCTCAAAGACCTCTAGGAAAGTCTTGGGGACCCACCCCCAGACTCTCCAGACATTTTGATAACTTCTGCTTTAGAGTATCTGCAAATGGCCTTCCTGTCTCTTTCCTTAGATTCTTGTTTCCACATACTGCCTCACTAATCTTCCAAAAAAAACACATATTTAACTAGGTCACCTATCTAGAGACATTTTTGTGGCTGCTTATCATTTGTAGGATAAATTATAAGCCTAAATATGGCACATAACAACAGCTATGATCTGGGCCATGCTCATCTTTGCCTGAAAAACTTTTATCCATCATTTAAGTCTCAACTCAGATAAATAGAAAATTGTGATAATTTTCACAAAGATTTTGCCTGAAATAAAATAAAATAAATAAAATTTTTACTAAATTGTTTTATGTGCAGGTATTTTGAGGATATGAAATAGGAGGCTTTGGAGATCCTGAGTACTCCTTAATTCCAGAGTCCATGTTTTCAGCCTACAGAGGCCCATGGTCTTTGTGGCCTATGATATCGCATTGTGTCCTTAATAAGAATTTCTCAAAGTTCTTGTCAAGATGGAGAAATAGGTAAATGCTCTGCTTATTTCCTCCTACGACCACATCAAAATTACAGGTAAATTATAGAACAACCCCACTTGAGAACCGCCTGAGGACTAGCTGAACAGAACTCCTATAACTAAGGATATAAATAAGAAGCCACACTGAGACAGGTAGGAGGAATGGATATGAGAAATGGGCTGGTTCCACACACATGTGGGCTGTATGAGAATCAGGAAAGAAATCTCAGCTGTGGAAGTCACCTCTGTAGAGTAAGAGCTCCCCAGTCCAGATCACCAGTCCCAGGAGGAGGAGTCTCCATACATCTGGCTATGAAAACCAGTGGAGATTCTTTCAGGATGAGAAGGAAGTCTGCTGGAGAGGTCCCCACTTCTTAAGCAGCCTGTGAACGATCTTAGTGACTGACAGACACACTTGCCCTGAGCTCTAGGGCTGAGGTAGTGCTCAAAAACCACCAGGGACATACAAGGAAGGAACGGAGATGTCTGGCTTCAAGGAGAGGGCTGGAGAGGCAGCTTTCTTCAGGATGGAAGTGCTGGCAGAAGCCATTGTTCATTTTTTGAGCTCTTCCACTGACTCAGTCAAGAGGCGCAGGCCAATGTGATTTTTGAGACTCCACTGAACTTGCCCCACCCTGGTGATTTCCTGAGAACCTGACCCATGCAACTTACACAGAAACTGAAATTTTCGGTGGCTTTTACTCACAAAAATTTATTCATTTATACCAAGTTGTCCAGATTTCATTGACATACAATTTTTTCATAGTATTTTCTTAAAATCCTTTGTGTTTCTGTGGTGTCAGTTTTCACTTCTCTTTAGATTCTGATTTTATTTATTTGGGTTCTCTCATTCTCTCTCTCTTTCTCTCTCTCTCTGTCTGGTTAAAGGTTTATCAATTTGTTTATCCTTTCAAAGAATCAGCTCTTGGCTTCAATGATATTTTGTATTGTTTTTCTAGTCTCTATTTTGTTGATTTCCACTCTGATCTTTATTATTTCCTTCCTTCTACTGTTTGCTGTTCTTTTTCTAGTTCTTTTAAGTGTAAGGCTTTATTGTTTATTTGAGATTTTTCTTGTTTATTGAAACAGGCTTGTATTGCTATAAATTTCCCTTAGGACTGCTTTTGCTGTGTCCCATAGATTTTGAGTCATTGTGTTTTCATTTTCATTTGTCTCTAGATATCTTTTGACTTCTTCTTTAATTTCATTGTTAACCCATTCATTTTTTAGTAGCATGTTGTTTAACCTCCATGTGTTTTTGTATTTTTCCAGTTTTTTTCTAATAGTTGATTTCTAGTTTCATACCATTGTGGTCGGAGAAGACACATGATATGATTTCAATCTTCTTAAATTTATTGATACTTGTGGCCTAATATGTGGTCTATCCTGAAGAATGTTTCATGTGAGCTTGGGGAAAATGTATATTCTGTTGCTTTAGGGAAAATGTTCTAAAAATATTAATTAAATCCATATAGTCTAATATGTCATTTAAGGCTGCTGTTTCCTTGTTGATTATCTGTCTAAATGATCTATCCATTAATGTTAATGAGATGTCAAAGTCCCCTACAATTATTGTATTATTGTATTACTGTTAGTCCCTCCCTTTATGTAGATCTATGTTTGTATTATATATTTAAATGCTCCTACAATGGGGTTGAATGAAGTGTTTATAAGGGTTATATCCTCTGATTAGACTGTTAATTTTATCATTATGTTATGTCCTTTATTTCTTGTTAAGTTTTTATTTTAAAGTCTAATTTTGTCTGATATAAGTACAGTTAGGCCAGGTTTCTTTTTGCTTCTCCTTGTATGAAATTTCTTTGTCCATCTCTTTACTTTCACTCTGTATCTGTCTTCTGATCTGAAGTGAGTATCTTATCACCAGCATATGTGTAGATCTTGTTTTCTTATCTATTCAGCCATCCTATGTCTTTTGACTGAAGCATTTAATCCATTTATAGTTAATCTAATTATTGATAGGTATGTGGTTATTTCTATTTTATTATTCATATTTTAGATCTTCTCTTTCTTCTTCTTAAAGAAGCATCTTTATGACTTTTGATCAAGATGATGGAGTAGGAAAACTCTGTGCTCATCTCCTCCCACAAACACATCAAAATTACAACTAGACTAAGGAACAACCAGCATTGATAACTGCCTGAAGATGAGCTCAAAAGAACTCCTATAAGGATAGAAGCCACATCAAGAATGGCAAGAGGCACAGAGATGCAAAACTGATGGTCCCATACTTATGTGGTAGTTAAAAATCAAGAGGGATACCTCAGCTGTGGATGTTCTCCCCTGAGGAGCTAGAGGCTCCAGCCCCACCTCAGGCTCCCCAACACAGGATTCCAATGCCAGGAAAAAGAAGTTCTCATAACTTCTGGTTGTGAAAATCAGTGGAGATTGTGGCTGAGTAAGACAGAGGGCTGCTGCAGTTCTAGGCATTCCTCTTAAAGGGCCTGCACATGAATTTACTCACTAATGGACACACTTGCTCTAAGTTCCAGCACTGGGACAGCAGCTTACAAAGCTCTAGAAACATATGGAGACAAATTGAATTGTCTGGCTTCAGAGTGAGGGCTGGACAAGCAGCTTTCTCCCGACAGAAGTGCTGGCAGAAGCCATCATTCTTTTGTTGAGCTCACCAGTCACCCACTTTGCAAGTGCCATATATGAATCTCCATCAACCTGGTTAATACTATTCACCCTACTCAAGTGATTCCTTGAGACCCTGCCTCACTCAAATTTCAGGACCAATCACGGTGCTTCCAGTGGCTTTTCCATACAAATGTCCTGGTTTTGCACATACTGTGGACATTCCTAAAATCTCTTCAAAGATCCACAAACACCAGACAAGTATCACCTGGCCACAGCATGCCCTGCAACTCTTGCTAAGGAGCCCCAAGCTCAGCCCCAATGGAAGCCAGATTTGGTTCAAAGTTTAGTCACTCCCAGGCAATGTCAAGCCTAGCACAAGTGGCAACCATCTGAAGATCATTTTATACTTCATAGCAGATGTCCCCAGGCAGGACACAGGCAGTAACTGACCTTGGCTTTCACCAGAGACCCTCCCCAAGAGTACCTAGAACCAACACACCTGCTGATCAGCTTCAGATTACACCAGAGCACCACCTAACCACCTCCACAAATGAAACACCCAAAAGGCTAAAGCTAATTCTGCTCCATGGAATCAACTCTGTACAATAGTTCCTTTACTATAGTCATGACCAGTCCTCACAGCCTATCAGCCTGAGTCAATCCCTTCCATCAATATGGCAACAGCAATTAAAGCTAACCAACATCATGACGGCACACAAACCCACACAAGGGACACTCATAAAACACCCAGCTCAGATGACCAGGGAAACTGTGCCACTGGGCCTCAAAGGATACCTACTACCTAACGTCACCCTGCCAAGACTGAGAGACATAGCATATCTACCTAATGCATAGAAACAAACACAGAGATGCAGCCAGAATGAAGAGATAAAGTAACATGCCCCAGATTAAAGAGCAGCAGGAAACTTGAGAAAAAGAACTAAACAAAATGGAGGCAAGCAATCTAACAGATCCAGATTCAAAACACTGGTTATAAGGATGCTCAAGGAACTTAGTGAGAACTTCAACAGAGACAGTAAACATAAAATAAGAACATAGAAACTATTAAAAATAACCAGTCATAAATGAAGAATACAATAACTAAAATGAAGAATACACTAGATAGAATCAATGGTAGATTAGATAAAGCAGAGGATCAGATCGAATCTGGAAGACAAGGTAGCAGAAAACACCTATTCAAAATGGCATAAAGAAAAAAAAATTTAATTAGAATAATTTAAGAGACCTCTAGGACAAAATTAAGCATACCAACATTCTCATCATAGGGGTCCCAGAAGGAGAAGAGAGAAAGAAAAGAATTGCAAATCTGTTTGAAGAAATAATGACAGAAAACTTTCTTAACCTGGTGAAGGGAATAGGCATACAAGCCCAGAAAGTTCAGGGAGTCTTGAAAAAGATGAACTCAAGTGGTTCACACCAAAATACATCGTAATTTAAATGCCAAAGGTTAAAGACAAAGAGAGAATCTTAGCAGTAAGAAGGGGCAGTTAGCTACCTACAAGGGAGCTCCCATGAGACTGTCAGCTAATTTCTCAACAGAAACTGCACAGACAGGAAGGAAGTGGCATGAAATATTCAAAGTGATGAAAAGCAAGGACTTACAACCAAGGTGACTCCACCCAACAAGGCTATCATTTAGAATTGAAGGACAGATAAAAAAAACTTCCCAAACAAGAAAAAGCTAAAGGAGTTCATTACTACCAAACCAATATTACAAGAAATGTTAAAGGGCAAAGAAGGTGAGGAGGAGGAGGAAATGAGAAGGAGTAGATGGGGAAGGAAAGGAGAAGAGGAGGGAAAAAGGAAAAAGAAAAAAGATAAAAATATGAACAATAAGGTGAAAATAGTTACATACCTATCGGTTATTACTTTAAATATCAATGAATTAAATGCTCCATTCAAAAGACATAAGGTAGCTGAATGGATAAGAAAACAAAACCCTTACATAAGTTGTTTACAAGAGTCCCACTTCAGATCGAAAGACAGACACAGAATGAGAGTAAAAGGGTGGAAAAAAATATTTTTTGTGAATGAAAACAAAAATATCTGGGGTGCAATATGCATATCAAACAAAACAAAACAAAGGCTGTAACAAGAGACAAATTCTGTTTCTGGGTGTTTATGTAAAAAAACCCAAAACACTAATTCAAAAACACATATACATCCCTATGTTCATTGCAGCGTTATTTACGATAAGACATGGAAGCAACCCAAGTGTTCACAGGTGAATGAAGAATAAGTGGTACATATATACAACGGAATATTACTCAGTTGTTACAAAAAAAAATAAAATATTATCATTTGTGACAATATAAATGGACATGGAGGGTATTATGCTAAGTGAAATACATTAGACAAAGACAAATATCTTATGATTTTACTTATATGTGGAATCTAAAGAACAAAAAAAAAAGCAAATAAACAAAACAAACAAACTCATAGATACAGAGAACAAGTTGATGGTTGCCCAGATGTGAGAGAGGTTGGGTAGCTAGGTGAAAAAGGTGAAGGGACTAAGAAATACAGATAGGCAGTTACAATATAGTCATGGGCATATAAAATACAGCAAAGGTATTATAGTCAGTAATATTGTAACTATATAAGGTATAGATAGGGGAGTGGTAGACTCTATTGGGAGATCACTTCATGAGCTATATAAATGTCTAACCACTATGCTGTACACTTGAAATTTATATAATATTGGCTATCAACTGTAATTACAAAATAAAAATAATAAATTTTGGTGTATTGTTTGTTCATTTTAAGACAGTGACTTTGAAAAAGTTTTGCTCTCGGGACTCCTTTACACTTAAAAAAATTATTGAGAATACCAAGGAGATTTTGTTTCTGTACTTTATATTTATGGATATTTACTGAATATAGAATTTAAAATTGAAATGTTTAAAAACATTTATTAATTCATTGAAAACTAATAAACTTATAAACCCCTTCAATATTGGGCTTCGCAGAAGATGGTTGTCTTCTCTCTGCTTCTAAATTCAATCTGCTGTGATGTCACATTCATATAGCCTCTGGAAAATTCCATGTCTCTTTATGAGAGAATGAGAATAGAAAGGCAAATAACATTTCTGAAAGTAGACCATAGTTCCAGAATAACAGACTTAGATTTTACTCAAGTTGGTTATGTGATTAACTGAATGGTCTTAACTAAGACAGTGATGAACCCCTCAGCCTCAGGAATATTGCTTTAATATGTAGTTTCTAATGAGATTACTTATAAACAAATGAATAATTCTTTAGTTCAGAAATGCAGTTGTCACCCCAAATGCCATCTATTGACTCCCCAGTATTTAGTAGATGGTGGTCACTTAAGGAACCTTACCGTAGATACACACAGACATATAAATACAGAGGCAGGTACATAAGGGATGGAAACTAAAGAAATGGTCAAAGTAGCCATGAATGCAAGTATAATGTATTCTTTAATTTTTTATTTTACTAAACAAATTATTTATGCTCATTGTGGAAAAAAATAGGAAATGCCAGTGGACAAAGGGAAAGATTACCCTTAATCCCACTACCCCAAGGTAATTTCTGATAACATTTTGGCACACATCTGTATCAATATGTTTGTTTTAAAATAAAAATAGAAACACACTGCACATAATTGCTATAGGCTTGCTTTTTAACATTTTATAACATATTATAAATATCTTTTAAAGTAACGTATACATCAATAAAATTTTTTAAAGGTTAAAGAAAGAAATAGGTGGCTTTGGTGTTAAAATTTTATATTAGAAATCCCAATATTTTAAAATTCGATGTCAAATGTCCATTATATACTTTTTTTAAGGCTCTGTGATACATTGGTATCCTTTAACATGGTCAGTCCTTCATATATACCCAAACTGTGGTAGTATTTATATACAAAGGGTTGTATTTATATACAAACAAATGAACAAACAAAAAACTTCACCCAAATGTCATCTCATACCGTTTTTACCATGCCTTCCCTCCCCTTCAAAGGTCTTTCCATGAGCTCATAGCATATGTGGATATCCACTCTTTCACAAAGAGTCTCTAAGCCCCTTGGAGACATAAACAATTTTTCATTGGTCTTTGTAAATAGACTTCAGTATAGTAACTGGCATGGTTCCTGAAACATAGTAGACTCTCCAAAAATGTTTGTGAATAAATGCTAATGGAAATCAGAACTGTATATATGCTGTTCATATATGCTGTATATATATATACATATATACACATATATACATATATACATATACATATATACATTTACATATATGTATATATACATATATACATATATATACATGCTGTATATATGCTGTATATATGCTGTCAGAACTGTATATATGCTGTTCATATATGCTGTGTGTATATATATATATATATATATATATATATATATATATACTATATATATGCTGTTCCCTGACCTCCATGTTATCTTCTAAAAGAGCTCTTCTCCTTTTCATCCAAGATCTTGTTCTTGGCAGCATGATACTCTCAAATAGCCACTATCAGAATTTCAGTAATTATGAATCCTTCCTCACTCTCGATCCTTATATTTAACTAGCTACTGGGACCTCTCCATTTTATCTCTGTAATGTCTGTCAGATCCACTGTCTTTTCTACCATCCCCTGCAACAGCTTTAATTTACTTCTTCATTGTCTCACTTTTCAGCAGTAGCTCAAATTCCCAGACAGTGGGCTTCCCGAGGACAAGTAGTTTATGTCATTCGAATAAAATGTGAACTCCCACCTTTCATATACACCATCTCCAGAAAAAATATTTTCAAAGCAGCTTCTAATTATGTCTCTTACCGATTCAAAAAATTTCTGTCTCCATTAATTACTTAATGTAGGGGATGCTATTGATTCCCTAGGCCCACATCCCCTCACCCTCTGAGTTCATGTACTCAAAGCCATAGAGTACAGTTTCCAGGATAATTCCCTGCCTTAAAGGCCTCATCTCTCTTTTCTTCCTGCAAGTTTTCTCCAGCAACAAGAGAGCTTGTTCTGCTAGAAGTAAAACCCAGAAGTTGGAAAAAGCCAAAACCCCTGAGGGGAGCCCTCAACCCATGTAGGTTGGGTGTCACAGGCTAAATGTCTCAGCGTCTACATCCCTCATTAGATTAACTCTAAAGCATGATTCTCAGTTTCTCACAGAGCCCAACAAGACTGGGTGTCTGTTACCCACAGAAGTAAATCACCCACTAATAAACATTTCATTGCTTTTTCTACCTTCCCTGTCTCACTTTTCTCACTTCTTCCCTTATGTCCTCCCAAACAACTATCTGAACCCAAGCAATGACACTGAACAAAATTTAAACTTCCTGACCTATTATTCAAATCAACCTGTAACTTGATTCTAACCTGCTTTTCCTTACACATAGTCCACTCTCTGGCATAACTGGTCCCCAAACCATCTCACTCTAAGTTGTAATCATTCTGTACTTTCATTCATTGGTAATGCAGTGATATCACTATGACTTCCTTAGACCAACAGAGCTTCTCATCCCAGTATGAGGGAGGGCCTATTTTTTCTTACTGGAAGCCTCTCAGTGGAAGGTGAGTCATTGTGGTTCTGTAAACAAAAGAAAATGGAGGGTGTCACTGATGAATTGACAGCCAATGGTGCCTGCCACGAATAGGTAGCAGGAAGGTAAAAAGAAAGATAATAAGTGGTTACCAAATTCAACACAATATGTTGGAAATGAACTGGTGGACTGAGGTAACTAATCTGATTTTCATACCGGAAACAGACACTTTGCAAGTATGCAGAGACCCAGACCCATCCCTTGCAGCTGCCTCCCTCATCTTGCTATAGGCCCTTCCCAATGCTGGCCCATACTGTGCCCAAGTGAACACATATAGAAGCATCGCATGTCCCCTAGGCATCTGCTGTGACTGTTCCTGCCAGAATACAGACCGAAAACATATCACTCCCAGTTTTCCAGAAGTTGCCATCCCCTGCTATAAAGTTTCCTTGCAAAACCATAAGCTCTAGCTTCGGTTCAAAACCCCACTCCCATGTTGTGCCCGGCACGTGGGTTTTTATGTTCAGCTTGGATGCAGAGAATTTTAAAACATGCTCTGGAGCTGCTGTGGGCTCTGAGATGTTAATCAAAAAAACCCTTAAAGTGCTTTGGAAGCACCTCTGTTTTTCGGCTTATTGATGTGCTCATGTTGAGTGAAAATATGTTTCTGGTCCAATCATGAGTTCATTTCAAGACATATTAAAGAAAGATTTTTCCTAGCTGCTTACTTTAGAATATTGGTCCCTAGAGACCAGATGCTTTTCACAGCTCCTTAGAGGCCCACAAAGGCATGATGGAAAAATACAGCTGGGCATCTCACATGGAAATCGAACGTACTGGAATTCTATTTACATATCTTCTTTAATTTAGGCTTGTTATTGATTCTCCTGGGGTGCTCACTTGACACCTTCACTATCTCTCTTAGATTTTTCTCATCTCAAATGAGATGAGAATTTTCAAGCACATTTCAAGCAATGGGAATTTTCAAGCACATTTTTTTAGTAAAGATATGTGTGCCCAACTAAGTAATGGACATTTCTTTCAACAGAGAGCACTCATACTCAGAAGTGTTCAAAGACATTTTCCTAAAGACACAAATAGCAACTAGTCCTGGAGACACTCACAGATAGATGAGCTTGCCATTGCATTTGAGAGCCTGTACGCTATCCCTGATCTGCCACTTCTCCCTAGTAGTGACCTCAGATAAGCCACTTAAACTGTCTGAGCCTCCTTTCTCTAATCAGAAATAAGGGATTAATAGAGCTCTTTAACCTCCATCCCTGGATCCTTGCCATAAAATCCCTTCCCTGGATCTGTATAAACAGTTACGGACTTTATAAAAGTTAGTGACTCATATTCCTACTTGTCTTGCAGCTCTTCGTGAACTGGCCTTTCCTGTAAACTGGCAGTCTTCAGATATGTAAATTAGTACTTCTCTACTGGAGGACAGTCTGGGACACCTTTTCTTTTCCAGATTTAAGGCAATTGTGCTTCTACTTATACTAGTTATATTAGGAGAAAGAACGACTCCTCAGTTTACATCATGATGCTACAGAAGTACCATGTACGACTCTCCTGTCACTAGCATACCGTTTGATCCACTATAGCCGGAGTCTGCTAAAGGGTAACCTTCAGGGTTCCTCCTCACTTACTCAAGCTGAGGAATAACTCATCCAGATGTGATATCAAATTATTTGGAAAAAACTCAGATTCAATGAACACTAGGGGTTAGAACAATTGAGACATAGAAATGGATATATCAGCAGTCAGGAATAAGGTCAGAAACTCACCAGCATTTCAGTCATTTAACATCTTGAAAATTTTCGCTTAAGTCAAAAGATGTGACACTATTTGTAAATCTCTTGAATCAAAGTCTTCAGATTAACAAGTGACTTCCCTAAGTCTGGGAACTCTGGTCAAGATTTTAAGCAATGAGACAAACCAAGGATATTTCTTGAGAAAATCCTTGAACATTTTTTTCCCTTTCATACCATTTTGCCTTCATTCCAAGTTTTAGATAATTTTTCTGGCAGCATCTACCTTACTGGGTTATTGTGAGAATTAAATGAGTTAATATATGTAAAGTCCTTAAAACAGTGTCTGGCATTTACTTAGTAAATGCTATTAAAATTATTCTGACTATGAGTTTGTCCAGTTAAGCCAGGTCCAATTAATAATGTCCTGAAAAAAATCTAATGCAAAACCCAGAAATGTTAATATTAGCAGCATTGCTTGTATACTTCTTTATTCAGGAGAGAATTCCCACTGGTAAATCAGAGGAGAAATAAATAACATTATAATTACCAACATTAAAATTAGCATTTTGGGGTGGGAATAAAATGGAGCATCAGCAAGTGCTGAGGGGAGGCAGGACAGGGGACAAACAGAGAATCAAAGTGCCAAGCCCCTCTCCTGCCACAACCAATTGGCTGTCAAACCCCTTGAGGAGTCCTGAACAACCTCTTCCTCCCCACCTGCTCTGCTGTCTCTTCCCTGGGTATGGAAGCAGCTTCCTCACCAGGCTCCCTTACTCCTGCTTAAGTCTCCAACCTTTTCTTTATCCTCCACATGCCACCAGGACCTATTGCCGGTAACATGGATCCAATCATGTCATTCTCCTGTACCCTAACATTCAGCAACGTCCTATTCCCTAAGTAATTCCTCACCATCTATTCTCAATCCAACATTTCTACCTCCATCTCCCCCAATTAGCTCTGAGGCCTCACGTACCATTCACGCTCAACTACAGACCACTCCTTGTCCGGCTTAGAAAGTTCCCTCTGCTCATATCCACCAGCCCTTTCTCCTCCTCACAAAGCATGCTCGACCTTCACAAACTCACTGGACAGTAACCTCTGCCTTGAACCTTTCCTAAGCTCAGATGACAGGCATTCCCCTCTTCTCTGCTCCCCCACGTTCACAGCACTGTTCACACCACCAGCAGGAGTTCCCCATCATTGTTACCTTCCCTTAGAGGAACTAAAATGCGAGTTTCACTTCACCTCTATTTCCCGTCTCTGCTCCAGTGCCCGCAGAGTCACCAGTAATAAATATTCACTTATTGAGTGGTCTAGCTTTCCTCCAACACCTTTTCTGGGATGGAGCCTGGCAGGATGTTTAGCAAACCTATTTCCTCCTCTCTCAGGGCACATGACTAGAACAGCCTCTCCTTGGAATGTGGATGGAAATGTGTGTACCTATGCCAGGCTGGCCTGTGACATCTTCCCACATATGCTCCACCCCCAGTCCATCTGTATATGTATGAGAAAACATTGAAAAATAATACCAAAACAGTGAAAGAAAAGGGATAAAGTCAAGAAAACCAATTCCTAGCACTTAATAAGAAGAATCTCATTGTCAGGTACACTCTTTGAATATTATTTAAGCTACACCACCATTCTGCTTTTCACCTCTTCAGCTCTAATACATCACTTAGAACACAAAACTACCACACTGTTCTCTGTTTCCTGGAGTGAAAAGCAGAGCAGGGCGCCAAAAAGTGAATATGTTATAAAGGAAGAAATATTTCCTGAGAGAATAATAGAGCCAAGAGCACTAGCCTGAGATTTTCAGATGTGGAAACCTTACGTGGAAAAGCACCTCATACAGGTATGATGAGAAATGTTGGGTTCATATTTCCATTACTAAATTTACCCCTAGTACAGGTGATTTGAGGAAGGGTGATCTCCTGTTTGTAGGGTCCTTACAGAGAGCTGAAGCAACATTAGGAAAGAACATAAGGAAGAAAATGTCCCACGTGGTGGGGGACACTCTCTACCTAAGCTCCTTGGGACTGGAAGCAGGAACTCTGCCAACTGTGCCTTATTGTCAACCATAAATAAAGGGGGAGCCTGGGTTATATCAAAAAAGTGGCTAATAAGAAGTCTGCAGCAGAGGGAAGTGTATTTTCTCTTTGTATGTCTGTAAATAAATAGTTTTAATTGGAGGAAACATACATCTGGAGTATCACTGTTCTGCCAAACAGACAGAGCATCGTCACAACATGACAACAGTATCCAGAAGGTTGTCTGTTTTTCATGAAATGTTGCCTAAAGGGTGCTTGGTGTCTCAGAGCTCAGTGTGTTCAGTGGAAGTCTATTAACACGTTAATTCTCAGAAAAACTAACCAGGGAAGACATATGCACTGTTGGGGTCAGAGTGTGGCCCCAGTTTCCAGAGTTCTCATCTTGGTCCTGGGGTTGCCTTTACTGCTCAGCAATCCCATTTAAGCTCTCTGTGCCTCAGTGCCAATCTCCGGAGAATGAGATTCAGGGCTGTGCAAGCACTCGGTATTACCATACCTTCTTTAAGAAAACCGAACTTGACATACTAGACAAATAAATTGTGCAAAAATTTTCATCGTAGGATTCTTGAAAGCAGTAAATCCCACAGTGTATATACAATAGATGTTGACCATTATCATTAATATCTTTCTCTTGTTGAAAAAAATGACAAGATCTGAAGGGGGAAAGAGTAAGAGTTGTGTGGGAGTAAAGTTTGTTTTTCTTTTTCCAGATTTTTTAAAATTCTTTTTGTGACACAATGAGGACTTTGAGATTCTCTCTTAAGCCCACAAAGGTCTCATGTGAACCAAAATAACACTTCCTTTTAAAGAGACCCCTGCTGTTTTTTTCTTATTATCTTTGCCATGAAGGTATTTGCTATGAAATCTGATGTGATGTTTGTTTACAGACAGTTCTGAGAAATTCCTGGTCTCTCAAACACTAGTATAAAGGAAGCAGAGTGGCGGAGAATGTGGATGACCAAGCTGTGGTGAATGGCATGGGAAAAGCAGTCTTTCTAGCTAGATAGAGAGAAGAACAGGTCCCTGCTTCAGCTGTTCAACCAACAAGGTGGATATTATCATTAACACTGTTCTACAAAGGAGGCAACAGCAGCAGAGAGACTACCTGTAGAGATTAGACATGGGTGCTGTTTCCAGGTTCCTCTGCGTTCTGGAAGTAAGGACCAGGACGGAGCTTCTGAGCTCATTAGAAAAATTGTGCCCCCTTCAAGTAAAAAAAAAAAGAAAAAATTATTCAGCATATTATTGGCCAAACTGAATAGACTTGCTTGGGCACAGTCCAAGAAAAAGCGAGAGAGGTGGTGAAAGTGGGGGCATCAAATCAGTGACTCTGGACAATTGCTTGTGCATAGAAAAGGGTAGGGAGCCAAGGGGGAAAGACACAAAAGAAGGTTCTAGGGGAGCTCTGGCTCTGGGATCTCAATAGGAAAATTCACCATAAATGTATCCAACCTGTGACGCCATGAATTGCACTCTATTAAGACAATGTATGAGTCCCATTAAAGTTTAGGAGAATTACTGCTGCATAGACACTGCCCCTGGGCTTGACTAGGCTTTTCCTTGAGCTCTTTGCAGGGACAGACAAAGCTGTGTGCACAACCAGGAGTAGCTACACTCTCACTCACACAGGCAGCATCTGCCCCATGTTCCCCACACCAGCCCATCCCCCGCCACCCACCACAGAAAGTGATCATGTGAAGTTTAAGGAGGATGTGCAGTGAGGCTTGTACCTCCAGAAAAAGCCACCCTGGGGAGTAATCGAAACAGGTTAGAGCTGGGTGCACGACTGTGTGCCTGTGAGTATGTATGTACTTGCTCTCAGTCATTCCAGGAACATCTGAATCTCCCCTCGCCTCCCTGAGAATCCCGCTGCATGGATGGATTCAAGTTTCGTGGAGTCTAAAATTTACACAATAAGAGTACTCTGAGGAAAAAAATTACAAAAGTATGAATATCAATTTTTGTGAAAATAAACATTTATTTAGAATGAGAAAAAAAACTACCAAAATGACAATTTTAAATGACAAATATAAATATTATAAAATTTAGAAACAATTTTTATTTGTTAATGGCCTGACACTTTTATATGTTTTCCACATTTCCTTGGCTGTTCTTTGACCCCCTTTCCCTACGACAATAATATTGTAATAGCATTTTCTATGTAGAAAATGGACAGATGATTTAGTTTCAGCTTCTCCTTTCTAGCTGAAACCTCTATCAAGTTTCTTTCATGTATGAGCCTCAGGCTTTAAAAGGTCGTTTCAAGTTTTAGTGTATAGTGGTTAATTCTAAGTATCCTTTAACTTGATAATGCTCATTAACCAGTGCATTATATATCCTGTTTTAGTAGTAAATATGTTTCCTGTTTTCTTCATTTATGTCAATATTTTATGTCAAATAGGCCAGAAATTGAAACTTGTTCAACATGTTCAATTAATCACATGAATTAGTTATTCCTCTTCATTAATTACATTATCAAGTAATCCAAAACTTGCCCATAGGTTCCATACAAAATTTTATCCAGGAGGATATATCTACATAGCTCAATAACTATACAGAGAATGGACCATATATTCATTCTCTTCACATTGCTTAGTTCTTGAACTGATCATAAGTATTTGAAATAATTTTGTTTATTTGTTTATTGTTTATATATTTATACCCATCTTTCCTACTCACTGCTGTGTCCCAGCTCCTCAGGACACCCAGGACAACAGAGGAGACTAGTCAATATGTATTAAAGGAATAAATCACACACTGTGGGCCCTTGTCATAAGAGTTTAAGTATTTTTTAAAGTTGCATAGAATCAACCCTGTTTAACACAAAGTTACTAATGATAATGATGGAATTATAAGTACTGTGACATTTGGGCCTTAAATCAGTCCTGGGAGGTGATGAAGCAGTTATGTTCTCCATCTTATAAATGAGGAAGCTGGAGGTTGACTTGCTCAAATTCACACAGTTAAATTGGGGGTAAATGGGGTTTGGACCCAGGGCTTCTGACCCCTATTCCTCTGTTCTACCTATGATGTCAGGCTGTGAGACTGCCACTGGCATCTGATTAAAATGCTTAGTTTATTTTTTTTTTGGTTTGTTTGTTTTTAAGATGAAGATCATGGCACTGACTTGAATATTAATTGGAATTGTAGTGTGAGTTGCAGAAATTGGTAATAGCAGTGAATATGTGCTCAGAAAGAAAGAGTCAGAGAAAGAAAATGATTTTTACATGTTCTTACCCAACCTTGCAACAACCTTTGATATAGGTTTTATTTAGTAGTTCCATTGATTAAGTCCTGCAAGACACAATAAAAGTCAAAGATTTCAAACCTAGATTTATCCCCAATCAATGATTCACACATAAACCCCCTGGATATTAAAGGCCCACATTTTAAGGCTGGCTGGTTGAGTTGGCAATTAATTATATGGTTATCAAATATAATACAATTTGTTTGATAAAAGCTAGACTGATGTATGATCTATATCTAATTAAGAATTAAGTACTCTATCACCCATGGGTCTGGCTTCAAAACCATGCAAGCTGTGAAGTCCTTTGCTTGCTTGGTGAATGACTATTGTTAACCAAAAGCTGGAGATATGCTGGTCCACATCAACTATAGGATATCTATATGTGCTTGCCTAGAGAAGGGGGCTGATCTGAGAAAATCAGCTTCTGGTCAATGGGTTATATATATTTTAAACCAAACAGACCCTCTTGGGTCCTTGCAGCTTTTTCTTGAGAGGCCCTGGCTGTGAAACCAGGGGCAACAGTGAGATGAAAGAGGAAAGTTAACCTTGAACTCAAGCCCATGCTACCATCATCTCCAACTGCTGTCCAGTACCTTACCTATTCTCTCAGTCAACAAATGTTACTTGAAATGAAAGGGAGAGTGGCCCCTCAACCTTGTTATTCTTGTTCCAGTTACAAGTTTTATTCCTTGGAAGAGAGTGGTTGATGTAATGGTGAAGAGGGGTGCTGAGGTTAGATTGGGAAGGAGCATGACATTTATCCATTTATCCTTTTCTTGTTTACTATTTCTCAAATAGAAGTTAAAATATTAAAAATTTCCCTTTTGAACCACTCACTACTATATGTATATTACACATAGTTGGACTTCTATTGAATTCATTAATAAATAACAAATTCACTTTAAATGTCTTCTTATCAGAAATCTAAAATGTTAACTCATGCTGAAATTATTTTAAAGCAAGCTACAGAATTGCTATCAGGTATATAAAATGGAAATTGAAGATGATCAGTATAATTACTATGATTGATTTTTATGCCTACTCTTTTGTCTATTCTTATAGTTAAAAAATAGTGACTGTAAACAATCAGGCTAGTTCACTGTAGCCAGATCTAGTTAGAGTATGATTTGGCTTGTGTATTAATAGACACTTTGACATAGAGGTTTTAGAAACTATGTATCTTCAGGTGTGGAAGTTGTACAACTTTGACTCGGTTTACTAGTGCTCACTAATACGTGTTCTCCTCTTCTTGCTCAGAATACTACCAGATTACATGCTCTATTTCTGAATAGTTATGTAACTGAGTTCGGGTCAATGGAATGTGAGTAGAAGTATCACTACCAATCGTACTCACAAAAACCTCCTATGTCTAGACCTTAAGGGTTCTTCCACCATCTTCTAATTGAATGAGTAGGTCTGTGAAGACCTAGAGTACAGCAGGGCCACCAGATGAAAGAAATATGGGTCCCTGAGAGACCATATGAAGCAAAGCCGCAACTCCCTTTTTTGACCTGTATTAAACTGTGCTGTGAGCAAGAAGCACAATTTTTTGTGTTAAGACACTACAAATTTGGGCTGGGTTTTTAAAGTAGTTAACCCATCCTGCCTAATACTTTGAACAAAATGTGCTACAAACAGAAGGAAAACTCTGCAATAGAAAACAGGAGTCCATTGTAGGTTTTGAAACAGACTTAGTACGTGACTGGGTTTGAGAGGATATAAGACCTGAACAGAGAGCACATTGATAGAGTTGGTTGTTCTGGGACAAGTAGGCAGGCATGTGGGTCCAGAGAGTAAATCTAGAACTTGAATCCAATCCAAGGGAAGCAGCTATTATTAAAAAAGATACTGGGACTCATCCTCTTGTCAGCCAGGGCCCGTATATTAAGAATCCTGCCCAGGGCAGGAAGCTGAGGGAGTGGAACATGAGGGAAGAAACTGCCATAGTCAATCTTGAGAGAAATCCCATATTTTTTTTAAATATGCTAATGTAATAAGGGTTTCAGACATGGGCACCTTGTATTGTGTTTTCAAGGCTTTAATCTTACAGCAACACTTAAATAAAAGTTTCTCTTAGCGAGTTTTTATATTTTCATTAAGGGTCAGAAAGATTTTTAAATTAGTAATGGGAAATAAAAAAATAGGGATTAGTTTCTTTTTTGTAGTATTTAGAAAACATTTTTCTGTTTTGTTAGGTCTTAAGTTCACTCTCAGGACAGAAAAATATGTGAAAAGATCTTTAGACATAATGAACAGGGATGCAGATTCACTTTCTTTTGGAAAGTGTTGAAGATCCTGAACAGCCTTTCAGTGTCACATATTTTCTCTTTTTAAAATATTATTTGGTCTTTCACTCAATGAATGTTGAGCCCTGATTTTGTGTCCCCAAATCTGCCAGAATCTGAGAGGGCACAAAAATGTCATAAGAATTATTCACTGCCCCCTACCATTAGGTACATTCTTCAATTTATTTAACAAATGTTTATAAGTCTCTCTTCAGGGTCACATTGTTTGGGTGTCAGAAAAAAAAGATAACTAAGAAGTTCACAGTCTAACAGATGGGTAAAGAATGGTACCAAACCTCCCCCTACCTCCCTCCAAAAATCACATACTTCACTGCAACCTCAACTGTGCAAAAAATAAAATATTATGTTTTTGATTACTTACTGTAATTTATAAATTAAGCCTTCCTGCATGCCAGGATTTGGGTCCCCATGTGCTCTTGGATCCCACACACCTGTGTTGGGGTCCTTCCCACCTCATCTTATGTAAAGAAATGATGTGTCCTTGTCTAAGTGTTCTTTGCTTCTCCAACTCTTCTCTTCAACCCAAGCTGGGGAAGCTTTTTCTTTCTCCTGGAAGTTGGAATCTTTGTTTTTAATCTTCTCTGCTTTTTTCTGAGCTTTAGTTTTGGAAACTCAAAAGCCAGAATAGCTCCCCTCCCTTTTCTGCTTTTGATTAACACAACCTTTCCTGAGTCAGTAAACCACAAACAGTCAATGAGCTTCACCTGCTTGGGGGCAGGGCAGCAGATGGGTGAAGATATAATAATCATATTATTGTACTACACACGTGTGCACACATGCACATACCCCAGCCTCCAAATTACACAGAGATAATTACCATCTGGATTCATTAAATGAATATCTGTTGCTCAGCCTTGG
This sequence comes from Cynopterus sphinx, assembly GCA_030015415.1. Classification (NCBI taxonomy): domain Eukaryota; kingdom Metazoa; phylum Chordata; class Mammalia; order Chiroptera; family Pteropodidae; genus Cynopterus; species Cynopterus sphinx. The sequence goes on along the minus strand of CM057381.1, from coordinate 83,219,294 downwards.
TTGACTGAGTATTAAAAAATAGAAATTGAAAATCTTCAAAAAATAAACACAAATATCTAAAGAAGAATACCAAACTCAAAAACCAAGAAAACACTCCTATTTAAAAAAAATACCCTTTGCTTTTTGGAGCTTTGAACAAGAATCTCACACTCTGAGGAATCAAGAGAACTCTGTTACGTATAATTTTAAGTCACTAATTGCTACCTACATTCCTAGTCACTAACGAACACAGAGAACTGCCATCCATCCTCCTTAGCTGCCCTTTGATGAAGAACAAAAGCATCCGGAAATATAATCACTATCAACAGGAATGTTAAAGCCTTATAAAGTGAGGCTTTACTGAACTTTTGCCCACCCCATCTGCCTTTAGCCAATTCATTTTAATATTGAAGACCCAAATAATGGTACTGAATGAAACTCCAAGAGTTTAAATATTTGATTTGGACAAATACCCCACTCCGTTCTTTATACCCTCAAATCCTCAAATTATAGAGAGAAATCTTGTAGCCCTGGAGGAGGAGAGAAAAGGTGAGATGAGGTGAGAAGAGATCTGTTGGTCTGTTGATGTTTTCTGTCTCCTGAAGTCCCCCTGATATCAGTGGGTTAGTTTTGGAGCAGATATCCCCAGGCTCTTCACACTTTAAAATTCCCCACTTGTGCAGCACCTACTAATTACTAAGGCAGGTCCACCCAGAGAGAGAGCAGTGGCAAGCCAGCAGTGAGGTTGATTCTCTGTTTGGAATTAATGTTTGAGGAGGCTTTTGAAAACTCTTACAAATAAGGATTATGACCCCGAGAAACACATTTCTCTCAAGAAGTTTCCTTCAGGACTGGTTTAAAAACTCTCCTTGCTTTTAAGAACTCACAGAGACGACAAGGAGACCAGCACACTCCCTTTGGATCCCAGAACCTCTCAGCAAACAAGAATTTGGGGAGCTGTCAGTTTAAAAGACAGGTCCAGCTCTTTCATTATAGCTGAAGCTGCAAGTATACCAGACCATCCATCCCTCCTCCATCCACCTCGTCACTATGAAACACTTCTTCACAAGTTTGTTCCATATATTCTCAGCTACTCCAAAGCAATCATTTTTCAGCATCGTGTAGCTGCTGTTTACACTTTTAAGGGTGTCACAGTACCACATTTTAATCTTTGGATGCCTTTTTTCTGTCTCTGCTTTATGAGCAAGGACTATGGAACATGGTTAACTCCTGCATCCAGATAAAACAAGAGATCGGTGACTCAACACTGACCTCCACTGGTTGGCGTAGAAATACCTAATCCCTTTCTCCAAGCTAAGCACATTTTCACAGGCTGGGCAGCAGGCCACCAGCATCTTGCATTGAGACATTAGCATTTCGCTGTTGATTGAAATTTAAAATGATTGTAAATTTACTTTCCATGTAGTTTATGAAGAACTCTGGTCAAACATTGAGCTATGGGACCACAGACCTTGGAGCTCACCACACTTCCCAATCCCCACTGCCACAAACCAAAACAGGATGTGGCAGCATTGTGTCCACATCAGGTTTGGAACATCAAGATTGACTTCACAGGGATCTGAGAAATCTAGTTCAGTCTATTCCCATGGTGTTATTAATGACTACTCAGTTGCCAAATGATTTATTATCTTTTAAATGCCAAACTCAAATTGACAATTAAAATCACATTTTCAACTGCTTTAATAACAGACTACCTACAGACTCAACCTCATTCAAAATATCATTGTGCCAGTGCCTTCTTTGTCTGCCCAGCAGTGGGCAGGGAAGTCTGCTTGGATCAGTGCCACCAAGGGTGGGCTGCAATTCTCCTCGTGGAGATGGTCAGGATTTTCTGGAGAGATGGAAGGCAAAGTCCACAAGGAGTCCTCTGCACCCTAAAAAATACAAGCCCATCACCTTTTCTGGTAATATGTCAGGAAATATTAACTGTGTACCCTTTAAATCCAGGAAAGGCCCTCGGGAATCTAGGCACTTGCTGGTTATAATGAGGCCTCCCCACTCAGGAGTTTACAGTAAGATTAATGGGGCAATTGGGGAGGAGATTCTGATTTGAAAATAGCTGCCATTTAGTCCCACCAAACAGAGGTCAGAAAGGTCTAAGCAAACACTGTAACAGATGTCCCTGACTGTTGAGAAAACTGGAGCCAAAAACGAACTCTCAGCAAACCTGTGTTATTCGGTTCGGTGCCTGCACTTGGAACAGGATATTGCCTTAACACTGCTACGTTGAGGTTAATCTTAAGCAGAAATTTTAAAATATATGTTTGCAATAGATATTTTTAAAAATGAGTGTAACAGTCTCAATGTATAATCTTGTTGCTTCAATGACCTTTAGTATATTTATGTATTTTATATAAATTTTGAGTAGGTAATACCTATTAATGGTACCGAAAAAGCATAAAAGTGTACACAGGAAAAAGAAACTTTATTTTTTAACCCTGTTCCAGACTCAGCCAGTTCCCCTCCAGTAAACAACCTCTATTATTTATTATTTATGAATCTTTCCAGACACATTCAATATGTCTATACAAATAAATGTGTAATATATAGACACATAATTTTTTCACACTTAGTACTAGACTATTTATACTTGTCTGTCTTGCCTTTTACCCCCGCAAAACAATACAGCTTGAACACCTTCTCATATAATTACTTATAATATTTCCTTGTTAGTTTTTATTCCATACTTTTTTTATTATACGATTTTCCAAAATTTAACTATTCTATTGATAAACATTTAAGCAGTTCCAAATTTTTACATTTATAAACAGTATCTCAATAAATCATTGGCACATAAATTATGTCTCATATTTGTAAGTATATCTGTAGAAAAATTCCTGGAATTGGAGTTGCTAGGTCAAAGGAATATGTTTTGGTCTTTTTGATAGATATTGCCAAATTTCCCTCCACCAGTGCTGTACCAATTTATATACTTACCAGCAATGTATGAGATGACAAACTCTCCTCTTCCTCATGGACCTATCATGAAATAAAATTTACTGATCTTTGCAAATCTGAGAAGATAGGGTCTTATAATTTAATTTTAAATTCACTAATTTTAGTGAATTAATAATGCTTTGTCCTTTATTATTAGGTCAGTAGACATTTTCTTGTTGATAATGACAACTTTCTATATTATAGTATACTATTTTAAGGAAAATAACCACTTAAAGTACCATCAAATATGATAGCACTTTAAGAGCCACCAGGTATGTGTGGCTTTTGAGCACTTGAAATGTGGCTAATCCAAATTGAAATATAAAAGTATATAATATACACCAGATTTCTTACTGAAAAAGATGGAAATATCTCATTTATAATATTTTATGTTAATTACCTATTGAAATAAAAATATTTTAAGCACGTAAAGTTAAATAAAATAAATTATTGAAATTAATTTCACCCAAATTTTTTACTTTTTAATTTAATTACTAGAAAATTTAGAATTATAAAGGTGTCTTGTATTATATTTTTATTGAACAGTGCTAGTTTATATCTTGAGTTGTGCATTTTTTGCCCATTTATTTTATTTTTTTATTTATTTTAAATATTTTGTTCAATTATGTTAACATAGAATATTATATTAGTTTCAGGTATACAACATAGTAAGTAGACATTTATATAACTTATGAAGTAGCCACCCCAATAAATCCAGTGCTCATACAACACCATACATAGTTACTACAATACTACTGACTATATTCCCCATGCTATACTCTACATTCCCATGACTATTTTATTATAACTACCAATTTGTACCTCTTAATCTCCTCCCCCTTTCTTTTACCCATCTTCCCAATTCCCCACCCAACAACTATCAAAATATTCTCTATATCTGTGAGCTTATTTCCGCTTTGTTTCTTCATTTAGCCTGTCCTCTAGATTCTACATATAAGTGAAATCATATGACATTTGTCTTTTTCTGTCTGACTTACCCCAGTCAGCACAATACCCTCCAGATCCTCATGTTGTTGCCTATGGCAAGATTTTATTCTTTTTCCTGAGTGAGTAATATTCCATTGTTATATGCACCACTTCTTTATTCATCCATTATTGGACATCCAGTTTGCCTCCATATCATGGCTACTGTAAATAATGATTCAATGAACATATAGTTGCATATGTTCCTTCAAAGTAATATTTTGAGTTTCTTAGAATAAACACCCAGAAGTGGGATTACTAAATCCTTCTTTGTCTCTTATTATATCTTTTGTTTTAAAGTCTATTTTCTCTAGTATAAGTGTTGCCACCCAGCTTTTATTGTTGTTTATTTCATTTTCATAAAATACCTTTTTCCATCCCTTTACTTTCTATGTGTGTCTTTTGATCTGAAGTGAGTCTCTTGTAGATAAGATGTAAGGGACATATATCTTCAGGTTGGGACATTTAATCCATTTACATTTAAAGTAATTGTTGATAGTTATGTAGTTATTGCCATTTATTATTCATATTTTTATCTTTTTCTTCTTCTCGAAGAACTCCCTTTAACATTTCTTTAATACCAGTTAAATGATGTTGAGCAGCTTTCACTTCTTTGGGAAGCTCTTTATCTGTCTTTGATCTTAAATGTTAACTTTGCTAGGTAGAGTAATCTTGGTATAGCTCCTTGCTTTTCATCACTTTGAATATTCTGTGCCAATCCCTTCTGGCATGAAAATTTTCTGTTGAGAAATCTGCTGACAGTCTTATATGTGCTCCCTTCTAGGTAACTAATTGATTTTCTCTTGCTGCTTTTAAGATTCTCTCTTTGTCTTTAAATGTTAGCATTTTAATTATGATTTGTCTTGGAGTGGCCTTCTTTGGGTTCATCTTGTTTGGAACATTCTGTACTCTTGGGCTTGTCTGTCTATTTCTTTCACCAGGTTAGGGAAGTTTTTCATCATTATTTCTTCAAATAAGTTTTCAGTTCCTTGCTCTTTCTCTTCTCCTTCAGGTGCCCCTATGATACGAGTGTTGGTATTCTTGACATTGTCCCAGAAGCCTCTTAAACTATCTTAATTTTTTTGGTCTTATACTCAGATAGGTCTTTTCCATTACAGCACTTTGCAATTTTCCCATGGAATATTCTAGTATTTTTATATTTTTATTGTCTACATAGAAATCTTTGTTTTGTCAGGAAATTATTTTGATGTAAGTTGTAAAGTTAGAATTCAATATTACTGTTTTTTCGGGAAGGCAACCCAGTAGAATAACTGGGAGAGAATAAACAGCATTTATTGTTTAATTTCAACTTTTTCCACTGATTTGGAATGCCACACTTATCATACTCTAAATATTTTAACATCTGTCTGAATCAATATTACTTTTTTTTCTCAATTATCCTGGTTATTCTTGATTCTTTATTTTCTCATATGAACTTTAGAATTATATATGGACCCCCAAATTCCACGAATATACTTATAGAAACTATATTAAATGTTTACATTAATTTGGAAAGAATTGAAAGCTGCATGATATCGATTTTCCCTTCTAAGAATATAGTCTATCTTTACATTTGTACAAGTGTTCATTTGTGTCCATGAGTAGTATTGTAAAGATTTCTTTATATAGATCTTTCACATATAATAAATTTATTTCTAAATATTTTCCAGCTATATTGCTATTAAAAAATAAGTATTTTCTTCTATTTGTACTATTTTATTTTAATACAGAAAGAATGATGATTTTATAAATTAATTCTGTATCCAACGAGCTAATTAAATTACACTATTATTTGTAATTTTTTTTACAGTTGGCTTAATTTTTATTGTAATTTAATATTAAATCTTAAAATCTACAACTGAGTATGACCTCTTTTTTTTCCCTACATTTCTCTTGAGTAATTGAATTGGCCAGGATTTCTAGATCATAATAGTGGTGATAGCAGATATTCTTGTCTTATTCCTGACTTTAATATGAATAGTTCTAAGTTTCCCCCAATAAACATGATGGTAGATTTTAGATTAAAATAAATAAATTTAATTATGTTAAGTAAGTATCTATTAACATTTTATTGATAAGGTTTTCTAAATAAATAAATAAAAATAAATGGTTAGCTTTATCAAGGGCCTTTCAGCATCCAGGAACCTGACTTTTAATCACTTTTAGCATGATGAAGATAAATTAACAGATTTCCTAATAGTAACCCATTCTTACCTTCCTAAAATAAATCACAGTTGGTCATGGTGTGTTAGCTTTTTAATGAGCTACTGAATTTTGTTTAATAATGTTTTGTACTGATTGTTTTTGTGTAACAGTCCCAGACTGATTTCTTATTGTTTTGGTTTCCTTCTTTAGGAACACCAATTATGGATGTGTTAAAATTTATTTTGTTTATATTCCATATCTAATGTATAATCCTTAAAGACTTCTTGTCAGTGCATTATTTGTACTCTCTTTCTTCCAATCCTGTCTTCCACATCTCTAGCTATGCTTGCAGCAGTGTCCAACCTTTGTGCAGCTTCCAAGCTGCACTTTAACCTTCATTTCTGTGATTTTTAAAACTATCTTCCCTTAATTCTACCAGCACATATTTAATCTACTTCTGTTGTCTTGTTTTGTTTTGTTTTTGTGAAATTGCATATAGGTGATTACTCACTAATTTTTTTAAAATTCAGTAATATATTTGGTCACAATTTTCATTCAGTTCATGAGACACTTTTCTGGTGAATATTTCTTGACTACCATTTAGTTTTCCTCTTTTTTTCCTCCTTTTTTTATCTCCCTTCCTTTCATATCTTTGTGTAGATCCTGAGTTGATTTCTTTTTGATTAATCACATTGGAATAAGACAAGTTTTTCATGAATCAACTATTAAAAGGCTACTGTAAGACAGGTATGGACCATGTTCCAGTAGTAAGAGTGTTTTGTTTTGCTTGTTTGTTTGTTTGTTTTATGAAAAACAGGGTTATTTCAGCCTTTAACTTTCTCCAGCCAATTGATATTAACACCTTTGGACCATTTATAAACCAAAGCTACTTTCCTCCATATTCTTTTTAAATTGAGGAATATTGAAGTCAGATTCACCTTAAAAACAAGAATTCTTCATTAATGGACATCTCAGAAACTTTGAAAGTCTAAAGTAAGGAGAAGAAGAGGGAAACTATGTTTCAATACAGTACCGTCTTACAATATAATCATAAGACCAGCTTGAGCATCACATAACTTAGTCATAAATTTCACTCTGCTTCTTATTGTTCTCCAGTTTGAGGGGAGGGGAATAGCAAGTGCTATGACAGAGAGAAAACACCATTTAGACCAGGAAGTTATCTAGCCAGAAGAAGTCAATGAAGACTTCCCAAAAGAGATAATGCCTTACAGAAGGGCCTTTCTTTCTAAGAAAAGGGATCAGCATGCACAAGGCTAGAAACTACAAAAACTGAAAAGTGGGTCATAGCAATAAGAAGGTAACTGCTGATCTCCAACAGAAATTTTTCTACTTAATAGCGGGGAGGGCGGGTGGGTATCAATACTACGAGGGATCAAACTATGAGTGGTTCAGCTTTGTAGACTTATTAGGAATACTGAAGATCAAAAAACAGATCACACAGTAAATAAGGCTTTATCAGAAACAAAGAAAAGCATTTTCCATAGTCCTAGGCTGAACATTTGAATCAGTCAACCAGTCTTCAATGTGCATCAAGGCAAGGAGACTCAATGTAAATGAAGATTTTTGATTGCACATTGTTGATCTGAATCCAAAGAAGCACTTTACAAGCATCTAATCTTCTCTAATAGGACCACAGTGCTACCAACCCACATCAAGTTGTTCAGCATATCTACTTCTGTTCTGGGGCCACTGAAAGAAACTGAGCCATTCTTGTGAGAACATGAATTTTGTGTCTTTATTTATTCAAATATATAATATATCAAAATATACATATTTTTAAATATATATATTTATATGAGATTGGAGGGGTCCACGAAAGAAGAGAGTGATTTGGGAGGAAATGAACTTGAATGTAATTGCTGTGAGGTCAGAATTCTGAATCTGTACATAACTGTATCACTAGTACCCAGAGCAGGGTTTGGCACATATTAGGCACCCAACATACCTGTGTAGAGTAAATGAGTGAATGAATGGATGCAAAGAATACCCTCTGGCTACAGGCTTCATCTCTTTTCTTTTATTGAGTAGGTGAGGGTGCCAAAAAATGAGATAAAAACTTTAAAAAGAAAAGTCAGTTTGCAGTGGGTAGGAGTGAAAAGGATGACAAATTTACAAATTCAGTTTAGGAGTCAAAAGTTATGCTTTGGCTATTGGGAATAGCAAAAATATTCAAAAGAGAAATGTTGATATTCTTGCAAACTGAGCTTTTCTATAAAATTCTTTTATGTCAAAATAAAATATAGAAAATTAATAGGTATAACAAGCAGAACTTTAAAAAAAAAACACAGAAATTGAAATTGGAAGGCATTTGAAATTGGAAGGCACTTAAACAAAAATCTTTGGGTTGAAGTTTTAAAATGAGATTCTCAGTTTCCCAGGTAATTCCACACGTCAAAGCTTGTCTTCCTACTTGACTAACCCAAGCATGTAAATGATAACAGTAACTTGATGGACAGTCAGATAAAGCTTGGCAACTTTTCTTTACCAACCACCAGTCCCATAGGAGATATTAATCACTATAGTTTTTACCTTATACCTAATATTTTAAAAGTAAAACTTAGAAATTCATTTTCATGTGTTTAAGTTGAAGAAATAGAGTGAGGTTTCACTCAATCTATTTAAGAAAATATAGCCACCTTGGGACTTAACATTTCTTTCAATCTTAGCCCAAAGGCAATCCCTTTAGGGACAGTGTATGCATTTGGGGTAATACAAATTGAGCTATTGCATAATTTTCATTCTAAAATTACTTTGAGCTGAATATAATGACCCCATCAGTCAACCTATCATCTGGCTAGTTAAATGAAGTAAGAAAATAATCTCAGCAGATCTCGGAGGAGTGGAAATTCAACTGCCTGAGGGGCTGAGATTTTCTGAAAGTTTGTTCTAGATCTCTGATGAGCCAGCCAGCATCTCTCTTACCTTTAGACTCTATGAAAAGGCCGTTAAGGCCCAGAGAAAAGCCATTTTAGATAAAGCCTATAATCTGTAATTCAAGATGGAAACGCTTAACTAAGCTACTTTGTTTTAATTTTTTTGGTGGATTTCACATACAGTGATTTTTCCTCCTTGAACTCCAGGAAAGAGCTCTCCTATATGCCTTTGAAACAATGATACATTGGGATAGAAAGTCAGTTTTCATTTAAGAAATCACAGCTGCATAAACAATGTTTGTTCACCACAAGAAGGAAACTTATAGTATTTGTCAGGAAAAAGTAAACACATTGAGAATTCTGTTTGTGACACAATGTCATACTTCATGATCCCTTAAGCCAACAGGCACGAGAAACAGATCAACATTGGAGGCAGCTTTCTCATAATGTTTGGGGCAGGACTTTACCTTGCCCATTTTCTGTTTTACATTTCAAGAGGACCTATGTTTCTATGAGTGTTGGAAAAAAGACAAGTAGGGTGATGGAGCCTTCACCATCTTCATTCTATGTACATTCTGGAAGATAAATTTTCTCCTAAAAAAAAAAAAAAAAAAGCTAAATTCTCTTAAGAGTTTCAGTGGTTGTAAGCATTCACTCTTGGTCTTGGGATCTGACCCAGTCTTAGAGCAATATTTTCCAGACTTTAAATTTCATGGAGAGTTAAATTTGGTTTTAAAACCAAAACAGAGTTTCCGTCTTTCAATTTTATAAAGGAAAGTCTTTTAAACAAAACAGAATATTTCTATCATCCATTTTTACCCTTCTTTTCTATAAGAAATGAACATTTTAATACCAAAAAAGAAATGCAAGAAAAACAAAAATAAAATTTCAAAATAAATGTTTTTCACTGAATACATTTGGCCATAGAAAGACAGCTCACTATTTTTCTAATTCTTCTCAATTCACTACTAAAGTTCTATAAAGACTATGTCAACAACTGGCCTTGGTCCATGGACTGGCATTTGGAAATCACTGCATTAGGGAAAAGTTCACAGAGGACTTCTGGTGCCAAGGTCTGTAGAAAAGGGAGGTGTTTTGTTGCATGTTGTCCATGTACAACTTTTTTGTAGTTATCCATCATTGCCCATATCTCAGCAATCTATAAGTGTTTTAAAGGGACCTTGGATGCATTCAACTATTGTGAGTGCTTTAGTTTATTTAAAAGATTGACAAATTTATATTAAACATTCCAAAAGTCTTAAATCTTTAAAGCCCAGCAGAATTTCAAAGAGCTTAATAATGTTTTCTTTGTAATGACCTTGACCCTAGAAATTAATTTTTAAAAGTCGTGTTACTGTGGAAAGGATTTTAACATTTTCAAGACAATTCGTAGTACCAGTGAAAACACATAGACTTCCTGGTGGTTTCATGCAGAAAAGGGTGTGTGTGTATAGGTGTGTGCACATTTATGCACATGTGTATGTTTATATGTGTGCTTACATGGGTGTGTTGTGTGTGGCTTCTGGAAACACCTGCCAGGGATAGCCGTTTTCGTTTGTTAGAGCCCTAGGAACTTGTTGCTTGAACCCTAACACACAAACTCCATATTTCTGGTATTTTGGGTGCAAGTTATCTAAACAGAAAAAACAAAGGCAGAAACTGTATGTTAAAGACCCAGAGAAAGAATTTAGAAAGGAAAGTAAACAGAGAAGTATGAGGAGAAAGAACATGGAGGGGAAGTAGTGCTCATCTAAAACAGGCTTCTTAAACAGAGTCATCAGGCCTCCATGGACATAAGACTGTACTGAGAAGAGCCTCATGTGCTCTCTTCTTTAGTGTTTTCTTCACTTCTATCTGTTTAATATAAGTGTTTGTATTAATTGGCTAGAAACTTCTGTCCCAGAAAGGATTTTAATAATGGGGGTTTCTGAGGGAAATCTGCTCACCTATGAAAGTTCCTGGCAGAGACTTCTATGGTTAGGCCTAGAAGAAAATGAACCTACCCAATGAGTTTAGCATTAACGTTCTCTTTTCACCCATTCCCAGCCCTTCCACCCCAGCCACATGGCCTGGGAATGCCAAGCTGAGTAGGAAAATATTAGTTACCCCCATAACCTGATGTATTGTAGTTTTAGGACTTAACAGAGGGAAGGCTGAATCAGGAGAACTGGATCAGTCTCTGTAATCTTGGAAAATTCACCCCAATTATCTAATCTCATATTTTAAAATCTGTAAGATGAAGAAGACTGGTGTTCATCAGTTTTTAGTTTGTTTTTATTCCTTTATTTACATACTATTTTTACTTCTGTTTTTAGCAGCAGAACCTTGTTTTCAATAGAAATGTTTTTGAAAATATAAATAAAAACATATGAAGCTGGCCCAATGATGTGGAGGAGGGCATGAGAGAATTGGTTCTGGAATCCAAACCTAAGGTGTTCACAGGCTTGGCCATTCCCACCTGCTCGGAGAAGCTCCTGGTGAAACCATAGGGGAAGGTGGGGTATAACAAACATTTTTCCAGCCCTCAAAGCTGCTAGGGCTATAGAAAGTTTATTGAGGTATGTATATGAGGTTAACATTTTTAAAGATGAGTTTTAGTTTCTACATGGAAATATAGGGTAAAAAAATAAAAGCCATGGCAAAATAAACAGTTTACTCCTAACTAAGCACAAGAAAAACAGTTATTGTGGTCCTAGAGTCTAGCACAAACTAATAACGCCAGCCATGTTGGCAGAAAGGCATTAATTTTAATCTACTGAGTCAAAACAAATGCCTCTCAATTAATTGCAGTTAGGATTCAGGGAGTAACTTGTTGATATAGGTGAATAGTTATATATTTTTATATGTATAAATCTAGTTTATAGATGGTAAATCAATATTAAAAGTAATAGAGGAAAATCTCACTTGAACATACCAAAAGCTATGGAATAAATGAGAAAAATGTCTTTAAATATCTTAAAATTAAAATTGTGTTTAAAGTTCAATTTCAGTTGTTGCCTATGAAAATGAAATGCTCTGAAAATATAAAATACTAAATAAATTCTCTTTTTCTGCGTAATCTACAAATATCAGAACTCTTCAGTGTGATACTGTGATAGTTATGTCATGAGAAATACACAATTATATTGATGCAGCTGAGTTTTACCAAAAGTGTTGTAAGAGGTTTAAATATCTTTCTTTGAATAATTCAAAAGATTCTGTAATTTCTTTGCAATTTTTTATAACCAATATTTAAAACTTTAAGGTAAATTATAAAGGTCTTTGGTTTAAATATTAAAGTGGTGATTATATTGTAATCACCAGAATTATATAGTAAAATAAAGAAATGCTATGTTTTGTGGCTCAGCCATATTGAGAAATGTGTATTATTTTTGTATAAGTTCTATTTATTTTCCATGATATGTTTATTTTATATAAAATATACCAAATTTCCCTCTGATTAGATCAAAATAGAATTTCTAGGAGATATTTTTTCTATAAAGGCATTCCTATCTATTTTAAAATGAAATAGCAAATGTGATATTTTGAGCTGTGAAATAAATAGCCAACTTCTATTAAAGAATCTGCAATTCCATATTTCATGTCCAGACTAAAATACACACACACACACACACACACAAACACACACACGTACACGCACATACACACACAAATGGCATTTTAAACTACGTAGTTTTTAAATTGGATTGAACTTCAACATGGAAAGTTTTTAAATTAGCAAAGTATTACCAGAGCCACACCTGGTAGGAGATCAAATAAGCAATATTTTACAGTCTAGTTTAAATTCCAGAAAAATGCATTAGAAATGGAAAAGTCTGGCTCCGCATTTAGTTGAGCGAGGTCATTGTCACCACTATATTTTAAGGGGTCTCTGGTGAAGTAAAAAATGTGGAAAATCACTTAAAAAGGACAGAGCACACTTGGAAATATTTACCTCATGATATTTGTTATGTGGGTTTGGGAGAGGAGTCCACATGTGGAAATTCATTCTGTCAACCCAAAGTAAGAGAAAACTTTCACGTTAAGGATTTCAATAATGATATTGATAGTAGTTATTTTTGTCACACAGAGCTTACTGACTTAGCAGGATTTTCAGATATGAACATTGCATTGGTTTTATAAAACTCTTTCATTAAGAAAATAAACAAGAAAGTGAAACAAAAGGTGAGTCCTTAGCTTTCTTCTACAACCCAAACTAGTCTCAATCTAGAAGCTAGGATATTGATGGAGCTATAAGCAAACAAGACCATCCATCTATCCATCCACTCATACTTTTGGGAGAACTAATATAGTTCCTGTGACTAAATTGAGTTTTAAATTATTGATGCAAATTACACTGTTTATTCATATAAATGGCTATTTATTGATATGTTATTTATTCCTAAAAATTATGTTATTTCTACAATAAACTATTAATAATGAATATAATTATAGCTAGCATACATAAAGAAATCACAACTTTTTAAAGTTCTTCTGTACTTCTCATATCAGCTGATCCATGCTTTGTGTTAGTGGGATCTAGAGTATAGAGATTATTATCTTCTTGCGCAGACAAGCAGATTGAAAAGCTGGAGACTAAGGGACATATCTATAGTCACACTATTAGTTAGCCCTTGAGTCCAAGCTATAGCTCAGGTTTCCTGACTCCTGACACTCACTACTTCCTACTTTGATTCCCTGGTTCTCTCTTCACTTCAGAGAGACAAAAAACACCATACTGTCTCTCCTATTCCCCCTTGTGAAGAATGGAGAAAAACCACCAATGAGTCCTAATGGGCAAAAAAAATGTGACATAGTATGAAGATTATGAGCATTGGAACCAGGTAGACAAAGGTTTGTATCTTGGTTTGCACTACTTTCTGCAAGAGTTTGGACAAGTTCTTTCACCTCTATAAACCACGATTTCATAATCTGTAAAATGGAAATAATAATGCTATTTTTGTAGATTTTTAATAATTATAAATAAGATGTTTATAATATATACACAGTTTCTGAAACAGTGAACAACAAGTGAATATGTAAAAGATATTTTTATTAAGGAGAAGATTGAATCTACTTCAAATTAGCCAACAAACATTGTTATATTATAAGTACTGATATAACAGAAGCCCTCTATTTATTGTCCTATGAGAATCTCAGTCCTGTTGTCACTAGACCCTTAGAGTGACACACAGTAAGGCTGAGCAATAACCATAGTCTGCCAACCCAATCAAGGGCCCAAAGCATGTGGTGCCCATAACATGGTCCCAAAATAAACCCCCAAGACTGTCTAGACAAGAGGTTGCAAATTCTGGGATAGCTCCATAAATTATATGAGAGGAGCAGGCTGAGGTGTGACCATAAGGAGATGGAAGGCATATCTCCTATTTAAAGGAAGCATCAGTCGCTGAACTCCAGGAGACTGGAAGCCTTGTATTGGGAGCAAGAGATGGGGAAGCCAAATGCAAGGGTGCTGTTTCTGCTCCAATGTTTCAAGAGAAATTGAAGTCCAGATTATGTAACTCTCCCAATGCTTACTCATGAATGACAGACAAAATTGCCCTATTTGGGCCCCATAAAACACATCCACTTCCCAGTTGGGTCCATAGACCTCCATTTGACACTCTATTCTGCACCTTCAGGTAAGGGAAATAACTCAATGGGCTTTGAAATAAAAACATAATGGCTTTTCGGTTCATATCCCTCTACCCTTCTGCTCACCTATTATACCACATCTAATCATATGAATGACTTTCTCTGAACATAGTACAAAATATTTACATCTTTATTTTCCTAGAATAGTAGAATGAAGAGGGTAGGTGACCAGAATCTTGAACTGTGCAAGAAACTCCTTGTGCTATTAACACTCACCTATTCATGAAGTCTCCATCTATTTCTGAATTGTTAGCTTGCCCCTGTCTCCTGGTAGGCCTCCTAGGGAAGATGCTCCCATCCAGCTGGAGCACTGAAAGTGGCTATGCTGCTTCTGAGCAACTTGTTTGGCTGTTTTTCTTTCTTTTCAGAGAATTCCAGGAAACTGAAAGCAAAAATTTTTAGCAATTGTTTCTGTATATTTGGTGTGTTCACCTTAGTCCTGCCTTCATAATAATTTATTTGTTTGCATCTGATTCTGATCTTCTAACTTACCTATTTTTATCTTGCTGTACTCTATTTACCTTGGTGAGTCCCCTCAAATCTTGTTTTTGGAATACAGTGTAGTAAAAATAGATTTTAAAAATAAATGAATGTAGACTAGTGCTCAAAAATGTAGAGAAAGAAACTACTGGTATGTGTGATATATTGTATGGATCTCAAGGGAATTATGCCTAGTGAAAAAGAAAGCCAACCTCAAAAATTATAGTGTGTATGATTTCATTTATATGATTCTTGAATGACAAAACTATGGAAATAGAGACCAAATTAGCACTTGCCAGGAGACAGAGACATAGGTAGAGGTGTTCTGCATTCAACTATGAAAGGGTAGCACATGAAAGTTCCTTGGAGTAATGGAACAATTCTATATTTTGTGGTGGTGGTGGTGGTGGTGGTGGTGGTGGTGATTACAGAAATCTGTACATAGAATCAAATTGCATAGAACTACACACACACATGAGTACATGTGAAAACTGATGAAAATTGAATAAGTTCTGTGATCTATTTAGCACAATTGTACCAATGTCAGCTTCCTAGTTTTGCTGTTGTACTGCTATAGTCATATGAGATGTCATCATTGGGGAAAGCTGGGTGAAGAGTTCACAAGACCCCATGTACTACATTTTTCAATTTTCTATGAATGTATAATCTCTGAATAATCAGAATCTACAAATATTTCAAAATAAAATATTTTTTAAATGAATATATAGATAAAGAGTCCTCTGGATAATTATAAAAGTGTCTGAGTTATTTATTTGGCAAACTCTATATTTCATTAGTGATATCGATTTGCTAGAGGCCACTCTCATTTTCCCATGGCTCATTTTATTTGTAAGGAACACTTCTTAAAGCTTGTAGCTAAAATATCTTTTAAAAATTATGAAGTAATAATTAGTACTAGAAAGCCTATTTGGGAACATGTTTAGATATGTAAGAATTGCTTAGAACTTCATGTCATTCTAGAATTTAGTTTTGGAAGTACCCATTGTTAATATAGAAATCTCTCCGTTAAAATATTTTTTCAATTTATATTTTAATCTGCTGAAATTAGTGAAAAAAGTGAGAGGAGATGCCTGGAAATCATGTTATTGTTACAGGAAACTCTCTCTCTCTCTCTCTCTCTCTCTCTCTCTCTCTCTCTCTCTCTCACACACACACACACACACACACACACACACACACACACACACCACAGAGTGTTCCAACCTTGTGCTGTACTCCTGTACTCTTAAGCTACATTCAGAGCTAGAGTGACACATGCAAGAAGTGGAGAGGGGTTTATAGAACCTTCTCTCTTTTCTTTGTAGCAAGTTGGGCCGACATTGTTTTCTGCAACTTGTTTCTATGATTACTGTAAATTTATTTGCCATCAGATACCCTTCACACTCTACAGACATTTCATAATGTTTTTTTTAAGAAAAAAGAAAATGAAATCATGATTATTATCTGTCTTTATCAAGGCAAGAGGAACAAATTAGTATTAGTTTTGTGTTGGGAAAGATTTCTGTCAACCTTGAAAGTGTCTTCTGATTTATGACTGTAAGCATGGAGCTGATATGAGCTTGTCCACAGAAAGAGAAATTTCAAACTATGGCTCTGCTTTAAATGTCACTTCCATTGAGTATAGCAATAAACAAGTCACATCAGACAAAGGTAAGCTCTCTGGTAACACACAGCAGGGCTACAACAGCTAAATAAACCATGACTGTGGTAATTTTTTGGCTGTAGAATGGAACACTGGGATCCTTAATGAGGATACCCAGATTATACATAACACTTATTTGAAGTTCTGCTGAATTAAATGCAGCTTAAAACTCATGGATACACAGAATTTATACTCCTCTCAGATAAATATACTACCTAAGTATCTGGCACCATGGAATAAAGAACAATGGAAAATGGGGCCAACTGTTAGAAAAACTTTTTAGATGTGAAAGTCTTGCAGTCCTGTGTTCTGTGTGAAACAATCATCTGAACAATTTTTTACCTTCCAAAGCCTTCATTTAAACCAAAGAAACTAACCCACTTTGAGAAGAAGCTGTGCCATTAGAAAAGTAAGAGAGCATTTAAATGGGATGAGAGAACTGGTTCAAAAGAGGCGAAAGAAAATGTATAAAAATGTATTTAAAAAATGATAAGACACGCAGTCAAAAGCATGTAGGATCAGGTGACCTGGGAGCTTTCAGAAAGTAGAGAAGGCAGTGAGGAGAGCATCTAAGGACAAGAGAAGGTGTGCAAGTACTATCTTGTCACTTGCTCATCTTAATAAGTTCCCAGCACAATCCCTGTTCTTATTCCATAAACAAATGTGTTGCCACCATCCAGCAATCATTGCTATGGAGTATCCAAACATAAGATTCCAGGGGAGGGGGAGGGAGAAATATCTAAAGAAATTCAGCAGAGAACATATCAGATGACTCAGCTTTTTCTCAGCATCATGAAGAGACATCTACAAAGTGTTCTCATGCAAGTGTCACACATAACTCTGGGCACTAATATGGTCTTAATAACCATGGCCTAACTCCAAGATAACCAAATCCCTCTAAACATTACTAGAGTCACAAAATATAGCTATGTTTATTAATATTATTGTTGCTGATGGTGAGGATGATATGGTTGTGGAAGAAAACAGCCACAATAATAATGTTTATGCAGTCTTTGAGAGAAATGAGAAGGGAAAAAAGATCAACCACTCTTCAGAGTGTACTGGATTGGCCCATCACTGTTACAATGGTAACCATGATTATTAACCATTTATTAAATTGTTTCTAACCCAACACTTGACCGAAATGTGCTGATTAATTTAACCCTTAAAATTGTTCAACTTTTTTTTGTTTGAGTTTAGATATTTATTAAAAGATATAAGACTTGGGGAAACTTCTAAAAGGAATCATATTCCTCAGTTAAAAAAAAAAAGCTTCAGTGACTAACCACATGACTTGTATGTCTTCATTCATAAAATACTGATGGAGCAGCTGCTCTGTGCCAGGCACTGCTGCAGTGCTGGTGATACAGCTGGGGACAATGTCCCAGTGCTTACATTCCAATAAGGAAAAGCAGGTGTGTTTAGTTTCTTATGGCTGCTGCAATAAGTTATCACAAATGGGTGGCTCAAAACAACAGTGTATTTTCTACAGTTCTGGAGACCAGAAGTCCAAACTCCAGGTATCAACAAGGCAGCTGTCCCTCTGGAGGCTGGAGGGGAGAATCCATTCTTTGCCTCTTCCAGCTCCTGGTTGCTGTCAGCATTTATTGATTTGTGGAGCCTCTTGCAGCTTCTGGTTGCCTTTGGTCTTTGACTTGTGGACACATTCCTCCAACCTGTGCCTCTGCCACACTGCTGCCTCCTCTTCTGCCTATGTCATCTCCCTTTGCCTCTTCTTTATAAGGACACTGGATGGCATTTAGGGTCCACCTAGATAATCCCAAATAATCTCATTTCAATATCCCTAATATAATCATTTCTGTTACCATTTAAGATCATATTACTTTTTTTTCCTGCTATATATGGTAATATTCACAAGTTCCATTGATAGGAGCATGGACATTACCTTTTGGGGGCCACCCTTCAACCCACTACAATAGTCAATAAACTCATAAATAAATTCAGGCCGTTACAAGGTAGCCTTATGAAGAAAATAGCAAAGAGAAAAGATACGGAGGTGACGGAGAATTATGTTTCCAGTAAGGAGGCGAGAGAGGGCCTCTTTAATGAGGTGGCAATGGAGTGGAGATCAAAAAAAAGTCCCTCAGGCAGAGGGAAGAGCAAGTGCAAAGGCCCTGAGACTAGTTGATTTTGAAGAGGAGAGAGGGAAAGAGGCCAGTGTTGTTACAAGTGTAGTAAGAGGTGAGTGCGAGGCAGAATTAGGATTTTATTCTGAGTAAAACGGGAAGCCATAGTGGCTTTAAAGGAGTAATTGGTCTGACTTGTATTACTGTGGCTGATGTGTGGAGAATAAGTAACGAGGAGCAGGCAGTGATGTAGTATGACTATTTAGGAAGGTACAATGATACTCCAGGCAGGAGTTAATAGTTGCTACAACTGGGGTAGTGCATATGGAAGTGGTGAGAAGCAATCCAATTTGAGATATATTTTGAAGGTTGAGCCAATGGGATTTGCTGAGAGGTATGGGTCCCAGGTGTGACTGGTCCCAGGTCTGGCGGCTGTGATCCAGGCTTGTGGCTAGAAATAGGACCTCAGATTTAGAATGTTACATTAATGTAGGGCACCTGTGCCTAAAATATGTAAACACACATCAGCTTATTGTATCACACATGTGTGGCCGAATGCCACTATTGTACTCTGCTTTGTGTGGAGCCATGCAGTCTCCTGGGAAGCAGAAGGGGAACACAAGAAGAGGAGTAGGAGAAGTGCACTCATTATTGCACTCCCCACAATAAAGTTGGTGCCTTCCATTTCATTCTCATGTCTATCTCTTGTGCATTCTTCCAATTGGGTGTCTCACCATGAAACCTTACCTTCTCTATCAGCTCGGTGCTGACAAGTGGCTACAGATGAAAATAATAGAGGAGTCAAGGATGACCTCAACTATTTCATAGTCAGACTCCCTCCCACACCTATAGCTAACTTCCAAGTGGAAATGACTCAGCACTTCTCCTCTTATGTAACCATGTGCCAGGTGCAAGTGTGCAGACTTCCATTATCTGGCAGTGTGCCACTATTGTTTAACCTGTGTATAAAAGGCACCGCTGCTCTGTGCAGCCATCTGTGCCCTTGCTGGAATAAAGAGCTATGTCATAGTTGCCTACGGCTTCCTACATTTTCTTCCAACTGTTGGAGCCTCATACCCTTATCTTGGAATTGCAAATCTGTAGCAACACAGGGGAGAAGCAGGTTTGAGGATCAAGAATTTCATTTTGGAATTTAAAATGCTTTTTGGACCCTCAAATAGAGATATTCTGTAGTCAGTTGGCTACAAAAGTCTGGAGTTGAGGGCAAAAGACATATATCTGGGAGTCATTGGTAAAAAGCTGGTATTTAAAATCACCATGAAGTAAGTGTAGAGAAGAGGCATCCCAAAATTAGGAAGTCAGAGGCAGGTGGAAAACCCAGGAACAAGGTCTGTGAAGTAAAACCATGAATGTCTGCTGGCCTGGAAACCAATATAAAGTGATTCAAAAAAGGAGAAATCAATTGTGTCAAAAGCTGCTGAAGACCTAGATCAAGTAAGACAAGGACTGAGAGTTTACCATTGAATTTACCAGTGGGGCAGCTGTTAGGAATCTTGGCAAGGCCAGCGTTGGTGTAGTTGTGGCCACGAAATCTGTTTGGAGTAAGTTCAAAAGAGAATTAGTAAGAAAGAACTGTTGACAGATAATTTAGATTATTGAAATGAGTTTGCTCTTAAGCAAGCAGAGAAATAGACTACTAGTTGGAGGAACTGTTTTGTTAAGGTTGGAGGTACTACTACATAATATCATGCTGATAGAAATGCTCCTATTGAGAGGCAAAACTTAATAATTCAGGCAAGGGAATGAGTGGAGGAAAGTCTTATAGTAAGTGAGAGGGCCCAGAGTCCACCGCCTGAGTGGTCAACTAGCCTCATGCAGGAGCAGCAGCAGGGGCAGGGGCAGGGGCAGGGTCAGGGTCAGGGCCAGGAGTAGGGAAGGTATTCCCTATAACAAAAGGGAATTCCCATACATCTGTTAGTGTGAAGAAGAGCATGGTCCTCTGGTGACTTTTATACTCCCGGTGCCAACAGAAACAAGATCATCAGCTGAGAATTAGTGGGGTGGAAAAGAATGAAGTTTGAGATGTGAACCAACCCTCTCAGAGAGTAAATTGTCAAGAATAGCACTGAATTGTCTAGTAAATTTTCTATGACAGCACTATCCCATAGAATTATAATACACAATTATAATGTACAATGAGGGTCGAGAAGATTAAGTACAATTAATGGATAATACCATGGGTCCTAGAGACTGGGAACCATGAATTGAAGTGATGTTGGCACAGCTGTGCATTGTTCCTAAGCCACATTCAAAACTCATGTGCATTCAGCAGGTTGTCTTTCTTTTGTTGAAGGTTTCTTTTGCTGTGCTCCAAAGCTTTTTAGTTTGATAAAATCCCATTTATTTTTGCTTTTGTTTCCTTTTCTTGAAGGGACATATCAAAAAAATATTACTCAGATTGATATCAAATAGTTTACTACAATATTTTCTTCTAGGAGTTCTATGGTTTTGGGACTTACATTTAAGCATTTCATCCATTCTAAGTTTATTTATATAGATGGTGTAAGAGAATGGTCCAGTTTCAGTTTTTTTGCATGTATCTGTCCAATTTTCCCAGCACCACTCTTTAGATAAACTGTAGGTGCCCATCAATAGATAGATAAATAAAGAAAATGTGAATTATATATATGTTATTATTATATATATAATTATATATACCTATAATAGAATATTATGTATATAATGGAATATTATACAGCAATGAAATCTTGCCATTTTCCACAACACAGACGGACCTAGAGGGTATGATATTAAGTGAAATAAGTTAGACAAAGAAAGACAAATGCCATGTTTTCACTTGCATGTAGAATCTAAAACCAAAACAAAACAAATGAATAAACAAAACAATAGCAGTTTTATAGAAACAGAAATCATAGGGATGGCTACCAAAGGGAAGGAATGGGAGGATGGGTGAAAAAGGTAAAGAAGATTATAGTCAATAATATTATCATAAGTTTGCACAGTGATAGCTGATTAGTAAAATTAGTGGGGGTGATTGCATTGTAATGTGTAAAAATGTCAAATCACTATATTGTACACCTGAAACTAATGTAACTAATATAATACTGTATACCAACTGCACTTATATAAAAAAGAATATTCAAATAATTTAAAAAATAAAGTCTTCTTCACCAGTAAAACAAAACAATACAAAACAAACTCATGTGCAGACATGGAGTAGGCACAGTTGGTCTAGACCAGAAATAGAATTTTTCCAGTAGCATTCAACCAAAGGGAAAAAAGGAGAAGGAATTTGTAGCATGTACAACCAAAAGTTTTATAAATTGACCATAGAAAGTAAGCCACAGAAGCAAGAATTGGTGGTAGGGGAGGTGAAAAGGAAAAGATGGCAGGGACAAGGATAGTTCAAGCAAGGTCTAGAATTTTTAGAGCTGTATCTGCTATACAATATGCAAAGTAGTCCAGAATAATCCTTGCCCTCTGATCTTGAGGGCAGGTATACCAATAGCCATGCTATGAAATACTATATGATAAATGTCATGCAGTAGCACAAAATGTGTTTTATGTAAGTTCAGGGAAGAAAGAGCTCATGTACTACTAGGATGATCTGGAAGGGTTCATGGAAGTGGTGGTGGGAAAATCAGGTCCTGAAGAATGAATAAGGTTTTAATTAGTCTATTATGGGAAACACATTGCAAAGTGGGGGGAAAGCACAGCATAAATAAAAAAAAGCTTTACTATTTCTTGAGTTAAGAGTAAAACAAAAATCTTAATATCGATGTTTATTGAAAGGGCTATTTTCACATTGGGGAAAGCAGCCTACAAATAGGCTGCTTTAGAGAAGAGTCCTGGGACAATTTCCCTAGGGAAAGGCTGTACTATAAAATAGCGATACTCTCAAAATGCAGTTTCCTAGCAGTATGAAAACTAAAAGTCAAAGACTGTTCCCAAAAAATAAATGCTCTTCCTTTCTGGCCCACCAGGCTCATATACACATGTGTGTGTGCATGCATACACACACACACACACACACACATACACACACACACCCTTTCATCTTTCATTTCGAATTTAGTCTCACATATTTAATTTTCCTCTAATGAAATGGTCAGTTACATTTAAAGAGAAGCAATATATTTACTTTTAATCATTGGATTCTGGAAGAAAATATGTAGAAACAACTAGGATTAGAGAATGTGAGATGAAAAAGGATTTGATTTCTATTAACACTTTATTTTTAATATTAGGTATCCTCTCACAGACCCAGTTTATAATTCCTTTAGAAAACAAGCTGCATATACACATTGTATTCTTTTTTCTAAATCTGATATAATTTTTATTAAAATTTTAAGGGAAAAGTAGCATTTCAATTTACTTTGGTTCTCAAGTCACCATTAAACAACAGGAAATTTAGTTTTTCCTAAGCATATGCAGATCATTGTCACAAAAAAAAAGGTCATTCTCTTTTCCTAGCTCTAAATAGGAAAATCTGCCAGTATTCCCTCCTCTTTTTTTTCACAAGAGCTTCCTACTTCAAGTGGAATATTTAGAAAGAGTAAGAAGAGTTAGATGTTTCCACATGACTTTAATAATTGTGTTCTTTGTATTTACATGTCATATATCCTTGGCACTTCATAGCTCATTATCATTTTAAATTTACAAATCAGCATATAAAAGCACAAGGCTTAGAAGCAGCTCTTCTCCTGCCAAACAGGAAGTTATTAATATATGAGATCACTCTCATAACAAATTAAGTGCTTAATAAATAGAACATATCAATTATCAAATATCTCATTTATTCAAGATAATTTTAAGAATCATGGAGTTTTAATCATATAAATAACCATATTAAACCTTATAGGCCTACATTAATGTGAATATAGATTCGCATATAATTTTATTAAAACTAATACTTAAGATGAATTAATAAATATATATAGATATAGATGCATATCATTTCCACAAAGTGGAATATATTTCAATCTAAAAAGTCAGCAAATGTGTAAACGTATTTTAAAATGTGAAGTACTGTTTAAATTTTTTTCACCAACATGTTATAATTCTGGAGGGTACAGATGTCACTGGTCAGACTGCTATATATGTTACCAAGTGCCTCCTTAGTGAGAGTAAAAGCATCCATTGTCTGCTGATTCAATTAGGAAGGTACGGTCTCCAATTCTCTTAGCAGTGCTACGTTGTGGTTTTGATTCCAGTGTCTTAAACACTCATGTCTGGAAGATTCTATAAGATCTGTCTCAAGGAAGCACAAGTTACCACTTGAGCATCAGAAAGAAGATTAGCAAGTAACGGAATCAGTTTCTTGACTATTATCTTCAAACACCGGTGGGCAGCATTCAAATCTCTGTCAAACTGCTGTCTTTCAATTTGTAGAGCCAAATGACTGCAGATATTTCTATACTCAACACTGTCCTGAAATAAACAGCAAACAGAAATAAGCAGTTAGATAGGTTACAAGGGACATTTGTTGTACTTTGTGTATCTGGCTTCCATTCTCATCTCTGATGATACTAACCCAATTTTTTTCTCAGAGAATTACTTTCCTCCATTCTCAGCCTGTGTGGTTTGACCAAAGCAGACCCCACTCCACAACTCCAGGGACCAGGCCAGTCAGAGCATATCACCCTTCAGACACTTAGATTGGTCAGGGATAGACAGGTAACCCAACACAGGCCAAAACCTACAGCTCCATAATATTTGCTAGATTGGGAAGGAGAAGCTCTCTTTAACTGGGGACGTTGGAAAACATCTTGCCACCATAACAGGAGAACCCAAATGAGAACGAAGCCACTGCAGGGAAAAAAGAAAACAGACCCAAAAGATTAAAAAAGACTGATTCTAATAACATTTTCTGAGCATGTCAGCCTAGTTGTACTTAAACAATAAACCCCAAGATTCTTCAGTCGAGTCAGTAAAGATCCTTTTTTACCTAAGCCATTTGGAGTTGAGCTTCTGTTATTTACTACTAAAAGAGCTTTGAAAAATACACAGATAGCCTCTGCTCCTATTATTCTATACTCATTGTCTTCAAGGTTCCAATATAGGATTTGGTATTTAATGAACGTGGTCTCAAGATATTTCCAATGTAAATTTAGAAAAAATAGTTCCCAGGGAGTTTAATTAAATTGATTTTTAATGCCCAATGTTTCACATTCTAAAATCCATAACATGTAAATAGTACACTGAAACTGCTCCATATCATATAATTGATTGTTAAATAAATGGAAGTGACTTCCCACAGACTTCTGGTTCTGGCAACATGGCACACTTAGTTTCTTCAAAACCTACTGACTTCTAAATAAAATAGAACAAACTTTGTCTCTGAGCTTGCAAGAAAGTAATGGAAATTTCCAAGGGCTGGAAATAAAGGAAAAGTAGATTACTTTAGCTCCCCTCCAATACTCATTAAGAAAAGAAAGTTGGTTTCTCTTGAGCTGGTTTTGGGGTAGAGATAAAGTTGCCCCAAGAATGTGTAACTGCGGACTGGTAATTTAAGTTTGGAGTAGCCTCTATACCATATATATGTTCTGGGAACATGCATGCTAAGACACTGACTTAATTTGGAGCTGGGCTGACATATCCATGGACACATAGCAAAAGCAAACAAAAGACTATTCCATGAACATGTTCACAGCTCACACTCCACAGCAGTATTCCCAAAGAGTCTGTCAAAGACAAACACAGAATATGAAATGTAAAATACAATTTACCATGACACAGCAGATACAATCCCCAGCAGGATGAAACTCCAAGAATTTCAGATAGAAACTATAAAGTACACTTAAAATCATTAAAGACACAAAAGAAGGAATCAAAAAATGTTTAAAGAAAAATCAGGCTCGAAAAAGAACCAAATACAAATATCATGACAAATACTCAGTTGGTAGTTAAAACACCCAAATAAATACATCTGGAGAGAGGATTAGTAAAGTGAATGATATATAAGGAGAAATTGCCCAGAATACAAAATAAAAAGTTTAAGACATGGGAAATATGAATGAGAGATTAAACAACATGGATGACAGAATGACGAAGTCTGATAGAATGACAAAGTCCAACAGATAGACTTCCAGGAAAGATAAGACAGAGAAAGGGATAGAGGAAATATTAAAAGAGAACAATGAATAAGAATTATCTAAATTGATCCAAAAAAATGAATCCTTAGATTCAGGAAATAAAACAGCCTTGAGCAGAAAAAGTTAAATGAGGTCCAAATCTAAACTCTTATTACAAAACTACTCTTAAAAAGTAACCAGAGAGAAAAAGACAAATGAGATTTAAGGGATGACAGCATAGTGAACTTCTAAATCACAACAACTTAAGAAAAAAATAGAATAATGACCTTGAATAACTGTCAACCTAGATTTTTAAAAAATATCTAAATCATCAGGGTAAAATAAATATACCTTCATTTAAAAAGAGTTGCCACAAATATATCTTCATTGTCAGATCTTCCTAAAGATATAATTCAGAAAGAGGAAATGCAATGAAGAAGGCAAAAATAAGATGTAAGAAGCGACAATGAACAAAGAAATTTCAAAATATGGTATAAATCTAAAGATTTAATTGTTCAAAACAAAAATCATAATAAGTAACGTGGGGTTTACAAAAGCAAAATGATTCTAAAATGCTAAATAGTAGTAACATGTAGAATGGAGGAACATTCTAATGCATTGCATTTTTTAAAGAGAAAGATGGCAAAATTAATAAATTTCAGACTTGTTAAGTATGCATGTGAGACGTGTAAAGGTTATCCTCGAAGTAGAGAAATAATACCTAAAACTTCAAAATCAGCAGGGGAAAGGTATATTAAAACTTTATTTGTTCTATCTGGGTTTAAAAATGAAGAAATAAACAAACATAAAGTAAGGTGAATAGAAAGCACCAAATAAAACATATAGTGATTACCAGATTCAATTTATTTTTAAAAATCTATCTATATGTTGTTCACAAGCAGCATACTTAAAACTTAAAAATACCTAAGTATTGAAAGTCAGTGGATACTAACATATATGCCAAGCAAAGAGAAGCCAAAATAAAGCCAGAAAAATCATTATTAGGGAAAAAATAGACGAAAATTCATAAAAGGAGCTATTCCTCCATAAGATAACAATTTTGTACTTGTGTGTGCCTAATATGATAACCTAAATTTACATTGAATCCACAAACATAAAGACATTTTAACTCAACTTTCTCAGAAACTAATAGATCAAAAAAAAAAAAAAAATCAGCCTAGAGTGAAAAGATTGAAACACTAATCACAAGCTTGGCCCAATAAAGATAAGCTAATATATATTATTCTCAAAGATATTAAAAATATTTATGAACTCTGACTATAATATGATATTCCACAAAGCATATGTATTGAATCACAATACAAATAAGAAACCATTAACATAGATAATGTTCTCAAAACATGTATGACGTAAAAATCCACTTGTAAATATTTATTAGTCAGTGAAGAAATAATTGAAATTTTAAAATGCTTTATACTAAACAATTATAGAAATACTATATCACACATTTGTGGGCTATATAGCTACAATGAGAAATGTGTAGACTTAAATGTTTATGTAAGTAAAGAATAATCAATGAAATGAGCTAAGAATTCAACTCAATAATTTAGAAAAAGAAAAATGGGTAATCCAAAATAAAACGAAAGGAATAACTAAACATTAAGCCAAACTTTGATGAGGAACTAGAGTTTTTTCCCTAATTTTATACAGGACAAAAAAAAAAAAAAGCTATTCTTGTCCTTAATAAAAACTTTGTCACTTGGGTGAAAAAACATGGTTGTCTGGCAGAATATTTATTAGAGATCTTCTTCCAAGAAACAAAACAAATATCCATTTATCCAATCTGCAAACAGTGGCAGTGAGATCACAGTGTAAGCTAGGTGCTGGGAAGGAAAAATAAACATGCTACAGAGTCCCCTTACTCAAGGATTCGCTAGCTACTATGCTTTCCTCTCTCTCTCTCTCTCTCTCTCTCTCTCTCTCTCTCTCTCTCTCTCTCTCTCATTAAAGCATTCTTGAGTCCCGCCTTTCTGTGTCAATCGTTTTTGCTCAGAAGTTATCAAGGGACTACATAGATCATCTGCCCCATAATTCATGAGGCAACCTGTATTGCTGGAGAATGTTGCTTTCGAATGGGAAAGGAGGTGGGAAATGACCCTGGACTACGTTCTGTAGATCCACACTAAGGGAAACTGTCCACTTGCTTTATAGAAGTAATCCAATTCTAAGTACAAAATGGGAGGATCAAAAAAACATGCAAAGGGAAATTCAAACTAGAAGGAAGCATTGAAATGTGTGCAGACGTGTGCCTATTAGCCAGGCTGCAAAGATATTCATCTTCCAAAGATTAAAATGCCTTTAAAAGTATATCTGTGGGCCTAAAATCTGAAGTCACCTTCAAGTTTACTATAAAGAATCAAAGAAGGCATCATTTGGGGAAGATTGCATATATTATATATTATAAAATTCCACTGCTAGGCTGTACTGGTCCCCAAGGCCCTGGGTAAACTTCAGATCTCTGGCAAGCTTTGCAAAGTCTCTTTATTTTACTATTTTAGTGCAGTGTTTCCTTTTCATCCTTTCTCAAATATATTAACAGTCAAAGAAAACAAATTAATAGGAATAGCTTTCCATGGGACTCTTAAGCCAGGGAAGGGGAAAATAAAACAGGTGGTTGTTTCAATTCCTTTCTGGAAGGTCTAAAGGCTAACTATGGATCCAGTCACCACGGCCTCTAATCAAACCTCTCCCATTTCTGCTGTGTACAGCGGGGCCATGAATCATAGCATTGAGGCAACAGCATATTAAATTGTTCACAGACTTTCAGTTGGAATTCACATGATCAGTATTGGTGATGATTTCACTTATGTGCTTTCAATTCGATGACAGGGCATATTCTCTCAGTAGCTTTTATTTAGCAAGTCCCAGATGCTTCCAGAAATTGTGTAATATTCTACATTGGTCTTTGTGCAAAATTACAGTATGGCTGAGCAAACTAAAAGCGGGTTTTGGAACTTCTAAAACCTTATGTAATTTTAAACTTTGGATATAAAATATATTGATTGCTACAGTGGTTCAAATTGATGGCCAACACTTACATTTTAAAGTGAGATCATGACTCAGTGAATCTGTTAAGACAATGGTCTCATCCTGTTTAATTCAGTTTATGAATCAGTTAAATTTATTTCAAATGTGTATCAAGTCTCAACAACCCAATTGATTACATTGGATAAAAGACAATAAGATATGGTTCCTGGTCTCTAAAGAGCTTATAACCTAGTAAGGGGAATAAGACACACAGAGCATTTATTCAAACATCCAGTGAAATGTGATGAGGGCTATGGTAAAAATATAAAATACAAAAAACACAAAAACCCAATTCTATAGAATAGACATTTCTAGACTCATAATCTAAGCACTGCACAATGTTCATACCAAGCTTGTTCTGATGTGTGAATCCTTTCTAGAGCATACCTATACATTGTTGTCCAAAACTTTCTTGGGCGCACTGGAGAAACTCACGTGCTTAAGAGGTAACCCATGCCTCTAGTTTTCAGAATATTTTTTCCAAATGACTAGCTGAAATCTGCCTTGTGATAGGCAGAATAATGGCCTCCCAAAGACACCCATGTCCTAATCCTCAGAACCTGTGAATATGTTACCCTAAATGGCAAAAGGAATCTCACGTTGGTTAGGACAGGCAGTCCCCAGGGAGCTACAGGACCACCCCCCGCCCCGGGATGCAGAGCTCATTCAGTCACTGGAGCATTGGACTTGCCATCAGACACCTGGCTTTGCTCCTTTGATAGGCTATCTCTGGACAAAAACATTTTAGCTACGGAATATTTAGTGTTCTCTTCTGTAAAATGGAAACAATAATAGCTACCACGTGGATAGCCTGTTATGGTCAAATTAGCTCATGGAAATGCAAACTCTGAATTTATAAAGCACTCTGTTAGTCTAAAGTTATGAGTAAAGTACTCTGCTACATGGGAGATCAGTAAGGACAGGAAGAGAAGGAAGGGGGAAAAAGAAAAGAAAAATATGCTCTATAGAAACTTGGAATCTAATTGGTGAGATAAAACTATTCAAACTCTTAGGTAAAGATATCACACATAATAAAATTAAGGCTCAAAAAGAATTGCCAAGTTCATCTCACATTCATTAGGATAGCTACTGTCAAAAAAACTGAAAATAAATCTTGGCAAGAATGTGGAGAAATTGGAACCCTTGGCACTGCCAGTGGGAATGGAAAAACATGCAGCCACTATAGAATGCAGTATGGGTTTCCTCGAAAAAAGTAAAACTGAAATTACCATGTGATCCAACAATTCCACTTCTGTGCATATATCCAAGAACTAAAAGCAAGAACTCAGAGATATTTGCAAACCCATGTTCATAGCAGCTCTGTTTACAAGAGCCAAGAGGCAGAAGCAGCTCAAGTGTCATTGACAAACGATGGATAAACAAAATGTGGTAAATACATTCAGCCTTAAAAAGGAAGGAAATTCTGACACATGTTACAGGATAAATGGCCCTAGAGGGCATTCTGCTAAGTGAAATGAGACAGACACAAAAGGACAAATACTATGATTTCACTTCCATGTGGTACCTAGAGCAGTCAAACTGATAAAGAGAGGAAATAGAATGGTGGCTGCCAGGTGTTGGAGTTGGGGAGTAGAAAATGGAAAATTATTATTTAATGGGTATAAACTTTCATATTTTTAATATTAAAAAATTAAGGAGATTGGTTTAACAACAATGTTAATGTACTTGACACTAGTAATCCATACACTGAAAATGGTAAATTTTATGTCATGTATTTTTTACCACAATAAACATTTTTTTAAAACCAAACCTTCTTTTTTTTGCCAACCTTTGCAGAAGGATATGAGTTTTGTGTGAAGCATCAGAGAAATGGTAGGTGGGGAGGACTTTACAGACACTATGGTGGTGTTGAGGAAAGCTATATTTGACTCACAGGAAAGAGATGGTTCCTGCAATTGGAATGGGTAAATAAGCATGGCCTGAAGCCAAACAGAGACTAGGACTGGGAGACCAGTCTGAAAAGAACAGAATTTGGTGTTTTGAACCAGAATATAAGCTAATGTGGAGTCTTCAGTGTCACATTAAATTCCCCGAAGACTTCCAAACACGAGAGTAACTTGGCAAACCAGAGCTTTAAGAACACTGGTCTGGTGTACAATCCTGAGCACCTAGGAGGCATGGGGCTCCAAATGAGGCTCCTTATG
Source organism: Cynopterus sphinx (assembly GCA_030015415.1). Classification (NCBI taxonomy): domain Eukaryota; kingdom Metazoa; phylum Chordata; class Mammalia; order Chiroptera; family Pteropodidae; genus Cynopterus; species Cynopterus sphinx. The sequence goes on along the minus strand of CM057381.1, from coordinate 83,188,202 downwards.
TACCTCATCTCACTCAGGGCTCACAAGAGTCTACAGATATGAGAGATGAAAAGAAATGTGGCTTGAAGAGATTAAATGATATACCTAAATCACACAACAGAGTGACAAAGCTAGAATTAACCTCCCTTTCAAAACTCAGATGTTCATCAAAGACCAACCGCAAATCAGAAACTGGGCCCAGTGGCATGATGACTCAGAGGGCAGAGCTCACTGTTCAATACAGGAGACAGACTTGCCAACAGACTGGTCATCAACAGAGCTGTAGATGTCACAATGGGCTAAACAGGGGTACCATGGGAACAAGCAGAGGAAGCACCAAACTAGCTTCTGGGATAGAATTGTTGCATGTTTCTTTTTGGCCATATTCACACTATTTTTTTTAAGGTTAACTGAATGTTTTGAGTATTACAAAGCTCAAATTGGCCTTGATCAGACACAAACTAAAGGTTGGACTGTTGGCCCATCCCTCTTTCCTGCAACATAATTGAGAAGTCTTGGCCATCTGGAAGACATTCAAGGCATGGAACCTTCTGTACCCCATGTATGGCCAACTTCTAGCTAATAAGAAACCTTGCTGGAGCTCTCCCTTCCTCTTCTCTGTTCTCTTTTACTTGGTGTAAGGGCGGTCTCTTAGAAAAACCACAACACTTGAACTTTTCTGCATTATGTTTATGAATGTGCACATCTGGAGTCCTTGAGTGACTTAAAATGCACCTGCGAAATCCAAAAAGGGAAGAAAGTTAAGCCCCTTTTTTGCTTCTTTCTGAAAACAAACGCTCCCATCAACACAGAAGGCTTGAAGGCAAAAAGAATCTGGCAGCAGGAGTCATTTTCAAAGCTTGTTTTCTGAAACCAAAATCAATGGATAATAAATTTGAAATATAATATGACTTACTAGGCTCTAAAATGCAGATAACTTTTAAACAATCCACAGGAAGGTTTTCAAATTTTTCCTACCACGTCATCTTCAAAATCACTTCTGTGTCTACATAAATCATAAATCAGTTCATATTCCCTTAACCACCAGCTTTAAAATAAGTTGATTCTTTTCAAACAGTCATGTCCTGAGCTATATTCTCTTACAATGGCTTCCACAAACTTGTTTCTTTTCACATTTTCCTCTCTTGCTCTGCCTGAATGCCTAATGTCCTCTACAGAGAGTACTAAAGAAAACATGAGCTTTTCCCCAGCTTTCTGTGATGGAGCCTGGCCTAAATGAGATTCATCCTGGCAAGTAGACCGCTCTCCACTAAATCCTCCCAGCACTAAACCCTACGAAAGAACACAAACCCTCTTCCCCAGACCCTTTACAATCCTCCATACTGGATGTGTATATAAAACGGGAATGTCGTTTCTCTATTTAGAGGGATATTGTGAAAACCATACTATCAGAAACAGTATGCTACAAATTGCCACAAGTTCACTTGGTTCATCGACATCTGGCTTTGAACTACAAATTCACAGGGCCTAGAGCAGTCACTAGTTGACTAAAACCCAGATCCATCTCAAATAGATATGCAACTGTGCATTAATAAAACACCCAATGAAGAACCAAAGTATCTGCCATTCACCATAAAGTCTATCGTCTACAGGAAATTAAATATTTTTACTTGTGCTGTATCCTGTGTAAACACTCACTTGTAACTTAGGTTCCTTATGCATTTGCTTTGGGCACGTCACCATTTTCATTAGAAAAGTCCGTGAAAAGCACTTTGTGATGGATACAAGCACTTGATTCAGGTATGCACACAAGACGAACCCAAAACCTGTAAAATACATCATGGCAGCATTTCTACCAAGATGTCAAAAATAAGTTGTTTTGTTTTAGGGCCTTCCTGCAATATTCTTTGCAAAATTTCATTTCAGAAAGCCTAAATACCCTGGTTCTCATATCATTCTCATTATATGAAATTACAAAGCTGTAATGAAGCTACTATTAGAGAAGTCACCGAGCCTTTTTCTAACATATAATCACAATTTTGTCTCAAGTCAGCAGCAATCCCCTGGCTATGACTACTAATCATATGACCATGAGTATCTTTTTTCTTCAATAGTATGTGAGTAATTTTTGAAGACACAATTCTAAATTTTCAGAAACTGGCTTCACTAACTGATGCTTTTTGTGGTGGTGGTGATAGTGGTAATGTTGGTTTTTGGCTTCACTAACAAATGTTAATGGACAAAAGAACACTTATCACCAATGTCTTCCTCTGAGTAACCCAATATTCACACTTGCAGTTTGCAAAGAGCACTACAATGACTGTGCAACCAAAGCCAACAGTTTTAAAACCACTGCTCTTGCTCTGTAGGAAAAAGAAAAAAAAAAAAAAAACAGTGATGTAATATTTGGTACCAGAATTAGCTAATTGAAATTGGTGAGCTCACAGGCAAGTTAAATCTGCAATAGCAGGAAAGTTCTGCCTCCGACAGTTGGCATCAGCCATAGTTTCCATAAAACTTGCTTTTTAGAACAGAACTCTTAGCAACTATAAATGTTTTGAACTCTCTCAAAGGAAGACAGACAAAAGTCAATCAGTGACTTCATAATTGGCTTGTTAATAGTCTCTGAGAGTCCATCTATTTCAGCAGCTGTAATATCCTAGCCTGGCTTCCTTTTGGTGTCGCACACATTTCTAAGCTCCTTTTGGGTGGCTAGGGTCTCAAGCATCCTTGCTAGTATTACTAGTTTGATAATGATTTTTACATTTACTTGGTGCTTTTTGTCCCCATGTTAAGTGTCCACCATGTAAGGAGGCACACAAATCACCCAGTGTTATGAACTGAATTATGTCCCTGCAAAATTTGTATGTTGAAAACTTAACCTTCATGTGACTATATTTGTAGATATGGCCTTTAGGGAGGTAATAAAGGTTAAATGATCATGGTGGGGCCATGATCCAATAGGATTGGTGTCCATATATGAAGAGGAAGAGACACCAGAGCTTTCTCTCTCCACAAGCACAGAGGAAAGGTCATGTGAGGACACAGTGAGAAGGTGGCCATCTACAAAATTAAAGAAAAGAGCTCTCACCAGAAACCAGAAACCAAATTTGCTAGCACCTGAATCTTGGAATTCTCAGCTCACAGAACAGTGAGAAAATGAATGGCAAAAAATTAATTTCTGCCATTTTGTTATGGCAGCCCCAGCTGACTAAGATACCTAATCTACTATGTGATTTTTGCATCCCAAATGGTGTGCAGTGCATGGCCTGTATGACTGTGTCTTGTCAACTATGTACTCTCATGTACTTCATTTCAATGTGATGCTCATAATACCCCCTATAGCTAGCAGTGTGATTTGGAAGAAAGCAGCACATAAAACCATGTTTGAATTGTGGGCCATCACTTCCCAGCGGTGAGATCTTCAGCAAAATCCTAAATTTTCCTGAGCCTCAGTTTCTTCCAGTAATAAATGTTTGTCAAGATGGTTAACTCCATTCTCTCCACCAAATTTAACAATAATCAGTATTACTAAGCACTTTTTATCCATCATGAAGAACTCATTTCATGGTTTTTTTGTTTGTTTGTTTGTTTGTTTTTGTTTTTGTTTTGCACAAGTTTGATAATCTCTACATGTTAAAAGGAATATTAAGAAAAAAGTACAATACTATAAAGATACCCATTATTATTGTGGTGAGAGTTTCTCTGCCTTCATGTCTGAAATGTCTACTTCCTTGATTCTCAGTGGTTTGATTATTGAGCTACTTAATGGTGACATCTCTAAGCCATTGGGCATGGCCTAAAGCTGACCACGAAATAGCGGAGGCTTATTGGAAGTCTCTGGGTCATCCTAACTTTGCTTTGCCAATGGTCTCAGAAAAGTTTATAAGAATTCATGGGCCATATCCATCAATATTGAGAATGGAATTCACAATAATAGTTTAAAAGAATTCATGAGGTATCAACCTGTTAATAGTAATAATAATAATAATAATAATAATAATAATAATTTTAAAAGCTCAAAAGATATCAAGACTTAGTATGGGAAACCACTAACTATCACCTTACATGCATTATCTCAATAACCCTATAAGGTCAACTATCACTAAACCCACTTTCCAGGTGAGGAGACTTAGGTACAGGAAGGCTACTTGCCCAAAAGCCTACAGCCGGAAGTGGCACAGTAGGTTTGAAATGCCCTGAGGGACCTGATAGCTGTGCTGCGCTGTTCTATCTCCACTTCAGGGTTCCTAATACCTGTCATCTGGCTGTGGCTTTAGTGCAAGTGAGTCCTCCTCCTTTCTGTGGCAAGTAACACTAGAAAAGAGAACTGAGACTGGGGAAGTTTTCATGTACTTCCAAGTGATACACAAGTGTTATTTCCATTAACACATATCCTCCTGAAACCATTCTGGTATTATAAAATCAATCTACATGTTTTTAATTTAAAAATATAAAAAATATCCTTCCAAATTGTTTGAATTAACACTAGTATTAATGAAGCCAAGTCTGTACAATAAGCCTGCTAGAAAGTCTGTGTCCTTATGTCTAAATGCTTTATAATCATTACTCTGCCGACTAAATGAAGATAATACCTTTTCTCCAAACTGCAAACCAAGCAAAATACTGAGATGTTGGCCAGGAGGCAAGTGATCCAGAGAAACCTCTCCCTGCTTCTCTCCCAGAAATCTGAAAAAACTGGCTGTTTTTGGGAGCCCTAAAACTCATTACTCTCCTGCAGGTGAATAGCAGATGCCAGTAGTAAAAAAAATAAATTAAAAAAAAAAAAAAAAAGCGCTTCAGATCCCTGAGCACGCTGGATACTTCTAGAAAGTGGCACAGCAACACAACCATGTTTGCTCATGACAGGAAGAAAAGAAACATGACTCAAGAGGCTGAGTAAGTGAAGGATGCTTCAAGCATGTTTACAGACTGAGAAGAATTGGTAGAGTGGCAGCAATAGAAAATATAAGAGGAGGGAATTGATAGAAAAAGCTCTAGGGGCAGATGAAAGATTTGTTCCAGCACTTAAGAGAAAAAAATTTACTTGGGGGCAGGGGAGGGGTGGTATGAATCAAATAGCATTTCTTTATTAGAGACAAAAAAAGAAAATGAGTTGGAGATGAGAGTTTTTAGGTAGAAAGGAAGATATTTGAGTCAGATGGCCTCAATTTTCTCAAAAAAGGATTGAGAGGGTTGAGGTTTGGATGAAGAATCTTGAGGGTAGAAAATGTTTAGGATGAAAAATCAAGTAGAAAGGGTTAAAGTAGAAGTGACAGCTGCATGAAGCTTAATGAACAGAAGACACCATTGCTACCAGCTGAGTCAGGCCCTCAGACAATTATCTTCTGACCTGTTTTCCAAATCTCAGCCTTGCCTCCCATGATTTATCTAGATTTGCCTCAATTATTCCAATAGCTACCTTTTGCCTGCAAGACTAAGGTCCTCAGCATGACACACAAGCCTTTTCCCATCTGACCCCACTTACCTTTCCAGCATCCTTTTTTGCCTTCAGCCATAATAAACTAATTTTCATTCCCCACAAGCCCCAGACCCTTTCATTGCTTCTGGGTTTTGGATCACACGGATTCCTGGAAGTGCTTTTTTTCCCTTTAACACCTGGAGAGCAAACATTTTTTTTTTTTTTTTTTTTTGCCAACCTTAACATCGTATAACACTTGCTATTTCATCAATTCTAAGATGCAGTTTTTCACATTTAGAAAATTTCTGAAATTAGGTTTTATCTTAAAATCAAAGGTATGCCATTATTTAATTGGTAGGATTTTTATTTCTTGGAGGTACAAAAAAAAAAGTGCATCTTACCCTTGAGAGTTTTGGTGAAATGTAGCTTTATTATTTAACACTCTAAGGTGAATCGAGTAGTACTAGCACCGCCCCCGTCCCTCCCCGCCCCATGCCCTGCCACACACACGTTTGGCAATATTTGGTTGGGTGTGTGTATGCTGCTGGCATTTCGTGAGTAGAGGCCAGGGATGCTGCTAAGCAGCCTATAATGCGTAGGACAACTCCCCCCCCCCCTCCCCGCACCCCCCGCCACAACAGTTGTCCGGAGAAAATGCCAACAGTGAGGAGGTTGAGAAATTCTAGTGTAGAGTAACAATGCTATTTGGGTGTATGATATGCTTTATTGTGTTCGGTTTTTTAAATGTCTTGTACAGTGAATAATGCGATCTAATATAGCAATTTTCTCCCAGACTTTGGCTTGGAGAGCTAGAATGGTGATTCCTGAGAAGTACTCCAAGCTTTCTTCGTCACCCCTCCCCCATTTCCTTCTGATAGACTCCCAAGGGGAATGAATAAAGCAATGTTCCAGGTCAAAATTGGAAAGCCAGGTTTCAAAGTGATTTATGACCTTAAACCAATTAAGTTGATTAATAGCAAGCCCAATGCTGGAACCCAGACCCCCAGGTTTCTATGATTGCACTCACCTTGGACGGCAGCTGCTTTATTTCTTGGCTAACTAGCTTGGTGCCTTAAGGGGAAACTGCGTCCTACAAACATGAGCTGCACGATTTAGCAGGAAGTTAGCATTAGTATTCACGCTTCAACACCCGGGACTCTCTGAGAATTTAGGGGGACTCTGTAAGGTCCCTGAGCTCTGCGAGGAACTGTATTTATGCAAAAATAATTGCGACTCATAAGCTTGAAAGAACTTTAAATTCATGTAGGCGATTTCGTCATAAAGAAAAAAAGCAGAGGAAACTTAATACGTATATTTAAGGCTCTGGAGGAAGGGTGATTAATTTGAAAAGGGGACTAAGGGATTCAGTCCTCCAAGCCTAGAAACTGCACCTGTGGAAAAAGCCTTCGGCTGGGGCAGGAAGCCGATTTATGGGCGCTGGCTAGGAAGGAGTTCCAGAGGCCTTGGGGAAGCCTCCTGCGGGACACTGCTCCTCACGCAGCCTAGGTCCCAGGTGGGCCCCAAGTTCCCTGCCCCAAGTGCCGAGTCCCCGGCGTGTCACCTCCCCGCTCCACTCCTCAGAGGGGTGAATCTCGATGGGCAGCTCCGCTTGGTATCCTGTGGCCCCACGGGGTCTCTGAGCCCCGCAGCCCAGACCTGTTCTGCACTGAGGTGGGGGACGGAGGATGCTGGAGGCCAGACTCACCTTCGGGGGGATGGGGAAGGCGCGCTCTCGCCGACGGGGGCCGGGCAGTGTCTGCTCCACGCTGGCCGGCCCCGAGGTCGAGTGCCCCAGGCGGGCCAGCGCGCTGCGCATTGCCTTCGGGCCAGAGTGCAGGGCCCGCGACCCCCTCTGCTCCTGGCACCACCTCCACCTCTGGGGAGCTCGCCCGCAGCCCGGACTCCTCATTCCCGGGCCCCTGGCCGCATCTGCCCTCCTCGCGCCCCAGCCCTGGCTCGGCCCGCGGCGTGCCTGAGCTACGCGCTGGAGCGGCGGACACGTGGTCTGGGGGCGCCCGGACGGTCCCCCCAACCTCACTCCCGCTGCAGCAGCTGCAGGGCCTACAGATCCACCGTTGGGTGGCTGACGGAAGCCACTGAGGGCGCCAGGCCAGCCAGCGCCTCCGCCACCGGCTCGGCGCGCACCGCGGGCAGCTGGAGCGGCGAGCGAAGGAGGCGGGGGCGTTTGGGGTCGCCAAGGTCACATTTCCTAACCCTTGGCTCCGCGGCCTCCTCGCCTCTCGATGTGTGGGGCCGGCCCTCACCCCTGGCCCGCCGTCGGTGACCCGCGCTGGCCCCAGCATTCGCTTTAAGTCCGAATGGACTTGTGAGAACCCAGGGCTGCTTCAACTGCTCCGCGTGCACGTGACGATCAGCCAAATGCTGAGCTCTGGTTCTTCTTCCTCTCCAGGGTTTTGTGGGAAAACGCGCTGCTTTGTGCGGGTGCATCTATCTGTAGTATTATCACTCCCTTCTCCTTTGATGGATGTCTGCCAGAGACTATTCAAACCCTTGGGGCGCAGGACGGGGGGAGTGTAAAAACCTCACCCAGGAGTGAAAATGTGAAGAACCCGAGAAAAACTCACAAAGAAAGATTGTGCCTTATCCTCCTCCCTCCCTCAGCCCTGGGGGAATTTTCAGGATCTTCTCGGAGTAGCCTTCAAGGTCCGGAGTTTACCAAACAGAAGAAAGGGACTAGTGTGTCTGGAAGTTCTGCATGTTTCTGCTTTACCAAGAGCTCGAAGAGCCTGAAAGTGGAAGTAGTATCAGGGCGCAGCTCGCGATGCCTGCTCCCGAGTGACTCTGGAAGTGAGAGCCAGGCACTGCCCAGATGAGAAGCCTAAATGGTTTTCTGTGAAACTCCCAAACGGTGTAGGCAGCAGGGTTTGAAGCGAAATCCTTTTACAAGCCATGAATCCAGGGACAGCTGTCCAAATAGTTGCCGGTTTTAACTCAGTCTAATTTCTGTCTTCCTTGACTTAGGAAAGGGGACTGGCAAATTGAAGGATTTAAAACTATCGATGTATAATTTACACTTTTTGTTTGTTTGATTTTTAAAGAAAGGACATTTGAGGCAATGGCTTGGAGGACTGTTTCTGCTTCCTTCCTGCATGGGAAACCATTTAGATAGCCTAACAATACAGTAAAGCAGAGGGCAAGGGTGCACGCACGCCCATTACAGACAAGAGGACCCTAACAGACCCAGAGGGTGGGACTTCTTCGTTTAGAGGACAGAATCCACCCTTGGTGCTGGGGAGTGAGATCTAGGGAGTCCTTTGCTTCTGTGAGACAGCTGCTTAATGACTATTAGCCTAGAAAGGCCATCAGGGAGGATATGCGGGGTGACGGGTGGGGTGTTCAGGGTCCTTTAAGGTTTCTTTAGCTCTGGAATTATATGACCTCACATAATCCTCCCAACTCTCCAGTGAGGGTTTCTTCTCGTTCTCAGTATTTTCTTTGCCTATGAAAACAAATCCCAAAGCCAAGGTAAAGAAAATCTTTCTTAAGCAAAAATGAGTATGTTCACACTAATTATAAGTAAGTAAAAATGCATGTCTGTGCATTGACAGAGAGGAAATTACTGTGGAGAGAAGCAAATAGTTTAATTTTGATTAGATTCTCTTGCCATGAAGTTTCTTAAATTATAATAAAAAAATAGAAAAATTCTTCATTGTGTGTGTGTTTTATTCACAAAGGTTGAAATTCACTATGTTCAGCAGAGACTAACCAGGAATAGCAAAAATTAACCCCTAATTTTCACAAAGCATGTCAGATCTCCAGGGGTGCTCCTTTTTCCAGATACAAGAAATCCAGTTTCATGGGTTAACTCTTCTACTATCAAATGGCTGACTGCAAAATCTTCTTGACAGATGGAATTCCAGCCAATAGCAGAATTGAAATCACTAGACACAGGCTGAGACTCCAATGTTCTACATACCAGCCTGACTCTGAAAGCCAGGAGAACAGCTGAACTTAAGGGGCTTGAGAGAAGGGGGCCAGAAAAACATGAGGACTATGGTATGGTACATGCAGCATAAATAGCTACCTGGGTTTTCCAGTGTCCTTTAGATAGTGCTGGATTATATAATGATTCAAGGCTTTGTCTGTCTTAGCCATGGACCACACTTCCTTTTGTTATGACCTTGAAATAGCTAATGTTCCAAACCTAGAGATATGAGGCTCTGAGGAAAAGTGTTTATAGGCTATTGAAGTCAGTTAATAGCATAGCAGATCTACTTTTGATCTAAAACACCTCTAAAGTTATATTTTCTTGGTTATCATTTAGAACTCCTTACTCACTATACTGACAATTTTCGGGCCACTGTATAATAAAAGGCGTATTCAAAAGGATGAAGTACTGGATGCATGATGTTTTTGCTTCACAGTACCTATTTCACTTTATACCCTCATTTCCCAGTAGATATTCCTCTTCCTCCTCCATATTCAGTCCGTGTAGTCAGATGGGATAAACCCATCAGACTGCAGAAGTGGACTGGGGCATATACGACAATATATGAGAGACTATATGACAATATCACTGAAGATGATATTGTTTATGACAATATCATTTCAGCTGAATGTGCCGAATAAGACAAAACAATGGAACTAGAAGGCTAAAAGATGAACCAACATAAAAGATACGTTTCCTTTTAACAAGGAAATTTAATATAAAATAGTTTACGCAATATGAATAAGTCATTGTCTCAGTCACAAGTCCTAAGGTAGTACCGCTCCAGGGTTAGTTTATCTCCAAAAGTGCTTATGGATGTGAAACTGAGAAAATTATGCTCTGGAGCTTCTGCAGCCATCCTGTGAGCCTTTTTATGAATGAGCCAACACTAAGGAGAGAAAAGCCAAGAGGTCTAAAGAGAGAAAACAGTGGCTTTATAAAATAAAACAGTGGCTTTATTTTTTTGGAGACCCCACATTTAGCTGCAGAAGAAGACACCCCACCTCTGAGCTTTTTATTTAGACAAACCACTAAAATACCTTTTTGCTTGAACTACTTTGGGTTGAGTTTACTGCCTCTTGCAACAGAAAGTCACAACTGAAGCAAACTGCTTGTTGTATACAATAGGATAGATAGGATGTTAATGGAGTGACCTGTGACCCAATACCCCTCAGGCAAGCACTGCTAAAAGGTCCTTTCAACCATTTGCAATAATGTCTTTGTCATTCATTTAATCTTTCTACTATTTCAGCAATTGTGGGAAAAGTTCTTTGAGTAGGGCTGGTCATTGCTGACAATTGATGTGAGAGTTAAAAAATGAGCAATGGAATCATTCATGACCCCGGGTGCTTTGGGACAGAAAAGGGAAAAGGGTAGAAAATTCATTCTAGTGAGAAGCAATTTTCTGCTTGTTAGTGGACGAGGTAGAGTGTTGTTAGATAAACAAGGATTTTGTTGCTTCTATTAACCCAGAAATTCTTTTCTCACATGAGCAAAAATTATAAACTCTTGTGTGGAATCATGAAGAAGCCAAGCCCAGGGAAAACAGAAGGGAGCTGGCAGAAGGTAATGCTCCGTGGAGCCTTCCTCAAAGGACTTGGCAGAGCCCGGATACATCTGAGCCCTCCTTATATACTTTGGCACTTTTCTCCAAAAAGGATCCAAGAGAATTCAGAAATGAAGCTGTTAACCTTCAACATACCCTGATGAAGTTCATAGGTGAGGGAAAAATAAAACATGTCTAAAGAGGCAGAGTTATTATTCTTAAATGAAAATTGTGATTGAGGAGAAACAGATACTGAATAGATATACCAAGATATGAAAATGTTCTGTAAAAGAGAAAAGAACTGAACTAGGCAAAGATGGAGGCCCAACGAAGAAAGAGCAAAAAAAGATTAAATTCCCCTTTTAGACATGCAATTGTAACATTTGAATATGCCAAGTCATAAAAATGCACATGCAATTCTAACTTTGGCCTAAACACTTGATTTTGAAGAAAAAAAAAAAGATGCAGTCACGCCATGAAACCTCTAAATTGCCAAAAACAATTGTTTACATAGGGCAATGTGTTTTTAGGACATCATATATGTACTGCCTGCCCAGACCCTATTAAGCTGGTGAAACTAAGTGAAGCTGAGTAAAACCAAGTATAGAAAAATAGAGTTTAGTAAAGGTAGGGAAAAGAGGCATGAAAAATGTTGAATCCCACCTGTCTGTGCCAACATAATCTGATGTGCAACTGACCTCCTCAACACAAAATACTATTTTTCCTGGACATATAAATAACTTTACTGAATTTTGTCTCAGTGATAAGTTTATGTCCAGAAGTTCTTGATGTTGGCATAAACATTCAAAAGTGTATTTTAAAAGAGAGGTAATTTTTCCTAATTTTTGTAGCTTAGGTAGCTAATTTGGTGTTTAAGAGCGGCAGAATGGTAATGGATTTTCCTGCTGCCTACACATGATTTCAACAAGAAATTGCTGGGTTTCTCCTTCCATTTCTAATTACAAAAGTAACCTCTAAAGAATATCCTTCCCCTTTGAGGGGAAAATTAAAAAGTTGCTTGATTTCCTGAGCTACTTCAATTATCTGCGTCAATATGGCTTGTAACATCAAAATGAAAAGGGGGAGTAATAGTAATAAAAGTAGGAAAAGAATAAGTGTAGGACATGTTTTAATGCAACTATATATATCCTAGCATCTAAGTGAGAAAAATGGGACCGCCCTTGTCACTTTCCACGATTCCATGATCACCCCATATGTATTTCCAAGGTTCAGTAGTACCCTTTTATAGAAATAAATGATCAGCTTGGGTTGATATACTTAAAACTAAAAAAAAAAAAAAAAAAAAAAAAAAAAAGTCTTCTCAATCCCTTTTCATCTATTCATTCATCTTCATTTCTTTTTTTTCTCTAAGGAATTTGCTACTCTGTTCCCTGATGTCTCTTCTGTTAGGTTTTATGGTTGGATAGACATTGGGGTTTTATCCACCCTCTCATTTATTCCTCTTTCCCTAAGATATTTCCAGAGCTCCCTTTCCTATGGTAACTTTAATTTTACAAAGCAGGGCAGAGAGGAGGGATCAGGGGCATATGTTTCTTTTGTTTAGCTTTTGCTATAAGAACATTTTGCCTATACTTCGGTGAAGTCAAAACGGTACCAGGAGATTCAATAAGTATGGTATCAATCTCTAACTTTTAAACCCTGTTTGCAGAAAGAGAGAACAACTTGAGAACTGGAGTAGTGCCTTCCCATGTTGGCTGTCTGTGCTAGGAAAATAAGAGTGGCCAACAGATCGGCTTATTTTATTTGTTTGGTCATTTTCATCATTTTTGTTTCAAAATATTATTGAGACTGGTCAGAAGAGTTGAAATAAGGTAAAAGCTGTTTTAAAAATAAAGATTTGTTAAACATAATTGAAAGACTTTTTTTTCCGTAGAGAAAAATGTATAAAATATTTTAAAATTTATGTTTACATAAAGATATGGCATTACATAATTTATTATAAAGAATGTCTATTTTTGTATTTTTGTCTTCTATTTCTCTGACAGTCCACCATTAATTAGCAAGTGGGATTTTATAGATGCTATTCTGACCATAAAACTCAAATTTTCCATACAAGTGATCAGATTTCAAGCATTTGTTCAAGAAAATCATATGTAAATTTTATTTGGTCTGTACTTCCCATTTGAAAATTGAAACCACATTCAGTAGGATGTTTAACTCCTCTGTTCAAATATCTAAGCTTTCTCAGAAGCTTAAATAGTAGCCTTTGATGAATCATTCCTTTGTTAAAAAAGCATCAAAGGAATTCTTAATGTCCTGTTCATTTTAGCTAAGAGTAAAATCTAATACACAATTCTATTTAACAACGGCTTTTTTAAAAATTTTAAGTAACATTTATTACAAAACCAGGGTAAAATATGAAGTATATATATGATGGGTAAAAAGTATACCTTGAAATCTCTTATTTTATTTATCATAACTTATGCTATGCTTCAAATTAAAACTTTTTAGCTCCCTTGATTTTTCATGCTAATATTTTAAATTTCCAAATTTAATACTCATAGGAGAAGTGATACAGTATAGAGGCTAACAGATTGGGCTCTTGTGGATGATAGAAACATCTGCTTGAAATAAGAATGACTAGGAGGGACTTTATATCAAAATATACTATAAGCTATACCAATTTAAAATGTAGAATAACAGTACTAAAAAGGATAGATGAATAAACAGAGTTTAAAACAGGTAGATGTGTGTGTGTGTGTGTGTGTGTGTGTGTGTGTGTGTGTGTGTGTGTGTGAGAAAAGGCCTCCAGCTGGAGCAGGAAGCTGATTCCTGGAGAGGATGGAGTTCCAGAGGCCTTTGGCAAGGGCTTCCCTGCATCTATATTCCACACTCAGAAAGCCCCATGTGGGTCCAAGTTCCCTGCCCCAAGTGCCAAGTATATATATGATTTTATTTTTGTCAAATTAGGGAAGAAAAAATAAGTGATATGACAATTAACTCTCTATTTGAATAAAAACAAGATTAGATCTGTTCTAACTTCATATGTAAATAAAAATAACAAATAGACTGAAGTGCTAAATATAAAATATCAAAACTATAAAAATATTGAAAGAAAATACTGTTGTATATATTTATAATTGTTACGTGGAGAAGGCATTTCTAAGTAAGATATAGTATGTAAACATGATAAAAAAATTGGGTAGATTTTATTACATGAAATACTAAAATTCTTATTTAATGAAAGTTTCCATAAATAACATTTAAAAACAAATGCAGTCTGATTAAATATGTTTACAACATAAAAAACAGGCAAAAGTTTAATTTATGAATATATAAAGAACAACTATAGTTTTTAATGATATAGATTTAGATTAAATTATGTAAAGAATATGGAGAAAATTAATGGTCCAATAAACACATACAAAGATAATCACCTTCACTAGTTTTCAGGAAAATGCAAATGAAATCAACATTGAGATATGGCCTCCTTACTGCTCTCCTCAGACTGGCAGAAGTAAAAGTTGATTAATAAATATAATACCTGGTGAACAGTGTAGGGAAATGAGGAGTCTCATATGCCATTGGTGGAAGTATAATGAGTCAGTCTTTTTGCAGAATAATTTTTGTCCTATAGAAATAGTCAGTAGTCATGTGTGAGCACAGTTATATTCACAGTGTGGGTAATAGAAAAAAAAGAACATGTAAATAATAAAATGAATAAATAAAATCTTGGGACACCAACATAGTATATATCCCTGTTATAAAAAAATGATGATGTAAAAAATAGGTTGACACCAACTACTAATGTGGACATAATCATCTTAACTCATCAGATACTGTTCTAGATTCTGGAACACAGAAAAAAGTAAAACAGAACAAAGTCCTCCTCAAGAAGTTTACTTTCTCAGATAAGTTTGACAATAAACAAATCAACAAATAAATATAACCCACAATGTCTAATAACGGTAAGTCCTGTGAAGAAAAATAAAGCATGGTACGCCATTTTCTACTGTTTTCAACTATAAGAGAACACCAATTAGCTGAGGTGTAAGTATATAAGAATTTATTTATTAGGTGTAACAGATGCTCAGGTGAGCAGGAGGGAAGATGAGGGTAGATTATGAAGGAGTGAAGCCCCTACCGGATTCCTGCTCTATAGTCCTCAGGATGTGGCTCTCATTCTCTTGGTTACAAGGTGGCTACTATTCCTCTGTGCATGAAGGAGGAAGAAGAAAAGACACTGGCGATGACAGAGTTCTGTTCACTTGTCATTGGCCAGAATACTATCATATGGCCATCTTTAGTTGCAAAAAAGTCTGGGAAATTAAGCATTGTTTGTTGTAGCATCATGAGTAAAGGCAGACAAAAAGAAGGGTTGGAAATGGAGAATGGCTTAGCTAACCAACTGGGTGTTCTAAATTCAAGAAATTGAACATTGACAAAACACTACTAAATAATATATCTAAATTTCAACAATTGCCCCAGTTATGTCCTTCATAGATTGCCCCATTCCTTTTTTTTCTGAACTGGGATCCAATCCTATATAACACATTACATTTAATTGTCATGTGTCTTTAGTCTCCTTTAAGGTGGAACTGTTCCTCAGCCTTCTTGTCTTTCACAATATCAGTATTTTTTGAGTACAGAAGATTTTTTCGTTCTTTCTGGCTTTCCCTAAGTTCGGGCCTATATTAAAAATCCTTCATGATTAAATTCTGAGCTTGTGCATGTTGTGCAGTGAGGCTATCCAAATGATGTGTTCTTGTCAGTGTGTTCCATCAGGGCGCACCTGATGTCACTTTGTCTTGTTGCAGAAATGAGACAAATTAGACCAGTGAGAAACCAAGCAGCACTGGGAGAGCTGGAGAACTCAGGTTTATTACACGGGTGATCCCAGAGGAGCTGGATCTCATTTGCAACATTCCTTATATAGACACTTTTTGGCATAGGCAATTGGTTAATTTGTCCTCAGACTATTACAAGATGTGGGAGTTGCTATGGTTGCTATGGCTGCAGGTGGTTACGTTGTGTCATAAAAGGCGGGAGTTGCTATGGGTTACCGGCAATTACAAAGTGTTGCAAAGCATAAGTCTGTAGGGGGTATAAATAGTTACATTTGTTGCTTAAACAGATCAAACAAAAGGGAAGGTGAGTCTTTACTCAATTTCAAGAACAGCCCATGCAGCAAGCCTATTTACAGAATCAGAACAGAGAGCTGATTAGCCTTTTGAATGAAAATTCCTCTACAGTTTTATTGCTGGTGGTGGACACTTCTGATCACTCCATTCAGATGATCTCCTTGTATAGATACTTTTCTTCTTTGCAATTAATAAATCATTTTTGGGAGATATTTAAAGACTATAAATATGCAGTTCTCCAAAAAAAAAAAAAAATTAACTCAATGGTTCCAAGAACTTTGGATTTTAAATGATGAGAAGCCATTGCAGGATAATAATATCATTCCAATATTTTTTTAAAATTGCGTAGGTATGTAAATGCTCAGGGAAAAGGTTGGGAAGATCTAAACCAAATGATTAAGAGTGGACTTCTCCATTGTTTACGTATTTTATGAAGAACATGTCCTTGAATTATTTATATAATTTTTTAAATGATTTTTAAAAATCATAAACAGGGTCTGGAGTCAAACAGACATGGATTTAGGCTGACAATACCTGTTACTAGCTATAAAATTGATAAATTTACTTAAACTTTGAGATTTAAATTTTTCATCTGTAAACTGGGGATAATATATAAATCGAATAAGCAAAACTATATAAAGCACTTAGCACACAAAGCAATCACTGAATTCTTCTTTTTTCTTTCATGCTTCCAACCACACACCTAATGCTGTCTTCTTTCCACCAAATATGCTGGTTATTTTTCACAGTTTAAAAATTCCATCTTCCCTCAATTCACTCTACTTCTATCCTTCATTTCTGAAACCAGCATTTTGAAAAACCTGCTCATCCTCCCTGTTTTCACTTCTAACTTCATTCTCACACTCTGATGATCTGCCCCCTTGCCCTCCTTCCCTGGAGCAATGAGCCCTTCCCAAGGTCCTGTTACCAGCCTGATTGTCATTCTGGGACTACTGATCAGTGCCTTAATCTTTTTATTCTCAAAAAGCTCTCTTCTCATGGCTTCTGTTACCTTTGTCTATGAATATTCTCCCAAATTTCTGGCCAGTCCTCACCAGTCTTCATGGATGCTTTATTCCTTTGACCCTTAAATGCCAGTCTTTCTCTAGCTTCAGTCCTTGGCCCTCTTGTCTCTCAACTCCAATGATACAACTCAGAGAAGTCTTTCCCTGAACACCTGTTTAAAAACACACAATAATTATCTGTCATTTCATACTGTTTATTTCCTTTTTACCATTAGGATGATCTGAAAATCTTATTTATTGATGTGCTTGTTTATTATTTGTCCACAAAGCTTTCTCCTGTGGATTGTAACTTCAATGAGAAAAAGATCTTGCATCTTCATTGCTTTTACCCCAGTGCTGGCATGGGGAAATGCCAGTGCAGAATGACTGAATCGATAAATAAACATTACTTATTACTTATTATCTTCATTATAATGACTTACCAAAATAAAACTGTGACCTAGCTAGCTCTCTCCAGAGCTCCATGGACACGTGTCAACTTGCTCTGAGTCACCTCTCCTCAGATATATCATAATCACCTCAAACTCAACCTATTCAGGACTGAATTAATTTTCTTCACTCTTCAAACCTGCTCTTCCTCTTGCATCTCCAGCTCCTCTCCCAACATTTCAGACAAAAAGCTAGATATCATCCTTGTCTCCACCCTTCCTTCACTTTCTCCATGAACTCAGCCCCTGTGATTTGCCCATCTGCCTCTGAAATATCTCTGTAACTCGTCTACTTCTCTCCAACAACCACCTACACCCTAATCTAAACCATCATTATCACTTGACATATGAGTGGTTACTACTTTCTCTTAACTGGTTTCTCAGCTTCTGTTGTCACTACCAGCTAACTCATCTTTCATGAAGCACTCAGAATAGTCACTTTAAAATACAAATCTAAAAAAGACACTTCCCAAGTTAAAAAAAAAAAAAATATTCACTAGCTTTTCTTTATCCTTAAGATACAGTACAAAAGCAGTAAAACAATTCATAAGATCTTCATGGTCTTGTCCTTATTCAGTTTCCAGTGTTGTGTCTCTTCCTACTCCTCTTAAATTTTACATCATAGCTACTGAAAATCATATCCACACTCACTTCCTCAGATTCCTTATACTTCTTGCTGCCCCTGGACCTCTGCCCATACTGTTCTTCTGGTTAAGAACAATGAGCCTCCCTCTTGCTGCTGTAACTTCTGCTTTTCCATCCATTCTTAACTTAGTCATTGCCACTTACAGGGCACCTTATGTCACCATTTAAGTATGGCAAATTGACTCTTACATATACTCCTAAATACCTCCATCATACCATCATATCAGTTAACTGCTATAACAAAGAAACTTCAAAAAAATTCAGTAGTTTTACAAAGTAGCAGTTTATTTTTTGCTTGAGTGATAGTCCAATGAAAGTGCTCCCAGTAAGTAGAGACAAAGAGGATGGGATTTGTGCTCCACACAGTTACTCAGAGATCTAGACTAATGGAGGCATTGCCATATTTGACATTTTTAAGATTTCCCTGAACATTAACATTCAGACAGTAGAAGAGGAAAAGCGTGGAAGAATAAGTATGGAAGTTTTTATGGGTCAGACATAGAAGCATCATAGATTACTTATCCTGACATTCTAGTGGCTAGGACTCATTTATGTTGCCACACCTAACTGCACAGAAGTTATGCAATAACTAGCCATGTGTCAGGGAAGGAGAGAAAACAGGTTGATGAGCACCTAGTAGGCTCTGCCATGAGCTTTTGTTACACACAGTAGTAATAACTTATTAACTCAGCTGCATCTCCCACTAAATGGTCAGTTCAGGAAAGACAAGAATCATGTCTATTTTGGTTGTCATTTTTATCTTCAATGCCAGGCACAAAAAATGGAAATGTAACAGATAACTGGTAACATGTTTTTGATTGAATGACTAAATGGCAGAACCAGGTTCCAACTCTAGGCTCTCGCTGTGTCCATTATATTATGATGGCTCTCAAATAGGTATAGTAGTCTCACCTTATCTATGGTTTTGCTTTCCACAGATTCAGTTAGCAGTGGTCAACAGCAGTTTGAAAATATTAACTGGAAAATTCTGGAAACAAACAATTTGGAACTTTTAAATTGCATGCTCCTTTGAGTAGCATGAAGAAATCTCACACCATCCCATTCTGCCCCAACTAGGATGTGAATCATCTTTTTGTCTAGCAGCTCCTCTCTGTACTCCCTCCCTGCCTGTTGGTCACTTAGTCTGTCCTCAGAATGGCTGCGGTGTTATCGCAGTGCTTGTATTCAAGTAACCCTTATTTTACTTAATTATGACCCCAAAGCAAAAGGGTGGTGATGCTGGCAATTCAGATGTGACAAAGAGAAGCCGTAAAGTATTTCTTTTAAGTGAAAAGATGACAGTTCTTGACTAAATGAGGAAAAGGAAAAAGTGTACAATGAGGTTGATAAGCTCTATAGTTAAGGATGAATATTCTATCTGTGAAATTGTAAAGAAAAAAATTCATTCTAGTTTTGCTGTTACACCTCAAACTAGGCAACTAATATATCCCCCAAATAGAGGGCCTACTGTAGATCTTTTAGTGATACAGACAATGGTCTTCTACATGTAGTATTAAAATCTGTTTAAGCTACTATGCACCTATGGCCAAAATTTGGATCACTGACAATGCCAAATGCTAGTGAAAATTTATTGCTGATTGGAATGTAAAATGGTACAGCTACTTTGAAAGATGGTTTAGCAGCTTTTTACAAAACTAAATGTACACTTACCATATGATCCAGCAATTTCAATCTTTGGTATTTACCCAAAGGAGTTGAAAACTTATGTCCACACAAAAGCCTACACACAGTGTCTATAGTAGGATGTTTAAAGTTTTATTCATAATTGCCAGAACTTGGAAGGAACCAAGATGTCCTTCAGTAGGTGAATGGATATAGCACATCCAGAAAATAGGATAGAATCAGCACTAGAAAGAAATGAGCCATCAGGACATGAAAAGACATGGAAGAAACTTAAATGCATATTACTAAGTAAAAGAAGCCCATCTGAAAAGTCTACATTATTGTATGACTCCAACTATATGGCACTCTGAAAAAGGCAAACTATGAGACAATAAAATCAGTTGTTGCCAAGAGTGCTTGTGGGAAAACGAAAAACAGCCAAAGTACAGGGAATTTTTATCCTCTTTATATGGTTTTATCCTCTGTATAAGATTTTTACACTGTGTAAAATTACAATGATGAATATGTGTCATTATACATTTGTCCAATCCCAAAGAATTTACGACGTGAAGACTACATGCTGAAATGCACTACGGCCTTTGAGTGATTATGATGCCCAGAAGTAAGTTCATCAATTGTAAAAACTGTACCATTCTGGCAAGTGATACTTATGATGAAAGGATGGGCAGGGCTTGATTCTGAGACAGGGGTATATGGTAAATCTCTATACCATCTTCTCAATTCTTTTGGTAAACCTAAAACTGCTCCAAAAAAATTTAAGTCTTTAAAAAAAAAATCTGCTAGAACAAGAGATATGTTTTCCATTAGACTTCTTGGGAAATCCAGTTATTGTTGGGGATGAGGAAGTTCTGTGATATTTACTTTGCTCAGTGTTTAAAATGTAACATTATTAACGAGAACATTAACAAATGGGCCTAAAGGTCCATTTGATGTTTCTAACAGAGAAAACTATTGGTCAGATATGTCCAAGCAACAGAACCAAGACTAGATCCAAGTCTTCTGTACTGTTATCCAAGACTCTTACCATTTCACCATTAGCAAGTAATACTTTTGTTAATAGTAAAGTTTTTAACTCCCAATACTCAGTAACTGTTCTCTATAAATAACATTTTTTCTTGATCCTTAGAAAAAGCACAAAAAAGAAATTATTAATCACAGAAAGGAACCAAAATTCAATCTGAATAGAAAACTAGAGGGAAAAAAAATTAGCTATCACTAATATGGTTACATGTAAGCCAGAAAATGTTGGCCATAGACTAAGCAGCCACTCATCAATTCACTTAGCATCAAGTCACAAAGCCTCACCCAGGAAGTGGGAAGCACCCTAGGAGTATTTTCTGCCATTAAATTTGTTGAATCATAAATCACAATTATTGATTTAGGGTTCATCATCATCAGTACATCTAATTAAGCATCTATATGTGATATTATATGATAATATTTTCTGTTCATGTACTTATAAATGTATGCTACTGATTCAATAAAGTAGAGTTCATGCTGATGTTCCAAACACAGAAATTGGGAAGGAATGTCAGCACACCAAACCCAGAACAAAGTCTAATTATTAATGTGATCTTAGCCAAAGTAAATATGATTCAGGGAACCTAATTCTCCAGAAAATTTACGTATTCAAGGCACTGAGCTACTCAATGAAAGTTACCATACCATTGTCATACTGTGATCTCCTTCCTGATCATGGATTTACATAAGGCTACACATTGTCTCTGGCTTCCATGATTTCTCTCTTGTGTCCATGAAACATTTCAGTGAAGGAGTGGACTCAATTATTAATTGAGTTCTCCAGAATTAATAATTCCATGCTTTCAAACCCAAGTTTCAGGTGAAATTCCTAAATATGCCTAATATCACATTGTCAGTTTTAAGAGAGAGTAGAGATAAACAATAGCTGTATTTAGAATATGTCAAATTTTTTTTGTAAAAAAAAATGCTATTAAGAACATCATCTACTGTGTATTTTAACATTCATTACATATCACTTACATGATGAATTTCTGATGGAGCATAGAGCTTTGAATCTTTGGCTTCCCCTGATGGACTACTATAAAATCATATAGCCTATCATTTTCTGTCTCTGCTTTAACCATCAGAAACTTAGAATAATATTTTCTGCTTATATCAGAGGTCTTTCTAATTCTAGGATTCTGGATAATCATTCCCCTAATTTTTCCACCCAATTTGAGTTCTTATATTTATAATATTGTTCTTGGTTTTCAATCTTGTTTTAATGGCTTTAGGAAAGCTGACTATGGACTTGAAATTAAAAGATACCAAGAACATATGTTACTTTATTACGTGTGATAGTGGCATTGTGGTTATATAAGAAAATATCTTCATAACAGAAAAGTATTCTGAATTATGTAGGAGCAAAATGACTTGGTATTTGAGATTTACTTTTAAAATTTTGGCAGAAGGAGATTGGAAAAGATGAAGAGGGAGAAAGAAAAGGAAAGAAGAGGAAGAAAAGGAAGAAGAAGAAAGAGGAAAAGCAAGAGGGTGAAGAGGAGAGAAAAAATAAAAGATGAAGAAAAGTGAAAAGGTCTTGGTAATTTTACAGTCTGAGATAATGGGTATGTTGGAGAATTAATTATACAATTCTCTTTTATTTTGTATATATTTGAAAATAGTTGAAGTTTGTAAAATATGATAAAATAGTTAAACTTTAAAAATATGATATTTCTAAAAGAAAAATATTAAGTGTTGTCTCTAGACTCAAAGTTCAAGCCTGTGTACTCAAACTTGGTTCAAACTACAGCAAATCATCAACTGATTTAACAAGCCTGTTATGCAGACCTTGACTGGGTCCTCTTTTAATGAAGTGGCCAAGTTCAAGAGGGACTATTGAACATCTTTGGGAATCAGACCCTAGTTCACTGACAGGGACAGTTATTGTCCACACCGAATGAGTTAAGGTAGCTTATGGGCTGAGAATAGTACCTGGCACATAATTCTCTGTAAATGTTGACTTTAATTATGTCTTCTAAAATATCAGTGAATTTGACAGTTTTATTTTCAGCTTTTTATGTTTACATTAACTTTGAGATCTGTTCTTCTAGTTCAGATATTTGTGTATCTGTCTTCTGCTCCTCACATTAACTATATTTTCTCTATACCCATAAATTCCCATGAGCATTTCACAAAAGAAAGCTTAGAAAATCAAAGTACTTGGTTGATACAACGGCTATGGTCAGTGCTTGATTTCCTTTAGAAGTTACACTGGTAGTTCTGTGCTTATGTTGTATGAATATCTTTAATTTAATACTGTTAAGAAAAAGTAGTATATATATATGCCAACAATGAACAATCTAAAAAAAGAAATTAAGGAAATGATTTTATTTTCAATAGCATTGAAAGGAATAAAATATTTAGGAATAAACCTAATTAAAAAAGTGAAAGACTTATACACTGAGAACTACAAAACAGTGCCTAAAGACATTAAGATGACATAAATATATGGAAAGACATCTGTGTTCATGGATTGGAAGACTCAATATTGTTAAGATGTCCATGCTATAAAGACTAATCTACAAGTTCAACACAATCTGTATCAAAATCACAATAGTATTTTTTGCAGAAATAGAAAAATTCAGCCTAAAATTCATATGGAACCTCAAGAGACTCTGAATAGGTAAAACAATATTGAGAAAAGAACAAAATTGATAAACTCATACTTCCTGATTTCAAAACTTACTGCAAAGATACAGTAATCAAAACAATGTGGTACTGGCATAAAGACAGACATATAGACCAATAGTCCAGAAATAAATCTTCACATATATGATCAAATATTTTTTGACAAGAGTATCAAGACCACTCAATGAGTGAAGAATATTTTCTTCAACAAATGGTTTTGGGAAACTGAATATCCAGATGCAAAATAATGTAAAATAAAATGAAGTTGAATTCTTTTTTTAGACTATATGCAAAAATTAATTCAAAATAAATAAAGACCTAAATTTAAGACACAAAACTATTATTCTCCCCCAAAAAAATATGGAGAAAAACTTCATGACATTGGACTTTGCAGTGATTTCTTGGATATCATACAAAAAACACAGGCAACTAAAGAAAAAATAAAGTAATAAAACTTTATCAACCTTTAAAATTTTGTGCATCAAAGAACACAACCAACAGAGTAAAAAGGCAACCTATAGAATGGAAGAAAATATTTATAAATCATATATTTAATAAGGGGTTAGTATTTAGAATATTTTTTAAAACTATGACAACTTAACCACAAAAAATCAAATAAACTGATTAAAAATGGGGAAAGGACTTAAACAGACATTTCTCAAAAATGATATGCAAATGACTAAAAAGCATGTAAAAGGGTGCTCAAAGTCACTAATTATCAAAGAAATGCAAACCAAAACCATAATATCACCTGGCACCCATTAGGATGGCTACTATCCAAAAGAAAAAGAAAGAAAGAAAGAAAGAAAGAAAGAAAGAAAGAAAGAAAGAAAGAAAGAAAGGAAGGAAGGAAGGAAGGAAGGAAGGAAGGAAGGAAGGAAGGAAGGAAGGAAGGAAGGAAGGAAGGAAGGAAAAAGAAAAAAGAAAGAAACAAAGACAAAAGAAAAGGGAAAAAAATGTTGTGGAAAGGAAAAAGAAAAAAGAAAGAAACAAAGACAAAAGAAAAGAAAAAAAAAGGTTGTGGTGAAGATGTGGAGAAATTGGAAATTGTGTGCACTGTTGGTATGATTGTAAAATGATGTAACCACTGTGTAAAATAGTAGAGACGTAACTAGAAACATTAAAAGTAAACTACCATATGACGAAGTAATCTCACTTCTGGCTATATATCCAAAAGAATTGAAAGCAGGGTCTTGAAAATATATTTATTTGAACACCCATGTTTATAATAGCACCATTCACAATAGTCATGAGGTAGAAGTAATCCAAGTGTCCCTTGATGAATAAATAGATAAACAAAATGTGGTAAATACATAAAATTGAATATTATTTAGCCTTAGAAAGGAAGGAAATCTTGTCACATGCTACAACATAGATAAACCCTGAGGACATTATGCTAAATAAAATAAGCTAGTCACAAAAAGACAAATAGTGCATGATTTCACTATGCATTTAAACAGAAATACATTCAAACAGTAGACTGGTGGTGACTAGAGGTTGGGAAATGGGGAGTTGTTGTTTAATGGGCTCAGTTTCTGCTTCCAAGATGAAAAAGTTCCAGAGATCTGTCTTACAACAATGCAAATATGTTTAACACTACTGAACTGTACAGTTAGAAATGGTTAAGATGGTAAATTTTATGTGTTATTTTGCGATTAAAAAAAAATCTCCCCCCCCCAAAAAAAAAGAAAAGAAAAAGGGATAAAAGTAATTTCTTTGAATTAAATTATATATCCTGAATGTCATTCAAAAGAACATAAGCTGAATACAAATAAACTTTGGTTTTAAATGCCACTGTTGATGAATATACTCTGACACAGATTCCCTTCTGGGAAAGTGTGTATTTGGAGTCGCCTTAGGCATTAAGTGATGATTTACAAATATTGTAGAAGCATCCACTATATGTTTCAGGTGCCAGTAAAAATAGCAGCTGTAGAAACTTTTAGCCTTCCCAGTAACTTTGAAAACACCACAGGGATATGACACAGATATCAATCTCAGGGATTCTGATGTTGCATTTTGGTTCTATAGGGATATGCGGTGCTTTCAGTTATGAAATTTCAGTTTCTGCCTAAGATTTTAGATATGTTTGTGGTCTTGAAGACATAGCTAAATATTTTGTCTAAGGATGTTGAGCATTATATGGCTTAAAGTGCTACCAATCAGGTAAAAGTGATATTCATTGCTAAGTAAAGACATAAGGTATAACTGGTAGGGTTTGGTGGGATAGAGTAAATTTACTATACTCTGAAGCACCCTCATCTCTAAGGTGCAATAAGGAAAATAGTTTATATATAGCAAAGAGACCTTTTGCTAGCAATTTCCTTCAACCCTCGTTGCCTAGGAGCAGCCCTAGAAAACAGGACAAGAAAAGATATGGAGAAGCAATTGGTTTTGGTACAAAGAAATCTATTCTTTTGATAGCAAGGGTAGTTTTCATATATAAACATATGAATAGGTATATTTATTCATGCTACATGTATTTTTGTTTAAGGCTTGGCATTTGGTAACTTGTTTTGTGAAGTATAATTTCTCTAGCCTCATTTACATGGCCTCTGACTTTCTAGTGTCCTGAATGGGTACTTTTGAGGTCTGAGATCCAATTATGTCACTGCAGTTCACCAGGTGTGAAATCTTAGGCAAGCAATGAATTCTTCAGTCTTCACCTTCCCCATTTGCAGCATTTAATTAGTAAGTTCCAATATCCTTGCTGGTTCTGACTTACATTTTTTCATGTATTCATTATTTTATTTACTTACTCAATAACTATTTATTGAATGTCTACTATGTGTTGGGCACTGTTCTGTGGACACAGCAGTAAACAAAAACAAACCAGGTCCACGTTCACTTAGAACTTATATTCTATGACTTACATTTCTGGATTTTTCTTAATCTAAAAATAATACATCAATTGATAATTCCCTGGTATAGTGAGGATATGAAAAAGTGAATGAGCAATCTCTTGGCCTGTAGGTAGAATATAAATTAGTTCAGCCATTTTGGATGATAATTTGAAAATATCTACTAAAATTTTAAATGCTCATGTATTTTGATCCAGCAATTTCTCTCTGTGGAAAATTTCTTATGGAAATAATCACATATGTTCATAAAAACCATATGCATCTCTTGTAATCTCAGAGTTTATTGTAAAAAACACATATTTGGAGACCATCTAATTATCCTGATTTAGATAGATGAATAAATAAATTATAGTAACATATTAAGAAATACACTGAAATCGTTAAAAAATTATGTAAGTGCTGACATGAAAAAATAACCAAGGCATACCTTATTTAATAAAATGTCACAGAACTTATATAATAATCTCTAATTCTATTTTTTAAATTATACAAGAAGATATATAGCAATTGCTATTCCTGGTAATGGAATAGGAGTGAACTGATCACATGAATTCTCCCTTCAAATAAAAATTATACAAACTGGATAAAATAAAACAAAAATATTTTAAGACAGCAGAACATACAAAAGTAGACTGAAGTTGAAGGATAGTTCAAGCTAAAGATTTTGTATTAGAAAAGATAAAAATTATGAAGTTGTGGCTTTCTGGGCCAAGTACACTGTTCAATCCTAGTGTCTGTGATTACAGAAATTGTAGAAGAAAACCACTTCTTTATTAGCTAAACATGCCAGAGATAAGAGCTGAGTAGTTGAATAGCAGCTGGAAATTTAACAGGGAAATTCTGGCAGAAAGAGAACAAGATAAAAAGTGAAACATAAATTCTGAACATAAACTCTTCCCAAATCCTTGACTAACAGTTGAAGTCCACAGATACTGAAGGAGAACTTAGGGATCCAACAGACAAGCATAGAGAAGGAAATATACTCTTGAAAGATAAAATTATGCTGGTCATACCTATGAGTTTTCTTCTTTCCAAAATACATATTTTTTTAACTAAGCTCATTTCTCAACCATGCAACAACTTGGGCTGTAAAAAGGTGAAGACTTATGCATCTGAAGTACACAGGACCAAGCCTAAAGATGACTGAGGCTACCCCTAGAAGCAAAGAAACCTCTGAGGGGGTAGCCATATCTATGCTCAGATACTTGGCTGACTGACAAATAATGCAGACACAAAAGAAGCCAAGCTAGAAGGTAGCAATGGAATGGAAAACCATAAAAATAGACCAATATATCAGCTGCTGCATTATAGGGGAAAGTTTTCAGTTTGAATTCACACAAGGTAACTGTCTAATAGAATAAAAAGCAGCAATGCTCAGAAGAACATAACAGAATCCAGAGCCACTACAAAGTATTAAATAAAATGTCCAATCTCAAAACAGAAAATAATAAACATGCATAAAAACAGAAAAGTATGGCCCTTATTAAGTAAATAAAAGCTGTTAGTAGCAGTTGACTCCAACTGAATCTAGGTTTTGGATTTAACAGACAAAGAATACAAAGCAGAAATTATAAATTGTTTTAAATGTTTAAAGGAAAATATGGCATTAATAAATAATAGAATAGGGTATCTCTAAAAAATAAAATTTCTAAAAGTGGAAAGTATAAAAACTGAAATAAACTTTCACTATACAAACTCAGTGACAGATAGAAATTGTAGAATGTATATAGAGAATATCCAAAACAATACAAACAGAAAAAAATTTGACAAAAAATGAACAGAACCTCAGAGACATGTGACAATATGAAGCCATGCAACATTTGTGTCATTAGACACAGGAAGAGAAGAGAAATCACAACAACAAGACTGAGGAAATCCTGTCTGATAACTTCCCTAATTTGACAGAAAAAATAAATTCATAGATCAAAGAAGCTCACCTATTCATAAGTAGGATGAATGCAAGTAAAACAATTCCCAGATACAGTCGAGTCAAACAGCTAAAAGATGAAAAGAGAGAAAATGTTGAAAACAGGAAAAGAAAAAACACAAGGTACATATAAGGAGACAATAAAAAGACAATGTAACAAGCAAAGTATTGAAGCCAGAAGACTTTGGAGTGCTGAGGAGGAAAAAACAGCAACTAACAATTCTATTCCCAGAGAAATTATCCTGTAAAAAAGAAGGCTAAACAAAGACATTTTTATATAGGCAAAAAAAAAAGGATTCATTGCAAATAGACGTGCACTACAGTAGATGCAAAAAAAAAAAAATTTTAAAAAGCAAAAAAAAGCAAAAAATTATTTTAGAATGAAGGGAAATAATATTATATGGCAATTAAAATGGATAGGGAAAAAATGAGGAACATCAAAACAAAATTATGTGCACAAATTAAAATTACTATGTATTTTTTTTATTTCTTTTCACTAAAGCTAGTTAAAGAAAATAATAATAATATGCCAATGGGTTGAAACATATAAAGTTGGTAGGTATGTAACTAAAATAGTTCAAAGGAAAGATGATAAATGGAAATACATTGTTTTAAGGTTCCTATATCTTACCTAAAGTCAGTCAATATTAACTCTAAGTAGCCAGGATTATGTTAAATAGCATAACATAAATAAAAAATAAAAAAGCAAAGAGTAAAAGCAAGAAGGCCAAGAAGATTTAAAATGGAATGCTACCAAATACCTGATTTAAAAAGAAAAAGAAAAAGAAGATAAATAAACAAAAACAGACAAGAGACAAAAATACAGAAAAATGGCAGCCTTAAATACAACCACTATACCATTGTAGCTAATACAAATATTAAAAGCATAGTAAGAAATTATTATGAACAACTTTATGTCAATAATATTAACAACTTAAGTAAAATGGATAAATTCTTTGAAAGATACAAACTACCAAAGCATACTTAAGAAGATATAGATAATCTGATTAGAGAAAATTATTAGAGAAATTAATCTATATCTACTAGAGAAAGTTAATCTATAGGTAGAACCTTTCCCATAAACAAAACTTCTTGTTCAGATGTTTTCACTAATATATTCCCCCAAACAATTAAAGAAGTTAGAATATCAATGCTACACAAATTCTTCCAGAAAATCAGAGTACAGAATAGTTTCAATACATTCTGTGGAGGAAGTATCTTTATACCAAAACCTCACAAAGACGTCACAACAAAACTACAGACCCATGGCCCTCATAAACAAAGCCCCAAAATTTCTAATAAAAAATTTAAATAAGTTAAATTTATAGATACATACAAAATTATAATATCATGACCAATTAAAGTTGATTCAGGAATGCAAGGTTGATTTAATATTTAAAAATTATTCAGTGAAACGCATTATACTAACAGTCTAAAAAAAGAAAAATTATATCATCATATCAATAGATACAGAACAGGCATTTGATGAAATCCAATGTCTACTCCTGATTTTAAAAAAAAGCAAAACTTGCAACAATCTAGGAGTGGAAAAGAACTTCAATCTGAAAAAGTGCATCCTTAAACAATTTACAACTACACCATACTAATAGTAAAAGACTGGATGCTTTTCCCCTAAGAATTAGGACAAGAAAAAATGTTCATCACTTCTATTCAAGATTGTTCTAGAATATTCTAACCAGATGAATAAGGAATGGAAAATAAATCTGGTATCCAGATTAAATAAGAAAACATAAAATTATTTTTTTGCATTCACATGATCATCTATGTAGAAAATCCAATGGGAACCTACAAAAAAGTTCACTAGAACTAACAAATGTATACAGCATGTTTTTAGAATATAGGCCAATATTCAGAAATAAATCATTGTTTCTTTATATTAGCAATGATTAAAAATTAAAATTTTAAAAGTGGTGCCTTTTGTAATACATCCGAAAATAAGAAATAATTAGGAATAGAATTGATGAAATATTTGCAATACTTGTGTGCTGAAAATCATAAAACATTGCTGAGATTAAAAAAAATCCAAATAAATGGAGAGATATATCGTGTTCATTGATCAAAAGCATTAAATATTGTTAAGATGTCAATTCTCCCTAAATGAATATATACAGATTCAACACAATCTCATTCAAAATTTTAGCAGGATTTTTGGATAAACTGACAATGCAGAGGCCTAAAATATCCAAAACAACTTTGAAAAAGAATAAAGGTGATTTCAAAAATTTTTAAAAGCCACAGGGATAAAGACAGTGTGGTGTAAAATAAACTAGGTAAATAGATCAATGAAAGAAAATAAAGTTCAGAAGTAATTTTACACATATACGACCAACTGATTTTTGACAAAATTGCTAAGGCAATTAAGTAGGGAAAGAAAATCATTTCAACAAATGGTGCTGGAATACTTGCAAAGGATTTAGAATAGTGACAACTATTCTGAAAAAGAAGAATGGAGCTAAAGAATTGATACTACACATGTATATTTATGATTTTTGACAGAATTGATCAATGGGGTAAAGAAAGTTCCTTTTAATAGTGCTATAAAAAAACTGGATATCTATATTTTAAAAATAAACTTGAATCCTATGTCACTGAAGAGGAAAATTAATTTAAGAGGGATCATATCCTAAGATGTAAAAAAATCTATAACCATAAAGCTTCTAGGAAAAAAACAGATATTCTTAGACAAGACTTCAAAAACACTAACAATAATAGCGAAAATATTGATAAATTGGACTACATCAAAATTAAATTTTCTGTTATTCAAGAACCATTATTGAGAAAATAACAGGCAATCTAGAATAGAAAAAATATTTACAATAAATATCTGACAAAAGATTTATATTCTGATCAATACAAATTAATAATTGAAAAATCCTATTTTTAAAATAGGCACAAAATTTGAACATACATTTCACAAAAGAAAACATATGAGTAACCAACAAGCACAAGAAAAGTAGCTGAACATCATTAGGCATCTGGAAAAGGCAAATTAAAACCACAATGTGCTACAATTTTATACTCACTAGAACATCTTTAAAAAGAAAGACTGACAAGAACAAACGCAGAAAGGATATGCAGTAGTTCAAACTCATACATCATTGGTGGGAGTGTAAAAAATGGTGCAAACAACTTGGAGAACTATTTGGCAGCTTCTTATAAAATTAAACATACATATCTCCTATGACCCAGCAATCACATTCCTAGGTACTTACAAAAGAAATGTAAACATGTTTGCTAAAAAGTGAAAAAACACACATTAGTCAACTAGGAGAGTGGCTAAAAAAACTATGGTATACTCAAAGAATGAAGTATTTTCAAGAAAGAAAAGTTTAAAACTATTGATAATTGCAAAATATGCCTGAGTCTTACAGATATTAATCTGGTTGCAGCAAAGTAAACAAAAACAAATGTACTTACTGAAGTTGACAAAATTTGGGCCCCATTACCTTGGTCATGTTGTTATACCTGTGAATATGTTACATGGCAAAAGAGACTTTGCAAATGTAATTGAGCTTATTCATTGGTTGACCTTAAAATAGGAAGATTACACAGAATTGTCATGGGAGGTCCAATTAATCATATGAGCCTTTAAAAGCAGAGGCCAAAGAGGAAGTCAGAGAGATTCAAAGCTTGAGAATAACTCAGACTAACTTAAAGATGGAAGAGTCCATGTGGAAAGTGTGAGAAGGAAATGGATTCTGCCGACAACCAGTGCTTGGAAGGTGACCCTGAGCCCCAGATGGGAACTTTGTCTCAGCCAACACTTTGATTTTGGCCTTCCGAGACCCTGATCAGAGAATTAAGCCATGTTGTGCCAGATTTCTGACCTATAGAAATGGTAAGTAATAAATGCCTATTGTTTTAAGCTGCTACATTTGTGGTGATTTTTTAATGCAGAAATAGATAACTAACACATTGTATAACTCTATTTTATAATTACTAGAACTGGCAAAACTCATCTATGATAATAGAAGTCAGATAATAGTTGCCTGTGAAAGGAGAGGACTAAGTAGTAGGAGGGAAATTCCTGGGGTAATAGAAATTTTCTTTATGCTGTTTTATATGGTGATTACATGGTTTATAAAATCATCAAAACTCCTAAATCTTTCTGTCTCCATCAAAAACAGACAAACAAACCCAATGAGACTATTACATGCCCACTAGAATGACTAAAATAAAAAAAAAAAAAGGCTGACTATAAATGTTTATAAGAATGTGGAGCAACTAGAATTTTTACACATTGCTGATGAGGGTATATTTAGAGAAGCACTTGGTGGCTGCTTATAAAGCCAAACATGCATTCTCCCTCTAACCCAGCTATTCCACTGGGAGGAGTTAATCTAAGAAAAATAAAAACTATCTTCACAAAAAGACTTGTGCAACAATTTAAGCCTTATTCATATAAGCCTTATTCATAATCACTCCAAAATGAAAAAATAACCTAATGTCTACCAATAGGAGAATGAAAAAAAATAAATTGCAGTATACCCATACAATGTAAAAGGAATGATACTCACAGTAACATGGATGAATCTTTAAAATATTACATTGAACAAACAATTCCTACACCAAAAAAATGCATGCCGTTGATTTAATTTACATAAAGTCCATGGAAAAACTAATTATGGTAACAAAAATCAGAAAGTGGTTGCCTCTGGATTTGGAAGATGGGTAATTAATCAGAAAGGGCCAAAAAGAAACTTTCTGGGGTGATGAAAGTATTCTATATTTTGTGATGACATAGGAGTAAATGTCAAAACTCATTAAATTGAATACTTAAGTCCTAGAAATTGTATCTCATTATAATGAAAAAAAAATCCTAAGGAAGTAAGGATAGTATTTATTTAATCAGCATTTACTCTCTTATTGTAGTTAATTTAGTACCTACTATGTGCCCAGCCCTGTGCTGAGTCCTTACCCTGGAAGACATTTTGTTTTGACATTCTCTGTTCTATTATCTTGATAGACATAGTTCAGACCAGTTGTAATCCCTTTCTTGAAGACAAATTTCATCATTGCAAACAGATCTTTATTACTTTAATAGTGGAAAGTTACAGATTATCAATACACTATTAACCTTAAATATTTCTATTTCCAACAACTACAGTATGAAACAAAATTTAGCTTATTTTTATAGAAAATGGAAAATTGCATGTCTAAAGAATGATTCAATTTAGAATTCTGAGTCTATATAAAACTTTTAGATTTAAAAGCTTAGAGATTAAATTAAGAAAGATATTGAGATTTACATTCCTTGTTCACTTATTTCTATTCTGGCAACATTTATCTATAACGAATTATTTATTTGCTGCTTCCATCCTTGCTGATACATTTACGATATGTTTTTAATATTATATTGTGATTCTAACCATTTGAAAGTTTTATAGAGAGTAGAGGGATTATTATAGAGATATAAAGTGTTTTTTAATTTTGCTTTGCCTTTGCAGAACATTTTGCTTAAAAATTTAAAACATGTTACAGTTCACATAAGGATAAATACAAATAACAAATAAACATAATGGAAGTTTAGCCATTCTAGTAGTAAAACATATATTATAAATTAGATATTATGTTTTTGCCTCTCAAATTATCAAAGATTTTAAAAGTGACATTATCTAGTTTTAGGTTTACCTGGAATGTACTACATACAGGTCACCAGTGGAAATACAAATTGGTACAGTTTTTGGAAAATCAATGTGGCCATGTGAATCAATAATCTTAAAATGCATGTAGCCCTCTCTTTGCACGGTGCTATGTTTAATTGAAATTCAATCATATCGGAACTGTGCAAAGTGAGGCATGTTTGTGTTGCTTTATACAATAATTTCACCTCCAGGAATCTATTTGGAGATAATAAATAGGGGTGCATAAAAAGATTAATTTATAAGTATATTTATTAGCACATTATTTATAATTTAAAAATGAAAAATAATTCACATATGCTACAATAAGGAATTGGTTAAATAAATTATGGTGCTCTCATATGTAGAACACTCTGCTCCCATAAAAGTCATCTTTTCAAACAATAGCTAAAGACATTTGGGAATGTTTATAATATTAAATTAAAAAGCAGGATGCAAAAATTATATACAGACTAATCTCAATTTTATGTGCATCTGTGTAATCATGCTCCCAAGAATAAATACACATAATACTGGTTTAAATTGAACCAAAATGTTAAGAAGGTTCTTTCTGAATAATGAGATTATGGATAATGTGTAATTTTTTCTTGATTTTTCAATGATTTCTGTACTTCTCCAGTCTCTCACCTCTCCTTCTTGGCCACTTATTACATTTGTATTAGATGATTGGGTATTGTCTCATGGGTATTTTAAACTAAACTTTTAAAAGAATAGTTTTAGATTGCAAAAAGAGTTGCAAAGATAATATAGTTCTCATATACCCCATTGCCAGTTTCCCTCATTGTTAAATTCTGCCCATCTGTGGATCTGCTTCTAATGACAATATTTTCTCTTAACCATGGGTCCCATTGCCCTACAACTCTTAATATCTCACAATATTGGCCATGTAGTTTAAAAGAACAATGAGGATGGAGATAAATTATACTCTCTCTTGTCAAATGTCATTGCCCTTGCTCTCAGACCTCCATCCTTCAGGGAATGGTCAGTCAGATCTGCAGCTGGGTTGATTCTGAGCTTTGTTGCAGATAGTTAGATTCTGTTCATGTCTCATTTTGTAAGTTTTAAGAGTGAGATCAGGAGTTTTCTTTTAGTATATCTTAGAATCCTAGAACCTGAAAGACTATAGAAATTTCTCCAGCCTTCTTAGCCTAGTCCCCAGCTTTCTAAATTGTGGGAAACCTCTTTATGCTTTATAGCTCGGCCATCAACTTTGGGAGTTGCTCTCACTTTTTCTTTGCTCTACAACCCTTCCTCTTCATTAGAGAAGCTGGGAATGTCTCTTTCCACTCTGATGTCCTTCCCCCAGCTTTCAGCAGGCAGCTACAATGTACTCAGTAAAAGCCTGGCGTGGGCCAGGGGACATTTATCTCAGTTCTACTTTGACCCCAGCCTCTTCCAGTTGCAACCTTGCAGTAAGTGAAAGCCCACGCCCCTAGAAGAAGGACTCCTCTCATCTTTACTGCCCTGCACCCAAGCTTTACTTGGCTACTACCTTGCAATTAGTGAAATTCATATGTCTTGGATAATCTCTCTAATTTCTCCTACCTTGATTGTACTTTCAGCAAATTACTTTCTTGTACTTGGGGAAGACCTGTCACATCTCTGAAAAATATTTCTCAGTTCTCTTGCCCTGGCACTCAGCACAGGCTGAGTGGGTACAGACTAGTTCTGTTACTGGTGCCTTGTGGTTCTAATCCATGCCAGCCCACTTATAATCATTGAAAGAATTTTAATTTAATTCCTTCTATGATCATTCTAACATGTCCCTAGGAATGAAAGCAACTGTGGAAATTCTCTTCTTGGAAAGGCTTGATTATTTCTAAACTTTAGTTAATTCAGGTATTTTTGCCTCATTGATTCTCTGATGGATATAAAACAAGTAAACTAAACTATGATTTTGTAGAATATCTGCCTGGTCTTCTTGTTAGGATAAAAATGACAAACTCACAACTTTCTACATCTTAAAAGGAAAATAAGTCTTGACTCCTCGTTTGGTGTTGTGAATTATCTTCAGGGTATGGTTTGTGAGTTTGTGTACTTTCACTAAGTTACCTTAAACACACACACATTTAAATACGGCTAAAAAATGCTTTAAAAACTCAAAGTTCTACATCCATACTAAGTGTGGGGAGCTTAAACTTTTTGTGGTCTTCAAAAATGCCCTCTAGAATCTCTCATATTTATGATGGAATTCACATAATAAAGGTATTCAACAAATGTTTACTTGTGTACCTACTATGTACTAAATACTATTCATCCTGTATCCTGGAGATATAGAATAAAAGTTTCATAGAGTTTACCGTCTGGTGGACTTCTGGAAAAATAAAAGAATCATGATTCAGATGCAAGCACTCCCACCATATTTAAGTTTACTGTAGTGTAACATTTGAAACAGCTATTTCAGGAGCCAAATTATTAAGTATAATTTATTCCAGATCTCTGCTGAAATAAACAATGCTTCTGAGTTCTGTACAGATGTGTAGCCAGCAGGACGCTCTCTAACTACATCAGCAAAGGCAAAGCTCCACATGGAAAGCTGGGTACTGGGGCCTCTGTGCATATTCAGGCACACTCTGGGGTCTCAGGCTAATGAGGGGTTACATTCTCCTCTGTGTGTAATTTTTTCATTGGTGACAGATTTAATATGGATACATGCTCACTTAATAAGCAGTCTGGTATAATTTAACAGATATTACTAATATAAGTTAAAATAAATGTTCATCTACAATTTTAAGAG
This sequence comes from Cynopterus sphinx, assembly GCA_030015415.1. Classification (NCBI taxonomy): domain Eukaryota; kingdom Metazoa; phylum Chordata; class Mammalia; order Chiroptera; family Pteropodidae; genus Cynopterus; species Cynopterus sphinx. Next base: position 83,151,662 of record CM057381.1, on the reverse strand, counting down.
CATCATATATGACAGGGAATAACAATTTGTGAAGACCTACCCTAAAAATAGTAACACCCTGAATTATGTTATTGCATTTGTTTCTTTTACTTAAACAACTGAGACTATGAAAAGTAGAAAAAATGCATCTCATGATAGACATAACTAGGTATAATTTTAAGAGCTTAACCCAAAAAACTATACTATTCACTTAACGTATCATAAGACATGAAATCATGTTTATTCACAGTTTTAGCACATCAACTAAAGCAAACTTTTTCTCTAAAGGTCCAGATTACAAATTATTTAGGCTTTGCAGTCTATACAATCTGTCCAAACTACTAAACTCTGCTGTTGTAACATGAAACAATCGTACACAATAGATAAACAAATGAGCATGACTGTGTTCCAATATAATTTTATTTACAAAAACAGCAGTAGGCTGTATTTAGCCTTTGAGCCATAGTGTGCCAATCCCTGGACAAGCCATTTTGGAGCAATGGAGCTGTGATTAGACTCTCCAGGAGAAATTACAAGTTATACATAAAATGTATTGATCCATGGCTAGCTATGGGCAGACTTGGTGGCTGCCTATATGTTTTGCGCAAAATCTTACTATTATGAAAATATTTCTAGACTTATATGATGGGGTTTATAAGTCAGTATCATATCAATGCATATAATGACCCTGTGCCTGAGGATTGTCAGGGAGAGAGAATAGTAGCTTGCAGCTTGCCTCTCAATGGGGAAGAACTAGTTAGATTCAGATTACTTCAAAGTTACGTAGATATTTTCATCACCATTCATTTGTTTAAACAACACTGATGTTATTTACTTGATGCTAGGATCCGGGCATATAAAGATAAATAAAAAATAATAACTGCTTCCAAGGACTTGCAGTCTGGTGACAGAATGAGATGAAAACCAAATAATCAGAGGAATTTAATAAATTCCATAGTGAAAGCACGAATGAGGTACTATGATGTGGAGAAAGGGAAGCTCCAAACTTCCTGAAGATATTAACTAAAATTCAGTGAAAAATATGTCAATGATTTAGTCTTTAAAGACTGTTTGCCAAGCAGATAAATAGGGTAGAAAATTCTAGGCAGATAGAAAATTTTATTTTACTTCACTTTCTTCTTACTCCTTGTCATCTGGCTTCTGTCTCCACAATTTAAACTATTCTCTCCTAAAGGACACCAGTCCATTAACCATTTCTCAGGTTTCATTTTCTCTGTGACTATTCTACCATATTATAAAATAGATCCAGGAAGACATTTACTGATTTATTTAAATTATTTTTATATTATCTTAAAATACACATAACATAATTCTTAAACATTTTAAGTGTACAGCTCAGTGACATTAAGTACATTCACATTGTTGTGTAACCATCACCACCATCCATTTCCAGAATTCTTTTTTTTTTTATCTTTTGCAAAATTGAAACTCTGTACTCATTAAATAGTAACTCCCATTCTTCTATCCCTTCAACCACTATTGACATTCTGACTACTTCACATAAGTGAAATCATATACTATTAGTCTTTTGATAACTAGCTTATTCACTTAACATACTGTCTTCAAAGTTCATTTATGTTGTAAAATTTCCTTTTTAAAGCTGAATAGTATTCCATTGTGTGTATACATCACATTTTGCTTATCCATTGATCCATTGATGGACACTGGTGTTAGTTCCACCTTTTGGCTATTTACTTGTCTTTCAAAGTTTAAATTATGTGTGTAAGATGCTTATACTATTCCAACCTGAAGATATCTCTAAATTCTCAATTTAAAAAAATCATAAATTTGTTATTTCACAAATTAGCATAATGGAAAAAAAGAAAAGCACCAAATTTGATTTCAACCAACTCAGATTTCTCAAAATTTTTTACTTTCTATTCCTTTTTGTTGTTGTTATTTTCTTTCTGTTTCTCTTTCTTACCTTTTGTATTATGGTTAAGAAGAGATTAGCTATTAAATATCCCTTAGAATAGCCAACATGTATTATGATTATTGTTTTATACTCGGTGCTTATTTTGTTTTATTTGCATCTTTGCCAAATTCTTTTCTTACCATTGCTTCTTCAGTCACAACTTTTTCATCTGATTTCAGTTTTCTTCTACCTAAAATTTATCCTTCAGTAATTCTTTTAGCAAAACCTAGTCAATTTCTTAGGGTTTGTTTCTCTGAAAGTCTACTTTGCCCTCACTCTTGAATGAAAATAGTAAAACCATAGCTAGACATATCATAGTGAACACCAAAACAAAGAAGTCTAGAAACTTAACTTATAGACATGTGTCATATGAAAGAAGCAGCATTACAAATTAGTAGTCTTGGGGAAATTGTCTATTCATATAGATGGAAAACATAAATGCAAAAAAATGAGTATTGTACAAACTTGGAAGAAAATAGAAAATATTATCTTTATGACATTAGAATAAGGAAATATTTACTATATTTACTGTATGATTCAAAGCCATAAAAGATAATAAACTTGCATATCTTAATTAAAAATATCATCTACAAAGTAAATAAGCAAGGTACATACTAGACTATTTGCATAGCACAAAGCAGACAATTATTGGTGCATAAAGAATTCCAGCAAATAAGAAAAAGTAATAACCCAATAGGAAAAAAAGGGCAAAAAATGTGAATAAGCGATTTATAGAAGAAACTTGAATAACCAATAAAGACATGGAAAATATGGTTTATTTCACCAATAGTCAAAGAAATTAAAACTAAAACAACATTGAGATGGCTCTTTACACTCATTGGCTTGGAAAAAAATATTTTAATTAGACAACCCAGAATATTGGTGAGAATGAGAAAAAAGAAAGACTTAAAAAACATTGGTTAGAGAATAGATTGTTAGAATCACTTTGGAAATTAAATAATACTTTATTTAATAAACTTGAAGGACTACATAACCCATAGACTGGTAGTTCCACATCTAGGTATAAATCCTAAAGAATCTCTTCAACACATGCAAAATGGACTTATCCATGGGTATGCATCATGGCACTTCTATAACTGCATTACAAGACTAACAATTCAATGTGTGAATAATTAAATAAAACATGATTTACCATAGAATAGAGTACCATGTAGCATATAGAATAAATACACTTGATATACACACCAGAATGGATAAATCTTTAGAATATAATCTATGTCAAAAGCAAGTTGAAGAATACTATAGCTCTAGTTCCCTGGGGAACAGGTTCTGCCACTGTGAAAGCTTACCAGAGTTTTACTGGGGCATGCCCTCAGGATCAATACCTGTGAGGGAGTGAGGGAAGCAGAAATGGCAGATGGAGAAGTTAACCACAACTCAATTGCAGCAGAGTCCTCAGTTAATTCCATGGGGAGCTCTGGAGCTGAGATCTCCCTTTAGAGTTGCCCTGTGTTGAGGTAAGAAGGCCAGATCTTTCTACTGGCTGCCATTCCCCATCCAACTGTCGCTGGATGCTCCCAGGGGTGGTGAAGGTGACTTTGGGCAAGGTACCTACCTCTGCCTAATAGAAATTCTGAGAGAGAAATTCAACTGTGGCCAGCACTCCTAAATGGAGGGATAAGTGTGCTTTGTCCTGAAAGTCTGGGTCACCATACCATGGTGTCCACTATATAGAGTAAACTGAATAGTATAATATTAGAGAGTGGGTTGAGGTGGGGTAACCCACAGCCTTTTCTATTAATTTTTAAAAATCCTTTTTCTTAATGTCAATTGTCCATTAAATAAAACACTATGAAATGGAGATTTCTAAATTAAAGAATAAGGTTAATTCAAATCTTATGTTTCACTTTTGTATAAATACACGTTTTAAAATCATTTTAGGATAAGATTACATTATGGTGAAACTCCAACCAAATGTTGACCAAAATAATGCTTTCCACATAAGTTTTAAGTCCTCAACCACCTGATTGAATTTAATGTATAAATTGCAATATCATCATTAAAGTTAAGTCAAAAATAAATAAAGTTTGCAACCACTTCCTACTCCATGAGTGATTTTATTATTTTCATTTGCCTATGATTCTTAGCATTTGTGCTGGTGTGCCCACCCCTGCCCTCACCTGCCATACAAGAAGCATGGGGTATTTCTGGGCAGTGGACCATGCTGCAGGAGAGGGGTTGCTCACTGTCTTATTGATCTTGATGCTGGTATGTAGACGCTTAACTGCAAGTCATAGGACACTTAACATTCTCTCAGAAACATCTTTCACTGTATGAAAGAAATAAGAGTAAAGGAAGATGAAGGTAATGAAGGAAGGTAAAATGGGAGATGGGAGAGAAAAACAAGGAAAGGAAAAATGAACTAGAAGAGCTGCGGTTTTGACATGCAAAGCCTAGATTAGAAAAAAAAGTGAAAACATAATAAATAGAAATTTTAAAGCTATGAAACAAAAGTAGGAGAAAAATAGAATCTTAAAAAGTTTTAAAAAAGCATGATTTATAACAAATATACTGAATCAAGAACAATCTGAAATCTCTTTGATTGTACAAAAAGGAGAATGAACCAAAGTGTTTTTCTCATGGACAATTACCATCTCTGAAGGATGGTACCTGTAAATTTTTAATGATGAAAAATCACCTTGTAGGAAGAATTCAAGAACAAGTTTGATTTAAAATTGGCCTGTATACATTAAATATATGCACTTCCTTCAAGTGCTCTGCAATAGTCAGCTGAATTTTCCCATTCTATGAGACCTTTAGGATTCCAGCCATGCTTGGGACTCTCACTTTTTAATGTCGGTACCAATGCCTTACAAATGCAGTTCAAGTAGAAAAATCAGTGATGTTAAAAAAGTCAATCATTTGTTAGAAAAATTCCAAAGGGAACAGTAACTTAAAATGATGAAAATGCCAAAGAGATGAATAATAAAGACAATTATCATAAGACGCAACAGCTCTGAATGTCTGCTTTTTATGTGACAGATGTTTTTTAACCAAAGTTCAACATTGGCAATTTGAGTACACTTATGATTTTAATTTGTATCCTATCCTCTTTTCATATCATTGTCTACTCGCAACATCTGTGAAGGCTAATGTACCCTGAATTTGACAGGGGAAAGTGAACAGACTGCTTTTGGAGTGTTTCCATTAAGTCTATGCAACAGACTGTTAACAAAAATCTTAAGTAGTTATTCTAATCACCAACAGCAATCATACACAAATTAAATCAGACCCAAAGGGCCCGATTAACTTTAAAATGTCTTACAGGCAAGTAACATAAATTTAACTTTTTTTCCCTTTAGAGTAGAAATAGGATTCTTCAGTGTGTGTCAGATGCACAGTTAAAAAAAATTAGAAAGCATGTTAAACTCATAATGACATGGAGGCAGGGTTTCATTTTCTTTATCAGGAAACCACACTTGCATTCTTAGAAATTCGGTTAGGCCACAGCCAAGCTCCTCGTTTACATGCAAAATAGATGCATTGAAAGAGATAGGAAACACAGCTCCTCTAAGAAGCTCAAGGAGGTCTTTTGTTGAAGAAAGAAGGCATATGTAGACAGGCAATAATATTAAAATGATGCCATCAGCAGAGGTCAAAGCTGAGCTAGCATTTCTGCAGTTCAAATCACCTATCAAAAAATAGGTTGCATTCATAATTCAAAGTATAATTATACTAAGAATCAAGGAAAAAACATTAAATAAAAATATCTTCCATTATCTAGCCAAATCCACAGAGGTCTCCCAAATGCATTCCTTGAATTTTCACTCATCCCAAATCCCAGGCAGGAGTTTCATCATCTGTACATTTGGAATGGTCTCTAATCCTCACACATACTGGATAATTCATCTTAGGCAACTTCCTGCTGGCTGCATGGAACATGTGATTTCTGCCTGAACAATAGCAGTGAATGAGAAAACAATTCATATTAAAGAACATAAACCATCAGGAATTACCAAAACTGCATTTTGGACAGAGTCTATTAGATTGAGGAATTTATGTCCTTTCAACTCTTATAAAACTGCCACAAATACCCATACTTGTCAACAACCCCTGCATTGTGGTGTCCTCGAGGTATCTTTTTTCATCCACTGGGAGCTGTTCTCTTCACTAGGTCAGAGTCATAGAAGCTATTCATTGCCTGCAGAATATTCATTAGTGTCTTACAGAACCAAAGTACTTTTCAGAAACCTACCCGTCTTCCACGAATCTCAGCGGATATAATTACCATCTGGATCACCAAGGATAGCATCTGACTGGTTCAAGCCAATGGCAGTCCCCTAGCCACTCTGATTAGGCCAGAGATAGACACATAATCTGAGATGATATAGACAGAATAAAAAGGACTTAAATGTCATGCTTTAGTGTAAACCCATTGCCACCGGCAGCCAAATTGGAAGCATAAGGATAACAAGTCTCAGTATGAAACAGAGTTAGTGCTCTAACTTTGGAATCTAGTTATATAGACCAATGTTCTTATTGCTTATGCCAGCTTGAATCAGGGATTTAAATTCCTTGCACTTGAAAATATTCAATTGGTCTAAGTAGTTTTCTGAGCGATTTGTCCTCCAATGTCTTTAAATTTTTCCTAGAATTTGACCGTCAGTCTATGGGGGCTGGTGGTCCAAAGAGGCTCTAAACAGTAGACAATATACTCAATATTGTCCCCTTTCTCCAGCACCAGAGAATTATTTTTGAACCCAATGTGTGTGTATGACTCTCTAAGAATGGGTTATTTTCAAAAGAGAATTCTATTATCAAACAACTAGACATTTCATATCCACCTGCCAAATATGCCTAGTTATGCCTTAAAATATGTCAGGCTAGGATCAAGCCAGAACCACTGATACATAAATAAAAGTTTTTTTTTTTTTATATAAGGTCTGAGCTAAAAAAATGTTTTTTGTTGTTGTTTTGTTTTTGTTCATTTTTGTTTGTTTTTTAGTTTATCCAACTTAATCCCCCTCATTTTTAGATAAAATCTAGGCTGGGAAATGGCTTCACTAAGGAAACAACTGAGAAGACATGGAGATAGGACAGAGCACAAGTGCCCTACTCTCAGTTCAAGGCTTGGCTATCTGCTCTGACGCACTGAGCCTTCCGCTCAACCCCAATGCCTTTTCCCAAGGGCACAGGAGCACTTCAGATGCATTGTGTTGGGGATTTGAAATAAAACTGTTGTGATTCCACATTTAAGAATTTTGAATTTTTAACATGTGCCATGTTATCTGTCAATACTATTGCTATTTTCCGAGAAATAGTGTTTCTGTGCAGTGAAAATCTAAAGAAGAAGAAACCATTGGGAAAGGGTTTTAAGCACCAAGTTAAGCTCAGCATAATTATCTGACAAATGATAAGGTTATCCAATTTCACCTAAACTTCTTTTCTTAAGTGTGTTCTAAAATAATAGTCTTTTAACAACAAAATTTCTCTATTTTAATATAAAAAAGAAGCAGAAAAGCATGCTGATCTTTTATTGTGTATGTAGTCCATACGAAATACTTAATTTATGAAAATTACTGGAACAAATCTTGGTTATGTGATATTCAATATAGTCCTGTCCTACTCAAGAACTGACACTGGCTTCTCTTGGTTTCATCTTCAAATCTAGAATTCTTTGGTTGATTTTAAGGCATTCTGTGACCACATACCACTAATCAACTATTTCACTTCATCACCTCCTGTGTTCTCTAAAACTTCTGTACTATAGCCAGAACCCTCCATTTAACAACATACTCTGATATTTATGAATATCCCTCCCTCAGGTCTTAGCCTAAATTTAGCCAACATCTGGAACACTCAAATTCTATCCACCCTGAGGCTCATCATAAACCCCTCATGGAAGTGAGACTAGCCTATGCTGATCTTTCCTTACCTAAGTATTGCTCACCCTTGATTATGAATTGATGAGTTATGTTTTTCTAATTATTTCGTGTATGTGGGTCTTTTCAAATTTGAAAACTTAAAGAATGAGCAATGATGTTATTCTTTCTTATATTCATTGTGCAGAGCACCTTGCACAATATGAAATTGCAATGCTTCTCTACAAATGCTTATTGATGGATGGATAGAAGTGAACTAGAGTGCAAGTAAAGAGGTGTCTTACGCTGCACCACTGGCCCCAGAGCCTTGGTTGTCTCTGGTCCTGCTGGGGTACCACTAGCTTCTCACTTTAAGCTAGGTTCTTATGAGGACTGAGGACCAGGCTTTCTTGTTCTGTTTCTCAGTGTTCTTTCTGCCTTGCTGTAAGTTCTGAGTAAATAGTTAAGATCTTCGCATCTACAGAGCTGGTGGACAGAATCTCAAATTTCAAAGGACATCTCTGACATTGATATACCCTTCTAGTTTTAAGCTGTTTCAGCAAAGTTCTTGTTCTCAAAATTCTCAGGCAATCTTGAATGTCTAGTAAAGAGAAATTTATTTTTAATTTTAAGTACTTTAAAAATACTTTATCTAAATCTCTTTGGCTGCAACTCAAGTCTGTTCCCTCTATTAAAACCCTAAGTGGAAATAGAGACTAAGGCTTTCTTTTCTGGAAACCATGTCCACACCATATAATTGATTTTTTTAAATGTATTTACCAGTCTATCTTCTTTACAAGTTAAGGATGTGGTGGTATGTTTTATATCTGGTCTCAATTTTAAAGTAAAAGACCATCAGTACTACTGATTGCAATAAGGTAAGTTCCTTAAATCTACAAACATTTGGAAAGTACAGAGAAACTTTGTCACATTTGCTTTAAATATTTTATTTTAAAAATTAAAATATTATAGATATACTTGATGCCTCCTTTGTGCAACTACCTGTTTTTTCTCTTAAAGAGTAATGACTGTCCTGAAGTTAAGTGCATTTTCGTCCTGTCCAGTTTTTAAATTATATATACATACATATTACATATAATATACAAAAGTTACATATATACTTATATATATATTATATACATACATATCAGAATCATATATCATATATAGATAATATGTATTACTTTTGAGTGCTCATATTATTTACATCACAGTATAAGTTTCACTCTAGAATTTACTTATACGTCAGAGTATGTTTTTAAGATTTCTCCAAGTTGACAATATTGGTCTATTTCATTCACTGATTTTCCATTGTTTAACAACAATATAATGTATTTATATAATCTTCTATTGGTGGACACTTCTATAGTGTCCAATTTTCCTCTATTACAAGCTATATGTTAAATATACATGTACTGATCAAAGTGTGCATAATTTGTTCATTTCTCTTGTATATATACTTAGAAGTGGAATTTCTGTATTATAAGCACATCTTGAATTTTACACATAATAAGAATTTCTCTTCAAATTGCATGTGGAAAGTTATACTTCCATAAGATGTTTTTGAGAAGCTTTTTTTAAAATTTGATATTGTGTACTTTAAAAATTTTGCTAGTGATGTAGATATTTTGTTACCTTATTTGTCATTTTCTTCATTTTTTATGAGGTTAAGAATATTTTCTTATTTATTGATCACATAGGCTTTCTTCTTTGTCAATTGCTTGTTTATGACATTTACCCATGTGTGTATTTTGTCATTCTTTTTGATTTGTAGACTTGAAAAAGTATATATGTTCTGTTTTCTAATCTTTTGTTAGTAATAAACATCACAAATGTCTTCTTAGTCTATGTGTTGTCTTTAAACTCTGTCATATTTTATAGGTTTTAAAAAAATGTTTACTGTCAGTCAAATTCATCTATCTTTTTTTTTATTTTTGCTTTTTAAGTCTTAAATTCATAAAATTTTCTTCCTAGAAATAAGGAGCAAAAATACTTATCCCACCTTAAAGCCAGATAGAATGAAAGAAATAATTCTAGAAGGCTTTCAGGAAAGCACTGTTTTCAGGGCTATCCAGATCTGTTTTAGAGCAAGAAGAAGAAGGTAATGTTCAGAGAAGAGCTGAGATATAAAGGATTCAGATGTGATGGATTGTAATATTCATTGGGCACAATGGAAGTTTCAGGAGTTGAAGAGAGGTAAAAAGTAGGGAGAAACCATGTACTTTTTGATTTGGAGTCATGCACCTTAATGATTCTTGAAAACACTCAGCCATTATTTCTTCAAATTTTTCTTCTCTACCATTCTCTCCATTCTTTCCAGAACTCTTGTTGGAGCCTCCCAATCGAGCCATCATGTTTACAAATTCCTCTTTCACTTTTCTACCTCCTTGTATATTCTGCTTTATCAGTCATTTCCTCACCACCATATTCCAATTTACTGCTTCTCTTTTTTACTGTCTAGTCTAGAATTTATTCTACTTAATGCATCTATTTCAATGGCTGTAATTTTCATTTTGAAGAATCCAGCTGATTTTTTTTTTAATATAACCTTGTTCTCACTTTATTTCTATCGCTTCTTATTTTATACATTCCTGTCATTTTTATGAGAGTATCCCTTGTCTCTTTGGACTCTTAAACATTTAACATAGCTTTCAGATTACTCTGTTATTTTCACATCATTGTGAGATAATTCATATAACTTGTAGATTCTGTGGGCCATGTTATAATTAATAATTGTCTTCTTCACAGGCTTTGGAATTAGAGATTGCAGGCTTATTTTGAAAAACAGTTTTTTGTTTGTCTTTCTCACCCTACCTTCTGCTCCACTCATGGTCTCCTTATCTAGAAATTTTACCTCCTTCACTTAGCTCCCAATTCAGAGCCAAGTCTTATATTAGTAGCTCAGGGCTCCTACCTTTAGTCTTATTGGAGATATCCAAGATCCAGACACCTAGTCATACATGGTCTTGCACAGGTCTTGGCTGCAAGTCTATGTCTATGTCTCCCTCATCCCATTATTTTTCCTTTCATCCCTACTTTGCTTCTTGGTTTGAAATAATGAGCCTGCTCTGACCCCAGTCTCACCTAAGTTACCTTCAATTGTGGTACCCACCACAGTGAAACTTCCAGCTGACTCTCCCTGCCTCTAAGCTCAGAGCCTCATAGGCTTGCAGCATCAGCCCAAACTAATCTCTATTTTCTCTCTATTTACAGTAGATAGAGGTGCTCATCTCGCTTTACAACATAAGTTATGCCTTTTTAATTTTTTATCATATCTCTCTATATTATTTGTTTGTACTAGTGTAGGTGGGGCTTGAAGTATGAGCTTACCATGCAATCTTGAGCTGTCATGCTTCTTATTTTGAACAACCAAGAGGGAAAGAATACTAAGCACAAAGGAAGGAATGACTCAATTCAGTTTACTTTAGTGATAAATTTAGTAACTAGTAGGCACTAAAGATAAGAATCAAGAAAGAAATCGTTGCTTCAATAAGACCTTCTGAGATTTTGTGTAATATCAGCAAATTCTTGATTCTTGAGAATTATTATTTGTACTTTATAGGTGTACTTCAAGGTTCAAAACCTTTGGATGAAATTATCTTTCTAAGCCAAAATAAATCACAATTAATAATCATTAATGGTTTTTTCTTTATTCTACAGTAATCGTACTATTTGTTTAAACTTCAAAAATATTTTCTTATTTGTCCATTAACAAAAATTTCCCTGCACATTGATTATGTGCCAGGCTCTGTGCTATGAGAAAATAAAACCAGATAGACAGCATACAGATATTAAATAAATATCTAATCACAGGGACAAGCTTTAACTACTGTTGTGATAAGTTCTTTTCAGTGCTTCCCCTCCTACTTCTCATATATGTGACTCCTTCTTTACCTTCAGGGTCTCACTGAAAATGTCATATCCTCTGAGAACACTTCCCCACGTGCCATTATTCTCTGATACAGCTTATAGCCCTGATTCGAGATGCTTATAACAAATTTACTATTATTTTGGATATTTATTTTAAGAAGACTATCATCCTAACTAGACTATAACCTCCACAAGGACACAGAGCTTGTCCTATTTTATTGTCTTTGCTGTCACTCACCAGCACCTAGCACCATGCCCGTCTTACAGTTGGAACGCAACAAATATTTGCCAAATGAATGAATGGATGGATGAGTGAACCAATAAGACGAGGAGACCTAAGAAATGAGTAAGCTTCGGTCAGAAGAAAGGGGGATGTGAGAAAAGGGTTGGATTAGAATGGAAAGAACTCTTCTGGCAGAGTTAACAACCTGTGTCGGGTCCTTGAGGTTCAGAAGGAGCAAGTGTGGAATGCTGCAGGAAGAAGACCCAAGAGGCTGGAGTTGCAGTGACTAAGGGATCAGTCACCTTGGCTTTAAATGCCAGACTGAGGATTTTACTTGAAAGGTCACTGGAAATTGTGGAAGAGTTTAAGCTTTTCTTTCTGAAACTGTTCTGTCTAATTTGCAGCTATTAGCCCCACATGGCTATTTAGATTTAAATTAAGAATAAACCAAATTAAAAATTCAGTTTCTCAGTTACAATCAAGATTTCAAGTACTCAAAAACCAGATGTGGCTAGTGACTTCCTTAACAGAAAGCACAGATATAGAGTATTTCCATTGTTGCAGAAAAATTCATTGGATAAGTTGTTGAAAAAAACTGGACACTCTAGTGTACACTAAGTAGGTCCATGGGGACGATTCAAGTGTCTATAAAATTTAAGCCAATCCAATGATAAATCTAAGAACTTTTTGAAGTGGAAAAAACATGTTAAAGTATAATCTAATTGAAAATGAATTTGAGTTTCAAAAGGGCATTTAACAGTTCAGAAAAGTACCAGTGTTTATATACTCATAAAATAAAGAGAAACTCAACACATTTTGAGATACAGTTCTAAAACTTGTGCTGTTTTCTAAAAACAAATATATCTAAAGATTGGTCTGGAGATAATGAACAAAAATCTATTAGCAAATCTACTAATTAGGGTCAGGTCTATGCTTAAATGGAAACATTAAACATTTGTTTATTTGATATAAGATTTCTTTAGCCAACTACCATAAATGTTGGCTGCCTGTCAGAAATGATATACCCAAATTTCATATGTTTTACGTTTCCTAATAGTGATCTAGCCCACACAATATTTTTATATGATGACGGCTGTCATTAAAGCAGAATATTTTATTTACACATTGGATTTTGATTAACGAGTTAATGGTAATTCCCTGTTTAAAGTCATCAGGCCTTATGTGGCGCTTAGCCAAAGCATGCTCGGAGTTGACAATGATGTTGATTATGTTCTCCATGTGTTAGGGTGTAGCCAAAATGATCACATTACTGATGGCAGTGCTTTTTCAACTGGAGATCACAACCTACTATTAGGTTGTAAAATCAATTTAGTCAATGTTATCAGCATGTCTTTTGTGTAACTGCTGGGTCATGCCGAAAAATGTATTTTTTTTTTTTTTTTTACTGCAGACTACAGCGAAAATATTTTGAGCAACACTGGGTTTCTTTCAGGTTTTTAGTGGCAACTACTCTTGGTTGGTCTGCTTTTTAACCTTGGCCCATATTAATCAAAGTCCTTTTCTCACATATTACTGTGCTCTCCTAACACTCCTTAGCCCTCTGGGCAATCCATGTTACCTTTTACAGACGTGCGCAAGGTCTTCACTTCTCCAACTTCATGTCTTATAACTGCTCTTCCTCACTCACGCCATTCAAACTGCTCAGCCTCCTTTTGCTGTCCCTGAATGTGCCATGTTGTGGAGCTGTTGCTAGGCTGTTCTCCGTACCTGAAAAATCTTTCCTACAGATAGTACAGAGCTAATTAACTAATTAACTGCCTTTTTTCATTTAAGTTTATGCTCAAGTGTTACCTTCTTAATGAGGCCCACTGTGACTGCTTTATTTAAAATTGCAACCCTTCTCATACTTATAAACCCCCTTTTTCTTCTGTATTTTTTTCCTCCACATTACTAGCCACCTTCTATTGTACTACAGAATTTATTTACTGTGTGTATTGCTTGTCTGTCTCCTTCAACTAGATATAAAATCCAGAAGGGCAGGTAGCGCAAACACCCAGAGAAGGTGTCAATAAATATCAGATTGGTCTATGTTGCACATGCATGAGAGAGAGAGAGAGAGAGAGAGAGAGAGAGAGAGAATCCAACTAAGTATTAAATACAAAGTTACCAAGAGATTATTATTGTATTCTTAGGTTATTTCCTGCTTTTAATCAAAACTTCTAACTCTTCTTAGAAGCAGCCATTCTATTTTACATTTTCTCCACATCAAACCCATTTCTCCTCTGTTTCTACAAAATATTAGAGAAAGAGCATCCACTAACTCTACAGATCCACCCCAGAGGAGTGGAGCACAAGTGTAAAAATGAGTCTCTGGTTATAATTTATAGATTTAAAACACAACTTAGAAAAAAATCATCAAAACATGTGCCTCTGTTGAACTTATTTATCCAGTATAAAAAGTGAAATAGTAAAGAAGGCCAGGAATCATTTGGTTTACAACATAAAATTTAGGGAGAAAAGTAACATGATCAATGTGATGGGCCCTTGATATTTTGTTTCTGGAATGACCCAGTTTAGGGAATGAGGTCCCCAGGAGAGCTAGCTCTGTCATCCCGGCAGGAGGGTTACATACTAGGCACACACTTCATTTATTTCCCACCTGAAATTTTCTAACATAGAAGGAGGGGCTACTACTTGCACTTAATGATGTCAATTATGAGTTTCTATACTTATTTTTTAAAAAAAGTACCTTTATCTCTTCATTGTTCTAAGGAGTATATATGAAGTAGTTTCCATTTTTCAAAAGCTAGATGTTTATGAAATAATTTCTGGAAGAAATGGTGGAAATTTCACTTACAAGTTGTACATGATTGCTGTAGGAATGCTATTTATAAGCTGGCTCACTGAAGACATAGCCGATGTTAGAAATAACAAAAGGAGAAAACTTCAAATTGATTGACATCATATAAATAGAAAAAAAAAAACTCATGAAAGCTCAGCAAGGAATGTCTAAAGATGTGGTCACTTCTGTTGATTGTCACAATCTGTGCTTATTTAATGTACACCCCAATCCGTACTTATATCTGAGCAATTTGAACATAAATTCAGCTGTAAAGCTCTATTCTGTCTCAGTGTTCAACTCTGAAGCTGGGGGTATTGCACCATATTTTGTTCATACTTCTTAAATTTTTAAAATATCTTAAACCACATTTTAAATAAATGTCAAAATGTTTGGATGGTTCCCATCTACAAGGAAGGCGATAGAATCTGTTTCATTATAGGTTTGTCACATTTTAATTTAGTCACAATTTAGTCAATTATTGCCAAAGTTATGGAACCAATTTTGTAGTCTTTAAGTTTAGGGCAATTCTTTCACATTTTAAATCAATATTACATCTTTTTAAAATCTCTTTGGTTTTCTTCCCAACTCCAAAACAAGGGGTACTTACTTTATTGCAAATTCTTCATCTCTGGTATGCTCTTAATAAGAAATACACAGGACTCATTTGTTCTGCCTAGAGGTTTTGATAGATTTTTTAAAAATGTGTTTCAATTTATGCTAAAAATAGAGAAATTATAAACACTTTTAAAGGAAAATCCTTTTATTAACTTATTAAAGAATTAGAGGTATTTATGAACTAACAAGGTTTATTTGTTCTGTCTAGAGATTTTGAAGTCTTTTATTAAGTGTGCTTCATTTTTATGCTAAAAGTAGATAAATAATAAGCATTTTCAAAGACAATCTTTTCACTAATTAAAAATTTTAAATAATTAGAAATATTTAATAAAGACTCAGTTTTCAGAAATGTTACATAGTCACTGTAATTCCAAAAGTCAACATGAAATTGATTATTATTTGTAGAAAATGTAGCACTACCTTTTTAAAATAATTGATACTACTTATTTTTGTTGTTGTGCAAAATATTGGGTGAAATTTACATAACCCCCACAATTTGTTAAACTTTTGCAGTATATTAGCACTTGTAATTTCTGTTTTCAGATCGTTCAACACAATAAGTTAATATCTTATTAGTATTTAAAATTACTTGTAGGCAGAAAGCAGCAGGAATGTATCATTAAAATGTTATAAATGACTGCATATCCTCAAGCTTCTTAATTGTAAAACCATTGGTAAGTTATCATAACTTACCAAAAGAAAACCAGAATATTATTGTTTAAGCATATAAGGGGAAGCTGAGTGAAATGAACCTAGAAATTCATAATATTTCTATTATCAAATTTAAAATATTAAGTGAGAAATTTTGAAAAATATATCAAAGTAGAAAGAAATGATTAAAGAACAGCTATGGTTAGAGTTTAGACACCAATCATTTATTTTTATTATTCTTATTAATTGCATTCATACTCTCTATATAAATCTGTATCCTGATTTTGAAAATAAATATTTAAATAAAAAATAGCCAGCATTTTAGCATGTCTCAATTTATTAACTTGTTAGGTAATGCATTGACTTAAAAACATGCCTTAAATGTACTTCACTATAGGAAATCTTAATAGCATATATAAAGCGAATTGAGAATAATTAAGACACTGGCTTATCAAAATTTTCTGAAGTATATGGCGATTACTTAGGCTGAAATGCAGAAAATGTTTAATTATCTGATTCATTTGATCATAGTATCTCTACAGAGAGTTGAGATACAAACATATATTTTGGAACTTGAATTACTTGAATTTTCTTGCTACCTTTGATTTTATATAAACATATGTAATGTTTATAACTGTACACACACACACACACACACACACACACACACACACATGGAAATGTGTAAACAGTGTCCACATGCTTTAGCCAAAGACTGCCCAGAACACACCTGTATTTGAACAAGTTGGGTTGTTCCTTGTGGCAGGGAAAGAGAACACAGGCTGCATTTGTCTTAGTAAGAGAGCATTAGAAGGAAACTTTAGAGGGTTTGGGCTTTAGTTGGCTGACTGAGAAAGGGTCTAAGAAAGAAGGGATTCACTCTAGATTGGGTGCTGTTAGCTCATCAACTCTGTGATTGGATATCTTAATGAATCTTGACCACAGAGAGGGAAAGCTGGAACAGGGATAAAGCTGTAATTGGTAAAAAAGTAGCAGTCACTCATTTTGGCCAAGAGAGAAGGTGTTTAGTATTTTATGAGTGACACAGTGACCCATTTTTGTCTGTGTTTTGTCAAAATTATGAAGCGCCTTTGCTTGGTCTCATTTTATTGTAGTCTCAGAGCAGCCTGGTCTGAGGCTGGGATTCTGGGAGATTATGATTGTTTATGTCTATTGGGAGAGTCATGTGGTCTGGCTGTGAGGGCTGGGTCAACTTCTCATTGTCAGGGTCTGCTCTTCTTTCTATAACTGGCAGATCACATCACCCCTTTTGCAACAAGGTACAATCTGATTTTAGGCTGGGTTAAATAAGTGTGAATATAAAGGAAATACTCTCCCCAGAAAGGACAGTTTAGTACTACTCATTGGTCCTCTTTCTAAACAGCTGGCCCTTTCAAAAGCTGATCCTCTCTCCTCCCCAGTTTGCACTTGAGAACCATGTTGCCTTCTTTGTTGTCCCTAGGAGAGTATTTGGAAACAAGACAAAAAGGAAATAATCTTTGCTCGTGATAAAAGTGATGATAAACTTGGATTTTCACTTTCGTTTTGAAAGAAGCATTCTCATATGTTTTTAATTATCTATAACAGAAAATAAACCTTTCACTACACTTAGCTCAGGTTCTCTGGTCTGATCACTAAGCATTGCTAAAGGTCATTTGATTCTGAACTGTTTCCCCGCCTCCCCAAGTTCCTTTTTTTTTTTTTTACTAGAAAATGAACATCTTTTGTTTCTGTCATTTAGAAAATTTTCTATGATTCTATACTTAGAGGTATTTCTTATTTTTTTACAAAGTGACTTACTTGTCTATTTGCATGTTAATAAGGCTAGTATAAACATTAATTTATGGAATAATTTATGATACCCTAACAGTAATTAATTTGTTCTTGTTAATGAAACTTAAGACTACAAGCCACACTGTTACCATAACTGCCTATCTACCCACATGTTTATTCAGAAAATATTTGCTGAGTACGTGACATGCCCATTCAGCTTTGTCCTAGGCATTGGGACACTAGGAAAGGAGGGAGAAGAGGTTAAGAGCCCAGTCTCAGGGTTGGAATTTCTGCTCTGCCACTTGTTGATTGTGCATGTTGGGCAATTACTGGATTTCTAAAAACTTACATTCTTTCTCTGCAACATGTGGGGATCATACTGACATTTTCCCTTAAGACTGTTGGATGACGGAAAGAGAAATTCGAATTAGTGCAGAGCTTGTCACAGTACTCAGTTAAAGGTGTTGCTAGTTTTTGAGGATAAAGTGCTGAATTTCTAGATGCTGTCCTTCCTCCAGGAACTGAGAATCAGGCTCTGCTATCTAGTGAGAGAACTGGGAAGCTTGGAGGCATCTCACTCACTTGATTCAGTGAGGGTATTAGGAGGCAAAAAGAGGAGTGCTATCGAGAAAGCATTGTCTAAGGAAGACCCAGCGGATGAGGATAAGTTGTCTAGGCATCGGCGGAGGGGAGAGAGAAGGCAGAAGAATGAAGCCAGTGGAGAGCAGGATAGTCCCAGTATTGGGAACACAGTGTCAGGTGCTAGATGTGACAGAAGGCAGTTCCTGATGGCCAGACTGTGGAAAGGGTCAAGAGGGAGAGAGGTGGTGGGAACTGTATAGTTGGAGGGGCAAGTGAGAACCAGATTTCAAGGGTCACGTGTTGAAAACATAGCACCTTGGATTTTAATTTACCTTGAGGACAATAGAGATATAGAGTCAGTCTTCAACATCACTGCTAGACTCCTCCAAGAAGGTATTTTTTTTAAGTGGATAAAATAAATTGTTTAGAGATGTTTATCATAGCTCATTTTAAAAAACCATTGTTATCCTTGAACCTAAACATGAGTTAATTATACTTTCATTAATAGGACATAGTGACAGTTGTCCATGGGTGTCCTGGCCCCTCTGTTCTTTAATTTTCCTTGTCCCCTCATTCCTTATCCATCTCTTATTCTATTCCCCTTCATTTTAAAGACAGTCATGTCTCTTATGTTTGATACATGGCCTTAAATGTTCATGTACCCTTATAAAGCATATGTTTTATGTGTTTTTAATTTACCTACATGGTATTCTGCTATAAAACTCTTCCTGTGCCTAAGTTTTTCTCTTGAAATAAAGCATTCATTGTTGCTATGTGTGCATCTAGTTCATTATGTGTACACCTAGTTCATTGCTTTTAATTGCTGTATAGTCCATATACAGTATACATTATAGCATTATTTATAATGCTTTGAAATACCCTGAATATTGCACACTAAAGAATGGTTAAGTAATCTTGGTACCTTAGCAATGTGAATAACATGCATTCATTAACACTGATAGTTCCAGATGTCATGAGAAACGTGTTTATGACAATGTAAAGAGAAGCAGACAAAATTGTCTTTACACTGTGAAAACCACCACATAAACATACATATTCGTACGGCCAACGGTTGGAAAGATTCAGAGAAAAACAGAAAAAACAGCTCTGTTATGTAGGAACCTGGGAACTGTGGGGAACGTCCTCGTGGAGCAGTTAGTCATGATTATCGTGTGCCTGGGGATTGGGCCTACAAACCAGAGCTTTTCCTACAGTCTGATCCTGGGGAAGAGACGAGATCAGAGAGCAATACCAATTCGCTGCCTGCCCCAGAGTTGCCAGCTGGGGGTCCCCCTCAGCAGAAAGGCTTCCTCTTCACCAGATGTGTTCTGTAGCCACCTTCGGCCGACTCCTCCCCTTGGGAAATGAGAGTGAAACTAAAAGTCTTTTCAGAAGGCTGAGGGAGATTTAGCGCTGCCGAATTTAACTGCCTTCGAGGTTAAACAGAAAAGCCGAGTGTATTGAGAGTTAAGATGCATGAACGTGCATGTGCACAGACACCTGGAGGCCCAGACAAAAACCTGTAAACCGTGTCGCCCTGGTGAGGGGGACTGGGGATCTAAGACAGGAGGGAGACACCCTTTCCTTTAAGGTGGGAGAGGCGTGTTTCTCATCCTTTTAAAAAACCTTGTGCCCAGCGTCCCTTTTTTTTCAATTCAGTGGGATTTTTAAAAGTCGAAGTCCCCCCAATTTCACGGCCCTCGCTTTTCAAATGTCGCTTGTGACATGGCTCAGCTTTGGAACTCCTCAGCACGGTGTCTTTCACGGTGCGTCTCTTTTCCCAGGGACTCCGGCGGGGTTTGAGGACCGCGGACACACGCGCTGACCGCCCAGGGCACCGTGGGGCTCGCACGCGGCGGCAGGCGCTGCCGCCCGCCCCACCCACCGGCTCCAGCTCCCGCCAGGTGTGCGCCCGCGCTCCTGCCCCTCGGCGGCGGCGGGCGTCGTCCGTCCCGGGGCCCCGCTTCCGCCCGCGCCCGGCCTGGGCCCCGGTCGCGCCAGCACCTCGCGGGGAGGGCGGCGGAGCGCGGAGACCCCGCTGTCCCGGCCGCGGCGACCGCAACCGGCGCCCCGGGCGAGCGCTGCCCCCCCCCTTCAGCCCCCACCCCCGGGCGCGGGCGCGGAGGAGCGAGGCCGCGACCTGCCGCCCCCGCCCGGCGCCAAATTTGAAACGTCCCCGCGAGCCGCCGCCGGCGGGCTCCGGAAGCGAAAGCCGCGCGCGGCGCCGCGGAGCACACGGTCCCGCGCCCCGTCCCCGCGCTCGGGCCGCGGCGAGGCGGGCGGCATGGCGGGCCGCGCGGGCGGCGGCGCCCGGCAGCACGTGTTCCTGCTCCCAGGTAAGCGCGCCAGGCCCGGCCCGCGCCGCCCGGCCGCCGGGGGTCGGGGTGCCCGGGGGTAGCGGGGGGCGAGGGAGACGCGCCGGGCCCGGACCGGACTCGCCCCCGGAACACCCTGGCCCCGTCCGCGTAGCCGCCGTTTTCGAACCAAGGCCCGAGCGGCGGGACCGACCGTCCGCGGGCCCGGCGGGCTGTCCGTGTCCCCCCCACCCCCGCCCCCGCCCCCAGCGCGGCAGCCGGGCCGGCCACCGGGCCCCGCGGCGGGGGGAGGCGCGGGCCCACCCAGCAGGCCCGGATGGCCTGGCGGGCCGCGCGGCCCCAACATGGCTGCGGCCCGGACACGAGCCTGACTCGGCCGGTGAGGAAGCGGGAAGCCGATGGGGTCGCGGCCGGGACCGGAGCGAGCGGCCTCCCGCCCCGTTAGGACCCGCCACTCAGGGCCGGGGATGATGGACAGTCGGTCGGTCGCCACCGCTAATGAATGGCAGCATAGGAGGAGTTGGGGACGGGGGTGCGCAAGCCAGCACGGTTCGGCCCTTTTATGGAGTTAGGGTGGCATAACATTGGGGGGAAAAACAAACAAACAAACAACAAACCAACCTGTATTTAATTTCGTATTTAATTTTGGGATTTAGCTCACCGAGTGCTGTATTGGCTGGTGACAATATAGTGGCCCAGTAATGGCGATTTTCATGGTGGGTAGTAAGAATTGTTACATGACAGTTTGTCGGTGTTTTTGTACGTTTGACTGACTTTTTCTTCCTTTATGAAGAAAGAAATACAGCGCAATGTACACATTTAAGTGACCCAGTGAGGCTTCCTATGCACACACCCCTATGACCGTCCTCCAGGTTAGGATGTGGAGCTTGTCAGCAAGCTCCTCCTGGAGCTTGGTAGGTGGATAAGCCACGATAACCTCTGTCTGCTGACCTCTGTCACCAGAGATTCGTTTTGTCTGTTTGGATCAGTGTGTGCTCCTTTGCTGGCTTGTGTTTTCATTGATGTGTCTATTTTATTGTTGGATATCCATAATATTTATCTCCTCTACTGTGGGTGGACCTCTGGCTTGTTTGCAGTTGGTAGCTGTTATGAATCACACTTCTAAGGTAGACAGAGGCATGCATTTCTCAGGGGTGCGCACCCAGGAGAGGAATTGTTTGTCCTGGGTACTTGTATTTGCAGCTTTAGTGGACACTGCTTAACGGTTTTCCAACGTGGTGGTTTGATTTACACTCCCACCAGCAATGTATAAGAGTTCCTTTTGCTCCACATCTTCATTATATGTTTATATAGTAAAACTGTGTAAAATTTAGAATTTTAGCAGACTCTAGCAAAGGACTACCACTGTACATGCTTTGCATTAGAAAAATCCTCTTCTCACTTTTGTCCGGTCAGTGAGGTTTTAAGGGTAGTGCACACAATGACTGATGATAGTTTAAGCTTATTTTGTTCTGTATTGACATTTTATTTCTAAAGTGTGTGTCCTTGTATTCAGCACAAATACCTTCAAAATAAATACAAATCGCATCCCTGATAATTGTAGGTTTACTATGTCTACTGCTGGAACTGATAGGAGGAACTGTGTGACCAGGCAGGCCGTTCTGTGACAACTTAAGCTTCATGCTCCTGTAATTCTTGCTGGCCTTTAGTGACACCTGCAGGCCTTGAGGGTACAAACACTGGTGGTTTGATAGTTACCGCAGTACAGAAGTGCTTCCTTCTCAAAACTTGAGGGAGGGAACAGATCACCTGCAGCACCCCACCACCAGTTTCTGATTCAGTGGCTCTCGGGTAGGCCTGACAGTGTTCATTTCTAAGACGTTCCCAGGTGATGTTGATGCTGCTGTTCTGGGGACCACACTAAGAACCACTGCAGTGAGAACAGCTCTTGAGATTTGTAGATAGGAATGGCCAGCCTGAGATTTAGCTCTCTTTGTGGTGGGCCGGAATTTACTTAGCCAGGGTAGTGCACGTAAGCCCAGGGTATTTGTTTTTTTTTTTTTTGTTAGGATAGCAGCTCTAGTAAGTTACGCATTTGAGAGGAGGAGACTACCCTTGGCTGAGTGAGTACCATAGCTACAGTAAAGTTGTACCCTTAGTAAAGAAAACAAAGATTAGGTAAGATTTTAAAAAATATTTGGTGGAAGCAGCCTGTGCTCAGTTTCAGAAAACTTCTAGTAGAAGACTTTGAAGCGCTTACTCTATATAGTGGAAAGTGAGCACATTAACTAATAGACTTTAGAGATTTATCCATGAGACAAATGTGAAAGCCACTGAACCTTGAGATGACACTTTCCTCAACATTTAATTCATGTTATTTATCGAGTTGCCTGCGATAGCATTGTGTTATATCTTGAAGGGTAATTAAAAAGTACTATGTAGGTCTCTTTGACTCATTTTTAGTTTGTCTGAAGAAGTCAAATATCCCAGGAAAACAAAAGCTGGAACTTGGAAGGGATACTTGTGAAGTAGTCAGACTTGGGGCCTCGATTTTCATAGGCCCATGGAGACAGAACTGCCTCTCTTTTCAGCAAGGTAAGCATTTCTTGTAGTTTAGGATGGTCTTAAATGTTTCTCCAAAATGGCCTGGGAATACTAGCCTATTTGCAGTTTTAGTTACTATAAGAGACTATTAACATCTCTACTTTTTGGAATATGGTAGAAGTTTCCATTCCTCTTTGCTGCCCTAAAAATAAATATTTAAGTCATATTTTCAGTATTTTTCTCTTGTCTAAGTTTTGTATGCTTTTCAGTTCTACAGGGTTGGTGTAGACACTCACATGAAAGGCCCGCTGGGAACAGACTCACTAAGAGTAGGTTCGGAAACTATGTTGCTTATTTTAGTGCCTGGACCCTGTTAACTTAGCCTTCTCCAAGGAAATGTTAAGACATTGGGAAACCCTAATGTTGTGTGAGGTAAAAAAAAAGCAAGGACAGAAATGATCCCAGGAACATTGAAAAAACCTCGTTTGAGTCCACTTAAGCTGAAAGCACCGCTTAATCAGCCCCTGATCAAACTGGACTTCAGATTTCATCTTCAACTATAGAGAAGTTTTGCAATAAACTTTTTATTTTGGGGAGATAAGAATTCCAGCCCTGGCTACCTACCTTAAACATTCTAAATACAGCAACAGATCTACATGAGAGCTGTCGTAATCATAAATAATGGTATCAGGTTTGTTTCTCCAAATGGAACACAAAAATAGATTTGAAAGCATTGTATGAATGCAAGCCTATGTGCTATGCTCTCATTAAAGAATTTAAAAAATTTTTAATGGAAACATGGATTTTCCTATTTAATGATAGAGAAAATTTATCCATGCTATTTCTGATTAGAGTCTTGTAGCTTTTTAATAAGCATACGAAACTTTTTTTCACCTCGTGTGAAAAAAAGTAAAAGTATGTGGCAAAAGAAGAATTACTGTAGACTTAAATGACTTTTCAATGAACCTAAAAAGCAAAACAAAACTTTTTTGCTCCTTTACCTAAGTGCACATGGTTAGTCTCAGAAGGAAACTTTAAGCAGGTTTTTTGTTCTTTGTCAAACTGTTTGCATGTATGTCTGTTTGTATTTAGAAATATACCTTGTGGGCTGAAAGTTTCCTTAATTTCAGAAGAGCTTATTCACACGGGAGGAACCTATACTTAGCTTGGCCAGAGATACAGGGGACCTGGCCAATTCAAGGGCTGATTTT
Organism: Cynopterus sphinx; assembly: GCA_030015415.1. NCBI lineage: Eukaryota > Metazoa > Chordata > Mammalia > Chiroptera > Pteropodidae > Cynopterus > Cynopterus sphinx. The sequence continues at coordinate 83,127,377 of CM057381.1, read as the reverse complement.
AGACAACCTCTGAATAATTAAGCTCAGTTTCTTGGAAGATATGTCATTTACTGAATAGTCGTCTGCAGGCCATCAGCAGTGTGGGAGTCTCTGAGTTTTCCAGCATGGAGCATGTTTAACATTTTCCACACAAATCCTGAGCCTGGCTTTGTCTTTATGAAACGTTTTTTTTTGGTGGGAACCTGACTGACCTTTCTCAGATGGCCTCTGGATCTGCTCCTCTTGCTATTTGAGCACGTTCTGCAGTGGATGGACTTAAATCAGTTGCCAGTTGGTGTAATTAGGCTGTTTCCGGAGTCTGATCTTGTCCTGCTAGTAATTGTTCAAAAAGACCTGGGACATTTATAAGTAAGAACTCGTGACTCCCTTATATTTATCCTTCAGGGCAGAAAAAAAAAATTTATAAAAGAAAGTAAGCAATGTTCATAATTTTTATTTGAGTAGCAGGGTAGAGGCTGCATGAGTTTTTCCCAATATCCGCTGAACTTTAAGCATGATGTTAAGAAATCAGCAACTCATCAATATTCTCTAAAGCCTGGCTATAATAAAACACACCTTAAACTAGATTTATGCTATTGATTAACTCTGTGTTCTTGGACAAATTGTGTCCTCATTGTAGAGCCTCAATTTCCCCATTTCTACTATGGGAAGAGCAGTACAGTCTCATGGGATTGTTGTCCAGTTGGTTTGAGTTACAGTAAGCTCTATTTCGCACCCCAAGGTCTTAGCCTGGGGCTTGGGACATTGTAGCATTCAGTAAACATTTACTGAAAGAATAAACCTCTCACATTCCATTTCTTCCTCAGTGTTCTTTGTTTATGCTGTCCTTTCTTTTCTCCTTTCACTTCTTTCCAAATTCTACCTGTTCTTCAAGGTTTGGTTCAACTTTAGTTTCTGTGAAGCTAAGCCATTTAATCTGCTCCAACTTCGCTCTCGCTCTCTCGCGCGCGCGCTCTCTCTCTCTCTCTCTCTCTCTCTCTCTCTCTCTCTCTCTCTCTTTTTATTGAATGCCCATGACTTTGTATCTGCCTGGACCCCCACCCACCTTTCTCCATGTTCTCTGCCTTCCAAATGCCTACTTAGCCTTTAAACCAGTGTGTCACCTCCTCCATGAAGCCTTCCCTCTTAGTCTCTCCCCCATTAGTGTTCAAGTTAGTGGTACCTCTTCAATCACCTGCACATTTCATCGTGATTATTCAGTTTGCCATCATTTTTATATAACTGTTTTGAGCAACCAATACATGGCAGTAGCTCGGTGCATTCTCCCTGGGTACTTACCCACTGTTAGCTTTTCAGTGGTGAGTACCTTGTCCTTAAGCTTCAGAGACCAGCTCTGCTCAGTGCCTCTGAAAGCAGAGCATGCTACTTAGAACTTCCAGCCTTTTGTTCAGAGATCCTTTTAATTTGTTTTTAACATATCATTAAAAATGACTTTCTTTCCTAGATATGTTTGTCTGTTGAAGTGGAATGGACTACCTACCTGGTGATAGGGTCAGATCTGCATGTTCTGATGTCTGCGTTGCCATCCGCTTCTGAAACAGATAGGATCCTGGCTGACTGAGGTTTCTTTAGCCAGAGCTGATCTCCCTGCAAGGACCTAAAGCCTCAACAACATTGGGTGAGGCTTTGTTGTGATTAGTTGCTCAGTTTTGATCAGTTAATTCTTCATTTACACATGTTTCTCCCAGTATTTTTTTAGTAACTTCAAAAATTAGGATAGTAATACATACCCAGTAAAGAACTTTTAATAATGCAGAAAAATGTACACAATTTCTCCGTCAGATACCACCCAGAAATAACAATTTTGGCAATATTTCTTTCTAGTCTTTTTATGTCGCATTTATCACAGAATAAATTCTAGTTTTTTTCTCCCTTTTCTATTTCTGTCTCTGTTTCATTGTTTACTTTCGATGTGTTTACTAAAATGATAAAATAATCAGGGATGTTGGGCTTGTACAAGAGTGCTATGTGGTTTTATTTCCTGTACTTAATGATAGAATTAGAAAAAGACAGTTAAATTGGTTTAATAGATAGCTAGGGGACAAGTTTTTTTCTCTTAATTTTGGTAAAGATAGAAACACTCAGCCACATGAACAAAGTTGACAAAGAATTTGTAGGTCGCACTTTGAGCATTGAAGAGGCTTATTATGTGAGTTTATATTGTAACAAATATACCAAATAAATATTGCTTTTACAGGGTAGACAACATATTTAGAATGAATTATTTTTAAGAATGGATAAAGGCTGAAAATAAAAATAAATGCAAGAGAGGTGAATATAAAATCATCGTATCCAGGGATGGGCAGGCTCCACTATAAGTACAAGGTGGGAGAGAAGGCACATAGAGGGGTATTAAGGGAAGGGAGTGCTTTCCTGGAGAAAGGAAAGAGTGAGGATAGACAGCACAAGAACAAGCCACTGTCATCACTCACTAGTGTGACTGAGCTCTAGTCAGGAGCATGATCCACTTATGACCAGCCTGTTTTGGTCAAGCATTCTGAGTTTCTCAGTTATTGATGATTTATTTCTTTGACCTAGGTGGCATACGCTTCTAAGGAGGTATCTCTGGCAATCAGGCAGAAGGGAACCAGAGGTTCTGAATATATTCTAATGGCTAATGTCTAAAGAAAATGAACAGAGACTCATTTAGGACACAGCATGAGAGTGATACTCTCATCATTTTTTTTCCTGTTAGATCTTCTTAAGAAACCTGAATAGTTTGATACGTATCTAAAAATAAAGTGGTTGGCGCTATGGTATCTGTTCTTTCTTCTCCATGTAACGGTGTGTTCTCACAGCTTATCTGCCACGTGCCAAAAATCAGACAGGACTATGAACAAATGTCCATTGCTTCCAAGTCATAAGAACACTTGGCAAAAAAAAGTGGCTCTTTCTCTCCTGTCTCATGTCTTTGAAGTTGAAATGATATGAAGAAATTTTTTTAACTAAGAGAGGGATAAGGAAGAGCTGCCAAGTTTAAAAACTGGCTGATAGATAACTTCAGGTTAACTATAGAACAACCCACACTATATGGTCTGTAAATGAAAAATAATGTTCCACTTTGGCTTGTACAATGTTTTATAACTAATTTTTCAAAATTATTGAATGGTTAAGTCTCTGTGTTGATAACATCTATATACCCTAATTTTAAGCATTAAAATATCACAAATAACTTGAAGGTATATGTACCTATATATAAGATATTGTAATCTCTAATAGGAAGATGAGTTTTCATGACTTTGGTAAGAATTAATCTTTTTTTTATCTCTAGATGTTTCTTATGTTCTATAACAAATTTCTCCACTCTTTTTTTTATATATTTTTTGATTCTCCCTTTTTCTCTTTCTTGCTTTCCGCAGCATCCCCCTCCTTCCTTTTCCTTCTTCTTTACCTTTGGCACTGTGGGCTACTGGCTGAACTGGAGTAGGAACAGCCGATTATGTGATTCTTAGGTCCTCGAGGCTGAGGAGGACAGAACAAGGTGGGCAAATGAGTTTGAGACATTTGTGACATACCAGAATAGTCATACCAGAATCATTATTATGCTTTGGAGCTGCATTTTGTGTTTTCTGATTTAAGAAGGCTGATATTTGAGATGGGGTTTCTCTAAAGTGTCATAGTTTAAAATGTTGCTTACCTGAGGTTAAATCTTGCGTATCTATATAGTTGAAAAGCTCTGCAACCTTGGATGGGTTTCTTAACTTTGGACAAGTTTCTCATCCAAAAAAGTAGGAATTAAAATAGTATCTACCTCACAGAGAGAGATAGGATACTATGAGGATTACATTATGTAATTTATATAAAGGACATTGCCTGGTATAGATAATACCTTATACATATTAGCTATTGTTTGTTATTTTACATTCAGTGGACACAGTTGTCTCTTAAGTTCAAATGTCTGGAAAGTAGGAATCAGTTTTTGTTGTTTTTGAAGTATTTAGATCAGGATGAGCTGCTAGAGCTAGTAGTCACCAGTGGGACATAAAATTGAATCTTTACAGAGAACACAGAAACTGTAAGAAAACTACTATGGAATTACTTTGACATTCCATAGAGTGGCAGGGCTTGAGATAGTTGGAAAGTTTAAGATATTATTGAATCTGAAATGGCCACAGAGACTCAGTACCTGCTTCTGATTTGTCAAAATTTTTTTTCCTGTTTTTGTAAAAACACTCTTTTAGCCAACATGGCTTATGTCATCTGTTATGTAAGAGAAAAAAAGTCAAAAAAAAGAAAGTGTAAAGTTTACGCTTTAAAAAATATAATGTGAAATCTTGTTTTATTTAGCATAGTTTTTAAAATGGTGTTTCACGTGAATAAATTTTCTAGATAAATGAAGTTTGGTTCATTAAGTATCAAAACTTGCTTTTACCATTTCTTTTTGAACTTTCTCTAAAACTCACACAACACATTCATATAACATTTATTCAGTGTATAACTATGTGCCAGAAACACTGCTAGGTACTTTGTTATATGTACCTTAATTTTTGCAAATAAAATGCTTTTTGTTCTGGCTTTTTAAAAAGATTATACTGGTCCGAATTTATCTCTTCTTGAAAAGCTAATTGTTATACCCCTACGTAATTCTGTGCTTGGAATTTTTGACTTTCATATTTTGATATTATTATTGTCTACATATTTTATTTCTTTTTTATGGTGACATTGGTTAACGAAATCTGATAAGTTTCAACTCTACAAAGGCCTTTGTATATATGTATGTGTGTGTGTGTGCCTGTGTGTGTGTATGTGTGTGTGTGTATATATATATATATGTTGTGTGTTCGCCTCCCACAGTTAGATTTCTTTCTGTCACCATATATTTGACCTCTTTTACCCTATACTTTCCCCCTCTCCCTCTGTTCCAGCTGGTAACCACTAGTTTATTGTCCATGTCCATGGGTCTCTGTTTGTCCTGTTCATTTGTTGCTTCTAGGTTTATACCCCACATATAAGTGATATCATGTGGTTTTCAACTTTTTCTATTTGGCTTATTTTGTTTAGCATGATTATCTTGAGGTCCATCCATGTTGTCGCAAATGGCAGTATTTCATGTCTTTTTATGGCTGAGTAATATTCTATTGTATACATGTACAACAGCTTCTTTATCCAATCTATCCAAGGACACTTTGGTTGCTTCCATGTCCTAGCCACTGTGAATAATGCTGCTGTGAACATCCGTGTGCAAATATCTTTTCGGATATGAGTTTTCAAGTCTTTGGGGTAAATACCCATTAGAAAGATTGCTAAATCATATGGTAGATCAATTCTTAGTTTATTGAGGAACGTCCATACTGTTTCCCATAGTGGCTGTACCAATTTGCAGTCCCACAAACAGTGTATGAGGGTTTCTTTTTCTCTGCATCCTCTCCAACATTTGTTATTACTTGTTCTGTTGGTTATAGCTATTCTGACAGGTGTGAGATGGTATCTCATTGTGGTTTTGATTTGCATTACCCTAATAGCTAGCGATGTTGAGTATCTTTTCATATATTTGTTGGTCATTTGTATGTCATCGAGGGAGAAGTGTTTGTTCAGGTCCTCTGCCCATTTTTGATTGGATTGTTTGTTTTTTGTTGTTATTGAGTTGTATGAGTTCTTTATATATTTTGGATATTAAGCCCTTTTATGAGGCACTGCTTGCAAATATATTTTTCTATTTGGATGGTTGTGTCTTTACCTTGTTGACAATTTCTTTTGCTGTGCAGAAGCTTTTTAGTTTGATGTCTACATATTCTTAATGTTTCTATGTAATTGAGATAATGGATTCTTACTTGAGTGCTTATGACATGTTCTAGGCACTTTCACATTTATATAAGTGTAACAAAAATCTGTAAAGTAATTATTGTTATTCCTATTTTTATAAATAAAACATCTGAGGCACAGAGAGGTTGAATATTTTGTTCAAGGTCATACTGTTGAGTAAGAAGAAGAACTAGGATTGGATTATGCACCTGTCTGACTCCAGATCTTCTGTTATTCTAGGCTGATGTTATCAAAGAAATAGGTATTAATTCAAAATATGTTTATAGAGGAGAACCCTTCTCCAACACTCTTACTTTCTTCCTCTTCTGATTTTTTTCTGTTATTCTAAAAGCAGATTTTTTACTACCCCAATTAATTTAGCTATCCTTCAGCTGTGTTAATTGCAGGTAAAAAAGATGGAGCTTTCATTTCTGGTGAGTGAAAAACTAGCTCATGGGATGACCCAGGGTTTTCCAAAATTAAATGAAATTCAAAAACTCTTTAAATTAGATAGAGCTTTTAATTTTTAGTCACAAGTAATTTTGTTTACTCAAGGCCAAGTATAGACTAAGGAATTTATCAAAACTATTATAACAATATGAGTTCTTTTTTCATACTAAGTTTTTAAAATCTGGTAGGGGTAAACTAACTCCTCCATAAAAGCAATGAAAACATTGACAAAGATGGCCAAAATCAACTTTTTCAGAACTCTTGAAATTAGCCAAAGGCTTCCAACAATCTGAGGAGTGTTTATTCAGGAAAAACTGCTGAATCTCATTAAGCAGGGCTTGTGGCATTGTAACTTGAACTGTTCCCATCTTCCTCTACTCAGGTCTGCAGTATCCTTGAAAACCAGCAGTCTTGCAGACATGGTACTTGTAAAACCAGCTGCCTCAAAAAGAAGTTTGGAGCTCCTCAAAAAGTCACATTCCCAGAACATTGTCCCTATTTGACCTTTCTTGCAGCTCCTTGGAAAAGCCCCATTTGGGAGTCATTGTTATCACTTGGCCCTGATTGGAGATTACAACTTGCTCTGCAGGAAAAGCCATATCCCCAGGGCAGTTGTTTAGCATATCAGCTGCTGAGGGGACTTACCAGTTGGGCAAATAAGAACCTGGCCAAAAACTTAAAAGGAAGATATGGGGATAAGATATCCATAAGGGGTTTTGAAGAGATCGACATATACCTGTTTGAGGGCTGTGTACCTATACAGGGCTGTGTGCATGGCCGGGAAAGACCAGAGAGGGACCTAATCTCTCACCTCTGACTGACTTTGAGGCTCTAGGCAAACAGTAGTTAAAAGGCAGAAGTTTAGATTGCTTGAGTCTTAAAGGCATGCCCCACACATAGGCAGACCCCTCAGCAAATGCTGGGAGACTTATTGGTTCAAAACATTTAAGTAAATCTCAAATCTGTCATTAGCTAACCACTAAGCTGAGACATCAGTGGTTGCACACTGCAGGTAATACAGAATATAAATTAGTCCAGGAAAGTTACTAAAGAAATGGCAGCAACTGCAATGATGACAAAAAGCAGAAACAACAAATATTGGTGAGTTGGGAGAGGGAAGTCCCATTTCCAGATTTATCACATTTATGATGTTATCTAAAATGTCCAGTTTTCAAATAAATGGTATGAGATACATGAAGAAACAAGAAAGTATGGCTTATACACAGGTGAAAAAAGAGAGTCAATAGAAACTACCCCTTAAGGGGCCCAGATGTTGGACTTATTCTACAAAGATTTTTATTAGACATTATAAAAATACCCAAAGAACGAAAGGAAACCATGTCTAAAGAATTAAAGGAAAGCATGACAATGAAGTCTCATGAAATAGAGTATATCAATCATGAAAGATGGAAATAAGGAATGTATAAATTCTGGAGTTGGAAACTATAATAACTACAATGAAAAATTCACTAACAGGCTCAAGAGCAGATTTGGGCTAGAGGTCAGAAGCAGCAAACTTGAAAAAACACCAATTGAGATTATCTAGTGTGAGGAACAGACAGAATTAAAAAAACAATTAAGAAAACTGAACAAAGTTTAAGAGACCTGTAGTACACCATCAAGCACACCAACAGGAGAAGAGAGAAAGGGACAAAAAGAATATTTGAAGAATTAATGGCCAAATACTTCCAACTTTGATGAGTAACAAACTACACATCCAAGAAGCTCAACAAAGTAGATAAACTAAAGGAGACTCATACCTACATACATCATGGTCAAACTGTCAAAAGATGTAGACAAGGGAGAGACTCCGGAAAACAGCAGTGAAAATCACATATCAAGTAAAGGATCCTCAAGTAAGATGAACAGCTGACTTCTAATTAGAAACTCACAGAGGCCAGAAGTTAGTTGTATGGCATATTCAAGATGCTAAAAGAAAAACACACGAAACTAAGAATTCTACATATGACAAAACTGTCCTTCAAAACAGATGGAGAAACTAAGGCATTCTCAGGTGAGGAAATACTGAGAGTATTCACCACTAGCTGACTTGACCCTCAAAATATCATAAAGGGAATCCTTCAACAGAAAGGAAAAGATACAAGATAGTAACTTGAATCCACATAAAGAATACAGAGCACTTTTAAAGATAAATATGTAAATATAAAACATAGTATAATATATTTTTGTTTGTAACTCTTTTCTCCTATTTGATTTAAAATACAACTTCCACAGACAATAATTATAAAACTGTTAATGGGTTATATAAAGATACAATATTTATATGACAATATATAACATTTATGTAACAAATGTTATATAACAATAATAGCACAAAAATGGAGGAGGAAAAGGAATATATTTCAGATAAGCTTCTGTATACTATTGAAATTTTCAAGTTAGCATTAATCTGAACTACATAATTGTAAGTAAAGATGCTAATTTTAAGCCCCAGGACAAACACTAAGAAAATAACCCCCAAAAGTGTAGTAAAAGAAACAACAGGGAATTAAAACGGTACACTAGAAAATATCTTTTTAACACAAAAGAAGGCACTACTAGAGGAATAAAGGAACAAAAATGTATGACATAGAAAACAAATTGTTAAAACGCCAGTTGTGAATCCTACATTATTAGTAATTACATTAAATTTAAATATGTTAAACATTCCTATTAAAAGTCAAAGATTAGCAGAATGGAGGGGGAAAAAATGTTCCAATTATATGCTATTTATAAGACAAACACTGTAGATTCAAAGATACAAATAGGTTGAAAATAAAAAGATGGAAAAAGATATACTGTGCAAACAGTAATCAGAAGAGAGCTGGAGTGACTAATAGCAGATGAAGTAGATTTTAAGACAAAAGTTGTTACTAGACACAGAGATGTTTTATAATGATAACAAAGTTAGTCTATCAGGGAGATAAAATAGTTATTAAACATGTATACATCTAATGACAGCCCAAAAATACATTAACTAAAAACTGGAAGAATTCAAGGGAGATAGAGACAATTGAATAATAATAGTGGGAGATTTGAATATCCCATTTTTAATATGGATAAAACAATTAGGAGGAAGATCATCAAGGAAATAGAAAACTTGACCAACATTCTAAACCTGAGAATAATCTATAGAACACACAGTGGTGGACTACACATTTTTCACAAGGGAGAAACATTCTCCAGAACAGACCATATTCTAGGTCATAAAACAAGCCTTGGTAAAGTTTAAAAGATTGAAATTATACAAACTGTGTTCTCTAAAAATAATGAAATAAAAACAGTGCAATAGCAGAAGGATATTTAAGGAATTCACAGGCATGTGGAAATTAACATGCTTCTAAATAACCAATGGAGCAAAGAAGAAGTTACAAGGGAAATTAGAAAATGCTTTGAACTGAATAAAAATGAAACAAAATATATAAAAAACATAAAGGATACAGGCAAGCAATGTTTAGAGCAACATATATTAAAAAATAAGAAAAACCTCAAATCAATAACATTATTTCCACCTTATGAAATTAGAAAAAATAAACCAAATCGAAAGCAATTGAAAGGAAGGAAATAAAACTTACAATGGAAATAAAATAGAGAATAAAAAAATAAACAAGAATCACTAAAACCAAAGTTGGCTCTTTTGAAAAGATCAACAAAATTAACAAATCTTTAGTTACATCATGAATAAAAGAGAGAAGACTCAAATAACTATGATAAGAAATGAAAGAAGAGGTTTCATTACTGATGACACAGAAATAAAAGATCATTAAAAAATACTATGAACAACTGTATGCCAACAAACAGATAATTGATGAAATGGACAAATTCCTAGAAAGGTATAAACTACCAAATGTAACTCAAGAAGACATAGACACTGAATAGAACTATAGGAAATAGATTACATTAATAAATTAAAACTTTTCCACAGAAAAAGTCCAATCCCAGGTAGCTTCACTAGTGAATTCTAGTAAACATTGAACAAATTAGTACCAGTCCTTTACAGACTTTCCCTCAAAATAGAAAAAGAAAGCATTTCCCAACTTATTCCACAAAGCCAATAATACTCTCATTCCAAACCCAAAGACATCATAAGAAGAAAACTACAAAGTAATATTCCAGTAGATAGAAAAATCCTCAACAACTGACAACCCAAATCCAGGAGTATGCGAAAAGGATTAGACACCATGACCAAATGAGATTCTAGGAATGCAAGGTTGATTCTACATACCAAAATCAATTAATGTAAATATAGCATTTTAATAAAATAAAGGCCAATACCATATCATCAATAGCTACGGAAAAAGCATTTGAGAAAATCTCTTTTCATGATTTAAAACAAAACAAAAACAAACAAAAAAAAAACCCACTAAAACATATAGGAATAGGGAACTTTCTCAATCTAGTAAAAGGCATCTGAAAAACCCATAGCTAGCATCATCTTAACACATTTAATATGAAATTATTTTACATGTTGAAATATTTTAGATTTGTTGGGTTAAGAAATATATTATTGAAATTTATTTGACCTATTTGTAATGTGGCTCCTAGGAAATTTTTAAATCATGTATGTGGTTCATATTTGTGGAAAGCATTTCATTTGTGTTGAACAGCCCAGTTCTGGACCCAGGGCCTCCAAGTTCTGGCAAATCTGGGCCTTATTCCCTGCCACATTAAACTGGATGATTGAGAGGTGAGGGGACAGCATGGGGGTTGTTGGAGCAAGGTAGAGAAGAAGTAGACAGGAGAAGACGAAGGGATGCCTTGAATGCCTTCTTTCTGTGAGTGCAAGGGCTTTCTTTGCTTTATTCATGGTGATATCCTCAGTGCCAAGAATAGTACCTGAATTGGTAAGAGAAAATTGGTAACATAAAAAGTATTCAATAAGAGGGTGATGTTTATTACTAAATGGTAATTTACTTAATACTCAGAACCTGATATTTGCTAGGTCCTGCTATAGGTATGTAGAATCTAGCAGATGTGAAGGCTGTTTAGTAAGGACAGACAGATGTGGCATTTGATAATCATCCAACAATGAGATAAGTAGACAAGATAAGGGCAACTGGAGGGTGGTGGCTGCCTTCTGACAAAGTGAGTTTGTTATTGCCAGGTTTTTTGATTGTGCAAGGAAAAATCTTTGCCTGATTGTTTTTCATATTTAGAAAAATATATTTTAAGTCTGAACTTTATGTAAAATCACTTGATTTGGCACCTAATTCAACTTTTTTTAAATGTGCATATCAAACAAAACCCATCTGTGGACTGGTTTTGACCCCGGAGCCAACTAAAGATATAGCTAGTGAAACAAATGCTTAATTTCTTTGACTTCTTAACCATCAAAGGAAAGAACTTAACTAATGCTAGGAATAGGGAGCCTTCCCAGACCGCCTCATCTGTGTTATATCCTTTATCATAAAGCCTCATATTCCATATATTTCTTCTTCATAGCAGTTGTTACATTTGCAGTTTATAATGGCATGGTTATTTGATTTAATATCTGTCTCTACTGTGGAACATTCAAAAGCTCCCCCATGGGTATAGGCTGCATCTATTTTTGCTATTCAGTAATTAATAAATGAATAAAGTATGCAGGAGAGATTAGTTTTAAAATGTATTCTATATTTAAAGAGAGGGAAAAAAAACCAACCAGAGTATAGCATCTCACTTGGAATTCTGTGTTGAGAGATTTAGTTCAACAGCAAGTTCATTTGTTAGCACAGTGTGAGAAAAGATGGCTTTTCTCCCTACAAAGTAGACATTTCAGTGTTATCTACACTGATATTTCTTAAAGCATATTTCAGAGAACACTGGCATTTGTAGCAGAACATGTTGATGTCAGTATTTATTTGTATTATTAGTAATTCCAAAGTTATTATAATTTGACATTTTAGGCTATAGCTAATCCTTTGGATTTACTGCTCTTCCTGGGAAAAATGGAAAGACTGCTTCCCTTGCATAGTTATTAAAAATAATTTTTTAGAGTTTTGGTATTTGTAAATTTAATTATTTTAAACTCTGGAGGAATGGGATGCTGAAGGAGATCTGGCAAGGATCACCAGAACCAAAGCTTTCTACAGAAAAAAATAAAAGAAGAATAAAAAAATTAATAATTTACCAACTTAAGTTGAAAGATTTACTGTAGTACTGAAATAAAATAAAGGGTGTATTGCTGAAGAGATAGATCATCTTTTTTATGCCTTGAATGGTGAAGATTTGTGATGCTGGAAAAGTGAGGAACAGCAAGGTTTCGGGAAAGGGAGAGAAAAACCTGTTTTAGTTTTTTAAAAAAGTTTTTAATAGTGCTAAACTTTATCCTTTATGTTTTTAAAAGTTGCAGACATGAAAGTCTTAAAAGAGTCATAAAATTGAATCTTTGTGGTTCATTTGTAGAATATTTTCAAGATGACAAAATTATAGAGATAGAGAATAGGTTAGTGGTTGCCAGGGGTTAGAAATGGAGCAGAGGGCTGTCGGTTTATATTTTGTACATCTTGAAGCTCTGTATTTGTGCGCATAAACACTTAGGATTATTTTTTCTTGAGCCTTCTACCATATGAAATGACCGTGTTTATCCCTTGTAATAATCTTTGTTATTAACAAAGCCATTTATTTCTTCTTTCTTTTAATTAGTGTTAACATGGTAAACACACCATATTGTCTTCCTTTCTTTTACTTTTAATATACTTGTATTATTTGTAATGTATTTGTCTTATTTAAAGTGTGTTTCTTATAGGCAGAGTAGAGTTTTAGCTTATATTTTTAACCAATCTGACAATTTCTGCCTTTTAATTGGGTGTACAGATAACTTACATCGAACATGCTATTGAGATGGTTAGGTTTGAGTATGTGGTCTTATTAGTTGTTTTCTATTTGTTTCATTAGTTCTTTGTACTTCTGTTACTCCCTTTCTGCTTTCTTTTGGATTACATATTTTTTTATGATTCTGTTTAATCTCTTGTTGTCTTATTAATGACAGCATTTTTTGTTTTGTAATTTTAGTAGTTGCTGGAGGATATATTATACACATATTTAAATGATCACATCTACCTTCGAGTGATATTACACCACTTTAGATACTGCATAAGAAACTCATAATGGTATGCCTTCATTTCTCCCCTCCTGACCTTTATGCTATTATTGTCATACATTTATTTATACAGATGTTATAAACCCTGTACTAAATTATTATTTTTGTTACATCAATGAGTTTCTAAAGAGATTTATGTAATAAAATTCTTTTTTATTTACCCCTGCAGCCACTATTACCAGTGTTCCTCATTCCTTTGTTTAGCTTCATATTTTCATCTGGTGTCACATTCCTTTTGCTAAAATGACTTCCCTTTGCACTCTTTGTAGTGTGGGTCTATTGATCATTATTTCTTTTAGCTCTTGTATGTCGGAAGAAGTCTGTCACTTTCATTTTTCAAGGATATTTTCTCTGGGTTCATCATGTTTCTCCATTGCCTCTGGCTTGCATTGTTTCCAACAAGAGATTTACTGTCACTTTTAGTTTTGTGTTTCAGTACATAATGTGTCTTTTTTTCCTCTCTGCTTTAAAGATTTTTCTCTTTACTACTAGTTTTATACTGTTGATTCTGATGTATAGTTTTATTCCTGTTTCTTTGAGTTTATTGAATCTCTTGAATGCGTGGGTACAAATTTGAAAATATTCAGTTATACTTTCTTCAAATATTTTTTTCTGTCCCTGTCTCTCCCTTTCAGGAACTCTAATTACATCTATATTATTAGGATACTTGAGGTTGTCCCACAGTTCACTGATACTTTTAATTTTTAACTTTTTGTGTGTGTGTGTTTTCATTGTAGATAGTTTCTATTGCTTCGTATTAAAGTTTATTAATATTTTTTTTTCATTAATCCTATCTCAAATTGGGTCATTTAAAAAAATGTTCTCTGTGTCTATTTAACTTTTTGTATATGAGGAATACTGTTTTTAATGCTCTTGTCTGTCCATTCTGACATCTGTATCTAATATCAATACTCCTCAATAATTGATTTCTTTATCTTCTTAATTATAGACCATCCTTTTCTGCTTCTTTGAATGCTTGGTAATATTTGAATACATGCCAAACATTGTGAATTTTACCTTTTTGGCTGGTTAATATTTTTGTATTCCTATAAATAATCTTGGTTTCAGTCTGGGACACGGTGAAGGTACTTGGAAACAGTTTGATCCTTTTGGGTCTTGCCTTTAACACTAGTTCAGTGAAGCCAGAGCAGCTTTTAGTCTGTAGTTATTCATTCTGTATTACTAAGGCAAGACCTTTTTGAGGACTCTACCCAATGCTCTCTAATTGTGAGGTTTTCTATTCTGTCTGGGATTAGGCCCGAATCAAGGCCCTGAATGAATGTGAAGTACTGTTCCCTGTCATCTGTTCAGGTGGTTTTTCTCTCAGCCCTCAGGTAGTTACATCACATGCATGCATTGGTGAGTACTCTACTGAATACTCAAGCAATGCCCTTTGCAGAACTCTGAGGCTTTCTTTCTTTGTAACTCTCTTCTTTCCTATATGCTGGCCTGTGAACTCTAGCTCTCAGTTTTCTCTTTTCAACCAGGGAGTCTGCTAGGTTTCAACTGGATTCTCTTGTTCCATGCCACCCCCATTATGCACAATGTCCTGGAAACTCTTTCAAGGCAGTAGCTGGGACAATCACAGTGTTCACCTCATTTGTTTCCTGTCTCTCAGAGATCACTGCCCTGCATGGCTCAACATCCAGCATCTTGAAATAGTTGTTTGGTATATGTTGCCTTTTATTTATTTATTTCTGGTTGCTTCAAGGGAGAAGGTAAATTGGATTCCTGTTATTCCATTTGATTACAAGTGGAAATCTTAAAATTAGTTTTTTTTCATACATTTAATGTCACTATTATTTTCAGGAAAAAATTGTATTTTAACCATTTATGAATAAACTAGTTTCTAAACATGCTTGCTGTGTGTAAGTTTGTGGAGATCTAACGTAGAGTGAAGGGAGTGGGGGGCGTAGGAAATATAAGGGACTTAAAGTTCCTTTCCTTCCACAAAGCTTTCTCATTTGCTCTTCAGTAGGTTGTTGCTCTGCTCCTTTATTGTTTAGAGTCCCCTGATTCCTTTTGGAGAACAGTTCTTTAGAGTTCTACCAATGCGCCACTCAGAATGTGTGGAGGATGTAAATAAAATGTTCATGGTCTTTATGTTTTAATCTATGTGATTAAACCTTTGACAATGAAATATTGTAGAGGAAATAACGAGAGAACTTACCTCACAAGATATTAAATGTATTTTAAAGCTATGCTAATTATTAAAATACTAATATAGATACTAATACAGATAATATAATACTACTATAGATACAGATTAATGGATCAAAACAATGTTTATTGACAGACCCATGAATGTATTTTGAACATTTAGCATAAGAATTATCTTAATGATGGGTCATTCAGTTGATGGTGGAAAAACAAAGTTTGATCTTCTTCCCATATCTTATACTCAGGTATAGTCCAGATAGGTTAAAGATATAATCTAAAAATATTAGAAGAAAATGTAGTCAATTAACATACCTTGAGAAAGAGAAGACCTTTTTAAGTCTAACACAAAAGATGCAACCACATGGAAAATATAGATATGATTACATAAAGATTTTATATTTTCTAAATGGCAAAAAAAGCATTAATAATAAGTTTATATTTTTACTGTGTAAAGACTCTTCATAAAGTAGTGAAAGAAAGATGGACAGAGGACATGATTAGGAATTCACACTTAGGGGCAAAAAATATAGATATCTAGGAAATATTTTTGAAATGTTCTATTTTATAATAATAGTAATAATAATACTAGTAATAAGAACTATCATTTATTATATGTTTCTGTTTTTCTGAATATGTTAAGAACTTTCAGCAGATTAGCTAATTTAATCCTTTTGAAAGACAAGTATAAATTATTTTATAGATGTGAAAACTGAGACCAGTTATGAAGACCTTTGCCCAAGATGACAAAGCTACCAGGTGGTTGAGCCAAGGTTATAACTCAGGCCATCTAACTTAAAGTTTTGTTCCTCATCACTTCTCAAAGAAACAAATTAAAACAGCCTAAACCCCCCACTGCACCTTACAGAGAAATTGGTAATATGCTCAAGGTCACACTGATCCTAAGCAATAAGATTGAATTAAAATTTTTAGGAAGAAAAATCATATAATTAGAAGAAAGAAAATCAGGATAAAGTAAATTAGAAGAGAAACAGCAAATGTCTTTTAATTTTACAAAATCACCATTTCTTTTCAGAATATTTAAAAGATGCTTCAAAGAAGATGAAAAATGGACTTATGTTTGTAAAATTGGTTAACCCGTGTTTAGGTAAGCTCTTCTCCCTACCCCTCCCTTCTCCTCTGATAATGGTAACCTGAACATTTTTTTAAACATTGTGGCTGAAAGTGTGTATATACTTACTTGTCTTTGTACATTTGTTTTAACTGAATAGCTTAAAGGTAAAATGGCATGACAGGGTGACAAAAGCAAGCTAATGATATTAGTAGTTTCCTCACTCCACTCAGACATTTTTATTTATTCTTATAATTTTCGTTCATAGAACTGTTCATCAGAAATGATGGCAAAACAAAAAGTAACTAGTTTGATTTCTAAGAACAAGTTAATTTTATTTGGCTTTCTTAAGCCAACTTTTCTTAGAGTAATTAACCTCCATTTATATTCATTTTATGTTGTAAAATAAACAACTGGGAGAGGGGAGGCTATTACTTGACATGCCAAGATTATGAATAGTTTTGCTTTTTTTTCTGTCATGGGTGATTTTTATTTTTGTATTAAAAGTATTGTATATTGAAGAGGTACATATTTTATCAGAAATAATCTTATTTCAACTTCATATTCAGTGTATTTTCTGTTTTGTCTTCTCATTTTTAGGCAAAATATTAAAATATAGCATAAGGATGTAGTAATATTGATATTTATCAATTTGTTTTTCTATTAAGAACATAAGATTTATGTGTTATGGTTATTGTTAATTTTATAAGGTTTTGAGTAGATATCAGATACTTAGTAAATTAGAACATTCTCCTGCAGACTATACTACTGAGGGAGAAGCCAGTGGGTAGTACCTTCTTATTATGGTTGTTTGAAAAACATAAAATAAAAGCAATAAGAGAGGAAGAACTTTCTGGCTTCCTCCAGTTTCCTTATCCTCAAAATTAAATTAAAAGATATTGGTCTGCTATATTATTTGGAACTCTTAATTATGCATATGATTAAGTTGAGGTGAGAAATATTTTTTCAAGAGAAGTTTTAGTAGCAGTAAAGTTTCTAAAATATTTAACAGAAGCTACCAAAAACTGGAATGCTTCTTATAAAATTTCTTTTTTATCTAAATGTACATAGATGACAGAGGAACAAATGTTTGCCTTTGCTACATTGACTACGGATAAAAAAAAAAAGACTGATATTTGATGAGCACTTACTATGTGCCAGGCACTCTTTTAAGAACTATGCATGTATTCTTTTTTTAACCCTTATAAAAACCCTGTAAGGTAGGTTCAGTATTGCTCCCATTTTATGGGTGTGGAAACAGAGGCCAGAAAAGTTTATGTAAGTTCCCCAATGGCACACACCCAGCATGTGGCAGCTGGCCTTCTGGGTCTGCAGGCTCAGTCCCTGTCTTGGTGCCTGTATGTGGGGAGTCACACGCTGCCGTGGAGACAGACCTACATGCCAGCTCAGTTCATCTAGTTGAGCCGTTAGGTTTGGGTAGTTTAGGAATGGATTTTCCCTCCTGATCTGCTGGAAGATTCAATGAGGCTTTGCAGCAGTTAAGATAAATGATTTGCATTTTATTATTTATTAGTTTAAGTTCAGTGAGGATTATAGAGCTGGAAAACAAACATCTGTGTATAATAGCTGTAAGCTTTCCTTGGAGTCGGTTTGTACAGAATATATATTTAGGGTATGTTTATGTTCAGATTAGGAACATTCCTCAGAACTATTGGATAGTCTTGATTTTTTTTTGTGGGGGTGTGAAAACTTACAAATAAGAAACAGATTTCTCTTAACAGGCGAAGGAGCCCTTTACTTGTTCAATATGTGTCTACAGCAGCTGTTTGAAATAAAAGTGTTCAAGGAAAAACACCGTTCTTGGTTTATAAATCAATCAGTTCAATCAGGTAAGTGACTGGTGTATATATTTTCATTAACCAAACACATACTCTATTCCATCCTTCCCGGACGTATGGGTCTATCCTCCTGGTTTAGAGTCTGGTCCATGGTTTTTTCTTCCTTGGCATCAGAGCAGGGTTTAATCAAGGAGAAAAGTAAAATAATTTGAGTAAGTTTATATCGATACCCATAGTCTTAAATAGTAGGAAATTTTTGCCCAATGACTGATTTCTCTCCTGAAAACACTGGTAACACCCTTCATCGGCAGGCAGACGACCTTTGTACAATGGAGAGCATATCGTCTTGACTGTATACTCTGCTCTTAGCCATGTTTGAGCATTTTCAAGTTTTTAACATCTTATTTCCTTGAAAATGGATACTGATATATCTTCTAAAATAGAATGGAACAAGAAATTTTTTATTCTTTTTAATATAAATTATACTGCCACTCACCCCCCAAACACTCCCCCGCCAAACACCAAAGGTCTATTTCTTTGAATGATTCTTTAATTTGGAGTAGCTTTAGCTCAGAAGAAGAAAGGACTTCATGTTGTTCTGAGTTGGGGTATAGGAAGGGATCACAGGACAATTGAGGCACTCTGCATACCCTCTGCCTGTTGTTTTTGATTCCAGAGAGTGCTTTACATTTCCTTCTTAGCCCTCTGCTTTCTGTTGACAGTGTGTGTCACTACTTAGTGCTAAGTAGAAAGGCCACTTTGCCTTTCTTCTGAGACTTTCCAGAAGAAGAGTTTCATGCTACTGATAAATTTCATATACCTATGTGCATGAGAAGAATTAAATTGGTTTTCAGTTGCCAGAATGCAGTGGTAGTCTGTGTGTAGCCTGGTATTTGGAACATATATATTTTCTATTATTGCTGCTATGCTTGCTCATTTGGCATATAGATATGAGTGTTCCAGCGTCCAGTGTAATATGTATGCTTGCAGTTGGAGGTCTAGATAGACACAGTAATATCCAGATGAAACTGGAAAATATTGATCACCTCTTCTCCTGGACTGAGTCGGTACCTTCTTCCTCCCTGTCCTTTATTTTTTTTTTTTTAGTAGATCTCATTTTTTAGAATAGTTTTAGGTTCACAGCAAAGGTAACTGCTGCTGCTGCTGCTGCTGCTGCTGCTGCTGCTGCTGCTGCTGCTGCAGCTGCTGCTGCAGCTGCTTCCTCCTCCTCCTCCTCCTCCCCCTTCTCATTATTATTAATAATAATAATAATTACTATTATTATTACTATTATTATTATTATTGTCTTCTTTTTAAACTTAACCTTGCAGAAAAAACTGTTTTTAAGAATGGCCAACAGGATATTGTTTTTAGGCCAGAAACCTATTCTAATTTCTGAATTAAGAATTATTTCATATCTGTGGAAGAGGAAGTCCGAGATGCTTCGAGGGGAGTGTGATAAAGTGTAGGGAATAGATAGGCTAGTTTGTTTGACCTGCCTTTTTCTTTTTAACCTGGAGGATACCATTAATCTTACTGCAGAGTTTTCAACATCTTATGTTTAGTCTTCTTAGACTCCTGCCTTCTTACCTGTTTCTTTGGGGTGGGGGATGGGATAGGGCCTGGGGTGGGTAAAAACCTCTCAACTTGGAGTCATTGGCAGTTTAGAACTGTAGTCCACAGACTGTAGAAGGAGCTGTGTACAGAGAGAATGATATTGCTTTCCCATGGCTTTGTCCTCAAAAGCATAGGAAATTACATTTTACTACAGTTTTATACATAGACTTATAGAGGTTTCCTCTGTTTGAGTGGTTCACATTCTGTCTATATTTCTCCCAACTCTTGCCTTTTTGGGGCAGTGGGAGGGGCCTTTGTTAAAAATGATTTCTAAAGAGAAATGGGAAGTTAAAAATTGATTTCAGTGTCGTGGCTCTCCATTACACCCAGGGATTTGAAGCTCTTTGGAGTAAAATCATATGGACCACATTCTGCCTTTTGAGAGAATCACATAGAATCTTGGGCCTGTGTTAAGAACTTCTGAATTTGGAATTTAACATATATTTTTCAATAAGTGATTTCCACATTGGGATTAAGATGAAATGACTAAATTGACTTTCCAGACATTAATTCCCTTTGTTCTCTCTTTAATCTGTAGGAGGTCTTCTCCACATTGCCACACCCATGGACCCTCTATTTCTGCTCCTCCACTACCTTATTAAAGCTGATAAAGAGGTGAGTTTCCCAATTTGGGATAAAAACAGTAAGGAAATAGATCTTTTTTGCTTTGTTTCCTCTGTATCCTTTTAATGAGCCAAATGTAGATTTTCTACAGTTCAGATTTAGTGTGGCTGGTATAGAACACATATCATCACATGTGCTAGTATGGATTAGCAAATCCTGAGAATCTCCACCTTAATCTTGGAGTAGTTTACCCATGACTTCTGAGAATTGCCTAATCCTCTATGCTGTATGCCTTACTTGTTTGACACAGCCTAGCAATGAAAATATTGTCACTATGTATTCATTGGTTTTGAAATACAATACAAATGTTAAAAAATTGATCTCAGATCCTAAAAGAAGAAAGAAGATAATGTCTTCTTTTATTTTCTTATTTGCGAGAGACCATGAAGTAGGTAAACAGGGATGTCTAGTAAAAGGCTCATTACTGGGAAAGCTGTAGTTGAGTCTTGAGGAATTCCAGATGGACAAAATTTTCCTTTGACAGAGTTTATTAATAGTAATAGTTTCAGCCAGAAGTTCTGAAACATTTTGGTCTCAAGATACCTTTACACTCCTGAAAATTACTAAGGATCCCAAA
Source organism: Cynopterus sphinx (assembly GCA_030015415.1). Taxonomy (NCBI): domain Eukaryota; kingdom Metazoa; phylum Chordata; class Mammalia; order Chiroptera; family Pteropodidae; genus Cynopterus; species Cynopterus sphinx. Next base: position 83,106,258 of record CM057381.1, on the reverse strand, counting down.
CAATTTTTTATTCCTGTGTGTTTTATCTGTCAGTATTTACTACATTATAAGTTAAAACTGAGAAATTTAAAAATAATTTTATTAATTTATTTTAAAATAAAAATAATACACCCAGTACATGTTAACATAAAAAACATGTTTCCAGCGAAACATACAACAAAACTCAGTGGAGAGTGTGGTATTGTTTTACATTTTTGCAAGTCTCTTTGATGTCTGCCTTAATAGAAGACAAGTGGATTTTCATGTCTGCTTCTGCATTCAGTCTGTTTCCATCTATTGTTTTGTTGAAAATTTATGAAGACTATGCAGATTTACACAGGTAGATATTTTTAAAAGGGAGAAATAGTATAATAGCCTTTTCAGACAATTTTGGATATTTTTCTTTGACACTGCAAAAATCAACAAAGTGTCATTTCTTCAGTCACTTGCAATGTGGAATCTGAAATCCTGTCAATGAACTTTCCATGCCCTATTACATTAAAATCTATTGTCTATCTTGTATTGAGAACACAACTTTTACCCATGTATGACTTTGTAATATCATACTTTGGTCATTTGAAAAATATTATTTCACTGAATTATACAGATTTTCCAAATATTGACACATCTTATTACACACACACACTTTGTTAATATAACTGTTGATCTTATCAGAGCACTCTTTAAGTGGGAAGCTGTCATAATGGCAGATACAAACTTTCTACAATATTAATTTTTGCTGGAAAGTTAAAATTTTATCACTGGCTACATATACTATTCATCTTTCCCTTGAAATGATAGATTTCACTACATTTATGTTCTCTCAAGTACCCAAGTCTGAATAGCCATAGTTCATAGTGGGTTTTTTGTTTTTATTTTTCCAGGTAAAATAGTATCTATGATAAAAGCAGCTAGTTCAGTTCTCAATTCAATAGTTACACAGTTTTTTTTCTTGAGATAATCCTGCACCTTGATATGTTGCAGGAGCTCTTTAGTGACATTATATTTCCATCACAGAGTATTTTAAAAGACTTGCACTCAAGGGTCGAGATTTAAATAAAAGGACTTGCTCTTACTCCTGATCATGCATATCCTAATGTGGAACTGGCTGGTTTTTTTAAATGCTCATACACGGCAGTGAGGGGTTCAGTAGCTACTAGGACAGTTGTTGTCACCACGCTGAGCTGTGGACGCCAAGGAGCCACCTTTACATTGGAATCATCAGGGCAGGTGTTGATGCAGTAGAAACACAGGTAGTAGCTTAGCTCTGATATGAAAATAGTTGTAAGCTTGTGGACCCCTGAAAGGATATTGGGGAGCTACCAACCAGAGCTTTAAAACCTTTAAATTAACAACTTTAAGGAATAAGTCTTACTTAAACTGCTTAGAAGAATCTAGCTTTTTGTACTCTCATTTTTGCATACAGTTTAAATGTTTATGGGTTCATCTTACTTAGTCCTTACACCAAATTTCTAAAACTTCTGTTTTGTGGGAATATCAGTTGAGTTTGATATAAATACTGCAAGTAATAAAACTGACTTAAAGGTTTACATCATACTTTCTCTTGATACAGCTTAGCTTCTTTCATTTCCCTCCTTTTCTACATCCTCTGTCTTTTTGTATTGATTAGTGAAGTTTTATTCCTTAGTTTAATCATGTTTTTATTATCTGGATGCTACCGTGGTAGCCAGTATAATTAGGGCATACCAGCAGTGAGGCTAGTAAGCCATAGGTCTCTAAATGACCACAAATGGTTCTAGTCACCACCAGGAAGGCCTGGCAATATTTTGGGAGGAGATTGAAAACTTCAGTTCCCATTTGTTTTCAAGGATGCATTAACAGAGAAAAGCTACCAGCCAGACTTAGTACCTATATTGATGAACATTTAAATCCCCCAACCCTCACCCTGACCTTCTGGAATCTTTGGAGATGCTATGGCTCATTCAGGTTGACAGATACAGAGTGAAGCAGAAATCCTGCCCAAGGTGATGGTTGGCTTTCATTTTAAACCATCTTCTCTTCTCAGATACTAGAAATGCCCTTTAAAGAAACCCATGAAATGTTTAGGTATTTCTTTCCCTACATTTTAGATGTGATCTCTTCTTATTTAGTTAAAAAAACATATATCAGTACACACTTTTAAAATGTTGACATATTTTTTTTTAATTGTAAGATTTATTTTGACAACAGAAGAAATAAGTCCTTATTTTAGCAGTCCCAGCTGTTATTAAATTTATATTCAAAGCAAGTTGTTTATTACATTTTCTTTTTTATGTATGTGTGTATGTGTATACATATATATATGATAAAGGAAACAAGAATGAAACAATTCTGAAATTATGACATCATTTCAATGTGCTAGTCCTCTTATATATAAGTAGAATATTGTTTTAAAGTAGTTAAATGTTTAAAATATTGGTTGGTCATGGAGGAATATAGATTAAGGTAGAAATCTAAAGACAGTGAGACAGTAAGACTTGGGAAATCTGTAAATTATTTTTATTATCTGAAGGAAAAAGAGAACATTTAAATTGAAGCTCTTACCACTTGTTGACCTAACAGAAAGTATAAGCTATCACATGTATTACTGAATAAATGAGAAGATTTCCCCCTTCAAACTAAAGAGAGCTGCATTTGCAGAAAGCTGATCACATAGACACAGGTTTTCTGTCTTCGAATGGAGCTGTAACTAACACAGAAAAGCAGAGTGAGCTAGAAGTGGGATATGGGCAAAACCATATACCTTTTACAAAGTCTGGTATCCCCAAGTCAGGCTGATAACTTAGACAGATTTATCTCCATGCCACTAGTAAAGAAAACTTAAACCTAATCGAGAAGAAGAATATTCTGCATTTCTGTGATTCTGTACTTATGGTCCATTGGCCATGAGGCCCATATACACTTATCTAGCCGAGCCTCATTTAATGTTTCTGCATCTTTATTGCACTTATCCCTCTAACTGTCTTTTCTTTTATTATGCTCTAAATTTGCAAGTGTTGTCAGATAGCTCTGATAGGAGTAGATTTTACTTTGGTATTTTTCTTTTTGTTGTGGTATTTAAAGCCTTGGAGTGAGGAGAGGAGGGGAGATGCATGCTCTGTGTTTGACCTGGGCTTATTCCTGGTGACAGTCAAGACTCCTGCCCTGGTTCTTCTTTAAATTGAATGTGTTGGACTAGCCCTAGCAGTCTCTACCATCTTTGCAACTTTCCATAATTTCCAATGCTTTTCCAGAATATTGCTGCCCTATTTCATCCAGTGACTTTACCCCTGAGATTGGAACCCCAGTGCTTTTAAGAGCTTCCTAAAGGGAGCTGAGAGTCAGTTTTGGAGCCTGTCCCAGTGTAGAGTTTTCTTAGGTGGAACAAGTGGCTTTGAACTTAGGTTTAAAATGCAGCTATGAGGTAACATATTTTTGTCTTTCTCCTCCTCCTCCTCCTCCTCCTCCTCCTCCTCCTCCTCCTCCTCCTCCTCCTCCTCCTCCTTCTTTCTTTGGATGTGTGTTTGTTGGTATGCTTGCATTCTGACTGACTGAAGTTTTTTTTCAGGGAAAGTTTCAGCCTCTCGATCAAGTTGTGGTAGATGACAAGTTTCCGAATTGCATCTTGTTGCTGAAACTTCCTAAACTTGAGAAGTTACTTCAACACGTGACAGAGCAAAAAGGTATAGCATCCAGCCTTTGAAATCAGGCTGATGGCTGTGTGAAAGGCTGGGCATCTGTCTGAGAATGAAGCTGAGCTGCTTAAAGGCCACTGAAAGTACTTTATGCTTATTCCATGTGGGTCATAAGGGAAACTGTCGTTGAGGTTTGCTTTCATTTGTCATTACTCGTCCTCTACTGCTTTGGGTTGTTCTGTCTTTGACATTCCAACCAGTGAAATGTGATGGCCTGTCTGCTGTAGGGCCAGAGTTCATGGGGCTTGAGCTTTAGTATCAGTTTTTCTTTGAATTAGTCCATGACTTTAACTGCTTTCTGCCTCAGAGTTCTCATTTGTAAAATTACATAAAACCTATACCTTTATCAATCTAAGAAGCATTTATAGAGCATCTATTAAGCATATGTTGAACACTGGTACTAGGCTCTGGGAATACTTTTAAATATTCTGATGGGAGGCAATGACAAATAGGGCAATAACAGTAGGGACTAATGAAAGTGAACTCTGGGTTTTCTGTTAATGCCCAGGACAAGTTTATAACCTGGCCTGGGTTGGGTGGGAGTATGGATCAGTGGGTATTGTGTCACTTTCCTGGAGAAAATGACCTCTAAGTGGAGTCCTGAAGGATACACCAAAGTAGCATCATAATAGAGGCATGGATGTATGGAAAAGTTTGTCACATGCAGGAAGTTCCAAGGAGTTGAGTTTGGTCAGAGTATAGGGTGCTAGGGATGAATTTAGTAAGGAAGTAATGGGGTGGGAATGCTGGGCAAGGGTTCAGATGGTGAAGGATGTTGTATTTGTCTGGGCTTTACCTAATGGTACCTGAGCATCAGCAAAGTTTTAAGCAGGAAACTACCATAGTGTGAAGTATATCGGAGAAGTTAAGGCCAGGTTCATGGAGTCTAGTGAGGCGGTCTAGGCAGAAAACAATGGTAGCCTGACCTTAGGAGATGAAGCTAGAAAGAAGTAGCAATTTGGAGGTAGAACCAACTCTATTTGGTGATTGGATGGATGTCAGGAGAAGGAGTCAGGGAGGACTTCTGGGTTTGTGCCTTGACCAGCAAAATATATAGTGGTAGCATCCAGGAGTCAGGGAATATGGTGGAAGGAGCAGGCTGGGGGTAACAGAAGGATTAGTTTTAGACATTATTCATTTGAATTTTGAGAGGAGGAAGTGAGGCAGTGTGTGTGTGAATGTTTTTTGGCAGGTTAGAAACACTATACAAACTTATCAACAGTGTCTCTATCATCCAGGTAGTTTCAGGGCTAATATAGAAACAGTGAAGGAAGCAAAACAACTGTTGATGAGTTGTGGTTTTTCAGGGTCATAGGCAGTTTGGCCAGCTATGGCAGTTCTTCCGAAACCAAGAAAGTGGTGATTCCAAGAAGTGTAAGCTTACAGCGGGAAAAGGGAGAACCTCACTGGTTGCACTTTACATTTGAGTGGGCTACTAAATTCACACTCAGCTAGACTTAGAGCTCCATTTTGGATCTGAGGGGTGTATGATGTCCAGGTTTTATCAAAGCAGTCCATTTAAGACATTCCCTGATGCTGAGCTTGGCAGGAGACAGCAGTCCTTTTCTGGGTAACAAATAAGTAGCTCGTAACCATTTCTGAAAGCTAAAGTAATGAAGAATAATTAAAAATCATTTAAATTTTGTCAAGTTAACACAAGTAAAAAAATGCAGTTAAATCTCATTATCCAAAATTCTTACATTAGTTATATGAGAATAGTTATCTTAAACCCAAGCCCAGAAACCCAGAATCAGAAAGAGTATTAATGCGTTGACCTTTGTTAGCTAACAGCCTCTGTTTTAGAGCACTTCTTCCTGTCTCCTTCCTTCCTGCTTGCACACCCTGGCCATTATCTGAACTCCTGTCTTAGTCTCTTTTACTTCTCAGTATTGCCTAGCTTTTGGATGTTCTGCTGTATTAGAAGGGCTTACCTTGTTTGACTAGCTCTAACCAATATACTGTGCATTTCCCTTTGGAGCTTCATGGAAAAGATGTCTATCTTAGTGTGCTGTCCTTGTATTCAGAACTCACATAAATGTAAAAAATATTTTACATACTTGTTGTGAGTTAAGAGGTGTAGCACAGGTAATGTGGAATAGCTTACAGGTATTTTGCTAAAGAGGCCTTTTTGGAGAAGAAGTATGAAGATCTTATTTCTTTTTTTTTCTTGTTTTGATTTTGTTTTAATGTTCCATTATTTAAAGATTTACGGACTGTAGTTCATTAGGATAAGAATTTGATTATGAAGAAAACTGTCAAGACTTCTAGAGAATTGCGTACATCTTTTAATGTGTGAAATTTAACCTGAATTACTTTGTGCTTTGCCTTACTGTCATTAAAAAGGGAAGAAAGAAAAATTTGAGGGTTGAATTTTTAAAAACCTGGTTTTGATAAAAGTTGATTGTATATCTGTTCTGAAAGTGGAAGTATGTGAGCAGATGAAGCATTTTCTTTTTAATTAAAAAGTTTAAAGGTACAGAACAAAACTGAGGAAAAAACTACAAATGTTATTTGTACCCAACCCCAATAATCAACAGACATTAATATTTTGTTACATTTACTTCATAACTCTTGGGGGAAAGGATTTCTTTCAGAAGAATATGTTAATCTGATCTCAGGATCATATGGCCTTCAAGGAAAGTTGAAAATGTATTTGCTATATAGTTTTAAACAAATTATTCAAAGTTTTCAGCATTCTTTATCTGTAAGATGAAGAGTTTGATGGGCTGAAAGTATCCCTTATATTCTTTCATATGTTACATTATAATTAGTACTGTGCAAAGTTGTTTAAATCATAAAATTTACTTTGTTAGCTTTAAAGTGTTGAGATTTCTGAATGACAAATATTTGAATATTATTTAACTGTTGCAGTTAATAGTGTCTACTATCTACCACAAAGAGATCCTTCAGGAATTAAGTGAAATAATACAAGTAAATCAGTACCCAGAGAGTGCTGGCTATATAGTAAGTGCTCAATAAATGTTAGTACTATTGAGGCTTCTAAATTAGAAAATTTTTAATTATTTGCTGATGTTTAAGTACTAGGTATATGGTAAGTAACTAATACACATTTGTTTGATGGCTCATTTATTACTGCATATTCAAATGGTTTAAATAGGAAAACAGGGATAATCAGATAATAAAAATATCTTTCATGTATTGAGAAATTATTCTATACCAACTCTATGCTTATTGTTTTACATATACTATTAAATCCTTGCAGCAGTCCCTTTTATTATCGTTACAACCTATATTTTTACAAATGAGGAAACTTAGGCTCAAAGAGTTTAAGCTGATGAATATAATAGAACTCGAAGTGGTAGAATCCAGATGTGAGCCCATGTGCCTAACAGCAACTCTCCTTCCCTCTTTCACTGCGCAGCACTTCCATCTACTCTGTGAGAGGTTTTAGGGGTCATCTCATGTAAAAATAGAAACTTAAAAAAGAAAAATCCTGTATATCACCTAATAATTTCCATTTGTGAGGCAAAAAGAGACAGAAAGAACTTCAATTGCTGAAGGAAAAGGCCGTTTTTCTAATCCTGGCAATGTGCTTTCGGTTTTCAAGGCGCTGTATTATCCTGTTTCAGTGATTGCCTTGGGTGCTGGCTGCTTATTTGATTTTGATTTATTGTTCATTTGTAAGTTAGTGTTTGGTTCCATTCTCTTTATTTTATTGCTAGTATTTTGAAATAAGAAACAAAGAAGACTAGAGTGGTCAGATAACATCTATGACAGTGAGCAAAGATAAAGAAACTGATGTTTTTTAACTTCTATCCTCTCCATAGGCACTGTGCAGATAAAGTAAACCTGAAATACTCCAATTCCCCAGCCAACTATTTTGACATTAGACTCCAGATGCTGTCTGAAGTCTCTGGCGTTAAAGACCTGGTTAAGCCTGATACATTTATGAAAACCATCCCCCCTTGCCTCTCCCTGCCAAATAAATCCAGCCACAGTTGTTTGTGTCCTGTGTGATGATGGTGGTGACCTTAGCAATGCCTGCCTTATTGGCGACAGAAATGGTGTCTCTGTTTGCTAGCTCTTGGGCTCAGCACATTTCTTGCCAAAGAAGCTCACATCCAGTGGAGGGATGACAGGGGAAAAGACTAATAAAGCGTTATGGACCTCATCTTGAGTATAACTCTGGTTCATATTGCAAGCAAAAGCTGCTCTGCGCTGTCCAATGTGATCAATAGGAAGGGCCAGGAAAACATACCTGATTACAGTGCCCCAAGTACAGTTGCCAAGTTTCTATCCCCAGGAGGCAGGGGAAAAAAGAGACCATATGAGTTTCTCAGTTGTGGAAAACATTGAGAAAGTAGATGTGAAAATGTGCTCTAGGCAGTTTGTTCAACAATACATCAGGGAAATCCAAGTTTGTGAACTGATTACCCGATTGCTGAACATGTTATTTAATTGTAGACCTACTTTTATTCCATCCTTATTTTGTAAACCCAGTCTTTCCAGATGTTTGAGACCAGTTTTATAGGCACTAGACACATTAGGAAAAGAAACATTTCCAGCATATGTGCATTTTATCTAACTCACTAACTCACAAATATTAAATTTAGGACGTGAACAAACATATTATGGTATTTTTCATAATTGTGAGTAATTTGAGGCCTTCACGATATTTTAAACATCCTTGCTTATAAAAACTTGTAAATTTTAAAGTTAAGCACTAGTTTATGCACTTGGTCCTTGTGTAGCATTCTGGGCTAGTCAAGCTGGATATTTCTTAGAGATCATCTCGTCCAGGGAATGTTTAATTAAAAATAAATTTATAATTAAGAAACTCCCTAGGAAAAAACAACTCCAGGCCCAGCTGGCTTCACTTGTGAATTCTGTCATATTTTAAGGAAGATATAATACTCAATACTCAATAATAATAATAATAATAATAATAATAATAATAATGATGATGATGATGATACTCCAGCTCTTTCAGAAATTAGATGCACAAGGAATATTTCCCAACTAATTTTATGTCAGAAGCCAGAATTATGTCAATACCAAAATCAAAATTATTACAAAAAGAAAACTGGGCCAATATCCCTTGTGATAATAGATTGAAATTATTTTTTAAACAAAATATTAACAAATCAAATATAAAGGTAATACATTGTAACTAAGTAGTTTATTTCAGCGATGCAAAGTTGGTTGAACATTAGACAATCAGTATAATTAACAATATTTGCACATTACAAAGGAAAAATTGTATGATCTCAATAGATGCAGAAAAAGCATTTGACAAAGTTCAGTTATAATATAAATTCTAAGCAGATTAGAAATAGAAGTGAGCTTCCTCAGTCTGGTAAAGGGTATCTGTGACATAACCTGAGATAACATCATACTTCACTGTAAAAGACTGAATACATTTTTCCCCTACAATTAGGTGCAGGGTGTCCTCTCTGACCACTTCTATTCATCATTGTAGTGGAAGTCCTAGCAATTTCAATAAGACAAGAAAAAGGTAAAGGGTGTACAGATTGGAAAGTAAATAGTGAAACTACTCATAAACAATATGGTTATGTATATAAAAAGCTCAAAAAGTCTATAGAAAAATTACTAAAACTAATAAACAAGGACTCAGGATACAAGATCAATATACTTTAATCATTTGTATTTCTGTATATTAGTGATTAATCAGACAATTGAATAAAAACATACAGTTTATAATATTATCAAAAACCATAAGTTCCAGAAATAAGTGTAACACAATATGTGGAAGACCAGGACACAGAACATTACAAAACATTGCTGAGAGAAATTAAAGAAGAACTAAATAAATGGAGAAATATACTATATTCATTACTATATTCATGAATTAGAAGACTCAAAATTGTTAAGTTGTCCATTCTCTCCAATTTGATCTATAGATTTAATTATAGAGAATCCAAAAGTAGACCCACACTTAAAGAGTAAATTGATTTTTTTAACGGTGTCAAAATAATTCCATAGGAGAAAGGATAGTTTCAACAAATAACCTGGAAAAATTGGATCTCCATATGAAAAACAGTGTTGGCTGTCACCTCACTGTCATGCAGACACATTAACTCAAAATTGATTGCTAACTTAAATGCAAAAATGACCATTAAATTTATAAAAGAAAACCTTTCTGACCTTAGGGTTAGGCAGATTTCTTAGGTCACAAAAACCACTAACTAAAAAAATATTATAAACTATTTTTTATCAAAATTAATAGCTTCTGTTTTTTGAAAGATATCACTAAGAAAAAAAAGAAGATAAGCCACAATTCAAAGAATTATTTACTTAGCATGTATCTGATAAAAGATATGTATTTCAAACACATAAAGAACTCTTTTTTTTAATTGAAGAAGTGATTTAAATTCCCTTCCCCACCCTGATCTACCTCTTTCCTCCCCTTGTTTTGTTGTTGTTATTGAGTTATATGAGTTACTTGTATATTTTGGATATTAGGCCCTTGCAAATATGTTTTCCCATTCGGATGGTTGTCTCTTTACCTTGTTGACAGTTTCTTCTGCTGAGCAAAAGCTTTTTAATTTGATGTAGTCCTATTCATTTATTTTTGCTATTACTTCCCTTGCCTTTGAGGTCAAATTCATAAAATCTTTGAGTCCAAGGTCCTTGAGTTTAGTTCTGTTTTCTTCTATTCATTTTATTCATTCCAGTCTTATATTCAGGTCCATAATTCATGTTGAGTTAATTTTGGTGTGTGGTGATAGACAACAGTCTAGTTTCATTCTTTTGCAGGTGGCTTTCCAGCACCATTTATTGAAGATACTTTCCTTTCTCCACTGTATGTTTTTGGCTTTTTTGTTGAAAATTATTTGCCCATATAAATATGGGTTTATTTCTGGACTCTCGATTCTGTTGCACTGGTTCTTGTATCTGTTTTTCTGCCAGTACCATGCCGTTTTGATTACTGTTGCTTTGTAGTATAATTTGAAGTCGAGCAGAGTGATACCTCTAGCCTTGCTATTTTTTCTCAGGATGGCTTTGGGAATTTGGGGTCTTTTGTATTTCCATACAAATCTGATGATTTCTTTGTTTCATTTTTTAAAAAAATGCTGATGGATTTTGATGGGGATTGCATTAAATCTGTATAATGCTCTAGGCAATGTGGTCATTTTAACAATGTTGATTCTTCCAATCCAGGAACACAGAATATCTTTCTATTTCTTTGTATCTTCTTCAATTTCTTTTAACAGGGTCTTATTGTTTTCATTATATAGGTCGTTCACCTGTTTCGTTAGATTTATTCCTAGGTATTTTATTATAAAGAACTCTTTTAGCACAGTAATATCAGCAAATAGTTTGAGTAATTACTTCAGAAAAGAATATGAATAGCCCATAGGCACATGAAAAGATGTTTGATACCATTTGTCACTAAGGAAATGTATATTAAAACCACAAATAAGTGTCATTAATATTCTCCAGAGTGTCTAAAACAAAAAAGACCTATGGTGATATGTGGAGCAACTGAAGCTCTCCACCTGAATAGTGGAAGCATAAAATGGTGTAACCAGGCAACTTCTTATGACTCAGTAGTAATTCTAGCTATTTTCTCAAGACTTATGAAAACATAGGTCCATGCAAACACTTATACAAGAATGTTCAGAGCAGCCTTTTGATTTCAAAGCAGCTTTTTCAAAATAGCTAAAAACCAGAAATAATCTCAATGCCCTTTGGTAGGTGAGCGGGTAAACAACAGGTGGGATGTCCATACACAGGATATGTATATACTCTGTAACACAAAGGAAGGAGCTATTGCTAACTGCAACAAAATGGAAGGATCTCACAGAAATTATGTTGAGCAAAAATGGATGGTCACAGAAAAGTAGTCACCATCTATGAACTTCTAGAATAAAGCAAAAACGAATCTATAATGATAGCAGCACTCATCTGATGTCTGGGTAGGGATGGGAGAATTGAAGGCAAAAGGGCTCTAGGAAACTTTTTGGGGAAATGGTTCCATGACTGTATGTACACATTTGTCCATACTCCTCAAATTGTACACTGAAAATGTATATATTGATAATATGAATATTTACTAAATAAATAAATTGATTTATTTTTAAATTAAGGAGTTACTGACCCAACACAAGGAGCTAAGCCTCCTGATTTCTAACAGATTTTTTGCTTGCTTTTTTCTCCCCCAGTATCCCCTAAAAGATACTATTGGCTCTTTTCATTCTTCCAAGGAATCCAGTGATGGAATGTGGAAAGTAAGGCAGGAGTGGATAATGGCCCTGAGATTTGAGCCTGGGTTCCCAAGAGGGTGGTTTGGGAGGAAAGCTAACGATTTGGTTTTAGGCACACAGCCTCAGCTCCTGCTTAGGTTTGTTTAATTGCTGAGACAGAATGAAGCCAAGGTATAGTTGACTTCAGAGAAGGAAGAAGTGGAACTAGAAAAAAATCAGAGTTAAGGTCATCAGAGATATAGAAAAACTGAGAAAAGTTTTATAAAACCATGGAAGAGGAACCAGGGTAAGAAGTACTAGGGCAGGTGAAGAGCTAGTTAACCTTGGTATAATGAACATCAGATCCACAGCTTTGCTGTCAGCTTGAAAAGGAATCCCGATGCTCCTGCTTATAGCTCATTGACTTTGGACAGTTTATTGTGCTTCGCTCAAACCTAGTTCTTTAAGATGAGGAGGACAAATAATGGTATTCACTAACAATTCATTCTGAGCATTCATGCTATTGTCAGTTCTCATTTCTTCTTAACTAATATTAAGTATTCGTTATGTGTCAGGTGTTGTACTCTCGGATTTGTATGGATCGTCTCATTTAATAGGTGACTTCTCAAGGTGACAGTGTGCGCTGCATGTGTAGAAGCCCAGAAAGTGTGGCTCAGAGCCTGTTGTCTCCGCTTCTGAAAGAGCATTTGCAGGAGGGAAAGGAGTAGCCTGCAGGGGGCTCAGGGAGTGGGAGAGAGGAAGGAACCATGGCAGATTGTGAATGTTCTTCAGAGGAATTTGGTGGTAGAGGAAGAATGAAGTGAGTATCATGGTTGTAAGATTTCTTAGGCGAGACGTGAGCACTGAAGTTTTTTGGAGATTATTTGTTTCAAGCAATGAACAGCAGTTCTAAAATCTGTTCAACAGTGCCTTTACTCCTGAGTGATTGCTGCGTGCTCTTGTAATTCCCCTAATGTCCTTGGGGTGGGACATTGTCTCTGAGGAAGTCAGGCCCACCTCTTTGGCCGTGGCTCTGCAGCTAGTTGTTGGTTCCAGCAGGCTTGGCTCTCAGAGAGCAGACCTTTCACCAGAGAATCCTCAGCCTTCTGACATGTTGCCACTTGCAACCACCCTCTTTTGTTATTCCAGTGACATATCCTGAGGAGAGGGTGCAAAGGTCTGGCTCCCACTCCCTCCTGCCTCCTATTGCCCGCAATGCTGATAACCACAGGCTGAAATGGGGAGGAAATGCACAGGAGTTAAGGCCAGAGACCTGCCAGCTCCTTCCCCTATTATCCAGTTTGTGGAATTGAAGCAATTTAATGGGCTGAAGAAACAATCCCTGGATAAGCAGCTTCCATTTTGTACCATGATTACAGAGGAAAGAAAGAGAAAACGTAGTTCTATAGAACCCTAGGATGACTCTCACAGACTCACATGCACCTGGCCTTAGGATTTCTAGTGGTCCCAGGATAAATTCTGTGTGGAGACAGAGGCTGGAAGTGGAAGTGCTGCCTCTGCTGATTGCACAGAAACCGAGAAACCCCATGAATGAAGTGTTACCGAAGAAATGATGACATAGTAGATAATGCTAGGTGGATTGTGAGGACAGCAAGTGTAATTTATAAGATGTGAAACGTTTATCCCTATGAAAGGGCCAGGTTGAGCCTATCATAAATCTAAATTGCCCTGAAATAGCAGTGCTTATATTGTAATACAGTGAAAGAGAGAGATTTTCTTCTTTCTCCACGAATCCCACTGAGACAGTACTGAGTAGGAAACAAGATTTTTTTTTTTTTTTTTTTTTGGTATGGATAAGAAAGTTTACAGGCTTCTGCATTTATTTTTAATTTTACTTTTTGGGAATTCTATATTTAGAAAAAAAAGTCTTTCCTTGAAAACATTGAGGTGAGCTTAAAATTATTCAGACAAATAAAGTTTACTTAGGCTGTTTATTTTCTGTTTTAAAAATTACCTTTTCTACAGATTTGTTTGTATAATTTGATGATTTTCTTAAATTCCCACTAACTTAATGGCTAGATGAAAACTGAGGTACTCAAATTCTGTTTTAGAATTTATTTTAATATCTCAGGTATGCTGTCAGATTTGTAAATTGAATTTTCAAAAATATAAACTATTATGAAATATTTTGTTTTGTATATGATATAATATGAGTTTTATTTTTGTTTAACCCACTGTGCTCAGTATTTTTTTTTTCTTTTAATTTAATACAGAAATAGGCAAAAAGAAATACTATAAGTACAGCAAAGAGAAGACATTGAAGTGGCTGGGAAAAAAGGTATAGTACCTCTCCAGTGCCTATGGCAGAAAAAATTCAGTGCTCCTTTTTAAAAATCTTTAAGGAATGTGCTAAGTTATAATCCAAAGACTATTTCATATTTCCAGCTAAGAGTGGAAAACTATGTAAAGATATCCACGATGAGAAGAAATAGTTTACTTTTCATTCTTTCTTTCTCATGTGCCTCTGGAGTTAGCTTGATGTTTTCCTTTGACTTGTATTTCCATTTCCCCATGATCCTTCACATTGAATGAAAGAAGTTCTTGCTCTTTGTTGGTGTATTTTTGAGTCTTACAAGCCAGATAATACCAAGCCTGATGTGCATCCTGCAGGTGTCTCAGAGGTTGATGTTGATCACATACAGCCAGGCAGAGAGGGCCCTGAGACAGACTGGATTTCAAGCATAAAGGAAGTGTGTCCCACTCTTTGTCTGGATGCTGAAGAGGGATTATCTTCCAGGCACAGCCTGTACCTTAGTACCTAAGAATTAGACCTCATATAAGGTCTGGAGCAGTGCTTTCAAATTAGTAAGTCACAACCAGTATCTTTTTTGGAATGGAATGGGATAGAATTTATTAAAATTTAACAGAGTAAGGGTAAGTCTGGCTCTATGAAACATATATATTTGTTTGAGCATTGGGTTTTTGTGCATTTTTTACTGTGAGTTGTGGGTGAAAAAAGAAATACTTTGAAAACCATTGGTCTAAGGATATAGTATACTTTCACGTTGATTAAGAACCTCACCAGAACAAATCTATTGCTGACAAAGTTTTTGCAAGTTGGCGAATTCCAGTAGTTACTATACTGATTCCTAAGATTCTCTTCTTTTATCTTGTGTTCTACCTTGTAAAAAATGTTTGTGCATCATATGTTACTGGGCACATTAGGAGCCTGAGAACATGGAAATGAACCTTGTAGAATTAACCAGGCACCTACTGTGCAAAGTAGTGAAAAGACTGTAAAAGTGCCCCGTGTTTTGCTTTCCATCCGCCTCAGTGGTGGTCTAGGTGAGTAATGCATGCTTGACAGAGTCTTGGCATTTAGTCTTTGCTCTTAGCAAGTGATAATGACATGAACAGCAAAGTCAAGTTTATATTTATTGTGTTTTCTTCTTAAATTCCTAGGAAGTGGGAAATTTACATTATTTATTTTGTTCAGAAAATTATTACATATTGACTTTGCTCCAGGTTCTGTTCTGAGAGCCTGACATATATTCATTCATTTAATCCTCATAACAACCCTGTGAGGTAGGTCCTATTTTTACCCCCATTTCACAGAGAGGTTAAGTAGCAAGCACTTGGTCACAGCAAACCGAAGCAGCCAGATTCCAGTCAGTGCTCTCATATTGTGTAGCTCTTACGAAGTCCAGGGATTGAAGTCATCCCGAAATGCTGCAGCTGCTGCTCAGCCTTCCTCCACATGTTCAGCCATCTCTCAACTTCTGATATCTGCTGAGGAAGTAATTCTTCCTGCATCTGAAATGGGTTGAGGACCATCTGGAAAGCGGTGGATTTCTAGAGTTAGTTCAGAATAACCTGAAACTCCCCTTTTGGTTACTTCATAGGTTAATCAGACTATGGCAGCGTTGAAAACCAATAACGTAAATGTTGGTGCCCGGGTACAGTCTGCTGTATTTTTCTGCCGTCACCAGGTTTCCAGTGACAAGGAAGGTAAGTAAATTATTTCATCAGAAATGATTATTGTCATGAGTAGGCTTTTATGTATAAATGCCTAACTTATGATTTTAAAATCTTAATGTCTTAGAAACTTCACATCCTTGCCAATGTGTTCTCATAGATCTAGTGGGAGGTGTGCATTTTATTTCAGAACCAAGTATTATTTCTACTCTAGGTCGCTTCTGTCACTAATTGATATAAATCATACATTCAACAAATACTTATTTTGTTTGCACTAATATTAATAACAACCCTAACAACTCTGGCTTTTATTTGTTGAGGGTGTATCATGTGCTAAGCCTTTTACTAAGTAGCCAGAGTGTACATATCATCTTGTCTGACTCCAGGAAGTCTCATTTAGTGATGAAATTCTTCAAGCTGTGTCTAAAGTCATACCACTGGTAGATGAGCTATTAATAGAATTGTTCTGACTCTTGAGCTCACACTCAACCTTCTTGTGCTGTTCCTGAGGCACAGAGTGCCCAGTGAGCTGATCTGCTGCATCTTTCTATATATATGTATATATATATATATATACACATATGTATGTGTGTATATATATATACATAGAGAGAGAGAGAGAGAAACAGCTATATAATACAAATAACATTCTCAAATGGTAGGACAGAAATTATTCTGACTTTAAACTCCAATTTAGTGTTCCCTGTTCTGAGGTTTACAATTATGAAACATCAGGCTTTATTCATTAAAAAATTAAAAACTAGGAAGAGGGGCCTGTTTAAGGTTGATGGTAATTGAGGCAGTTTTAGATTTTCAGAAATATACCTATATAATGTTCATAATTCTTATAAAGCAAGTACTTAACAGACATATTATTTATCTGAAATGATTAGATTTATTCTATATTGAAACAGACTTAGAAACAATTAGTCTTTTAAAAGGACATGAATATTTTATATTGTTATGATTGATTTCTGAACTTTATATATATTCAAGAGCCTAAACTAAGAAAACAACCCCGAATTTTCATTTTAACTATCATTTAGTGGACATCTACTGGGTTGTACTTGTATTATCTCATCATGTATTTGATATCATCGTATATCCTATCTCGTCCATCATATCACCCCACTACTCTGACGAGTGGTTATTAGCGTCCTTATTTTACAAATGAGATAGGCTAGGAGCTTGAGTGAGTCTCTTAAGGCCAGATAGAGGCAGAATCTGATTTTAAAATGACCATAGTTATTACTAATTTTTTTCTTTTATTCTCCATTCTCTTTCTTTCAGAGGATTATATTCGTTATGCCCATGGTCTGATATCTGACTACATTCCTAAAGAATTAAGTGATGACTTATCTAAATATTTAAAGTAAGTATTGTTCATTTTTAGTCATAATTAAGAAGTACCTTTTTGCATCTAGGTTTTTCAGCATTAGTTTCTTTATGGCTTATCACTTCACTGTTTCTGGTTAGAGATTAATCATAGACTGTGATTTGGAGGTGATTTTTTTAAATGGACATCCATTGATTGAAATGAATTTAGTAGATACTGATTATATTACCAGTTAGACTTAACAAATTTAGTTCTTTGTGATCATTTTAATAGAAATAAAGGTGGGAAGGAAGAGTAGATGGCATGTAGAATATTTTTGAAAGTTACATTGAAAGGTTTTGTATGATTTTCACTGTTATTAGATGTTCATTAAATACTTTTATTGACACCCAGCACTTGAAACACATTCTGTATCTTTGAGGGCAGAAGAGGGTTTAAGAATGACTTGATTTGCATTTCTTTCTTCATAAAGATCTTTAATATAAAGAAAAGACTTTACTTTTGGGTGAAAAAAATGTGTTTTGTTTTTTAATTTTAGCAACTTTAAGATTTTATGTATGTAATGGTTTAATAGCTTTTCCAGATCCTTATAATAGCTTCCTCCTCTGATACCTGAAGATAAAATAAGTTTTTAATAGATAGTATTGCTGTTTTTAGCAATTGCATAGGTCCTACTTTAAAAAACAATTAGTAGAAACTGGTTTCTATAGTGGTTAAAGTATATTGAAAGCATGCTTTACATTGATAACCATACCCTCTTTTTAATATTTCTCTGGAATTTTTAGTTATCTAGATAGAAACCTTGTCTTTGTATTCCTTTTGTTTTTTTGTTTTGTTTTGTTTTTTTGAAGATATTTTCTTTACACTAAAATTTTTATGTTTTGATTAAATATTGGGGGAGAAAGCTATGTCAATTAAACTTCTCTTTAATGGAAGAAAGATAAATTTTTTGTGTCTTTCTGTTAATGGTTAAAATAATTTTAACTTTATGCTATATTCATCATTTATGAAGAAAAAATGCTACAATGCCAAAACACAAATTTGTAAAGGCTAAGATAAAGCAATTCCATTCCAACAAGAGTTCTAATTTTTTTTTTTAGCTCAAACAATTTCAGTACAAGAAGTTGAGTAGTGAAACGAAGATTTATTCATTTATAAAAGTTGCATTCTTTACCGTGAGGTGATTGCACAATGAAATATATGGAGGTGAAGCTATCAGAAGAGAGTAGGGCCAGTCTTTCTGTTGTCTTGTCTATGAAAAACCGTGATTGTGATTCTTATTTTTTATTTCTTAGGCTTCCAGAAACTTCAGCTTCATTGCCAGATCCCCCATCAAAGGTAAGAAGCTGTGACTAAGTTATCTTGGGGAACCTGGAAAAATGTTATACTTTTACCATATAAGTTCATTTAGTTCTGGTGTATTTTAAAACACACTCAATCCACCTTTCATGGAGTGATGTTAATGTGGAATAAAGATTGTACTGGGCTTGCCATCATTTTTTTTTTATTTTTGTAAATTTTACTTGAATAATAAAATACTGTCAATGATAGTTGGTTTTAGCCAGAAAACTATATAGAAATATTATAGATATATAATTATAATTAATATTTCTTAGCCATATCATAATTATCTTTATTAATTACCAGGAATACTCTATATATAATTAAAATTCCTTTTGCCAAATCTGATTGTCACTAGTACAGAGATGCACAGAGCATGATTTTTGTAATGCAAAGAATCCTTTGAACAAGGATGACCATGTTTTTTTTTTTTTCTGTACTTGAAGTGATCAGTGCAATGTGTATGCAATCATTACCTGGGAGTGGAAAGGCTTTGCCTCTTTCAGATGTTCTCAAACTGCCACCCATAGCACCTCTGCACTGTGGACTGCAGCTTGGGTTTGTCTCCCACATTGGGAGGGTAGAAAAGTCAGTCCTAAACCACACCTGATGGCAAACTATCCAGGCCTGACCTCAGGGAAATAAACACATGCACCAGCCTGTCAGTGATGTCATTCTTCCACCAGCAAAATAACAGATGCCTTGAAAATGTGAAGTGGACACATCATGGAACTTTAAACAACTGTCCTTTCCCCCTACCTTTCAGGTGGCCAACATGCTCAAGACTTTTTTGTATCATGTCCTGTCTGGAGATCATGGTAGCTCCAAAAACATTTATTACTTTGACTTTTAGAAAAGGATGGACAATTTACATCATATGATTTGTGGGCCATTTTCAACTGATTGTCAAAGGAAGTTCATCTTTTACTCTCTGGAGTAATAACACTGGGCAGAAGTCAGTTGCTGTAAGGTCTAGTGTTAGGCCCACACTTCTTCCAGTCCAGTAGTCCACTGTCTCTGACAGTAGTAGCAGAGGGGACAGAGACATGATTGTCTTACTATATAACTAAGAAAATAGGCGTATTTGTTTTTTTCTTATTTTTCTCCCTCCAAAAACTAAGCATATTTTTTTTTCTCTCTCAAATATCTGTCTTCCTTGGTAACTTAGAGATCATTAACAAATGGATCTAAACCAATTCTTGAAGGTTTTCGCCTTTCATTCCATCTGGGGTAATGGGTTTTATAGTTTATTCTTCTTGGATCCAGTTTTCTATTTCCTTATTTTAATTTTCAAAATTTAAGTTCTTCATGATTTCCTCATTCATGATTTAGATTAGGGGTCAGCAAACTTGTTCTGTAAAGGCCAGATAGTAAATATTCAGGCTTCGAGAAGCAGATGGTCTCTGTCGCAGCTACCCTGCTCTGCTGTTGTGGTGCAGAGACGCTGCAAACAATTCATAAACGAACCAGCGTGGCTGTGTTCCAGTAAAACTTCTTTTATAAAAGCAGGCAGCCAGCTGGATTTGACCCATGGACAGTAGTTTGTTAAGCCCTGATTTAGATCTTGGAATCTTTTTTCTCCTAAATCTCAGCCTTACCTCCTGGAATATTTTAGTTGTTTTTCAAGGTCTCCTGCTCTATTGTCTTCCTGGAGCTCCAGCGTACACATTGCAAACTGCGCCAGATGAGATACCATAGTTGAAACAAGCATAGGGTAATGTCTGCTGCCAGCTTTCCTGTCTGTGTCCAGGATTTGATTGATTTTACAATAATTATAGTTGCTTGTTTTCAGGAAATATGTTCCACTGGCTATTAGGTATCTTTGTATCTGTGTTGTAATCAATAGCACAGAGCCTGTCATCCTCAATATGTTTTGCATTATTTTCTTACTATCATATCTTTGCCTGTGTTGAAACTCAGCTTCCAACCCTCACCCCCTTCCATCTTTTGAATTTATTACTGTCAGCTAGCAGAGATGAATGTAATCAGTGGATTTGGAGATATTCCTGTTTTCTTCTTGCAAATCATTTGCAAAAATGATAAGACCAATTCGTCTTCGCCGTGGTACTAGGCCATTTGCTCTTTCTTACCAGAATTGTACCCATTTGTCATGTCCTCTGTTATTGTCTTTCCAAACCACTTTTCTATTTCTTCTGAAAATTTCCCCAAATCCACAGTGATTCAGTCTTTTAAATAACAAAAATTTAAGTAAGTATAACAATTATGCTTTTTTCCCTAACATATTCAACAGTGTGCTGAGAATAACATGAAAACTACTTATGTGCAAAGGCTGCCACGATCATTTTCTTTTTTATAAGTACTTATACCTGGTATCTTGTTTGATAGTGGGCCTTTAAAGCACCTGAACAAGTCAGTATCTTATTAAACATTTGATATTGATAAGGAAGCACCTTTCATCCTGCGTTCTTGCCAGGAACATTTTTTTATTTGATTTAACCAGTGAAAAGTGAACATGCCCAAGTGTTGATGATGACATCTATCTTAGAACCTTGTGTAGCAGAGGAGGAAAGCAGACATCCTTATAACTTTTAAGCTTCTTGCAATGTGAAAATATTAGAGCCTTCATCATTATTTGTGAATTCTACTCTCCTTGTCGAAGATAATTTCCTATTAAAAGTTTGCATCACCCAAATACCCTTTATTGTCTTAATTTTAGTAGAAACATGTATTAAGAAAGTCGCTCGTACCCCTACATTCACTTTGCTGGTAGGTAGTTCATATTTGATAAACTAATCTTTTTCTTTTGAAGATTTGTTTGCTAGAGGTTATTATGTGGCCAAGAGAAGGATTTGCCCCATTATGTGATGTATTCCCAGATGTCCTTCTGTTTGTTACAGTAAATAATTTTTAAGACATGTTGTTTTATCCCATGTTATGCATGTACTGAGGCATCTTTTAGCACTAAATACTAGTTCTTTGTTTAGCAAAAGCTGGAGTGTGAGGAGTCAAGCTGGGAACAAATCTGTGTTTTCCAAGGTGAATCCATGTTGGGTCTTGTCAACCTGGTGTCTCCATAAAGAGCTTAAAGATCTATAAAACTCTAAGTTGTGATCACTGTATAGTCAGTGCTCCATGTTAAACATTAAAACTTATCTGCCCTGCAAGTGTGCCTTTTACGTAATAAATGTGACACAGTTCCTTCTATAATGTGACATGAAGCTACAGTCTAACTCTTGACAAGGTTCTCACGTTTATCAGTGTAAAATGCGCATGTGAAAGGTAAAAACATGAGTAAAAGTTGACTTTAATCTAAGGCCATGCCACCCTGAATATGCCTGATCCCTTCTGATCTCCGAAGCTAAGCAGGGTTGGGCCTGGAGAGTCTTGGATGGGAGACCACCTAGGAAGACTGGGTGTAAAAAAAAAAAAAAAGTTGACTTAGTTGCATTGGGCCCAATGGAAATAGCACTTGTACAGAAATTGAGATCTCATCCCAAGTCCCCAAGCCTTGAGCTATTTGTTTAAGCTCGCTGTGCTTCATTCTCCTGCTGACCGCTTGCTTTGCAAGATTCTTCTTGTTTGGATAAAATGAGATGATTATATTGAAAGGAAGTTAGGAACATGAAGCTATACAAAGATGGTAATAAGCTATGTTCCTAAATGGACATTATACCAGCCCAGGAAGTGAATAAAGTGGGGGTTCTGGCTGGACACCTGTTCCCCGTAAAGGAAATTTTTGTCTTTCCTTCTGTGTCCACATTCACCCCCTTAGACTGTCCTGGAAGTCAGCATGGAAGTCAGCAGTCACCATCCCTGGTTCATGCAAAGCATCTGATCAATACTACTAGACTGCCTTGAGGCTGCAGAATAGGATTTGGCGAGTTGTATTCCCCCATTACCAGAACTGCTCCTCAGACGGGCTGTGTGGCTTAGTTCCCTAGATAGTCAGCAACATGTAAAAGAGCTTATAAAAAGTAAGATGTTTTCAGGGTCACCTGCTCCATTTGGCCTCATATGGGTCCAGATTGCACACGTTGATGCTTTTTAAATGGATGTGTCAAGGTGACGTTTGACACCACTTCACTGCTCTAACATTGCAGAAAGTAAAGTTATCAGATGACCCCGTAGAAGCAAAAGAAGATTACACTAAGTTTAATACTAAAGATTTGAAGACTGAAAAGGTATGTGTGTCCAGGTGTGGTGGCATACTCTTGGACTCAGTGAGTGATGCTGCATGAGGGCGTCCAGGAACAACTGTATGCTTGATTATGATTTTACAGTTTTAACCATGAAGAATTGTTAACATGTGTTTCTGTGACTTAAGTCATCAATTCAGAATTGTGAATGACAATGAAAATGTTAAGCAAGGTAGAATTTTTAGGACTCAAAGGAAGGCAATGTTCATAGCAAGACTGTGCCGGAACTTTGCTATGTATTTATAGTGATAGGATGGGGCGGAGGGAGAGAGCTGCACAGGTAATGTTTTATCAACTTTGCTGCCAAGAAGCTTCCCAGAAATTATGAAGATGTCACAAATCATTAGTAACAGCACTATTCAGTTAATCACCACTGTAATATTTTTGTAACATTTCTTAGTATTTTATCTTATACATGCATTACAAATACATATATAACTTTTTAAATTGGCATTAAGTGTAATATATATACACATATAGTTTTGGATTCTGACTTTTTCATTTATCACTATATTGTGAAAATATTCACTTGTTAAGCATCCTATGAAAATTTATTAATTTTTCATCATATTCAGTCATGCATGTTATTTTATTTCACCATATGGAAATATAATTTATTTAATCATTTCCTTATTTTGAGCATAGGTCAGTTCTGCTTTTTTGTTTGTTTTTATGAAGTGACACATGTTCTTATCTATAGTCTGCATCTCTATATGATTATTTCATTATACACACTTGAACTAAGAGTAAGACCTTAGAAAATGCTATTATATTCAGAAGATAATCTGATTATCAAAAGGTAATCATGAGCTCTCTTCGTGATTATTGAGATATACATATGAAGTGCTTTCCAAAAATTTAGTAGGAATTTGTACTCCAACATTTTTATTTTTATTCTTGAAAATTTTTGTCTGTGTAATTAGGCTACACTTCTTAACTAGAAAGGTTCATTATTCTTCCAAATGCTTATTGCCCTTTCGCATTTTTGCAAATTGTCAGTTTATGTCTCTTGCCTGTTTTTATGTACGATAGTAATAGTCTTCTTGTTCATTTGTAAGAGTATTCTAAATTAAGGCAACACTTTTTGTGATATATCAAGTACAAATAATTTTCCAATTTGTGTTTAACCATTTCATTTGATTTTAAGTTTTTCTGAAGATTAAATATAGAAATTGTTTTCTCTTTATGATTTTCTTATTATTTTTTTTACGCCTTGAGAGACCTTGCCCATCCCAAGATAAATCAATTTCCACTTAGGTTTGCACAACATTTACTCCCCTTATAGTTTAAAGTATTTTTTTAATAAATTTTATTCTTTATATGCAACTTACATAGGCATGATTACCTAGGGGATAATCCAAGTTGAGATATGCCTAAATAGCTGGTTATCTCCATGTTTTCTGTAAGCAAGGGCACTTTTGAGTTTCTCTGAGAGAAGTATTTCTGCCCCACCCTTCTTACCGCCCATTGTATCTCCTTGGGCACAACACCAGTGAGATAAGGGGTTGGACCAGAATGTCAGTTAAATGCAGGGGATAACTTATTTCAAAGAGATTGTCACTTTTGACTAACCACTAAATTATAAGTAATAGAATGTGAGAAGCAAAATTTCAGTGATCAAACACTGTGCTCTGAAAAGATGCCTTGGCAATGACTTTGTCTCACAGTTTCCAAGGGTGGCAGCCTATTTTTTTTTTCTTTGCTGAGTCCTATTTATGCTTCTGCTAAACAAGTTGTGATGCATAAAAGTAAAATCAGCTGCTATTTACCTTCTGCTAGGGCATGGTAAAAACAAACAAACAAAATGACCAGGAAGAGATAAATAAAAATTTATAACGAAGGTGTTCCTTTGTTGGAGGGAAAATGAGGCAGCTAGCTAGTCTGGATTCTTTGCAATACAGGTTGTCTTTTCAATATAATAGTGTCCTTGGTTTCCCATACAGCCTCTGAATAAAAAATCTGATGGTAATTTGGTGTGAATTATTCATCATGTAGTAATACAAGGCTGTAATTCCTCCTTCTGACAATTGCTGCCTGTGTCAGTTCCATTGTTTGTGTTATTGCACTTAATGCACCCTCCAGAATTATTCCCCCTGTACTAACGTTCTACTCTTTAGAAGGCAGCGGTTTGTCTCCTGCCTCTTTTAACCCATTTGTCTCATAGGTCTGAGTTCTGAATAGAAATCAGAACTTGTTTTAAATAATCACTTCCTAATGAGTCATGTTAGCAGCAAATGATTGTTTCTTTAATGACCCCTGAAACATGCATGGTCTGGTTTGATTTGCATGTAATATTTATAAATGTTACATTCATAACATAACAATTTTTCTCTTATTTTCATTAACAGAAAAGTAGCAAAATGACTGCAGCTCAGAAGGCTTTGGCTAAAGTTGACAAGAGTGGAATGAAAAGTATTGATTTCTTTTTTGGTGCAAAAAGTAAAAAAGTTGGAAAGATTTGAAACTTTGAAAATGAAATCTAGCAAAAATATTTGCCTTTTACATATTCTGTTTTTGTCTTTCCTCCATGTTACTGTACTTTCTGACCCTCAATAGCCACTATTTGAAATAAAATAGGAGAAATTTTTAAATTCACTGGAACATATCTTTGTATTTGATTTTTATGTTCCTGAAGAAATTTTGGGAAAGTAATTGTGGACTTTGGAGTCTTCTTTGACATAATGAAAAGTAATCAAGTGAATAGAATTAACCTCTAGCATCAAATTTCCTCAATAAACTGACATGTGACAATATTTGAGTGTATGCCTGTTATTTTATGCAGCTCTGCCACATGATAGCTGTAGCAATACACTTTTCAATATATTGAGAGAAATCAGATAGTGGAACTATATGATAAACTACTACTTTTTAAAAGCCTTTAGTTTTTGGCTTTTGTTTAATGGTATTTTTCTGTTTTGTGAATACATGGTCTTTGTAGAAAATGGAGAAAAATATAAAACAAAATTGTATTTTCCTAATTTGTACCCAGAGATAATATGGTATACTTTCTTATAATAATAATTTTTAAGGGAATTATAATTTTATAACTTTTTCTTGACATCATTTTGTGACATTTTTCCAGGCAATGAAAGTATTCTTCATAATTATGCTTTTTTAATGACATAAATTTTTAATAATAAATTAATTATTTGGTTATTTGACCCTATTTTGGCTATTTAGATTGTTTTCAAATATTCACTCTTTGAAGAATCAGATTGTATATAAATATTTGTCCACATCTTTTATTATTTCCTTAGAGTGGATTTTTAGATATGGGCTTACTGGTTCATAACTAAGTTCTCTAAATATGCCAAATATGTATTTGTGGAATATATTTTACAGAAAAATTATAGTGTCTTGTGCTCTAGCAAATGGTGGTTTGAGTTCTTATTCAATGCCATCTTGTTAGCTTTGAATATTATCTTCACAAATAAGTAAGAAAGGCATTTTGTTGTAGTTTTAATTTACATTTCCCTGATTAATAAAGAAATTAAACATTTTTAATATTGCTTGTCATCTTATAAAGAAAATTATCTGTTTATGTCTTCTGTTAAACTATTGGAATGTCAATATTTTTCTAATGGGCGCTAAAAGTATTCTGTAACTTAAGGACATTAATTTTTGTCTACCATGTTCATTGTAGTTTTTTTTTTTTTTTTTTTTGGTTTGCCAATTGCCTTTAATTTTGTGTATGATTTTTGTCATACAGATTTTCTCTGTTTTTTATGTAGAGATATATACATAAACTTTTCCTTTACACAGTCTTTATAGTTAGAAAGATGGCAAGTAAACTAGTCAGTTATTTTTTTTCTAATTTTTAACAGTTAATTTTTGTTTTATGTTGAATTACTTAAATCATCTAGAGAAATCACTCTAAAATATTCTGTGAATAAAGCTCTAATTTCATTATTTTCTCACCAGTTTATTTTTTCATTAGATCTGTAAGATTATTTTGTCAGATTCTTAGAGTAAGTGCCAATGCAATTTTTATTGAGATTCTGTTAGATCCATAAAATGTTGGAAAAAAGAAACATCTTTACAAAATTCAATATTCTCATTCAGGAATATATAGTATTTCTCTGTATTTACTAAAATCCTCATTATACCTTTCATTAATATTTTGTTCATCTTCATATAGATTCAGGATACTTTTTAGGAATAAATATAATGATTTGCTTCGTTTTGGTATCAGAGTAAAGCTGGCCTTATAAAATGACTTGGGAAATAGTCCCTCATCACCCGTTTTGTGTCAGATTAGTGTTGTTTCTTCCTTTCGTGTTGGACAGAATTCACTAGCGAAGATATTTGGCCCTGGAATTTGCTTTCTGGGAAGAATTAATTACTAATTCAATTTTTGTAGTAGATACAGAACTCTTCTAATGTTCTCCTTTTTCTTGTGCCAGTTTAAATAATTTACATCTTTCAAGAAAGTGTCTGTTTCATCTAGGTTGTCAAATTTATTGGCCAAAGTTGTTCCTCATATTTTTATTATCCTTTTAATGTCTGTGGATCTGTAATGATTTCCTCTCTTTTATGCATAATATTGGTCATTTGTGTCTTTTTTGTTTTCTTGATTAGTCCAGCTAAAGATTTATTAATTTTTTTAAACTTTTTTAAAACATCATCATCTTCTGGCTTGTATAATTTCTGATGAGACATCTGTGATTATTTTTACATTTCTTCTACTTTATGTAATGTGTCCCTTTTTCTCTGTCTTCTTTTAAAGTTTCTTTTCTTATTTTTAGCAAGTTGATTATGATTTTCTTTGTGTTTATCTAGTTTGTAGATCTAAAACTTCATCAAATTTAGAAAGTTTTTGGCCAATATTTCTTTAGGTATTTTCTTGTTCTCCCTCCTCTTTGTTCCTTACTCCCTCAGAGTCTGTGACTCCAATTATATGTCCACTTGGCCACTTGATATTGTCATATATGTCCTTTCACTGGCTTTCTGCTGATTCGTTTTAATATTCCTTTTTAGTTTCTTTTGCTGTATTTTCAAGTTTATTTTTTCATTGATGTCTTATTTTTTGTTGCTTTTTGTTAAATTTTGAGGTAACAGTGGTTAATAGGTTTACATTGTATTTCATTGTGTGCTCACCACCAAAAGTCTAATCTCCTTCCGTCACCATGTATATGACCCTCTTTACCCAGTTCATATATATCAATGTGTTTGATATTTCACATGTGAGTGAAATTATATGTTTATTTTTCTTTTCTGTCTGACTTATTTCATTTAGCATGATACCCTCCAGATCCATCACTGTTGTTACAAATGGCAATATTTCATCATTGTTTATGGCTGAGTAATATTCTATTGTATATTTATACCACATTGTCTGGATCCATTCATCTGTCAGTGAACACTTACATTACTTTGTTTCATAGTGTTTCATTTTCCATTAACCTCAGTAAATTTTCACTTCAGAAATTGTAATTTTCAATTCTAGATGTTCCATTTGGTTCTTTTTTATATATTCCCATTTCTTTCCTCAGTATGTTAATGTTTTCATTATAATTACAATAGCTGCTTAACTGTCCTTGCCTTGATAGTTCAAGTTATCTCTGTCATTTCTGGGCCTATTTCTCTCTCTTTACTTTTTTCTTTTGTCTTTTGAAATATTTTTAGACTTATAGAAAAGTTTCAAAAAACATTAAGGAGTTTATGTATACCTTTTATCCAGCTTCCTCTGACATTAACACCTTACATAACCATTGTACAATTATCAAAACCAGGATATTTACGGTAATACAGTACTGTTAATTTACCACTTTATTTGAGTTTCCCCTGTTTTTACACTGTTGTTTTTCTGTTACAGAATTCAATCCATTAGTCTATATTGCATTTAGTTGTTATATCTCTGTTTTATCTAATGTGTAAGAGTCTGTCAATATTTATCTTTCAATGACCTGGACATTTTCAGACTACTGGTCAGTTATTTTGTAAAATGCCCCTCAATTTATGAGGTACTTTGAAGCTATGTTAATTTTCTGTTTTCTTGTGATAATTTTATAATACTAATTTAATAATAACTAATGATACTAACAACAAACACTGTATAGCATTTATGTGTTTGGCACTGTTATGAGTACTTTACATATAACTCATTTAATTCGCAGAACAGTTATAGTTGTAGGGCAGTATGCCATTGGAGCCAGGATAGTGACACTCAACTCAAAGGGCAAAGATGAAAAAAAAAAAAAAAAGACTATTTAAATACTTGAGTTATCATTTCTATTGAAGATAAGTTAATTAATATCAGGAACTCAGTACTGTTCAAGTTTGGGGTCTTGCAGAGTGTTGGGCACAGAATGTATACTTGGTAAATGTTGAGTTCATGCTAGGTAGGTACGTTGGATAATCTAACCAGCATCCTCACTAGTTGAGACTTGACTGTTTTTTTCCAAGGGTCAAAGTCTGGATCTTGATATACCTTGATCTTTCAAAATATCTAAACTTTTGTCTGGCCTTCTCTTTGATCTTTGAATATGCCTAGCTATACCCACACTGGTGTCTTTGTATGACAGGTTTATCTTTATACCCCTTCCTCTAGATCTTCACATCACTGGTTCCATCTTGTCATTATCCCTTAGCTCAAGAATCATTTTTTCAGAGACTCAATTCTGAACCTTCCGAACCTGCCTCCCCCGATTCTAACTCTGTCACTCCTCATCCCACTTTCCTGCCTTACATTACCCTCTTCACAGAACTTTGCCTGGCTGGTTCTCAGTTATGTCCACAGCACCTGCCCCAGGAAGCACAGAGTAAAAAATAGTTAAATATTTATTGCATGAAATAAGCAATCTGTAAAGAACATCACTGGGGTTCTTGACACTATGACTGAACCTAGAAATTCAAGGTTAATTCTGAAAGTGGGTTTTCAGTGGTGCTCTAGAATTTGACATCCAAGGACATATTCATAAACTCATTCTTAAACTCCTAGTGGAGGCTTAAACTTCAGTAGAAATAGATAAAATCTTTAATCTCTGTAGATAAAGGACTGAATTTTCTTCTGTCAGTTGATTGACCTATATTTGCTATAGTCATTTTACCTAGCATAATATCTGGAGTTAAAATATATTTTTTACATCTGTGTGGCAGTGTTAATATTAATAAAATTGCTTTTATGTGGCATTTAGAGTATTTATATCAAGCCCCCTAAATTATTGAAGTTTGAGAATATATGTGGTCTATAAAAACTTGTCTTTCCAGCAGCTTTATTTTTTTCCAACTGTTTTGAAGTATAATTGACAAATTAAAATTGTATATATTTAAGGTGTAAAATGTATTTTTAGTATATATATACATTACCACTGTCAAGCTAATTAACATATCTGTCACCTCACATAGTTACCTTTTGTTTGTGTGGTAAAACACTTAAGAAAATTTAAAGCACACAATACAGTATTTTTAACTGTAGTCACCATGTTGCGCATTAGATCCCAGGAGCTTCAAATAGCAATTTTGTTTTCTTCCATTCTTGACTTTACCTTTGATGCCCAGATGAAAATTCTAATCTTACTTGCAATGTGCAGCATTACTAGGAATTGAATAGTAACTGAAGAATGAAAATCTAAAGGTATTTCACGTGCCAAGTGCTGTTTTTGGAACAATATCAGGAACATATCAATATGGGCTTATACATACACATATGCTTATATACACACATATATGAATACAAACACATATATATAAATGCACATATGCAAACAGGCACATACGTTATTTAAAATTCTTTAAGGAATTTCAAACTAGAGGCCTTTTAAACTTTATTATACTAAAAGGATACTTTAGTTTATTCAAATCCTGTGGCCTTTTGCTTCTCTAACGTCATTTTTCTTTTTGATTAATGTACAGAGTTTGGGGAAAGCTTCAAAAACTATCTGTAAACTATAAAACCATTATGTATACATAAGAGCCCCCATCTTTTTCATGAAATCATAGATGTTTCTGAAACTAATCTCAGATTACCAACATTCTTTCCTTTTTTATGTCTAGTTAATCCTTATTTTAAATTTCCCTCGTACTCTGAGTCTCATCTGCAACATTGAGTGAGAATCAGCAGCTGTGCACTTTTGCTTCTGAGAGACCTCAGGTGAAGGAAGAGGTTTCCGGTCACGGCCAGCCTTGGCGATCTCATCTGCTAAGGTTTATACTTCCATACTCCCAAGGAGATTCTGCTGCATCAGTTTTACTGTGGATGTCAAGTGGAATTGTTTTTCGCTGGTTCAGGTCTCTTTCTAGCATGCTATTCCCAAGATGTTTCTTTTAATTTGGGGCCTTAGCAAAACACAAAGGCAATTTGGAAATGAGAAACTAAAATATACCCATATACTTACTAAATGTAAAGTCCTGTTTATATTGTATGAAATATGGTATGATAATAACAGTAGTCAGATATCTTCATCTTTACAAATGTAAGTGAAGTGAAAAACCATGTTTCAAACTAAACAAAAACTTTTAAAAAGTAAATAAAGTAACTGGTCTAAAAAGACCAATTAAGTTAAAGTAGCTGGGTTATACCTGGTAGTAGTCACAATCTTGCCTTAATTCTGTGACTTATGGACAAATCACCAGCTTTGCTGGCCCACAGTCATGTCTTCTGTGTGAGATGAGACCAGACCAATGAGCTGTTTTATGTTCTTCCTGTGTCACTGCTTCTTGAGGAGCCTCATCTCCTTTACACCTGAGAGGAAAATGCTTTTAGAGTTAGCCTCTCTCCAGCGCTTACCATGTATCTGGTACTTTAACTCTAGATGGATTATCTCATGTTTCCTCGGAAGAAAGTCTAGAAGGAAATACACCAACATGCTCATACTGGATGTTGTACTTTTTCTTCATTTTTTCTTTATTTCCCATACATGATCTTACTTTGTGGTGAAAAGAAATCCAAAGAGCACAATTATTGGAAAGTAATAAAGACTGACAAAGGGCTTTGCAATTTTTAAGCACTTTTCACATGAATTTATGTGTTCAATACTTCCAGAAACCATATGACACAGCTAGTTTATTTTACAGTTTATTTCCCCCATTTCACAGTTCACAAAGGTAAAGTCAGCTTATTTGCCCAAGGTCACACAGCTAGTAAAGAGCTGAGCCAGAACTTAAACTCAGGACCTCAGACTCCCAGACTGTGCACCAAGTTCTTTCTCCTCAGAGGCCCTAACCTTGACTTCGACTGCATTCTGGGAGGGCACCCTTTCACCAGATTTGAAAGGCAGCCTCTTCATGAAGTCACATACAGGCGACTTTCTCTTTCCTTAAGAGTAGAGTCGATCATACTTGAGTAGCGCCTTGGATCACACGTTTTCTCCCAACATCCCTTTCTCCGGGACTAACCCACAATTTGTAGGTCTTCAGAATTGATCATATCAGGCCTCTTCAAGTACAAGACAGAGCCCAGTGGGGGAGGGGAGGCTATAGAAACAGCAGAGCCCAGAGGTGGACAGTCCTGGATAGACGGGTAGTCAGGGAAGGTCTAACCAATCACATCTTATACACATTATGGCATAGAAATGTGATTTTCATCAACTTTTCTTTATGGTAACTTGTATCTCCAGAATAAATCATGTTTTACTTTGTACTCAGCAGGGAACCAGCTTATAGTAATTGCACTTGTTCAGTTGCATTCTTCAGATGGGTATTAGGGACTACTACTTCCACCAACAAGTCTATTTACCTACTTTTTCATATATTGGATCTATGTTAGGCTTCCTAATTTTTTTTTTTTAAAAAAAGATCCACCTTAAAAAAATAAGATAAAAGAAAAGGAAGAGAGAGAAAAGGTTTAAGAATTATTCATGTTAGAACTTTGTTTTTGTGTTTCTCGTATTTTCATTTTTTTCTAAAATGTTTGGGCAAATCTTAACATTATTTTGTATTTCACTCCCTTTGAACGCTGGAAAGAAAATATGCTTCTGTCCCACCCTGCCTCTAGGAGCTCTAGCATGAGATCGCCAAGGGGGGCCATGACCGGAAACCTCTTCCTTCACCTGAGGTCTCTCAGAAGCAAAAGTGCAGAGCTGCTGATTCTCACTAAACGTTGCTTTTCTGTTCTAGAAGATGCAGGTGGTGCTTGGGATTTCAGGTGACTCCTCCTCCTCACCAGGATACAACACATTTTTGTTTCTCTCTAGGTGGCAGCACGAAGACAGAAACGGGACAAGTGACAGCAGGTCCACGCAAGGCTTGGCCGCTTCTCGTCTTCAGATTCTGCCAAAGCGCTCTGGATTTTTCTTCTGCCCTTGGTAGAAAATCACCAGATGCCAGAAGATGTGTGCTAAAGAACTAACCATGAATGCTGTATTTCTTTGATCAGTTCCACTAGTGTGGTGGGCAGCAGCATACCACACTCCCTCCACCCCCCACCCCTCCACCCCCCACCCGCTGCAGAGGCGATTCCCTTGGGAAACCTGAAAGCACCCCAGGATGTGAACCAGCCCACAGTCTGAGGGGATCAGGCCACATCACCCCTCTGTCCCAGGCCCATCCCTGGAAAGGTATAGATTTTTACAGTCAAGTGCTTCAGATTTCAAAATATTGGCAAGAGAAAGCTCGTGATATTTGGGCCATTTCTTCAGCCTCACCATGGTGGCCTGTTCTGCTTCCCTGGGTTTAGGCGAGCATGTTTTAGGTATGTGGTGACCACAGATGTGTGGTGATCACAAGTATTCGATGAACGCTAAAGTATACTAAAGTTTTGATAAAGCAGTTTTCTACCCTTCTAATTTATAACAGGACCTGAATGTGTGCATTTTATGATCTGCTTTATTTTTAAAAGATTTGTCCAGTATGTATATTATTATATATTTTTAGAGTGAGGGCATAAGATATGGGAGAAAGTTGGAAGTAGATGCCATAAAGTAATTTAATGGGGAATTCTGATACATGAATTCATGAATGTGTTTTAGGAGGTAGTGGGGGTTTTGTGCACACGTGTCTAGGGGTTTGAGCTGGCTTGTCCACTTGACTTATTAGAACAATAGGATAGAAGCCACTCAGGTGATCGTCGTGCATTCATACAGGGTCCCGAATGCTTTCTTCAGGAAATAATTTGGTTTCTGGTTCTTTAGCATCGTCAAGTAAGTAGAACATGGTTCTGGAGAGTAATCTGTAACTCATTTACACACCATTCACACATAGAAATTTTTGTTAATCTGGAGAGACTTTTAACATTCTCCTGCTCCTCTAGTTGACAGATGAATTCTCCTCTCTCAAAACCTAACTCTAGGAAGTCAGTTATGGATTTCGGGATGTATTACAGGCTTTCCAGAGAGCACTCCACAGAAAATACCTGTTTGAAATCGAAGCCATTTGGATAAGAGCCTGACACATAGTTCAGCGTACACTTAAAATTTGGCTTTTTCTATCTTCTTGCACAATTCCAAATACTGTCTTTGCCGTTAAGTGTATACTTTGATCTAAAGGAACTGCCAGCACTGGTTTTCCTGCAGTCTGTTGTGTGTCCTTGAGCAAAGTGGTTAGCCTCTCAGGACCACTCTCGGCAGGAGAGCTGGCTAGTGTGATGGATGGCCTTTATCTCTCCCTCCTCCAAAAAGACTTACCTCTGGGAAATCCCTGTGTGGACCCCGTGTTCCCACATGTATAAGGTTTCCCCAATTTAAGAAAGCCTTGTTGGAATGGTTCTACATCTTCAACAGATTCCGCTTATCAACTATGCCCTTGGCCCCCTCAGCTCCTCCCCCCCCTCCCTCCCTCCCTCCCTCCCTTTCTCCCATCGCCTCCTTACCCCCACCCCCATTCCCCCTTATCTCCTTACATTACCATTGTTCCATGATAAACACGTTACTATTAAAACCAATAACCATGAAAATACTGTTATAACTATATCATTAGTTCCTTAAATTTTTTTCTCTCGAGATTTATTTCTTTTTTTACAGTTTACATCTCAGTAAATTTCTTGGAGGATCTGTTTTACTGTTCTGTGCTTATTAGCCAAGTAGATGCAAATACTGTAACTAATCAAGTAACTTCTATTTTAGAACCTTTAAAGGTTTCTGATCCTTACGATTGATTCCTCGACTTTCTTTACCCAGTCAGAAATGCGTTTGGCTTTACATTGGATGTGTTTGACATGAATGTGGATGGTGAC
This sequence comes from Cynopterus sphinx, assembly GCA_030015415.1. Lineage (NCBI taxonomy): Eukaryota > Metazoa > Chordata > Mammalia > Chiroptera > Pteropodidae > Cynopterus > Cynopterus sphinx. The sequence goes on along the minus strand of CM057381.1, from coordinate 83,071,558 downwards.
ATTAGTTTTGCTTTCATGGCAAATACTCTGGGGTATTGTACCACCAGAACTGAGAGGTACTGTGCTGTCCGTAAAACAGGGAAGATGAAAAATCAGGACTAGAGGAAAAGAGCAGGAAATGTTTCAAATTTGTTGATATACAGCCTTTGCTGGTTTTTTTCTAGCTGATAGTAACCAAGTTTTTCAACTTTACAGCAGTAACTGAATCCCCCCACCCCATACATACACCCAACTCCACATAAAACCTTTGGGAGGTTTCCGTTGCTCTTAGAAGCCCTTAACAGCCCTCCCACCATGACCTCAAGGCTTCGTGTGCCATATGCAGGTCCAAGTCTCCCATCTGTTACCCCCACCCCATCTTTTTGGGCCCTCGGTGGCTCCTCACTTCGGCTGGCTGCATGGCATTCAGATGCACTGTCTCCCGCCTTGATTCCCTACACCCTGCTCCTCAGCTCTGATCTCCTCTAGTTTTCCATCCAGAAGCCTGAGGAGCCTCCCCTGACCTTTGTGTCCAGAGCAGATCTTCCTGTGGGAGCTCTCACAGCACCCTGTGCTTCTCCTTCCTGGAGCTATCACAGAGCCACGCTTATGTTCATAGGTGTAAAGAATAGACGACCTCTTCTCTCAGTTCCACAGCTTCAAGAAGGCACAGACCACTTCAGCTTGCCATTTGTGCAGAAGAGTTAGCATAGCAGGGCTGAGGCTGCCGTCCCTGCCTGCTTGCGAGGTTGGCCCTGGGCTGCTCTCTGGGAACCCGGCTGGTAGACAGCCGCCTACACTGATATGGTCAGAGTGGCCCACTGTGTCTAAACTGTTCTTACAAATAATGTGGTTTATTCGGAACACTGTTCCTTCTGGGGTCTGGAAATTGGGAATGTGCTAGGCAGAGGGTTCCTATGAGACCAGCCCCGATAAAAACCCTGGCCTGGCCAGAGTCTCTAATGGGCTTCCTGGGCAGAAGCAATCTGTGCGTGCTGCTGCATTTTTGCTGCTGGGGTGCACTCCGTGTGACCCCTCGTGGGATGGGGAGAGCGTAAGGAAGCCTGTACATGATTTCTCCAGACTCCACCAGTGTCTCTTTTTCCCTTATGATTCGGGTGTGGATCTTTATTACATTGATGTAGTAAATCTTAGCTGCAAATACAACTATATGCTAACTTCTGTGATCTTATAGCAAATATTCAAACATGGGAGTGGGCTTGGGGACTCCCAAGGCACCGTTGTATCCCCAGAACCATGCACACTATTTGGCATTTAACAAGTGGTTTATTACCAATTTTTTGAAATGAAAATGACCTCAGAGGGATAGAGCTAAATCTATCTTGTAGTAATTCTCAACAAAACTCTACTAGTGGTTACCGGAGGCTTGGGGCTGGGGGGATTGGGGAGGTAGACAGGATAAAAGGGTCAAATATATGGTGACAGAAAGAAATCTAACTATGGGAGATGAACACAATGTAAATATGTAGATGCCTTACTATTAAAGTGTACAGCTAAAACTTACTGGCTTTCGTGACCAATGTCACAATACAAAAATTAAATAAATTTAAAAATAAATACATTTTTTAAAAGAACTCTAAGAAATATTATAATCTATCGACTATATCCTAGTGACCCAAATAATGTACATACTTCTAAAACAGGCAGAATAAAAAATGATTCAAGAAATTTAGTAGGTAGGTGGGTCAAATTTCATCAGAATCTTTTTCTCACGAAGATGAATTTTCCATTTCTGAAGTGGGGGAGAGGCAGGGAGTGATGGGTCAGGAACTTCGCTGGGCCCCACAGGTGGTTCCAGTGTTAGCTGATTCCTTCATGAGAGTGACACTCAGTACTGGAAACAGTGAGTGCTGCTCAGCTTTAGCTATACATTGGGAATCTTCTGGAAGCTTAAAAAAAAAAAAAAAAACACTTTTACCAGAGCCTCAGCCCTTGAGATTCTGATATAATTGGTCTGGGCCCAGGGATTTCAATGTGCAGCCCCTGCTGATGCCCCCACTCCAAGTCCCGTCCTCCCTCACCTTCCAATCATGGCCTTTGACAGTCGTATTTCACAAGGTCCAGGCTTCTGCTCAAAGCCAATTTATTCTTATTTTCAAAAGACTTCTTTAAATTTTTGTTCTAGTTCCTGGGCTCACAGCTAATAGGCAGACACACTAAGAGGAGGAAATAACACCTTTTGTCTCAACAGCTCAAGAAGAAGGGAGCACCTAGGACAAGCAGGTGGAAGAACTCAAAACCGTAAAAATCAGGGCCATTTCAGAGCGGGTCACTCGTAAGAACAAAGTCATTGGTGAGAGTGTTGTTTGTAACAATAACCAGCAGTCTTCACCACCACTCGGCACCCTTCCCTGCCACCCTCTCTACCATGTGCACCTCACTTTATATGTAAGATGAAGTTCACCAATTTTATTTTGAATATTTGTTAAGGGCTCATTATCAGTGATGAGGACGTATACGTTAGTTACTGTCTTGGGGAAACTCTCCCCTTCAGTAAATGTAAGCCCAACCACTTGCCATCTTTTAACTCTTCTCCAGGGAAGAAAGGACTAGGAGATGCACCAGCTGATAATTGGGAGAGCTGTGATCTATCTTTCCCTCGTAGCACCCGCTGTGGCTCCTCTGGGAATCCAGGAACAGTGGGTAATAAGTTGGGTGAGGTAAGGTGATCCAGGTCATGAAAGCCAGGCGGAGGGAGTTTGGCTTTGAAATGGATGGAAATGTTTGGTTCTTAAACGGAATAGAAGAGCCATAAAAAAGACCAAATCAGGATTACCAGATAGAAGAGGGGTGGGCTTCAAGGAGCAGGTGGATCTGATTTGGAATGATTGGGATTTAGGCAGGTGTGGGCCTAAGGCAAGGCCCAAGGGGGTGAAGGGCATTAATGGCTCATGCACCTCAAAATAAGGGGCAAGATTTGAGGAGGAGGCAGTCTCAGCTCTAAGGTATTGAGGAACATTTCTGTGATAAAATTTCACTTTTCCTCTGCCTGGTGCTGTTGCCTAAAGGTGGCAGTGGAAATTTGAAGATAAGTTATGGTTAGAACCTCTGCTCCAAGGAGACTCCAGAAAGGCTGGCTAAGCGGCCTGCGAGGCCTTGGCCTGTCCCAGGGCCCCACACTTGGGCAGGCCTGGGCAGGGCAGAAGCGAAGTCAGGAGATTTCCATTACCCAGGTGAAAAGAAAGGCATCAGCTTTCAAAGCCGATGACGTCAGCTCTCCACTGGTAACAAGCCAGCCAGAGGTAACTAGTCACCAAATGGGCCCTAATCATTTTGCTGCTCATTTGTCTTCCCAATGAAAGCTTTTCAACACAGGCCTTTACCTTTATAAAGAATAAAGACTTATAACACGGTTGGTGGGGTTTATGGTTGCATGAAGCTAGCTCCTAGTTTCTTCTGCTGACAGGTTTATAAGGCCAAGGAAGTTTATAAGGTAAAAGGATTTTTAAGCAAATGTATTTTTAGAAAATGAATTATTTAGCTTTCTTCTTTTAACAAACATGAAGATTATTTGCATTGATTTCACTGGTGAACAATGGGAAATGGTCAAAATACAGTAACTTATTTTTTTAAATATGAATAAAGGCATTTATGGTTTTTTGTTTTGTCATTTTTAAGAAATGATCTGGGTGAAAGACATCTTGATTCTTCAAAGATACCTGTTTGGTCTGTTTTTAAAATGGATGATTTACCTAAAATTATCATATAAAAGTTTTAGTAAAGGAATACCCTCTTGTTTAGGGTAGTTTCTGGAACACTAGTCTGAACAGGCAGAATACTTAACTTAGCCTAGATTTGCTCATCAGGAGACTAATAGCAGACAGGATCCAGTTTTTTGGTTGCCTTGATGATTAGAGACTCAGTCAATATGATGACTATTAAAAAGCCTAGTTTTTAATTAATTGCCAAGGCAATGAGAAGGAAGGCAGGATCGCAAGGGCCGTGGGTATACGGGGCCCAGGACCCATGAGAGCTGCTCCAGGAAGGGATCCTAGGCTCCAAAATCAGGAAGGCTAGGACTTCAGTCCTGACAGTGCCATCTTGAGTAAGTTATCTAACCTCTCAGGACTTCACCTTCCATGACTCTAAAATAGAGCTCATACTTGTCTCTCAGGCATATTAACATATGTAGAGTTCCTGGCATAGAGCCAGACACAGTAATTTCTCTGAAAGTTTATTCTCCTCTTTCCACTTCAGGGTCTCATACTTTCTCCTATCCAAGTATTCTTGAAATGAAATTCAACCACCAGCAATTTGGAGTTAAACTTTGGGTTTTTTCACTCTGCCTTAAGGCTTTAGAGATCCTTTCCATTTACTGGAAAAATGAGATTGAGGGAGAGAAGATGACTTGCCCAAATGATAAGCTAAGAAAATACCTTTAATATTTTAAATCCACTTTGAAGCTTTAAAATATCTATATGCTCTGGAAAGTTAATTCCATATTGGTTTTCTTTAAAAGATTTTCAAAGTGAGCTGCTTCAATCAATCCTTTAGACCATTCACAATGAACTATGAAATATTGATGTCCATGTACTTTTTTTATTGCAAGAGGAAGATGAAAAGTCTATCTTTTCTCTTCTCCTCTTTGAAGTTTTGGAAAGCAAAAGCAAAATAAATGAAAATAAAATTTTCATTCTTCAGGAAAAGGAAAGAGTAAAAACCATGAAGAACAAAATAGATGGAGAGGGTGCAAAAAGCGGGGGAGCATATGGAAAGAGGAAGAGGAGAGAAGAACACATGGTTGCAGAAATCAGATTGAATTAGTAAAATACATTTTTAAAGGGGAGAGACAAGGTGAGGAACAGAATCTAAGTCTCGTGTTTATTACAGAGGGAACAATGTACAAATATGGAAAGCAAAAATCTGAACCCAATTTACTTTTGAAAAGTAGAAGTAATAGCATTAAAAAAAAAAATCACACATTTGTAGGAAGACCCCATCTGCAAGCATCAGAAAAGGTGAGTTTAGAAAAATCCCATCACTGCCTATCATTATTTACTGGGGAAAAATAGATGTAAAACTCATGCACAAAAATAGATGTAAAACTCATTGGCTGGGATGTGGCCCTGCCAATATTTGTTTGCCTCAAAGATGAGACATCCAAAAGAACCAACTCAAGTTATTTCAAAGATTAAAGAAATAAAACAAAAATATCAGGAAAAGTGAATGGCAGATACAGGGTTACCAAGGAACAAATGAAAATAGCAAAAAGTATTTCACTACAAATGCAAATTATTTAATGAAGCAGTTACCTCTTTGAAGCCTAGGCCCAAAGCAAAGACACAAGAGCCCACCGGCCATGACAGCAAGATGAGAGATGACAGGAGAGCTGGTGAGAGTCAGGGTAGAAATGGGAGAAAAAATAAACCATCAAAAAATAACAGTGGCTTGAAAGGGAAAAGAGACAAAAATGAACATAGTAAGGTGCTTAGAAGATCAAAATGAGAAAACCAAACAAAATGAAATGGATATGGGTATAGGAAAGATTCTTTAAACAAGACACAAAAGTGAACATAATGTTGATAGACAAACCTACTAAAAATTGTGCAATTAAAAAGAAAGAAACTTACTTTAAAAGTACTGATGCAAAAATACAAAACAAAATATTAGAAAATAGACTCAAGCAACTTATTAAAAGAATAATACAATGTGACAATATCAGATTTATTCAATGAAAAGACGGTTCAATTTTAGGAAGTCTTTATATGAATTCACCATATTAATGATCAGAGAAATATACGTATCTCTTTAGACACGAAAAAATTGCTCAGTAAAATGCAACTTCCATTATTGATCTTTTAAAAATTCACTGAAATTGAAATAGATGAGTACATCCCTAACATAAACCAAATTGAAAGTTAAAATTACATTTAAAGAAATTATAAACAGAAAAGAGAGAAATTAGACATAAAAATTGAAAAGAGGCAAAATTATCCTTATTTGAAAATTATATATTTGTATACTTGGATAACCCAAGAGGATCCCCTGAAAAGATGAAAATAAGAATTCAGTAAGATGGCTTAATATAATATCAATATATAATTTTTAAAAGCTTTCATACATTTAAACAATTTATTGGAAGATATAAATGAAGAAAAGGCCTTTTTACACTTAACAATAACAGGGAAAAACCTAACTAACCAAAGATGAGCCTAAAAAATGTTGCAGATCTCTATGAGAAAAACTTTAAATTGATCCTGAAAGACACAAAAGAAGTCTTAAAATAAATGCAAAACCATGGTATATTCTTGGATGAAAGAATCTCTTTGTATGTAATTCCAATTAATATACTACTAGGATATGCTTGTAATTCAACAAGTTGATTCTAAAGTTTACATCAGAAAAAAATTAGATTATTTAGAAGAATTATTTAAAACAAGAATAAGCCATACACTAGCCCTCTCACATATTAAAATACATTTTTAACTTACAAAAATTAGGAGTGTGATAGTGAATGAATAGACAGAGAAGGATTCAGTAGAAATACTATAGCTAGACCCATATGCATACTAAAATTTAGCATTTGAAATCAGCAAAAATAAGGATTAAGTCAATAAATGATTTAAAGACAAGTAGCCATTTAGAAAAATATAATTAGATGCATGCATCAGAACAAATTCCAAATAGATCAAAGACTAAATGTTAAAAGACAAAGATAATAGAGTAAATATGAGAGTCTTAAAAATGGCATTCTTCGTGACAAAAATCAACATAATCAAAGTCTCCATCGCCATATTTGGTGTGCGGGCAAATGTGGCTGAAATAACTGGGGATTGGCCCAGCATCTCTGTGCATAGTCTCTCTACATGGCTAGCTTGGGCTTCCTCACAGCATGATGGTCTCAGGGAAGTCAGACTTCTCCTCAGTCATCTCCCTCCACCCCTGCCAGGCTGAGTGTCCCAAGTGGCAGGAGGTGGAAACAGCCAGCCTCTTCACACCTGACCGACTGACAGCATCATTTGCAATGTACTCTGTTGGTCAAACAAGTCACTGAGGCCAGCACATATTCAAGGAGAGGGAACTAGAATTACTTCTCAACAGAAAGAAGAGCAAAAAATTGGGGGCCATCTTTAATGTGCCATAGAAAACACGCAGTTACAAAAAAAAAGAAAGAAGAAGAAGAAGATGCTCTCTGTATGCTGACACAGAAAAACAAATTTTATTTTTAAATGGAAAAAAAAATAGATGCGGAACAACATAAACAGTATCTTTTGTGTAGGACAGGTGGGAGGAGGGAATAAAAACACCTATGTGTGTTTACTTCGATTTTTATAATGAAAAGTAAACAAGAAATGAGAAATGATTATCAGTATTGTGATTGATGGATAGGGTTAGAGGTAGGAGAGAGACATCTTAATGTATGCCTTTTTATGGTATTTTGGCTTTTGAAATGAATTGAAAGGGAAAATACTTGGATCTTAAAGAAATCCCCGTGCTCAACCTTGCTCATTTCCTCAGGGTGCTGGAGCACTTGGGAAAGTAATACTGGATCTTATTTTTACAGTCCCATCAGTTTCCAAGGACTCTTACATTTTACCACCACTATAATAAAAATCAACCCATTTGGATATATGTTTAGTTATAGCTAACAGCCCCCACTGGTGGTATTGCCTACAAACTAATTGTCATATTTGTGCTGTCCTGAGGGTTTGGAGTGGGGGGTTATTTACCTTCATTTTCAAACTCAAACTACCATTTAAAATGCAGCTTTAAAATGTTGAAATTGTCAAAGATTAGCCAGTGATGTGCTGGCTCATGAGAGCTAGTTTTTATATATTCAGGAGTTTTGTAAGCCATTTGTTAAACCATTCAGAGCTTAAAATCAACCATGGTGGCTGATTGCAGTATTTAAACAAATAAACTAATTTCAGGTTGCAATGAACGTTATGAATGAAAAACACAAAGAAGTGTGACAGAGAAGGAACTGGAGGGGGTGCTCACTTATACCAGGTGATTAGCAATATGGCATACAACAATTATATTGACTTTATCAATGAGACAAGATACCCCTTTTTATTTCTATAAGAAACACATGCAGACATGGACTGTATAAGGATTTTTCTTAAATAGTTAAAATTTATTGCACAGTTAACATGTGTGAGGCATTGCATGCTTTGTGAGTATTATCTCAGTAACCATCATAACAACGTTGTAAGCACAATGATTGTTTCTACCCTACAGAAAGGAAATTGATTGTCCAAGGTGAAAAGTGACTTGCTCAAGCCAATGAGCTGCAGGGCCAGGCTCCAAATCCTATGGCTTGGCTCCAGTGCCCACTCATTTGAACATCATGCTGGAAACCCATTACACATTATTCGGAAAACTCAGAAACACATGTAGAAGAAAAATAAAATTACCTATAATTCTAGCTCCTACAGATGACCATTATTAACATTTTGATCTAAATCGGTGGCTTTCAATGGTTTCTCTTGTGGCTTAGTCAGAAAAGGTTTTCTCAGGGGTATGAAGGGTGAGATCAGAAAAATACCACCTGTGTTTTTTATATAGTCTTCCTGCTGTCTCATCTAATAAGTGGCCTGGCTAATGGTGATATGCACATATAGTCACATATGAAGTCACAGTGCATATGTTACCTGAGAGCCTGGTTAATATTCAAATGCGCACACACACACACACACACACAAATGAAGAGTTTTGTCAAAGTCAATTCTGATTTTCTCAATCACAAGATTATTATAATAATATTTTCAAATAGATGTGTTGAAAAAGAGAAGAAAATGGCAACATTGTTTCTTAAATCGGTGGATTTTTAAATGTTTTTCTATGATAAAATAAATTAATGGCCCTAAGGATTTTGAATGGTTTTCTAAATATTTTTTTTTATATTTGAGAAGCTGAAATAACAAATGAGTGTGTGTGTGTCTGTGTGTGTCTGTGTGTGTGTGTTTCTGACACTCATCAATCACAGGCAAATTAGCAGACACCTGAGGTTTAGTTAAAAAATTATCTCTGCAAATGTAGGCATATTGAACTACCAAAATGGCACTTCCTGAATCTGAGAAAGTATTAGAGATTTCTCTGTAAATTGATTTTTTTTTTTTTGGTTGATTCTTTCTTTATTTTATTTTTTAGGTCAGGCAACACTTGGTTGACCTCAGAGATTGCAAGGACCTCGTCAGCTTGCAATCTCTTATTTTTTTTTACTTTTTACACCTACAGCACACCTGGTCTTCCTAGGTGGTCTCCCATCCAAGTATTAACCAGGCCTAACCCTGCTTAGCTTCTGAGGTCAGATGAGAGCAGGCTTGTTCGGGGTAGCATGGCCATAGACTAAGATTCTTAATTTAAAATATTTTTTGATAGATAAAGATTTATCATGAATTTGTTAAACAAAACTCTCTGCAGAAAAATATTATCTGCTAATAAGATCATGAACATAACTGATTGAATGAATTAGCCATGACATATATTTTGAGGTTAACCTCTATTTTAGTTCTTGATTTAAAATTTTTTACATTTCTGAGTTTTAACTGCTTTTTTTTGTTTTTTTGGGTTTTGTTGTTCCATTTTCTTTGCTCCAATGTTCTTCTCTTAGGTCATTAGCTCTTGGTCTCTTGTTGAGCAGGGCTCTGCTCCATCCGTGGGTGATTCAATCAATATCGCCGGCCCTACGGACAGGAGGATGTTCCTGTTGCTTTGCTGAGCTCTAGAGTGATCCATTCTTGAGTGATTTGTGACTTCGGTTTCTTTTGTGATTATCACTAATGTTTTCAATCCTTTTTAATTAAGATCTTGAATGAAGCATATGCTTTAATGATATTTCTACAATGCAAGCTTGTTATTCTCATATTTTCAAATGAATGTGTTAATAGAGATAAAAAAACTCAGACTAATTTTTCCATAAGCAGAAATTTAATTCTTTCCTGACATAAAAGGAAGCCTATGGTCTAAAAGTTTTTGAATCTCCTTAAATGTTTTCCACCTTTGGTGAGATAAAGCAAGTTATGACTGGAGCATGCTGTGTGTGCAACCAAGGTTTATTAGTCAGTAGCAAATTAGTAGACATTCTGTCTCTTGAAATCTCTGGTTTTGTGTGATTAATGTACTCTCAGTACAAGGGGGCCTCGTGGATTTTCAAATGGCACTCGATCTGTGAAAACATTAAAAATTCCTATGTAATCCTATTTTATTTATTTTGTCCTATGCTTGGTTCAAAGATACTTTTCCTGAGAGATGAAATGTCTTTCTTCGCGGTTCTAATAGGCATCAGTTTTTGTGGAGTCCAAGGCAGCTGCATAGTAGGGAATTTGGGGAACCGGGAGTCTAAAGGCATGGGCCAAAGCCTGCTGAGTTTTCTGTTCTATAACAGAAGAGAGAAATGGCCAGGGTTTGGAGGTGCCCTACCTTTTGGTAATGTAAGCCAATATAAACCCAGTTTTGGACACATTGTGTATTGAATCTTACTGCACATTTCAGGCTCTGACCCTTTGTTTAAACAGATGAATGTTTTAGGGAAAAACTTAAGTTTAAACTTTTATTTAGGTCTCTTGCTTGGTTCACTCAAACTATATGTGTCTGACATAAGGTGCTTTATTATACAGGGTGAATGAGCGAGTGTGTATCTTTCTTCCTATTATCTTTCGAAATATTAGGGTGCAACCCAGCAGTCGAGAGCTAAGATTGGAGTCAGGCAAGGCTAGATCTGAAACCCGGTTTTTCCATTTACCTCTGGTGCCAGGATCCCTGTCTATAAAACGTGGATAATAATAGTACCTGCCTCACACTCACAGAGCGAGAGCGCTGGGCCAGCACTTGACGCATAACAAGTACTCAGCCAATAGCTGTGATACTGTTGCTGTATTTTCCTGCACCAGCACCTGTTTACCTAACACTGAGTGTTAACAGGAAGCTGCCCTGTTAGGGGAGCATCAGGCTGTTATCAGCCATTCTTCTCTATAAGCTCACTGGAGTCCTGTCCTCCATCCCCCTCACCCTGACTCTGCAACGTCGGGGAAGCAAAACAAGTTAAAATACTCCGAAGCTTTGCATTTGGAAACTGGAAAACAGATGCGCAGAGCAGCGTCTGCCTCTGTCTGAATGCAGATTGTAATAGGTTCTAATGACGCCTTTACAAGGATGAGTTAAGCAGTTCGTTGACATATCATTAACACATTCTGAAGTTAAACAGCCACAGGATCTATGAACTCTCATCATGCAGTTAATTATTCCTAGATTTTTTGTGTGTGTGCTCTTGAAACATATTCTATTTATTTAACCATCTCCTGGGAGCACTGGCCGCCTTTATCCTCATGACACAGCCAGTGGTGTAAAACCTCTGCATCTGTCAGATTTCTCCATGTGGAGCATAATTGCCTGATTTCCATTTGAAAGTACAGCCCTGACATTACAACAGGCATAGACCCACCAATGATAACAATGAGGTCCTGACACCTACAAGGGGACAGGGGTGCTCTGGGCATAATGCTGTAATAAGTGTGTGCTCCAAATGAACCCTCCTTGCCTTCAGATGGACCGGGTCTGAGTTTACAGCTGCAGTGAAGTGTTCCTTAGGAACAACAACAACAACAGAAAGGATAAAGGGAAAGAAACCAACAAATTAGCATCAGTGTGAGTCTGGTGGAGCCAGATGGCTCTCTGTGGAAATGGAGCTTTCCTGCTTTCTTCCAGTAACCCCAACCAGCAGACAGCAAGCCTGCTAAGAGGGGAGAGAAATGATCTCATTCCTCAGCCAGGCACATGATTTGCCTTCTTTCTCTCATATACAACTTGAGCTGAAGAAAAGTTGGAAAAAAAAAGAAAGGATGAGAAAAGAGGGATGGCGGGGATTGGGGCATTGTAAAGAATGAGCCAGTCACAGCCCAGAGGAGTGAGATGCCAGCCCCGGGCCAGGCTCGAGCATTTTCAAAATGGGCCTCAGATGTCCACAAGGGAAGGAGGAAGGGGAGGCAAAGGGGCACCCTGACATATCTTTATTGCCTCGACCTGCGTCCATGAACTCTACCTCCGGAGTCTTGGTATGTGGGAGGTTGGGAGGTGGGGCAGCACCGGCTGTAGAAGGCATGGAATTAAACTCTGGGCTCACCTTGGACAGTGTTTTCAAGATTTCACTAATGAAAATCTCCATCTCTCTTAATGGGCTGAAGGCCTGTGAGTTTATAATAGTCTGAGGCCTGCTGGATGAGGTCAGAGGCCAGACTGATCACCTGCTGAGATCAGATGCGCCCGTGCCCCTGGGCTGAGCCTTGGGGTGGAGGGAGCTGAAGGGGCTGGAGCCAGACAGGGTCACCCGGCAAAATGAACCTATCCGGTTTTTAGTGTGAGAGAGTCCCTCTCCTAAAGGTCCTGAGCCTGGAGGGGGCTCAGTCTGGAGACATTCTCCCTTACAGTCCAGGCAAAACATTCGCTACTGTAGACAAAAGTCTGTTATCTAGAGAGACAACCAGACTTCTGGCAGGGGGGAGTCAGGCAGACGGCAGGAGTGGGCGTTGGAGCACAGCCCTTGCAGCGGTGCGGGCGTCCTGTGAGCCGCTGTGCTCTCCCAGTGGGTGTTCGCGCAGCCCAGCTGGACACGGGGCTCCCTCCTGAGGGCTCCAACCCAGAGGGGCGCATCCAAGAAAGAATGCTCCCTGGGAGTTCCAGGGGTTCATGGAGCCTGACGGTGGCCTGGCAAGGTTTCCTGAGCACCTGAAGTTTGTCTCCACCACTGTTTACTCCAAAGAGTAAATAGTAGGCTCCAGGGGGATACCAAATGCCGGATGCAGTCATTCATTTGCAGTTGGAAACAATTATTTCAACCATAATAAACATTGAACAAAATCCTCTCCATTTTTGACCAGGGCTAGGGCACCTGCTTCACAGTTTCTGGTAGTCTTAGGTATAGCTGAGCATTAAACTGGCATATTTTGTTGGGGCCAAGGAGGCCAAGCAGGCTGTCAGCTGGGAACCAAAGCCCCAGGCTCCTGCTGTTCTCCTTCCAAAAACAAAACAAAAAGCTGCCACTCCACCAAACAAGTGTTTTGCTCTTCATCTCTCAGGCCACGCTACCACCCAACAGAGTTCATAGTCCTGGGTTGGGTTCTTGCTCTAAACCGAGCTAAAGGATGTTGAAGGAAAGCACACAGGGGAAACAGCCAGAATCGTGAGCTGAATCATCTTTGCTGGCCCCTACTTTAGCAGGGAGACCACTTAATAGGAGCATTTTAAAAAATAAAAATTTAAGCATTTGAAAAAAAGCATTTGAAGAGGGCTTACTACGTGTTCGTAACTCTTCGAAGTGCTTCATGTATATTTCATAACACCCCTCACAGCACCCTCGCGGCACCCTTCTGAAGCATGTCCTCTGATCATCGCTGTTTTACAAAGGGGGCACTGAAGCACAGAGATGTTCAGCAGCTTTTCCAAACTCACACGATGGTAAATAGTAGAGCCAGAATTCCAACTTGGCTTTACCTGGCTTCAGGTTCTACACCTGCAGGGCTCTTGCCTTTTTCCATGTTGTAATAACATAGAGCGGCATGTGTTCTGTTAAGCTGTTCACCAGCACCGGCGGTGTCATCTCAGGCCACCGAATCTCCCTGAATTTCTGTTTCCTCGTCTGTCGAGTATGTTCAAAGGGTTATCTTATTACGGGGTTGTTGCCAGGAGCAGAAATGACGTGACACATGCAAAACCAGTGCCTCCCACGTGATTGGTGGTCAATAAACATTAGTATTTACTATTACTTATCGCATTCAGTGTTTCACTGAATCCTCACTAAAAACAAACAAAACCACCTGTGAGGAAGGTAGGGCAGCTGTCACGAACCCCATTTTATAGCTGGTGAAACTGAGATACCAAGACATCGGGCAGAGTACTCTGGACAAGAACCACATCTCTTGACCTGCACTGTATAATCCTGGTCGATGTGGACCTGCCAAACTCCTGCCCGCATCTGCCTGTTTCTAGACCCGAGACACAGTTGCTGTTGTCTAGAGGTTGAAACTAGGGATTCGACACTCGTTTCCCTCTCTTTACGTTCTGCCCCTGGGACTGGCTGGGGACAGAGTCAGGTCCTGCCCATGCTCTCCTGGGAATTGCTGAAAGGAGTTAATGCCTTTTGAGACAAGTAAGGTCCTGACAAGGATGAATTAGAAAATTACGTGCCTTTAAGATTTCATTATCTAGGTAAAACAAAAGAAAATGAAACAAAACAAAAACACGCCTTTCTCACCCACCGTCACCAAGTGCAGACGCATGGTCCACAGCCCACATCTCCGCCTCCCCTCTCCAGCCCTGCGCACCTCAGAGAACATTTCCAGTGCTCTCTGTTTGCAGAAGATGCTTCTGCACCTGTAGCTGGAAGCCGCGCAGGAGCTTTCCGTGCTGTGATGGAAGCCAGCCAAGGGACCTGGGTGTCCGGCTGTGCTCTGCCTTGATTCCCCCTCCCTCCTGACTCTGCCCTTCCGTGATTTTCACATTTCCCCCTCCATTTGCCTTTCAGCACATCTCCGAGGAATGCAGTTTTTGTTCTACCGCTTCATGTAATTTCCAGGGCTGGGACTGAAAATGATTTCCTTTCACAAGCCCTGGCTGAGTGCCTTTCACATCCTGGCTATGTTATGGGGGGATTTATAAACTGAGGGTCTGGGTCTCTTTTCTCCTCGCCCTCTGCTCCTCCCCCCACCCCAACCATCATTTAAAACAGGACACTGGGCACGATGAGCTCCAAGCTCAGAGGTCAGGGTGTCCTCTGAAGTCAGCCACTGGGGCTTTTGCCCAGAGGCAAAGATTCAGTGGAGTTATAGTGATGAGAGCATGAAAGGCATTCCCTCCTGCTAGAAGAAAACAGGAAGAGGCCCCACAGCCGAATTTGTGATCTATGAGAACAAACAAGACCCAAAATCTCAGTGTAGGGGTTGGCTTTGAACTGAGAACGTAAAGGTACATTTTGCAAACTTGTCAAGATTGTGTTTTATTTCTAGACTTTAATTCTCAAAGGGACAATGAGGAAGAGACACAGCTTCAGAAGTTTTGAGCTGAGAAGTGAAAAGAAATTATTTTTCTTTGTCTCCATCAAACTGAGTGGGGGAAAGACTAAGCTGAGGGGTTGGTTCACTTTCCCTCTGTTACAGCAGCGCACAGAAACCAGAGGGCAGGGTGTTGTTAGGCAAGGGATATGTCTTTGTCTCATCCGAAGACCGTTGTCTGTCAGCTGCCTCCATAGAGTCCTGTCCGGCCACTGGACTCCCTTCAGGTGTTAATTTGTCAGAAGCTGAAACAAGGCAACGAGGTAAACAAATCAGTCAGGCCTCAGCCTAGTCCCTGCAGTTGGGTGTTTCATCTGAGCCAGGCTCCAGAGGCTTCCTTCCCTCCCCCCTGGCAGGGGCACGTCTTCATTGCCCAGGCAGAGCAGGCTCACACAGACCTCAGCCTTGTTGCTATGTTAGTTCTTTCATCCAACACCGTGTCATGTTTTTGGTCCCATACCACGCCTTTATTTGTGTGTAACTCACTTAACAGCACTGAGCCTCCTGACTTGCTGCTCTGTGACTGCCTAAGACGACTGAGCATCATGTCACACAGACTGAGGTTCACACCCAGCACAGCCACTGCTTCTAATTACCCCGTCTGGAACTCATTTGCCCTCATCTGAAAAGCAGGGAAATAATGATTACACCTGCCTCTCAGGTTTGCTCTGATAATAAAATTAGATGATTTATGTAAAGTGATTAATCCAGTGCCCCACATAGAGTACAGACTCGAAGATGCTGATTCTTATTTCTACATATGGAAAGGAGCCCAGGGAGAAGGCGCTGGAAAAGCACGACCACTGGGACTGTGGGGGAAGGAGCAAGACTCCGAGTTGTGGAAACCAGCCTGGGTGGAAGATTCAGCCTCTGCTCCTCACTCCCCCTGCAGCTTCATTCGGAAAAGTTAACACCTTAGATTTTAGTCATCACTCTCGTTTGTTTTACACTAATCATTCTTCCAGAGACTTTCAAGTTCAGAGAAGCTTACATATTAGGTTTGAGGCAACTGTTCTAGAAATCAGGAAATGCAGGAGGGTTTCTATCTTTAGTCCTCTGTTCCCAAATGAACAAATGACTTCTTTCACCATTAGGGCCTGTTAGCACCTCAGACAACTTCCATAACCAGGGTCAGTGATTAACTTTGAAGACCAAAGAACAGTAGGTAGTTTTCAGCACAATTAGACTGAGTCAAAGCTCAATGTGCTAATGTGCTGATCATGAACGAATGTAAGTGATGATATACACGTGGAAACATCCGGGCCACTGCAACCTCTCCCCAGTCTCTTCAGAGTCTCAGGCCCAGAATGAGGTAAAAATTCAGGAAGATCTTGGGAAAAGGAGAAGAGAGTTCCTGGGACACCTAGAGCCAGGTCACTGGGGCAACTCCAGGTGGTGATGCACACGCAGTATTTAGCTCATGCATAAGTTGGGGCTAATCTGACAAGGAAACGCGGTTCTTAAAACCTTCAAATGTGCAGTTTTATAGGATACGACCAAACTGGAGTTGAGTAAGTGGAGCTTTCATTAGCTACATGTTCGTTGAGCACTACAGCACATCTTCCCCACTCCTACCCCTACCCGCCCCCCCAGATTAATTCACACTCAACAATATCTTTGAAAATTGTTAATTAATCAAATATGAGGTTTTTATTTTTTATTAATTCTATACTAGCTTTATTACTCCAAATACTCTTTTTATTCTTTTCATTTTCAATTGCAGTTTATTACTGTATTGTTTTCCTTTGAGATGTAAGCACTATTATACCTTTAAAAGGAACTGAATTTTTCAAAGGTGGAAACAAGCAGGATAAATGATAAGGACAGTATGTTTGTAAAGTCTGAGATCAGTTTTGTTTTGGTATCATTGCAAATAAAGGAAAAAAGAGTTGATTCTAGATGAAAATGTGATTTTTTTTTTTTTTTGAGAAGATATGGCTGTCTGCCTCCAGGTCTATAACTGCCCACAAGTGCTCCATCTAACGTCTCCCCGTGCCTCAGTTTTTCCAGCTATAAAAGGATGCTGAACAGACATCTGTCTCTCAGTCAGCTCATAGAAACTTTCCAAGAACCTGTGAGAGAAAATCTCCACAAAACAGTACTATGAAACCAGAACTTATTTGTTTTGTGTCTTTGTAATTGTATCAAAAGTAGGGGTTACCCTAACAAAAGTAAAAACTGAACCAAAAGGGGTTGGAGTTACTAAAAAGAAAAAAAAAAACTTCCCCCCATCACCTAGTGACACTCAGGCTCTGAGGACCATGTGCTTCCACCTCCAGACAGCACCAGGATTTCTGTGTAACCAGGACGAAGAATTTTCTGGCTTAACTTCTCACAAAGAATTTTGGAATATAATATTTCTCAGATCTCTTCATCTCCCCTTCATTCAACACTTTTTCATATTTTTCTTCCTTTTAAGTTCTCCAAACCTTATCCACTTAGCTTTGTGGGTTGCTAACTCATTTATCTTACCTCTTCAACACATTTTCTTTCTTCTAAACTAGCCATTTTTCATGTTCTCGCTTGTATCTTATCTGTGGGGCTCCTTCTCCATTTCTACTCCTATTTTTCTTGTATTCCTGTCAAACTAATTTTCCTCTTTCCCTTTTCTCTCCTCGAGGAAAAATTCTCTGATCAACAGAGAGAAGAAAGATGACCAGGTAGTACTGTGCTTGGCAAAGAACTGAGATGGTATATCAAAAGCCGAACAGGCCAAATACAACTCCAGGGATTTGAGTCGCTGCCTCCTGACAATTCAAAAAAGACGTGGCCAGCACAAAATTACAAGACGCTCTTGGAATTTCTATACATATAGATTTGACATTTTAACCCCAATTTAATTCCACAATCCAGATGGTAGAAGAATTTCCTTATTTACTTGAGATGAATTCCCATACATCATCTTTTGTTCCCACAAGACTGTGGCTCACAACCCTCTATCAGCACCATCATTTTGATATAGCTAATGCTTATTATTGTGCAGCTTGGGAAATATAGCATTATGGCTAATTAGGTTTTCTGATTAATTGAGAATTGAAATGTACATCTTCCATGGATTACTAATATCTAGACACCTGGAATAACATAAACCCAAAGCTAAAAGGATGAGATTAACCTGTCTTGGAAAATTCAGAGGAAACTTCAGGACTCATAGAATAGCAGAGTCACTGCAGGTGTATCATGAATGAGAAGACGGACACAATAATTGGATTTATGCTTTTGGTACAAAGTAAACGTAGCTTTTGTTGTGTGGCAGCACAAGTCACATGGGAAATGAATGTACCATGTCAAGCACATTGTGCCTTTTTAAAAATTCACTCCTCTGATTTGAAATGTGTTAAAATGTTCAAAGGTAAGAAATTCATGACCTGCCAAGTTACAAAACAGTGTATGTGTGATAATCCCAATTTTGTAAGAAAAGGTATATATGTATACACATATACATGCACCCTCACACACACAAATCTAGAAAAATAGGCACTACAATTTTAACACTAGCTTTTTGGGTGCTTCTGGGAAAAGCCCTTGTATTGTCAAAGTTCTGCAAGATCAGGGGCAAGGACCTGACAATAACGGACCACAAACCCATCCAGGAATCACCCCTCAGGGAGATTGCAAATGATTCTTCTAGTTGGGAAGGTAGAGTCCCATTTGGAGGAATCTGTAACTGCCCCCTGCAAGCAGACCACTAAACCCTAAGCTCAGTCAGGAGAGAGACCCTTGCCTCTAACGTTCTCCAGAGGAACAATTAGAAGCTGGTGTAAGAAGTCCTCAAAACTGACTTAACCTGCCATAAACCCAGCAAGTGGACACTGTCTGTCTGTGATTTATAAGGAGGGGTCACCCACAGACAGGATCCAGAGCTACTTGCCTAAGTGCTGTACACAGGTCAGCCTGGCACCTATTATTATAATCATTGGGAGGCAAGTTGAAGCAAGTTGAAATTTGAAAAACACATGAACAGAGGTCTGACAAGATGCCAGTAGAGCCTGCCAGCAGGGACAGCTGGAAGGCCAATTTTTTAGTCAATACTGTAAGATGGTTGCTTAAATATCTGAGTCAACACACACTGATTTCACTCCGGCTCAATACTCCCGTTTAATTGCATTGGGGAGTCTTTCCACTGACACATCTAACACCCAAATACATAGTGAAGGGAAAGAAAAGCATGTTATTGAAGTGCAAATGAGGTCCTGGGTGCAGTCTGCAGGCCTGGGTCCCTGGAGTGTTTCTTATTGCCCTGCAGACAAACGTTGGCTGGGCCTCCCGGGCATTCAATGAGGCTTCCTTTTTAAAGAAAGCAGGAGGAAGGGGTGAGCATCACATCTCAGCTGGCTTTCAGAGAGGGGTCCATGTGGTGTGCTCCTTGCCACCACAGATGTGTGAGCTGCCAAGGCTCTAAGGTATTTTTCATGAGCAAGAGTCCACATAGGGGAGCACCTGCTTTGCACACCAGGGAGCCAAGTCAGATGAAAAAGCACCTGGAAAACTATCACAAGTTTGTCAACTAGGTGATAACCTGGTGAGGTTCATGGAAGATATGATCAATGAGTTGAGCCTGGAATGTCCTCCCACTGCCTAGAGTCCAGGAAACAGGCAGATAGATACCTGAGGAAGTGATACCCAACAGCCATTTAACCTACGGTGTCCTGACAGGTTTTGGCTGCTGATGGAAATAGTTTTCTATAATCACGCCCATATAGGAGTCTAGGGCTGGAGGTGAGAGTGGGGGCTTCTGCAGTGACCTTCTGGCAGTCTTCACCTACCTCAGAGCCAAGCATGACATTATCAATTACTGTCGAAAACCCGCAGGAATTGGGACCTAAACCAGAATGAAAAGGTAGGCCCTGAGAGCAGGTGACATGAATACTTCAAGGTTAAAACCTATGTCTGCTGCCAACCATCAGAGATGAGGAAGAAGACTGTGTCATGGTAAACTCAAACTCAAATTAACTAGGAAGCTGTTAAAAGTAATTTCGGATCGATAGGTCTTGGTTGAGTAGCTATAGTGAGGGTCAACAGTCCGGCTGACTTTGTTCTCATTTCTCCAAGCCCCTGGCTCACATTGCACCGTATGTCAGTCACCCATAGTGTGTCAGCTCTTCCCAATTAACATATCTGCTAACGATACCCAACAATCAGAAATCTGAGAGAAACATGGCCGGGAGAAAGTGTGACATCATTTTGGTCTATTACTCAATGAAGTCTTGCATGGACATGGTCTGCCCCAGACAAATAAGCCTAAAGATCAAGTTCTGCTTCTTCCACTTCCAAGTTGTGGGGCCTTACATAAATTGTATAATCTTTCTGAACTCTATTTCTCACTTCTGTTATGGGAATGGTCAGGGAACTATTGCATCCAATGCGATCATGCAGGTAAAATGCTCAGCACAAAGTCGTTACCCAACAAGTGCCAGTTCCTTACCCTTCCAGTTCCCCGTCCCCACCAAACTGAGGTGGCCCGTTTCTCCTTCTCTAGTAGCTGGTATTGATTTCTTTTCCAAGAAATCAATAGTTAGAAGAGGTACTGAATCAGAGTCCCTATTGAGAAATTTCTGTCCCCAACCTTCAAGCAAAATACCCGGCCTTGCCCAGCTTGGGCGGTTTCTCCTCTGTGGAGGGACCCCCAGGCAGCAGGAGTTTGGTGCATGAATTTGTTTGCCTGTCTAGAGCATAAGGAGTTCTTAGACCTCCCCCTCTGTGCTGTTTATGGAAATACCATTTAGGAATACCAATGGCAAAGACCTTTCTCCTTCCAATGTCCCCAGCGGCTCCTCACCTGCCCCAGAGTTTATGCTCCTTTTTGTGTGTGGAAAGTGAAGCTCAGGGCCAGACTGTCCAAGGCTCCTATCCATCTCTCCGACCACATCCCCTACTGCTCCCTTCCTCTCCCACTCCCCTCTAGATACATTGGCATTCTTATTATTCTCTTTTGAACTTGCCAAGCTCATGTCTGCCTTGGAGCAAGATGCTGCCTGGAAGCCCCTACTCAGATAGCCACAAGCCTGGGTCTGCCGTCATGTGCCTTTCAGCTTAAATGCTGCTCCCTCATGGAAGCCTTCACTGGCCCTCTTCTTCAACACTCAGTTTAATTTTCTTCTTACCATTTTTCACCATCTAAAATGACCTCTTTTATTTTGTTATATGTTGTCTGTCTCCCTCTACTACAATGCAAGCTGTCTGAGGCAGAGACCTCGTGTGTCTAGTTCAAGGATCATCACAGGTCCCACAAGAGTGGCTGGCTTCAACCCTCTGTATTCCTAGAAGAGAAACAGTTTTCCACGCAACATTGTTAAATGAAACTATGAATGTTGCCATTCTACTCTGTGATAGCACTTGTGACTACTTGAGGCTTGAACATCGTCAGAAGTATGTAACTATAAGAAAGCAGGGCATGGGGAAGGGAGGAATGCCTCTAAGGCATGGTGAAAGTCTGCTTTGAGCTTCTCACCTCCCAGGATCCACGATCCCACCTGACCCTGGATCAGAATGTGGAATGTTTTACTCTGCCTCCTTTCACCAAAATTGAACAGATTCTAGGATCAGACTAGAGGAAGTCTTCAGGCATCTGGGCAGCGCCCAATGCCAAAGGCTCAAGTGACACCCAATCTGAGAGATCTTGTCTAGTAAAAATAACAATAGAAAACTCTTTATAGAGATTGTTAAACTGTTCTACCTCTTCACATGGATTGTCTCATTGTTGTATGAAACTGTCTCGGTGACCAGGGATGGTTTTTGAGAAATCCCTGTGACATTGTCCTCTGGAACAACACACTACTCCCTTGTCTCAGAGCTTAACTCCATCTGGGTCACTTAACATGGGGTTTCTAGAAACAGAAAGGGTGGCAGTGGCTGCACAAAGCCAGAAAGGAGAGGTGTGGGGGCTGCAGCTACACTGATCCATTCTGCAGGCCCATCCCCAGTCCATCATTAGTCCTTTGGGACACATCCTCAAACCCAGCTGTGTCAGTGCTGAGAACAGCACCTGAGGGAGCTTGGTGAGGGAGCTCACCAAGGCAGTCCAGAGTAGGTGTGAATCGAGAGAAACCTCCCATCCCTATCACCTTCAGGGATGAAGTGAAGAAAAGGGATCACTGAGCCTATGGCTTGTGGTAATGCCAGTGCTCTGAGTTCTCTACGAAGCCCCATATGATGGGAATGGCGAGGAAGCCTCCAGCACTCCTTATTAAGGGGAGGCATGCACAGAGGGCATAGTGTCCAGAGTAACTTTGTTTAGTGGGTACATGGAGACTAATACATTTTTCTGAGTATTGGAGATTCTTTTGGAGAAGGGCATAGAGGGTTCAGAATCAGCCCCCTCCCCACCCCAGGACACTTGTGGTGAGGTGAGTGGGTCATGGGAGCACTAAAAAAACTTATTCAAAATAGAATGAGTAACCAGTCAGAAGCACTCTGCCCTAAGCTTCCCCCCATCCCCCACGAGCCATCCCTCCGAACCTATAATTCCCTTCACATGCAACACAGCACTGGGGGTCTTTGTCACTGGCCTGATGTACTCACCATCTGTTGCATCACTTTTGAGGAGACTGTCTGTATACCTCATGATGACAACAGTTTTGCTCTCTTGAGTTCCTTGAGTACTTGCTTCTGCAAAAAAAGTGTGAAGGGAAGGAAAATTAAGAATGGATGTGCAAGCAGACTTTGTGAAAGGCAGAGGTGAGGGACCTTTCTTCGATGCCTCTGATGTCATCAGCCCCCTGGGTATTTCTTCATTTCCCATCATATGAAGGATCGGACAGACAGAGGTTCTTGCTGTTAAATGTTACTACTGAGAAAGCTGCAGGACACTTAATACATTTAATGCATTCACCACCTGGAAGAGGATATACATCTGCTTCTGAGGACAAAAGGGGGAAAAGGAGGACAGTTTGAGGAGGAGCTCTCCTGGACCCATCTTTTCTTATTCCTGTTACCTCCTGGGTAACCTCATGCTAGGCGGACAGGGGCCAGAGGGCACTGCTGAGGTCCCCTTCCCTTGCAATCCCACAGTCTACAACATAATTCTCAGTACATTTGAATCACCTCAAATTCATCCTCTTTGTCTTTCTTCCATGCCTCCCTCAAATCATCTGAAAAGCCAGGACATGTGTCCTATGGGAGTTAATCTGAGAAGAGCGTTAACATGCATATAAGTGTTTCTGAATCCCCTACTCCATCACTAGCTCTGAGAGACTTAGCCCCTGGAGGTTCACAAGGTCATATTCTGGAACCCCTTAGACACTTAGAAAGCCATGTCACCACTGGCATCCTCTGAGGGATTCTGGCCCCCCTGTTCCAGCTGGGGTCTCCAGCACTGCACTCCAGAAGGGATGGGAGGGCAGGCTTAGAGAGGCAGACTACCCCTTCCCCAGAGCCTGACAGCTGAGTCTCACTGCAGGAAATCCTAGGCTGGTGGTGAAAGAGGAGAGGGGAATGTACAGAGCCTGAAAAGAAAAGAGACCAAGATCTCCAGCTCTGGGGTCCATACAGGGTTAGGCCGCTCCTCTTCAGGAAAGCCTCAAGATCAGCTGCATCAGCCCAGAGAAGGAATGACTTTCCTTTATTATAAGGCATGCCTTGGGGCTACCTACTCTCAAAGAGGCGCCTTTCCCTAGTCTGCACAGACATTCTTTAGGTCTGGGAGGGGCCGCCCCCTCTCTTTGCACATCCTTTCTCCCTCCTTTTTCTCACAGTCTTCAGTTACTCATTTCTACTTGGTTGTTTTTGTTTTGTTTTGTTTCATTTTTCCAGCTCAGAACTGAAAGTGGGTTAGCATCTACTGACCCAGACCATGTTCTAGAATCCTGTTTCTTAAATTGGAAAGGCTGGGAACCCCTGCAGTGGGAATAGGAGACAGTATCAGGTTTGAGCTAGGCACACCTTCCCAGAAAGATTCCGCCCTGCTCTGTGCTAAAGATTCCAGCTCTGTCTTCCTCTCTCCTACAAGTAGATGGCAAAACACTTCCCCATCCTTTTACTTTGCCTGTTTTTGACAACAAATTAGAAAAAATATATCTTTGTTTATCATCTCTAGAACCCCTTCATACTGTGGCGAGGAAATGGTGAGAGGGAGGGGTAATGCTGGTGGACAAGGTGCCCAGAGCCTTGGAAGTTAAGAGACCAAAAGCTCTAATGAGGGCAGCTCCTGGTTTTTATTATCCAGTTACTTCTAAGTTTTTAGTTTAGATCTTTCTTTCTCAGTATCTGCATCAATAAAATGTGGGTGAAGCCAATCACAGCTCAACACTAAGGTGAGCTGGTATTAGAATAAAAGCACGGTGAAAACAATTTTAAAAGTTTATTAAACATCCATCTCTTCATTGGTATAGCCCCAATTTTTAAAATAGTAACCATATTCTGTGTCCCAAAGAGACATCCTGTGTGTATTAACTATGTACAAGAAATCTCTGGAATTAGAAATTTTCTTTCCAGGCCCCTGGAGCAGCTAAAGATTAGGTCCTGTCAAAATGAATCCATGTCATTCTCCAGTTTGCTTAAGAGGTTCAGGAAGGTCTGCCTCCTGCTACTGGGTTTCCCCTTCTGGTCAGCATTTCCCAGCATTAACCGGGGTCATTGCAAAAGGGGTCCTGACCACCTGGGGTGGGTGCGATCAGCCTTGCAACTGATGGACACCCCCTTGTTGAATTCCAGCTGCTGATTATTTTGAGCACTGTGAGCCAGGTGGTGATCCCTGGTCCAGCTTAGCACTAGCTGAGTTTAACCTAAACTCACTCTCTTGTCCTTTCTGGAACAGAGTGAGTCACAGGTTTTGTCCTTCTTTCAAGTTTTGGAAACACACAGAAAATGAAAAAAAAAAATGGAAGGTTCCAGTGTGAGAGGAAAGCCTCGGAAATCATCCCCCAGCTGCAGGAGAGATTGATGAAAAAAGCCCCTAAGTCAGGGAAGAACCTTAATAATGAATGCATTGAGGGACCCTTAGATTGGGTCCATCAGCCTAGCTCAAGGACAATCATAATACCCAGGATGCAAGAGAAGAGTGTTCAGGGCAAAATGGTTGCACTGATCCTCAGGAGCTGTTACCAAACGGAAGGCAGCAACTTGATTGTGAGGAGGGATAATAACCCAAACTGACTCCGCAACCGAACGTCCACACTAAACACAACAAACATTGTCAGTAAAAAAAACATTCGACACACATGACATGGCCTCTCTTTGGCTCACCTTCGTGATGAAGCAGAGTTTGAGATCTCCCCATTATCTCATCCTCTGAGGCATTCAAGTTCTGGATCAGAAAGTATGTGGTCATTTTCCCCTTTCCTTTCACTTCAATTTCACCTCTCTCAATTATTTCAAATCCTTGATTTTCCAGGGCTCTGCATAGAGAGGGGAAAATGCACCAGATATCAATGAACACAGATCTGTAACTCAAGAGTTGACTATAACGGGACCGTAATGTGAGAGGAGAAGTCTGGGATGCAGGGCACACAATCCAGGAAAGGGGACTCTGAGATATCAGCTGGGCCTGCTGAGGGGGAGCAAAGAGACAGGTAGGGAAAGGAGGCAGACTCGAAGGAGGAGGCATTCTGAACAGGGTGCCAAAGGCAGAGGAAGAGCACGGGGTACCCACAAAGACCCCATGACCCCATCACCACTTCTCCTTCCTCCAACGTACTATACATACCTGCAGGCCTCACACCTACACAACCACGTCCCACTGCTTGTGGGGGCACCATCTCTACATGGTTCTGAAACAGGAGGCTCCTTAGAGATCTGCCCTCTTTCCATCTTCCCCAAGCACCCCATATGCCCCAAGGTTGTCATCCTGTTCATCCCAACCACCCAAGTTTTCCATGATTTCTGGCTGCCAGAGAACCAAAGAAGACGAGGATGGGGTTGAAGGGTGGTGGGCATGAAAAGGGACAGCTATGGAAGAACTACAAAATGTTTTTATACTGGCTGCTGAGAGATATTGGAGAAAAACCACGTAACAGTGCTCACTAGCAATGTTTCAGATTCACACTCCGCTGCCTCAGCCAAGTCTCAGCATGCATCAGCCTTCCCTTGTCCTTGGCCAGTTTCACGGAGGTTTTGGACCTTCACCACTCTCCTCACTGTCCCCTACTTGGCACCTGCTGTCCTCACTCTCAAGCAGCTGACCGTGCCTCCTCCTTTGTGATATAATTTATCTGTGAAATTTTAACCATTTTAGGTGATATAGAGCAACTTCTCACCCCATTGACTATATTTACCATTTTATCTTATTCAGGGACCACCACCACCCCCCATCGATACTCCCTTTCTGCCTCTTCAGGCCCTGGCCCCATCATCCACTTCTCCCCAGATCTTGAGCTTCCTCTCTATTTGCATCCTGCTCTCAGCCTATCATCGTGGTAAGGTCTCTTTCATCCTAAAAATAACTAAAAAGTCACTTGATTATCTCCTGCTTTAATCCCAAGCAAATGCTCTCTTCCTGTTATCCTTCAACTGTCTATCCATGCCATTCTACCACAACCACTTCTGATAATGTCCCCAAAATCTCTGGTGACTATTTTTCAGTCCTGCTACTATATTTGACATTTTTGTTCAATTCCACTCCTCTAAAAATATCCACAGGAGTGCTTCTTACCCTGAACTTCCCGATTCTTTTCTATTTCTTCCACCTTTTATATGGGCTCCTCTTTATCTGCCACTTAAATGTTAGTTCTTTCCACTGTTCTTCTCATACTGCATCCTTCTTCAGGTGATCTTACCAACTCCCATGGCTTAATTACTACCTGTATGTTGCTTACTCCAAATCTAGATACCAGCTACCAACCCCACTGCAAATTTCATCTATGCATTTAATGGTACCTCTACCTAGATGCTCCACAATTTCTTTGAATTCGAAGAATTCAAACCTCAAGTCTATTTCTGTCCGATGACCTGGAATTCCTCTTGTCCTATTTCAGATAGTGAGATTCAGACTCTAGTCACCCAAGGTGAAGACCTAGGAGATATTTGAGGATCTTCCCACTTTCTCATCCTCCATTTCTAGCAATTACCAAGTTTAGCTGATTTTACTCTCCCTCAAATTCCCATCACCAATGTTCTGGTTCAACCAAACTTTTAATGGGCTTTCTCCTTCCCATTTACTGACAGCTTAAATCCATCCTTACTCAGTCTTGAACAGTCAGTGTCAGGTAGGATCTTGACC
This sequence comes from Cynopterus sphinx, assembly GCA_030015415.1. Lineage (NCBI taxonomy): Eukaryota > Metazoa > Chordata > Mammalia > Chiroptera > Pteropodidae > Cynopterus > Cynopterus sphinx. The sequence continues at coordinate 83,044,417 of CM057381.1, read as the reverse complement.
TTGCCATGGTCTCTGACCTTACACTCCATAGTGGCTCCACCTCATGTACAGTGTAAGCTTGCCCTTCAATAATGCACACATAGCTCTCACCACTTTCTACTTCGTATTTTCCACCCTGGAAAGCTAAATTATTTGTGGTTCACTGCATTTATTCTACATCTGTGTTTGTCCTGTTTGTTTTTCACTCCTAATAACCCCAGTTTTGGCTAAATCTTACTCTGGAACTCCTTGTTGAAGATTCAGCTCAGGAATCTCCTCCTCCACAAATTTTTTTTTTTCCTGGGTTAGGCACCTTTGCCCAGACCCCCATCACACACTATAATTCCCTCCAAGCCTGATCCCTGGGTTGTATCTGGGCTCTTTTCCTGCCTAGCCTAGTTGTAACCTGGGACAACTTACTAACCTTTTTGTGACTGATTTTTCTCACCTGTAGATAACAATAATAATGTATATCTTCAGGGAGCAGTTGCAACAGTAAATATACTAACAAATGTAAAAGAACTTGAGACAGAATGTGGCCTCTTGTAAGTTCTCAAGGAACAATAACTATCAATTTATAAATATCTTTATCATTGTACTTATCACACTTTTAAAATAATAATCTGTAAATATTTCTCTCTTCCACTGGACCAAGGGTTAGCAAACTTTTTTTTTTTTTTATAAAATATCAGATAGTAAATATTTTTGGCTTCATGGGCCATACAGTTACGACTCTGCCATTGTAATGTGAAAGCAGCCATAACCATTAAGAGGATGGCTGTGTTCCCATAATACTTTATTTATAAAAACAAGCAGCAGATTGGATTTGGCTTGTGGGCTATAATTTTCCAATCCTTGCACTAAATCATATGCTCCTTGAGAGTAAAAACTATCTTATAGCATAGGCTCAACAATATTTATTGTCTTACACAAAGTCTTCTGTGTGGCATGGAAGGAAAAATACAGGTTTCTTACATTACCCCATTCCATGGCTGCTAGGCCATCTAAGAGTTTTGGAAGAAAGAAGACAAAGGCATGAATAAATGGTTACCTGTAAGCTGTGGGGCTCAGGTGTACTTTGTTGGGAAGCCCATGACTTTCCATCCTAGAAGCTGTGTTCACAGTGTCTCCAAATAAGCAGTACCGTGGCATCTTGTCCCCCACAACACCTGCTAGGACTGGTCCAGTATGAATCCCCACTCTGATCTGTACAGAGAGAACCTCACTGAAAAGAGGCATCAAATACTCTTTCTTTTATTTTTAAATTGAAGAATAATTTACATAAAACAAAAAAGACTGATAAGTGTTTATGTTTATGAGTACTGACAAGCACATATATTCTTATAGCCATCATCCAAAATAAATATAGACTAGTTCTATTACCTCACAAAAATATATCTTGGGTCACTTTTCAATCAGTTCCAATCTTTCTGTAGAGGTAATCATTTTCTTATTTCTTTCACCAAAGATTGAATTTCTTTTCTAGAACTTTCTGTTTTGTAACAGGCTTCATTTATGTAACATAATGTTTTTGAGATTCACCCATATTGTTGCATATATCAGTTGTTTATTCTTTTATTGCTGCATACTATTCTATTATAAGACTATATCACAGTTTATCCAGTATTCTCTTCATGAATGTGAACATTAGATAATTTCCAGTTTGAAGCTCTTAGAAACATTCTTAGACTGATTTTTTGTTGTCGTAAATTTTTATTTTTCTTAAATACATTAAAATGGAGTTTTGGGGTCACAAGGCAGATGTGTATTTAATGTTGAAACAAAAACAAAACCTTGCTCAACAATTCTCTCAAATCTTTAAACCATTTTACATTTCTATCAGCAATGCGACACTTTCAGTTGTTCCATTTTCTCACCACCATTTGGTCTTCTAGTTGGTGTGAATTCATATCTCATTGTGGTTTTAATTTGCATTTCCCTGATAACTAATGATGTTAAGCACATTTTCATGCATGTGTTGTCCATTCTTATGCCTTCTTTTGTGAAAAATCTGTTCAAGAGTTTTATTCACTTAAAAAATGGAGTTGTGTCTGTGGCCATGCTACCCTGAACAAGCCCAACCCCATCTAATCTTGGAAGCTAAGCAGGGCTGGGCCTGGTTAGTACTTGGATGGGAGACCACCTAGGAAGACTAGGTACTATAGGAGTTAAAAAAAAAATGGAGTTGTGGGCAGAAAAAAAATGGCATAGATGATAGAGGCCCTGTTCATCCCTCTGGTGGCCAAATCAAAGTTGTGATGGAAACAAGGAGCAGCAGCAAGAAAAACTTTCCTGGGATATTGAAGAAAAACTATACGAGGGAGAAATCTAAGAAAGCACCCTGCAGTGGCAGAAGGTAGGAGGGGGCGATGACATGGGGCAGCCCCATCTTCAGTGGCTGAGTGAGATGGAGGCTACACAGCAGCAGCGGCAGAAACCTCTTAAAGGGGCCTTGTCCATAAATGGATTTTCATGGTGCAGGACTTGCTTGCTCTGAGCATCAGTGCCAATTTGGCTGCTTGCAGCGGTCTCTAGGGACTGACAGGAAGACTTTGGAGTGAGGGCCGAGGCAAGATTTGCTCTGTATAGAAGTGCCAGCAGTATCTATTTTCCCCTGTTGAGCCTTCCCCGACTCCCAGTGCACAGGACACAGCACCGCCATAGCCAAGACACCACCATAGCCAAGTCATCATCAAACTGGATAACATAGGTCACTCGGCCCAGTCGATTCCCTGAAACTCTGCCTACCCCAACTCGAGGCCCCACTTAAGCCACATCCAGGTGTGTCCTCAGTGAGTCAGGTGCTCCTTGCTGAGCAGCACCTAGACTCACATTGGAGGCAGCTGGCCTTGGTTTCTCATGTGTCCTTTTGAGGGAACTATAAGCATAGCATCTGTGGATTGCTAGCCTGGAGGGGCATAGACTTGAGCTAAATTTGTCCGGCAGCTGAACCCCTTTCAGGACTGTGCCACTGGACACCTACTTCACAAATCCACACTAACAAGACCGGGAGACAGGAGCTTTGCTTAGTACCTAGAAACAGACATGGAAAGGCAGCAAAAATAGGAAGACAAAGAAGCAGAAACCATATGAAATACAGAACAGGGCTGCAGATATAATGGAGTCAAGTAATCTAACAGATGTAGAGTTCAAAACGCTGGTTATAAAGATGTTCAGTGAACTTTTGGAAAGTAAATTCAGTGAGAACTTCAACAAAGAGATAAAAACATAAAAATGAAAATGAAAATCATAAAAGAGAACCAGTCAAAAATGAAGAACATATTATCTAAGATGAGAAGTATACTAAATGGAATAAACAAAGTGAATAAAGAAAATGCCCTATCTTGAGAATGGAAAAGCCAAGGACATGCGATTAGAATGGCAAGAGGTCAGATGCCAAGACTATGAAATTATTTAAGGAGCATATAGGACACTATAAAGGGTCCAAATATCTGTCTGATGAGCGTAACTGAAGAAAATCAAGATGTTGAACAGCTGTTTGAAGAAATAATAATGGGAAACTTCCCTAATCTGGTGAAGGAAATGGACATAAAACCCCAGGAAACTCAGAGAATTCAAAAAACCAGGAATCCAGACAGGCCCACACCAAGATACATCATAATTAAAATGCCAAAGTTTAAATACAAAGAAAGAATATTAAAAGCAGCAAGAAAAAAAACGGATAGTTACTTATTAGGAAACACCCATAGACAGTCAGCTGATTTCTCAAAAGAAACTATGCAAGACAGAAGAGCTTGGCATAAAATATTTGGCGTGATGAAGACCCAGGATCTACAACAAAGAATACTTCATCTAGCAAAGCTATTATTTAGAGTTGAGGGACAGATAAAGAGCTTCCAGACAAAAATAAGCTAAAGGAATGCATCAATACCAAGCCAGTATTACTGGAAATGTTAGAGACCTTCTTTAAGAAGAAAAAACATGTATCAAAAACAGGAATAAAGAATGGTATCATCTACATTCCTATCAATAAGTACCTTAAATGGAAAAAAAATTAAGTGCTACAACTAAAAGATAGAGTGTATGAAAGGAAAGGAAAACAAGACCCCTACATGTTGCCTATAAGAGACTCACTTTAGATTAAAAGACACACACAGACTAAAAGAAAGAAGATTAAAAAAGATATTGCTTTGATGGACCTAGAAGGTATTTAAGTCAGACAGAGAAAGGTAAATACTATATGATTTCATATATGTGGAATCTAAGAAATAAAAAGAACAAACCAATCAAAAACAGACTCCAAATATAGTGGATAATTTGTTGACAGAGGGGAGAGGGGTTTGGGGGGCTGAGAGAATGGGGTGAAGAGTTAAAGAAGTAGCTGATACATGGCCACGGAGATGGGGAGTATAGCATAGGGAATGCAATTAGCATTGGCTAGGAGGAGGGACAGGGGAGGGAGGAAGTAATTGGGGGAACAGTTTCATGAACTATATAGATGTCTATTCAATGCATTGTATACCTGAAACTAATTAAAATAAAATTAAAAATAAAAATAAAAAATAAAAAATGGAGTTATCTTTTATTGCTAACAAACATATAGAAGATATATATGTGCATGTGTGTGTATATGTAGGTAATGTATATGTATTACAAATATCTTTCTTTTTCTGTGGGTGCATTTTCTTTAATAAGCAGAAATTTAAATATTTGAAGAATGTATTTGTTCACTAGGACTGCCATAACATAATACCACAAACCAAGTGGCTTAAATAACAAATTTTTACTTTTTCACAGTTCTGGAAGTTGGAAGTCCAAGATTAAGGTGTTGGCAATTTTGGTTTCTTCTGTGGCCTCTCTCCTTGGCTTGCAGATGGTCATTTTCTTACTGTATCCTGACATGGTCTTTCCGTGTGTGTGTGTGTGTGTGTGTGTGTGTGTGTGTGTGTGTGAGCACGTGTGCACTTGTGCATCCCTGTTATCTCTTTGTGTATCCAAATTTTCTTTTCTAATAAGGGCACCAGTTAGATTGGATTACGGCTCACCCTAACAGCCTCATTTTAATTAGCCACTCCTTTAAAGGCCTTATCTCAAAATATAGTCACATTCTGAAGTACTAGAGGTTAAAGCATCAACATGTGAATTTCAGGAAGGGGGCAGACACAATTTTCCCATAACAATAAAGTTTATCTCTTTTTTTCCCCTTTCACTATTAATACATTTTGTGTCCTATCAAGAAATCAGTGATTACCCAAAGTCATGAAGCTATTCTTCTATACTTCTTTTTAAAGAATTTTTATAATTCTAACATTTATGTTAGGTCTGTGATATGTATTAAATTAATTTTCATAAATGAAGTGAGGTAAGATCGAGGTGTATTTGTTTTTCCGTATGGAAATTCAATTGTAGCAGAACCATTTCCCAAAATGAGGCTCCTTCCCACACTGAACTGATTTGGTGTATTGGTCAAAAATTAGTTGGCCTTAGGCTTTGGGCCAAGATGGCATAATAGGTAAATGCTGTACTTGCCTCCTTTCATGACCACCTCAGAATTACAACTAAACTAGAGAACAGTCATCAGTGAGAACTTTCTGAAGTCTAGCTGAACAGAAGCACTTTAACTAAGGATATAAAGAAGCCACAAGTAGTAGTTAAAAATGGGTGGGCAATCTTGACTGCGGAGGTCCTCACTAAGGAGTGAGGGGTCACAACCCCATACCAGGCACATCAGCCCAGAGTTCCAGGGATAGAAAGAGAAGCCCCCATAATTACTGGCTGTGAAGACCAGAGGATATTGTGACTGAGTGAGACAGAGGAATGCATACACACAGACAGACTCATCACTGTGACCTCCAGCACTGCAGCAGGGAAAATATGGAGAAGAATTTAGTTGTCTGGATAGAGGGGCAGCTTTCTCCCAGACAGAAGTACTGGCAGAAGCATCAGCAGGCCTCAGATCTCAGTTTAGCCTTTCCCAGACACCTGCAAGCCCAGTACAAAAGGCAACCATCTGTAGATTACTTTATAGTTTATACCAAGTGGCCCTGGGCAGAACACAGGCTACAGTTGACATGGGCCTGCATGAGAGCCTCTCCCAAGAGGTCTCAGAGCCAACACATTAGGTGGTTACCATACCAGAGCACCACCGAACCACCTCCAAACCTGACACACCCAAAGGGCAGACTTGGCAGGTACTAGAGCTCCGCTAAAGTCAGTACTGCTCTGTGAGGTGTCGATGCCTACACAGTACCTCCACTGTAGTCACTGCCAGTCCTCACAACCAATCAGTCCATGGGTCAATCCCTCCCACTGATGTGCCAAAAGCAATTAATGCTCAACTACAACAGGAGGGCAGACACAACCCCCACAAGGAACACACCTGGAGCACCTGGCTCAAGTGACCAGGAAAAATGGCCTCTGGGCCCCACAGGACACCTATTATCTAAGGCCACTCTATCAAGTCCAGGAGACACAGCAGCTCTACTTAATATGTAGAAACAAACACAGGGAGGCAGCCAAAATGAGGAGACAAAAGAACACATCCCAAATGAAAGATCAGAACAACACTCCAGAAAAATAACTAAACAAAATGAAGACAAGTAATGCAAAGTTCATGCTCAACGATCTCAGTGAGAACTTCAACAAAAAGATAAGAAATATAAAGATGGAGGTAGAAAACAAAAAAGAAATGAAAAATACAATAGCTGAAATAAAGAATACATTAGAGAGAATCAACACTAGATTAGATGAAGCAGAGGACTGAATCAATGATTTGGAAGATAAGATAGCAGAAACATCAACAAGAAAAAAAAAATACCCTCCGAAATGAAAATAGTTTAAGGGGCTTCAGGGACAACATCAAACATACCGACATTCACATCATGAGGGTACCAGGAGAAAAGCAAGAGGAAGGAATTGAAAACCTATTGGAAGAAATAATGATGGAAAATTTCCCTAAGCTTGTGAAGAAAAACTAATAAACAAACAAACAAAACAGAAACAAATTCATAGATGCAGAGAACATTTTGATGGTTGCCAGATGGAAGAGGGTTTGGAGGATGGGCAAAAAAAGGGGAAAGAATTAATTTGTGCAAATTGTCAGTTATAAAAGCAGTCATGGGGATGTAAGGTACAGCATGAGAAATATAGTCAATATTATTGTAAAAATTATGTATGAAACCAGATGGGAACTAGACTTATTGAGGTGATCACATTGTAACTTATGTAAATGTTTAATCACTATGTTGTACACCTGAAACATATAATATTATATATCAACTGTCATTAAAAAATTAAAAATTTACTTTAAAAAGTGAGTTGGCCTTGAATATGTATAATTTAGACTTCTGGATACTTCAGTACTGCCCCAATGATTTATTTGTCAATTCTCCTGCCAATTCTACTGTAGTTTTAGAATAAGTCTTGTAATTAGGTAGTATAAGTCCTTCAATTTTTCTATTTTCTAAGATATGATTAAATTTAAAGTTTGTTTTTATTTCATCTTCCAATTTTTGTCCTTAGAATATAAAAATTTAACCAATTTTTGTGCATTGTTCTTGTGTCTTGTGACCTTAGTAAACTCACTTACTAGGTCTGATAGTTTACCCTAGCTTGTTAAGGCTTTTAGATGTACCCTTATTTGGGGTACATTTTATTTGGTCTGTGAATAATGATCATTTTTACTTCTTTCTTTTCAATATTTATGTCTTATATTTCTTTTGCATGCCTTAATGCACTGAATAGGGCTTTTGATATATTTGACTATATATTGTATATTTGTACTCATCCTGTTTTAGTTTGCTCAGCTCTTAAATGTGTGCGTCAACGTCCTTCATTGAAAATTTTCAACCATTTCTCTTCAAATATGTTTTCTGACTCATTCTTACTTTATATTCTTTCTAGAACTCTAGTCCCATAGATGGAAGTCTTTTGATATTGTTCAATATAGGATGCTCTTTTTCATCCTCACCCTCCTCGCCTCCCCCGTTTTCTTTTTTGTGTTTCAGTTTGAATAATTTCTATTGTTCTATGGTCAAAATCTGTGATCCTTTTCTATGTTGTTTCTAGTCTCTTTTAAAGCCATAAAATGCATTCTTTATTTCTGATTTATGACATAATGGTTTTCATTTCCATGGGATATATAAATAAATTAATAGAGCAACAGACAATGGATAAATGATAGACAGACAGATGATAGATGATTAGATAGACAGATAATAAATAGAGTAGACAGAGATATAGTGTATGAATACTTCCCATCTGTTCAAACTTGTTCCCCTTTTCCGGTAGATTTTTTTAATATACTTATCACAGTTATTTTAAGGACTATCTGATAATTCCAACATCTATGCCATCTCTGGACCTGCTTCTATTGGCTATTTTCTCTCAGCTACACACCACACCACTATTTTCTTTTTTCCTCTTGCATCTCAAATTTTAAATTATTTAATTGTTTGTTCCATATTGTGTGTAAAAGTAGAGTGGCACTGAAGTAGATGATGTTTATCCCTCATAAAGGTTCATTCCTCTTCTTCTGTCAGACCGCTGCAGTGAAAACTGAACGAATCTATGTATGAGTTGGGTCTGGGCTTTTTCCGGGGATACTGCTAGATTCTATGTAGCCCTGATTTCAAATGCTATTATAAAAGTTGAATCAGGATTTTTTTTTTCCAGCAGGGCTTGAAATCTGAGCACCAGGAAGTTCTGAGAAATCCTTAGGCTTTATTTCCACACTACCAGCTTTCTGAACTATGGGAGATTTCTTTCTGCTTTATAGAGCAACAGTGATATTTTTGGGAGTCTCTTTACTCTTCAATTCCACCACGTGGATATTTCTCTCTACCCCCAGACTTCAAAGGGTCATTGTACTGTACCAGGTAAAAGCCAAGAGTACCTCAAAGAGATTTCTCTTAGTTCTTCTACTCTAACACCACCCTTCCATGGGCCACTGTCTTGCATTTGGAGAAGGTTCTATATACCTCAGGGACTGGGATCTCTCTCAACTCTCCTTCCTTATCCCTAGCCTTTGGCTGAAAAACCAATGTACATGATCAAGGGCGGTGGGAAATAGTTGGTAATGGGTACAGCCCCTGTGGCTAGGATTTAGCAAAGACAGAATCTTTGGGATTCTAACTTATCATTCTAGCTCCAATATGGCCACTGAAAGTTCACTAAAATTTAGACTTGTTTCTCCCTATCTTTGACTCTAGTGGATTACTTCTCCTGCTGCACTTCTAAGGGATGAATGTAATGATTGGTGTCTTCTCCTTCTAAGGCTTGTCACTTTCTGAAATTTATTTCATTTATATTTCTTTTCTCTCTGATGGGCATTTATTTTTAAAAAACTGCTAGTATGGGAACAGAAGTCTCTGGCAGCCTTCTGTATTCTAATCAGATTTACTTGTCTTTTCCATGCTAGATTTTCTGAAATAAAATTATAAATTTCTCTAGGAATTGGAGCTTGTCAAATACTTCTCTGAATCTTTCAAAACACCTGGTAGTACTGTCCTATGCATAGTAGGATCTCAGTAAATGTATATTAAAGGTGATATAAGTAAAACCACAGAGGATCTCAAAAAAGTACTGATTTTAAAATACAGCACAATTCTCTTAAGAGAAAAAAAGTTTTCAGTCCTTCCCCCTGCTTCCTTAAAGAAACCCATGTGACATGACATGCCATTTCTGGTGGATATTTAATGTTGTTTCTAACTATGTCCCTACTCTTATCTTAGAACTGATAATATCTTTTCCTATTTTCTTCTTAATAAATCCACCATGAGAGTTTCCAGGAATTCACTGTTTAATTTCATTCTTATAGGTATAGTATTATTTATATGTCTGTTGCTATGCCTCTTTCACACACGTGCGTGCATATGCACACACACACATGCACACACACCCAGTCTCTCTCTCTCTTCCTCTATTCACACAACAGTATATTTTCAATTATTTTTCTTCAGTAGCTTACATTAGTCCTTTAACTGAAACACTTATCTCCTATCTGACCTTTTTATCTCTACTCCCTCATTACCTCCCATCTTGATTTTTTTTTAAATTCCTTACATTGGGGATTTTATTCAACACAAATATTGGGGGGTAGACAACAGGCCAAGTATTGTGGACATGTTGTTCTTATGATTACCTAAAGCCAACTTTTACTCTGAAGACTGCATTGGACACAATAACCAGAATCTGCAGCATTTCTCACCTTTTAAATTATTACGGTCAGGGTGAGTGAAGCACATTTTTAGAATCTCCTGCATAGGGATTATAATTTGAAAAGTCATATTCCATCTTATAATTGGCTTTATTTATTTTTAGCTGGCTATTTAGTTCATTTTGAAGATCTAACTGACAGCAGCAGGGAATCGATTAGATTTTAAAAGGCAGAGACACTGCTCTAAGCCATCTCAGAGCAGTTAGGATCTGCTGAGCAGACAGAAGGGGACCCTTACTTTTCATCTCCAAAATTGTCCTACTTTTATAGAGTGAACAAACTTCCTGTGAGAAATGAGAGCAGATGTCTCGCTAATCCTCACGTGGTGGAAGGAAAGCTATTCTGAATATCTTATGGCACCACAGTGTCTGGCCTGCTGGCTAGAGGCAGTTTCACACCTCAGCCTGAGTTCTGAACCTGTCAGACAGCAAGTTGGATACACAATTTCCCTAAGCAGGAAGAGTTGGCTATTTAGTAAACCTGACCACTTGTTGAAATGCTTGAACAAAAAGCAGGAATTGTAAATGAACTAGCTTCCAAGATGGAGTGAACCCTGCAAAGTAAGTGAGAAGGCATGCTCAACACTACTCTAAGTTATGGACAAAGACATTTGTAGGGAATCACATGAAAATCCTGAACTTCAAACCCTCTTCTGAAATTTGAGAGAAGTTGGAACACTAATATCCTGACTACTATCTCTTCACTTATTAACATATGTGAGAGAAGAAAAGAGTTGGGAGAAATCACCCATGTTAATTGCTGTAACATGACCAGGGATGATCTGAGCATCAAACAGAATTCTACTTTCTCTGTGCGAAAAAGATGGTATTAAGCAAAATAGTCAGTTGCTCTCTACCTGGATGGGCTCTCCAGTAACAGGATTCATCACTTCTTTTGCAGAAATTTTCATCCCCAAGGCAAAATTAGCCACCCTTAGTGCATGGCTTCCAACAGGCACCGGTACACCCCCTACCACCATATAAGCATCTCCTATTGTTTCCACCTGTAAGGGGGAAAAGGATATTCGAAGGTTTTCCTCAATGCACTGAACACATTATGAGATATGTTGTCATTTTCTGTATGTTTATGGAAGGACCATATTAAAACTGGTGATTATTTGCTAGGAGTATAAGGAGTGTGAGAAAGTAGGCAAGAAGAAAATGACTCAGAAAACAACCAAGAGAGAGTCTAAAGGCCTTTCTGCTTTTGGTGGAAACAAACCCCAGGGAAGACAAAGCTCCTGGGATAGGTTAATGATGTTGTACATTAGATATGTATTATTTGGATTAGATTTGCTGCTGAATTTAAGAAATAGGAGAACTACTCTCTGGGAAAACAGTGTGCCCTCAAAGGAATCTTAGTACCAGGTATTATGAAGCATTCCTAGAAAACTAAAATTCCTGAAATATCTCCAATTCCCTTTTAGCTCTTCCTCCTCATCCCACTCCCATCCACACCAAACCCAGCACAGCAGGGGGAAAAAAGGCCTATACTGAGTACTGTGCACCTGAGCACACTGTGACACACGCCCCACAGTACACATACTTACTTTGTAGACCTCATGGACACTGGTTAATCTGTCAAACTTGGAGTACATTGAATTTAGCATATTCACTATTTGGATAGGTTCGCAGGCAGCACAGATGTTAGTAAATGTCACCACATCACTAAAAAGAATTGTGCAGGTTTTAAATTCTCCTGCAACAGAAACCAGGTGTCAGTGATAGCCAAGGAAATAGAATAATAATTCTATGAATTCTGAATTCAAGAGCTCCTTGGGAACCAAATCTGACTGCACCTTGGGGGAAAGAAGCCAGATGCCATTCACCATTCACCATTCGCCAAACTGACATTTATTGAGTGCCTGCTATGAGCTAGTTGTCATGCTGGAAAAATCATATAACATGATGCAACCACAGACCCTGCTCCTAAGGAGCCCCCAGTCTAGAGAAGGAGACAGAAGAGTAACTAAATATTCAAAAGATGTTCCAAGTGGAGTGACAGAAATGAGTTGGGTGGGCTCTGCCTTCTAGAGAAGCCACTGGCAAGTGGGCCGAGGCAGAGGCTGAACTACAGGAAGCTCAGAGTCTTGATGACAGAGACTGGCCAGCATAAAGTACAACAGAGAAGGTACATATCCTCAACATGTCCTCAACTCATCTTGTTGCTTCCTATCTTGCTAATTCAATATCGCATCCAGATGATCTGTTTGTCACCCCAATTCCTCTGCCTCAAATTGTTGAGATTGTTCATTTGGTATTGCCTATCTCCTCCATTGGAACATAAGCTCCATAAAGTGAGAGACCGTTTTGATCTCTGCTGTATCCCCAGCACCTAGAGCTGGGTCTGGCACGTAGTGGATGCTTAATAAATATTTGTCAAATAACTAAGTGGATATCTCCTTGAACAGAACTGGGCACCTTCTGTATTTTTTATGCCTATCTCCCAGTCAAGTAACCTTCTCTTCCTTTTGCCTTCTGGCCTACCATTCTCTCTTTGTAGTCTACCTACTTTTGTCATCTTCTTGTTTTAAATGTTTCTTTGGCGTTTTTTCCTTCTTAAATAATAGATGTCCCCTAAGGTTCAATACCCAATCCTCTTCTCTTTTCACCTCATATCCCATAGGTGACTTTATCCATTATTCATAGTCTTTGATTAACCACCACCCACGCTGTGTCCTAGACCTTTCCACTGAGCTCCCTCTACAATTCCTATCTACCTGTTGGTTATGCCATATAGAATATCCTACAGGCTTTTAAATTCAATAGTTCTAAAACTGTTCTCACTTTCACACCCTCAAGCCTATTCTTTCTGGTTCTGTATTAAAATGAAGCATCACATCTTTACCCAAAAGAAACGCCGCACTCATAACTGACCCCTCCCTTTCGTCCTTCCCATCTATCAGCTATGAAATCCTGCTGATTCCTACTCATGCTGCCTCTATTCAGGCCATCACCATGACAGAACTGAACTTTTATGGGATTTCGGTATCCCTCTCTTGCTTGTGTTCACTACACTGCAGCCACAATCATGTTTACAGAGCTCATCATGTCATTTCCATTATAAAAAAAGTTCAATGAATTCCCACATCTCAAATATAAGATGATTTCCTTGTCCATGGTGATCCAGATTCATCACTATGTCACCTGCATCTCATTCTATCTGCCCAATCTTATAAGGCATCACTTTGCCAGGTAACCCCATGTTCCAAGGATAATACCCTGCAGTTTTTATTTTCATATTACTTACCTTTGGTCTTGCTATATCATTCTCTTGAAATGCCTTCCCCTCCTCCCTCCCCCTCTTTTTCTTAAACATTTCTTGTTGATGTTCAGCCTCATGGCCCAACTTAAGTACCACGCATCTTACATTAGCCTTCACAACCTCACCCTGACCCTGTCTCTCTCTCTTATGACATCTATTTATTATTAATTCCTCTGTCATCTGTATTTCTACAGCTCCTTATGTGGTGAAAAGAGTAAGAATTTTTAGTTAGGTAGATTTATTATTGATTTTCAACTCTTTTACTCATAAGCTAGAGTGAACATAAGTTTGCTCAGCTATACAGTATAGATAAATAATATCTCCCTCATAGAAAGGTTCAGAAAATTCAATGAAATAGTATATGTTAAATGTCTAACACAGATCCTGGCAAAATAATTGCTCCTTAATGCATATTAGTTTCCTTTCCTTTGGCCATCCCCATACCCAACCTCGATAATTTATTCTGTGTATCTCTCTCAAAACTGCAAAACTGTGAACTCTGTTGAGTTCCCAGGATGTGAGACAACACCCTGACACTGAGTAGGTTCACCTTGCATGTCTGGTGAATGAACACCTGGCCATTACAAATGAAAAGTGAGTTCAGAGTAAATGTGGCATCCTTCTTTCCAGAAATAGCTTGCTCTCTCAGAATGGTCCTTAGAAGCACCCCGTAATTTAACAAGTAGTTATATCATTTCCAGCCATAGTGAAAAATCCTATTCACGGTCACAGAGCAAAGGCCAGTCTTAGGATATAGCTTCAAATTATTAGAGAATGTTATATATACTGGTGTAGTTGATAGCTATTTTTATCCAATCCATATTTCACTCATATATTATTTTTATTATTCTCAATGTAAAGAGAAGAAAACTGAAAATATGCAGCTTAAGTAATTAGCCCAAGGTCATGTTGCTCACAAGTGATGGATCCAGAATTCAAACTTAGGACTGTCTGGTTTCAGATCCTGTGCCCCTAACTAGAAAGGCAGTTTTGCCTGCTCAGAATTCCCTGTGCAGGGAAGGAAATGCCTTACCTGCAGCCACCTTTTTGCCTTCCTTAAGCTGGTTGGCCACATGTTCAGGCAGCATGGCATAAAGCAAAGTCTCTGTTTTCTTCTTTTCTATGGCCAAGTGCTTGGAGAGGATCCGCAGCTCCTCCTTCTTTTTCTCCAGCTGGGTGGACAGCTCCATCTCAGCCAGCCGCTGCTGGTTCAGCAGGATGAGATCCCTGGTGGTGTCATGGGGAGCGAGGTCAGAAAGGTGCATCCGGCGCTCCTCTAGCTCCTGCAGGCTGCGGAGCTTTGGGGAGCACAGGTATATCATGCAGCGCACAGCCTCCATCCAGATCATCTGGCCTTCCCATCATGGAGAGAGATGCAACAGGAAGAATGTCACCAACAGGAGAAAATCTGGTTTACCAGATCATCGTCACACAATGTGCCTTTCCATTCACTGAATAGTCTTATCCCTTCTCCTGTAACCAAATTTTATGAAAGTCGTCTATTCTTTCTGCCACCACTTACTCGTCTCCCCCTCTTCATGGCCTCCAAACACCTGCCTCAACAGAAGTCCACCGGTCTCATTCTTACTCAGACAATCTGCAGTCTGATGAAGTTAAGTGGGCCCTTCTTCCTGAAATTTCGCTTTTAGGGACTTTCCAGACACCACTTTCTCCCTAAGAGTTCCCCTACTTCTTTCAATTATTCTGTTAGGTTTTTTGTTTGTTTGTTTGTTTTGCTCATTCCTTAAATGTTGGTGTTCCCCAGAGTTCTGTCTTGGTAATCTCCAGTTCTAGCATTTTACAGTTGCAACCTGTACCATGCTGACAATGAATCTGAAACTTGCTTCCTGGGCTCGAGATGCACATTTCTTTAAAAACAGATGTGCTTGTTATTGTATTATAAAAATAATACACATTCATTGTAGAAAAGGGAAACAATAGAAGAAAATAATAAAAATTATTCATTATTGATTCACATAATTACTGTTAATATTTTGTAGCGTATGTTTTTATTACAAAAAAAATTGGATTATCTGGCATCTACTTTTTGTAATCTGAATTTTTCACTTAAAGTATAAAATAAGTATTCTTCCATATCATTAGATATAGATATGCATCATATTTTCCTTGGCTACATTTGTTATACTATATTTTATTTAAGCAATAAGAATTGATTATATTACATCTAGTTTATTGTTCTACAAACCATATTGTAATGAGCAAGCTTAAAGTAACTCTTTGTTTATATTCATGGCTATTATATTAAAGGATGTATTCTTAGACATGGAATTACTTAAAGAATATGCTCATTTTTAAGGCTTTTGATACATATTGCCAAATTACTCTCTAGAAAGATTGTGACAATTTACAGTCTCATCAATAGAAAATTTTTTAAATTACTGATTAGGTATTTATACATGGGTGTCTACAACTGAACTCTCCTTCTAGTCTCTCTGCAAATCTGTTCTTTCTTTATTAATTCTTTTATAACATATCTACTAAGTCTCTACTATGAGCCATGCACAGGGTCTGAGACACTGAGGATATAGTGACTCAAACTGATAAAAGTCTCTTCTCGCCAAGAGTTTACATCATGTCTTTTCTCAGTTAAGCACACCTTTTGTCACCCAGTTACCCAAGCAAGAAAGTTAATAATTTCCTAAATATTCTCTTTTCAGCTCCTACATCCAGTCACCAGTTTTTGCCTTAATCATCACATGAATCTATTTCCTGATCCCCACCCCAGGGACACTGTCTTGAATGTATTTGGTGCTCTAAAGCTCTCCAGTGGCAGCCTCTGCCTGACCTCTAAGGCTCCACTTTCTCTTCTCTCTAGTCCATCCTTCACATGTCTCCAGCATAAGCATTCTAAACCTCAAATCCAGTCATGGTAGACACTTAAAAATGTTTCCAATTGCACAAGAGAGTGTAAGACCTCATCTTGACAGCTTCATCTCGCATCGCTCCACTCCACAACTCATTTGGGGTTTCCAGAACACATCATTTTCCTCTCAAATGTCTCTAAAGCTCTGCCTATGTTTATTCCTAGAACACCTAATCATCAGCCCAAGAAAAAGATAGCTCAAAATGTGTGCCCTTTTACACCATAGACAAAAATTAACTCAAAATAGATCAAAGACCTAAATGTAAGTGGTAAAACTATAAAACCTTTAGAAGAAAACACAGAAGAACGGTATGACATTGGATTTGGCAATGATTTCTTGGATGTGATACTGAAAGCACAGATAATAAAAGAAAAGATAATTAAGTTGGATTACATGAAAATTTAAAACTCTTAAACAATCAAAAGACACAATCAACAGAGTAAAAAGGCAACCCATCAAAAGGGAGAAAATATTTCCAAATCATATTTCTGAACTCCTACAACTCAATGATAAAAAATTAGCTAATCAAAAATGGGCAAAGAACTTAAATAGACATTTCTCTGAAGATAAACAAAAGACCAATAAACACACAAAAAATGCTCAACATCACTAATCATTAAGGAAATGAAAACCAAAACCATAATGAGATACCAATTACAACCCATTCGAATAGCAATTATCAAACAAAACAAAACAACAAAAATCAGAAGATAATAACCATTTGTGAAGATGTGAAGAAACTGGGATCCTTGTGGACTCCTGATGGGAATGTATAATGGTGCAGCAGCTTTGTAAAACAGTATGGCAATTTCTCAACAAATTAAAAATAGAATTACCATAAGATTCAATAATTTCATTTTTGTTTTAAAGTCTATTTTGTATAATAAAGGTATTGCTACTCCAGGTTTTTGTTTCTGTTTGCGTGGAATGTCTTTTTCCATCTCTTTACTTTCAGTCTGTATGCGCTTTTTGATTTGAAATGAGTCTCCTGTAGGCAGCATATAGATGGGTCGTGTTTTTTAATCCATTCAGGCCATTCTATGTCTTTTTGGTTTTGGAGCATTTAATCCATTTGTACTTAAAGTAATTATTGACAAGTATGTATTATTGTCACTTTGTAATTTGGGGGGGTTATTTTTATAGTTCTCTGTTTTTTCTTCTCTTGATTTCTTCTCGTGGTTTGTTTTTTGTTTGTTTGTTTTTGGTTTTCTTTAGTGCTTTTTTCTCATTTCCTTTTTTTCTTTGCATATCTTTTGTAGGTTTTTGGCTTGTGATTATCATGAGAATTGTGTCTGTTAATCTTTATATATAGCAGTCTATTTTAAGTTGATAGGCATTTAAGTTTGAATATATTCTGTAAGGATGACATTTTTACTCCCCCCTTCATGATTTATATTGTTTTCATATTATAGATCTTTCTGTGGTGTGTATATCCTAACCACTTATTATAGTTTGAGTTGATTTTGATACATTTTTCTTTTATCATTCAAAGTAGTGTTTTAAATGTCTGATTTGCTATATTTCTCAAATATTTGGCTTTACCTGTGAGAGTTTTCCCTTTCTCATATTTTCTTATTTCTAGCTTTGGCCTTTCCTTTTCTACTTAAAGAAGACCCTTTACCACTTGTAAAGCTGGTTTAATGGTGATGAAGTCCTTTAATTTGGGGTTGTCTGGGAAAATTTTTATCTTTCCTTCAATTCTGAATGATAACCTTGCTGGGTAAATTTTTCTAAGTTGCAGGTTCCTTCTGGACTGCAAAGTTGCTGATGAGAAATCAGCTGGTGGCTTTATATGTTCCCTTTGTATGTAACTCGTTTGTTTCTTGCTTCCTTCAAGATGTCTATCTTTAACTTTTGCCATTTTAACTATAATATGTCTTCATGGGTCTCTGGGTTCATCTTGTTTGGAACTCTCTGTACTTCCTGGATGTCTGTTTCCTTTCCATATTAGAAAAGCTTCCAGCCATTATTTCTTTAAATAAAGTTTCTGTTCCTTTCATTCTTTGAATGTTCAAATGTTTAGTGTTATCCCAGGAGCCCCTTAAACTAGCCTCAATTTTTAAAGTTCTTTTTTTCTTTCTGCTATTCTAATTGAATTTCACTAGTCTATCTCCCAGGTCATGGATTTGTTCTTCTGTGTTAGCTAATCTGCTATTGATTCCTTTTAATGTATTTTTCATTTCAATTATTGTATTCTTAAGGTCTACTTGGTTCTTCATTATACTTTCTAACTCTTTGTTGAAGTTCTTCCTAAGTTCCTCGATTCTACTCTCAAGCTTGATAAGCTTTTTTATGAACATTTCTGTGAATTCTTTAACAGGAAAATTACTTATTTCTGTTTCCTTAGAGGATTTTTGTTTTCCTGGAGATTTTTCTCATTCCTTCATTTAAGAGATATTCTTCTGTCTTTTTTGTTTGACTTTCTATGTTTGTTTATATAAATTAGACAAAATAGCTTTCTCTTCCAGTTTTGAGAAAATGGCTTATGTAGAAGCAGGCTCTGTGTGGACTGTGTGTGCAGAGTGGTTTTGGCAGGCTGGTAGGTATCAAGCAGGTTCTTAAAGTGTCCAGGAAGCAGCTCTGGGTGCATGTGGTAACGCCTTGTTGATCCTTTTGCTCTCTCTGTTCAGGGACAAAATGAGCTCAGAAGATGTGTCTGGGAACACACTTCAGGAAACTTGTAGGCAGACTAGAGAACCTGGTTAGAGCCAAGCCACACTATGAAGGTGGAGAAGACTGTAAACAATGGCTCACATTAGCTCCTCTGGCCTTGGAGAGTTCCCAAAGCTCCTAGAGGGCTCCTTTGGCTTCCTAGCCTTCACTATTCTGTCTCCTACTTTTGTTTGTTGTCAGAAGCTGTTAATTCAGTGTTCAGTTGTGTCTCTGAAGTAATTGCTATAATGTATATTTCATTTTGTTCATGGGACAGGGTCAGTTCTGTGTCCTCCTATGTCACTGCCATCTTGTCCACTTTGGGTTATATAATAAAAGTTATTGATTATAGGAACTTCAAAACCATAATTTGCAATTGCCAAAAAATAAAAGCACTCAAAAATGGTTAAGATGGTAAGTTTTATGTTATGTAAATTTTACCACTGTTAAAAATAAAAAAGTGTATGCCCTATTAACAGTAGGTCAAATAATTATGTTACTATGCAATAGGCAGACATTAAATTAGTACCAATAGTACCATGTGATTCTAAAAATTTTGGTAAGAGAACAGAATTTATTTAAAACACACACATACACATCTATGGCCATGCCACCCTGAATGAGCCTGATCCCATCTGATCTCAGAAGCTAAGCAGGGTCAGGCCTGGTTAGTACTTGGATGGGAGATCACCTCAGAGACAAGGTGCTATAGGTGTACAAAATAAAAAATAAAGAATTGTAAGTTGACAAGGTTCCTGAAATCTGTGAGGTCAAACGAAGATTGCCTCACCTAAAAAATAAATAAATAAAATAAAACACACACACACACACACACACACACACACACACACACACACACACACAATTAGGGTCCATTTATTACCTTAATTTCTAAACCAGAAATAGTTAAGGTTATAAAATATAGCTTACAGATCAAGCCAAATGGAAATGTCAGAAAAACAACTATTCTGAATGTAGTTCCTGCTCCACTTTTTATCCAACTTTTTTGAGGAAATTGGAAGACTCTACCTCTTTCCTATTTAACCAGTCTCCCAAACAGCAGAGAGTAAGGGGAAGGGGTGAATTATCACCTCGGAGTTTGAGTGGGGGTTGACTTTTCCACGCTTCAGGCATCATTTCTCTCCGGGCTTTCAGGACAAATTGACTGTTGATAAATTTGCGGATGCTGAAAATGTTGAAGGTAACTTGGGGGTGAATGATGAAGAAATATTCATCTAGTCGAATCTTCTGGGTTTGGAGTCCTGGGACATACTTCTGAATATTCACTCCAGCTTGCTTGACCCTAAGCTATTCACAGAAGACAGATGTAAGGCTGAGGCATGAAAAGCAACCTGCACTATAAACTTTCCCTTAGAAATATCATCCTGGCCACGTTTTGTGACTCACTGGGTGAAAGAATCGGTAATGGAAAAACACCAGAGAAGTACTAAACATTATTTTAAAAACTGAATCTCCAGCTAATCTCTGAGAGAGAAAAAAAAATAGTACTGAAGTTTTCAAAAGCATATCTCTGACTAATAAGAAACAGAAGTTGAAGTTTTTGTTCAGGCTAATAGTGCTTCCCTAGCTCTCTAAGATCTTCCTCTCTCTCTGTCTCTGTTCCTGTCTCTGTCTCTCATTAATTAATAAAGAAACTAGCAAACTCTGCAGCATTGCATCTGAAATCCAGGCCTGGGTTAATAAGTCCATCATGGAGCTGAGGAGACATCGTTCACTGCCATCTCCAGGGAACACACAGAAGGAAGAAGCAAAATGAGTACTCTTTATATGAAATGCCCAATGCCAGCACCAGCTGCCCAGGAATACTTTCTTTCACTTTTCATGAGGACTTTGTGGGGCTATAGAAATCAACCTAGCCTTACGAATACGTATCATTAAATTATCTGTTATCTCATGCCCAAAACTTAAAAAGAAAGTTTTTAAAGTAGATCAACATTTAAAATATTAATAGTAGCAGTAACAATATTCCCATTGAATTCTGGTTTCTGGAGTTTGCCATATGAAAAGGAAGTCAATAGTCCTACTGGGCTAAATCCTAGTTTCCCAAACCCTGGGGAATCCTCAGGAACTTGAATGTTCCCACCAGCCATAGAGACTATACAATATACTCTGCTCCCCAGCTTGTCTCCAATCCAAGCTGCAGAGGAAAAGAGTCTCTTACTGATTCATCAAATACAATGTGGAAAGGAAAAGCATCGCAGAATGTCTTCTCTTCAATCCAGAGCCGCTCAGGATAAATCGGCACAAAGGTGTT
The DNA here is from genome assembly GCA_030015415.1 of Cynopterus sphinx. Lineage (NCBI taxonomy): Eukaryota > Metazoa > Chordata > Mammalia > Chiroptera > Pteropodidae > Cynopterus > Cynopterus sphinx. The sequence goes on along the minus strand of CM057381.1, from coordinate 83,023,185 downwards.
CAAGATATGCCCTGGATGTTGGAAAAGAGAGTCCTGTTCAGAGGCAACTCACACCACCAACCTGGCCCAGAGCAAAACTTGGGATAGTATCTTAAATGCTTCACAGGCAAAGTGCAGTCCCCACTCCTCACCACGGCTCCCTCAGCAACTCCAGATGGCCATAACAATTCCTCTTCCAAATTAAAACAAACAGATAACTCGCTGCCAGGTTGAGAAGACCCCTGCCCCCTGCCAAGTTTCTGCCCGCCGCTGAAGAGTCCCTAGGCCAATTGAGTATGTCTCGCCATGAAAACAGAGTCGGCATTGAAATGGTGACAGCCAGACAATGAGCTCACAGAGCAGAGTGTGTGTGCCCAGCCCAGCATCAGGGACATTTGCCATGGAGCTTTTTAGACTGACAGTTTTCGGTGGCACGTGAAAATTTAACCAACAGCCCTATTTGGCAGAGGGTAAAGATTCGAAATGGAGCCTTTTTGATATGAAAATCTCCTAGACAAAGGATGTCATTTGCGAGTTTGAACCACTTGCCACAACTTGAGGGACTTAAAATGCAGCCCTTTGAGCCCTGCAGACCTTCTCCCAGATGCATGTCATCATGATCCACGGGGACATGATGAGGATGCTCTAGCTCCCTTCTCCCAGTGGGTCGAAGCCCTTACTCTGACTCAGGAGTTAGATGCAAATCGTGAGACCAGCTCAGTGCCAACAGAGAAACTACTACCTTCATTTTTCAGATGGAAGATGGAGTACCTTGTCCAAGGTCACACAGCACTTCAGGGACAGAGTCAGAAATCTGTTTTCTTGGCTCTTGATACAGTATTCTTTGCATTGCTGGACACAATGGTTATTAACCACAGACTTCTAGGCCAGAAATGCATTCCAGTCCAGAAGGCCTGAGGAGCTGTGGAAAACTTGTTCTTGATAATACTTCTGTACTCATCCTCCTTCTCTCCAATGCAGTCACCAATTGGGACTGATTCCAATCCTCTCTCCTGTGGCTCTCCCTGATTACAGGGGAGACTGTGTCTCTGTGCCACTTTGCAAATAAAAGGGGCAAAGGAAGGCAAATTAGGGTCTGACATTTTAAAGTTAAAAAATATGTTGGCCAAATCCAAGCTCTGCAGAATTGGTGACATAATAATCATAGGGGATTTACTCATTTGTGCACACCAAGCAATCACTGTGTTCTGAGAGCTGAGGCTGGGAGAATGACCCACTCACCTTTTCCAAACATGACTATACTTCTCACAATTTCCCAAGGGGACTTCTTCACAGGACAAACAGAGACACTCAGATATTTCTCCTTCATCCTAAGGAAAGCTGCCTGGAGGGCCTGCAGATGGCAGGGAGAGAAGCATACAGGCCTGGCCGTGTGGCTGGTCATGTGACAGAAGGTGAACAAGCCCCATCTGCTGTGACCAAGGCCACAGGAATAGTAAGGGCTTGCAAGGTCAATTCGACCAAGACTTCGTAAGCCCCAAGATTTTTATCTACATAATCGTCATGCCATTTCTTTATCAAAGGCAACAAGAACTTCTCAGAAAGTTTTAAGAGGAGCTGGCAGGAAAATTACACATGATCTTCTCTTCCTGTGGTTGAGGGTGCTGCAGTGAACAGACTTGATGTGGACTTTGAATGTTGTAAGATGTAAATCATGTGTGATCCGGAATCACACAGACTTAATTGATATTTGTACAGCTATGTGGGCACAGAGAGCTATGTGCCTAATACATGTGGTACCTAAGAGATAATAGTCAGTCCACAAGTTGCAACTGAGGCAGCCAATCACAAGATAATGAGTTGACTCCAGACTCCTGACTGCCCCAGCTAAAGAAATGCACACTAAGGGCTTGAAAGGTCAATTTAGGAAGACCACAAAATAAGCCACCAGAACCAAATTTCAAGCCCTTTACATTGATATTTTTATAGGCAAAAATTTTCTAGGCTAAGGTACACCCCATAAATCCTCCCAATGTATATCCAAGTTACCTTAACCTAGTGGTTCTCAACCAGGGGTAATTTGGTCTCCTACCTCCACCCTGGAGACACTTGGCCATACCTGAAAATATTTTTAATTACCATAACTGCGAGGCATCAGAATGTTACTAGCATCTAGTAGGTAGAGACCAAGGATGCTGCTAAACATCTTATAATTCACAAGATGGCCCATCACAACAAGGAATTGTCTAGTCTCAAATGCCAATAGCTAAAATTGAGAAACCCTGCCTTCACTCCACTATTAGAAGGTCCAGTTGATTCTCCAACTAAGAAGAACTGTGCTTTCTGAAAACACAATAAACCCAGTACCTCCTGGTCTCTCCAGATGTCTTGACCATCTTGTAACCTTGGCTCTGCCCTTCTCATCTGTCTGTGAGACTTCTGCACAATCAGAAACACAACATGTTCCTTTTTCCCTGTCCTCTCCATTTCCTGATCCATGTCAAGGATATTCATGGTTACATCAATGTCAAAGAAGTCTTTGGCCACAGCCTCAATGATCCCTGCAGCAAGCAGAAGAATACTTATCAGTGAGGGATGGCAGAAGGCAGTTGTGTCAACAAAAATCATAAAATAATCAAGTTATATGGCTGATAATTTGTACTCCAAGGTTCCCCAAGTCCAGGCCTTACATTGAGATAGGCAGCATTTGACAGATTAATAAAACTAAAAAATAAAATAACTTTACAGAGATTTAAGTTATCCATGGCTGGATACCAAATAAATCTCTGCCACTCTTATTTCCAGTTCAGCACCTATTCATGTGTTTGTTTAAGGAAGGCATTTAACTTATTAAAGAAACAAACTAGATATTAGCCAAATTTTCTGGAGATAATACAAGCAAAATTCAGTTGTAAAAGCATTAAGGATCGTGTTTTATAAGTGTTCCTCTGGGAACCTACCCCAGAGTAATAACAAAACATAAAAATGGTAAAAGCAAGCATGAAGATTTTCATCACAGCACTATTTATAGAAGCAACAATTTCAACAATACCCTCGTTAATTATAATATCAAATGTCATTCATCCATGGAAGATGGTGGTTTTACAGACTATAAAAACACATAATGATGATTTTTCTATAATGCTAAATATAAAAATAGTTGATACAAAATAATACCTGCAGAATTATCACAACTATGTAAAAACCTGCACAATTTTAACTCTTGAAATAAAAATGGAAATTCTTCCTTTTTTGGCACATTGGAAACTTATTTTGAAGGCTCAGAACTTTGGGAGTAATGGTCAAGATGGCAAAATGGTCAAGTAATGGTCAAGAGTCAGACTGTGGAAGAGATGGTGTTTTAACTCTCTACCCATAGTCAGCTGTTAGCCATCCTGGAGAGTTTGTGGGGAAGTCCATCCTTACTCCAGGGACCTCACAGCTGTGGAACTGGTTATACCATCCCCATACCTGGCACAATGTGGCACAGACCACTTCTATCAGAGTAGTAATGGAGAAGCATGTTCCTGTCTGCTCCTCTCTCCAAACGAAACGATGGTGCATTCATCTCCTAATTAAAAGACACAACATGTTTTTCCCAGTGAACCCAAGTTATTTAAATTATGCTTTTAAGTCTTCATGAAACAATAGTACTTACCCATTATATCTCATAGAACTATATCCCAAACACTCCTTCTTATCACACAAAAATGAAAGCTATCATGGTTTTGGCCCCTATATGTCAGTTATAATTTTATATTATACCTTACCCCCTAACCAATTCTATATGGCAAATATTTTTATCTTTAATTTAAAGAAGAGGAAATTGAGGTTTAGGTCCGCTAAGGCTAGATTAATGGTATAATAACATTTTGACCTTCAAATGAGCCTTTTTACCATGCTATGCTGCTTCTCTCCACACTCTGAGGGGTGGCTGGCTGCCATGCTTGGACTGTGAGCAAGTGACCATGGGTATATTTACTCTCAGAAAGATTAGGGACTCAGAGGAATTTGCAAATGGAGGAGTTTCTTTCCTGTTCTAGAAAAATAATGTTGTGTGTGGTGTAAAGTTGAATATTTGGAAAATTAAGGACACATCAGAAGAGACTATCTTGCTCCAAGAATAAATGTTGACGTCCACATATGTTTCATGTCACATTAGATGTATGTCAGGAAACAAGGATAAAGACTCCGTCTGGGGGTGAAGGATCCCTGAGAGAAATGGTTTTCTCCCCTGCTTGTTCAGTAGGCAGCTCAGCACCCTGGCTCACAGTTTTTGGAGGAAAATAGTCAAGGAGGTAGATTCTTTCTGAGATCTTGCTCTCTTTTACAGAGAGGTGTATGGATGTGTGTGGGTGTGTGGGTGTCTTTCAGGGGTGTTGCTAGGTAAAATGAGGTTTTTTTCCCCAAAATACTGATTCCATCTTTCCAAAAGCATGTATAGAAAAAGTATGTGTTTGTATGTATGTATGTTTACATCTCGATTGAAACTAAAGAAGATTTGAGGCAGCACATATAAAAAAGCATATAATAAAATGGGAAATTAAAAGTTATTTTAAAAATTTATATCCATACTTTGCATTGTGGAGAAAATTTCAGAGTACAGAAGGGCTAAAATGAAAATTGACAGGCTTCTGAGACCACCTCCACTAGGCCACTTTCCAGAGACACCTCTCAAAGCGTGTGTTTTTAATTCTTCTGATCGGCTTCTCCAACTCTTTAATATGACCATACGTTTTATTTATTAATTTTAAAGGCTTTATAAAAGTGGAGAATTAGGGTAAAGAGAAAATAATGAGAAGCAGACCAGAGGACAGTTTTCGAAACAGAAACACCTAGGGTTGGGTCCTAGCTTAGCTATCACCACCTGAGCAATTTGGGACAGTTACTTGACCTTCCTGGACCTCATCTTTTAGTGAGATAAGCAAGGGTACCTAAGCTTAAAGGTTAAGAAGATAATTCAATGTTTATAAATTACTTAGCCAAATACTTGCCACTCAATGAAAGTTAGCTTAAAAATAACAAGATTAACGGCAGTTATAACCAGAGATGTATTCCTTAAGGGTCTGCCAAATCACTCAAGACAGAAAGCAAAGTCAGCATTATCTTTTATTTTTTCCTAAAGAGACAATCTGTCATATTTCACCCAGTATAGGGTATTATATAGCTATTGATTATTATTGCATACATTTTATTTCAACTTGCATATGACAACGTTTGTGTATTTTATTTATCTCATGTGCAAAATATCCTCACTTACCACCAGAGAAGTTCTATTGCTTCTCTAATGTTGGTTTTAGCATTAAAGAAATAACAATCAGAGGAAGAGTGGCAGGAATGGGTTATAGAAACAACGAACTTTCACTCTTATCATTAAGTGTGACAGTAATATGCTAAGAACAATATCTGGAATGTAAAAGATATTTCATAATGTTTTTTATTTAATGAATGAATGGAAGACTATTAATATCTTCAACACCAACTTAAAATATTAGCCAAATTTCCTGATGAAAGTATGATATTAAAATATTATGGAAGATTACTGAAAGTAACTAGATTTCCTTTTCCTTTCTTTTTATTTATTTATTTATTTATTTATTTATTTATTATTTTTTAGACAAGGTAACCCTTGATTGGCCTCACTGAAGGCAAGGACCTTATCAGTTTACAATCCCTTATTCCTTTTTTTAATTATTATTTTATACAGCAACTGGTCTTCCTAGGTGGTCTCCCATCCAGGTACTAGTCAGGGCCAACCTTGCTTAGCTTCCAGGATCTGACAGGATCAGGCTTGTTCAGGGTGGCATGGTCATGGACAACTTTTTATATCCTAACTGCAGAGCTTTAACTAAGAAATTTGAAAGAAGGTTGCCATACAAACTATCATAATTTTAAAACCAGCCAAATTGAACAGGAAAAAAAAAGGAAAAAAAGTTATTAAAAATGAAATGCCTTTTCTGGACTGACTACAATGCTAGGGACATTTCTATTTTATCTCTTTTAATCCACACATCACTTTAAGGTAGGATTATTTTCTCCATATTTATTTCTTTTTCTGTCTGTGAGTGTCTAATACCCGAGAAAGTTCTTGGCCCATGGTAAGTGCTGAATACATATTTATTAAATAAATAAGTAAAAAAAAAAATTAGGTCCAGAGAGGGCAAACAAGTTGTCTGAGATCACCAGCTAGTAAGTTGCAGCATCTGACCCCGTAGTCAGGGCTCTTTGCACTCCCTCTATTCTTAAGTCATTCACATGATAACAACAGAGTGGACACAACTACTCATCCTATTTGAAGTCAATTAAAGTTTTCAAGCCTCTTATTCCCTATCTGAAAACTGGAGGAAGCAGTAAGTTGCCCATTTAACATCCATAAGGGTACACTATGGTTCATGAGTCATTTTAGCATATATTGTATCCTCACGATAATCTTTTTCAAGGTGATTATGAGCATTAAATACAGAAATGGTGAAGAAAGCTGACTAAACTATAAAGGGCCATCAAAATAAATATAAACATAATTTCATATGAAATAATGAATTGTTGTTATATTTGTAAATGCCAGTTTACCTTTTCAATAAAGTATTTTCTTTTCTAAAACAGAAAGAGGAGTCTAAGCATTTGAATTTCCAATGATCTCTACAAACAAAAAACAAAAAACAAAAATACAGAGAGTGAACTCCAGAAGGACATATCCCAATAGGAAAATTAGTTTTCTAACACCTCCGACAGCCACTCCATGGGTTAATCAGAGTTGGATGGTGTTCGATTCTGGCTCTTGGCCCTGTCAAGTCTTTCCTTCTGATACATGAATAAATGAATCTGGCTGCAGAAGCTGTTTATCAGCTCTATCCAGGCCAGAAAACCAGAGGAGAGATTTTGCAAATTCACTGAAACTTGACTATTTCCCAGCCTTTGTTTCCGCTGTAATCAGTCTTCCAGATTTAATTCCAGATCCACACCAGCCCCATCAGAAGAGGCCGTCCTTCATCGCAAAGCTGGCATTTCCAGTTTGTCCTTCTTTGCTGTTGGCCTGTTTGCAAAAGTGACCAGCAGGTATTCATTTTCCATTTCTTTTCCCAAGGGACCCTTCAGTCCACTGACATCAGGCACCAAGGATTCCACAGGCCCCTTGCAACTGCTCCCCTCTTGGGGGAGGTGGGGAGATAGCCCCGAATGGGCTACCAAGACCAGACTCAAACACCTTACCTTATAAGAGAGTGCCAGGTAACTGTGGAGGGCATCTAGGTTTTCGATAAACTCCGTGAGATTTCCCCCCAGTGTTCGTAACATCCTGTCATAGCCAGACTTCTTACAGAATTTAAAGAAGTATTCTCCAAAGAGTTTCAAGATGGCTTCCATGGAGACACCTGAGGAATGCAAAGCAGACCCCCAAAGTAAAAGCACCTGCAAGCATTTGTTCTCATTTGGGTGGTTTTCATTTATTTCCAAAGAGTTCCATGCCTGGCTATGTGAAAGTGTTACTAAGTTTTTGTTTTCCTCACCAGTAAAATACAGTGATAACGTCTACCTCTCAAGGCACCCAGTGCAGCCCTGCCATTTGGCAGGTGCTCATTAAACATGAGTTCCCTCTAACTCTGCTCTGTTCTTTTCCATGACCCCCATGGCAGAAGTTTCTCTGCAGAAATTTATCTGCAGAAGAGGATGCAGAGCTACATGTTCTTGTGATGGCGGAATCTGGAATGAGGGTCACTCTGGCATGGAGGTGTATGGCCTCTGCAATCTGTCCTAATTCCTCTAGTCATCTTTAAATACAATGGCCTTCAACCAGGATAAAAAATTACCCCTGAGAAATAACTAATCCTGCAACTAGAAAAAAATACTGACAAACTTATATCATCCTGATTTACTCAAAAGGTAACACCAAATGCTTGCAATGACTTCCCCTTTCTCTCGCTTCCTTTCCACAGTGGGTCTCTCTTGAGGTGCAGTTTCCTCTTTGCATCCTCCATAAAGATTTTTCTCAATATCCCACATCACACTGAATCCTCTCTTCCTAAGTGTTACATTTTTCTTTTCTCCCTAACTGTAGGATAATTCTAAAGGGCAGTGACTTTGTTCTAAGCTTTCCTGTGCTAGACACAAAGAGTAGGTACTTGATAAATTTTGGGAGGATGGTTTGCAGCATTCTTTGGATTGCTACCCCTATCTGTGCTGTTGGAATAGACAGTGTGCCATTGTTTGCTTTGTGGAGAGATAACCAGTAATTTTAAAGAATATTTTTAAATATCTAAAGCACACATCAATTAATGTTATTTTACTCAATACTTTCCAAAACCTTATGAGATAGAAAATCTTATTATGTCCACTTTTCTACAGGTGAGCCCACTGAAGATGAGAGTCATTTTTGTGAATTGACCCAAATCACAGAATGGCATTGGCTCTAACTCTTAACTTTGGTGCTGTTTCTACCATATCCCACATCCTCTGGAGTAAGCAGTCAGAGGAACAAGGTGTTTCCCCCAAGGCGGCAAATGCTTATGAGCTTTCATCTTTGACACAGAAGACAGGGTGTGGTGACTCATGGTAAGTCCTGGGGATTGGGGGAAGGTCTGGAAAGCCCAGGCTGATGGGATACCTGCCAGACTCACAATCACTAGAATCCTTGGTGCTCTGACCAGGTCTGGAATTCACAGCAAGGAGCTTTCAGGTGACTTGAGAAATCTACAATGAATTCCTACAGAGGTGACAGAGGATCCAAGGAGATCTTTCCAGCCTTTACTTGCTTCCTAAAATGGTCTGAGCAGCAGAATCCTTATAGTTTATTGTCCACAGCCAAACTGATGGACAGATAATCATTTTGTAATCTGAGAGTCCCCACTGAGTTATTCTAGTCTTGTCAGAGATGAGTTATACATATGTCCCAACAATGTGTTAGCCAGGTCTTCTGAATCTAGACAAAGCTCAGGACAGTAGGTGGGCGGTAGCAATGACCGGTGTTAATTTCCTCGGTTGAGTTCTCTGTTGTGGGTCCATCTCCAGCTGAATGAAGGCAGGCCTGTCAATAATAGGAATCAAGAGCCACCTGCTGACCCCATGTGAACTAAGAGTCTTTCTACACCAGTCTTTTTCCATGCTCGTGAGTCCCTGGAAGAAGAACTCCTGAAAAGTACATGGACAGATGTGGAATGTTTCTTTATCTTTCCTTCTTTTACCCCTCCTTTCCTAGAAAATCTAGCCTGTTAAAGCTGAAGGGAAAAATACTGCTGTGTTGTGCATCCCAGAGGCTGGAGCTCTGAACAGGTGCATCCTGTTACCTGCCAGGAGAGCACAGATCCCAGAGGCCTCCTTTCTCCCAGGGACCTATCTCAGGAGGACTGGGTTGTCTGCAAGCTAAACAAGGTGACAGTGGTGGTCTTGTGTAAAAAGGGTACTTGCTTGACTTTTTAAAAAAATTTTGTAAACCTACAAAAATCCATGAAGTTGCTTGTTCCAGACCCTGGTAATTCTGTTTCTGCATGCCAAGCTCCATTACTGGGAAAGGATGTCTGGTTGACAGAATGACTGACTGTTCCTTGAACACAGATCTTGGGTTTGGGTGTTGTGTTTTCCATCTATGCTGGGTTCGGGGCTTCCTCTAGGATTCTTGGTTGAGAATGTTTGCCTAGCAGAGGATGAAGGTCGCTTTTAAAAACCAATACCTACATTGTATTGTTGTACAGTTTCACTTCAAGGAACTAATTTAGTATTCCATGAGTTGTATAGTCACAAGGAGTCAAGGGTGTATAGGAAATGGCAGGGGAAATGCAGAAGACAACTAAACCCAAGTTATAGGTGCCTTAACATGTTTTTTGATAGTGCAAAGGAGAATCTATAGAATGCTTAGTATCCTATCTTTTATGTAACACATAAGGGAAAATAAGAAAATATGCATCCATCTGCTTATTTGTGTAAAGATAAACATAAGAGGGATAAACCAGGGACTATTGAGATTGATTATCTACCAAGCATTAGTGGGAATAAGGTGGAAATTTTAGAAAAACTGTAGACTGTGGGGAGGAGCAACTGACACTGCTCTGAGCATACAGTTCTGGTTTAGGATATCATATAAATCATTTATGTACTTATAGAAAATAAATAGATCAATAAGGACAGGGAAAACCCTAAGATGAAATACAAACAGAAACAGATTAATAGAACAATATTTCAACAGAATAGTTTTGAACAATTTAATTATCCAGGAAAAAAATTAACCCAATAATATTTGAACATAGTATTCTGACTGCTTTGACCTCACATTAAAGACAAAAATAACTAAACAAATATTTAACTGTAGCTAGCAGGCTTAGCTTAGGGTTAGCAACTCTGAAACAATTTTCTGAACATTCAAGGATTTAAGCATATCAGTCAATATTAAGTAAATGCATTGTGGATAACGGGAACCAGGTTTCCCATTGCATGAGAATAAAGTTATAGTTATGAAAAGGAGAACAGAGTGAAATCTGTGTCATGAATTAGGAAAGCCACCTTAATAACACCACAAGGCTGATAATAGTTTTAGATAGATAAATGGAGGGAGAGATAGAAAGATGATAGATAGATAGATAGATAGATAGATAGATAGATAGATAGATGATAGATAGATAGATAGATGATAGATAGATAGATGATAGATGTGTATTCGTGTGTGTGTGTGCATGTGTATGTTGAGAGCTTTTTGGAGACATAGTAAATTTCAGGACTGGATCGGGGAAAAGATGAGATAAGTTTGTAATATCTTATCATTCCAGAAAGCAAAAAAGTGACCAAATAATGATGGAGACATGTTGGGGAGGCTTGGAGAGGATCAGCTTGGAGAGGCTACCACTAGTTAAATCTTGGAAAATTTGAGTATTAAAATAATTAATGCAAGTAAAGAATTTTAATCTGTTTTTAAAATAAGAATCAAGAGTTCACATTGATATAAATAAATAAATGGGGGAGAGGGGAAATTCCTTCCTTATAGTATAAATCAACTAATAAATGTAAAAAGAATGATGGAAAATCACCATTTGACCATCATTGCAATTACCGAGTCAGACAAGAATCACCAATGAATACCAAAACTACGGAAGTAGGAGTTTGAGAAGCAAAAAGGTATTTACATAGTCTAAAAGTATCTTCTCACAAGTTACTAATTACAGAAGGTGAAAGAGTAACTTCACAGTGGAAAACCTGGCAGATTCCACTTTAACCAGAAGGTCAACGTTAACACCAATAAGGAGACAAATTGACATAATATACCTCCTGATGCAATGAATGAACTCAAAAGGACAAAACATCACATCTGTGGTCTTCCTGCCCACTCCCAAAAAACATAACCTGAATTGAATCAGAAGGAAATATTACATAATTCTGTTTGAGGGGCATTCTACAAAATAGCTGACCAGAACTTTCCAAAGATATCGATATTACAAAGCACAAAGAAAGACTCGGAAACTGTTCCAGACTACAGAAGACTGAAGAAACATGATGACAATTGACATGATCCAGTGTTTTCTTTTGTTCTAAAGGATATCACTGGTTCAATCAGAAAAACTTCAGTAAAGTATTAGATAACAACACTGTGCCAATGTCCATTTCCTGAGCTGGATAGTTGTACGGTAGTTATGAAAGAGAACTTTTAGGAATAAAAAGACATCATGTCTATCATACTACCAATTCAGAAAAAAATATATATATATATATATTATAGGTAAAGATATAGAAAGAAGGATAGAGCCTATATAGTAAAAAGTTAACATTTGGGGGGAATATTGGTGAGAAGTATATGGGAATTCTTTGTACTATTCTTGCAAACCCTCCGTAAGTTTGAAATTATGTCAAAGTAAAAAGTTTTTGCTGATTGTCCTGAAAAGACCTTAGGAAATCTAATATAACAAGACCACAGTGACCGCATTTATTCATAGCCAGCTGAGATACAGCTGGATCTTGGGCCTCTGTGACATTATGAATTTTGTCAGGTATAATAAGGGCATTCTGATTGTTAGAAACTCATACTGAAATATTTATAAGTAAAATTAGGAGGAAACAGATTTGCTTTAAGACATTTCAGAAAAAAACAAAACCAGAAAAGTGTAGAGGGACCAGAGAGAGGAAACAAGATTGGCAAAATATTAATAATTTTTATTATCAAGCCAGGTGAAGGATTCATGGGCTTCAATATGAAATTCTGTTTTCTATTGTGTATGTGTGAAACATTCTCTTAAAAAGTCCTTGTTTAAATGGGATGCTTCTTTGTTGGCAGGAAAATAATTGTCACAAAGTATCTATGCTTGGCTTCCCAGGAGAGGTATAGAAACTTCTAAAAAGTTCTTCGGGTAGAATGATGTATAAACTCAAACTTTCTGATTTGACAATGTTGGCTCTTTGATGTCCCTAGGAAATATCTACTTTTTGCTGGCTGACAGCTCAAGAGACTGGAAACAGCAGAGGTGGGCTACCTAGGGCAGGGGAAAAGATGTCTGTTAAACCCTAAATAAGGGCAGGCGAGCAGATGAATGCCACGGAGCCACAGCTGCCTGTGCTGGGCCTCCTGGACAAAGGGTCTGTTCAGGGCTGGACTTCCCAAGACCCCTGCCCACTTTGCATCACCCAGGTACAGGCAACAAGAACTATTCCTCATGGTAACCTACTTAAGCACACAGAAAAGCATGTGCTCTTGCACAAGTCAGAGAAATGCATGCCATACATTTTAGAATGTTTTCCATTGGAAGTGGGGAATGTTTTTTCAAAGCTTTTGTATACAAAGGAATAAGCTTCAGATATCTGGAAAAAAGCCATATATCTAGACTACTCTCCTTCTCAAATGCTCTCACATAAGCCAGCCTTGAGATAATGGATGGGGAAATCTTTTCTGAATAGAAGTTTAAGAAAAGGAGAGGAACAGCAAAGCATGTTGATACCAGAGATTATGAGAAGGAACGGACTCTAAATTGGGAGGGTTGGGCTCCAGGTGTAGCAACAAGTTTATCAGGAAGTAGAGGGGAAGAAAGCTCAGGAATGAGTGAGGCAGCTCAGGTGGGTGGGCCTCTGCGGTGATAAGCCTGGTAGATAAGCTGCCAGCCTCCTGGCTAACTTTGGAACAGAGAGGTCAGCCTAACCAGGGACCAGAGCACAGGGGCATAAATCTCCTGGTGGGGTTCTGAAGATGAACAAGGTGAAGGAACTGCTTTGATGTACCCACTGTTAGGCACTTCGCTCAAATTATTGGATACAACCTGTAGAACAACCCTCTGAGGTGTGTGCTGTAGGTATCATTGCTGTTTTTACCAATGGGAAACTTACCCCAGGTGACATTATTAGGATATCCTACATGACCAGGCTCACACAGGTCTGTCTGATTTCAAAGCTAGAGAACACAGCCCCCCGCCCCCACCCAGGCAGCTGCTCCTCCAGTCCAGGCATTAGCACTGGCCCCCAAGTCAGAACACCAGAGTTCAACTTTCCATTTCCAGTTGGTTACATGGCTTGGGCTACTTATCCCACCTCAGAGGGTCATAGTAGAGATTAAATATTCTAATGCCTGATTTCAGGACTTTGTAAGTTTTATGCTCTTCCTCTTATTTTCAAAGAAGTGGGTGCTCATTGGCATTTGCTGATAGCTAACTGTTGAAACGCATTTAACTATCAGTTTCTTAGCAAGCAAAATCAAGACTGACACAGCTGTGCCAAATGGCTGTTGCATGTTGTCACTTCAGATCACTAATAACCCACTTACACACTAAGTAGGCACTTATTCACATACAGAACAATTCCTTATGCAATGCTCAACCTGCCATCTGTTCCCAGCCCGAATTATGCTAATTAGAAAGCACAAAGCTGTGCAGTGGCAGAGAGGTCTGGAAAAGTCCCAGCTACGGCTTAAAGGTAGGAAATGGCATCCCGGAGCCCACTCGGAAAGCAAAGCACTAACTGTGGCAACTGAGTGTGAGGTTTTTTTTTTCTTTTCTTTTTGTTGTTGCTTTATCTAAGAGAGAAATTAGCCCTAACTGACCAGAGTATTTTGGTAAACAGGGACATGCTCTTGATGTCCTTCTTTCAAACTTCCCTATGGCAGGGCTTCTTCTCTCTGACTGGAGGGAGATGATAGATAGATAGATGATAGATAGATAGATAGATAGATAGATAGATAGATAGATAGATGATACATATGTACATACACAAATACATATATACATACATACATACTTATACATACATACACACATACATACATGATAGATACATGATGGATGATAGATAGAATCAGAGGGACCCAGAGAAAAAGAGAGACAGAGACAGAGACACAGAGACAGAGAGAGGCCACACAGCCCAAGTTCTAGGACTATCCTGATTTCAAGTCCCATGCATGTATTTACCTGATTTAAAATCTCAAGTTTTATTTGAAAAATGCGCTTACCATACTTATATACTCTTTCAGATACAGGCCAACACATTTTATTGAGATAAACAACAAGAAAATACTCTGACTTTTCAAAGCTAGACAGAGAGAAACCACAGTGATATGCTTTGGTTTTTGGTAGAAAGGTAACATGGGTCAGTCCACATGCTGGTCTATAAACTTGTTGCTGCCTCCCAGTGCATCAGTTGGTTTGAAACTATGAATGCATTAGGGCAGGTGTGTGATGGCATCTCTCCGCTAAAGGTACTGCCACACTATGCAGTGTTCATGATCACGAAGTTATAAAAATGGCCTGGGAATGATATAAGACATATGTAGTATTTCTTTCTGGAGATCTAAAACCTTATTAAAGTTTTCTGTACAAGTCTGTTCAGATTGTCATAACGAAACTGTACACTGGTGGTTTTAGAACAGAAATTTATTGTCTCACAATTCTAAAAACTAGAATTCAAGACTGAAGTGTCAGCATAGTTGAGTTCTAATGAGAGCACTCTTCCTGCTTCTCACTGTGTCCTCACATGGTTGGGGTGTGGGGGGAGAGAGAGAGCATGCACTCTCTGGTACATCTTCCTATAAGGGAACTAGTCTTGTCACCAGGGCCCCACCTTCATCACCACATCTAAATCTAAGTATCTCCCAAAGACTCCATCTCCAAACACCATCATATTGGGTGTTAGGGTTTCAACATATGAATTTTAAGGGGAGAGGTGGGAAAGACATAATTCAGTGCATAACAGTTCTTAAGATCAGATTTTTTAAATTGTGAAAAAGATCTTCATGTAAAAGCCCTTTTTCTAGAGCATGAGATGACAAAACATTTTTGGTAAGGGGCAGACAGTAAATATTTTCAGTTTTGCAGTCATATGGTCTCTGTCACAACTACTCAACTCTGCCATTCGAGTGCAAAAGTGGCCACAGACAATAGGCATAGCTGTGTTCCAATAAAACTTTATTTATAAAAACAGGCAGGGGGCAAGATTTGGCCAATGGGCTGTATGTGATTTGCTGACTACTACTCAGAGGGCCTAAAACATTTTTTATAGCGGTCATTCAAGGTAAAAGGCAAAGCTTGTCACTACTTTTAAGAGACAACAGCCAGAGGTACTAAGTATAGAAATGCCCCTGCCATCCCTTCAGGTCTATGATTCAGTTTATATCTGCCGAGCACCTGCAAAATGACTTGCATATTGTTAATTTGATTTAGTTTATCCCTTCCCATGACCCTTTGCAGTAAATATTATCCCCTTTTGAGAAGGAGTTCAACTCTCAATGAAATGCCATCACTGGCCCAGGGTCACATAGCTGGCATGGCAGAACAGAATCCAACCCGCATTGCTCATCCTTGAATGAGGACAAGACATCCTTTGGCAGAAGGCTCAGAACCACACTGAGACAGTGTGATATAACCATGACATCTTGCTGCTGAGATCTTATAAAATAAAGTCAAGAAAAGACTGAAGACTGAAGGTGGGTTTCATTCTACCACCCAATCTAAATGTTTTTGCTCTTTTATTTTCTAAACTTGGTCAAAACTCTAGCCTTTCAGGTCAAGTCTCAGTTGTCATCTCTCAGTACAGAATTCCCACCTAAAGGTTTTTATTCTTTCTGTGGAGGGAAAGTAATTGGAAGTTCTTTTGACTTCTCTGGGGAAAAGGAGATAAACTGCAAAGATTCAGACTTGCCTGTGGGCCAGCAACTGTCACTCAAAATCCAGAACAGCATGTTTACAAAGCAATGTTTAAGCATAAACCAGAAAAGCTATAGCAGGTGTTAAACCTGAAGGCTGAGAGGTAATGCTCTGGTGCCACCCAATGTGGAGCAGGAAGGCTGCTACTTAGGGGCTCAGCTGAGTATGGAACGGGGGTTGGGGGACACAGCGCTACAAAGAGCATACCCTGGCTTCTGACTCCTGTATAAAATTCCACTCCACCTGCTGCTTGACAGCCCCGGCTCCACACAAACCTAGCCTCCATCCCCGGCATCAGCTGTAGGGGTGACAAAAAGGGTCTGGAGCCCCGCAAACTGGCCGGACAGGGAAGGGGTGGGGTTTGCAGGTACCACTGATACTCCCTAGGTCATGGTCCACCCTTATCCTGGAAAATCTCTCTGTATAGCTCTTTGGAAGGTGAATAGTCAGCAGGATTCCCACCTGTGATTTTCTGGAGGCCACATGAGCCCTGCATGCAAACTGTCTGTGTCTAGCCTCTAAGGGTTGCACTGGCTTCAGAAGGCCTTGAGACATGTTGCTGCTCTTGGAACTCAAGTTCCAGAAGCTGTGGGAACAAAGGAATGTTTCACTCTCTGTGCCTTAGTTCTGGTCTCAGACATGACCTTGTCCAGGTCTATTAAGAGATCCCGGTGCTGAGTGACCAGGAGCACATCTGGTTGGACATTAACAACAAGCTGGTACCCCAGGTTCCCCCTAGCTCTAATTGCTATCATCCTGCCAGCTCTTGTTGCACCTCTGGCTCCTACTTGGCTCTGTGACTTCAAGACAGACCAGAGTGTCTGGATGAACTGGGGACAACAGGTGGCTGCCCCTTCCTGAAGATCTGTTGATAACCACACATGGCCAGCTTCCTAAGCCTCAATGACTTCCCCTTCCAGGCTTTCTGAGACTTGGGGGTCTTCCCAGATGCACATGGCCGGACAGTTTTCTGCATCTAGGAGTTAACCAGAGACATGAGAAGAGACACAGGTGTCAAATGGCCAGGTGAAAATAAAAGGCAAAACCTCTTTTCTGTTGGATCTGGATGTATGAGATCAACTCTGTCACATTTTTTTTTTTTTTTAATCAGAGCAGTTTTCTGAGATTTAAAGGAAAGGGAAATAAGCTTTATTATGCCTTACCCGACACAGACATGTTACAACACTGCTGCATTCTGGAGAAGCCACCTGGCCTGGCAGGCTTAGCATGAGCTAGCCGCCCTAGTGTGTTCTCAAGCACACCCAGTGGGCTAGTGATTGTGTGCCTGGGGTGGCTTTAACCTGTAATGGCTTCAGGTGGAGCTCCTGAGGACAGCAGGCCAATTTACTGGTCCTTTAGAGACATTGTGAAAATCAACTGGAAAACAGCCCCACCCACCCAACCCTGTACAGGCTGCACAGAAATCAGCATGAAGGCCCTGAGGCCCAGTCCTCACCCACACATCCAACAACTCTGCCCCAGGGGCTCAGGCACCAGGCAAGGATGACGATGCATTGTCTACCTGCAATGATCTCTAACTGCTGTCGCACCATGACCCAAAGCCAAGTTGCCTGTGAGGAATGGGCAAAGGAAGTTCAATGGGAACCAAAAGAGGCATCTTTGTCAAAGAGCTTCGAAGTGCCAGGGAGATTCCTCTTCTTCCTGCTTCAGTCCCCTGGAGCCTGGGGCAGTGAGGCGACCCACCCCTTCTACCTCTCCAGTCTCCAGCTCATTGTGTGCTCAGGGCTGATGAAAAGGATAAAGAAAAGAAGGGTGTACTGCATAGTGTCCCCCTCAAAATCCATGTCCACCTGGAACATCCAAATATCACCTTATTGGGAAATGGGTTCTTTGCAGATAAGGCTAGTTGAATAAAGATAAGTTCATACTAGATTATGGTGGGCCCTAAATCCAACTATGCATCCTCATAAGAAGGCTGCGTGAAGGCACACAGAGGTTACCTGAAGACAGAGGCAGAGATGGGAGTGAGGCAGCTATAAGCCAAGGAATGTTGACCATCACCAGAAGCCAGGCGAGAGTCATGGGACTGGTTTTCCCTCAGAGCCTCCAGAAGAAATTAACCCTGCTGACAACTTCTGGCCCCTACCACTGTGAGAGAATAAATTCTGTTGTGTGAAGCCACCCAATTAGTTATACTTGGTTGTGACAACCCTAGGAAATTAATACAGAGGAAAGGAAGGAGGAAAATACTTTCGAGAGCTTATTACATACCAGATACCACATTTGATATATTCATGTACATTATCTCATTTTATTCTCAAAACAACTCCAAAGGGTAGATATTATTCTCATTTGACCAATGTAAAATATTTGACTGAGTAAATAACTTTCCTGCGTCATTAAACTAGAAAGAGGCAGAGCTTAATTCTCTTTTTCCTGTTCCTCTTCCCCATAGAGCCTAAGGAGTAGGCAAGTTAATATAATAAACCATCTTTCACTGATACACCCATGGGAGAAAATAATCTGATATTACATGTTCCTTATAAGTAGGACCATCCACACACGGTCCTATAAATGGCATTTTGTTGTCTGAGTAGATGAGAAGATGTTCCATGGCCAAGCAGATAGGGAGAAAGGACGTCAGCTCCCTCTGAAGCACACCATGACAGTTCCAAATAAACATGAGTGCAGTTGGCATAACACAATTCTCAATGCTGTTCCTCCTGACACCCCCAGGTAATCATGACTATCCTTTTCAAAGTGATCACAACATCTGTCAAAGCAACATCAAGGCCAAACATAATGGGGGTGACATAAATGACGAAACACAGTGATGCTCTTAATTTTTGTCTGCAAGAAGCCTTGAGCTACTCTACTAGAAAGAATCACATATGAGCCCTATAATGGGTTAAACAGTGCCCCTCAAAAATTCATGACCACCCAGAACCTATGAATATGACCTTATTTGGAAATTGGGTCTTTTTAGATGTAATCACATTAAAACAAGGTCATACTTGATTAGAATGGGCCCTAAATTCAATATGCCTTTGGTCTTTATAAGAAGAAAATTTGGACATAGAGACATAGACACTCAAGAAGAAGACAAACAGAAACAGAGATTGGAGTTATGCTGTACCAGGAACAACTGTGAACACCACAGCCTGAAGAGGAAAGATTCTTCCCTGGAGCCTTCAGCAGGGGAGCATGGCCCTGCCAACAATTTGATTTTGAACTTCTAGTCCCTTGAACAATGAGAGAATAAATTTCTGTTGTTTTAAGCCACACCGTTTGTGGTACAGTTGATTCTCATTGTTTTCAGATTCTGTATTTGAAAATTTACCTACTGGCTAACATCTACTTGTAACCCTAAAATCAATACTCACAGAGTTCATGGTCATTCATGGACATACACAAAGCAGGAAAAAAATTGAGTTGCCCAATACATACATTTCTAGCTAAGGTTAAACAAGGCGATGAACTGTGTTCTTGTTTCAGTTCTCATGCTGTAAACAAGGGTTCTTTGTGCAGTCTATTTAGTGGTACATTTTTGCATTTTCCTACTGTCTGTTGTTGATGCTGCACTTTCAAATGACCCCAAGCACAGTGCTAAACTAAAGCGCTGTCTCATGTTCTTCAGTGCAAGAAGGTTGTGATGTGCCTTACACAGAAAATATTTACGTTAGATAAACTTCATTCAGGCATGAGATGTTGGCTGTGAGTCCAGTGTTAATGAATAACAATATATAAGGCATCTTTAAACAGAAACACACACAAAACAAGGTTATATATTTGTAAGCTGATGAAAGTGTTGTGCCCAGAGGTTCCAAGGAACCTATCTCTATATTTCCTCTAAGAGTAATGGTTCAGCATTTGTTAATTCAGGGTTCATAGAGACTTTATAGGACAGAACTACTCCACATAATGAAAATTGATTGTACTTTCTTATGGCAGCCCTAAGAAACCAAAACAAGCCCTTTTCATACTCACCCAGAACCTTGCATGCCTCTTGGATGAGCTTAATGGTGATGAGGTCGTCATATACTGTGTATGTCATGAAGGCATCTTGCACTTCAGCAGAAGCTCTGAAAGATAAACCAAAGTGCAATGAAAAACCAGTAACTGAAGTTTTGTCCTAAGAATTTATTCACTGACCCAGCAAGATATAACATAGGAAAAAAACAGTTCTGATCCTAAGGAATAGGAGGCAGTGGGGTATTTGGAGTGTTTGGGGGTCAACTCCTCCAAGAAGACTTCCCTGGAACCCAGCTTGGGCCAAGAGCTTCCTTCTCAGGTACCCACAGTAGGCTCTGTGCTTCCCCAACAGATTATTGGTCTTACCCGCTAGACTGGGCATTGGGACGTATTTTTATCTTAGAACCCTCCTGCCCACAGCAAGATGTGCTGTGCTTGGCACATGTTAGGAACCTAATACATGGTAGTGAACTTGGAATGAACAGTGGTCACGGAGCTTTGTTCTCTGAAGCAGGTAGAGCAGCTGCTTGAGAAAATCACTGTTTTACAATGTGGTTGGCTCTGTTATAAAAGTTTCTTGTGGACTTTGGTCTTGCAACAGCTAACCCAACATGGTGAAAAGGGGCTTAACCTGGGCATCAGAAAGCTTATACTCTTGGTCCTTGTGTGAGCCATAAAACTGTAGTTAGTGGGACAGTCAACCCAGGGGATAAGAGGCTGGGCAAGGAACGCTTCCCCAAGAAAGGCAGCTTTAACTGAGACTGAAGGATGGGTGAGCAAAGAAGGATGTACAGGGTCCCAGGCAGCAGAGAGGATGAAGAGAGAAAGTACATAATATCCGAATTTATCCCAGAACACATCACAGAATACCAGAATTGAGAAAATTGTAAAATTCCCTCACTGTTCAATTTCCCACCCTATATTATCTCTGACTGCTGGTCTTCCCATTGCCTCCTGAGTGCTTCCAGTGACAAGAAGCTCACTCCTCTGCAGGCAGCACATTCATTTACAGACTGTTCCCTTGGATAGAAAGTTCTTTCTTATGTTGAACTGAAACCAAAGAGATGACACATTATTTTTGACCATCCTTTTTACTGCAAGAAAACTGATGTTCAGGGAAGTTAAGTGTCTTGCCAGGTTCACCCAGTTGACAAATGATGAATCTAGACTTTGAGCACTATAGCCCACACCACTCCCATATTTTGTCACTGCAGTTTCACTGATTGACCCTAGTTCTGCCCTTTGGGGAAACTAAGGCCAGGCTGTTTCCACCGCCAGACACCAAGCCCTCTGATATTGAACGTTCTTATTAATTCTTAAGTCTTTTTCTTGGTTAAACACTGTTTTATCTTCCTGAAATTCACCTTCCTCACTGTAAAGTGCAGTAATAATATGAGTCACACATTCTGACAGGAGTACTGATGAAGACAAAATAAGATAACTGGCATGAAAGAGCTCAGAGAAAGTGAGAAGCACACACATGGGCAAGGAGGAACTTCGATAACAAAGAGGACTCAGAGGTGGCATGGTATATTGGGGTGACCAAGGCTGGGAGTTAGGAGACTGTGGTTTCAGGCCTACGCCTGACACAAGTGAGCTTCCCCTCTCTGGGCCTCAATTTCCTTATCTATAAAATAAGGAAAGTGGTTGGTGAGATCACTCTTCTTCAACCTTTTTAAAATTTATGTTCCCCCTCCTTCCGCACACATTCACTGGGAATGCTCAAACAGCCCTAGGAGCTCAGCCCCAAAGTTGAATATCACTGAACTAGAAACTCTCTAAGATTTGCTGTTTGGCTCCATGTCTGCACAGGGGCATCTAAGCATCTTCAGATACAGGTGATCAGAGAAGCTGAATGTGGGCCTGAGCAGACTAGAGATGCTGTTAACCACTATCGCTAAAGTGGGATACTCTCATCATGTTGGCATTACCCTCTACCCACCTCCCCAGGGCCTGTGGGCCTATGTGACAATGTGTGCCCTCCTTCTGTGCCTACAAGCAAAATAGAAACATGGTGGGAAAAACCCAAATTTAAACTTGACATGTTGTCATAATTTGTTGTGAAGGCCCCAGAAGGATCATATCATCTCCAGGACCCTTGGAAAATGTAACAAACTGTGGCACTCCTCAGGCCTCTGGTGGGACCACTCATTCATCCCTGTCTGAGGTTGGCAGCCTCTTCTTTCCTGTAAGCTGAATTGATAATACTTTAGTGTCAAATATTTATTTGGTTTGTATATATGTTGCATGTTTCTGGAACGCCAGACAAGCCCAGACTGTTATGATTACACAGGATTGTCTGCCTTGTTTATTGATCTCCATGATCTTGCATGTAACACTTTCCACAGAGTCAGTGCATACTTGTATATACAGTCATTCAAACCGCTTTACTGGAACAATATGTTCATCAAGATTTAAAAAAAAAAATAAACCACTGATACCTTTCTAATGAGATAACAAAGCCTATGAATAAGAGGAAGAGAAGAAAAATGAGCATCAGAAAACATTTTAAAGAGACTGGGGGTTGGAAAAGCATCAAATGTGGGAAATAAAGAGAGTTTGGTGTTTCCAGATCACAAAAAAAGGAGTGACTTATTATGTAACATGAAAAATTCTGACCAAGTAGGTGGTCTATTTACACATAGTCAGAAGATGTGACGAATCTATATTTACCTGGAACAGTCAGGCATTAAGTGTACGTTCTTCTTTAATTAGATCCTAGTGATACCCAAAATATCTGGGCAGGAAACAAGGAGCAGGCTGCCTGGTCCAGAATAACTTGGGGAGCAAAATAAACATACAGATTCCTGGGCCCTAGGGCTGGTGTCTGGAAATCTATTTACTTTTAACCACTGTCTCGGATTTAGAAATCACTGTTCAGAGCCCTTGTAAAATTTAATCTGGCAAAGCAACCGATTAAAAATTATAGATCTTACATTGTTCATTACTAAACTGATGTAATGGTTTCTAAGAGTCTGAGGTGAGCCATAAAACCCACAGGAAAAAGAAATTGCACTTGTATCAAGTTACAGGCCAAGGAAGTGAATCAGTCCCAAGCCATGAGTAATCATTCTTTCAAAAGCTCCCTTCTGGTAGGGGGTTAATTCATATAACAAAGTTGTGTGTCACTGTGTGGCTAAAGGTGCAGTCAGGGAAGATGAGGCCCTGACAGCTGAAGAGCTTATTCTGCTATTGTGACCTTCTGGTTTTTAGAAGAAGCACCAACCATCATTCTAGCCGGTCCTCTGGTGGGCTTCTCTAGCACCCCCAAGGCTTTTATGATAAAGTTCTTACTTCTTGGTTGTTGCATACATTCCTCCACCTTCGCTTTCCCCCTCTCACCTCCAGCCATCTCCCCATCCATTCTACTCAAAGTCCCTGAAACTGGCCATGCCAGTTCTTCCTCTTTACCATCCCACAACTCTCCTCCATGATGGGCCCTTACTGACCACTTATCTAGATAATTTTTGTTCCTCTTTCCAAACTCAAACTAAAAATCACTGACACTGATTTTTCTGAGCCACAGTCGGAGTCAGGTGTCCCTCCTCTGAGCTCTTGAGCCTGCCCAAACTTACCTGTCTTAGTTCTGGCTGCACATATAACCTTTGTTTTACCTGTCCACGTGCTTCTTAGACTACAGAATCCCAAAGGTCAGGAAAATGTCATTTGATTTGATGTCTTGAATACCTAGCATTGTAACTGGCACACAACAGGAGCCTAATAGATATTTATTAAAAAATTTAGGAGATATGAGAAGCCTAACTTGACAGAGGCTTACGTGTTCACTGTGTGTGGGTAAAAAAACATCTGGAAGTGAATCCTGGCTCGACCGCAATCAAGCCGGATGACTGGGAACAAATCTCACTATGCCATCATTGCTTCATCTTTTTACAATAATGATATTGGGTCAGGTCAATGTTTCCATGGAGATTTTGATGTACAACCTTCCCCTAACCTCCCTTCTGCTCTCCCCAGACAATACATGATGTGAATTGCTGGGAAAGTCACTGGCACTTAAACCAGCAGTACCCCAGGAGTCCTTAAGATGCTTTTAGGTGTCCTTGAGATCAAAATCACTTTCATCATAAAGACAGTATTTGCCTTTTTTACTGATCAACATTGTGCTAATTGTGCAAAAGCACTGGTGGCTAAAACTGCTGGTCCTTAGCATGAACCAAGGCAGTGGCACTCATCTGTACTAAGCAGGTATTGTATGCTTCATTGCCACACATTTGCAGTTAATAAAAAATGCCAGTTTCACTTCAGATTGTCCTTAATGAAACAGCAAAGTTGTCAACCTCACTAAGTCTTGGCCCTGAGTACACATCTTTTGAACAATCCGTAATGAAAGGGAAGTCCTGCACACAGACATGCAGACGGTCACCTCAAGGAAAAGCACTTTTACGGTTGTTTTTGTGAGTTGAATTAGCCCCTTTTTTTGTGGAACATCATTTCTGTTTGAAAGAATTACTGACAGATGAACAACGGTTGCTCAGACTTCGATATTTGGCAGACCATTTCTTAAAAAAAAAAAAGTTGCTTGTCATTCAAAAAAAATAACTGACAGAATTTGTTGTTGATGATAAAACTCAAGCTTTTGAGTGAAAATTAGAATTTTGTAAAACTTCTTATGCTACTGTGAGTTCATTAGCTTTCCAGTTCTTAGAGACTATAATGGGATGTGGTGATGTTGACATTGTACATTGTATATTTGATATTGTATAATGTATTATGTCAACATTCACAAAATCTGTGTGATTCAGTGAGCCAATATTTTCCAGATCAATAGTGTGTGATAGTACTGAATGATGGTAAAGATTTATTTCTAAGTGTAACATAGGCCACAGGATTTTTATGTAACAGTGTGAAAAAGGTCATTAATGTGGTTTCGCACTCAACATTGTAACTGATCTTTGAAAAACTACCACTGTTAGAGCTTTTATGAAGTTTAAATGACTCTCCACTATCTAAAGAGTATTAAAGCACTTCCTCTTTCTATATTTTCTCCATCTATTTCAATAAAAAACCACAGGTCATAACAGAGAGTATAGAAAGTAGAATCCTGATATCTTCTAGTAAGTCAAACATTAAACAGAATTGTCAAAATGTAAAACAGTCATTCTTCTTGCTAATTTTTATTTGGATGATAGTTATTTTTATAAAATATGTTATTTATGCTGACATGTAATAGATATATTATTGTCATTTTAGATAAATTAATAAATAACCACTTTTTAAATTTCTCAGCTTTAATTTCCAATGTAGTAAATACTAATAGATAAAAGCTCTTAGGGGTCCTCGATAATTTTTAAGAGCAAACAGACTTCCTAAGTCCAGAAATTTTTGAGAACTTCTAATTTAAACCCAGAGTGAATCAGATTTGCTTGGTGAGCTAATGAAGTTACAGATTCTGGGACAGAAGCCCTGCCCAGCCCCCTCTAGTGTGGAGTCATTCCTAGCTGGGGTGAAGTGGCCACACTGTGCACCCTAATGGTGGTCCTGGGTGCTTGTGGGAAGGACAACAAGCCACGCAGCCCTCAGAGCACCTCCTCCTGGTGGATCCAACAAGCACCCAGACTCTAATGTGACCCCTCAAAAAGGCATCCAAAGGAGAGGCTACAGTTACCTGATTCCCAGAGAACTTGGCCTAAAACAGTGGTGGGTGGGTGAGAGTAGAGGGGTGAGATATGTTAGAGCGAGATTAAGGGTTGGTGTCCTCCTAGGACTTGCCACCAGGAAACACACATGCCTCTATAAAAAATAAAATAATAATAATAACCTGTGGAGAAAGTTACAGATGTACAGAAATAAATCTGTCTAAACTATCAGTGAAATATATATATATAATTAAAACAATTTTCAGCTAGCCATGTTAGAGGAATGTTTATTCTATTCTCTGTATGGAAAAGTGATCTTATTAAATCATTGTCATATAAATAAGTACACCAAAAGCAGCCAAAGATGCAAGGAAAACAGATATTTATGTTATCTGTTGGGTTTTTAAATTACTTTTTTAGCTAAATTTTTATTTTTAATTTTATATTCTTTTTAAAAAGAGGCTCTCCAAATTATATGTTTAAATCTTACAACATCAGTTTTTATTCCTGTTAAATTATATTCCATATATCCCCACTAAACAAACCCATTTGTCAAGCTTTACTTTCAATGGACATTATTAGAAAAACAATTTTATTTCAAATATATAATAATGTTGCAATATTCAATACATTCTTTAAAAATTTCCTAAGCCCTTGGATTTTTAGATACGATCTTTTGGGGAGCAAGTCCCCCAGATGAGATACCCTAACTAAGTAGATTTCTCAGGGCCCTTCTAATTCTGATGACATATGACTTTAGGTAATCAGAAAAATCAACAAACACATTCATGGCCAGGGATGGGGTAAGAGTGAGGAGACAGGCAGCATTCCCCAATAAAAATTAAAAAGTAGAAACTCTCTGTTTTGGGCAACTTTTAACTAAACTTATTTATGGAAAAAATAGAAAACTTGGAGGGAGCAGGTGCTTTCAGCCTTTAAGGAAGGGATAAGAGGCATGGTGAGTCAAAGGAAAGGAAGAGGAATAGGAGAAAGAGAATAAATAAGAAACATCCTTTTCTGACAAATCATTTTTCAGTGTACTGAAAGGGATGCTCTTCAAGATGTCAGAATGTTAAGAGCATTTCTTATTGAATAAGAACAAAAATCCCAAGAGTGTATAGGGAGGGGTCCTTGAGCTTTTTAGGTTATAGAGCTCTTGGGGATTCTGATGAATACCATGAACCCTCTCTCCAGAAAATAAATATATATATATACACATTTTCATAGATTTCAGATGTTTTCAGACCCTCTGAAATCTATCCATTAACCTCTGGTTGAGAACCCCTGACACAGAGAGAAGCTACATCATACCAACCACCTCCCTTCTAAATGGATTAGTTTGGGCTTGTGGTCATCCATCCATCAACCATTCATTGATTCATCTTCCACTCATATGTATATAGATCATCCAACCATCCGTTCCATCTCTATGTGTTTGTTTATACATGGAGAGGACATGCCAATCATGGTGGTTCTACTCATAACCTCTTCTTAGGACCCTACCCTCCAAATCCCCTGACTGGGCTAAGTATGGATACCTGAAAAAAGTCGGCCAATCTAATCCTCTGTCTCAAATGTCCAGAATTGAGACACTGAGGAACTGAGCCAATCAGATGATGGAGATGATGGCAATCTCTAGAAATTAAGAAACTTGCAGAGAGAGTCAAGAAAATAGAGTAAATATGAAGAGAGGCACAGAAATGGACAGAGGCCTACTGAGCTTCCATTTCCTCTAGGTCTCTCTGGTCTTTCCACAACTGAGCTCTATGCATCCCCTGAATCCTTCCACTAACTCCTGTAAATTGTAAACTTTAGTTCACATAGTCAACTGCTTTCTGATTCTTACAAACAAAATTCTGGGCTAAGTTCCACAACCAAAGTGCCAGATGCTTCGTCCTTGTTAGTCACCCTGATCCTCACCAGCACATGAGCTGAGCACCATTATTATCTCTATTTACAAGTGAGGACACAAAGGCCCAGAGACTTCGGTAACCCATTGCAGTTAGAATATAATTTCACCTTCTTCCCATCTTCCTATATATACCTATATATTCCAATCCTTAACCTTCATCTCATACTGGACTTTGGCTCACAGTACTCCAGTCACAATGAATTTTCTTCTCATGTTCACTAAACTCAGTTCCATCTCAAAACCTTTACACTTGCTATTCTCTCTCTGCATGGGACACATATACTTCATGACTCAAAGCTATCCTTCCTGCCTTTCAGCTCAAATATCATCTTTGCAAAAACACCTTTTCTGACCATCTCGGGGAAACTGGCATCTTCTCTCTCTGGTCACTAATGAGTGCTACATTTCACATTAAAATACGCATTCTCAGAGAACAGCACCCTTGTCTATTTCCTTCACCACTATTCCCAGTGCCAGGAATTGTTTGGCATATACTAGGAGCTAAGTAAATAACTTATTGACTAAGTAAACTTGCTCATGTCAAACAGCTAGTAAATGAGCCAGGCCAAATGTAAAGATTTATCTGACTCCAGAGGCCTCACTCTTCTGTATCTATTAGTTGCTTCTCATTGTTATGTCTTGATAAAGGTTTTAGCCAAGAGGTTATAAAAGAGTGGTTCACATAACAAGAAATCTATAAATTTAGGTTATATGAGAGGGAAATAAACAAAACAGGCAAAAGAAGAGAAATGTCAGTTTCTGATTATGTCATAGAAAATAAAATTATGTCATAAAATCTGGAGACATACTTTATTTTACCTAATCATTTCTTCTTAAAATTTGTATAGAAATTGATGTTTCTTTTTTTTTTTAGCTAAAATTCTGTTTTTAAAATACAAGGGAACTTGGTATTAAATGTAGCTTGAAGCAAATCTTTTTGCACAGCAAATAATCTTGTCTTAATTCACATTCTATGAATTGAATTTTCTGCTCTATAGCTTTATTAACAAATTCTAATATGATGTAATTTTCATAGCTGGTCAAACCTACTAGATAGGCTGGGCTTTTGGTTTAAACATGTACTTCCAGAGCAATCCCATAGATGTCTAGTGCTCTATATACAAACAAGTCCCTTGAGAGTTGATGAAGCAGAAAATTGGTGCTTCAAGATTAAAGCTGTAAAACCTAGAGACACACTCAAGATATAGCCTGCTTGGGTTCCCTGTTCCTGGACACATATCTCTAATTTCCTTTCCCTTTTCACCCTTCATTCAAATGTCCTTATCGCCTGTGGATTCCGGGGCTTCCTGCCTGTTTGGGAATGCTATGAGAACTTCCCCTCCAGGAGCAGGAAGAGAAAATGTACCATTCCTTTCAGTGAGGTTGCACCAAGGAGCCAAAATGAAAAAGCCTTTTCCATTTATTCATAGAGAGCTATATTTTCCAGGATTTGCAAAGATGTGTTGAATATTTTGCTCCGGGTCCTGGTAGCTGGCCATGCTACATCTATTCTGTAATGTAGGGGAGGGCAAGAGGACTTCTTTTAAAGAGCTCATCTTCCCTGCCTGTTATAGGTAAAGCAAACCTTGTTGTTTGACTACCACTTGTGTCTAAGTGCTCCAGCTATTTCTGTTTATTTCTAGGTATTTCCAGAGTTCTAACCTTTTCCCTAGTCAAGACAGACTCTTCTGGGCCACCAGCTGAGCTGACACTAAAGATTCAGATGGTATAAGAATCATGAGTCAAATTAATCAACAAAAGTCCATCCCTCCCTCTCATGGGCTGGTCACTAACATTTATGGGGTTTCTCAGACAATGCTGGATAACGGCCCATCGGCTGTCAGGAAAACAAGTACCCCCATAAAAAGCAGATGCACCAAATGACACTAATTTTAGGAAGCCAGGTCTCCTCTGGGTAAGGAGGACACCTTAGAGGAGCATCTACCTCATTAAGACAGAAAACACAGTTATCTGACCACAGCAAAGTGGTGCCTGTTAATGTCAAACACAGTCTAACAGATGTCACACCTTACTGAGGGGGAATCGACATTTATTGAGTACCTGCAATGTCCTCTGAGGTAGATTTTCCCACTCAATCCTCTCCTCAACCCTAGAAGATAAGCACATTATTCCCATTTTACCAATGAGGGAACAGAGCTTCAGAGAGGTGAAGCAACCTGCTCAAGAACTCACAGTTCCAAGCCACCGAGTCAGGATTCAAACCCAATCCAGTGGGATGCACACCCCACTGCCCTTCCCCCTCCTCCCAACCCACCTGGGGACCAGCGTCTGGAAAATAAGCAAACAGTGAGCATCAACTTTATAACACAGCTCACATTTGTCTATTTCTCAACACTGACCAGGCGTTTGTTTCCCCCACCCCCAACATCTCATTTAACACTTGCAACAACCCCTATGAAGTTAGCTAATTTTATTATTATTATTATTTTATGATGAAATACCTGGGTCACATAGTGCTTAAGTAACTTGCTGAGGGTCATACAGACGCTAAGCAACACATCTGGCTTCGACCCCAACATTTTAGCCTCGTAGCCCCTGCTGAAACCAACTAGCTCTTCCTAGGGACTTGCAGCCACATTCAGTGACAAATATCCTGAGAGTACAAATGTCATATTCCCCAAGCTGGTTTCCAGCGAATCCTGCAATGTCTACCCAATGTCCAGTCTGTGCTCACCACCTCTTCCTCCCTCCTCCTCCTTCTAAGATTGACTGCTCGCTGGTAGGGGCAGCTGACCCTACGGCAGACTGACCTGCTCCTGTGCAGTTGTGACAGAGCGAATTACCCGTTTCCCATCTGATGTTCCCATCTGATGTTTCTACAGATTATAAAACTATCCAGGCAAAAAGACCCACTTGACTCTCCGATGCCCTGTGTTTGCGGCAGTACAGGCATACCATGCGAGCTCAGTAAGCTTGTGCTTAGAGATGCCCTTCTCTTTTCACCCAGACCCTTGGTGTGCATGGAAAGGCATTCCTGTTGCCAGACGCTCTTCCCCGGGCAGCATGACCCGTTTGAAAGAGAAGCCTTTGTAGTCACAGGCTGTGTTGAGCCCCAGCCCTGTGTGTGTGGCCCTTGGCAAGGCCCTCTCTGGGACTCAGTTTCCTCCTGGGTGAAGAGAGACAGTAACTGCAGTGTTCTCATTGGGTTCTAATAAGATCATATGGAAGGGACCTGGCTCAAAGTAAGTGCTTAATGTAAGACTTTTTTCTTTCCTTTTCTTACTGAGTTTACCTTTTACAACATAGTAGCCATTAAAAAAAAAAAAAAAGTCTCAAAGCCTTCAAATGTTTCTCTCTCCAAAGCAGCTGAGGTGGTTATAAAAAGAGCACTTCAGGATACTGACATTGCATCCTGACCCTGTTGCTCACTACTGTGCAGACCTAGGCAAGTCACTTGCCATGTCAAAGCCTCACTTTTCTCACCTGTAAAATGAGAAGATCTTGGCGATTTAATCTCTCAAGCACCCATCAGTCCAGGTTTTCTCCTAGTAGATAGTAACTACTCAGCGTTCTTCCTTAAAATATTGGAAAATCAGGATTCTTTGCCTCTATGAGGCTAGAGCTCCTCCTTCCCACCCAAACTGTTGTGCTCTAAGCAAATTTCCCCAGAGATGCTATGGAAATAGCTTGCGGCAGTCCTTTCCTGGTATAAGGGGCCAGGGCACACGTGTGTGAAAAGCTGGCTGCTGTGAAGTGGGCCAAGCGGGGCTCAGGCTGAAATGCCTGCCAGGCTCCTCCTGACTGTAGCCTCCTGTTTACAAGTCTCCCGTGCTCTCAACTCTAAGCATTTTATTTGTAAAATGGGGGGTAGGTCTGGGTGAGGGAACATTTGCACTTAAAAATTTAAGTTGTTTTTACACTACAAAAGCAATGAAACATAAAAATAAGGAAAATAAATATTTTTAAAAAGTCAGTCATTCATCTTTCTAATTCAATTACTATTATTATTTTGGTCTCATTTTTCATTTGCATAATTTACTGAGTAGCTTTGTAAGTTTGTATCTTATTTAGGGTGGGGGATTTTTTTTGCATATTACATTGCATTGCATATATATGTTGTATCTAGGTGTGTGTGTTTCTGTGGGAATAGATTCTCAAGAAAAAAGTCTCAAGACAGGAATAACTACTTCAAAGGACTTCATCATTTTCAAAATTTTTGGTACATGTTGAATTGCTTTCCTAAAGGGCTGTGCTAATTTACTGTGCCATCAGCAATTACCCGTTTTACTGCATCTTCACCAGAATTAGTTATTATCATTTAAAAATTTTGGAGATTTTCTAGGTAAGGCAGTGCTTCATAGTTTTTATTTGCTTGTCATTTATTAATAGAGGAAGCTAATTATTTTTCCATGTTTTTTCTTATTCCGCTCTCTTCATAGGACCACATGATTTCTGAGATTCTTTCAGCCTCATCCTCTAACATTTTAAGGCTGGCAGCTTCCAAGAAAGCAGATGGATAGCACAAGATTACAGGAATCAGGAGACTAAATGTAAATAAGAGTGTGAAGAGTTTACCAGAGGGTGGCAGAAAGGAAAAACTCTAATGGTTACCTAAAGAATACCTACGGAGAGATTCTGGCTGAACTTAAAAGGGATATTGCCTCTTCTGTGGGATTTTGGCAGCTTCATTTAATGTGCAGTGGAAATAATGCTTTGTTTTTTCCTCTGCAGTTAAAAAGAGCAAATAAAAATTCACACATGAAATAAAAGGTAGATTACTGTTTGTTTTCACTTGGGAACCATGTTCGAAGTCTGGTTTAAAGGGCTGAGACTGATACCTTGTTAACAGACAGAGTACAGCAGGTGTTTCTGTATCTCCTAGATGTGTTTAAGGTATTTAAACGAATCTCCTTGGTAACAATTAATTGGCTTAATCAAAAGGTTAATAAAAACCTATAACCCTCAAAACAAAACAAAACTGGAAGCTCACCAGTCGTACCAGGAATTCTTTACCTTTCCTTTAATATACTTACTTCAGTTTTTCCCATGTCTCTTCACCAAATTTCTCTATCACAAGAGACTGCAGACAGGTGTTGATAAATCCATACTAGAGCACAAAAGGAGAGGAGAAACATGGATAAAATCATATTTCATAAAACAAAGCATAAAATCCCCAGTCCAAAATCAGAGTGGTCCCTTCTAGGACAAGTGCAATAACATCCTCTTGGGGAAGCAAATTATACCTTCACCCTTTTTCTGGTGAGTTTTCTTCTTTAATATCTGTGCTTATATTCTCAATTTTGGAAAAGTCATTTTCACAGAGAAAGCATATAAGCTAAATTTGAAATCAGATCAGAATTAGAAGTGGTTTATTGTAATCATCTCCGAAATAGGGAATTGTTGGTCTAGAACAAAGAGTTCAAAAACACAACAGGGACAAAAGCGGTGCTCATGTGTGGGCATGAGAATGTCACTCTCCTGGAGGAAGTGTGGAGGAAAACATAATAAGTGGAAAGAAATTAAGAGAAAAACAATAACAACAAAGAACACAAATTAACAGAAAGAATTTCCTATTAGGATTGCTCATTTACCGGAGACTGCCTTCTTTCCTTTCTTCAGACTTAAAAAATATGATAGAAAAATGAGAGTTCATAGATGCTTCTGCTCAGTGAAGGGCAGTACACCGCCCAATGACCACCCCACTTTCCTAACCTGGGGGCTCGTAGATGATGGATTATATTTGAAAGTACCAAGGGAGCTCAGTTTTAAAAAAGATTCCTTTATAGAGTGAAGAATCCTTCCATCTCACTAACATCAGGTTCAATATTTATAAGTTTGGATCTTCATTTATGGGGTTTCATAAAGGGAAAGAGGCCAATGCCAACAGGAAAGAAAGGGATCTTAGCTCCAGCAGCTCTTTCCTGGGAGCAGAGTTGGTGCCCCCCTCGCCTATGTTTCCAGTTCCCAGTACTGAAGTAGGTCTCCCCACTTCTTCCGTCTTTTCTTGGCTCTACCTTTCCCCATGTGTGAGCCAGTTATAAGCCCATATCCTTAGCAGAGTTGCAAAGCACTCTCCAGAACTGTCTAGAACTCCCTAAAAGTGCTTAGCCCCACTGTGTCCTCAACACAGATTGTGATGTTAAAATGTCACACGCACTTTCTTTCTTTCTCTTTCTATCAACGCATGTATCCAATACACACGCACACGCACACACATGCACACGCACACACACATATGGGCCTGTATGTGTATATCTACATATGTATTATTCTTACATATAAATTGTTTCCCTCTCCTTTGTTAAATTACAAGCTTCTCAGAGTCAGGAAGTAAGTGTAATTCATCTATATTTCAACTAAAGTGCTGGGACAGCACCTGGGACACAGCTGGTATTTAATAATACATATCAAATAAAAAAGTCCTAAACTGAACCTCATGTCTGAATTCATGAAAATCTTTAAAGACCTCCAGGCATTTAAAACCAATCCAACGTTAACACAGATATCAATGGTTTCTCCTCACTATTGTTGCAAAAGAGCACCAGATCAGAGGAAAACACATGGCCCCTGCCTAAGCCCTGAGTGCCAGTGACATCCTCCTAACGTGTGACGAAGGAAACTGAGGCATAGAGGAATCAGCAGTCTGCTGCTGGCTTACAGCGACATGGGATAATGTTTCTCAGTCTGATGAATTTTGAGTTTGAGAGACATGCGACAGTACTTGGTCTTTGGTGTTTGACAGTGAGTGAAGCCAGTGGCACAGCGAATCATTCGGAAACCTTGAGCTCATTGATCAGAGGGCAGCCCCCTCACTTCTGCTGATTATAAATATGCCCTTTTCCTGGGTGCTGAAATCAGGGGACTTTCTCTAAACCCCTGGAGAGAGTAAAAATGAGGCAACTGACAGGCTGGTCCACGTAATCTGTCCAGTTTATGCCACAGGCCTTTTGTATCTGCTTCTCACACAACAGGTCACAGGGGTTCTGAGTAAAACGGACTCATCACATTTGAGGGCCGAGTTGGAGTGGACAAGAATGACAAACAGTTTCCAAGTTCTATGACACTCGGGAACTAGCACTGTTAAACTAGTCAGATCATCAGGAGGGTAGGGACTCACACTGGCTGGTGCCACTCAAATCTTAGGGGATCTATGACATCCTTGGAAAAAAATCAGTGTTCAAAGAAGCAATTTTTTTTTTAAGTCCAAAAATGTTAAGGTTTACCTAAATCTTGTTGTTGTGAAGATGACTCTGTACATTCTTATCCCAATCCTACTTAACTGTGCCTGCCACCCATTGGCTGGGGGATGTAACACAGCTGCAGTGAGTCCCAAGCAGGGTGTGACTTAGAGGAAATATCTTGGGCTCTGGTTGCTGTCTGTGCCTTATAGCTGTGTGGCTTTGAGTAAAATACCTAACCTTTCTGAGCCCAGTCTGCTCATGAGGTAACCTGGAAATAATAGTGCTTATTTTTTTTGAGGACTATTGTTGGGGTTATAGGATAATGGTGCTGGAGTCAGACGTGTGGGTCGATTGCCCGTCTCACATCTCTCCATCGGTTTGACCCTGGCCCTTCACTAAATCTCTTTCATCTTCAGTTGCTTCATCTGGAAATTGGGAATGAGAGTTCACTTCCTCACAGGATGGTAGTAAAGATTCAATGAGATCATAGGTATGAGGCACTTGGCACATTACAAGTGCTCAGGAAATGACAGCCATTCTTAGATCGTATGCATTTTGATATTAATAGGGCCACAACAGATGGAAGCTGAGGGGAAATCAGGACAGAGGATGCTGAGAGCAGCTTACCATGTTGCCACAGCGCCTGTCTTCAGGCCCAAGCAATTCTGGAGGAGCCCTGAGCTACCAACCGTCGTGTTAGTCCCCAGCCTTACAGAAGAATCCTCAGCGTCTCCCGAAGCCTGTCTTGTAGAGGTTCAGTCGGTCCACAGAGAAATCAGGAGCTCATTGCTGGCCTCCAGGCAAGGAGCTAACTGCTGGCCCTTCACCGCCAAGGGAGTGAAAAGTAAGGCTGCCCTGCTGGTGAGTGTGTGAGACCTGCTGCCAGGCTCCCTAGGGTGCACAAACTTTGCTAATGCTAAACCCTGGGCAAGCGAGGAGGGCCCAGCCAGAAACTCGAACTTTTCCCTAAGGTGCCAACAGAACAGCAGCACCGTGCTGCCAGCACAGAGCCTCTGGGCCTGGAGTGCATTTCACAGAGACCCAGAGAGCACCCACCGGGGGAGGCAGCTCTCTCATTTGTCGCCCTGCCGTGGGAGAAGGCTAGGAGGATAAGTACACCCTGATCATGCAGGACCTTGGGGTTTGTGGTCACTTCCCACTTATCTTGCTACAAATTCAGAAACTCTTTGCTCCTTCTGCCACTTAGTTCTTCTTCAGAGAGGCTGGCGTCTGACTTTCCATGAAGCACTCTTTACTGGATTGGTTTAAGTGAGAGGCCAGGATTCCCGAAAGTTATTTGTCCTTTTGCAAAGTTATTTTTCCTTTCATTTAACATTTCACAGTTGGTCATCTACCTGTGCGATGGCACCATGATGAGCATGGGGAAGCATGGAGGCCAAGAGTATCGTCTGTGCTCCCAGGTGACAGCACCCCTCACACTGAACTTGACTTCAAGGATTCCCCTGGGATCCTGCTGGAAGACTGCCTTGTAGATGAGATTGCCTATCGAGACGCCTAAAGTTCTTTAATTAAACCTGCTTGGATGTGGTCCAGGAACAGCCTGCCTTAACCAGACTTGACTCTATAAAGTTATCATGTGAAATTCCCTGGTGCCTTAAGGCCACATCTTCCTTGCCATTGCCACTCCATTTCAGGCTCAGATATGCTATTTGCTAGAGGTCTAGATTCTGAGCAGTGTGATCAGAGGTGAAGAACCCAGCCACCAACCAGGCCCAGCGAATGTTGTCTACAGCAATTCCAATAAACGTGACAGCTTTGGTTTAGAAACAAGAACAAAAAGAAATAAATACAACAAAATGAAGGGGTTAGGCGAGCCCTCCAGGCTCAGCGCTCTGCAGAGGTATAGGACAGCCCTATGGAAGTGGCTCACGGTCAAGACAGCACCCCGTGAACCCAATAATGCCAGAGATAGAGGTGGTCCCCTGAAAGGTATGCCCTCTTTACAGTCCAAAATATCTTTATCTTTGCATCCCCAACACCCAACACATACTGTAAAACTCAGCCAATCTGAATCAAAATTCACCTTCTCCTTTCCCAACAGGCCCTCCTGCCCCCTTCAGCTCCCTTTCCACTCTGGCCCCACCTCCTTCTGCAGCTCCCTGAGAAGGCTCTCCCCCTGTCTCTCCATTCATCAAGCTCCTTTGGCTCCTTCCGTCTGTTCCCTCCTGTCATACTTGCACTACCCCCTCATGGAGAGACCTAATAAAACTCAGAAGACTGGTTAAGCCCCCTCTTCTTCCTTGCTGAAATGGAAGCTTTCCTTATTCTCAAAAGCTGGCCGCTCTGTGCGCTGTTCCTCTGTGGAAGGAGCATGTGGTCAGGAGGAGAAAAAAAGGCTCCAGGATAGGTGATTTCCATAATTATGCTTCCCAAGCCTTTGCCGCCATTCAGCTGACAGTCTTCTTTCTCCCCTGCCAAGTGGGCCTGCTCTGGCTCTCTCTTATGAGCGCCACCCCCTCCACTCAGCCCCCAGCCCTGCTTTTTCAAACACACCAGTATGCTCACATTTCACAATAAGTAAATGGTTAAAAAAAAAAAATCTCCATTTTCTTTCTCATGCAGCAGATGGCAGGTCTCAGGAACTTGGTGGAAATTAGGCTTTCTGATTTTCTAATAAATTTCAGCATCTCACACAAAAAGCACCAGCTCATTTCGATTCTGATGTTAAGTACCATATGGCATATCATTCGTGGGCTGTGGCAGCTTCATCCTGAGGATAACAAGGAAGGGGATCTTTCCTAGAACAACAAGATTGGGCTGATACAGACCAATTGGATTCCTTGGTGAATACCATTTGATAATTTTGTATATGACAGTAGAGCAATTATCCCTTTTTTACGGTAGGTGTTAATTTTCGCTGCCAGTTTTCCTAATTAGAATTGCTACCCAAAAGACTACTTTTTGTAAATGCTCCGTAAACATTTGAAAAGACACAGGCAGTACATGCTTGAAGAAAAACGTCCCTGGATTTTGAAACTGGGACATTGGCTGAGGTTTTATGTTTGTCAACTGCATAGACAGCCTCGCGAGGAGCTTGTAGTGTATGGAAAGTCCCTTCTCTCTTCCATGGCATAAGGGCCTTCCTGCCAAGCTGTACTCGTTGTTCTAAGGTAATTTGATCTTCAGTGTGCGGTTCCATGCTCTGTGACAAATGTCTACACCTGTGTAACTCATTCCCAAATAGAGAGGTGAAACATCTCAATCACGGAAAGTTCCCGGGGACTCCTTCTGTCATCCTACCATCCCAACCACTGCTGTTCTCTGCAGATTGGTCTTGCTTGCTCTTCAATTTCACATACATCAAATCACTCAGTATGTTCTCTTCTGTGTCCAGCTTCTTAACTTTTAACCCATGTTTGTTGCATCGAAGGGTTCAAGACCTCATTCCTCAAACAGACACATTTCTGTAAACACATGGCCTCACTTGATACACATCCTGTGATACCTAATGATCCTAAAGACACCTCTAACCTCCTGCGGTCTAGGTCTGATGTACAATAAGAAACGCAAACCTTTTATTTTTCATCTGAAAAGGGGGGAAAGGGAAATACCATAGGGAGGCTAGTAGAGTAAATCTCTATAATTTGAGCAAAGAAATGAGAGGGAGAGTGTAAGGAAAGAGGATCTGGGGAGAAAATTTTCTCAAATAAAGTATAACCACCACATGTTAATACACGTATTGCATTTATACAATTCTTGGTGGAGATGCCTAGAGCCAATTCGTCACTCCCAGTCTCAAGTTCCTGGCTCCTGAGCTGCGATAGCTTCCTACCAGGGCCTAATGCAACAGGACTCCGCGGTGGGATGTGGCTGAGCTGCTGAGCTCCCAGAGACCCTTCTAATCAAAAATATCCCCCACCTGGGCCTGCAAGGTGTCTGTTCTCATTGATTTGGCTATACCTTTGAAAACTTCTACCAAAATGAAAATAAAATCTACTCCTTTGGGTAATGCAATTAGCTAGTATTCAAGAGGGATTGGGGCATAGAAGTAATCAGCTTTGATGTACATACAATGGATAGACTGAGAAGGATGAACTTCAATATCAGTTCACGGCATAGAGTGCTCTCAGAGAGGCGAGTTCTGCAGGAGAAAAAAATGGGAGGCCCTGGTTGCTGCAGGAAGGGGGATGAAAGTGAGTTCGACTTTACTAACTGCACAAATGACACTGGTTTGGACTTGATTTTCTCCCTCGATGGGACTAATATCTCACTGAAGGATGAAGCAGGGATGACTTGGAGAGGCTGCGATAGAGAGCCAAATTTCTTTCAAGCATATTTTCATACTTGGAACTTTAGCACATGGAAACAAGAGTCACCTATCCATAAGATTGTCCAAAAAAAAAAAAAATTTCCTGAAAGCAAAGCAATTTATTATCTAACTGTTCATAATGAGTGCTTGCTGTGGGCTAGCTGAGGTAACAGCTCACTTCAAACCAAGCCTCACTACGTGCTGGGCGCAAAGCACTGAAAAATGAACCACATAAACTTGCCACTCGTACAGGCCAAAGGCCATTGAATATCGGCAATTTCACTCGATTCAACTTAACATCAATTAGCCCTTACCACAATCCTATAAGGTAGGTCCTGTTATCATTAATCCCCTCTAAAGACGACAACATCGAGGTCAGAGAAGTTAAGGAGTTTTCTTGAGCCTCCCAAATTAGTTCATGTCAGAGCTGGTATTCAAACTCGGTCCTATGTCCTCTACGGCCTCCAATAAAAGAATGAAAATGGTGGGTAACGACCCCCTTTTTCTAGAAGAATCTGAGCCCTCTCTTGAGTCAGATGGTGTCTTCAGGAAAATCCCTTTCCAGGAAAATCAAAACTCTGGCTCACGTGGGCCACCTTTCTTGCATCTGCCACACTGGTAGGTGATGTTTCATTCTGAACGTGGAGTTGGTGCAATGTTCTGGAAAAGCCCTGAAAAATGGGCTCTGAATGTGAAACTCTGGGTGCTTGGATTTCCGACCAGAGCCTTCCCCTTTAGACTGATGAAAACAGCACCCCTCGAGGCTTGTCCTCAGTTATTGAAACCAGCTCGGCTCCACCACCCCTAACAGCCCCTTTATCTGTGTCCTCCTAAGCAAGCCAGGGCTTGCCTCTTTCCCTTTCTGTTTGAATGTCAAACCCTGAGCGACAAAACGAGAACAAGAGGAATTGCTAGGCCTGAAGCGCCACCGCGTGGCCACATGGCCACATGCTAACAGGCGGCGGTGACATTAACTCCTCCACCAGAACCCAGGCCCCCAGATTCTGACCAGGTGGAGGAGGCTCAGACAAAGGCTCTCAGGCCAGAGTCCTCGCTCTAAGGTTGGTACCCGCGGCCAGGATTAATCATGAAAAAGTCATCCGTCTTCCCCAGGAGACAGTTCCACTCAGGGTAAAATCGAGCTATGTATGAGCTTTGCCAGGGGCGTGGTGGGTGTTCAGTCCAAGAACTGCAACGTGAACATTCATTTGCCTCTGCACCTTTCCGTAGAGAAATAAGTAGTCAAAGTGGCTATGGCTCTCCTGCTATCGCCCACTGAAGACCAAATTCAGCAGCCTTCAAATCTGACCTAACCGATACTTCCATTTAATTTCTGGAAAGGCTGTAAATAACTCATGTGATCTAGGGACCATATCACATGTAGAGGAGGCAGGACGACAAAGGTTGCCACATCGTAGTCAACAGACCGTAACTTACACACCGATGTCTTTCCAGAGCCCCGAATAATCTCGATTGCAACATTTACTGCGTGCTCGCCATGTGCCAGACACTGCACTGAGTACAAGTATTATCATATTAGATGCTCATAACACCCCATGACATAGACACTCCTGCTGTGCCATTTTACAATCAAGAAACCGAGGCTGAGAATCACGTCCAAGGCCATCCAGCGGAGGGAGTAGGAGCTGACATTCCAGCCAGACCCCTGACTATGGAACCCACTTTTAACCTTAGTTGGTTCAGTGCTGTCTTCTTCCAGTTTGTTCAGGTGATTCATTTTCCACTTATGTCCAGAACATTTTAGAATGTCTCTTTACAGCTCTTTTTGACTATTCTAGGGGATGGCAAATCATCATTCTTTCTCACGACGACAGTTAACACTTCCAATGGGCCAAGTACCTTAGCCGTCTAGTGGGTATAAATCCTTTAACCCTCACCTGTATAACGCTGCAAGTTAAAATCTATTATTCTCATGTTTAATTCACATTTGGGAAACATGAGGCATAAATAGCCTAAATCACATGCCCACGTTGACTCACCTGGGGCTCCAGGGTCCACAGAGGGCAGCCAGGGGAAGGTGAGTTGTTTGTCATTGGACGAGTTGACTCAAGGGGCTGGAAACCACCCCACCCCACCCAGTACAGTCCAGAGGTCAGTCGGGGGAAGGGGTGACTAAGTCCTGGGGGCTGCTGCGGGGTGCCTGAGGGCCTGGTGCATTACACTTAGCTGCCTTCCAGGAGGGCTCGAGATTTAGGAACAGCCAAAAGTGATCTGGAGCTGGGTCTCGTGGGCGTGGTCAGTGAGCATTCTGGATGGAGACGATACCATTTTGAATCAAAATCAAGACTGCTTTCCTCACCTGCTTTGACCAGAATGGCCTGCAGGCCCTGAACCTGCCCCTTCCCCTACTCCCCACACACACATCACCCCACTGCTTGTGCTCTGTCTCCCCAACCTTGGAGCCTTTGCTCCCCCTCATTGGCCTTTTGCTACTAATGGCACGTGTGCTCCTTCTGTTCCTGGCCTCCACCCGTCATTGTGCTCCAGGGTCCCTGTCCTCCATAGCGCCGCCCTCAGATCTCCACTCAGTACCCGGTGACCACATCTCCCCACAGCCTCCAATTCCAGGCTGACACTGCAAGCGCCCAGTTTTACAAGTCTAGGTTCAATATGAACTCTACACACAGATGTCTCACTTCCCACTTGGAAGTCTACAGAAAACTGTAAATTAATATATCAAAAGTAGAACTTTTGATTTTCCTCCCCCTTAAAAACAACTCACTAGACCATCACCAACAAAAAAAAAATCCCCTACTAGCCAGCCCCTCTTTTACTCGGCTTAATAAATGGTGCCACTGGGCTAGATCCTCATGTCTCCAAATCCCATATCTCCATGTCTAAGTCACAGCAAGCCTAAACACCTGTAAGTCGTACCGCAGTTTCTCCTAAACCCAGACACCTTAAGCCACCCACTCCTCCCACCCAGGCCCTAACTGCTGCCACCTGGTCTGGACACTGCCAGGCCACCCGTCAGTTCTCTGAGTTTTCCTTTTGACCCTACAATTGAATTTCCACCCAGCGACCAGAATCATCTTTTAGAACATAAGTCAGATTATGTTATTCTCTTGCTCAGGACTCTTCAAAGACCTTTCGGTGTCCCAAGGTACGCCAGTGCCATCTTGACTCAGGGCTTTGTGTCGGCCCCTTCCTTTGTTTGGCCATTTCTTCTCCCAGCCTCACTTAATCCATCACTTGCAGGCCTCTGTCCAAGTATCATCTCTAAGAGGTTTTCCCTGACTAGAAGCCCATCTCCTACCTCCTCACTCTCTACCCTTTCTCTATTTTATATCATTACCTGGCCTTTTATTATATTCAAGTATATATGCATCTAATGTACAATCACTTATTGCCTATACATCTCCTCTCAACTTATAAGCTCCTAAGGCAGCGTCTTGTCTTGCTCTACTCTCAGGGCCTGGAAGAGTTCTGGGCAAAAGTGGGCGCTCAATAATGCCATAGGGATAACTTAATGACATCTTCTAACTCCCTCAAATGTGCCATAGGTCCTTTGCCCGTGACTGCCTCAGCCTGAATTTCTTTCTGCAGCCCTCCTCTCTTTACATTTTGATGCCTTCTATTCCCCTACAAATCTTAGCTCATTGTCACTTCCTTCATTCATGTGATCTGTCAATCAATGACTCAGTCAACAATAGTTCTTGGTGTAGGCACTGGGGACAGAGAGGGAACAGAACAGACTACGCTACTGCTCGTGTGGAACTCACACTGTAATAGGTGTATAGACATGTGTGGGAGGGTGGGTGTGTGGGGTTATTGGTATGTGTGAGTGTCTGAGTATGTGAGTGTGTTTATGTGTTTAATCCTATGGTAGATCATGGTAAACACAGTCCAGCCAACTTAAAGCATGGTAGAGGTAGCGGTAATGACTGAGATAAGGTGGTCAGGAAAGGCCATTCTGAAGAGGCGACACTGAGTAGTTCAATGTGACAAATGAAGCAATGTCCTCCCGGAGCCACCCTGCCCTGAGTTCAGATCCCCTTCACGCAAGTTCCCTTCGACACTATGGACCCCCCTTACAGCACTTACCACAATTTGGATTCACATGTATTGGTATAATCCTTTTTTTTAATTTTAACTTTTTAAATGTAGTTGACATACAATATTATATTAATTTTAGGTTTACAACACAGTGATTAGACATTTATATATAATTTATGAAGTGATTATCTCAATAAATCTAGTACCAAGTTGACACTATATATAGTTATTACAATACTACTATGTTCCCCATGCTATGTGCTATATCCTCATGACTATTTTGTAACTACCAATTTGTTCTTCTTGAACCTCTCCCCACTTCAGATATCCCCCACCCCACCAAAATGACAACCATCAAAATGCTCTTGTAAATATGAGCTTTTTTCTATTGTTTGTTTGTTTATCCTGTTCTCTAGATTACACATATGGCATTTGTCTTTCTCTCACTTCACTCAGCACACTACCCTCTGGGTCCATCTGTGTTGTTGAAGATGGCAGGATTTTATTCCTTTTATGGCTGAGTAATAGTTCATTGTATAAATTTACCATCACTTCTATATTCATCTCATGATGGACACCCAGGTGGCCTTCATATCTTGGTTATTGTAAATAATGCTGCAATCAACACTCGGATACATACATCTTTTTGGATCAGTGTTTTTGGTGTCTTTGGGTAAGTACTCAGAAGTGGAATTACTGGGTCTTTCTTTGTTCTTGCCATAGCCTTTGTTTTAAAGTCCAATTTTGTCTGGTATAAGTATTGCTACTCAGCTTTTTGTTTGTTTTTGCTTGTTTGTTTCTATTTCCATGCAACATCTCCATCCTTTTACCTGTCTGTCTTTCAATCTAAAGTGAGTCTCTTGAAGGGTCTTGTTTTCTTATCCATTCAGCCTCTTTATTGTTTGATTGGAGCACTTACTCTATTCACATTTAAAGTAACTGTTGCTAGATATGTGGTTATTGTCATTTTATTATTCATATTTTTTATCTGTTATTTCTTTTTCCTCCCTCTTCTTAAAGAGGTCCCTCCCACATTTCCTGTAATACTGGTTTGGTATTGATAAACTCCTTTAGCTCTTTCTTGTCTTGTGGGAAGCTCTTTATCTGTTCTTGGATTCTGAATGATAGCTTTTCTGGGTAGAGGAATCTTGGTTGTAGGTCATTGCTTTTCATCACTGAATATTTTCTGCTAATCCCTCGTGTCCTGCAAGTTTCCGTTAAGGAATCAGTTGACAGTCTTACGGGAGCAACCTTGTAGATAACTAATTGCTTTTCTCTTTCTGCTTTTAAGATATTCTCTTTGCCTTTAACCTCTGGCATTTTAATTATGATGTGTCTTGTGGGCCTCTTAAGGTTCATCTTGTTTGGGACTCCATGTGCTTCCTGGACTTGTACGTTAATTTCCTTCAACAGGTTAGGGAAGTTATCTGGTATTATTTCTTCAAATAGGTTTTCAATTCCTTACTCTCTTCTCCTTCTGGTACCTCTATGATGAGAATTTCATTGCATTTGATGTTCTCCCAGAGGCCCCCTTAAACTATTTTCATTTTTCTTCTTGTTGTTGTTCTGGTTGGGTGTTTTCTGCTACTTTATCTTCTAAATCATTGATTCAGTCTTCTGCTTCATCAATCTGTTGTTAGCTCCTCTTGAGGTATTCTTCATTTCAGTTTGGTATAATCCTTTGATTAGTACCTTTCTCTCCTACCAGACTGAAAGTTCTTTAAGACTATGTTTATATTATATCTCCAGATATTCTTTGTCAAACGACAAATAAATGAATA
Source organism: Cynopterus sphinx (assembly GCA_030015415.1). NCBI lineage: Eukaryota > Metazoa > Chordata > Mammalia > Chiroptera > Pteropodidae > Cynopterus > Cynopterus sphinx. The sequence continues at coordinate 82,978,502 of CM057381.1, read as the reverse complement.
AACAAATATGAGTAATTTCCTAAAGAGAATGTCCAGTAGTTTTTGGCATCCTCTGTGGCCCTTATGGTCAACCAAAATGACCACATGACTTGATTTATAATGGATGTTTGCCAAAATCCTCCCCTCACCACCACCACAGACTTTCTATCCCTTTCAAGAAGAGCTGCTCAGAACCCCCAGATGGGGGTCTTAGGTACCTCGTGTTTGATCTCTCCAGCTCAAGATAAGATAACACTTGATTTTTGATCCCTACTCATCAACTTTATATTCCTCTTTTGATTTCCCCCAAACTATACAATCCAGCTTTCCATGGCTGCTCAATAAAAACCCTGCCTTTCAGTCAATGGCATCTTCTTACTGTCCGCTACCATTCCTTTCACTATCCTGATGACTGCCTTTTAGTATGCTGTTACCTGTCATGGAATACCAACCTTAAGCAATCCTCTACTCAAGTCTAAATCTATCTTTCAGTGCTCCACCTCTGCCATGAAGTTCTTCCCTGACACCTTGAGCTAAATGTGCTCTCTCCCTTCACAGAACACCTTTTGAAGGTAGATAGAGGTGCTCGGTGAAGCAGTAGGTACTCTGCACTGTCTATCTATATTCATCCTGTCTTCTCCCTTTTAGATTGACATTTGCCAAAGGGCAAAAGTATGTCTAATATTATTTTGCTTGGCATGTGCTTGCTTAGTAAAGACTTGATGGCTTGATTAAAGGAAAACATCACTTTTGACCAGCATCAATCTTTATGTAGGACTGCTGTCCATTCCTCATCCCTACAGGGTTGAAGTGCAATGTTTTCCCACTGAGAATTTTTCTATAATTAAAAAGTCTGTCTGAAGTATAAACCTGTCAGGCAAGACAGAATTTCACTTTAACAAAATTACAGCTAGAAACAAAGGAATTTGGAAATGACAGCTAAATCAAAATCAGGATATCAGGCTCTAATAGTTAAGATTAAAAGAAAATTGGGCTGGGTTGATAAGTAGAGCTAGAGTGTTTTGTGATACCTATGTATCCACACTGTAATCCCCTAAATCTGTGAATATTATCTTACATGGCAAAAAGGACTTTGCAGATTTGATGAAATTAAGGAGGTTGAGATGGGGAGATTATCCTGGATTATCCAGGTGGGACTATTGTAATCACAAAGGTCCTTATAAGAGGAAGGCAAGAAATCAGAGTGAGTAGTTGGACAACAGAAGCAAAACATTGGGATGACACAAGGAAGGAGTCACAAGCCAAAGAATGCAGGCAGCTTCTGGAAGCCAGAAAAGGCAAGGAAACGACTTCTCTTCTCAAAGCCTCTGGAAGAAGTCAACTCTGCCCACACCTTGACTTATTCTAGTGAGACTGATTTTTGTTCTTTTGATCTCTAGACTGCAAAAGAATAAAATTATGATGTATTAAGCCCCTAAACTTGTGGCAATTTATTACAGCAGCAACAGGAAACGAATCCACTGTGAAAAGGCCATCAATGAGGAAGGGAAGACAGTTTCCTGTTAGAATCACTGTAGGATATGTCTCTAAAAGCGGGTATGAGAAAGCTCTGTCCTGGTAACCATGTTCTAAGTTGCCTAGCAACCAGGAAAAGGACTAGGTATACAGGTTCAAACTAAAGGCTCCCATGTATCTTTTTTCCATGACAGAGAAGACATTTCATAGTGAGAGCTAGAAACCAAGGGGTAAAGAACACACTAGGTGACAGGGACTCACGTCCTCTTCTTAGACATTCTGTCTAAGAATAGGTAGATTTTCATATGTGAAACTGAGATAGTCCTGGGAAAACTAGTGTCCCACTAACATAGTGTCCCAAGGACAAGCTGATTAATTAACTGGTCATTTCAAGGGGGGAAAGAATCCATCAAATTAGCTCTTTCACTTAATTGACTTTTATTTATCTCAAACCCCAGCAAATACCATCTTAGGATTCCCCAGCAGGGTCCATATCCTAGGGTTTATCACCAATTTCAAAGACCTAAAATCATACAAATGACAAGCCAGCCTTATGTTTCTGAATTATGGGACTTTTTTGGGCAGTCTGTATATAGTCTCATTAAAGATAAAAATATACAAAACATAAGATAGAAGAGAAAAACATAGCTTCATGTCCCATAGCAATAAATGCTTTTTAAAAAGTCAACTCTAAACATCCTTTCTGTCATGTCTATATTTTTCTTATCTATAAAGGCAAAATGTACATCATGTCTTTACCACAAAATGTCAGGGTCCATCATGATAACCAGTAGTTTGATAAAAGGCAGAGTAAAAAGACCATCATTTTGAGTTCACCCTTGTTAGTGAGCTTTCATTTGTGGGGCTTCAAAACAAAGCCACACTTGGGGAAAAGAAAGATACATGCTAACTGGGTGTGCTTTAATGCAGTTTATAAAACAAATCTCCCAAACATTTATTTTTTAATTAAGCTTCTGGCTATAGTGGGTTTTACATAAGCAACAAAATGAAAAAAAAAAAACAACAACTCTCAAACACTGATATTGGCACTGAAAAAAATAATAAAGACAAATATTAAAACACTTCCAATATATTTTCATTCTAAAAACGTGTTGACATAAAATTTCTAAGAATGCCACATAATTATTAGGATATTTTTCTCATAGGAGTTATAAATTCTTAGATTCAGCTAGTCAGGTTCACATAAATAAGAAGTTCTTCTTAAAAAAAAGTGAATATGATGATATATGGGCCTGGCAGAAAGGGAGCTTCATTTAGTTCTCAGAGAGACCTTAGCCTAAAAGAATTTTTCACTTAATCTGGATCACTGGTTTTTCCTAGCCTGTCTCCTTCCCATATGCCCACCAGCATTCTTGCATTCATAGGCATCCATTTCCCTTACCTCCAGGTGACTTCTTTTAAATAAAATGTCAGAAGAAATAAGTGAGATGGACAAAGTGAAGTGTAGTCTCCAAACCAGCAGTTCTTAAACTTCAGCAGGCTAAGTATATGCAAAAATGCAAAAAGTATATGAGAAATGTGAAGAATATATTTAAAATGTAATTCAGATTCAGATGGTTGCTAAAATACCCAAATCCTTTCTAGTTCAAAAGAACTTAATGATTGTAATTGCCCTTTTAATTATGGAAAGGAAGAGGCATAACCTGTCATAAACTGGTTGCATGGGTTAAGAATTTTCTAGGTGAAAATGAGGGGGAAAAGCAGTACTTCATCTCCCTCCTACCCCAGTTTATAAGAAGTGGAGATAAGTTTGGGGCTGGGGCAAATAGTGTGGTCCCAAGGCAGTGCCCTATTCATTCCTTCTCTCATTCCACTGCCAGGGCACTGGCCTCATCTACAGCCTAATCCAGCAGAAGTTTCCAGAACTTTGTGAAAAAAGGGTGAAAGGATCTGCTTCATGAACTACATGCTGTGTGTGCATGCATGCGCATGCGCGTGCGCACACACATACACACACACATGCAAAAGGCAACCTCAGTACATACCCAGAATATTTCTGACCGCAGTAGAGAGAGGAGCTGCCTCTTTGAAATTTTTGGCCCAGAAATCCCTGGGTGGCTTTGCTTCCTGTACCAAGCATGATGCTAGCAGCCACTTGGACAGATGCATGGAGAGCTAAAAACAGGCCAGGGAAGGCCAGAGTATGAGCCTGGACACTCCCACTCAGAGCCCTCTGTTCTCTCTGCTGTTGAAGGCCAGCCTGGCTGTTACCACTTGATAACCCACCCCACGTGTAGGGGAAACCTGCCTCCCAAAGTCTCCGAAGGCAGGGTGTCTGGGAAGCTGCTGGTGTGTTTGGCACTAACTGGGTACCAGCAGTGTGCTCATTTTGTCATAGTTTCCATTTTTAACTCTTTCAAATACCCCATTCTGCACTGAAAGCAAACACCTTCTCAGGGACCTTTCCTGAGCCAGGCCAAGGGAGTCAGGGCACTGTCCTCTCCCAGAGTCGCTCTCGAAGCAGCCACTGCCCTTTGGGGTTCTCTGTCTCATAGCAGTCCTCCCCTAGAGACGCCAGTGGCTCCAGTGCAAAGAGTTCTGCATCCCATTCCATGTCTTCTCCCGAGAAGTTGAAGAGGATCTGTCTGGAGCTCCCCAGGCTGGAAGGGAGGAAGGCAACAAAGGGGTTATGTTCGGCTTGGCCAGCCACACAGAGAAGGGATGCTCTGGTTCATCACTCCAGTGGAGATCATCGGGTACACCCCCCTAGTGCTGGGCTTTGTGGAGGGCAAAGCAGTGTCATCATGGGGCTTTGGATGGACCTCAAGGTCCTAGTTTTAATGTGTCCAGTACATAGTCTATTATTATGGGTGGAAAATGCTATTTAGAAAACCCCTAAATCCATCAGAGTCTAATAGCTCTTGAGAAACAAAGAAAAACAGGTGGATGGGCCTCAACGGGTCCTTCTGTTCTTCCAGCATGGCCTAGATTGGCCAGAGCAAAAGAGGACTTTCTGTTCTGAATGAGGAAGTTATAGGAATTTGAGGCTAGAGATAGTAACTAGTCTCGGGATAGCAGGATCCGGAAAGAGAGCAGCCAAGAAATGGTGGCAAGATGGCAAGATGGGTCCAGCCAGCAAGAAGTTCTCCATCTAAGCCTAGCCAATGCTTTTCTAAGACAGGGACATCTAATTGGTGTGATGTTGGTTCCTTCTTGGTACTATGCCTTCTTCAAACCCAAACTCTCATTAAACATCTGTAGCACACAGCGTGTCAGTAGCACTTAGGCAAAATAAGGAAAGAAGATGGCATGAAGCATTAGGATGGCACAAAGCATAAGGACTATACGAGCCAGAGAAAGGGAGGCAGATCCAGAGCTGAAGTGACAGTTACAAGTTGTGAGAGCAGTGAACTAGGATAGAACATACATACACACACACACACACACACACACACACACACACACACATGCATATATATATATATGAAAATATAAAATATATATTTTTAAATATGTATATATTTAAAAATTTTAACTAAGACCCCCGTCCAAAAAACACACAAGAATAATTTTTGGCATATAGGGTAGGGGCTCATGGCACCTTAAGAACCACCCTAAGAAGCTAGAGGACATGAAAACATCTTGATTATACTATGTGGCCCAAGTACTTACTCTTTTTTGCAAGCTTTGGGCTTAAATTTTAAGGTGCTGAATGCCCCTTCCACAGCTTTGGGCAAGTAAATGGGGTGCCTCTCGAGTCTCCTCTGAGTTCCCAGGGTCCTATACTCTGTGCTCCTGCGAAGCTGGCTGTCGGTCGCGTGCACAGTGTGCACAGCCATGTCCTCAGAGAGGCGGCGTGGCACCCGCAGGATCCAGTTGGAGTGCAAGCTGTGCTCCCGGGAGCTGGTGGCCACTGGAAAAGAGAAGCAGAGACCCCAGAAGGGAGGACTGGCCATCAGGAGGAAGGCAACAGAACAAGTAAGTAGAGCTGAGAACTCACAACTGGAAAGCACTGGAGGGCCAAGCAAAGGGCCTGAGTTAGCTCTGTAATTACAGCTTAACCATAAAATGGAATATTGTGTGTCCATTGAAAATAAGGACATAGATCTACATTTACCAACTTGAAAGGATGCCCATTATGTACTGTAAATTCTTAGGTGAAAAGAGCAGATGACCAAATAGCCAAGAGATCCTATTTTTGTTTAAAAAAAATAATAAAGTGAGTCTGCAGTTTGTGTTTAAAATCTTTTGAAAAATGTTAACAGGAATTATTATCTCTGGGTATTACAAGTCATATTCTTTACTTTCTTTCTTATATTTTGGTGTGTTGTTCAACTCATTTGATTTGCAAAGAACATAGGTTACTCTTGTTATCAGAAAAAAAAAAAAACCTTAAAGTCATTATCAAAAAAATTTAAGTATGACAATGACAATGACACTTGTCCTCAGTGGATTTTGTTGTCCTTTCACTAATGCCCTGGTTCCCAGACTCCTGGGAGAGGGCTGTGTCCCCACAGGACAGAGTGAGCCTGGGGAGTTGGAGGAACCTGTGAAATCCCATAGAACCTGGTAAGAACTGAAATCTCACAGGTAAAGAGCTATGGGGGCCAGAACGACAACCACAAACCATAATATAACTTTTGAACACTATAGAAAACATTCAAAAATTATTTAATATTGGTGCCAAAAGTTGTTACCTCATTAACCAGCCAGTAACCCCTGAATAAATCATCATTAGTTACACCATAGTGTGGGGGGAAGGGGGGGTAACTCAAAAATTAAAGAAATTGACAGTTGAGTAAGGGAAGTTAAAAATGGGTTCAGAACATGAAGGTGGTCCAATTTCTTGCTCTCCACCCGGAGTGAGCCAGTGACAAGGGGAAAAGCGTGGCCCTCAGCCCTCACTGCACACCCTTTTCAGTGACCCAGGCTAAGCCTGGATGAGCACCCTGGCCCTCTCCCACCTGGCACATCCTCGTCCTTGCAGACTGTGACCACAGAGAGCATGCCAGCAGGAGGGGTGGCAGAGGGGTGAAAAAGTGGGTGAAGGGTCAGAGTCAGGTCCAGCAGCTAGTGCCACCCCAGCACCGAGCTAGCTCAGGTAGGGTCAGAAGCTGGAATTTAAAATACAGTTTATCCTCTTTCTTCTTCTTCTTTTTAAATTATGGCAAAATACACATCACATAAAATTTACCACCTTAGCCACCTTTTAGTGTGCAGTTTACTAGGATTGAGTATATTAGTATTGTTGAGTGACAGAGCTCCAGAACTTTTTCATCTTGCAAAACTGAGATGCTATACTCATTTAACAACTCCCCATCTAATGTCTTTGCTTAATCACTTTCCTCTTGTTTTCCCTCATGGAGTCTTATGGAAGTTCTACCTTGTCTCAGCTGTGGCAAATGGACCACAGGGAAGGAGGTTTTGTCCAAATATAGCCCCAAGTGTCAAAAGGCAGGCTGGGGCAGTGGCAACAGAGACAGTTAAAGCAAGGGATCCCAAAGAGAGCGCAAACTCAGGGCCAGGAATCAAGAGATCCCTGATAGTCCATCTTATAAGCCCACTCCAGAGACAACTCACCCACCTCTGCCCCCAATGACTGGACTCACCATCAAAGTCCACATCTTCATTTGGCGGGTCTGCCTCAGTGGCCCGTGGCCGTTTCTCTGTATCCAGCTCTGCGATGATGGCATCAAAGAAGGCGATGGCCTCTGCTACGTCCGCACTGAACTGCGAGTATTTCTTGGGGGTTGCTTTCTGCTGCAAGTGAAGGGGAGGAGAGAGGGTTCCCTGAGGCAGCCTCATGGACCCTTGCACAAGTCAGCCATAACTGCCAAAAAGAACTTGATGTTGCCGAAATTAAATGGATGTGAAGTTATGGTTGTACTGGGTTTAAAAGGCAAACTTGAATAAGTGCCCTGTGGAAGGAGGGTAGATGCTTCATATCCACATTGCTATAGGTCAATGCATTTCCAATTATCTCAGGGAAGGAGAGAGAAAAGGTGAAAAGATCTGCCTTCTCTTTATCAAGAGCTCTTATTGGCCACTAGCCAAAATACTTAGTCTTTTTTTGGACTTTGTTCCCTGCCAACAAACACCCAACTAGGTTATTGTACAGTCCCTTAGTTAGGTAATGAGATGCTCTCGGCAGGAGAGAACAAGATATGCTGGAAACATTTCGTAAGAGTTGTCAGCACCTAACGTGGCCAAACTTTGGCTCAAGTCATGGAACAAATTAAAGAGAAATTAAAATAATTGTTTAGAAAGTATAAGAAATAATCAATTGTAGAGTTTTAAAAAATCTAACTAGGTCTGGGCTCTGTCCTGATCTGTTCTTCTTCACAATCTCATTCATCATCACCATCTTCACAATAGTCCACCAACAGTCACAAGTGATTGACATCATGGAAGTTCAAGCACCACAGTGAACTTCGATGGAGAACTCACCATGAAGGACACAGAATCAACACATGAACTAATAAAAAGCACTCTGAGGAATTTAGGAAAGAAGATAACTCAGAAAGAAAAAAAATGGGACAATATGTGTTAACCTATTTTGGCCTTGTGTAGAGGTATCGAGTTATTTTATGTGAGCATTTTGAAAGTGGGATAGTATTAAAAATGAATATGATTATATTATAGACTAATATGTTGGGAAATAGATGAATGACATTCCTATGTATGCACAAGTATATGGTAAAATGTGTGTATTTCATATATCCAACATTTGCAAACTGAGAATATTTTTCCTTTTTTATTAGTAAGATGCTTTCTTACAGAAACTGTTGAAGAACTGCAACATGTACCTGAATCTTTTCTGTTAAAAACAGAAAGTGATCCAAATGTAGTTATTCTCCCCCCTTGAAAGAGCTCACTAAAATGAAAGTGAAAATGGGAGAATACAGAAACCCCCATGACAAAGAGAACCAGAGAGAGGCCATCAGTGAAAGAGGGGCTCCCAAAAGGTCCTGGCTATTTGAAGCATTGAAGGGGGTGTCACTGATGTAACAGAGCAGAGAGACTGGCCTCCCAGAGCATCATGGGTGGGGAAAGCGGCTGAGAAAAGGAACCCTTTTGACCCTTGGGGACTGAAAATGCTCTAGACCTGGTTACACCTGGAATACAACCATCAGTTGCGGGTAGGCTGCAGGGCTGATGAAGGACCAGTTGAAGGTCTACGTGAGCACAGCAGGCCAGGCCACAAGGCATCCTTCCTGCAGTCAGATGACAGAAGGGCTCATCTCTGTAGGCAAGTCAATATTCTTTATCTTTCCTATGTGTTTTCTTTCTTGTCTCTCTGCCTTGGATGTCTCATCTGGCTGACTCCTATTAATCCATCAAGATCTGGCTGAAACAACAATTTCTCCATGAAGACTACCCTCTCCTGAGCTGTTTTCTTCCTCTAGGCTCAGTGGTCCTCAATACCCAAATTTAATTCTACCAAGACACATACGACTTTAGAGATTGTCTCTGTGTGTATGTGTGTGTGTGTGTGTGTGTGTGTGTGTGTGTGTGTGTGTGTGTGTGAAGTAGAAGAGAGAGAAACAAAGAATGGAGAAAATGAAACAATCTGAGCCCCAAGAGATGGATGAATATTATTTAATAAGAATGCTTGATCCATAGGCTTTTACTCTTCAAAATCCATCTCCACATGGCACGGACATCTCTAAATTTCTAGTAGCAACCACCGTCAGTGTTTGGCATAATACAGGGTCTCAGTCTTGCATGTGGAAATCACATTCTTTTCCATCCTAATCATTCTACAATTTGATCTAACCTGTTTATTCTTCAACATCTCCAGGAAGTAGCCTTTGGCCAGCAGCTCAGAGCAACTTGAAGCATTTGCTTTCATTTATTAAAGGGTTTTGAAGACAGTTTTGGGCATCATAACTATGAAAGACTAAGAAAACAATGAGCACACTACCATTGGTTAGTTTAACACGAGCCCTTTATTTTGGCATCTTATGAATCGCCTGAACTTCCTCAAGGGTTATCCTGCAAGGATAACATTTACAAATTTAAAAAATAAACCACTAACATATATATCACTATTTTAGCCACCAAACTCTTTGTCCATCAAAACTGGTAAACAAAGGCTATTTCAATAGCACACTTCTTAGTTATTCAAAATATTCAAACATGTTAATTGTTTCCAAAATTTGAGCTTTAGGATTCAAGACTCACCTTGCCCTTCCTGCTCTGCTTAGCAGAGATTGCCTTCCCGGGCACACCAGAGACCCTGGCAAGCTCCTTAGACAATACTGAAGAGTCCCATCCTCCAGATCCCACTTCCAGGGTCTCTGTTGGGTCATTCAATACATTAGCATTATAAAACTTGTTTCCGTTAAAAGAGCTTTTAGACTTGATGTGGCTGGAGAGTGAAACTTTGGGACACACCAGAGGCTTATTTATGGCTGGCCTATACATACCTATGTGACCAAGTCACATCATAAAAGAGGGCTTTCTCCCACCTCTTACCACAATTACCTTCATCATTCCTCCCCCTCAACCCCCCCCCCCACCAAACCTTTCATGGAATGAGGTAGGGGCATAAAAAAACATAAATGAATAAATAGTTTTTTTCCTTTCCTGAAAATGAATGTGCCAGATCTTGACCGAGTCTTAAGGGTCCAACCTAGGAGGCAGTAAAGGTACGCTTTTCACTCATTCCCATCAAGGTGATTCTATGATAGCGGAGTCCAATCCCATCAGAATCTCCAAGATGCTCTTAAAAATATCTATACCTGGCCTTTCCCAGAATTACTTTACATAATAAAGTGATTCTAACACACAACAATTGAGAACCACTGCTCTGTAGCAACCCCGGGCATAGGGGAGGGAGCAGGAGGGTCACACAAATTCCCACCTCAGGGTCTCGTTTAGGATCCAAGCCTTAAAGACCACTCTTACTCTCTGGCTCTGCAGGAGCAGACAAGAGAGCTTCCATGAAGCCATAGACACAGCGATAGGGCCCAAGGAGACAGGATACAGGTCACTGAAGAAAGAGAACAAAAGCTTTTGGATTTGGAGGCCCAGACATCTTGTGTACCTCCTGTTGCTCAGCACACAGAGATGCCAGATGAAGGGACTCCATCCACGCTCTGATGCTCTCCCCTTACCAGCGGGGATATGAGAGCATTCCACCCATGGGTTACACCCAACATCTTTCTTTACCCCAGAGCCCCCAAACCTGACATAAATCACCTCCTAGAGAAGCATCACTCTGCTTGTACTCTTGCAGTTTTGTTTGTTGCCTGGGTTTATTGTTTGACATCCACCTCTGCTAGACTTTATGTTGTTTAGACAGCAAGTTCTTTGTTTACCTCTCCATCACTTTTTCTTAAAAAAAAAAAAATATATATATATATATATATATATATATATATATACACACACACACAAACATATATATATATGTGTGTATATATATATTTAAATATATATATATTTATATTTGTATTTACTATGTTTTATAAAACAAAAGTTAGCATACAATTTCCACCTGGAAACATTGCTTTCTTCACTCATTGTATTCCGAGGATTACTTCATAGCAGTAAATAGAGGGCCCTCCTCATCCCTTTTAATAACTGCATAGTTCTCCATTTTCCAGACACACCATGGGAACAAACTATAGTCCCCCATTGTTAGATCTCTGGATGTTTGCAATCTTTTTCTATTACAATTAGTGCTTATGCATATGTCACTTTGCATTTTGCCAATAACACCCTAGTTAGATGTAGGCTTCGAATTTTACGTGTTCAGCTTGTTGTACGGATTCTTTGCATAGAGAATGGAAAGCATAAACTAAGCAGGATTTGGTTAACAGAGCTTCTATTGTTCTTTATAAAGTACACATTTAAATGTCTCCAAATGATGTTTTTTTCTGAGTACAGAGGCTAAGCTACCAGTCTGGGTTTCCTGGGCCTTTTTAAGTCCTTGTTTAACCCAAGGCTGAGTCTAGCTTTTTTAGACTTCCCACAGCTTCCATAGGACTTTCTCACCTCTACGAGGACCTTCTCTTGGTCAACACTCACAGAGGCCACTAGTACAAAGGCTGCATCAACTGAGGCTCAAGGTTCAGGGCTCAGGCTAATATCACAGGAAAATCTACTTTACAAAAAGGTGTTTGTACAAAATGGGACGTCAGACATCTACAGTCCTGGGTGAGATCCAAAATAGTTTTCCCTCTCTGAATTTGAACTCTGGGTGAAAGTGGATTGTTTCCCTCACAACCTTGACTTTTTTCTAGCCCACAATGTTTAACCTGCTTCCGTGGAAAGGCTGCATGTAGAGCAGCCTGCATCCTCCTACATCTGGTGAAGACTGAGTTTCATAAGGCTCGTGTTCCTTCACCATCAACCCTACAGCAGTCCTGGGAGAATGAACTTTCTCTGGAAGCATCTGTATTGCCTTGCAAACTCCACTCGTTTGCTTTTCACATTTCACCTTCAGTGGCCTTATTTTCCAAAGCCACCCTGTCCTACCCCGTCACACCAGACCTAATTCTCAGATTACTTTGCCTAGATGGAACCCTTTTCATTTTTCCAAATCAAACTCCACTGTATTTCTCATTTAAATTTCTGAGTCCCCTGAGAAGGTTTATGATATTTCTCTGCATTTCACAATAGCTGCCATCCTGCCGGTTTCACCTGCCCTCTGGGTACATGGCTTTCTCCAATCTGTTCCTTTTCTTCTGAGATCTGTCAGCATTTCTCTACAAGAGATATGGATTCTACAAAATGCACCTCAAGTTGTAAGCAGCAATGTTTTTTCAGAGGTTAGGGTAGGGGCACATTCTAAACCCACCCAAAGCAAGAGGACCACCATTCAACATCTAGCCTCCTTCTCGTCTCCCCTACTTGGTAATCTCCTTCACCTTTTCAGAGGGCCAACTTATGTGTCGCCTCCTCTCTGATGCTTTCACTCATTGCAGCAGACAGATCTAGGCACACCTTCAAATGTTTATGTTCTGCTTGTGTGAATATAGTACACTACAGCTCATTGGATTATATATACCATCATAGCTCCCAGCAAACCAGTGGCCCTTAACCTCTCTTTTGAGATAGATTCACCATCCAGCACTCACATAAAAGACTCACTTTTGGTAAATGCTCACTGCCAGCCCCTGTATACATGTGACAGGTTGTACTACATACGCAATCTCAACACTCATGGTTGAATTCTACCTGTTTCCTTTCCAAGGAAACTCCACACACCTGTGTGGTTCAGACAGTGATGCTGAGATTTGCAGCTTCAGATGATGAGCAGGCAGATTACTTTGGCGGCTGGCATGAAGTAATAACTATTTGTTGAGTAAATTAACGTATGCTGTATATGAGCCATTAGCTAATGTTTATTTTCTCCAACTAGTTCGTATGTTGCTAATGTATACTTTTAGATTTAATTTGGCAAATTTTGAGAACTCTATACTCCTTATTTTTATAGAGTACTTATAATACTCTCTTGAACTAATAATACCTGGAAATCTAAATGTCAACATACTTAGATGAAATTTTCAGTATCAAATGTAGAGTTAGTCTGGAATGAAGAGATAATCTTCCCTTGGATCATTCAGCTGGGCGAAATTTACTTTTTTTTTTTTTTAAGGTAAGGCAACCCTTGATTGATCTCACAGATTCAAGGATCTTGTCAATTTACAATCCATTATTTTTTATTTTTTATGCCTACAGCACCTGGGCTTCCTAGGTCGTCTCCCATCCAAGTACTAACCAGGCCCAACCCTGCTTAGTTAGCCTCTGAGATCAGACGGGATCAGGCTTGTTCAGGGTGGCATGGCCACAGACTCACCTGGGTGAAATTAAATGCAAAACAGCTCAAATTAATCCATAAGCAATTTAATATTATTAAAAGAAGCTTTTCAAGATAAACCTTAAAAGCTCTAATATTCCTCTTTGCTTTCTGCCATCCTTGCAATGAATATTTAAGAGCAAGTTCAAAGTAATATTTACTTTATCCCTTTTATATTAGAGCATCTATGGAAATGTGTACCCGTAACTGAATAGGGGTTTGTGGGAAAAGAATGGGAGTTTATGAAACAAGAATTGTAGACATGAGAAATAAACAACTTGGAAGAAGATATAATCACTGAAATTTAAACATATATACACACATGAATATATACACACACACACACACACACACATACATACATACATACATACACACATACCCACATACAAATTTTCATAGATAAACTAAATGGTAGACTTAACAGAGCCAAAGGAAAAAAATTAGTGAAGTAGACAATGGAGCTGAGAAAGTCAGCCCAAAGACATAAAAAAAGAAACAGGTTCTTCATGAATTCTGGTTTATCTAAATCTTGGTGTTACCTGCCATAGTTAAACATTACAATTGCTTTGGAAGCAGAGCTGCATACCTTCTATCTTTGGTACTGGTATTTCTAGACTCCCAAGCTGATAGAACTATTAGCCTGTTTTTCTCCCAGCTTTATAATTTTATAACCATTATTTTTTTGCTAGCACCTGGTAATGCCTCACCTTAAATGTCATCTAAATGGTCCTTTCACTTAATGAACCACTCACTGAGAGAAAAAAATTTGCGCACATTTATCAAAGTATTAGTAGCTAAACTGGTAGAATTGAATCGATATCCTTGAAACATAGTATAAAATCTTCACATATGATAAGACATCATAATCCAATAAGAAAAGGGATGGATCTGTTGACAAATGGTATTGGGAAACTGTTATTTAGGAAAAATTCAATATGGATTCTCATATTCCACCACATATCAATATAAATTGCTACTAGAGAAAATAATTGTTTCTTTTTTAATGGAGGAAAATTGCAAGTATGCAGATGACTTTGAGGCATAGAAGGACTTTCTAAGCATCAAAGCAATAGAAGAAATATAAAAGGCAAAAATTGATAGATTTGACTAAATAAAAATCAGTAGTATTTGTACATCAGAAAATGTCAAACAAAATTAAAAGATACATAATAACTCAGAGAAAATATTTTTAACACACTTGGCAGATAATGTACTCATATCCTTAATATAAGAAGTTTTCATATAAGTAAATAACAAATCTTTAATAGAGTCAAAAAAATTTATGAAGACATAAATGGACAACCTATTAAATAAGAAATATACATTGGTTTAAAAAATAAAAATCACTCTTGCTCAAGAAATAATCAAAGAAAAGTACATAAAATAATGCAGTTTCTCTACTACATCAGTAAACTTTTTAAATTACTGTCAATAGTTGGTGCTGATAAAGTGCAAAAAGAAGGGCTACCTAACTCTCTGTTAATGAAAGTGCAAATTATAAAATGTTTCTGAAAAGCCATATTAAGAATCTTTAAAATGAATGACCTTTAACCTTTGATCCATTAAATACACTTTTACAAATCACTAATAAAAAAATGCCTTATAGACCTAGAATAAGATGAATGTATTTATCATTTTTAACAACTGTTTAAAGAATGTAGATTTTAGTTGTTAAAACTTTAGCTTTCAAAAAACAGTTAATGAGATGGGAAAAAATATAAATAATAAATATATATAAAAAACAACTGAAAAAATATTTAAAAGTATATGGTATGAACCAAATTTAGTAAATTTATACATATATATACACATTAGGGTTGCCAAATTTAGCAAATAAAAATATAGAACAGCAGCTAAATTTTAATTTCATATAAATGATAAATAATTTTTATATAAATACATACTAAATAATACATGGACATAATCAAACCAAAAATCTATTATTTATATAAAATTCAAATTTAAATAATCATTCTTTATCTGGCAATCCTAATATACTTATATACAAAAATCAAAAAATCAATGATTGAAAGAAAATATACCTAAACGTTTTATAGTGATTATCTCCAAATGATAGATTCTAAGGTTTTTTCTTCTCTATACTTTTCTGTGTTTTACAAATTTCATCTAATGAGAAAATGTAACTTTATTATCAGAAAAAACAATGTTTACCAAAAAATATGTCCTTTTGATGGTGAGCTCTGATCCATTACACACTGAACATTTTAATTATTAAGATATGATTCCATATGAATATGTTCAAACTGTTTTCTACTCCATTAAAAACAAGATAATTTTCCAGTGACTGAAAACCACAGACTTATTACTTTTCCAGATCTTCTATCAAACTTTGTAATAGTTTCCTTCTTTAATTATAGTTAGAGCTTCTCAGACTAATGGTTTATTAAACATCTACTATGTGCCTGGAGACTCACTAGAGGTTGAAGATAAAAAGACAAATAAGACATGGCTCCCCCATTCAATGACATTCAATGGCCAGTAGCAAAATCAGCAAATAAGCCGACAATTACTGTGCTATGTGCTGAGTGCTGAGATAGCTGTCAGAAACAGGGAGGAGGGAAACACCATGCATTAAATTGTGAATGTGAGAAATCGCTTCCTGGGGAAGCGATTTCTCTGCTGTCTAAAAAGGACAAGAAGTTAGCCAGGTGAATGGAATATGATGGAGAGGAAAAAGGGAGGAGGAAGTATTGCTTCTAGGCTGAGCACACAGCATGTGCCTGGAAGATAGATTGGAAAATATAATTACCAATCTAGTGGTGTGAGTGGGGCTGCAGGAATTATATGGTCTGTTATCAATCATTATTATACTGTCTGTCATCTTGTGGAGAGCTCTGCCAAGCATAATGGAATATTCTTTGCAGTTCATATTGAATTTTTACTGCCATTCAATTCTGAAAACCAGATATAGGCCAAGTGATAGAGACCCCCACCCCACCCCATAACTGCAGCTCACAAAAAAAACTGCATTTTAATATCACTGTATTTGCAGACAATCTAACCAGTACATCTGAAATACATTTCTCAGCCATTCAAAACAGATCCAGAACTTGCTTCTCTTTATATATGCCATTTATATATAGATAATTTGGAATATTTTTAGTTAATTGGATACAACTCTCTTGCCATAGAGGAGAAAGAACCTTCTATTTGCTGTTGACATGGTCTTATTTCATGAACTGGTATTGAGTTGCCCCTATAGAAAATTGATTCTGAAAGCTAACTATTGTCAGAATAAAACTACTTTAAATAAAAATCATTTATTTTTGGCAAGCATTCTCCTGACTTCCATTGGTTCTTTCTAAATTGTTCTTGTAGCAGATGAATTTATTCAGTTGGGGGTGGAGGGGAGTGAGGGGAAGGGGCATACATTTTGCAGCTAGTTCATCCAGGCAGACGATCAGGAATCCAAGCCGCTGAGAACTAACTGATCCACAGGAGAATTCATGAAATTTCTTCTGGCTGTGGTAGGTGACAAGTAACCCTGGCCTCAGAAAATGTCCAGCCCAAACCATTGGGCAGATTTCCATGGGGGACTGCAGCCAGCCCCAAACTGCCTCCCCGGTCCAGCCCTGGCTCCATTGCCAGCCTCCCTGGGGCTCTTTGCTGTAGTCTGCCCAGGACAGGGCCCAGTTCTCACAGTAGGGTGCTGGCTGTTTATCAGTTCATCTGGCCCTGGAAGTATGAGGAGTTTTCATACTTCAGTGATGACCCCAAATGCCAATGAGTATTTGGTCAGAATCAGAGCATAATCTCAAGGTTTTCCTCTTCACCCTCCATCAAACCCTAAGTTGATCAGCCATACAAAGGAAGGAAGTGCTGACACATGCTACAACATAAATGAACCTTGAAACTTTATGCTAGGAAAAAAAGCCAGTCTCAGGAGGACAAATACTGTATGACTTCATTTAGATGAAGTTCCTAGACTAGGCAAATTTATAGACACAGAAAGTAGCCGTTACCAGGGGCGGGAGTGGGGGAAAGAGGGAGTTACTGTTTGACAAATATGGATTTTCTGTTAGGGATGATGAAAAGATTCTGAAAATAGATGGTGGTGAGCTATACAGCATTCTGTATGTACTTAATGCCTCTGAATTGTACACTTAAAATGATTAAAATGGTAAATATAAAAATAAATGTTAAGTATTTACTTTAGAAGACTATTTTTATAAGAAATTAAAAATTGTCAAGTCTTTTATAAAAACATCTTTCTCATTCCTAAATGAGCATTTTTAGAGCTTCCATGGCCTCTTAAAAAACTCATTTCATAAAGTGTTCTAAAATATATTAATTAGGGTTTAATAGTCTTTTGGATGAATTATTATAGGTTTTTATAAATGGTAATTTGGAAAAGTTCACAGAAACCTAGTGTGAAGAACTCTGATTATTGTCTGACAATCAACAATTTGAAAAGGCACACATTTTTTTAAAAGGAATTTATTAAAAAATCATTGAAAGAAAAGCACTTAATTTCTTAAGAACGCATTACTGTGATAGACTTCATTACCCATAATCTGGGGACACTGAAAATCACTCATTTCAGGAACTATGAAGCACTATGTTTTAAATGGTAAATTTTATGTTTGTCACAACAAAAAAAGCAAGCTGAAACGGGTGATAAAACAGCCCTGGAATTAGACAGTGGTGATGGCTGCTCAACTCTGAATATACTAAAATCCACTCAATTACACACTTTAACGGGTAAGTTTTATGGTATGTGAAATGAAGCTGTCATTAAAAAAAAAAAAAAAAGCCTAGCTGAGAGAAGTGATGTTTATGAGGAGGAATGAAAGGAGGAAAGTGAGACAAGCCCACCTAGCAGCTTGAGGAAAAATGACCAAGGGAAGAAGAAGGTGAGGGAGAAACAGGAAGAAGTTGAGGCCAGTCAGGTCCCAGCCATGTCCTCAAACAGATTGCAGAGGTAGCAGTTGGCTTTCCAAGATGCTGGGATGACGAGGGGAAACAGAAACACAATAGGATAAATTTCTCCTTTTTACAGGCATTTTACAGGCGTCAGAGGATTTTGAAAAGATCTTGGAAGAGTGTGTCGTCCACCCATGCTCCTGGCATCTGAGTGCTCCACTGGGTCCAGAAGGAACCAGTGGAAACTGTGTGCTCAAGTGCCATTCCGTAGGCCCTCACCGAGACCCAGTGCAATGCTGCCCTCTTGGTTGTCACCGCAGGGGCTCTGAGAAAATGCCACTGGAAATCTGTATACTGATGCACTGCCTCACTCTCCCACAAGAGTGCCCACCTCGACTTGCCTACCATGTCTAGAGTAGCTCCTGACACAGAGCATATGCTCAGTAAATGTGCATTGGTGAATGAGGAAAGAAATGGTATATGGATTGATGAATCGTTACTCATATATTATTGAAGGCAGTACAAACCACGCCGCACATGGTTCTTTGCATCAAGTCCCATATGAGAAATTTGAAATATAAAATCTTGCTTCCCCTAAGCAATGGGTATGGTTCTTCCTTTCAGACAGAATTTTGATACAAGTCCACCTCTTTTTTTATTGCAGCTTCCAGAAAGCACAGAGCCCAACCCAAAGCTCATCTACAGCAGCATGAATAAACCACATGATCTGCATGTGGTTTTGAGTGGCCTTGATTTTTCCTCTCTCAATTTTCCAATTTCTGTTGCTATAGTATTCTGCTGGTGCGCGGCTCACTCAGATACTTTGCAGAATAAGTTGGGAAGTGTGAACGTATTTCTGTAGAAATGATCTGACGACGTGACACCTACCCATCTTGAAGTTCCAATTGAAGCAGGGCTTGCTCCATTCCCCATTTCCTTCCTAGTGTTAAAGTGTAGTACAAACTTAATATTTCAGTGCTCAGGAGACCAAGAGTAAAAATGAAATCAGAGTGAGCCATGTGAAAAGAAGATGTCAAGATAGGGGCAAGTTTTACTCAAGGATTGTGGACAGGAGAGAGCCTAAAGCATGCCTCCCAGGCATGCTTCTGGCCAGCTTCCTCCTGGACATAGAGAGTCCAAACCATGGAGCCTTGTAGGGGAACTTCACCCTGGCACAGAATCCATGCAGGGTAGGAGACAGATACCTCCCTGATGATTCTTTCTGGTAGAATAAAGCAGCCTCTTCACCTCCTCTTGAGGTGCATACTCCTGCAAATGGTATATTACACAAGCTCAAAATACACTTTCCAAAGGCACCATGGCTACGTTAACAAGAGTGATTTCTGGCGTGATAGAGACTGGGTTTAAATCTTGCTTCTCTGATGGTGCCTGAACTTCAGCACAGGAGCAAGGGAAGTGGGTGTGAAGGAGACCCCACTATTCCCCTTTGCTGGTAGAAACACCTCAGGTGCCCAGGGCAGGTGCGGCAGGTGGCCTTGCCTTATCAGTTCAGAAACTCTACGTTCCAGGACAGAACCATTTCAAATATGCCATCCTTCTGCCCCTTGGATTTTGTTGGAAATTCTAACATTTGGTCATCCAAACAATGAGTCTCAAACTGCATGCCCAACACTGACACAAATCTGCCAAGATATGAAATTTTTGTGTTTTGATTTTAAAATGTGGCAACACATGTGTTTCATTCATTTTTGTAATGACCTCCTATTCTGAAACAAGAGCAGATTGTCACAGTCCTGGCCAGGACCCACCATGCAGGAGCCCAGGGGTCTTCCATACCCATCCCGAGTTCACCTCACTTCTTTCTTCCATCAACCCACGTAGGTGCCCTTCCAGGCTCTCAGCATCTCCGCAGGGCTAGGGATGACAGACCATTTCACACCCTAGTGCATTGTACCTTAGACACACAAAGCATTTGAACGAGACCTACTGGAAGGCCTTACTTCAGGCTGTGAGAAACTATGGCTCTTGACCTTGTAGTGGCTTATGAAATCAATTTAGTGCATCATGACCAGCATTAAAGGAAAAACGAAGTACAGAATACTTTGAAAAACACCAGAATATCAAACAGATAACAGGAATAAATTACATGAAACTTTAGTTTTAGTTGTGTTTTGGGTAAACTGGGTCAACACCTGAAATCTATCTCTTACTGAGAGTTTTAAACGAAAGAGTTTAAAAGCCATTACCTTTCTCCAAAGAAAGACAAAGAGGAACTTGGCTTCTGTGGCCAGGCCAAGGGCTGGTATTTGTGGAGAGTGAGGGAGGCCTGCCATAGTGTTCAGAACACTGTTCACTACCTGCATGAGGCCAGCTCTCCCCTGATCCACAGGCCAAAACACTTAAGTCTTAAGTCTATGAAGCATCCATGGCTATGCTCTGGGGATAGAAAAATGACAAAGATACTGTTTCGGCTTCATCAACCTCATTAAGCTCACTGCAGTCCACTAGGGAAGACGCACATGCTAACAAAACCACACAGGATGTGTATGATAAACACTAGAACAGAGATGTGTTTAGACTAATTTTTGAGGAAAGGAAAGGCTGATTCTATACAGGGGTGTGTTCCTCTCCTAGGGCTGCTATGATGAAGCATCGCAAACTGGGCAGCTTAGAGTGACAGAAATTTGTTGTTGCTTCGCAGTTCTGGAGGCTGGAAGTCTGATATCAGCGTGAGGGCAGGGCCACACTCTCTTTGAAAGTGTGAGGGAAGGGTGTTTCGGTTCCCTCTCCCAGCTTCCGAAAGTGTGTCAGCTTGTGGCAGCATCACTGCAAACTTCATACAGCATTCTCCCTGTGTGCACACATGTGTCCTAATTTTCTTACGAGGACACTGGTGGTGTAGGATTAGGGGCCTGCCCGAATCATTTGCCATCACCCTAACTAACTAATTACACCTGTAATCACCCTTCTTCGGAATAAGGTCACCTTCAGAAGTAATGAGAATTAGGACTTAACCAGATGATTTGAAGGAGACAGTTCAGCATATAACAAAGGGTCGGGGAAAAGAATGTTGTTTGCCCTAAACCTTAAACACCAGCAAGCATTTTTCTACCAATGCATAAGGATGATGACATTCCCTTAGGAGGGTGCTCTCCTGGTCCCCTGGCCCTGCTGTACCTTGCTAGCCTGTCACGGAGGCCATGGAGTCTGCACCCACTGTTTCTCAGGCTGCCCAGCATACACCTCTTCCTTTAAGAGCAGTGAAGGCGAGCAGCTCATGTAAAGGCTGCTTAAAAGGTCTCCTGCATCTTACATTTCAGAGCTGATAAACTCTGGACTACCTAGTGTGTGTGAGGTCCTACCACAGGTAGGATCTTGCTTCCTCCTCACAAGGTATGTTCTTATTTCCACTGGCATGCTACAGAAGTAGAGGCCCAGAGAGATAAACTTCACAAAGGCACACAGCTTTTGTTGGTAAATAGAGTCAAAATTCAGTCCTTTTCCTGACCAACTTCGAAGTCCTTTTCAAATCCTTTCCTGTTTCCAGCACGTGAAGAGACATGTCCTGAGGAAACCCATTCACCACATCATGCCAGTGCCCCTCCTCACAGCCTACTCAGACAGCTGGTTGCTCTGCCTCTAACCCTCTCTGTTTTCCGTCAGCTGAACAGGAAGGGAAGAGAGGAAGAGAGCTCAGTTCTACAAAGAGAGGACTTCTTTTCACAGGAAAATGTAGTGCCTAGAAGGATGCTAACCAGAGCATAGAGCTCCAGGACACTCGAGCTCGAAGGGAGTCCAGAAGTCACTGCAAACCATCTGCCATCAGAGATGGCCCCAGAAGAGGGGTTAAGTGGCCCACAAATTGACAGCTGGCTGATGCAGAGTCAGTCAGTACTGGGACGCTGTGTAGGTCCAACACTGGGATACTTTTGGAGTTAAAATGATTATTTAAACTGCTCCCACCTGGGATGAAATGCAAACAGTTGAAACCAGTTGGATGAGGCCAAGCCCCGGAGATTTGATAGCAGGCCAATGTCATTCAAGGTTAATGGGGCTTGCACAGCCTGCGGGACACTGGAAAGACAGCCAGGGTGTGGGAGAGACAGGCCTGCTCTGAACATCAGTCCCCTCATCAGGAAAACAACTGATGGAAATATAAAACAATCTTGAACCTCAGGCATTAAAACAAAAATTGAGGAAATGAAGAAATGAATAACTGAATGAGTTCGGGGTTCTGTCGAGTAAGGTCACCACACCTCAGCTCACTCTTCTGTGACATAGAGGGTGCTGCTTTCCCCCTTCCCTTCCATCGTCATTGGAACACTCAAAGAAAGGCAACGTACACAAATGCTGTGATGGGCATAAGCCACCAGACAACCCCAAGTTACTTCTGTCACTCATTCCTGCTTAGTCTATTTGGGCTTGAATCCTCCAATGCTGAGCAAAGCTGTCCCGCCATCTCCTTCAAGGCACAGACCCCCAGGGTCTTCACGGAGCAAATCCTCCAGTGATTTGGTGGGGCTAAGCACCTAGATATTTGAAAACATCGAGTTCACGAGATTTCACTCTTCACTGGGATTTTTAGATGTTATTGCAATCATATAAATAATCATATAAATAATTTTATATGATTGCAATCATATAATCATGTAAATAATCATATAAACAACAATAATAATTTGTTGAGAAATTATTTGCTGTCACCAAAACGCTGTAGGGACCTGAGGTCATCCATGCAATGGGTGGCAAATGGCAGACACAGTGCTGCCTGACACCACAGCCCAGGCGTCCCCCTACCCGAGGCTGCTCCAGGACGCAGTGGACTGGCCTCCTCCGTGCCCCTAGTGGGAAGTCAGCATGGGACAAGCCACTCTTCCCCGGGCTGGGGCCGGCCGAGGAGAGCCGCCCCGGACAGCTGAGCGAGCGGATGCTCGGGGTGTGCGGGCTAATCAGGCTGTGCGTGGCTGAGCAGGTGGCTTCCCAGCGGGCATCGGAGGCTCTGGGCACCACTCTCACCTCCATCGCACCTCTTGGCGGCTCTTACCTTTATTCCTTGGAAGGCGGGCTGGCCGGGAGCCTTGTTCCCGCCGGCGGAGGACTTGGACGCGGTGGAGGAGAAGCCCGGGCCGCGCCTGGGCTTCAGGTCGTGGAGGCTGCTCAGGTACTTTTTCCGCAGGGCCAGCAGCTCCTGCAGGTACTGCAGGCAGTCCTGGGTGCGGGAGTACATCCACGCCCGGTCGCCCTCCTGCTGCAGGCAGTACAGGCTGGTGTCCATGCTGCCGGCGCCTCTGCGTTTCTGCAAGGACTCGCTGAACTTCTCGCCGTGGTCCCCGACCACGTACACGGAGCTGCTGCGGATCAACCGCGCAGCGGGGCCCGCGCCGTCGCCGCGGCTGGACGTGTCGGCCTCGGCCGCCGCCGCCGCCTTCCGCTGCGGGCTGGCGTTGAAGATGGAGTGGAGCCTTCTGAACATGGTGCTCGGTTTCTCTGCGGGGCCACCTTCCAGCTGCCTGCGCTGCGCCACCTGATCTCGCTGGGGGCGGAGGAGCCGACAGGCAGGCCTCCCGCCATCTGCCTTGCAGGAGGCCTGGGCTCTCTGGAATCCCAGAGAGTGTGGGCTCAGTCAGGTGGGCATCTCACAGGAGGGACATTTACACCCTGAAACCAGGAGGCTGTAACCACCTGAGGACATGAGGTGGTGCCTGGGAGCTTAAAAGCAAGCGCTGTGGCTGGTTGTAAGCACCCCGTGGAGCAAACACCTTCTGTGCTCTCGCGCTGAAGGCCCAGCAGGATGAGGAAAAAGCTGGCGATGCTTTTCCTGCTCAGCTCATTTTCTCCCCTTTTCATTTTCCATTTCTGGATGTGGTCTCACTCAGTTTGACTTGATCTTGGTGTGGATTTTTACGTTTCACCTTGCCTAAGAGGGCCCTGGTCTTAAACTCTCAGTATTCAACATGAAATCCTGCTTTGCAAGGACGCCACCCAGCCAAAATCGGTGTGAACTGGGCCAAGGTGCACACCGCCAGGGCGGTTGGCATGAGTCTTGCAGATTCCGGATAAGCTGGGCTCTGAGCAGGCATCCGAGCGCCCTGCAGGCACCTCACCTGCCGTAAGGAGACCTCTCTGCCGTCACCAGATAGCAGCCCATTGTGGAGATGGAGGATTCAGGTATCCCGACCACGACCTGCACAAAAGGCTCAGTGAGCTGAAGGTGGCCACTTATATGGGGCATACCTGTTTTTCAGCTTGAGCACATTTTCATTTAAATAGATTACTTATGATGAGACACAGACTATTTTTCAAGAACATTGTTTGAGTACTTTAGAATCTCAGGGATGTTCCTTCTGGGATTTTTCTCGGGCAAATGCTACACATCATTATTACCAGTCTAGTTCTTCACTGAAAGAGCTGACGCCTGTAAATCTCTAGCATAGGCATTTTCTTAAGCTGAGATGGACGTTAGAGGAGACGATGAGTCCCCCAGAAATTGTATGTAAAATGCTATCATCTGTATGTATTAGCATGTTCTATTTTTGCTGGGTTTTTTTTTTTTTTTTGAGAAAAAGAAAGAGTTCATAGTTTTATCAGATATTCAAAAAGGTCTGTGAAACAAAGATTAAATTTAAAATGTTTAAATCCTTCTCTAGAACAATAGCTTTACTTTTTTAAAATGTAGCTATTAAGGACATTATAGATGCATCTGTGTTGAGCACATCCTCTGCATGAGGCATTCTCCTAGGCACTGTGGTGAGATGACCCCAAATATGCAGAAACATTTACATCTTACATTTGCAGAGTGATTTAAGGTTGATAAAGCATTCTCACATATAGTAATTTATTGAATCGTTACGGCTTTCTTGGGAGAGGCATCATTTTCATTATTATTGTTATTGGTCCTGAATTCACAGATGAAGAAGGTGAGCCTGGAGATATTAGACTTATCTAAGGTCTAAATTAGGTGAGTGAGAAACTAGTCCTCAGACCGATGCTCCAGCCTCAAGAGAAGCTGATCCCAATGCCTCCTTGGTGCCTTGGACATGCAAAGTCATGTGCTTTGTGGTCCCCTGTGGGGTCTCTATCCAGCCAATTTCTCTGGCTTCACATAGGCACAATATCTAAGCACCAGGATAGAAAAGTACTGACAGAATTTCTTCCTAGAGGAATGCAGGGACTATGACCACATGGTCTTTCTCAGTAGCTTCGCTGGTGGGCTGATAGTGATACTTATTCTACATGGATTTTTAAAAAATTAAGTAGATTTAAAAAATGAAGTTTAATCTACATCCAGAATATCACAAGAAACTATTCTCTTAATTGCAATAAGAATAAAGCGACTTTCCTATGTATTCTTCTCTTTCCTACTCCTACTTCCCTGCTTAGAGTCTTCCTGAGGGCCAGACTTATGAAAAAAAATTGTAGTGACATCATTTGCAGAGCATTTTATGAACACTAAGGACGTTAGCAGCAACCATGACCCTGCTCACTGACTCTTACCTCCTGCACCAGCCCAGCCCCAAAAGCTACCCCTTTCTCTGGAGCGTTTACCAAGAGAGTCCAAGGGAGAGAATGTTTTCTCCCTACAAAAATACT
This sequence comes from Cynopterus sphinx, assembly GCA_030015415.1. Lineage (NCBI taxonomy): Eukaryota > Metazoa > Chordata > Mammalia > Chiroptera > Pteropodidae > Cynopterus > Cynopterus sphinx. The sequence goes on along the minus strand of CM057381.1, from coordinate 82,952,839 downwards.
TGTCATTTCTGCTTAAGAACATTCATTCCAAATAGCAACCTTCTTTATACTTTATTTAGATTTTCTCATGGCCTCACTAAAGAAATGGGTGTGAAGTTGTGGTCTTAAAAAATATATTTCAAGGATACTGCAAATACCCATTACATCCCAAATCAGGCTCTCCTGGGCGTGACTCTTCCTTTGCATCAAGAGAGCACTGGGCAAGCACTTAGGTGGTAAAGGGAGAAAGGCCTGCGTCCTCGTCCCCACACAGCCCTCCAAGGCCAACCCTACTGCGGGCTAGAAGGGAGTCAGCTCTCAGAGCTGAGCTCTGCACTCACACAGACCAGACCTGCTGTTTGTGTAGTATCAAGAGCCTCCAGCCTTAACCAGGACCCCAGAGAATTCCCAGTAAGGTAACTCAGCATAACAAATCTTGTTTTGCTCCAGAATTTCTCAAAGGGCTAATTCCAGGGAGGGGAAGTGTGGGGCAGAACAGTCCAGATAACATGCTCTGTAGTGATGCTGGGTGCTGGCAGCTGTAGGCAGGTGTGGAGCTGGGTGACTGTGCTTCTTCTGTCTGCTCTCAGGCGAGTCTCGTCTGTGCTGCTGGAGCTCTGGTGGGCAGGGCAGAGTGACAGGTCTGTCACCTACCAGCCTAGGAAAGTTAAACTCAGAGCTTTGATGTTCTCGTCTTCAAAAGTTAGATATTATCTATTTCATAGAGTTTTTTAATAATTAAATGAGGTAATGGAGAGCACTTCACATGTCATATCACTACTACTTCTATTTTGCAGCTCCCAACGTACAGTTGCCAAATTATTGTCCCAGGCAACATTTTGCAGCCTGTAGAGATCACAGGCTGAGGTGGGCCAGCCTTAAAAATGATTAGTTTGGAAATGGCTAGTTTAGCCCACTGCCCTAAATAATGCCGAGTTTCTCTGAGATGCTAGTTGTCCTGCAAAGCCCGCCTGCTGAAAAGGCACATGGCCAGGTGTTCCATCCCCTTCCAGCATGAAGTCTGATGAGAACCTAATCACCTCCTGCCCCACGCAATGGCATGTTGACTATCACTGTGGACAATCACCCGGGACAATATCAGTGGGACATGCATCTCAAGGTAGTCTGCCTTCAGTCCCGCCAGGCTGCACCTGCACTTCCCACAAAGAATCCAGAGTCAAAGAAAACAACCGTACACTGGCTCAGGTCTAGAACTTCCATTGGTGTGTCCCTGACAGGAACACAACTGTGAGCATTCACTTCCCAGAAGTCAGGTGAGATGGGGATGAAGAACAAAGGAGGAGGGAAGGCAGAGGAAAAAGGGGGAAGCTGAGAGAAGGAAGAGATCAAATCGTCTGTGTTGAATATTTAATGAAGGGTAAGATTACAGAGTTCGACACCATGTATCCCATGTCTCGTTGGTCCATTTGCACAACGAATGGGGACATTTTACTTTCTGTTTTGCTATGAATTGTGAGAAAAAGAATGTCCCCTGGAGACCAGCTTCCCTGGCTCAGACAGTGTCCTGTGCCTTGTCCAGCAAAGCACAGCCTCCAGAGCAGAGTAACTCACATGCCCCCTGGGCCTGGCCTTCCACACGTGGAGACAGAAAATGAAATAAAGCATGGTTTTATCCCTTCTCTTACTTCAACAGGCTTGGAAACCCACCCCACTCCCTAACCCCGCAATGTGCCTGAAAGCAAACATCAGATCTGAAGTTTACAAGGCTAAAAATGTCCTGGTGCCTGAGTACACAGGGCTTGTGGCTGCACTTGTACCCACTAGTTTCAGTTTGGGAACTGCTGCTCATTGGCGGGCAGAATGGGAAAATCTGAGGGTGGAGGGTAAGGGCAACCAACCCAGCTGGGCAAGCCTGGAGATGAGTAGAGACAGCTTGGGTTGGAGAGGGCAAAGGCAGCAGCAGGCAGGTAAAGGAGAATGGGAGGCCTAGTCAACAACTTTGGTTTTGATTCAACTGAACACTTCATCAGAGCTCTGGGAACCCATAAAGCATATTCATGCAATTTAGGAAGAATGTCCCCCCCTAGGTAAAGATCAGGCAAGCAGTCCCCATTGGATCCTCTGGTGGGTTCCCCGGTATGATGCACAACCATGCAACTACGTATGATAACCCTGACTGGTTAAGAACTTAGAGCAAAAAAAAATGTGTGGCAAATGGGATTATGGGAAATTTCCACTTCGAAACCTTAAGTGGGAACTCTATTAGAAAGTTAAGAAAAGTTAGTGTTTCATTTAGCCATTACTAGGTACAAACCATCCCAAGACTTAGTGGCTTAAATCGCCAATCACTTAGCTCACAATTTTATAGTTAAGCTAGGCTTTTGATGAGCATGTCACTGGCATGCCTGTGCCTGAATTCAGTGGGCAGGTAGTCTGGGGCTGGGCTCAGCTGGGAAGCTGGGACAGCAGGGCCTCCTCCTCCCCACAGGGCCCCTCTAGCCGGGTAGCCAGAAGTCTTCTACAGCTGGTCAGGGCTTCCAGCAGCGCAAAGGTGGAAACTGCCAAGCCTTGAGGCTTAAGCTAGGAATGAGGACCACGTTCTCTTGCCCTATACTATTGATTAACTCAAATCACAGGACCAAATTAAGGGGAGGGAACTATACAGGGATGTGAGGACTAGAAGGCATGGCTCACAGGGGCCACCAGAATAAGCGACTGCCACAGTCTGTTAGGAAACTATGTTGGCCAGTCAGGTGGACAGGTGAGGACCTCACTGGAGGGCAGCCAGGGAATAGACTTTTCTTTTTAAGGCTAATCTTCAAATTATTTACATTGATTTGGGATGTGCTATATACCACACCAGTTTATCTTTCTAAGTACATTCAGCTAAAATGAATTGCAAAATAGATTACATTACACAAAATCAAGTGTCATAAATCACTATAGGAATCAGTTTCATTTTTTTCCAAAACATAAAAGGAATGTGTATAATTAGGAGTGCGTTATATAATGATTGGAAAGATAAATTTAGGGACCCAATCTTATTCTTGATTATTTTCATTTACATACTGCAGCATGTGTCAGGACTCTCAGAAAAAAAGATATAATCTTCATGAACACTGTTTTTGTTTTTTTATCAAACATTTACATGACTATCGACAGAAAAACTGGGCGTGATTTTCCAAAGACCCAGAAGAAGCCTAAGCCTGACAGTGCTTTGGGAGTTGGAATGAGATGGACTGTCGCCTGTTCATTTTTTTCATCTTCTGCACCTCCTCTCCTCCTACCTATTCTTTTCCAATACTCTCCTCCCCCCATCATTTTTTTTTCCTTTCCTTTTCTCTCCAGTCAGAGGGTATTATGTTAGAGTATCAGTTTGGCTTCCATAATGAAGATAATATGCCCATTTCTTTCTCTCTTGTGTATCAGTGTGGAGGAAAGTGATCCAGGTAGGTGCTCTGTTCCATGTGACCATCCAGTGGCCCAGGCCCCTCTCGTCTTGTCACTCCTAATTCCCAAGGGTTGTTGCTCTCTCTTGCATTGGTGAAGATGGCTCAAGGTAAGGTTGACCTTTTCAAGCCAACAGGAAAATGTGAGAGAAAAGGGCGTGTAACTCCTCTCCCTTTTATTCACCTCCAGTGAGCAGAATCTACTCACATGGCTACTGTGGCTACACAGGAAGTGGACAAATGTGGTTTTTTACTCAGCGGCCTTGTGTCCAGCTCCACCTTCTGTTGCTATAATAGCTGTGGGGGAGAACCAGCAACCTCTATGTGAAAGGTTTGGCTTCATTCATGGTGCTAGGAAAGGAAAAGAGAAAAGCAGGTGAAAAAGAAGATTTTTCCTTCTGGCACTCAAGTAGAGATGTGGAGGGGAAAACTGCTTTCCTGGTCTTTCAAAAATACAACAGCATTTCTGACTTTTCCTTCCCAGACAAGAAACTGCCTCTTCCACATCGATCCTACAGAGGAAGCCAGGAGAGCCCAGAACAGGCCTCCCAACTCATGCTTTCCCTCTGCTCCCTCTCTCCTCCCACACAGGAAGAATGGCTTCCTGGGGCTCCCTGCTGTTGGGCCAGCAGGCCTTCTCTTCTAGGAGAAGCGGTGAGCCCAGACAGTGGTAAAAACTGCAGCTGACCTAGCAGAGCATTTGAGGTGGTGGCTCAAGGCAGCCTCAGCTATGTGTTGGCATTGATGAGATGCATTGGCTCTCCCCTAAAGGCAGTGGCAGTAACTCAGAAAATTCTCAGGTGAAACTATCCCTGTGCTATGTGACCACACATCCAGTTTGGCTACCATTTGTCTCTGGCATAATTTGACTAGCACTCCAAAGAGGATTTCATAGCCTCCACAGAAGCACACCAGAGCCTATGGTCCAAGAGCATCCCAAATGCCCAGCACATCCTGTGGCTCCCACGCATGGAGGGCACAGAGCCTTTGCCAAAGGGAAGGTGAAATGGTTCTCAGAAACATTTTCAGCAGCACCTGTGTGTACCGCAAAAGGACTGTTTCATGGGAATTAGGGGCCCTTCACTCAACTTGGTGAATTACTCTATTCAGAGGTGAAGTCAACAGGTGTAAAATGCTCAGAAAGAGCCTAAATGTGTCTGAATGCTTGTCCCTAGCCAGAAATGACCTCTCTGCTGCGGTTGTGGTGTGTGGAATCAGAAGGAAAATAGCCCAAACACGGAAACCACACAAATGTCCATCAACAGATAAATGGATAAACAAAAGGTGGTATATACATGCAATGGAATATTATTCACCTTTAAAATAAATATTCTGACACATGTTACAACATAGATGAACCTTGAGATGTTGTGCTAAGTGAAATACATCACAAAAAGACAAACATATGATTCTGCTTATCTGAGTTATCAAAGTAGTCACATTCATAGAGACAGGAAGTAAGATGGTGGTTGTCTTAGATGAGGAGAGGGAGAAATGGGGAGTTAGTGTTTAATGGGTATGGAGTTCTGATTTGGAAAAATCAAAAAGTTCTAGAGATGGATAGTAGTGATGGTTGCACAACAATGTGAATTTACTTAATGCATTGAATTGTATCCTTAAAATGGTTAAAATGCTAAATTTATGTTTGTCTATTTTAATTTTTTGCATTAAAAAATATAGATTCTCCAAGATACTGACTCAGAGAGATTGGGGAATCTGAAACATTTTTGTAAGAGGCATCTCAGAAAATTATCATCAAGAAAGTTTAGGAAACTCATCAACATCATAATGAGGTAAGATGTAGAGCATCAAAGTCCACTCTCCATTTATAAGCAGTCAGTAAATGGCCACTCAGTAAGACTAGCTGTTGTTATTAATAATGTAAAAGTGTTTTTTTTTTCTGTAGAGATTTCATGTGAAAATGACAATAATTATCGCAGTTAACATTTGCAAGCACCGACTAGGTATGCGGGCTTTTATCTGTGTTATCTCATTTAATCCTCACATTACATACTAGGAACCATCATTATGCTCATTATAGAAATAAGGACATTTTGGATCAGAGAGCTTAAGGAACATACACAGTATCCGGCATCCATTGCATGACGGAGCTGAGGTTTGGACCCCTGAGGCCATGTGGCTGGAAACTGGCGTATTTACCAGGCCCAGAAGGGCAGGAATTTCATTCTCCTGTACACTGCTGTATCCACACTGTTAATAGTAGGTGCTCAATAAATTTGTGCTGAATGAATGATTCAATCATTTTGTGGTCATCAAAAATTGTTATCTGAATATTTGTCAAAGGAGAAACACCTTGAGCTCAGTAGTTTTATTATTTTTTTTTATTTTGGGTGAGATGCCATGCACCTAGATCAGATACCCTGTTTTCACCACTCCCAAGGCCCTTTAATTTTCTCTGATTACGAGGTCCCAAAAAAACTTCTGATATGGATGAAGGGTGAAAATTTGAGCTCTGTTTTCAGATCTGTGTGTGACCTTGGGAAAGCCTTCTGTAAATAACAATCATTATAAACCCTGCTCTAGCTTGCCTCTTCCAGGGAAGGGTTTGAATGAAGGATTCCCATGTCTCCCAGGCTGTGACAACTGGTAGCTGGGCTCGTGGTTGATGGCAGAACGAGGAGTTAGCCACTGCCCTCCCAAGGGCCTGGAACTGTCCTGAGCAGCCTGGCCAAGGAGTCAACCAGGCAGAACCAGAGCCCAGAGAGCTCCAACTGTGCCAAGTGGGAGCAAGCACATTTAACTTAAACTCAGAAAACATTTATCACTTGTTGGAAAAGATTTAAGAAAAATAATGCCTGGTGTTGCAATGATGAAAAAAGTTGAAGAGAAAAAAAAAAAAAGTGTTCTAACCCCTATTATAAAGAGTACAGAGTGAAATGACTTCCATGGGGGTAGTTCAGAAATAGATCCAAATCCTTAAAGTTGGCATTCATCTTGACCTGGCCATTCTACTTCGAGTAATTCGGCCTAAAAAAATAAGTCATGGATGTGCACAAATATTTGGCTATCCATTTTTTTATAGCTGAGATTTAGCTAAATAAAGCATGCTTTGATTAAAAAGCACAGTGGTTAAAAACAACATCAACAATATGAAAAGATGTTGTAACAAGTGAAAAAACTCTCATGTAAAAGTGTGTGCAATATACTCCCTTTTGCATATATCTATACGGTAAATAGCCCATGTGTTGCTTTTGTTATAAGTACAAATGTGTTATTTTTAAGTCATGTAGATAAAGAATATTTAAATATATAAGATATAGTATATTCAGAGAAAAGGAAGGTTGAAATAGTATGTGAAATGGTAAATGCAGTATAAACAAATGTTGAATATATATTTATTTACATTTTCATATAAAAATATATCTATCAGAAATATATATACATGAACCAAATGTATGCTAAAAATAAAGGAATATATAAACTTTAAAACAATTTTTAAAAAACTGTCATCATCTTGTTATAGAGTGTTAATTCTGCAGTTTTGTTCTTTAATTAATTCATGGCCACAGCAAATAGGTCTTACAGGTACACCAAGCTAGAGGTTTATCAACCCCCTGCACATCATCTGTGGTGCATCCCACTTCCTGACCAGCTTTAAAATCAGATGTAAATTTTGGGGACCTTGTGGATCTCTATTCTGATCACTCTTTTTTCAATTCTGTTATTGTTTCTGATTACCATTTTTAAAACGACTTTTTACAGAATGTTTTGTTTGATCCTCAGCAATCTCGTATCAATCAGTTCACCATCTCCTTGGGGAGGCAGCTGTGCTGCTGAACACAATGGGGAGAAAGGAGGACTTGTTCTGAGGTTGGTTTTGTTCACTGCTGTATCTCCTTCATTAGTCAGTCCTCTCTGATCTTCTGGGAGAGCTCAAAGCCATATGTGGTAAATTATCAATGGGTGTGTGAGATGATCTAGAAACCATAATCCTTCCCTCACTCCGGCTACCTCACTTGCGTGTTTTATGTCCATCAGCATGGGTTAGTTTTGCAGCGGTAATACATAGCCCCAAAGTGCCATGGGCTTGTTACATACATTTCCCTTGCCATCATATTGCAAGTCCATTGCAGGTTGGCTGGGGGCTCTGCTCAGGGCCTCCAGCTGACAGAAGTTCCATCCAAATAAGTTTTCCATGGCAGGGGGAAGAGAGTATGGTGAAATGTTCTTATTCCTAAACCTTCCCAGTGAAATTATATGTTTCACTTCTGCTTACACTTCACGGATCAAAGCAAGTCACATGGCCTCTCCCAACTTCCAAGCCAGTGGGGCAGTACAATCCCAGTATGTGCCCAGAAGAGATCTAGAATGCTTGTAAACAGCCCTAATAACCTCTGTGCATACTGATGGTTTGTTTACACCTCCAGTATCCCCTTTTAGGGGGACTTAGTAAGCTCATGCAGGGCAGGAATCAGTTCTTCTACACAGTTAAATCTGCCTCCTTCACCTAAACAAGTGCCTGCATGGCACATGGAAAGTATTTAATATTTATTGAATGAATGAATAAATGAATGAATAACTTGTCTCATATAATAAGGAAGTAAATCTAGGAACTCTGGGGCTTTAGAGTTGTGTTGTCGGTTATCAGCTTTGCCGCACTACCACTCACTTCTTAATGGACCTTCCTGTCCCGCAATCTCCCTCTTGGTTCAGCCCGGCTTAGTTTTCCAATGAGAGGCACTTACCTGAGCCTTGAAAGGTGGACGTGAGGAGAGGCAGTTATCCTCAGGACACCATGGGGGCCAGACCAGACCCAGGCCCATGGTGGTTTCCAGGCTTCTCAGCAAGCACCAGATTAAGTGGGAGATTACCCAGAGATTCTTGAAAATTATAGCAGTTTCCCACCAAACTTTAGAGAAGCACCTGCTTAGGTGTTTCAGGCTGCAATTCCAGCTGCTTTCACTCCCTCAGCTCTTTTCACTTTATGGACACCCTAATGCCTCTATTAATATAACACAGAGAGTGGTTTTAACACTGTCTTCCTTTATTTTTCCCAAGACTGAAACAGGAAACTTTTTTTGGCCATACTCCAAAGAAACCTGTTACTTTTGCTCTGTAGGAAAACTAAGTGAGATTTGCTATTCTTTTCCTCCTCTAGTGTTAGCTGGAAAGGGCTTCTGAAGAATTGTCTGACTCTGAAGAGGACCCACTCAGCGACAGTCTCTCTCTTGGGCAGAGATGCCACTCTTACTTGTGGACAAGTAAATTAGGAACAGGTATCGCTAGAGGCAGTAAAACTTTCACGGTTTGCAAGAAGATTGGCAAACGTGTCAGGGACCTGTCCATCCTTACCGATAATTACATTATCTTCGGACTAAGCTCTCAGCTCCCTGCTTGCCCCTTCCAGCAAAGCATGTTATTTCCCTCTTAATATATTCCGAGTAAATTTGCTACTGTGCACCAAATATTGATGCACGGGTGAATCGAGGTTTCCAGGGCATAGGTTGCACTGTTCCAGAATGCATCCTTCATCTCTAAATCCTTTAACTCCCTTTGAGTGGAAAATGGCTAGAGATTTCCAACTCAGAGAGCTGATGGAGAAGCGCCTCATGCTCTGTAGCAGTGCTGAGTGGATTAAGCGATTACTGGAAGTGAATATTGAAACATTTCAAGATTCAGCAAGATCCTCGGTGTGGGTGCAGAATTAATCAGCTCACCTAGGTTGCCAGCACTGAGCCCCACACCCGCTATGAGTCAACATCATTTATAGCCCCTAGACTTATCTTTTTAATCCATCAGCAAATATTTATCTGGAGGCTACTCTGTGCTCATCACTGTGTTGAGGTCCGTGAGGTTTTCCCTCTGACCGCACCTTCTTGGTATCCTTCATAGTTTTCTCTTCCTCTGTGAGTCGTTAAAGACATACAACCACAACGCGGTTAGCTAACGTTTACTGAGCTCTTACCGCGGTGACTGATTATTTTCTTCCAGCTGAGCACACTAGTCTCCGAGCTTCCACCAGAGGACAGCACCTTCACACGCTCAGGCCAGCCCTGGTTGGAATGACTAGCAGAGCAAGAATAATCCTTGTCTTTGTGATAAAGGTGAGCATAGGTTAGAAGAAAATGAAACCTGTCCAAATCCTGGTGTCCAGATTTCCTGTGCGTGCCTGCGTGTGTCTGTGTGTGGATGGATGGAGCTACGAGTGTATATTCACACCTTATAAGTTACAGCGAAGGCATAGTCACTAGGGGGCATCTGACAACAATGTAGGAACTGCTAGTATATTTGAAACAGGGGGACTTTGATACAGGGGATTGGCTGCCAAGAGATGGAATAGCCCAGAAGGCCCGCAGGGGATGGGGTGACCCAGAGTACAGCAGTAGCATGGAGCCACCTCCACACCTAGGTGGAGGGGCAGAGAGGACCTGTGTTACTGGAGCCCTGACTAGGGTCACCAGGAGGAGCTGGAGAAGAGGCATCTACCAGCCAATGTCTCCTGCCCCCACGCCCCGTGTCCCATGGGCTCTGGCTGTCCTGTTGGCCACCCTGCAGCAGGGGCAACCAACTGGCTGTGTTCTCGTCTGTTAGCTCATGTAATCCTCACAGCCACCCTGAGGTGTGTTATTTTCATTCTACTGATGGGAACACATAAATAACACTCCATCCACTCGCAAATAACAGTTCAATCTGGATTCAAAACCCTAGTTGGGTGTGTCCTCCAGAGACCCCATCTTTTGTCTTCCCAGACCCAGAACTGTAGACTCAAGCAATTAATCAGATTCTTAGTCATTTAGCCCAGAGGAGTGAAGAATTGGTCAGTTCTCTTCCTAGAGAGCATTCCCGGGCTTTGGCCTCTGGGGGCGGACAGGCTCACCAAATGATCCTCAGGCCTTCTTCTAAGGAGGAGGCCCCCTAGTGGGGAAAGGGCTCACGGAGACAGAGACAAGCCCTTTCACCAGCCCTGGGGGAGGGACAGTGGCCCTAGAAGGCGTGTAAGGCCAGGAAGGTGACCACCCAGGACGAGATGCCCAGAGGCCACAAGTAAACAGAGGTGCTGAGAACACATTCATGTTGCTGTTTGTTCACCCAGAAAACATGCAACAAGCCCCCAGTGCTCCAGTACTGGGAAGACAGTGGTGAGTGGGACCCCATTCCTGCTTTGAAGGCTGGTGGTGGCATGTTCCCTCAGGGACATGGTGGGGTGGCTGGAGGGGAAAGGAGAGGAGAGTAAGAGTGACAACAGTTAGGGACCTGGACTCATAAAAGAGTCGTGTGTGTGTGTGTGTGTGTGTGTGTGTGTGTGTGTGTCTGTTTCTCTGTGTCATATCGCCATACATGTGTGTGGCCCTTGGTAATCCTAAAAACTAAAGAATGTGCATGTGGAAATTAACCCTGTTATACAAATTATTTATGATGATATATAGTGTCCATATTTATACAGATTAATTAACCAAAATTATGTCCTCTGCTAAACCTCTAAATAGTGCTCCATAACTCATAACTGAAGTTTTAGACACTTGGCCATGGAATCAAACTCAGTAGAGCCCTCAGGGATGCAGGGATCATGCAGCCCCCCAGGTGCTCAGCAGGCCCCTGGCAGGCTGCAGTCTGAGTCTGTGGTTTCAGGGCCCTGTCACGCCCGGATAGGTGACCAGTGACACCAGAAGGCCAGACAACGTCTGTGCCTTACCTCACTAGGGGGAAGGGAAGAGGGGCAGGACTATCCTGAGGACTGCATGTCTCCTCTGTCCCCTGGCTGGTGTCTGTCCCAGCTCCACTCCTGGCTTCTCTGTCCTTTTGTGTTTCCTAATTCTTGGTGCCCCTGGACAGAGGGACAGACAAACAACCAAGCACAAAAGAAGGGATGTGTTTCTTTCTTCCTTCCCATCTCCCTTCCCTGCCCACCCTCCTGCCTGCTTTCAATTCTTCCTCTTTCCTCCTTTCCTTCCTATTAGTATGTTAAAGCAACATATATGTTTTATCTGATTGCAAAAACAATCCATATTTATATGGAAACTCTAGACATTTTCAAAAAGCACAACAAAGAAACTAGAGATCCCACGTAGATCCCATGATGGGTGCATGTACCATCGGTCTCCATTTCTGGGCTCTGGCATGGTCCTGTCTTCTGCAGTGATAGGCCCACAGTGCATGCAGAGTTTGCAAGCCTGCTTTCGTTACTTAATATTCTACAGACTGTACCTCTTCTCGGATCATTGAATATGTTTCCTCAAGTTTACTTTTCATGGTTGCATGCTATCATACGGTATAGAGATATCAGGATTTATGTAACCGACAGTCTCTCCGACCTCCCTGCACCCCCAGCTCGCTCTCTCCTTCCCTACTTGCTGTCCTCCATTCTTGTAGAACGTAAGTAAGCTGAGCACAGCACTGGCAAAGAGGAGGGGACAGGGGCACTGTGACTCCAGCTGCACATTCGCAAAGGGTCTCAAAATAAACACAGCTGATAGAACTCCCAAGTGCTGTGATACAGATGTTGCCACAGACTGAAGTGGGTTCCCCCAAAATTTGTATGTTGAAGCCCTAACCCCCCAATGTGTTGGGGCTTTTGAAGGGGATTAGGTCATGGGGGCAGAGACCTCAAGAATGGGGTCAGCGTCTTATAAGAAGAGACACTGGAGAGATCTCTCTCTATACCTCGTGAGGACTTAGCCAAATGGCAGCTGTCTGCAAACCAGGAAGAGAGCTCTTACCGGGAACCGTATTAGCCAGCACTTTGATCTTGGGCTTACAGCCTCCAGAGCTGTGAAAAATAAATGTTTAAGCCACTCAGTCTGTGTTGTTTTGTTATAGCAGCTCGAGCTGATGAAGACACTCTGTCGTAGAGCTACACCGACAAAACTGAGAGATGCTCACTAGGTAGCTTTTCACTTGTGGCCCATTATTAGACCACACCACTCATAGTGTTATTTCATGCTTTTTAATGAATCCTGTGATTGCCTTTTAAATCAAATAATTTTCTTGCATTGCACATTTGGGTGTATGTTAAAAACATTTTCTGGTAAATGTAAATTTGTAAAATGCACCAATTTTCTCATCTCTTTTGGAATGTATCAATTGTTCATATTGTAGGTGTTTTGAAAAACAGAAGTGTCCTGTTGTTCTTCCTTTATACCTCAGAGCCTCTAATTAGAGTGTTTCTGCAAAACATGACCTTTGAGAACTTTGCCCATGACACAAGACAATGACTCATACATGGAAGGATTTCTCACCCCCTTCCACATCCAGGAACTTTTCTCCCTCTGGGACAAACAAGCCTCCTTGTCTTATCAAATGTAAATGAAATCACCCCCTGCCAAGGACTCTGGGCTTCTCCTTATTCTCAGTGTCTGTCTGACCCATATCCATCATCTGACCAGGTTTCTCAGCCTGTTTTGATTCTCCACCCAGTGTGAAAGCTCACAGCATTTCCCCAAGATTGGCTGATATCAATCTAAGAGGCCCTGCTGGAAGCAGTGAAACAGCTGCAGCTGCCACAGCTGGGGGCTCTAAGGACTTGGCAACAGGCCCAGGGCTCCATCCCAGGTACTGACCACCTGTCCCCATCCCAGATGCTCTGCCCAGACATGGAAGCTGTACTAGTTCCTGCTCCATATCTATGTGGCCTTCACATAGATATGTGGCCTTCACAAAGCTCTTGGACCTTTGGCAGGGGGTGGTGTGGACCCAGTCCTGCCAGCCTTACCTAATAAAATCCTCTGTTGCCCTAAAAGCAAGAGACTGGCCTCTCAGATTCAATCTTGCTGTGGGACAGGCTCCCTCTCTGGGTACAGTAACCACTGCTACCCTCCTGGTCTCTGCTTACTCATCTATAAGCCTGGGGTGGGTCCCATCAAGGTCCTCAGCCTTCGGTGCACGTGAGAATCACTGAGAGAGCTGTTGCCTACCTGTGCCTCCACTCCTCACAGAGCAATTAAATTAGAACCTCTGGGGTGAGGCTTGGGCCTGGGCTACAAACTGCTCAGTTGATTCTAACATGCAGATATGTCAGGAGCCCCAGAATGGGGGATCTCCAGGACACCCCCCCCCCATTGCTAATATGTGCAATTTCCTGTATGGTCCTCAGCTGTGGGAGTGGGAGGTGGTGCCCCTCCCCCAACTTCACACCTCCCCTAGTAGAGGTCAGCAAAGCAGGGCCACTTACCGTAAATGGAGCTAAGCAGATAAAATGAAGCAGCACTCGGTAATGCTTTGCGTGGCAGAACACTTAGAGCCCATGTGATTTCCTTAACAACCAGGGGTGAATGGCTCCCTGTTATTACCTCTAGTGGAGACGCAGAAATTGGCCAGGGCAGACAGAGAGGGCTTTTTGCAGGGATTTCCTACTCGCCCCCTTTCAGCTCTTGGGCTCAGGTTCCCAGCCCTTCTTAGAAACACAGAGAACCTGCTGGAGGCCTTGCCCTGCACCAGGCTCTAGCTACGTGCAGGACACAGTCCCTACCTACCCCAGAGAGGAAATAAGAACGGACAGAAAGACAGGTTAACAGTATGGCAAGCTGTGACAAGCACTGGAAAGGAAACCACGGGGTGCTGTGCAGGGAACAATGGTGACAGCGGGAGGTAAACCTTCTTGAGAGGCAATGGAAAGTCCCCACAGGGGAGGATTAAGCCTAAAAGGGAGACAGCCGCCTGAAGAGCCAGAGGACTCACATGGGGCAGCAGGCTGCATAGAATCGGCCCCCCGGGGTGTGAGGTGACCACGTGGGGATCAGGGTTGTGATGTAAGAGCAGGAAAGGAAGGATTTTCCTCCAGCACTTGGTATGGCTTCTGGCTCATTGACATAAATCCACTCCCACGGGACAGAACCTGCCTTAGGAAACAGAAAAGTAAAATTCCATGCCTGCAGAAGGTATAAATTACCCCTTGACAGGCAGGCGCTTGTGCTGCCCAACACTGAGGCTCCTGCATTTCTGGAATCTCCCAGAGGCCCAGGCTCCCCGCAGGCTGACTGCTCCAGAAGCGTCCAGGTCAGTCGCCTCTTTACCCTGGAGAGTGGCACAGGGAGCATCTTCTTGCTCCACAGAAGGAGATTCTTTTCCTTCCCTGACAAAGAATTTTCTGGACCACCTGCTTCTGCCCTACATGTTCACAGAGAGCTGGATACCTTTGAGATTTGGAACTGAGACTTCTGCAGGGGCCTCCTTGGCCTCCATGGGCAGGAATTTTAACCTGCCCACTGATTTCAGTTAGCTGTGGTGGCAGGGCCCTATTTCCCCACTAGGTGGTGACCTTGATCTCCACAGCTCATAGCTTCAATCATTTAATTTGGCTTTGAAGGCTGCTCAGAAAATTTTTTTCAAATCAATAAGAGCTCTTCTTTGATAGGAATCAGCCATGGGCTGAAATAGAAGAAGGCTTTAAATTCTGGTTGCATCTGTATCTTCCTTAATCAATCAATGTAATGAGGGTGAAGATGTTTGCAAAAGAAGCCTAGCAAATCTGAAATATGGATACAAATGGAGTAAGCTAGAAAATTATTCATGTAGAGGGCCATTTTAAAAAATGCTCCAACTGGTTCTGCCCCTTGAGACAGGCCAGAGGAATCAACTCTGGACAATCAATTTGAAAAAGCCCTTTAGCCCATCTATTGTCATCATTTTGCTTGATTGACGGCAACTTGGTTCTGGTTGATCAATTCCAGCACCTCTCTGGCCCCCAACACACACACACACACACACACACACACACACACACACACACACACACACGCATACATGCACACACGCACACACACTCAATCAAGAAGACTGATATTTGGGAGCAGAGTTGTGATCATGTGAGGTATAACAAGAACAAAAAGACACCAACTGTCTTCAGAGTCTACATTTTAGCCCAAGAAACAGAACTCTTCAGGAAACAAAGATATACATTTTTATATCACATTAGAACTTCGTAGATACAAACAGGATCCTTGACAAGCAAACTCAAACATTTTAAGTGTGAAGTTTTCATAGATACCAAACATTTTAAAGAAACCTCCTTTCTGAAATGCATTCACAGGAAGGACTTCATGAAAGGCACCACCAGCAGCGTGCTTTGAAAATGATTGTGAGACAAAACACATTAGGAACTCTTACTGTTTTCATGATTATTTATTGAAAACCTATTTGCAGAAACCCCCATCTATGCCCAGGAGGGGGGATATTTTTGACACGTGGTCTTTGGGAGCTTGTTCAAACAAACAGCTTTGGGTACTTAGTCGTTGCACTTCATAATTTTTACTTAAATTTACAGCCACAGGTATCATCTCCTGGGATGGGTGAGGGGAACAGATATTGGACTTGGTTTTCATTACCTGCTGGGAACAAGTTCAAGATAGTCCCTTAGGAAATGAAGTTAGAACTTCAATCATGTGGGAAGGGGGCATTTAAGAAGTATGCTTTCCTGACAGTCCTGGAGATGAGCTGCAAGGCAATGTGAATGCACTTAATGCTATCAAACTGCACACTGAAAAATGGATGAGATGATTTCTAAATCTTCAGATCACTGAGTTTTGATTTTTTTCTTCTGCCATCAGTGAAAACAGGTCAGCATGGCTCTGGCAAAGCCAAGCTCTGGTGTTCGGGACCTCAGTCCTAGGAAACCCTCAGCTGAAAGCTTTTTTGTTCCTACATTCCACCTCCATTCTGTACCGAAGCAGAGCATGACAGGCTGAGGAAGCAATCACATGGCATTTTTAAAATGTTGAATGAATAAAGAAAACTTAGTAGAAGCCTCAGGACGTCATGAGCTAATAAATGTTCACTAAAATTCAGACATAGGCAATTAAATATTGACACCTGTGCTATGGCTGTCACAAAGACCTTGCCAAGGATTTGTAAGTGGCAAATACAAGAAAAGAGAAAGAGGAAGGTTTGTAGTCATAGTGTGAGTTTAAAACCATCTCATGCCACTACCCTTACAGATATCACTAATAATGTTTAAGGGGAAAAAATAAACAGCCTTTTCCATGTTTATAATGCCCCAGGCCTTATACATTTCATATTCATTTATTCTATAAATACATTTTGCAGATGAGAAAACTGAAATTGAGAAGGGTTAAGTAAATTTCCCAAGGCCCCATAGTAAGTAGAGGTCCTGGGATTAGGACACATCTTTGTCAGTTTCTTATGCTCTCAAGAACCTATGCTCTCAGTCACCACACCATACATGGATGAGAGGCAGATGGCATCCCAAAGAGAACTCTGGCTTTGGCAATGGACAGAGATGGGTTCAATCCTGCCTCTGCCTCTCACTGATAGATAAGAGAGCAAATGATTTCACTAAAATCCTCACACTAGAGAAGAGCAGGAAGGGATGATAAATCCTACCTTGCCATTTTCTTAAAAGGTAAGTAATAATATTTGTAAAGCACTTGTCTCACATAACGCACTCAGCGAACCGTGGCTATTAAGAGTGTTTACCCGACCCCACATGTCGAGCTTGTGGAGCGGCCTCCCGTGGTCTCTTCTGCAAAAGGACTTGGTGGCCTACTGCCCACATCCCCTGTGTGCATTAAGGCCCATGAGGGGCAGCCACCAAGGTTCCCACCAGCTCCCAATCAAGAGCATGGCAGCCGTCCCCCCACCCAGCAGCTGCTCGTGGACACCCCCAACTACTACCCTCACTGTCTAGGTTCCACTTCCAGTAACAGCTCCTGTGGCAGTGCCCAGTGCCCTGGTCTCCCTAAGGCTGCCACGGATCACCAGTGGGCGAGCTTCTTTTTCGGGAAGTCCATGCTCCACTTCATGGCCACAGTGTTGAAGTCCCTAGAGCACTCACAATCTCCCCAGGCTTCTGGCAGCACGATCACCTGTGACCTAGCTCAGGAAGCCACAAGGAAGCAGCCTGGTGGCCAGCCCAGCAAAACCAATGCTGGGGCCCCATCTTGAGTGGCTACCATGGGCCACCAGACTACCAGAGGCTCTAGGCTCCTTTGAGCCCCTTTTCCCCTACACTACTCCATAGACTAGACAGGCTACAGCAAGCAGAAGCAGTTGGGTTCTTTGATATCAAACAGAAAAACACCAAAAAGGAGCCAAAGAGAGTCTGTTTCTTTACTGTTCTAGCCACATGCAAGCCTTCCTGAGACTTGTAACTGTGTGCTTTGCACCAAGCAGAAAATAAACAAGCATCCACCAGGGGATAAAAGTAGTGTTTATCCGAGAGACCAGTTAAGATGGCATAGAAAGTAGGGGCTGGGCATGCCTCCTCTCACAACCACACCAGAATTATAAAAAAGCTACAGAGCAACTAGCATGAGGAGTTGCCTGAGGTCTGGCTGAATAGAACCCCTACAAGAATAAAAAGTAAGAGGTCACCTCAAACAAGTAGGAGAGGCAGAGACAAGAAACAGTGGGTCCCACGACCGAGTGTGGCAATCAAGAATAGGTATGGCTATCTTGGCTGCAGAGACCCTTCCCCTTCATGAGGAGCAAGGGTTTCTGACCCCACACCAGACTCCCCAGCCCAGGCTTCCAGTGCAGAGAGAGAAGTCCCCACAGCCTCTGGCTGTGAAAAACAGAGGAGGTTGTGGCTGAATGAGACAGAGGGCAGCGGGAGTCATAGACATTCCTCTTAAGGGGCCTGTGCCCAGATTTACTCACTGACAAACGCACTGTTCTGAGCTCTAGTGCTGGGGCATCTGCTCGAGGAGTGCCAGGGACATATGAGGAGACACTGAGTTGTCAGGCTTCAGAGTTGGAGCTGGAGATATTGCTTTATCCCAGACAGAAGTACAGGCAGTGTCCATTATTCCTTTGTTGAGCCATCCTCTACCTCCTAGCATGTGGACTCAGGCAGCTGCCAAAGTAAGTTGCCATGAACCTGGATAACCCAGGCCACTCTGCTCAGGTGATTCCCCAAGACTCCACTTCTCCCAACTTGTGTCCATCCAAGATGTTTTGAATGGTTTATTTCATATAAATGGCTTGTCTTGGCTCTTACTGCAGACCTCCTTAAAATCTCTCAGAAGCTCACAAAACCCAAAGAAGCAGTATCTGGCCTTTTACCTCCTGCTGAGCAACCCCAAGCTCCAGATTAGCGTCAGCGGACCTCAGTTTCTGGCTTGGCCTCTTAAAGCACCTATAAGCCCAGCACAGATGGCAGCCATCTATAGATTGCTTGGTGACTCTTACCAGGTGGCCCTGGAGGTAAACAGGCTGTGGCTGAACTTGGCCTATAGCTGGACTCCTTCCAGGACTGTGCCACTGGGCTCCACAGGACACCTACTACATAGAGCCACTCTCTAAGACTGGGACACGTAGGAGCCCTACCTGGCATGTAAAAAAATAAACATAGAGGCAGGAAAAATGGGGAGACAAAGGAGCATGTCTCACATGAAAGAACAGAACAAAACTCCAGAAAAGGACTCAACAAAATGGAGACAAGAAACCTACCAGATGCAGAATTCAAAACACTGATTATAAGGATGCTCAAAGAACCTAGGTAAAAAGAAGATGAACTCAGTGAGAACTTTAGCAAAGAAATAGAAACTATAAAAATGGAGATGGAAAACATTTAGAAATGAACAATACAACATCTGAGATGAAGAGTACATTAGAGGGAACTGACACAGTGGATGAAGTGGAGGATGGAGTGGTGGAGGACACCCAGTCAGAACAGCAACAAGAAAAATAATAATAATAAAAAAAAACAATAATTCAAGGGGCTTTGGGACAGCATAAGTGTCAAAACATTCTCATCGTGGGGGTAGCAGAAGCAGAAAAGTGAGAGTTAGGAATTGAAAACCTATTTGAAGAAATAATGGCAGAAAACTTCCCTAACTTGGTGAAGGAAATAGACATACAACCCCAGGACTCACTGTTCTGAGCTCCAGTGCTACCCCAGCACTGGAGAGAGTCCCAAATGAGATGAACCCAAAGAGGCCCACACAAAGGCACATCATAATTAAAATGCTAAAGGTTTAATACATAGAGAGAATCTTTAAAGCAACAAGAGAAAAGCAATTAGTTACCTACAAGGGAGCTCCCACAAGACTATCAACCAATTTCTCAACCAGAAACTTTGCAGGCCAGAAGGGTTTGCCACAAAATATTTAAAGTGCCAAAAACCCAAGACCTACAACCAAGATTACTTTACCCAGAAAGGCTATCATTTAGAATCAAAGGATGGTTAAAGAGCTTCCCAGACAAGAAAAAGCTAGAGGAGTTCATCACTATCAAGCCAGTATTACAAGAGATATTGGAGGGATTTCTTTAAGAAGAATAAAGAAATACATATAAAAGTATGAATAAAGAATGGCAATAACTATGGATCTATCAAGTACTTCAAATGAAAAAGAATAAAATGTTCCAATAAAAAAGATAGTGTGGCTGAAAGGATAAGAAAACAAGACCTTTACATAAGCTGCTTACAAGAGACTCCCTTCTGTTGAAAAGACACACATGGACAGAAAGTAAAGGGATGGAAAAAGATATTTCATGATGAACCTAGAGGGTATTCTGCTGAGTGGACTAAGATAGAGAAAGATAAATGCTATCAATTTCACATACCTATGGAATCTAAAGAGTATAATAAACAAACAAAAACAGAAACAAACTCATAGCTACAGAGAACATTTCGAGGGTTACCAGATGGGAGGAGGGTTGGGGCATGTCAGTGAAAAGGGGGTAAGAAATTAAGAAATACAAATTAAATTGGTAGTTACAAAATAGTCATGGAGATAAACTATAGTATAAGGAATATGGTCAATAATATTATAATAACTATGTACGGTGTCAGAGGGGTACTAGATTTATTGGGGTCATCATTTTGTAAGTTATATTGATGTCTAATACCTATATTGTACACCCAAAACTAATATAATACTGTATGCCTACTAACTGAAAAATAAAACTCAATAAATCAATAAACTTACCTTTAAAAAAAAAGTGTTCACCACCATGCAAACTAGAGGTAAGCTGCCCATGATGATGATAATCATCACCTCGCACCAAGAGCATTCCCAGCCAGAGAAGTACCTATTGGCCGTGGCAAGCCTGCATTTTGTATCTGTGCCTACCTAGCCTCATAAGCCTTCCAGCAGGGTCTGCCTTGGCCTGATGTTCCCACACACCACACTTCACAGACATGGCAGCAACTGAGAACATACAGCAATGACTTGGAGTAACCTGTCAATTCAATGAAACAACTATTATTGATGTCTGAGTTTTTCCATCCCACTGGTTGTTTAACTCAATTGATTGGTGTTCTGTGGAATTGATTGTACCAGCCAGTCCTTTAGTGTGATAGAGACAAAATGATAGTGTGTTCCCTAGAAAGTGAATGAACCTGCTCGGTAAAGAGAATGCTCAGGCAAATAATTTTTTTCCCATGACAGTGGCTTTACTTCTTAGTTCCTTCTGCATATGGAATTGAGAAGTATTTAAGGAGACTTTCATTGCATGTCAATATACTGATAAGCTGGCTCCCTTTCTATTTTCTTAACTGTTCTTGGAGACTGATTAAGTACCAAAATGACACTACCAATCTCTTCCTACATACAGACTTTCGTCAGTTCTGAGTCACTGAAACTACTGTCTTTTACATGTCCTCCTCCCACCCACCGCCACCAATCATTCACATAAAAGCTGATTTTCAGCATTAAATGGAAATGCAGACTCTCGCGCAAATCAACTGTATGCTAGTTCTTGGGGGTGATGATTCACTCACCTCTGATTTATACATTCTTCCCCTGAGGTTGTTTTTGTGGATTTCAGACAGCACCAGACTTGTTTTCACTGACAGT
The DNA here is from genome assembly GCA_030015415.1 of Cynopterus sphinx. Classification (NCBI taxonomy): domain Eukaryota; kingdom Metazoa; phylum Chordata; class Mammalia; order Chiroptera; family Pteropodidae; genus Cynopterus; species Cynopterus sphinx. The sequence goes on along the minus strand of CM057381.1, from coordinate 82,931,736 downwards.
GATGAAAAAAACAGATGTCAAGATAGGACTAGCAGGGTAAAGGGGTTGAAGTGGAAGGTGTAAAATGATGAGAAATGAAGAGAACTGAGTCTATAGAATTCTGAAACCCTCAGAGTTGCTGAAAGCTTAAGCTTCCTCCAGACACAGGGAGAGACCAGCTATCTGACCCTCTTTTAGAAAATAGATTATAGTTGAATTTTTATTGGCTTTCAAAAAAAATGATCAATATCTGTCTCTCTCAGTCTTTGCCACTGTCATTGTTATCTCGCTGTGCTGAGATCTCACAGTTATTGTAATTAGCAGTGCAACTGAAATTCTCGCAGATAATAAGAGAGAAAAGGATCCTAAGGAACTGGGGTCTCACTCATCATAAAACCCCATTAAGTCAGCTGACTTAGACTTTTCAATGTGTATTTTGCATTTTTATGCATTTTATATAGCATGGAATGTCTTATTCCTGGCAACTCACATGCAATGCAGTATGACATTAAAACTGGGTTGACACAATGCCAATTTTTAAAAAATTTCATTTGCTTCTCCATATTGGCATACTTTTTGGTGCACAAAATATAAGGCAAGACACAAGCCTCTCTCATAGAAAACTAATGAGAAATTGTGAATTGGACTACGAGGCACTGGAGAGCAAATAATTTCTCACTGGTATTAGAAAAACATCCCTTAAAAGAGAACTCAAAACAGCAGGTGTAAAATGAGTGGGAATGCCAATAAATGATGATAAAAAAACCTCTTAGCAAATTAGAAATAGAAAGAAAATTCTTTTATCTGATTTTTAAAATGTATCTGCTAAAATCACGCAGACAGTGCTATTCCTAATGGCAATCAGTAAACACATTCTCTAAAATAAGGAATAGGGCAGTGAGGCCTGAGGCTAGCATTTCTAATTAACATTGTGCTAGAGATCCTGACAGCATAGTAAGAAAAATAAAATCTGCAAAGAATGAGATAAAAACTATTGTTTTTCACAGATGATATGATTATCTACAAAGAAAACTCAAGAGATAATTCAAAACTAAGTAGAATTAATGAGTCCCACATTACTATTCAATATAAAAATTAATATGCCAATATCCATTGGTTTCCTGTATCCAATTTATTTAGCCAAGAGATACTTATTTAACACTTACTATGTGCCACTCTTCTAGATGCTTATAGTATATCAATAAAAGAAACAAGAAAAGAGCTCTGCCTTTTGAGCTTGCCAGCCAGGGCCATTTAAACAATGTAACTGAAATGAGTGGGAAAAGGAAGACTAGATGGTCAATGAAAGGTAAGATCCTTATAAACATAGGGTCAGGATCCCTGGCAATTTGATGCATATTGAGATATGTGTCTGCTCTTGGATCATCAAAGACAAGTGAGGTGGAGACAACTCAGACCAGCTCAATAAAAGCCATGTTTGGCCCTCGTTTAGCAGACAAAATGTTTTTTTTTAAATCACACCTCTAAAATGTAATATTTTTCAATAATATCAACTATTTATCAATCCATATTCAAATCCTAATTGGCCTAATAAAAGTTCTTTATGGCAGACTTTTAAAAGTCTAGAATCTCATTAACACTCACACATTCATTTGTTTGTGATGTTGTCTTAGTCTCATTTAATCCAGAACAATCCACCCACCTGTTCTCTAACCCTGTATCAAAGGTCATAGTTCTCATCAGTCAGTCCACTTACTCAGCTACCCTTTCTGGGTTCTAGTAACCACTCCTGCTTCTACTCCCTCAGACTTCCCTCTGTTTGTAACTTCAGAATATTGGATTACTGATAGTTGATGCTCCTGAACTGTGTTCAGATATTCATAAAAAGTCTCATTTTTTATTAAACTCACCTCAAATTTCCTAGATTTTTTCCATCATGGCCCTGAACAATGCAGGAAAAGAATACAGATAGAAACAAGACATGAGGACTAGGACCTGAGACAGTCAGCTTAATAGGTTGGGAAATAGGAACAAGCAAAGAAGACCAAGAAAAAGTAACCAATGAGGTAGAACAAAACTCAAGAGAGTATGGGCATCCTGGACAGCAAGTGAAGAAAGCATTTTAGTAAGAATGACCGACTGTGCCCATGGTGCTAAGTCACATGAGGTGATTACCAACTGAGAGTATACCATTAGTTCAGCAGCATGAAGGTCACTGATCACTTTGGCAAAAGCAACTTCAGTGGAATGCTGACAAAAGGTTTCCATGTATAGCAGCCACAGGTAGAAAATGAGTGCAGATGCAGCTCATTTCTTCCCAATGGCAACAATTAATTATAGTTTCTGAGAAAAAATATATCTAAAACTACATGTAAGCCATGTTTATAATTAGCACAGAACTACACAAATAATGACAGCTACCATTAAACAAGCACTGAGGGCCGTACTCAAGGTCAGGTGCTTTGCATATATTGTCTTATTTAATCTTCGTAAGACATGAGACAGAATTATTACTCCCATTTAACTGATTCATCCAAGAGGTATTTATTGAAAACATACAATGGGCCAATTACCAATCTAAATATAGGAGATATATTAGTAATCAAAAGAGGAAAATATGTCTGCTTTAATGGAACTTACACTCCAATAGTAGGGTTCAAATGAGGAACACTAACAGAGAGAAGTTACATCATTTTTCCTAGTTCAGAAAGCTACAAAGCAGAGAAGCTGCAATTTAAATAAAACAATTTTTCTCACCATTTTCTTTTTATTCTCAAAATTCAAGCAGATGAATTTATAATATAAAATGTTGTTAAAAAATAAGAATGACTTGAAATTTTTTTCTGTGATAAATACAATTGCCAAGCAAGTCTCAATTCTATATTAGAATATGAAACATTCAATCATTCAATATTTGTTAAAGACTAAAATAAAAACTTTAAATATCAAGTAATTCTGTCCAAAAAACCCAGAAAAAGTTTGCTATATTTGAAGGAAGTACAAACACACACACATACACTCAAACACACACACTCTCTCTGTCCTATGCTTACACATGCTTTCACATACATCTGAGAAGATTGGAGAGAGAGACCTAGACATTGCTGTGTTCAGGAAAGTCAGAGGAAGGAGTAGATTTCTAGAAGAAAATATATAAAATATCTTCTGAAGCTGAAAAGCTCTGTTTGAATATCTGTCTAACAGCAATAGTTATAAAATCCACGAAGCTAGGATTCCCCAAATACTTCTCTGAAACAGAGCTGAAGAAGCTAGCCACTGAAGACCCAGGCCTTTCCTTCTAGCAGTGACACAGGTTGCACAGGGTAGAGGAATAGGCTTGTTCTTGGGGACTGCAAGTCTTTGTGGGGCAAAATGACAGGAAAGGGGCAATGGCCTTTAAATTCAATTTTGTGGTTAGAAAAGTTTTAGTATTCCATTTTTTAATCTTTAATCTTTTGGGTCTTTTTTATATAGGCATAAATACTCGATTAGACCTCAACAAATCAACTCTAGGGGTTTCTGGTTCCACTCAGGTATGTTGGAAGATAACACACTTTTCTAACTTGATTATCAGGCTTTGGATGTATTATACATCCTGCTGCCTTATGGCTTTTATTTTTAACATCTATAAGCTCTGTATGCTCAGAGAGAAGCTTTCAAAATCATTTATCTTAAGCTCTTCAGCTGCTACCTCCCAGAGTGTGCATCCAGCCAGAAGATGAAATTCCCATGAACAAATCTGGGTTCTAAGTCTTCTAGCTGTACAATACAGTTTTCTTGATAGGATTGCCAGAGTTTCATTCTTTCTAAAAAGGGGAGAAGAAAGGGAGCCTTCATTGTCAACCATCTACCATGAAACAGATGTTCTAACAGATATTTTGTAAACATTAATCCCCATTTCTCATCTTTATTTCATAGACTGTAAAAAAAGGTATCTGTGTGAGGTCCAGTTAGTAAGAGGCAAAGATTTATTTAGATTATCAATTACTTAAATTGAATTGCCATGCAAAATCTTACGTGCCAGAGATTGCTAGTGATCCCCCAACAACCATTCTCCCTTCTGCTTCAATTTTAGCTCAACAAATGGTTTCCAGTATCAAAGTTAAATTTTCCAGCCTTCCTTGCAACACGGTGTAGTCATATAACAAAGTTTGTCCAATGTAAAGTAAGTGGAAGTGGTGTGAGCTTCTTCTAGGTTGCTCTGTATCATGCAATTCTGATTACTGTAGCTTCAAGATATAGGAGCTCTTTCAGTACTTGTAGGGGGAAAAAAAGGCAATGCATTTAGGAAAATGTCTCACTCTTACAAAGTTGCTTCCACTCTACGAACTCTATTTCACCTTCTCTTTGTCCTGACCGCTTTCCTGTGATGTAATCAGAATGCCCCAAGTTATTCCTAAGTATAAATGTGTACCTTTGGGAGAGAATTCAAGTTTCTGATACAGCCTTTGATTTAATTGAGTGCCCACACCTGGTCAAGTAGCACCATAGATCCAACCCAAGGGCCACTCTACAATTTCATTAAAATGCAACGGACCCACACTGGAAATGTTAAGACACACACTAGCATCTTGAAATCACACAGCTGCAAGTTATTTCTGAAGGCAAGTTGCCTTCTCCATCACTCCTTTAAATGTTCCCTGTGAAATTCAGCCCCTAGAATTGACTTCCCATGCCTTGAATGATGCTGGACTTTCAAAGTTTCTTGCACTCTCTGCCTCCACAAAGCCAGCTACAAGGCCAGCTATCTGTCTTGGCTGATGAATTCCGAATTCACAACTGATACATTAAGCTCGAGGCATTCCAGTTCCAAGAACATATGCTACATTCTTTCTTTTTCTTTTCGTTTTCTTTTCGTTTTCTTTTTGTTTTCTTAGACAAATAGAATTGACATTTAATTCCAAACCCATCTGAGAAATCAGAGAAACTCTGCCCTCACTGAGTACATTTCTTCTCTTCAAACCCAGGAAGGTCCTTGACCTCAAAGTCAGTGTAGCTTGGTGGAAAAAAAAGATGTGTCTTGGAGCCCACAGACCTGGAGTTGAATATAATTTTTTAAAATTACTAGCTATGTGACTTTGGGAAAATTATTAATTCTTCCTGAGCCTTTATTTCACCATCTGTAAAACTGGGATGGTGGTAATACTACTTTGTCAAATTAGTAACAATAAACATATACTATTTGGTACTTTACATTAAGTCAATAGATAGAGGCTGGTATTATTTAACATGACAGAATACTGAAATGGTTAAGAACTTGAGTTTTCATCCCAGGCAGACCTGGCTTAATATTTACATTGGGGCTGATTTTGGAAAATTTTTTAACTTCCTGAGTTTGTTTCTGTGTCTAAAAAGTATTGATGAAAACTAATATGCTTCTTGTTTAGAGGATTAGAGGTGATTTTTGTAAAGCACCTGGAATGCACTTAAAATGATAACTATTATTATCTTTGATGTTGCTATTGTTATTATGGACATCTTTTCAAACACTGATTCAGAATACTCATTTCATCAAAATTATCTACTAAATCAGTCTGAGAGACTTTAGATCTTGGGGCCCACGTTTTCATCTTGCCTACCTTACAGCTGAATCCTGGATAAGAGGAGAAGAAAGGTTTCTCATTTCCCAATTGTATACTTCATCAAGGACCTTTGTGGCCTCTCTGAAAAATAATTTGGTTACCATGTCCAATCTTCAGAGTGACCAAGAAAACTGTTAGTCATGATGAAAATTTCCTCTTCACAGGTGGGACAGTAGTCCAGGAGAACTATGAGCCTAAGGTAATGGAGACTTATGGTTCTGAAAGCCCTACAATTCATTGCTTCCTACTTTAAAGGGAGCCAATGAAGACTACTGTTACTCAGGCAATAGCCTCTGAGGTCTCTGCCGCACAGCACCTGCTTCCTTGGAAGCCTCTCTAAATTTACATTTATGATCTCCATTTTAAGCCCCAAGTAATTTTCAGATTATTGCATAAAATCCTACATCATATTCCAAAAGAAGATTATGCCACACCCATCGATTTGAGTCCTTGCTGCTGAACTGCTCAATTTTTTTTTTTGCCCACAGGCAGTCCCTCAGTGAATGTGTCTGGCTTTCTTACTAAAAGAAGAATGGTTGACTGAGTTTTAATGTTCAAGACCTAAGCAGGATGCGTAGGGGAAGAGTTACTTGTTAAAAACACGTCCAAGCAACTGGCTTCAATTCACTTGAAATATGAGAAATTTTGTTATGTCATCTTTCTTGAATAAGAGATTCGAAAATTAGTTACATTTCCATGACCACACGTGACAAAAGCCAACTCTATATCCAGCTTGTATGAGCATAAATAGGGAGAAACTGCACCGAAAGGATTGTAAATTAAATTACTGCATGGAAAGCATGTACCTTGTATGGAATTTTATGGCTGTGACACATTTGTCCATTCGTCAGTACAGTTTTCAATGATATTTGTGATCATGTCTCCAGAACCTCCAGAATGTGACTGTGTTAACTAGTTCACAATACTCATACTCATGCATGGTGAATCAGTAAACCAGAATAATAATCATATATATATATATGTGTGTGTGTGATAATCATATATACATATACATAATACACATCATGTAATATGCATATAACATACATATAAACATAATACATCTTATATAATTTACATATATACATAATCACACACACATGATTCTATAATATATATATATATACATAATAGCTATATATATCATTATTGCACATGGCAGCCATACACACATATGCTTTGAATGATTGCTGTCATGTGCAATAGTGAGGCCAGAACAAATTCTTAGCACTGACATCCCTGACAACCTAATTAATAACCAGTACTTTATTTGGCAGTGGTAATTTCATAGGCAGTGCCTATTTCACTCTCTAAACTTGAATATCCATTAAATTATATTGAAAAGGCCAATACTGGGAACATTAATTATTAATTTTTAATTTAATTCATAATATCCTGAATTTATCCATCTATATCATGTATGTGTGTGTATGTGTATATATATATATACACACATACACACACACACATATATATATATATAAATAAATATATATATATATACACATATATATATATACACACATATATATTTTTATACAACCTTATTTTAATCATTATCCTTTGCTCACTTTAACTGTCAGAGCCTGAATGTGGTATCTAGTAATCTCCAATGCCAGCATCCCACCTTTGGCCATTCCCACTCCACTCCCGCCAGGCAGAACAAATCTACTCTGGAATTGGTTTCAAGCATTCTCAGTTAATCTTCATGGCAAAAAAAATAAATCTAATCAAACAATCCCGTAATGACAGTTCCTGAAGATGCTTATAATAAATGAAAAGAAGAACTTGAGAAACAAATTATCACTCTACATATCTCTAAAAAGTACACACAAACCATGTTTGTAATTTCATAGACCATACAGCAAATCACAATCAATTCCTCAGTAAATTCTGGTGAAATTGGGACCCAGTTTCCCATGGGTAGGTCACCTAGATAGAGCATGCTTATATTTTCCTCATTCACTTTATCAGTGCCACTCTGCTACTGTCTGGATCCCATCCCAAATAAACCATCTGCTCAGAAGTACTTGTTTTAGGCTTTGTTTTCAGAGGAATCCAAATGTAAGATATGCTCTTTTGCACTTATTGTCTACATCTGGCTCATTTTGGATTCTACTCCTAGCAGTTCTCTTCGGTGCATAGTGTCCTGCAAGGGGGCTGTCGTTTGTTAGTTTTGAGAGTGCACGGGGTCCAACCCACTCTAGCACTCACCTATAAATTGAAGGTTGTAAAATATTCTCAAGTTTTTGTGTTCTCAGAGCAGCTAATGGCATTTTCCTGCAAAAACGCATTAACAACTTTGAGGGCTTTAGTTCTTAAAAGTGCCTGAAATTCTGTTGATTTCCCCCAATTTCTACTTATGTAGTTGTTGGCATCAAGCAGGTTTGGTTGCTGTATATAATTCATGCCAAGCCAGTTGTATGTGGGGGTCGTGTGAATATTTTTTTACCTGGATTTTATCTTTGATGTCTGTTTATTTGCTTTATTTGGAAAGCAATTTTGTTTCATTCAACAGCCATACAGTATAGAAAGGATATATTTAGTAAATGATCTGCAAAGTAGTTGATTAAAAAAAATAGTTACCACTTTACACTGCATACTAAAATATTTTCTAGATGAATTACGATAAAGTTAAAATGTAAAGATAATGAAGAAATAGTAGATAAACATATATCTTATTTGTGAAGAGATAATTGTTTTTCTAAGATTAAAACTCTGGAATATGAAAAAAAAGCATAATAGACTCATCTGTATAAAAATTTCAAAACTTGATGTAAAAGAATGACAAACAAATTAAAAACAATAAACAAGCAAGAAAAATACGTAATATGGCAGGCAAAAGATTAATATTTTTAATATACAAATGCTATACAATAAATAAGCATGGATGATACTAAAACGTATATAAGAAAATGAACATGATATGAACATGTAATTTGTAGTAAAAGAAATATATTTGGCTAAAAAAAAACATATAAGTAATCTTTAAGTTCTCTGGTGAGCAAAAAATTGCAAATTAAAACAACAGAATATATTTTGCCTCAAAATTGCCAATGTTAAAAACTAGGTAATGTCTTTTCCTAGCAAGGATTTTGGAGAAATGGCATCTTCAAGGACTGCTATTGAGAATTAAATTGGTACAATATTTCTGGAAGGCAATTTGGCAATAGATATTAAAGGGTTAAAAATATGTAATATGCTTTGACCAAGTAGTTCAGCTTTTAAGAATCTATCTTAAGTAAACAATCAGAAAATAACAAACAATTGATTACTAGATTAGTTTATATTATTCTATTAATATAATAGTGTCCTATTAATAGGGCAGGTGTTGAGACTAGATGGGCCACATAGAAGGGCTTCTAAAGTGACTGGCAAAGTTCTTTTTCTTGACCTGATTGTTCACCTTATAATTCTTTAAGCAGACATTTGTTTTGCAACTCCTTTTGCATCAGGTTTTTAAAAAATATATAAAGGGTTTTTTTTTTAAGTCTACATGTTTAACTGCTATTCTTCACTGCTTCTCTATTGTGCTATTAAGGTGAATGTGAGGACCTTATGATAAATGTCAAATTGAGAATATATAAGGCTGAATTTTTTACACAAAGAATTTGAGCCCTTAAACAACTGGACAGTAGGGATAAAGAAGATGTAAGTTTTGCATGAAAAAAAAAACCCTTGGGAGTTTTCTTTTATAGTAAGGTCAATGTTAAAAAATCACCCTGCAATGATTAGAGGTAGGAAGGGGCATAGATGTGAGGTTTCTTCATCCCTAGCAGCTGAGTAAAACAGAGGCTATGGCAGCGGCAGACACCTCTTTAAAGGGGCCATGCCCGCAACCAGACTTTCATGGTGACGGACATGCTCGCCCTGAGCACCAGCACCGATTTGGCTGCTTGGGGGACACCAGGGACTTACAGGGGAACATGGAGGTTCTGGAGCGAGGGCCGGAAGCAAAGCTTTCTACCAGACAGAAGTGCCACAATATCCATTGTTCCTCTCTTGAGCCCTCCCTGTTCTCAGTGTGTGGATGCAGCAGCGGCATAACTGAGACTTCATCAGTCTGGATAACAGAGGTCGCTCCACCCAGAGGATTCCCTAAAACTTTGCCTTACCCAAATCACAGCACCACCAAAGCCACATTCAGTTATGTCCTAGGGGTGTCCTGTGCAACTTGCTGAGCAGCTCCAAGACTCACACTGGTGGCAGCTGGCCTTGGTTTCTGGGGAGGTTTCTTGATGCAACCACAAGCACAGCATCTGTGGATTGCTTGCTGAATCTTAGCAGTTGGCTCCAGAGGGGCACAGACTTGGGCTAAGCTTGGCCTGAAGCTGAACCACTCTCAGGACTGTGCCACTGGATACTTACTACACAAAGCTACACTAATAAGACTGGGAGACTTAGGAGCTTTGATTATTACATAGAAACAGACACAGAAAGGCAGTCAAATTTGGAAGTTGAAGGAGCAGAAATCATATGAAAACACAGAACATAGGTCAAGGAAAAATGGAGTCAAGCAATCTAGCAGATGTAGAGTTCAAAACACTGATTATAAAGATGCTCAACGAAATTAAGGAAGGTGTAGATGAATTCAGTGAGAACTTTAACAAAGAGATAAAAAACATAAAAATTAAAATGGAAATTATGAAAGAGAACTAGTGAGAAATGAAGAATATATTATTTGAGATGAAGACTATATTAGATGGAATCAACAGAATGGAGGAAGAGGATCAAAACACTGATATAGAGGATGGGGAAGCCAAGGTCATCCAACCAGAATGACAATAAAAAGTAACCAATCATATAATAATTTAAGGAGCCTAAGGGACAAAATTAAGGATAACAACATCCATGTCATAGGGGTACCTAAAGAGGGAGAACAAGAAGTTGAATATATGGTGGAAGAAATAATGATGGAAAACTTTCCTCACCTGGTCAAGGAAATAGACAACCCTAAGAAGCTCAGAGGGCCCCCCCAAAAAATGTACCCAAAGGGCCCTACATTAAGACACATCATAATTAGGTTAAATACAAAGAGAGAATCTTAAAAGCAGCAAGCGAAAATTAATTAGTTACCTACAAGGGAACTTCCATAAGATTGGCAGCCAATTTCTCAAAAGAAATTTTGCAGAACAGAAGGGCTTGGCACAAAATATTCAAAATTTTGAAAACCCAGGATCTACAACCAAGAATACTTCTTTATCCAGCAAAGCTATCATTTGGAGTAAAAGAACAGATAAAGAGCTTCTCAGATAAAAATAAGTTAAAGCAATTTATCAACACCAAGACAGTATGACAGGAAATGCAAGAAATGTTGGAAGGACTTCTTTAAGAAGAAAAAACATGTATCAAAAACACAAATAAAGAATTGTAATAAACTACATATTTATCAGCAAGTAACTCAAATGAAAAAGAATTAGGTGCTCCAACACAAAGATAAAGAAGCTGAACAGACAAGAAAACAAGACCCCTACATGTGCTGCCGGCAAGAGACTCACTTCAGATTAAAAGATACACAGACTAAAAGAAAGGGGATGGAAAAAGATATTACCTTGATTTTACATACTTGTGAAATTTAAAGAACAAAATCAACAACAGCAAAAAGATTAAGTACAAATGAATAGATACAAAATAGTCATAGAGATATAAAGTGTAACATAAAGAAAATAGTCAATGATGTTGTAAAAAATATGTAAGAAGAGAGAGGGGTACTATATAGAGTGGGGTGCCCACTTCATGAGTTATATAGATCAGTAATCACTGTGCTGTACAACTGAAATGAATATATTATTATATGCAGACTATACTTGAAAAAAAACCTCATTGAATTGTACAATGTAAATATGAGCAACTAATTGTCTATTATAGTTTATAAAGCTGGGGGGTGGAATAAAAAATACAAAATCTAAAACCAGAGAGATGATAGTCATTCTCCACACTGTCTGAATAGTCGTGGGCTCTATACTCCCACAGGGACACTGACAGGTAAGGGTCCTTAGAGGAGATAAACTAGAAAGTGAAGGTTCTCAAAACTGTCTTATGAAGCAACTAAAGATATTGACTCTGGGAAGACTGGACTGAAAGACAAGTGAAGAACTTCAAACATTTGAAGAACAGCCTGTTGTAAGAGAAAATAGGGTCAACTAAATGATCCCAAGATCAGTTGGTGAAGAGACAGAGAGACAAATTTTGCCTCATAAAGAGTTTTAGGAACATCATAGTCTAAGAAAATGTGTTGAATAGCTTTAGAAAGCACAAGGTTCTTGTCATTGGAATTCAGTCACGGGGGGCTGACCACTTGAGGACAGGTAATATGTAAATACCAAAAGTTTGGATAAAGTGAAATCTATAGGTTTTGTTTTTTTTAACACTAAGGGTCTTCAAATTAGTATTATTTACATAGCACAAGGATCTCCTGGAACAGGAGTTATATGAATAATAGTGCCTCAATTTCTGTCAACTCTTAACTTCCTCACCATGATAAGCGTGAACTGTGAGAAAAAAATATATATCTTTCTTTATAAATGAGACCAAAACTCTACCTTTTATGCTATTTAGTAGAAATAAATTTGAGGAGTTCAGCTTCTGGCTGAAAACCTTTGTGTGATTCTTCAGGTCCGGCCGTAAGCAGTTACAAAGCCTTACCCTAGCAGGACTCATGGAGGAAACCTGCTCCTGCCTACACAATGCCTGGGGCACAGCCAGTGCATTATAGGCTCTGAAGGAAGTGGCCATCAAGGACTCCAGCCCCCTAGCTGGCCATACTTTTATGTGTATCTGCATTTCTTGCCCAGGCACCTTAATCTGGAGGTCTTGTGGGCCCCTTGAAGACACTTCCCCACATCGACTCAGTATCCAGCACTTTTCCATTTCTAGTACTCCCTTTTCTCTCTCCCTCCAGTTCCCAGATTAAACATGAGTCTGATCAGGTTTAAAATGATCCACAACACTACAGGAGCCACGAAACTGTAGGAACCTTGTGTTCAGGGCTCCCTCAACAGTGATGCAACCCCATGTCTACACTGATCCACTTGAACCTTTCAAGGAGCACCATTCCATGGGAAAAGTAAAACATTGGGGGAGTCAGTTCTTTCTCTGGTTTTAGCCTGTTGCTTATACTATCACAGTGAGCAATTAGAGGCTTCACTCTTACTTTTGACTTGTTGCTTTAGTCGGCTACTCTGACACCTGAGAGCTCAGCTCTCTTGAACTCAGCTGAGCTCCTGACAAAACACATAATAATGATAATCATGCTTTAAAAATATACAGTTCATTTTAGATCTAAGATCACACGTCATTATGAACTATTCATTGCACTTAATAATAATGTTTTTGTGCTTGTTAAGTCTCCTGAAAAGACCCACTGTAGCCAGTCAACTTTGATTTCTTCTACAGGTCACTATAGCCTTGATAGTTTTTCCAAAATGCACTACCAATAGATATAAATCTTACTGCACACACACATACGTACATGTTAACTTGAGACCCCTCTGTCACATGCATGTCTTGTCCATCGAACTTCCTTGAGCTCCTTCCAGATACTTCTCTTCCTGCCCTTGGCAGTACTCCCCTTCCCCCCCCCACCCCAAATCTCATATTAACTACCATTCAAGTTAGCCTGTAATGGAGTGGAGTTATATTAGCAGTTAGCCTACCACCCCTTCCTTTAAGGGAAACATCCTCTTTCGGTCAAGGTTGTCAAAAGGGGACCATATTGACCTCACCTTAGTCACAGGGATTGGCATCTGACCCAGGTGAAGCCAATTAAAGAATTCTAGCCTGATAGCCTTAATGATGATTTCAGAGACGGTGTGTAAGCCAGGCTGCATCACACCTTCCCACGATTTTTTTTTCTTTTTTTTCTTTTTTTGCCACAGGTATGGAGAAAGGTACGTTTGTCTTCTCTGGCATCCTAAGTCCTATAGTCTATATAAATTCAAGCTACTTTGAGACACCTTCCCCGACTGGTAAAAGCTCTCTGCGTAGGAATGAATAAAGCCAACATTCAAAGGAAACAGAAGATAAAGAGATGAAAAAATTGACTCTTTAGGTCTAATGTTACCTAATGTGTACCTCAACTTTGTAGTTATATAAATCAATAACTTCATTTTCCTTTGGTTTAAATCAGTGTGAGTTGAGTCTGTCACTTGCAAACACAAGGATTTTGACTAATACATACAGTATATAACAAATTATGTGTTTAACGTAATGATTTCTCAGATAATTGTGTTAATGAAACAAGATCTGAATTGAAGCTATAAAGAGAAGATAATAGCATTCAATTAATTGTCACATATTCATTTTTTCAGTTGTCATTGTGGAGAGTAAGATTTGGGGAAGAGGATAAGAAATCAATTAAAGCATAAAGCTCTGATATCTGGATTGCAAAATTCTAATCTCTGTAAGATAAATATAACATGGCTATTTATGCTTGAGAAATAAGTAGTTTCTGCCTAATTTTGAATTTTTGCCTTATTGTATACTCTGAATCAGTCTTTCTATGAATGGAAAATATTCATTCTCATGAGAATTAATTTGAATTCTGACAACAGTTGTGATTTGTATTTGCATCTAAATATATTCTACTAGAAAAAAAAGTTGGACGTAGCACAGACTGAACCCCATTGAGTCCTGAAGAGGTAAAAGAGTCTAGAAAAATTAAAGAAAGAGTTAGATAAATTGAAAAAATGTAGGTAAGTGAAGAGCATCATATTTTTGTCACCTGAATGTAATACAAAGTATAGCACTCACACAGGATGTCAGCATTTTTTGGCCCTGGGTTCCCAGTGAAAGCAGAGTTTCTCTGACTAAACACACACACACACACACACACACACACGCACACGCACGCATGCACACACACATGCACACGCACATGCATGCATGCACACACACGCATGCACACACACTTGCATGTATTTAAACACATAGACAGACAGACATGCGTTCAGATACACACATACATTTTCTCTCCCTCTCTCTCTCCCTCCCTCTCTCTTTCTCTTTCTTCCTCTCTGTTCCCAGTTCCTTAAATACCTAGAAGCCACTGGCCACATTTATTTTCCAAACAATTAAAAGCATCAGTGAAGAATCTATAAAAATGGTAATGTGTCTACAGATTTACGCATTTCATCTATTCTTTTCTATCCACTCCAGGACTTCAATATCTTTAAAAGAATCATAAGGTTTATTAAAAACATTACCCCCAAAATTTATGATGGCTACTTTAGGTATTTTATACAAACACCTAGAGTATATTTTTTCCACGTGCCACTGCGGGGAAAAAAGTTTTATTCGAAGAAGCTTCATGACTGTCCTGATTCCTCTGGTTCTTACCTTAATTAATCTCCAACAAGTTGTTCAATAGCTTTGGTTCCCAAATTTTGCTGCATATCTGTATTACCTGGGAAGCTTTGTTGGGAATCCAGATGTGGAAACCTCTGCTCTACAGCTTTGTCACTCACCGTGCGCTTCTAGAACAAGCAGCACTGGCATCACCTGGAAGATTTTTAGAAGCACGGAATCACTGGCTCCACTGCACACATATCTGCAAGCAAGATTCCAAGGCGATTTTGTGTATGTTAGTGTTTAAGAAACATCTACAAAACATGGTCATTCTTTTCTCCATTCTTATGACTCGAAATTCTGACTTATTCTACTTAATTAAGAACATTATATAGCACACTTAAATATGATTTGTTCTTCATTTGCACCTTGCACCAATAAAATTTAAATCTTTTATTAGACCTCAGGTAAAAATAGGCTTTAAATTTTATAAAGTCCCTCTTTATTGTCTCATTCCGTTTTATTTTTGGAAGAACATTCCCCATTGGGTTGCACCACTAGAGTGTCCTGAGCTTTTGCCTCCAACACTTTTTGACCTTTGCTGTTCATCTAAGTTTCACGTCCAAGGCTGTTGCATCTTAGCTGTGACATTGTCATTCATCTCCCGCTACCTAATTTTTCAAAATCTTTCATTTGACAGACTTCCCAGGCTGTTGTCTAGCTTTCATCTTTTGGGCCAGATTTAATTTTGGCTAATATGGAGACCTCATTTTCTGTAGGATCTCAGGCTAGAAGCAATGACCTATTCCAATTTCGAAATTTCATTTCTAGGAAATTGTTTACCAATATCCATTTTCTGGCTTTTTCTACTTGACTTGAAAATGTCTAGGTAAAGGTGATTCATCAATCACCTTGACATTTTATCTTCCCATTGCTGGATGCTTAATGTCACAAACCACCTTCTTGAAGGTCCTCAATTTTCCACTTTCCATCTGGATATTTTGATGTTACATAGATGCAGTAGATTAAATACACACAAGAAAGCAACTGGCTTGTCATAATGATAGCAGTATGGAATAAACAGTCATAATCAGGGCCTGAAGCTTGTTAGGAATAACTTCTGCCTCTGTGTCTTTACTTCTTTACTTCTGAAAAATTTTCTACAACTGCCTTTCAGGTTCTTCTCCCAGGATCAGACTCCGGACCAGGACATCACTGAGAATTGTTTACCTCTGACACCCTGAATGCCAGTTTCTCACTCCCTATGACAAATGTTCTGTCTGCCAGACTTTGTATTCCCTCATCGACACCTGCTGACCTCAATTCAGACTAAATCAACCAGAACATGAGCTCAGCCTTTCAGCAGCTCCCACAGGAAATCAAATTACTTAAGAATGTCATCATTTCTGCAGTCATTACTGAAGATTTTGTGGAATCACACAGAAAGGCTGCATCACATATGGTTCAATATTACTGTTCTCCAAAGCCCAGGCCTCCCCTGAGTAGGCTCTATCCTTCTCACTCCAAGACTTACCCCCACAGATTCCTCTATTTGACACCACCTCCTCCCCAGCTCAGGATTCCACTCAAGTTCTCCCATTCCTTTTTCAGGGAAAATCCATTATGCTCCATCACCTACTCCCACTCCCAGAAAACCGGAGTGTCCATGGAAACTAATATTAGTGTCCAGTCTGAAATCAAGGTGTGAATGTACTCTCTATGCCTCATATGAACTAGGTTTTTACATCACTGACTCTCATTGTGTGAAAATTAGGTAATTTCACTACACTTGAAGTATTACTGTGGGCACCATCCATCCATTAGGCTTTACGATGCAAAGGTTAGATTCAAGGGCTCTAGAGTTCAACTGCCTCTTTATTAGCTCTCAACAAACCACCTAACTCCTCTGTGCTTCATCCTTAAAATGGGGATAATAAAAATATCTGTCCCTAAGGGTAGTGATGAGGTTTTTATGAAGTCATCATTATGTAGTGCTCAACACAGATCCTGCCCCAAAGTCAGCACTAAATGCATTTCAGTTATAGTAAGAATCAGCATTGATCATAAATCCTTCTTCTGAATGGCTCACGTGAAAAACAGCATTTTATTTTGATAACTATCTTTTATTTTGACCTAGATTCTGTGTGGACCAAAAGATAAAAGAAATAAAAATGTAGAGTAAAGTAGAGGTAGGAGCATGAACTTTGGACTTTTAAATTAAAAAAGTGATGAAAAGGAATATAATTCTTCTGCCCCAATAAATTGTTGCAGAAATAGACTCCAAAATTAAGTCAATATTGTCAAGGAAAATGAAAGATCACCCACTTTGCTCTCCTGCCTTCACAGAGGTCCACATCCAACTTATTTCTGGCAGACAAGAATAAAATTTATTTTCTAAGGGCTTTTCAGCAGAGATTTGGCATTCTATCCCTTTTTCTGACTGTGAGACAAAAATGTGGGTCTTTTATTATAGACATGGATGTATGTATAAATCAAAAACAGAGCAGGGTGAATGGGCATAGAATAGACAAAGGTTTCTGTCTTTTATTTACATTTCTGTTTTCTAATTACCACACATGATTTGCAATGAAGAGAAAATAATTGCCCCAAATGGTATACTTTTACTCACATATTCTCGGCAAAACTTCACATTATTCTCTTAATTTGTTAAATCCTTGTCACTAGCATAGTCTTGTCTATCTAAATTTGTAAAAATTATGTTAACATATTAAAATTCAACTGCCACTTTGAGAATGGACCTTCTTGGGTTGAAGAGGGATAGCTCTGGCCCTGGTAGAGAGGAAACAAGAAGGTATGGGCAGAAGCAGGAAGACCAGTTCTGAGGCTTTTTGGCAAACAGCTAAGAAATAATGTTGAAAGCCCAGAGTAAGCAGTGCAGTGGGGGTGGGGAAACAAGGAAGGATGGAACGATAGTATGGAAGTATGGTGACAGGAGATGGTAACAAATTTCTTCTGTCTCAATTTTTCTCATTTATTATAATTAGTCTTAAGTGGGAAAAAAAGAAAACTTTCTCATCTTTATGTCTGACAATATATTATACTTATGTAGTGCTTCAGGAGAAGAAAAAAAGAGAATATTTCCTGAATGTCTGTTAGGTCTTTGTACCTCTTCTCTATCTGTACCCACTCCCTTGGTGATTTCAACCAATCTCACAGTTTAAAATATCTATATCCTGAGAGCTCCAAATTTTCTATGTCTAGCTTTAACTTGTTCCCTGAACTCTATCTAGGCTTATATATCCAGCTTCCTACTCAACTTTTCCACTTCCATGCCTATTAAATATCTTAAACTTAACACATCCTTAAATAAACTTGTGATCCTTTATCCAGCCTGCTCCCTCCTTCATCTTTCTCATCTGTTATTGGCTTCTCCACTCTTAAATGCTCAGGTCAAAACTCTTTCAATCATTCTAGACTCCCGTTTTTGTTACATATTTCTTCCAGCCAGTCAAAAATTCTATTAGCTTTACCTTCAAAATATATCCAAGAGGACTCCTTCTTTCCAGTGATAATAGGCTGTACTTTTCAAACTAACCCTAACAACAAAAAATTTTGGGAAAAAATATTTTTTAAAACTAAAATCTGAAATATCAGAGAGAATTATAAAAATTGAAGAGAAACTAATAATTTTGGAACTAAAAAAAAGACCAAAATAAGATATATTTGCCCAAAGGACATGTTCCAATCCAAGAACATTTTCCTTGCGAATATAAACATTATGAAAGCATAAAAAGAAACTCTCCCCACTATAATTTGGGACCTTAAAGGGTCTACAGTGTGAGGCAGGTCCATGAATGGTTTGGTTCTCACATGGAATTGTACTTGAGCTTTACTTCTAGTCATCGAGTGAATCTCAAGCTTTGAATTTGACTTAAGTTGATCCCAAACTGCTTGTATCCTCATGGCTGGCAGAAGCAATGACAAATCCTTTCTGGGTGAAGTTTTCTTAATTAATTAAAAGCCTCAAATTATTCCTACTCTTTTTCAAATAAAACATATAGTAGGTAGTAAAAAATAAGTAGGCATACAAGGAAACTAGAAAGAACTAGCAGAAGCAACAGATAACACAGATTCAGAAGACTTAAGAATTACCAGAGTCTATAAGGTAATTAGGCTCACTATTTTTAAATAAACAAAAGACAAACCTGAGGATCTCTGCAAAAAATAAAAAAGTATTTTGCAACGATATAGCAGATAAATATAGAATTTTATAGAAATAAAAATAAAATGAAATTTTAAATTACATGAATGGATTCAACAGCAAATGAAACACAATTGAAGAGAATTAGTTAACTGGAGGATAAGTTATAAGAAATTATACAAAATATAGCAAAATGAAAAACAGAATGAATAAAAAGCATAGCATAGAGGTAGCAAGCTGGGATGGCTAGGGGTATGAAGGGATGGGGACAGGTGTTGCTTCTTTGCTTCATATTTTCCCACAGATCACCATCACACAGATCATCACCACCATGAAGATTTGGGTTTCAAAGCATGTTTTACACCCATGGGAAACTGTGAGAACAGCTGCAATGAAGTTATACCCAAACTCTGTGAATTCAAATATCATTGGAGTTTATGTATTGAACAGACATATAAATTCCCCTGGAAAGTTGCACAGCTATAGACTTCTCACCACAGAGAGAGAACTGCCTTCCATTGTGACTTCATTTATTTCTGCAGCAAGAACCAAAGCATATGTGTAAGAACGTGCCATAGTTAATCCTGCAGAGAAAATAATGGAACTTATATCTAATATTTCATTTACAAATATGGTTTCAGTAGTTGAGAGACAAATGCAAACCATATCCTCAAAATGATTTCTTGATTTTGACTCAAGAAATCATAATGACTTTGAAATGAATCCATTTTAGCAGTTACCTAGAAGGATTAATGGCAAGTGCCACCACATCTTGAAAAGATAATAAAGGCTGAGAAGCAATGGAATGAGTAATGCATAAATTAAATGCCAAGACTGAAGAGTTGACAGTTTTAGCAAGTGGAAGATAAGGACAGCCATAGCAGCAGTAGCATTTGTAGAGAAATGATAATGAAAATTGGGACACAACATATGGTACCCCAGGTGTCTCTAAGCTGGCAATGTATTTAACTTTGACGGTTCCAGTATCTATGTGAAAATTTAACAATTTTTGAAAAAGTACTTTGAAATTGGTATTTGCATATTCAATCTCCTTGAGGTAGAATTTTAAACTTTTTCACACATTGATCTTCTATCTGGCTTTGGACCAACCTAGAACAAAGCAGAGCTACCTCTTATGTACACAGGATTGCCCTAAGGTAAACTCCATTCAACAGCTTGCTTGAAGGACCTCACTTTCAAAGGAGAAACTACAATTTTGAAGGCATATTAATTTGTATAAGATAACATGCTTTGCTATAAACCACTATTAAGAACCACAATGTTTTAATTTGATACTTAATAATATTTCTACAGTAAAAATTAAAACTAAACATAATTTGATTGTATTAATGAGAACTGTATAATTTTGCCAAAGTTTTGTAAGTGAGTAAAGTTATTGCCTTCCTTCAGTTTGTACTTTCAAAAGCCTTTATGATTTAATATGTTGTACTATGGACTGGTTATGTTAATTGAAAAATCTAGACATAGCTGAAATAAAAATTTAGAATAGAAAGTAACAGAAAATGTTCATAATGAGAAAATCTCACATTAGATCAAAGTCTCAAAATAGTAATGAAAGTGAGGAAGAAGCAATATTTGATGAGATAGTGTCAATTTTCTAAACTATAGAAGGGTAACAATCACATCTTCTAGGGCACTATGAATCCCAAGCAGAAAAATTAAAAGGACACCACACCAAGACACATCATGGTTAAAATTCAGAAAACCAAGGACAAAAAAAGATGTCTCAAAAGTGATTAAAAAAAAAAAAAGACATGTTACTGCAAAAAAAAAAAAAAACTGACAGTAATACTTTACAAGAGCAATAAAAAAAAGTCAGAATGCAGTGAAATTACTGCCTTGATGATTTTTTTTTAATCTAAAAGTCTACATCTAGTTAAAAGACCCATAAAGAAACTGATAAAGATATGTTCAAACAAACAAAATGAGTTTTCCTCTAGCCAATTTGCACTTAAGGAAATACATTTCAGAAAAAAATAAAATAATCCCAGTGAAAAGTCTAAAATACAAGAAGTAAATAAAGAGAAAAGACAGTAACAAGTATGAGCATGAGTTCAAATAAATATTAATTATGTAAATTAATGAGTATAATTTCTTATGTTTTTAAAAATATATATAGAATTAAAATATACAACAACAGCAGCATAATCAGAGAGGTGTGAATAGATTTAAACTATTTTAATGTCCTATATCAGCCAAGAAGAGACTAAAAGTATTTAACAATATTAGATTTTGATAAGGTAATAATGTATGTTGTAGTTTCTAGTGTAACCACTAAAAGAAAGAAAATATAGCATATAACTTCCAACCATTCTAGCAAAATAAAAGTAACAAATGTGGAAAAAAGGAAATAGTAAAAATAATAGCATAAATTAAATACATTAAAAACAATTATATTATAGAAGGTAAATAAAGTCAAATACTTTTAGTTGAAGTGACAATTCTCATTAAAAAAAAAAAGAAACACACAAATAACCAACACAAGGAGTACAAAGGAAAGCATCATTACAGATCCTGCAGTCATTATAAAAGTGATATGAATTAAGAATAATTTAAGGAAAATAAGTTTGAAAATATAGTTGAAGTAAACTAATCTCTAAAAAATAATCAACCATATGTGATTTAAAAACAAAAATAGAGGTAGAAAAGAATGACTTTGATGTTGGAGGCTCTGTTCATTCCTCCAGTGACCAAATCAAAGTTATGACAGAAACAAAGAGCAAAAAGCAAGGAAAAACACCTGAAATCTAGATGAACAAGCCCTACAACTAGGGAGAAATCTAAGAAATTACTCTTCAATGGCAGAAGGTAGGACAGGGCAAGGACATGAGGCTGCCAGGTCCTGGGCAGCTGAGTGGGACAGAGGCAGCAACAGTGGCAGATGCCTCTTAAGGGGTTGTGTCCATGAGTGCACTTTTGTGGTGACAGACCTGCTCTCTCTGAGCACCAGAGCTGGGCTGGATGCTTTGGAGGCACCAGGGACTTACAAGGGGACATTGAATTATTGGAGTGAGGGCCGAGGTGAGACTCACTCTGTATAAAAGTGTCGGCAGTATCCATTGTGCCTCTATTACACCTTCCCCACTTCCAGTGTGCAGACATAGCACCTCCCAAGCAGAGATGTCATTAAACTGGATAACAGAGGTCACTCCACCTAGAGGATTCCCTAAAACTCTACCTGCCCCAAATCATGAACCAACCCAAGCCACATTCAGTTGTGTCCTCAGGGAGTCCTGTGCAACTTGCTGAGCAGCTCCAAGACTTTCACTGGTGGCAGCTGATCTCGGTTTCTGGTGAGGTTTCTTGATGCAACCACAAGCACAGCATCTGTGGATTGCTTTCTGAATCTTAGCAGTTGGCTCCAGAGGGGCACAGGCTTGGGCTAAGCTTGGCCTGAAGCTAACCCATCTCAGGACTGTGCTACTGGACACCTACTACACAAATCTATGCTAATAAGAGTGAAAAGCTTAGGAGCTTTGATTATTACATAGAAACAGACACAGAAAGACAGACAAAATGGGAAGACAAAGAAGCAGAAACCATATGAGAGAACAGAACAGAGGTCCAAAAATAATGGAGTTGAGCAATCTACCAGATGCAGAATTCAAAACAACGGTTATAAAGATGCTCAATGAACTTATGGAAAGTGCATATGAATTTAGTGAGAACTTCAACAAAGAGACAAAAAATATAAAAATAGAAATGGAAATTATAAAAGGAACCAGTCTGAACTGAAGAACACATTATCTGAGATGAGAAGTATATTAAATGGAATAAACAAAGTGAAGAAGAGGATCAAATCACCTACATAGAAGATGAGGAAGCCTAGGACACTCAATCAGAATGTCAAGAAAAAAAGAAGCCAACAAGACTCTCTTAAAGGTAAAAATATCTATGCCATTGGGATACCTGAAGAAAAACAAAATGTTAAAGAGATATTTGAAAAAGATTGTTGGAATACTTTCCTAACCTGGTCAAGAAAATAGACATAAAACCCTAGGACGCTCAGAGAGTCCCCCAAAAAAATGAACTCAAAGAGACCCACACCAAGGCACATCATAATTAAAATGCCAAAGTTAACTACAAAGAGAGAATCTTAAAAGCAGCAAGAGAAAAGCAGTTATTTACCTACGAGGGAGCACCCATAAGACTGACAGCTGATTTCTCAAAAGAAACTATGCAGGTTTTGGCATAAAATATTTGACATGATGAAAACCCACGATCTACAACCAAGAATAATTTATCTAGTAAAGGTATCATTTGGAGTTGAAGGATAGATAAAGAGCTTCCTAGACAAAAATAAGCTAAGGGAATTTATCAACACCAAGCCAGTATTACAAGAATTATTGGAGGGACTTCTTTAAGAAGAAAGAACATGTATCAAAAGCAGGAATAAAGAATGGCACCTCAAATGGAACAAGTACCTCAAATGAAAAAGAATTAAGTGCTCCAACCAAAAGATAGAGTGGCTGAATGTATAAGAAAACAAGACCCCTACATATGCTGCCTATGAGAGATTCACTTCAGATTAAAAGACACACACAGACTAAAAGGAAGAGGATAAAATAAGATATTGCCCTGATGGACCTATAGGGTATTGCACTGAATGAAATGGGTCAGAGAGTGAAAGACAAATATCGCTTGATTTTATGTACATGTGGAATCTAAAGAACAAAATCAACAATAACAACAACAAAAGCAGAATAAAGTCATAGATACAGAGGCAGTTTAGAGGGATACTGGATGGGAGGAAGGTTGAGGGGACAAAAAGTCAAAAAGATTAGAGGTACAAATGGATAGCTGCAGAATAGACATGGAGATGTAAGTGTATCATGGGAAGGATGGTTAATAGTGTTGTAATATATAAGAGGGAAGAGGGATACTGGGTTTCATGGGGTGATGGCTTTGCGAGTTATGCAGATCTCTGATCACTATGCTATACAACCGAAACTGGTATATTATTTATGACAACTGTAATTGAAAAAAAAACTCATTCAATTGTACAATGTAAATACAAGCAACTAATTGTCTATTATATTTCAATAAAAATGAAAAAGAAAAAACAAAACAATAGAAAATCTGCATGATGACCTTTTAAAAAATGGAATCAGTAAAATAAAGTCTTCTAGGTCCAGATGACTTCACTGAAGAATTCTAAAAACCATTCACAAAATTCCATACTTTCTAATCAAAGTCATCCAGGCAATAGAAAAGGAACTCATTGTATGAGGCTGACATATACCCAACACAAAAAATCTTTTTGAGACATATACAAAAGGAAATCACAGGCCAATCTTTCTAATAAACATAGATGTAAAAATCCCAATCAAACCATTAGCAAATAAGTTCAGCAATAGATAAAAAAATGTAATACATCACAATCAAATGTGGTTTATTCAAAAAATGCAAGGCTGTACATTTTCAAAACAGTACCTATGACTATTGCTTGCTTTTAGATTATTAACATATACTCATATCTGACAATTCTTCATTGTTGCCTTACCCAAATTTAGGCCTGAAATCAGATTAATAAAAATGTTATCATGCCTATATATATAAACCATCTTTGGGTTTTGTGAAATAGTCACAAGGTAACTTAAAGATTTGCTCCTTCACTCTATAAAAAAAAAAGAATTGCATAAATAATTATTGGGTTGGTTTTACATTCTCCAAATTTTAGATAACTCATAACTTTAGATAAATGTGTTCCAGTGACTGTGGGTTTCTTTTTTCACATTAAAAATATAATCTTGTTCAAGCACAAATATTGGTACAATAACTGTCTATAATATGTTAGAAAGAATAGCCTCTTTAATAAATTGTTCAGGGATAGTTGGATATCCATATGGAAAAAAAATAAATCTGCCCCTATTTACCCCTGTTTGAAAATCAGAACCTAAAAATAGACCTAAATGTAAAAGACAAACTATAAAACTCTAATAGATAAAATTGGAAAATTTCTTCATGATCTTAGGCACATGAAAGAAAAAAATGGAAAAATTAAACTACACTAAAGAGCTTCAGTTTATCAAAAGACACCATGAAGCAAGACCTGTCAGGATGGCCTAGAAGATAGGAGCTATGCACATCTCCTCTCACAACACCACCAAAATTATAATGAAACTACAGAGCAACCAGCATGCAGAGTCACCTGGGGTCTAGCCAAACAGAAGCCCTACAACCAAAGACAAAAATAAGAGGTTAGCTCAAACAAGCAGGAGGGGTAGAAATGCAAAATGCCTGATCCCACAATTATGTGTGGTGATCAAGAATCAGTAGAGTTGTCTTGGCTGCAGAATTCCTTCCCTAATCTGAGAAGCAAGGGGTCCTGGCCCACATTGGGCTGCTCAGCACAGGGCTCCAGTGCCAGAAAGAGAAGTCCCCATAACCTCTGGCTGTGAAAACAAGTGGAGGTTTCAGCTGAGTACAACAGGCTGCAGGAGTCACAGACATTCCTCTTAAAGGGCCTATGCCAGACTTACCTGCTGAAGGACTCACTCACTCACTCACTCGGAGATATAGCACTGGGGCAGCTGCTTGAGGAGCACCAGAAACGTACAGGAAGGCACTGAGTTGTCAGGCTGCAGGGTGAGGGTTGGAGGGGCAGCTTCTCCTAGACAGGAGTGCTGGCAGTATCCATTGTTCCTCTGGTTAGCACTCCTCCTCCCAGCCTGTGGATGCAGGTGCCACCATATTAGAGTTACCATCAACCTGAATAACACAGGTCGCTCCACCCAGATGATTTCCCTGAGACTCCTCTTCTCCTAACTTGTGGGCCCACCCAAGCTGCTTGGTTTATTCCCTACAAATTGCCTATCTTGATTCTTGCTGCAGACTTTCCTAAAATCTCTCACAAAACCCAAAGAAAGAACATCTGGCATCAGTGCATCCTGAGCCTCTTGCTGAGTAGCCCCAAGCCCTACACTAGTGGCAGCAGGCCTCAGTTTCTGTCTTGGCCTTTTAAGGCACCTATAATTCCAACACAGGTGGCAGCCATCTGTGGATTGCTGGGTGGCTCTTACCAGTGGCCCTGGAGGTGCACTGGCTGTGGCTGAACTTGGCCTGCAGCTGAACTCCTCCCAGGACTGTACCACTGGGCCCCACAGAACATCTATTACATAAAGCCACTCTACTAAGACTGTGAGATTTATAAGCCTTACCTAGCACATAGAAACAGACACAGGGATGCAAGCAAAATGGGGAGACAAAGAAGCATATTCCAAATGAAAGAACAGAACAAAGCTCCAGAAAAAAGACTCAACAAAAGGGAGATAAACAATCTACTAGATGCAGAGTTAAAAACATTGATTATAAAGATGCTTTGTGAACTTATGGGAAGAGTAAATTAACTCAGTGAGAAATTAAACAAAGAAATAGACAACATTAAATGGAAATGGAAAGCATAAAAGGAAATCAGTCAGAAATGAAGAACACAATATCTGAGATGAAGAGTACATTAAAGGGAATCAACAGAGTAGATGAAGCAGAGAATCAAATCAGTGATATAGAAGATGAGGTATCAGAGGACACTCAATGAGAACAGTAACAAGAAAAAATAATTCAAAAAAATGAAGATAGTTTAAGGAGCCTCTGGGACAACATCAGGTGTAAAAACATTTGCATCCTAGGGGTAGCAGAAGAAGAAGAAGAGAGAGAAAGGAATTTAAAATCTGTTTGAAGAAATGACAGAAAACTTCCCTAACCTAGTGAAGGAAATACAACCCCAGGAAGAGCAAAGGGTTCCAAACAAGATGAACCCAAAGAGGCCCACACAAAGAAACATCATTATTAAAATGCTAAAGATTAAATTCAAAGAGATAATCTTAAAAGCAGCAAAAGAAAAGGGGTTAGTAATCTATAAGAAAGCACCCATAAGACTGTCAGCTGATTTCTCAACAGAAACTTTCCAGGCCAGAAGGGCTTGGCACAAAATGTTCAAAGTGATAAAAAGCAAGATTGCTCTACCAAGCAAAGCTATCATTTAGAATCAAAAGACAGATAAAGAGCTTCCCAAATCAGAAAAAGATAAAAGAGTTTATCGCCACTAAGCCAGTATTATGAGAAATGTTGGAGGGGCTTCTCTAAGAAGGAAAAAATATGTATCAAAAATATGAAAGTATGGCAATAACTACATATCTATCAACAAATTCATCAAGTGAAAAAGAATTAAATGTTCTAATATCACCCCCAATAATTTTTAAGTCAAAAAAAAAAAAAAAAGATTGAGTGGCTGAATGGATAAGAAAACAAGTTACTTACATTGGATGCCTACTATAGAAACATTTTTGATGAAAACACACAAAGATGGAAAGTAAAGGGATAGACAAAAATATTTCACGATGGACATAGAGGGTATTGTGCTGAGTGGAGTGAATTAGGTAGAAAAAGACAAATGCATTTGATTTCACATACATGTAGAATCTAAAGAACAAAATAAACAAACAAATAAGAAATAAACTCATAGATACAGAGACCATTTTGAGTTACTAGATGGAAGGAGGATTAGGAGTCAGTAAAAAACAGGGAAGGGATTAAGAAGTACAAATTGGTAGCTACAAAATAGTCATGGAGGTGTAAAGTACAGAACAGGAAATATAGTCAGTAATAATTTAATAACTATATATGGTACAGATGTCTAATCACTATGTTGTACACCTGGAACTAATGTAATATTGTATGCCAACTATAATTGAAAAAAATATTATTTTAAAAAGGCACCATAAAGAGAGTCAAAAGGCAAGTCACTGAGTAGGAGAATTTTCAATAAAAAAAAACTGACATAAGTCTTGTGTGCAGACTACATAAAAAAATCCCTACTAATCAATAAAAAAAAAAGACAGCCCGATAGAAAAAGGGAAAGTGACTTGAACAGGTACGTCATGACATAGAAAATGAAAATATCAAATAAATATGTGTATAGGTATTAACCTCATTAACAATCAGGTAAAAACAAAGTAAAACCACACTTAGATATCACTATGTAAGCAAAATAATAGCTAAAATGTAAAAGAACGATGATAATAAGTATTAGCAACTGAATCTTTCTTATATTGCTGGTGACCATGTAAATTGAGCAGCCACTTTCAAAAGTAGTCTAGGGTTGTCTATTAAAGTTGAAAATACCCACAACCACTCTATTCAACTATATTCAAATATAGTTGGCATACAATATGATCCAGAAAAGTATATGTCCTGATATAGATATATAGGTGGATAGAGACAGATAGATGGATAGATAGACAGATAGATGATAGATGATAGATGATAGATGATAGATGATAGATATAGATATAGATATAGATATAGATATAGATATAGATATATAGATATAGATATAGATATATAGATAGATGATAGATAGATAGATAGATAGATAGATAGATAGATGGATAGATGATAGATGTACTGAGAAAGAGAGATATATGCATATCTGCAAATGTTAATATATCCAAGAGTAATATCTATCACTAGATAGGTAAAAGAATGTTCACAGCAACATTAGAAGTAACTGCAAAATGGGACAAATCCAAAACCTTCAATATGCAATGGTTTTATAAAATTGTAATCTATTTGCACAATTTAAAGTTTTACAAACATAATATTGAGCAAAAAAATCCAGACCCCAAAGAAACATGTAATATGAGTTCATCTTTTAAAATACAACAAACAAACAAACAAACAAACAAAAAACATGCAAAACCAAACATCAAGCTTAGGTAGAAAAACTATAAAGAAAAGCAAGGAAGTGATTCCCAAAAAAGTCAGAGAGGTGGTTGCTGGGAGAGTGGATGCTTATGCTTGGACCTGGGGAATGCTTCTTCTTATAAAATGAGCTGTTACATCTCTCTTTATATACTTTTCTTAATACACATTATATTTCCCTATATAAATGAATTGTTAATAGTATTTTTAAATAAAATCTTTCTCTCTCTCTCTCTCTCTCTCTCTCTCTCTCTCTCTCTCTCTCTCTCCCTGCTCCTTTCCATTCCCCCTCTATCCCTCTATCCTCTATCTCACCCCTCTATGGCCTTCCTCCAACAGTTTGCAAAGACTAGGTTCTTTAGAGTGGGAGCATATGTCTGCCTCTACTGTTGCTTCCCTATGCCCCTGGGGGTGGGAAGAGGGTAGTGGCAGGTTGAGAAAGTGTTCGAGAAGTGTATGAGAAGAATATATATTTAAGTCTCAAGATCTTGAAATAAACCAAGGAATATTTCAGGTAGAAAAGAAAATAGAGTGAAATGGAGTGGGCAGACAGATCCCTGACAGCCTGCAAAACTGTTTTGTCCCCACCCCTCATGTTAGAAGAAAGATCAATGAAGGAGGGTCAGTGGTAGAGCACACATCTTAGCTTGCCCTGCTAAACTGGAACTCCAAGAGGGGTCCTTGTACTCCCCTCTGCTTAAGAAGTCTCACACTTAATAGGCAGGAATAAATGGAGCAATAATAGTAACTGGGCCAACCAAAGGAAGATGTAGGAATGAATTTCATCTATGTTATGGATCCAGGCTCTGGTGATAGAAACTGACCACCATGTGTAATATGGATTACACAGAAAAATACTTTCCAGGTTGCAAACTTACAGTACTCATTTATAAATTCCTCTATGCACCCAGTTTCTTAAATTAGTATAATATATAATTGTGCCTTCTAAAAATATCTGAGCTATAAACTAAAAGCTAGGTCAAGCATACTCATTACAAACAACCAGAAAAAAATTTTAAAAAAAACTTAAGAGAGGTTAGTAGGCAACCAGGATAAATTTGTTATTGTGGTTGAGAATAAGACTTACTACCAAGACCCCTCAATGTAGTGACCAGAACATGTAGCATTTCCCCACAGGGCAGTGACTAGAGGACTGGGCAGAGAGGAGGGGAATTGCTTCTAGGGAGCCGAGGACCATCTACAGGTTCCCTAACACCTCTGGGCCTCTTTTCTCTTCTGTAAAAGTGATGGGATTAACTACATTATAGTTAGGCCATTTTTAGTTCTAGAATGTTATGACTCATCTTTGATTCACTGATCCATATTTTTAAATGCCCCAGTTCATTCAGAGAAGCAATTTATTTTTCCTGGTATTGATTTTTAGGGTGAATTTTCTCACAGAGTTCTTTACATAATGCTCATTGAGTAACTCATTTGATAATGTGCTTGCTACTGTTTTGCAAAGGACAGAGAAATGCATATTTAGTAAGCTTTTCCTGTATCTTCCCTCTATAAAATCTAAAGACCAAAAAATTGAGGTAAACTCGGCATTTCCTAAATTTTGTTCCATTAATTCCATAAAACACTACTTGAAAATTTTCTTAAAAAGCAAAGATGATGGAGTAAATAAATGCTATGCTCGCCACCTCCCACAACCACATCAAAATTACAGCTAAATTCTAGCACAACCACCCTTGAAAACCACCTGAAGATTAGCTGAACAGAATTATTTAAAGATATTAAGAAGTGACACCAAGACTCGTAGAAGGGAAAAATAAGAAAAGGGCTGGTCCCACACCTATGTGTGGCAATGATAAGAATCAAGAGGGGTATCTCAGCTGCAGAGGTCCCTCCCTGAGAAGGGAGAGTTCCCTTCTCCTCACCAGGCTCTTCAACATGGAGCACCAGTGCTGGGAAAGAGACTCTCCACAAGAACTGGCTGTGGAAGTCAATGGGGAATCCATTTGGATAAGACAAAGGGTTGCTGTAAACTCTGGGATTCTCTTAAAGGGCCAGAGCATAGACTCATTCGCTCATGAACACTCACACTAAGCTACAGAGAAGAGACAGAAGCTCAAAAAGTTGCAGGGACATAGGAGGATTGTCTGGCTTCACAGTGAGGGCTGAAGGAACATCTCTATTTGGAAATAAAGTACCATCAGGCACCATTGTTCCTTTGTTGAGCCCTATTTCCCATCTAGCTGGTAGACACAAGTAGGTATCAAATCTGGGTCTCCATAAACATGGCTAACACAGCTCTCACCTTCCTTCAGTAATTTTCTCAGACTCTGCCCCACTCAATTCACATGCCCAGTCCCAATTTCTTTCAGAGGTCAATTCACACAAGTGACCAGCCTATGCCCATACTGTGGAGTTTTCTAAGATCTCTTAAATGTTCACAAACACCAAACAAGTAGTATCTGACCCCAGTGTGACCTGTACATCTTGCTAAGCAGCCCCAAGACAACAAGCACTAGTGGTAGCCAGCCTCAGATCACCAGAGCATAACCCCTCCCAGGTGCCTCCACCCGCAGTACAGACAGCTACCAACCAAGATCACTTTGTAGCTTCTACCAGATGTCTTTGGGCTGGAAATAGGGAGCAAATGACCTGGGCCTGCACCAAAACCCCTCCCTAAGGCCTCAACGCACCTGTCAGAGGGCTTCAGACCACTCCAAAGCACCACCTCATTAGTGCCACAAATGACATACCTGAAGAGTGGGCTCTGAAGGCACTCTTTAGTCCTTCCCTGTGAATCCTTCCCTGTGGGGTCAGCACCCATCCAACAGTTTGTTTGCTATAGTTATGCCTAGTCCTCACAACTAGTCAGCCTGAGGATAAATCCCCACCCACTGAAATGCCAATAGCAATCAAGGCTCAATTACAACAGGAGGGCACACACAACCCACTCAAGGACACTCCTGGAGCATTTGGCTCAGGTGAACAGGAAGATTGTACTACTATGCCCCAAAGGACACCTACTACATACATTGTCTCTGCCAGGGCTGGGAGACATAGCATATCTAGTTAATACAGAGAAACAAGCACAGAGAGGCAACCAGGATAAGGATACAAAGAAACATGTCCCAAATATAAAAAAAAGAACAAACTGCTGAAAAAAAAGCTAAACAAAATAAAGGCAAGCAATCTACCAGATACAGAGTTCAAAACATTTGTTATAAGGATGCTTAATGAACTTAGGAGAAGAATTGATATTCCCAGTGAGAACTTCAACAAGGATATAGGAAACATTAAAAAAAAAAGGAATAGAAAACATAAAAAGAACCAGTCAGAAATAAAGAATATAACTGAAATGAAGACTACGTTAGATAAAATCAATGGCAGATCAGATTAATCAGAGAATTGAATCAGCTATTTGGAAGACAAGGAAGAAGAAAACACTCAATCAGAACAGCAAAAAAAAAAAAAAAAATTTAGTAAGGATAGTTTAATGGACCTCTGAGACAACATCAAGTATATCAAAATTTGCATTATATGGGTATCATAAGGAGAAAAGAAAGAGGAAGAGTTGAAAACCTATTTGAAGAAATAATGATGAAAAACTTCCCCAATCTGGTGAAGAACATAGACATACAGGTCTAGGAAGCACAGAGAATCTGAAATGAACCCAAAGAAGCCCACACCAAAATACATCATAATTTAAATGCCAAAGGTTAAAGACAAAGAGAGAATCATAAAAGCAACAAAAGAAAGACAGTTAGTTACCTACAAGGGAGCTCCCATAAGACTGTTAACTGATGTTTTAACAGAAACTTTGAAGGCTATAAGGGACTGGCATGAAATATTGAAAGTAATGACAAGCAAGGACTTACAACTAGGATTATTCTACCCAATAAGGCTGTCATTTAGAATTAAAGAGGAGATAAAGAGCTTTCCAGACAAGGAGAAGCTGAAGGAGTTCGTTACCACTGAACCAGTATTATAAGAAATGTTAAAAGGACTGCTTTAAGAAAAGGGGAAAAAAATAAAAATATAAATAAGAAAATATTGCAAAAAAAATTCTCACTGACAAAGGCAGCGTACTGACCAATACTAAAGTTAGTACAAACACTAAAAGGCAAAAGTAAGAAGAACAGGTGTAATTATAATAGAAATTAGAGGGTACGCACGTGCACGTGCACGTGCACACACACACACACACACACACACACACACACACACACACAAGAAACAAAAAATAATATAAACGTGGAAGGAGTAAAAATGGTAGCGAATCTAGAATGTGTTCAAACTTAAATAATTATCAACTTAAAATAAACTGCTATAAACATAACTTGGTATATATGAAGTACTTAGTAATCACAAACCAAAAGTTTATAAGAGATATAAAAGAAATAAAGGAAAGAATTCCAAACAGAACACCACAGAAAGTCATCAACATACAAGAGAAGAGAGTAAGGAAATAAAAAGGTAACAGAGAAGCATTGCAAAAACAATCAGAAAACAATTAATAAAATGGCAATACCTATATACCAATCAATACTTCAAACGTAAATGGATTAAATGCTCTAATAAAAAAAATGAATGGATAAAAAGAAGTGGTACATATATACAATGGAATATTACTCAGCCATAAAAAAAATGAAATCTTTCCATTTGTGACAACATGGGTGGACCTAGACCTGAGGTTATTATGCAAAGTGAAATAAGTCAGAGAAAGACAAATAACATATGATTTCACTTATATGTGGAATCTAAAAAACAAATAAACAAAAAATAAACAGAAACCATTTCATAAATACAGAGAAAAAACTGATGGTTACCAGATGGGAGGTGATTTGTGGAGCTGGATGAAAAAAGTGAAGGACTTCAGAAGCACAAATTGGTAATTACAAAATATACACAGGGATGTGAAGTACTGCATAGGAAATATAGTCAATAATATTGTAATGACTGTATGTGATGTCAGGTGGATACAACATTGATGAGGGGGGATCACTGCATAAGTTACGTAAATGTCTAGCCACTGTGCTGCACACCTGAACTAATACAATATTGAATGTCAACTGTAACTAAATTTTTGTTAATTTCTGCCATCTAATAAGGAGAAAAATTCATGATGCATATTAACTTTCCAAGGCTCTCTAAAGATAGAGAGTAAAGACGTTTTAAAACCTGTTTCTCAAAACTTTTCATATGCATTAAACCAATTAATACCTAATATGAAATGGACTGAATGTTTGCCCTCCCCCCTCAATTTCTACATGGAAATCCTAATCCCACCTATAACAACAGGTT
Organism: Cynopterus sphinx; assembly: GCA_030015415.1. Lineage (NCBI taxonomy): Eukaryota > Metazoa > Chordata > Mammalia > Chiroptera > Pteropodidae > Cynopterus > Cynopterus sphinx. Next base: position 82,897,785 of record CM057381.1, on the reverse strand, counting down.
TTACTTTATTAACAGTTGTTCTTCCAAGGCTCCTTAAAAGCTGTGTGTGAAATTCTGAGAGCTACTCATGAGCCTAAGACTTGCAGGTTGGCTCTCTCATTCTAACGCTTTCTGCAAGGACTTCCACATGGGCTGTCTCAACTCTGCACTGTCCCTGACACACAGTTGAGGCAGAGGTGGAACAAGCCTGGATGTTCTGAAAAGGGATGAATGTCCTCATGATTCCCTAAAAGAAAGGGGTTTTCCTTCCTTCACTTAATGTGTGTCCACCGAAGTCTCTCATGCTGGCCACAGTTGGGCCACTAAAAGTCTGGGAAGCTGCTGTAGTTTCAGATGGTGAAGCATGGAAAGTATACTCTGCACTCCTCTCTGTGGTAGCTGAGGACCACACCTGTGACCGAGACATGCACAAAAGGCCCATGAATGAATCTTTAATAAAGGCGTGTGGAATTAATTGCATTCTGAAGTCAATTCTCCCATTGCGTAAGTGGTACTTGCTGGTGCCACTTTAATAAATTCCATCTCTAGTGTAGTGTTTGCATAGCTATTAAATACCTTTATTATTAGAATAGAAAATTGGACCGCAAGGGATGAAGTATAAAGCCCTATGTTTGACTAATACAGTGGGAATGCTGGAAGTAAAACAAGGTTCTGCATTCATTCGAACTAGAGGTTGAGGAAGAAATACTTTAAATTTTTGTGTTATACATACACTCTCATGTACTCATATGAGTAATTCTGCTTCTAACAACTTATCCTACAAATATACTTACACGTGAACAAATTAACAAAGATAAGAATGCTCATGGAGCCATGGTTTGGGTTCATCAGGAGGTTACTATTATAAAATGTGGCAGCTCATTCAGAACAACATTAAAAGAAAAGCTTTTTTTTAAAGGAGGCAAGTCTGTATATATTCATATAGGAACATCTCTATATAGGTGAAGTGAAAGAAATCAAGGCAATCCGGTCTGTATAATATTCCAATTTTGTTAAAAAGAATATATTCATATATATGAGCATGTATGTGAAAATATGTAGAAGGAAGGAGAAAAACTGTTGGTGGAATTTGGGGAATAAAGGACAAGAAGTTTGGAATGAAAAGAGCCTCACTTTTTGTTGTATATGTTTCATTCTATTTGAAGTATTTACCATATGCATATATTTTTAAGATAAAAACATCTTATCACTAACTCAACTTTTACTAACAATATAACTTAAAAAAATAATTTGTGTTAACATGTTTGACATCCTTTTAGATTTTGTCCTTGTTTCGATTGAGCCTGAGAAGACCTTTCAGTTTTCTTTATTACTCAACTCTGCTCTTGCAAGTTCATTCCAACCTCAAGAAGCTCACAAAAGCATTTTTCAAAAAAAAAAGTAAGTCTGTTTTGTTTACCATTACATCTCCAGCACCTAGAATAGTACCTGGTGCACAGTAGGGACAAATCAACAAGTAAAATATAGAGTATGTCAGATGGTGGCTACTGCTGTGAAAAAAATAAAGTAGAGTGTGATGGGATGAAATATAACTTTAAAAAGTGATTAGAAGTTTTATTGATATTCGAGTAAAGATATTCGAGTATTAAAGTGAGGCATGAGGCAATTGGAAATAAGAGATTTTCAGGCAAAAGAGTAGTAAGTACAAAGGCCCTGGGGTGAGATTGTATTGCTCAAAAAATATGTTGATTTTTTTTTAATTTTACACTAAAAAACACAGATCATTTCTGAACTCAACACGAGTATGAATGCAATATCTTTGATCTACTTCATCATTTTTTTTATTTCCTAGGTTTAAAGACACTACCTAAAAAAACAATATTATGACACATCCAAACGGGGATGACCATTCTAAGGGAACTGGGGTGAGGCTCCTAGCCTAAGACAATCGGTGACTCTCCCAAGAGAGCATGGGTGATTTGTCTGAGAACCAAAGTTGCTTGTTAACAAGTTATTGCTATTCAGGGGGATTTTGCAAATGATCCTGAACCATAAGATTTGAGTACCCTTTCATGGAGATTATCCCAGTAGAATACCCAGTGCACAAATGCCTAAATGGAGTAATCCACTCATTACCTGAATTCGAGTTTACATCGGCTAATTCTCAAGTCTGATTTAAATCTGCAACCACTGGCCTGGAATCAATAAACTTGGCTATTTCCTAGCTCTTGGCATATCTGATTAGGAGCCATAGCTTCTCAATCATTTTAAGGATACCTTATTTCACTCCTCTGTCAGGCTTCATGATTCTCAGTGACGTCTTCATGGGTCACATCCTACTTGACCTCTGCATAATATTTGACATTCTTGGTGACTAAGTTCCTTCCTAAAACTCTCACTTATTTGGCTTCCATAACATGATTTCCCACTAATCTATGATCACTCTTTCCAAGTCTCCTTCTTCCTCTGCTCCTCCCTTAAACAGTGGTCTGCTCTGATTCTTCTCTTTCCCAACACTGACTCTTACGTAAATGCTTCAATTTCTCCCTATGTTAATCCATAGGAAGGAATGAGGCAATTTCCAGACCATCCCTACTGCTATTGCCATTGTAACTTACAAGTGATGTCACCTGCTGTGTTAAACAGAAAAACCGATAGCACGGTGATAATGTCAACCAACTAATAACACAGTGATAATGTCAACCATATATGGAAGAGAAGAAAGGGTTTGTGTATAAATACAAAGCTGATGCTATTTGTCTCTGTCCAACAGTCAAGCAAGTTTGGGAGTCCCTTCATCTCAGAGAAACAGAGCTGGAGTGGGATTCTTAACTAAGAAACCTGAAATGTGAATAATTGTATCTTGCACTTTCTCAAGAAAAACTTGAATAGAAGAATGTAGTCAACAGGTGGCCTAGAGAAAGAGCAAAACCATGTGGTTCTGTCTATATGTCCAACCCATAGATCAGAGGAGAGAGAATCCGTGTGGCCTGACTTGAGGGCTCACCTTGTGGTTCGTGCTCTGTTCTCCCCAGCCTGCCCCATGGTTTGCCTGAAGGAAGAAGTCTATAACCAAGCTACCTGAGAAAATAACCCCTTTTTTTTTGATATGTGGGTAAAAAAGGGAAAATAGAGAAGGCACCAACAATGTAGCCTCTACCTCAGACCCTTCTTCTACTCTGGGTCTCAGAAAGAACCCTTCCATGACCAGAGGTATATGTCTTCTCAAGCAGATGATGACCTACTGCAGTCATGGTGTTATTGGCAATTCCCGGACCATGAATCTCCAACTTGGGACTTTCTCTCACTTCCAGGGAGAAAAAAAAAAAGGAAGATGTTGGGATCTTGAGACTCTGAACTCAGAAATCAAACCACCTGGGTTCAAATCCAAGGGCAGCCACTTTCTAACTATGTGACTTCAGGAAGTTATCTGCCTCACCATGCCTCAGTTTTTTTGTCCTCAAAGTGGCAATGAATAGAGCATTTACCTCACTGAATTTTAAGCATACAATGAGTTAATATATTTCAAGGATGTAGAACAGTGCTTGGCTGAGAGTTAAATTCTCACTGTCATCTTAATGGGCAGAGAGGAGCATGAGAAAGACTACAGATGTCAGCAGTTCTGAGCTTAGGACACTTATTGTGCCTCCCACAATTTTTGCTCATTAGAGCGGAGCTTGCTTCTCACTGATTCTTTCCCCCCAAGGCAATTACATTAGAAGCACGGTGCTGATCATTCTCTGGTTATTTTTTCCTAAGACCCAAGCAAAAGAGAGGATTCAAATGACTATTCTCTCAACTGCTTTATCTTCCTCAGGGTAAAAAGTTTAATAAATTAGAACATTCTTCTAACTGGGTCCCATTGAGAGTACAAATTTACCTTTTGTAGGCAATACATTTTGAAGGAAATATTTCTAACTTATGCTCAACATTTCCATAGCCTTGTGTTTTTCCTGGGTTGTTTGCTGTTTTGTTTTGTTTTTATAAGGCAACAAAAACCATTTGTAGAAAAAAAATTCTCATATATAAGTAAAAAACTGCTTCATTGTTTTTATCCAAACCTCAAGTTTAACTAAGCATAAATAGAATTTTAAGACACAGCATCAACAGTGCCTAGAAACAGGTATATGAATATTCTGGACCAACAGATCAATGGAAACCATTCATCTCACTTCCCTAGCTTGGGTTTTATGTTCACCAAGCAACTTTCTGATTATACTTTGTCTTATAGTAATTTCTCTTTGGAAAAAGAATGTTTGAGCAATAAATTAATGAATTGACATAATTATACATCAATTTCTTGTGAGTTAAGTGTATACAAAATATCCCCTAAACAACTGGGGGCTTCAGAAAATTAGAGTTCCTCTTAAGCCTCAAGAATGTTGTGGTCATACCTGGTATAATTGCCATTCTGTGAACCCAACTGGGGGAACACCTAAATCACCTTTATAGTGTCTCCATGTGATTCTCAGTTAACGGCAGCAACTACTCTAGTTACAACTCCTGCTGTGACCTCTACATACATCTGCTCTGAGGACCCTAACTGAATTTCCAACAGACATTTCAAGCTTAACATTATTAAGACATAATTTATCGTCTGGACTTGCGAGTGCATTCTTTCTACTGTTCCTAGAGATGTTGGAAGATCACAGAAGGGCTTTAAGCAGAGTAGTAACATGATCGATCTACCTGGTATAGAGATAGATTGTTAGAAGGCAGGAGTGGATACAAGAGTGTCATGAAGTTATTGGAATCATCTAGGTCAGCAATGATGTTGGCCTGGACTGAGGGGGTGATATTAGAGATGAACATAAGAGGATGATTCAAAAAATACTTGTGAGGTGTATTTGTGATGATTGGATGTAAAAGGATGGGAAAGATGGAGATATCAAAGATGACTCCTTGGTTTCTGGTGGATGGTGGAATCATTTACTAAAAAATGCAGCAGGTTCGGTGAGAAAGATCATCATTTCTGTTTTGGACATGTTGAATTTGACACATCTCTGAGACATCCAAGTGAAATGCCATGTAGAGAATTGGGCTGAGGGTTGGAGCTAAGCTGGAAAAATTGGTCAAAGAAACAAATTTAGAAGTCATCAGCATAATTCACTTGCAGTCATGAGCTTGCATAGGATCACCAAGGAAATGAGTGAAGAATGAGTGAGGCTGAGGAGTGGAGTTGGGGTACAGAACTAGTGTTAACAGTGACTCCAACACAAGAAGTTCAACTGATCGGCAGGATCTGGCAAAGAAATATGAAAAGCAGCAGCATCCAGAGATTTGGGAGGAAACCCAGCAGGGGTAATGTCAAGGGAAGGGAGTACTCTAGAAAGAAGGGTGAGGCTATCTGTGTGGGCTGTTGCTGACAGGTCAAGTTGAAATATCTATAATCTTTCTCTTGAGAAAAATTCCATGATAGAGTCAGAAAAAATGTTTATTTTTTGAAAACAACTCTCTGGATACCCACAGGTTATGTTTAGAAATGTAATGTAAATCCTACCTACAGATAATAAGGAAACTTTTCAAAAATGATTTATGTGGCACCACAATAAGAAATTGAAAAAAATATATACATAATTGTTCATCCAGAAAGTTTGTCATTGCAATGCCAGACATTTGAATGTTTCCAAATATCTTAATGTAAACCAAATGGGCATGTAAACCAAGTAGGCAGATGTTTGGCAGTGTTTTGTTTTTTTTTTTCATGAATTATTCCAATATCTGGTATTATGTAGAAAATAACCTAAAGCTTTCCACACCTCACTGACCCACATTCTACCTTTTTAACATAACGCCAGCATTTGCACCTTGATCTTTCTGGTTTATGCACTGTTGGTTTCTTAAATCACTTAGAACACCATTTGTCAGTGTTCCCAGACTCACAGATAAAATATCACATGTGTTCCCACCATGAAGCCAAATCCAGATAAATTTTGAGTCAGTAGCATAAGCTCTCCGAGATCCTCATATCGGGCTTTTCTTGTTTCCTAGGTGACCAAGCTGTGCATCTAGTTACTATTCCAAAGCACACAGCCAGATTTCCATCACTATGATATATTCCATTTTCTATTCAGTTTCATCCCCAGGAGAAAACTCAAGGGTTATATGGAATTGCACATTTAGACTTGCCCTTCTGTCAAACATTAATAGGATCACAGAATCATCATGAAGAGGGAGACCAGGGAAACTCATGGAATCAATTCACTCCCCTTCAGCAGGAGGATGTTTAACCTAACCCTGTGGAACTAAGGTATCCTTACGTTTGAAGGGCAGCTCCTTTCCCCCACAGGGGAGAAGATTCCATAAATTCCAAGAAACAATCCTCAGTGCTCTAGCAACCTCTACTCTGTGACAACCCTGGGGTGACATGGCGTCAACAACTATCAATAACCATCACAGCAGGACATTGTCAGTAAAAACAGACTGGCAAGAAAATTACCTAATTTACCTAGAGATAATTCAGATATAATACTGTGAATTCTAGAAAATATTACAGAAAAGTGAAAGCATAAAACCACAGCCAGTTCATAATATAATGTTTTCCACATTAAATTACTCATGCCTGGAAGAGTTCAGGGGTCACTTGGGTCAATTTTCGAGGGGTTGTGGGAATTAACCACTGTCACTCAGTGGATATTTTTTTCATGCTTCTTCCAGTAAGTAAATCTCCCACAGGGATAAAACCTAATTATTTGAACTGTGCCTTCCCTGTTACATATTCTGTCCTGCCCATGAAGAATGCTGTAATAAAGCTGCCTTTTTTTAAAAGGAAAGTGAACATCTTTGAGAATTTTTCTAGTTTCCTCCAAGGGATTAGAAAAGTCATCATAACATTCACAGCCCATGTGCTTAGTTACCTCTTCAGCAACACTCGCAGAATACCTACTGTGTGTTAGGCTTGGTATTAAGTGCTAGGCATAGAAGAATCTGTTATAATAGTACTCACCATGTGTTGAGTACTGTTAGGCAGTGAAGGTACAATGGTGAACAGAATCATCTGGTTTTCAAGAAGCTTATAATTTAGAGGAGAAAACAGGAATGACGAAAGAACCACACAAACAAATATGAAATGACCACTTTTGTTAAGGTCCTCCGGGTATATAAATAGGGGGATCCATCTAGTCAAGTAGGCAATAATGATTCAGACGTTACATGACAGCCAAGTAGCAGTCAACCAGGTGAAGATGAACCAAGAAGAGTATTACAGAGAGAGAAACCGCCATATGCAAAAGTCTGTGCCTGGAAAGAAAGCATAGTTGGTCACTGGAGGAACTAAAGTAGGCTAGTGTAATTGGAGCACAGAGAATGCTGAGGGAATTGGGAGTCGGCTGTGATGACACATGGCTGGAGGTTTGGTACTATTCTGGTCTCCATCTTATAGAGCAACAGGAAGCTATTGCAATTCTTTATGTTGTTGCAGGAATAACACACCAGATTCACCTTTCAGGAAGAGAACTCTGGCTACACCATGGTGACAAGATAAGAGGACGGGAATGGATATGAAACTATTTGAAAGACTAGTATAATGAGCTAGCCTAGAGAGGAGGGAAGAATGAACTAGTGTGATGACAACAGAATAGGAAGCGAGAGAAATATTTCAGGGCACATATTGCAAGCAGAAACAATACCTGGTGATATTTTGATAAATGATATGGTGAAAGAGAGTTTTTAAGGGTGACATCTAATATCTGGCTTGTATACTAGGACAGGGGTTGAGAAATAGAGAAAAGAATCATAGGAGGAGTAAGGGTAGGGGAGCAGAGAGGGTAGGGTGGTGATCATGAGTTAATTGGAAGTAACTTTGTAACATCCAAGAAAAGCTGTCAAGGAGATAGTAAGATCAACAATAGGTCTGAGGCACAGAGATGTCACTGTTGGATTCTCATTGAGAGATGTATATGCATCAGTTGAAATCATGAGCCAAGGCAAATGTGCAAAGAAGAGAAGAGAGCTTAGAAACAGACTTTGAGTTTACAAAAGGGGAGATGCATGGGAGACAAAGTAGACAATGCCAGATAGCTGGGAAGAAAGCCCAGGAGCATCATACTGTGGAAACCAAGGGAAGAGACTGTTCCAAGAAGAAGGGAGGACTGAACAGTGTCTATAGAAACTGAAACCTATCTAGAATGGAAAGGAAATAGAGTTTACAAATGTGCACAACACTTTCAAGAAATTTGCTGTGTGAATGAGTGGCAGTTGATGAAAGAGAATGTCGAATTATTACAAAGATTTTTTCTTTTTCAACATGAGATGAATGTATTTCAATGTTGATAGGAGAAGTCCCAGAGAGAAGCGGCCAAGCAATAGGGTAGTTTATGAATAGGCTAGAGGAGATAGGATCCTTAGATGGAGAGATATTATTCTGAATGTACTCACTGTGGGTGTTGACAAGGTCAGCTTCTCAGACTATACTAAAAACAGCAACCATCAGGTATGAAAGAGGAGAAGTTACAACAGACACCACAAAAATACAAAGGATCATACAAGAATACTATGAAAAAATATATTAGCAAATTTGATAACCTAGAAGAAATGGACAAGTACTTTGAAAGATACAACCTTCCTAGACTGAATCAAGAAGAACTGGAAAATCTAAGTAGATGGATCAGCAGTATGGAGATTGAAATAATCATCAAAAACCTACCAAAAAGTAAAAGTCCAGGACCAGATGGCTTTACCAATGAATTCTACCAAATATTCAAAGAGATTTAATACCTATTCTCCTCAAACTATTCCAAAATATCAAGGAGAAAAGAATATGTCCCAACTCATTTTTGAGGCCAATATTACCATGATACAAAACCTAGTAAAGATAATACAGAAAAAGAAAATTACAGACTGATATCTCTCATGAACACAGATGCAAAGATCCTAAATAAGATACTAGCAAACTGAATACAGTAACATATTGAAAAGATTATATACCCTGATCAAGTTGGCTTCACCCCAGAGGCACAGGGTTGGTTTAACATACACAAATCAATTCATGTGATACACCACATAAACAAATTTTAAAAATAAGAATCATATGATCATATCAGTAGATGCAGAAAAAACCTTTGACAGGATACATCTATTTATGATCAAAACATTTAACAAAATTGGTATAGAAGTACCTTAATATAATAAAGTCCATATATAACAAACCCTCAGCCAACATTAAATTTAATACTAAAAACTAAAATCCTTCTCTCTAAGATCAGGAACAAGATAAGGCTGTCTACTATCACCACTGTTACTCAATATAACATTGGAGGTCCTAGCAAACGCAATCAGGGAAGGGAAGAATTTTTTAAAAAAGTATTCATATAGGTGACATGATTTTCTATATAGAAAATCCTAAAGACTCTACAAAAACACTAACAGAAACAATAAGAAAATACAGTAAAGTTTCTGAATACAAAAATCAATGTTTGAAAACCCATAGTGAAATGTCAGAAAAAGAAGTGAAAAAAAGAATTCCTTTTGCAATTACAACAAAAGGAATAAAATACCTAGGAATGAATTTAAAGAAACATATGAAGGATCTATATGATGAAAACTATAAGACCCTATTTTATAAAATTGAAGAAGAATTGACATAGTTAAAATGATCTTATTACCTAAAGCATTATATAGGTTAAATGCAACCCCCATCAAAATCCCATCAGCATTTTTTAAAATAAATAGAACAAGAAAATCATCAGATTAGTATGGAAGCACAAAAGACCCCAAATAGCCAAAGCCATTCTGAGAAAAAAACACAAGCTTGAGGCACCACTCTGCCTGACTTAAAATTATACTATAAAGTGACAATAACCAAAACATCATGGTATTGGCAGAAAAACAGACACACAGACCACTGGAACAAAACTGAGAGTCCAGAAGTAAACCCATGGTAATACAGGCAAATAACTTTTGACCAAACAGCCAAAAGCATACAGTGGAGAAAGGAAAGCCTCTTCAAGAAATGGTGCTGGGAAAACTGGAAAGCCACCTGCAAAGAATGAAACTAGGCTGTTGTCTATCACCACACACCAAAATTAACTCCACATGGATTAAGGACCTGAATATAAGACCTGAAACAATAAAATGCATAGAAGAAAACATAGGAACTAAACTCAAGGACCTTGGACTTACAGAGGATTTTATGAATTTGACCTCAAAAACAAGGGAAGTAAAAGCAAAAATAAATGAATGGGACTACATCAAACTAAAAAGCTTTTGCATAGCAAAATAAACCATCAGCAAGGTAAAGGGACAACCATCTGAATGGGAAAATATATTTGCAAGCAACACCTCTGATAAGGACCTAATATCCAAAATGTACAAAGAACTCACACAACCCAATAACAACAACAACAACAACAACAACAACAACAACAACAACAAGTAATCCAATTTAAAAATGGGCAGAAGACCTGAACAGACACTTCCCCCAAGAAGACAAATGGCCAACAAACATGTGAAAAGATGTTCAACATCACAAGCTATTAAAGAAATGCACATCAAAACCACAATGAGATACTATCTCACACCTATTAAAATAGCTGATATCAATGGGACAGGTAATAACAAGTGTGGAGAGGATGCAGAGAAAAAGGAACCCTCATATATGCTGGTGGGACTACAAATTGGTATAGCCACTATGGAAAACACGATAAACCTCAAAAAACTAAGGATTTATCTACTATATGATACTGCATATGGATCTCTACTGGGTATTTACCCTAAAGACTTGAAAACATATATCTGAAAAGATATTTGCACACTAATGTTCATGGGAGCATTATTCAGTGTCTAGGACATGGAAGCAACTGAAGCATCCTACAACAGATGATTAGATAAAGAAGCTGTGGTACATACATACAATGGAATATTATTCAGCCATGAGAAGAGATGAAATACTGCCATTTGTGACAACATGGACGGACCTCGAGATAATCATGCTAAGCAAAATAAGCCAGACAGAAAAAGTTGAAAACCACATACAAATCACTTATATGTGGGATATAAACCTAAAAGCAACAAACAGACAGGACAAACAGAGAATCAAGGACATGGACAAAAGACGAGTGGTTACCAGAGGGTAAGGGGGAGGTAGATGGGGTAAAGTGGTTCAAATATGTGGTGACAGAAAGAAATCTAACTATGTGGGGTGAACACACAATGCTATATATATATATATATATATATATATTTATATATTTATATATTTATATATTTATATATTTATATATTTATATATATATTTATATATATATATACACACACACATATATGTGTGTGTGTGTGTGTGTGTGTGTGTGTGTGTGTGTACACACACGCCTTAGTGTTGAACTGTACACTTGAAACTTACTGGATTTTGTTAACCAATGTCACCATTAAAAAAAAAAACAACTATGTTGACAGAGCAAGCAGGATCAGAGAATCCCAAATATACTGTTAGTTGTTCCTCTCATTGTCACCCTTTAAACAGCCAATCTAGTCAGGACACTGCTTACTGGCTGACCCAGCAGAGCATTGTCTGAGACTGAGGTTTTAATGACCCCAGCTAGCCCACTCAGTGGACTTCTCATTCAATGGCCATTGTAAAACCACAACACAGAAAAATGGCTCCAGACCTCTAGACACAGTTCTGGTTAAAAATGAAAATAAAGCAAACAAACATGATGCGGATAGCAATAGGTATTACATGCAAGGCTTGGGGTTTAGCAGAGAAAGGTGGACCTCATCAGCCTTAGAGTTTAAGAAAGGTTATCACATTGTTTTCAAACTATCAGGTTACTTTTTAATTGTTGAATGTAGTTGGCAGAAATTGAAGGGCAAAGATCACACCCTTTTTATTTGTGTATCTCCAGTGCCTAGAGCCATCCCTCATAAAGAGCAGTTGATGGACAAGGAGGACAGGATCCATTACAGAGAGCCAAAGGAGAGTAGAGAGAGAAATGAGGCTGGAACGACAGCCAGTGTGGGAGGCAGGTGTTGTGGTATTTGTCTGTTTTCTGTGACTAGATGGTAGAAATGCAAGTTCTTAAAGCTGAGCTGTACAGAATCTCTCTTAAAGGAGTGCATCTATCCAGAGACCTTCTAAGATGGTCAACTCTGAGATGCATAAATAAAAGTCTTTATGAGGTTGGGAACGGATGGGAATACATAGAGGAGAATAGAAAGGACTGGAACTGGTAGTCATAAATTTCTTTCTTGGAGTCTTAAATTACTGTTGGAGGAAATAATTAGGGTGGAAAGAGTGATTGTGAGCAAACAGCAAGGTCCTCGTTGGACCTGGGGCAGCAGGGAGGGACTAGGATTTCTATAAGAGCAACACACCAGAAGCAGCAGTAGGGTACGGGGGTAGGGGATGGGCAGAAGTTATTGGGGCTTGGGGATAGGAAAAGGCTGAATGGCCTAGGCCTCAAAAAAAAAAGAAAAGGTTTCTGACCTTCCCCTTTCTGTTTATTCACTTTTTAAGTCCCAACTTCATTTTCTACTCTATGTAATATATTTCCATCAATGCCCCCTTTTTCCCCTTCGCCTCCAACCCTACTTGGGATGTATTGTTTCTTCTCTTACACAGGTTCTAACAGCATCTTGTACATGTTTCTAAACTGAATCGCACACATGCCTGCCATAACATTTGTGACAATGTATTGAGGGTTTACTTGTCTGGATTGCTCACTAATGACTGTCAGCGTTCAAGGGCAGGATCTCTATCTTATTGGGACCAGATCCAGTGGGATATCCAGGTCAATATCATTTTGAGAAGGGAGTGCATAGCATTCGTGTGGAAAGGGGCAAGAGCATTTGGACAGTTAAGACCCAAGAGAGCACATGAAGAGATATAGATTTGGAAGTTGACTGCAGAGCAAAATGATAATATCTAACACTTTCCATGTTCCAGACACTATCTCAGCACTCTCCACGTAATCACTTCTCAGTCCTCTTAGAATGCCAGTGACACAAAGCTCTTAGAATGCCAGTGACACAAACCGGGAAACCAACACTCAGAGGGGTGGAGTGACTTGCCCCAGATTGTAAACCTAGCGAGGAGGGAGGGCTCGACTGTAAGGCAGTCTGGCCAGCATCAAAATTCAGTCTAACCCCCAAGACCTCAGTATGTGACTGTATTTGGAGATAGTTTTTACAGAGGTTATTAAGTTAAAATGAGGCATTTAGGATGGGCCCTAATCCAATATTACTTATAGAAAGAAGATATTTGGACACAAAAAGAGACACAGGGATGTGTGCGCAGAGGAAAGACAAGGAGGGAGAACTCGAGAGAACCAAACCTGCCATCAGCTTTATCTTGAACTTCTATCCTCCAGAATTGTGAGAAAATAAATTTCTCTTGTTTAAGCCCCCCGATCTATGGTGTTTTGTTATGGCAGCCCTAGCAACCTAATACAGGCAGTTAGAGCTGTGGAAGACGGGGCCACAAAAGGAAAGTGTGAGAATGAAGAGACCACAGAGGGCCCAGCCTTTCCAAGTCTAGATAATTAATATGAGGATAAATAGGTGACCGTCCTCAGAAGGCAGGTCTATCCTCACCGGGGTCCAGAGGGCACTGTCCTGGGTCTAGGGTTTCAACGTATTCTTAAGTTTCCACGGCACTTTTCCAGTCGCCTTTCCCACTCTGTCTTATCTTTCAGCCACCACCCTGCAGTTGGAGGGGCCACCGCGGGCTCATTGTCAGACGTCTGGCCTTGGACTAGATCTCATCCCACACACTGCCCGCTGAGAGTTCTTGGATAAGCTCCAAGGCAGGACCACTGTCTCTGCTCTCCCTTATCAAAACCAAGTCATTTATATTTTAATGAGATTATTTTCCAACTCAACAGTTTATCTTTAGTTTCATTTTCCCCTTACCATCTGGTCTCCTTATGCTTGCATGTAAGGCTAGTGGTTTTCTTTGTCTAAGTAGATTTGTCAATAGTTTATAATTTTTCTTGTCATGATCATAATATTTATTTTTCACATGAGACAAACTCTTCTGGAGACTTGGAAGAAATAGTTTTATTGTTTTTGGTTTTGTTTTTTGTTTTTTTTTGGGGGGGGGAGTTGTTTATTTGTCATGTCTCTCTTTAACCTGAAATTTTTGTTTCTGGGAAATATGTTTTAAAAATAAAGAATTAAATAAAAATAAATGAACAAAATTTCTCAAGCCACATCTTCAAGTAACCCTTTAACCAGTGGTCCCCAACATTTTTGGCACCAGGAACCAGCCCTCTTATGAGAATCTAATGTCTGATGATCTGAGGCGGAGTTGAGGTGATGATGCTAATGCTGGGGAGTGGCCACAAATACAAATGAAGCTTTGCTCACTAGCCTCCTGCTCTGCATCCCAGTTCCTCCCAGGCGATAAACCTGTACTGATCTGCAGCCTGGGAGGTTGGGGACTCCTGCTCTAAACTAATACTTCAATTAAAGAACTGTATTAGATCAGGATGAGCTTATAGCAAACGGTCCAGAAGGTTTGGACTCATGCAGTGGAAATGGCCTAGCTTCCTTCTAACTTGAAATTCAAATCCAGGAAAATCTTATGCCCAGGAGATTTTTATTTTTATCTGTTTTCAATCTCTAGTCCTTAGAGCAGCTAATTTTCTATTGTTCAAAACCCTTGGCCCCTTCCCAATTACTTTTGGCCTCTTGATTACTAATTTCCTTCGTCATCAAAACCAAAGCTTTTTATTTACCATCATATTATTTTGAGATTTTTTCCTTCAGATTTTCCAGTCCTACCCTAAAGGTCGATGGCACTATGCACCTGTCAGGTGAGTGGTGGTGCTTAAGGAGCTCTCTAAAAAAGGGTAGTCTTGGTGAGGAGGCTGGCCCTGCCCTTGGGGCCTGGGACATGATAAACTGCCCTCCCCTGACTTTAAAATCTCGATTAGGTCAGCCACTGCTTCTGGCCTGTTCCCAGTGTGTCCCTGGCACCCAGCCACTGCCTGGCACACTGAGTGCTCAATAAATAAATGGATGAATAGCCTTGTTTTCTAATACCAACATGTGCAATAACATCAACAAAGACTGAAACAAGTGCTATGGGTGAAATACAACATGAGAGTGTTTTTCAGACCTGTTTGAGAAAAAGCGATTAAAAAATCAGTGGCAATTTAAATTTATATGCTTCATAATTTCTAGAAAGCTTAAGTCTCCTTTGAGATTTATATCAACAACCCTATTTTAAGAATGAGAGAGCCGCATAAGATTATCCTGATTAAAGAGAGCATATATATGAAGTGCCTACCACAGTGCCTGACATACAGTAAGAGCTTTTAAAGTAGTTGGTGGTCTCATCCTTTTCCTCTGGTGACATGATGGATCCAGGTCCAGAGTTGGGTTTCATAGTTCCCAGCCCATAACACTTGCTGCCATACCTCAGTGTTCCACCTGTACTGTCCTCAGACTCTGATGGGAACCTCTTTGGTGCAGCAGGTAGGGCAGCCTACGCAGACCAGTAACACTCCTCTACCCTCATCTTACAGGGGTGAGGGAGGAGGGCATTGCAACCCATGATTAAAATGATTGATGCTAAATAGCTGGAAGTAGAGCCTGGGGACCATGAAAAGTTATGGGCATCACGAAGAGGTCTCTGTGCTGAGTTCCTGCTGATAGCCCTATTTCCAATAATAATAGTAACAACAACAACAATAACAGTAACACTCAAGACTGAAGTGGGAGCCCATGAAGAACCACCATACCTCTGCTCAGGGGAACCATGATTACCATTCATACTTTTCTTCTGGTAATAAATGCATCACTAAAATGCCATCAAACACTGTATCAATGATAAATGATAACACTTGTGTCTCTGTGGTAGAGGGGACCTGAATCAATGCATCATTTTGAGATGTGGCCCAGACTTTTTCTCTGGTCTGACCTTTCTCTGGACATTTAAAAAAGACTGAAGTAATTTAAGTAACATCTCATTTTCCACATCTCTCCTCTTAAGGGTCATGATAATTTCACTCTTCCTTCTCTGACCTTTTTCTTAATGCCACCTTCCTGTGGATGCAACGGGCCCATCCATTAGCTCTCCAAGTAGATGTATGGACTCCATTACATTTAAGGGCCACTTTGATCCTCCAATCACTCATTAGATGGCCGGGGGCAAGCACTGGAATCGCTGGAGTTTCGTTTTTTCCACTGTAAAAAGGAAAAATAGACCTACTTTGCAGAACTTTCTTTGTCAAGGATTAAATGAGATGACAAATATGACTTGTCCTTACACAGACTAGACAAAGGTGGCTGTAAGGATAATGAGATGGTAGCATTATACTTAGTTATTTTTCCACTTTTCATCTGGTTTCATTGACACCATATTTGTCCTTCTAAATAGGCTATACTTGCCTATCAGTTTCCTGGAGATGTCACATTTATGTAGAAATGTCTACCACCTTTGCCATTTTGTGTTCTTCCCATCGCCTAGCTTTTCTTAACTCTCCCCCTAATGGAATGCTCAGGACTCCATTCTTCCTCACACTTGCTAATCTCCACCAGGAATGCTTTCCTCACTCCTCACCTCCACACTGGGGCTCCTTCCCCTTAATTCACCCTTTCAATAAGAAAGAATAGAAATGCAATCTCATACTCAAGAAGAAACACGGGTGAATATGCTAACCCCAAATCTTAACTCAATTGTCCTTACTGAGCACAAAATTCCTTTTATACAAAACAGAAATTGATATATTTATTTATTACTCCAGGTGTTGGGGAAATAGCAGTGAACAAAAGTCCATGCTCTCATGGAGCCGGCATTGTTGAAGTAAAGTTGGGGAGGGAAGAGCAGGTAATCAGTAATAAATCTCTCACAAACCAGGTGCCAGTAAAATTGTAAGAGTAGAAGGGGTAAGGAGATTCTGTGATGTAGGATTAGTTTGGAAGGGCTCTCTGATGAGGGGTCATTTGAACAGTCTTGAAGGACATGAAGCAGGAGTCTTGCAGAAAATCTAGAAGTTAATCCAGAGAGAAGGAACGTGAAGTGCAAAGGCCCTGAGGCAGCAGATGACTAAAATACCTTTTCCTGAGAAAACTTTCCCTGACATCCATAATTAAACTATGCTGTCTTTCTCTCAGAGCATACTATTATTTTCCTTCATAGCATTTATCTTTATTTGTGTTATATATATTTTAATATTTCTATTTCATTTAATTAGTTCCCCTCTCTGGATTATAAGCTCCATGAAGACAGTTTTCTCTCATTTGTATATTCAAAATTCATCTTCCTGTCAGGTTACTTAATGAATTAATAAATTTAAAATGGTCACTAATGACATTGTGCAGTAAATCACTCACAAAGTTTCTTTGCCTCTTGAGAATTTTCTTTTAGAAATTAGTACATGGGGGTGGGAGGATATCTCCCCTTAACGAACTGGCATGCTCCTTTCTTTCAGCTAATGTGCACAGACTGAGTAGAATATGTTTGTGTCTGTTCTGTGTAAAAGGAATTTTATGCTCAGTCAGGAAAATTCAGTTAAGATTTGGGGCTGGCATATTGATGATGCGATTGCATTTCTATTCTTTTGTTAATTGGTTTCTCTTTTGTGTAATTTAATTAAGAGGAAGGAATGGTGTTTAGATAGTAAGTGGGAAGGACTAAATATAGGGTAGAGGAGGAGGGGAGAGGAAGGAAAATATATTCCTCTTCAGGGTATCACTTGTCACCCAAAGTGCAAATTGAGAATGGGAATGTAGCTAGCTCTCACTTTAAATGCAATGATAGCTGCCTTGTGCAGAATGCTTGGCATGTATAAGGACCATGCTAAGTATTTTACATACATGATCTCATTAAATTCCAAACAGGCAATAGAGTAGATATCACTAGCCTTATTTACAGATGGGTAAATTAAGCCTCAAGGAGGTTAAACAACTTGGTTTAAAATGGAACAAAGTTGAAATGAGTGTCCTCCAATGGCTTGGACAGGGCTGTCAGAATTAAATCCAGATCCTTCTCCCACCCCACCAAGCTTGCATCTCGCCTCACCTGCATAAGGGAAGTGAGCCTCTCCAATAGTGACCATTAACTCACTTTGAGGCCTTGCCAGGGGTACTTTACAAACATCCATTACATCCAATGGTCTTTAGATGATTTTCACAGACATTTTGTTTTAAAATAAATAAAATAGCAAAAGAATGCATGACACCGACTGCAAACTGGCAGGTTGAATGGTGGGAAGCCACTCAGACCTGTGCTAACAAAAGTGGTAACGAATTCAGTGTTGGCAGTTCCGAGGAAGCTATAAGAAAACACCTGGATGCTCCCGCTGGTCTCAGAAGGGAAACGGATCCCCCCACCTCGCTCTCACCGCGCAGTCGGGTACCTCTCCGTGCTTCCCGAGAACCCTGGGACAACCCCCGGGACTCCGATTCACAGACGGGGGGGCCCAGGGCAACGGGGCGGCTCCCACGCGCACACATACCCTCACTCACACACACACCACACGCGGGGACAAAGCAGACAGGCGCCGGGGCGTGCACGGAATAGTGCACCTGCAAGCACGGGCCTCGCCTGTCCACCCGCGTGACACCGCACACGGGCGCACGCGGCCCCGCCCCCTCCTTCCATTCGTGCACGCACCTCACACACAGCCGCGCGACACGCGAGCGCACACGTGCCCGCGCACTTGTGCCCCTCTGAGCGCGCACGCCCCGTGCACACATCCTCTTGCGCACGCACACGCCCTCGTGCACATGCACACGCCGCGCGCGCACGCTCATACTCGGAGCACACACCTCCTCGTGCACGCACACCGCCTCGTGCACACGCATACGCCGCGTGCGCACGCTCATACTCGGAGCACACACCTCCTCGTGCACGCACACACCCTCGTGCACACGCACACGCCCTAGCTCGCGCGTGCTCGTACTCGGAGCTCACATCCTCTTGTGCACGCACACGCCCTCGTGCACACGCACACGCCGCGCGCGCACGCTCATACTCGGAGCACACACCTCGTGCACGCACACGCCCTGGCGCGCACACGCTCACGCGGCCGCGCGGGGGGCGGGGCGGGGGCGGGAGCGGCCGCCGGCGCCGCCAGGAGAGGGCGCGGGGCCCGCGGCGGGCGCGCGTGTGGCCGGAGCCGGAGCCGGGGCCGGGCCCGCCCGCAGGGAGCCCCGCCGTCGGCTGCGCTGCGCGGGGCGGGGCGGGGCTGGACAGCCGGGAGGGAGCGCGCCGGGTCGCACCATGGACCCCAAGACCGGAGGCGGCGAGGAGGATGACTGCGTGGACTCGGGCGCCGAGACCGGAGGGTGAGCCGCGCCGGCCGGGCCGGGGGCGGGTCCGCTCTGAGCGGCGCGGCGGCTCCCACCCCGCGCGGGACCCGCTAGGACCTCGCGGCGGAGCCGCAGCCGGAGCCGCCGCGGCGGGATGGGGCGGCGGGGACCGCGCCCCCCGCCCGGGCCCCCAGCAAAAGCCGGAGGGACCGCGGCCGGCCCGCTCCCTCCCGGGCGGGTCCCCAGGGCAGAGCTGCGCGGTCCACGGCTGCCCGCGGCAGAGAGGACCTTCCCCGGGGATGGGGACGGTGGAGGAGTGGAAGGACTCCGGGTTCAGGGCACCCCCCTGCACAGCCCTCCACGCGGCCCCTCGTGCCCTCCATGATCCGCGGGATAACGTGGAGAGCCAGGCAAGGGCAGGGTCCCCCTGAGATGACCGTTAGACAAGAGATGCTCTTGCACTTGTTTGGACCTTCCCGTGAGGACTTTCTTCTTGTAGCTCCTGAGCCCTCTTGGGTCCGGGATGGGGGCTTGGCAAAGAGGAAAAGCGGGCAGGACAGCCGGCACCCAAAGTCTTTCAGAAGCCATCTGAGAGGATGGCATTTTTCATTTTATGGCTTTACTGAGCTTGCTGAGACCCCAACCCTCTCCAGCACTCCCCCGCTGAACTTCCTCAGCTCTGTGCGCATCCGTCCCATCCGGAACGGTTGCCTTGGGTACAGGTGGGATGAATTTGGGGGGATAAAGACATTTAAAGAAATGTCCTCTTCTCTTTAACGGATTCAGTTACCCCAAACCTTTGGAGAGTAATTAGCCCTCTCCCAGCAAAACCGGTTTCCTGACTGAATGTCTTTTAGGAGGTAGGTCATTGTAAAGGCTCCCACCCAGCCCCTATCTCTAGAGGATTTCCCTCTGCAGAGTCAGCGACACGTCCAGGATGCCGGTACCAACTCAGAAGGAAAGGGTGTCTTTTCCTCTCTGCAGTAACCCCTGGGGAAAGGCTGGAGCTGCCCTGACAGAAAGCTTTTATCTCTGAAGGTTGGGGACAGGGACAGGGTGGAGGCGTAGACTAATCTCAGAGGTTGGTAACCCTGTGAGGGCAGGAAGAGAGTCCAGGTCCAGAACGGACCCAGGGGTCTGACCTGACCCAGAGAAGGAATTCCTACTCAGCCCTTCCTTCCAGTCCAACACAGATCCCGGTCCCCCTTCTTTGCAGCCTCCACTGACACTGCTAGCCCAAATCTGGGACTTTATTCCCTAAAGCATTTACCTTGCAATGGACTTTCTCTGTGATCCAAACTTGTGATAATCTAAGGTTCACTACAGAACCTGGTTCCAAATACTAAACTCCCTTGGTTTTTTCAAGGGAGTTTATCAACTTTAATAGAAGATCCTTGGCTCTGCCTCCTCCCTGCCTTAGCTGGACCATGGATAGAAGAAAGCAAAATTAACCAGCTCATTTTCAGCTGAGTTAAATAAAACACCAACTAGTCCATTTGTTTTCAATTTGCAGAGCTCACCTAAAACACTTTTCAAAGGCTCACTCTTGGAGAAGTGGGTGGAGAGCAATCCCTGACATGGAAGGGGGGGGGTTGACATCACCCCCAGTTACAAAGGAGCAACATGACAGCTGCCAGGGCTCCTGGGAGGGGCTTACTGAACATACTAACTAACGCCAGAGCTGCTGTTCTCTGCCTGTCCCGAAAGAGTGCAGTTGTATCAGGCCAATTGTTAAAATTCCTATTGTCTCCGTAGCATCCTTGAAGATACAGGTAAAATGGCCTGCATTTAAATACAATAGTTTCTGTGTATGCTTATCAGTCTTGTATTTGCCACATAGTCACATTTTTTGAGTTTAGTTATCAAAAAGCTGTTCATAGTTTTCTGACTTTTCTAGAGCTTGCCCCCTCTTACTCTATCTAGCTTTCATATAGCCGCCTGTGGAGATTGTGTATAAAACACAGAGAAAGCACTCAATACATGTTTGCTACCATTGTTTTTAAAACACAAATCTGATCATGTCTCTCTTCCATTCAAACTTTTAGTGGCTCTGTCATCTATAAAAGGCGAAGACTTCAGCATGACCTACAGGCCTCCATGTTATGGAGTGCCTCTCTCTCTCTCTGGCCTTGTTTCTTGGTGGGTCCACCCTCGCACCCTGCATCTAGCTATGTCAGGAGGGTGCTTCCAGTTTGTCAAGCTGCCCTCTGTGCCCGCTCTGTCCTTCTCCACCTGGCATACCTATCTGGGTAGTGAAACTCTACTCTTAAGACTCAGCTCAAGTGTCACATTCACTAAGACAGGGATGCTTAGTCCAGGGTCCATGAATTGCTTCAAGTTGTATGCAAAATGTTGTCATTTGTGAATTTTTATGAGAAGAGACTGATTTTTCATCAGATTCTCAAAGTAGCCTGATGCCTTCCAAACCAGGTTGGAGCAGGGTGTGAGGTTTCATTTTCAACATGTTGCATTTGAGGTATTGAGAGATGTCCAAGTAGAGAAGATGAGCCGGCATGTGAGTCTATCTACCTAGAGCTTAGAGAAGAGGTCTGCATGATGACATCACATTTGGGAACTGTCAGCCTAAAAATGGCAATTGAAGACACAGGAGTAGATTAAATCAACAAGGAACAATAGCAGACACTTACCTAGCATTTACTATGTGCCAGGTACAGTTCTGAGCCTTTACATAGTTCATTAACTCATTTAATCCTTCAACAACTCTGTGAAGCAGGTACTATTTAAGGCTAGCCTTGAGAAACTACATTTTAGTGGCAGATAAAGGAGAATTAGCCGAAAAAAGTAGTCATGGAATAAAAAAGGAAGAATGTGATAGCTCAGAAGCCAAAGGAAGAAAAGAAACAGATCAGCTGTGCTACTGAGAAACTAATTAAGAATGTGAAGTGTCTTCTTTGTAAAAGGAGATAATGAAGGGAAGGTAAAGAAGCATTTGACAGAGGAGTGATAAAGGAGAAGCCAGGAGGGAGTGGAAGGTGAGGAGGAGGAGATAGTTGGAGTTGTTTGTCTGGAAAAGGGGAGGGATGAAGTGGGGCAGTAGCTAGAGGAGAGAGTAGGGTGAGGGAAAGATTTTCTAAGTATGTATGAGAAAAGCTGAAAATCTGTCATGTCGGCTGTCTGAAAGGGTAAAAGTAGATGGACTTCAGACCATCTGTGTGGATGGATTGGCTTTGGATAAGATGGGGGGCTTCTCCCTTCTTAAAACTAGTAGGAGAGAAGGCAATATGGGTTCCTATTTGGTGAAAATGCAGCCCTCCTCCCCCAGGAGAATGAAGATTTTAAATAGTTTGGACAATATTGAGTGAAAACCCAGTTGAGATTACTGGTTACATATTTATGGTGGTTCCAGTCTACCTTGCTATTTATTTTCTTGCAACAGTGCTGGCAGAGACCATGGGCAGCTCGGATTACCAAGGCTTAGGGGAGAGGAACTATTGCTACTGTAAACCAAAATTAATTTTAGGCTGTAATAAAGAATAAAAAGCATTTATTTGAGCAAAATGAGCTGCAGCCCGGCACACACAGATTCAGGTAGCAACTTAAATTGTGCTCCTCTGAGTCAAAGGTGAGGCAGCCCTTTATAGTGAAAGTTTCTTCCCCTGTTCTTAATTAGGTCTGTTTTACGTAAATGAGATATCGAAATTTGTACACTCTGATTGGTCTGAATTGTGCAATCCTGATTGGTAGGCATTTTGCCTCCTGATGGTTCATTATGAAGCAGTTCTGATTGGACAGGGCAGGTCTTAGTACCTGGTAAAAGAGGAAACCAGGAGCTCCCTTAAAATAGTTGACTCAGGTGGCACAATTGAGCGAGGTGTAAGCTGAGAGTTCAGTTTGAGGTTCTTCTGGTACACAGGCTATATTAGCCCCTGTCAGCCAATGGCCACTAGGTGCTTATTATTTATACAATTTGGGCCCTCCGTTGACCATGGAGGTCCATCCTAGCAGAAAATATTCTTTCTCAGGGTTCACATCAAATGAATCTTTCTTCTCAGGATCCACACTAGGCTATTATGAACATACAAACAAAGGATTTGTGTGTAATGCTTGAGCTGGTTATCGACCCTTTCCACATTATAGTCAAAGAGATGGTTCCAGGAACCATTGTGGGTTCCACTGACAGTGGGCAGACTGTACTGATCACTTTGAAAGTTACAGTCAAAAGAGTCACCCCGCCAGGGTTCAAATTCTGGCTCTTCCACTTAAGCATTGTGGAAGTTTGAGCCAATTACTTAACCTCTCTCTGCCCTCAGTTTTCTGCTCTGAAATATGACAAGAATTGCACCACCTCATAGGACAGTTATGAGGATTAAATTAGTGTATACATTTAAAGACGGTAGAATAGTGCCCAGCATAAGTGAACCCTCAGTACATTATTATTTCTCATCATATTGTTGTGAAAAAGACTCCAAGTGATAAACGTAGTTGTATATAATAAAACTGTGTATTTTCTAGTGCATTGAAGACCACGTGTTCTTTATACTCATCACAGTAGATGCTCTGGTGCTTTTCAATGCCTTAAGCAATTTTCTCATCATTCAGAACATCTAAGACTATAGGACATACCTCAATATTATAAACATTATTTTACAGATGAGGAAATGGAAGTTCAGAGGGTACATGAGTAATTAGTGGTAAGCGGAAGCAGAATTAGTCACCACAAAAATATACCTCTTTGGGATGTTATTTTAGGCCAGGGAATTTTAAGGAGCAGCAGGCTTGGGAGAAGCTCTGGAAGCCAAGCAGAAGCTACCCTGTGTAAAAGGACATTTATACTTGTGAGGGTGTTCCCTTCACTGCACCAGCCCTGCCTACACTGCCCACAAGGAGGCCTGGACTTAAATCTGCATTACAATCTTACCCTCATTTTTCTGGTAACCTACTATAACTGATTTTTCACCGCCAACAACTTCGTCTTTAGTTGAAGGTGGTATTTAAGGTGGTGGCTTCTGCCTTTTGGGCAAGTCACTCAGTTTTCCTGGGTCTCTCCCTTGTATATAGGAGGGATACATGTTATTAAATAATTTGTTTCTCTCTGGCTAATTTGTATCATGTCAATTTGATTATTCCACCAACCAGAAGAACATAAAAGAGTAGAGGAAATTTATTCCTCCCCCACAGTGGCCTAAAGTGAAGCCTGGGTCTGTATTGCACTTCCCACCTAGCAGAGTTGCCGCTCAAGAAGCCGTTTGATCTGGAATTCTTGTTTTTAGGTCAGACACTTTCTTTTGCCTGAAATGCTACCTTTACTGTCTGACACAGCTAATACAGGCCAAAACTGAAAGCAAACTAGTGTTCTTCTGTGGTGATTGATGTCATTTTGAAGCTCAAGTTTTCCACTTGAAAGCAAGCTTTGTGCTTCTGTGCACTTTTTGTTAGAAAAAAAACTTGCAAGTCAGCTGCTGACGCTGGTAAACTATCTTAACAGAATTCCTTAATAGAGAGTCAGGCAATGCTGTAAGCCCAAATAAAAGACATAGAATAAGTAAGACAAATGCTTTATAATGGGTGCTTCTTTAGTGATGTCTCCTAGATTTGGCCTCTGAGCCACTCTCCAACATGACTGTACCTGATGAATTATTTTCATTCAAATTTTGGTTTGACATCAGTGGACCTTCTCTTCTGTGTCAGCTGTCCCCAGTCTTCTGAAAACATAGAGTCTGTCAGCAAAAGAACATTCAGCCTATGAAAAGTCTTATAAGAGTTTGAGTGAAACTGATAACAATTGCTGGTAAGCAAAATCTCAGTGGTTTGAGAAAATGCTCAGGAGAGTGGCAGTTTTACTGCTTATTTTATACATTAGAATCAAAGGAGGACATGTAAGGAGAGTTACATGACATTTGTTGGGGGTAGATTAAGGGTGACAAGAGAAAGCAAAGTGGGTGGGGCGGGGGCAGAATCTCAGATTGGAATAAAAGCAAAATAGAGAGACACATACTTCTTTTACATTGGTGGGTCAGGATAGTTAACCTTTACAGTATATAGAGATTGTGTGGGCAACAAGACAACAGTGGGGTCTCATGCTCTGGTGCTGGGCAGTTCAAGGGAAAATAAAATTACTCTGACATTTCAAAGGTATGCTACCTTAGACGCATAAAGACCATAGACAAATTCAAAGGTAAAGACTGACGTTGTCGGCCTCAGACAAGACTACCTGCTCTGACTCACTTCTAGTTAGGAATTTTTATATTCAGATGATCCTGTGTGTCCACTTTTAGTTTCTGAGTTTGTAAGGCCTGCCATGCAGGCCTCCCTTGAACTTCTCCGTTTTAGTATGTGACCCCTTTTTTGTCCACAGGTCATACCATGTCCTTTATCTTTGGATGACCTTGAACTGATATGTATTGTGGTTTAAGAAATAACAAACAATTCACAGGTCTAGAGTTTATAAACAGGTGGATGGGAAAGAATAAGTGGATTAGATTTTAAAATGGGACGCGTTTAAAGAAGGCAAAAGGAGAAATCTCACATGGAAGACAAGATGATCTATTAGGTACTTTATTATCTTCATGTCTAAGGTGGAGCTAGTTAACTCTAAATTACCATGGCATCTAATTCAATAGACTGAGAGTTAACAGATGAGGTCCGTGATGCACTGAGCCAGTGTTTTATAGAAATGTCAAGATCAATTTTCCTGAAATGCCAAGATCAATTCTTTTGCCAAGTTTTCCCTAAAACACAGAATTTAGGAAAGTATTTATTATATACATATGAATTGAGAAGTAGGCTCCTAACAGTGGTAAACTATCTAAAGTACAGAACCCTTTATATATGATTTTTATATGTATTATTATGATTAAAATACAGTCAAGGGACTGCATCTGATGTTCTCTTCATTATTGGCACAGATGCTAGATAAATGTGATATTTGGAAATGTGTCTACTATTTGTGTCAAGTGTGTGGAAATATGTAATCCTTGTATTATTCTGCTCATCTGTATTATGTGTTCATAAATTTTTCATCCTAAAATGTATGAATTCACCTTTCATGCTTCATCCTGGCAGGGCTGAATGTCTTATGCAGAGCCAGCTGGGTAAATTCTTAGGATGTGCAACCAGTAAACAGATTTCTGAGACAGGTACCCCACTGCTGTTCCTTCCTACTCTAAAATAGCTGAGGCATACAAACCCCTCCAGAGACTGAAATTGTTTGAACCTGCTTAGAATGCACAAAGTTGTTTTAAGCTTTACAATTTGTCTTTCACTGACAGTACTTCCAGTAAATAATCTTTAGGGGTTATTGGGACAGTATTTTAAGAGCTATACCTCGACTCAGTCCCTGCTCTTCATGGTAATTTTTCTATGGAAAAGAAAGTAAATATCAAGCTGTATTTATAAATATCTCATCACCATGTGCTTTGCAAAAGTGAACAATCAGGAACAATCATATATCCAACAAAAGGGAAATGTTTGAATAAATTATAGTACATCACTTTATCTAAAATCATAATTACAGGAACTATTTAGCAGCATGTTTTGATGGTGTTTAGTGAAGAGAGCAGTTTAAAATTGTATCTTTATCTTTATGGCAACTGTGTACAAATTATATAAACAGAATCAGCGGCTGGAAAGCAATGGGAAATTTTAGGTGACTTCTTTTTCTGTTGAAATCTGTTTGATGGCAGACAGAAATGGAAGTAGGGGTAATAGATGAGACTGCCAAACTGGGCAGGGGCCATTGGTCATAGAAAGAGAGGATTATGATATATCATGACAAGCTTGAACTTTATCCAGAGAAAGAAAGACACTATCAGATTTGTACTTTGAAAAAATTGGCCGTTGTATGGGTAAGGAGTTGGAGCAGGGACAGGGTGACAGTAAAGAGACTGGCCAGTTGGCAGGCCTGACCTGGGCAGTGCCTTTAGTCACAAGAAATATGAAAGATTCATGGCAAGGGTATTATACTAGCACCTATCTTAAAATACTACTAGTGCACTTTAAGATTCTTGAAATATGTGTCAAGTGTAAATTTCATTCTACATATATTTCCATCTATATGCAGATCTTCAAAATGTATGCATATGTGAAACCCATCTGTCTCCGGAGTATTTGGAAAATCCTAGCTGAAAATACTGACAAATAGCCCTATCACACATTCTTATTGAACATTTTATTTGAACTGTCATACAATTTCTCTCAGTCTGACCATTTTAAGATGATCATATTGTAATGGAATTGTTTTGCTGATGCATATGCCTCGGTGGATATTTGTCGAGCATTCATTGCATTTATATAGAATTACACTTCTAAGTACTGTCCTAAAGTTTATTTGTGTCCTGCCTGATTCCAGGAAACATGGAGTGTACCGACACTGGGGTTACAAATCCTGGGTTTCAGAATGTTACTGATCCTTGACTGTCCTTTCTCTTTCATTTCCCTTAGCCAGCCTGTCATCTTGCCCTAGCCAATTCGTTCTACCTTTTAACTTCTTTCTTGCCACAGACCTGCACACATAGTTCAAGCCCTTATCATTACTCTCCTCCTTGTCTCTTTACAAATAGTATCATTTTAGTTTCCTAATCAATAACGTAAAAAATTGGATTAGATCTAGGCAGATGCATTTGGTAATATATAAAGGAATATGCAAATGTGGGTAGTTGTTATTCTTTTCAGTTTTAAAATTCAGTGATTCTATGACTGCTGAAATATTGCATTTGAAAAGAGACCACATGCTGTTTTTCTTCCATTTTCTTTCTCTAACAATAAATCAGTGCATATTTTTGTGTGAGAGATGTAGGTTATTTTAACAAGTAAGAGGCATGCTTTTTATGTTTTTTAAAGTTTCACATATATTATAGACTTTTTTTAATGTGATGAGAAACTCAATGGTGTAAAAACTGGATGATTCAAGAAAGGCATGATGAGACTAATAAAAGAAGTTAGAATCTACAAAATGAAATATAATTAACCACTTTATTTGCATAACTATGTCCCCTAACTACCACCTTGGCCTACATGCCTGAGGGATTAATTCCTACTGTGAATGACTTTGGGACACTTGGAGGGAGAAAACTAACAGCTTCTATAGCAAATACGTTGCTAGAGAGAAAAAGCTTAGGAGCCACACCAGTATGACAGAAGCTTAGCAGAGATTAAGCAGGCATATCCTTGGCCAGATGCCCATCCACGCAGAGACCAAATGCCAGCAACTGATTTCTTAGCATAGAAACTGATGGCTAATTTCACCCTGGCCCTAACCCTGCCTTTTCCGTTTCCTGCTCACAGCCCACATCCTGTAACTCTTCTGTCCAGCAAGATTTCTCAGTCAGGCATCATTGTGCTTTTGTGTTTCCTGATAGTTGACCAGACCCTGAATGTGGAAGCCCTCAGGGTTGGAGTCCCCGTGCCCTCTCCCCAGGGTATACCACTCCTCTGCACAGAGACATTTGCCTGTGCTGTGGTGATAACATTCGAAGGGTACTCATTTGCAGTAGTTTAACTTTTGGAGGAAGTCATGACCCCTTTTTGAGAATCTGTTGAAAACTTCGAGCATCTCCCCAGAAAAATAAGCACCCATTCAAATATTTGCGAGCAAATTTAAATGGTTCAGTACCCATCCGGTCTCCCATGTGGGAGAGTCACAGAGCTCAGATAAAGGACCTCTGATTTCTAAAGTACCTTAAAATTTTGCTTTCAAATTCAGACATAACTTTACTTGCACAAATACTACTCAGCACTGTATTTTTTTTATTTGTAGCATTTCTTTGCTTGTTAAATATTACATACCACTGGCTTTAAAATTCTAGCGAAGAAATTATTTGGATAAAGAAAAATAATGCCTAATTCTACTAATACTGAGATTTTGTGTTTCAGGTCTGACTACAGCCACATGTCTTCCACCAGCAGTAAGTATGGTTTAAATGTCCTTTAGCACTGTCTTCACAGTCCCCCATGGGTCAGTCTCATCTATGGGTCAGTCTCATCTAGGACATCTGTGTGACACATGCTTTAATAGTAAGGCTCACTGAAGGTATACTTGCCAAAGAACGTGAGATCCTCTACCTCTGGAAATCGGGCTTTTCCCTGTGGACACTCAGCTTGGAGGAACTAGCTTTATTAGCACAAAATGCTTCTAAAACACCTCTGAAGAATATGAGGTAACTCATTCATTCAACAAATATTTATCAAATACTTGCTGCCCCTAGGCTAACAGCTCAGAGCACTTTCGTTGGATCTATGGGGTGGCCCCCGCTAATCTGTGGGGCAAACTTCCTCCCTTGTATTTCCGTGTCTGCAGGCAAATGTCATAGATGATGATTATACATGGTTAAAAAAAAAAAAGATTGGGAATATATTTATAAACATACTCTGAGCATAGAAAATGGTGCCTCTACATTAAATATTAAATTACAAGTAAATCCATTTGTGGGAGACAGGCCTTACATCTACAAACAATTTACAGTGATTAAAATCACTCAAACCCACTCAAACACTTATTTTAAAATAAAAAAAAATTCTTATAATAAATTCCTGATGTTTTGAGTTGGGACAAAACACTTCATATCTTACTATCCTCTTAAACTCTCAATTCAAAGTAGTTCCCAATTGGAAAGACATTTAATTGGGTTATTCTGTTTACTGATGTTCTGGCTTAGCTTTCCCTTGCAATAAGAGACTGCGAAGAAAGCTGTAAATCTGAAATTGTAATTTAGTGTCAAATTATATTTAGTTATTAGTATAACTATAAGGAGCATCTTCTGCTCATTTCAGCCAACTGGAGACTCAGCGTTGCCCCTTCATTATTAAGAACCATTAGTAATAATGAGAATAATGCTCCAGTGATTTGCATTCACTCCCTGAAGCTTTTGCATTCCTAAAATCAGAGCAAGCTCTCTTGAACTCACTCTCTGTGCCCCCACTTTCATTCCGGTTTTGCCAGAGGCTATATTTTTTAAAGAATTATTTTTATAAAACACTTGCTCCAAGCCTTTGCTCAATTTGTAGCTCCCTAATCAGCCCTCTGGGTCACAACAAAGCACCTCTCTTGTCAGAGAAACCAGTAATTTGGTTTGGGATGTTTTCCTCTCCATTATTTTAATTGCAATCTCTGAATTAGAATTTCTCTTAGCGCAGCTGGGATCAATAGTCTTTTACTGCTCTTTATTTTCTCTTTAAATATTTGGTGATTCCTGTCCCACTATTCAGTGTTGGGGCTGCTTAATGAATGAGGGTGTGTTTGTGTGTATGTGTGTGTGTGTGTGTTTCATATTTCAGTTAGGAAATGTATTTGATTACAAATAATATAGGAAAAACAATGACTTGAACAAGTAGGGGTTTGTGTTCCTTTGACATTAAAAAAGAAACATCCAGAGGAGAGATGTAGGTGTGGTGTAGAAACTCCTTCAATCACTCTGCTACACCATCCTCAGTTTTGGCTTCCAGCCTCAGGGTTGCCTCAGAGTCACAAAATGGCTGCCTCTGCCATAGCCATCACATCCTTGTTCTGGGCAGGAAGAAGGAGTGAGTGGATACTGGTGGGCCCCTGGCTGTCTTTGCCTGGTATTTTGCCTGGCCCGCCTTTTCTCCCAGCCAGAAACATGAATCCTGGCCATACTCATACTCAGGAAAAGGTCCCTTAAGCAGTCAGTGAAAGGCAACAGCATGGACCCTTTCTGAAAAGGAAAAGGAAAATTTAAGTCTAAAGTTTTAAATCTATCCTTTCAAACAGGGGTCCCCAACTTCCAGGCTGCAGACTGAAACTGGTCTATGACCTGTTAGCAACTGGGCCACACTGCAGTAGGTGAGCAGTGGGCAAGTGAAGGTTCATCTGTATTTGCAGCTGCTCCCCAGCATCACCACTTAAGCTTCACCTCAGATCATCAGATATTAGAGTCTCATAGGAGCACTGGTCCCTGGTGCCAAAAAAGTTGGGGACCACTGCTTTAAAACATAAGTTCAATGGCACTGCAATTTTTTTAAAAAGTATTTTCCAAGTAGATTTTAAAAGTGGTGTTTCCCCACAGACTATATAATCATACCCAGAGGACTGAGTAGAGTGAAAGGTAATGTGTTTACTAGCTACTCTGAATGATTCAGTGCTGGGGTCA
Organism: Cynopterus sphinx; assembly: GCA_030015415.1. Taxonomy (NCBI): domain Eukaryota; kingdom Metazoa; phylum Chordata; class Mammalia; order Chiroptera; family Pteropodidae; genus Cynopterus; species Cynopterus sphinx. The sequence continues at coordinate 82,866,586 of CM057381.1, read as the reverse complement.
CTCTCCCTTCACAACTGACCTGGTGCCAGAGCCAACATAGGACCAGCGGGGCTCAGAGGGTCTGACTGTCACAAGTCTTTCCCGCTTGTTGATACTGGGGGCAGCTCCTGCATCTCATTGTCATTCAACTGCCCTGTCAGCCTCTCTCCCCTCAGTGGCTTGCTTCAGAATGATTCCCAGGTCCTGATAGGAATTCGAGTACTGGTTGTAACCATTCACTCTTGTGAAATGAATTTTCCTGTCTGTGAATAGTTCATACTCAACATTCATGTGATGCTCCTTCCCCTGTTTGTTCCTGCATTCACAAGGATGTAAATACTTCTTTGGGGTGAGCTAGGGTTAGAGTCTCTTTGTCCACAGTTGGCTTTTCTTCTTACCACAATGATCTGAAAGCTTCCCCCAAGAACAGCAGTAACTGTTTAGTCATCTTTTTCCTCAGAATGCAGGGGTTGCTTCCTCATGCTGCCTGTGCCTGATAGGGAAAGAAGAGAGATCATCAGCAAAAGTACAAGACTTAGTGGTCCTAGGTCTTAGTCCTGGGTCCACCATGACTAAGGGATATACCCTCAAGTCAATTACCCTCTCTTGGCATCGCTTTCCTCATCCATGAAAGAGGAGGTTGATCTGGAGAGCCTCTAAGGACCTTTCCAGAAGCTCTGGGATGTTAAAATATGAATATCCTAGAAATTCCTCTAAACAGAAGGGAGAAAGGAAAAATGGAGGAGAGGAAGGAAGGAGTGAAGAATTGAGGAATCTGTACCTTTTTGCTTTGTCCCCAAATAGAGTTTGGAAGATGAGCATCCTCTCTGGTAGCCTGTAGCATCAATCTCCAGAATCAACCCAAGCTTCTGTGCTGTGAGCTGCCTATAAGTTGGTGGCAGTAGAGACATCGTGGTGAGGGGCAGTCAATGCTTTTTAATCTCCCTCACCTCGAAAAAATGGACAAAGCATGGGGCTGGGAGGGCATGTGTGTCACTGGGCCCTGTTTTCCCCCTACCTTGTGGATCATGGAATTGTATCTCCACTGACTGTGTCCGATGTCACTTTCATCTCTTGGGGGAGTGGCTGAGGGGACTTCTTTAATGGATGGCTTGGTTTTGTGTGGGTGAATTTTTTCTAGTTGTGACTGATTCATTTGTCTTTTTAGACTGACAGGGCAGACAGGCTTTCTTTATGCTTTCTGCAGAGTGCACTCAGGAGATCTCAGTAAGTCATAATACTTCCCAAGGAAGACAATAATTTAAGCTTTCAGAATTTTAGGTTGTTTTTCTGGAATCCTGGTAAGATCATCAAGCTACTATCTACAATTTGCATTCTTAAGTGATTTAAATAAAAGGGGGAAATATTATTAACAAGGTAAAAGAAAAACAATAATTATGCCAGGACAGAAAAATCAACTGTGCCACATAATGCTAATGAAGCTTCCATCATGTATGATTGACTTCCCATTCAAATAAAAATTATAATTATACTTGGAGAACTATTCTCAGAAGACGCTGGGAGTTTTTAAATGGTATTTTTAGAACTGTATAAATTTCTCGAGTAGCTCTAGCCCCCAGGATAATGCCAGTAAGAAGTAGCCAAAGAATGAACTAGTTCTATTTGAAACTGTTCTCTATTCACCCTCCTAATTTGTGCCCTAAAACTACTCTTTCTCAAATATTGGGTGTAGTCACTGACCCTACCTGGCCCTTGTGAACTGCTGGGGATATCAGGAATGCCTTGCAGTTTTGTGCCCCATCATATTTTTCAAAGCACAAACTGAAAGATCAGGTAACATAACAGAGGCCCTTGGCAATGCCCTAAAGAACTCTCCTAGTCTGAAATTGTGGAGAAATGGCCATGAGCAGTGTGTTCTGATTTGAATCCAGGAGCACGAACCAAGCTGTGCCACACAAGGCACACATCATGGACAGATGGGAACCCTGAATCTTCTTTACCCCTTCCAAACTTCAGATTCCTGCCCTTTTGTTTTTTCCCTCGAGTTCTTTTCTTAGCTTCCTGCTCCATCCTTCCAGGGACTCTGGCAGCTTCCCCATTTCCTGCCCACATGCTTCCTTCTGGCCCTGAGCTTCCAAGGTCCACAGTTTGAGTGGAGTTCTGTCCCGTCAATTTTCCTGGGGTCTGTGACCTGCCCTGAGAGCAGCTCCAACTAGGCTCAGCTGGTGCTGTGGGCCCCTGGATGCACTCTCATCTCAAGAAAAAAGGGTCAGGTGATCACAGGTGTTTTTCAAATAGGAAAGTCAGTGTCTTGGTTAACTGCATGGCACTGTAGCTGGTCAGAGCCACCATGGGGACTTAACCAGTTCTGCTCACTGTCTAGGAGGACATCTCATTGCTTTATGAGGCATCCTTTTCTCACAGGTGTATCTTTCTACATAAATGCTGTCTTCTTCCTTTCATTTCTCAGTAGTGTCATCATTCATTTCTTTGCAGTTTCAAGATACTGAAGCAAAATATGCTTTGATTTTGTCTCTGGACATATCTGTGCCTCCCCTCAGCATGGAGGAAAAGATAAGCCCATTGCAGTTTAATTAATAACACATGTAAGGAGCTTTAAAAGCAACACATTGAGAAGATATGATTGAAAACGATAGAATTCATCACTGTTGGGGAGTATTTGAATGTGTATAATCTGTCTTCATATCCAGACTTAGAATAATGAAATATTTTTTTTCTGTTTTTATTAGAGGACATAATAACTTATTGATCTATTTTGTTCATTTTAGAGCCAGTTCTTTATCATGTTACCAAAAAGGAAAATCAGAATTTTGGAAGAGGTGGTAGTAACCAATTTAACTTTGATCCATTTGTAAATTTCAGTTTTTTCATTTTTTTCTTCTGTATACAATACTTTCCCCATTATGATTTTCAGAGCAAATATTCTTTCAGAGTCTTATTCAATAAGATCTAGGCAATCTCAAATCTATTCATTAGTCCTGTGAAGAACAATTTAGATATTGAACATGCTTAATTTTGTGATTAGCATGTAGTTGGCAGATTAGAATATAGCCTTTTAGATAAAGTTAGTTCTGGATGGTGATATAGTTTTCAGGAACCAACCTGTCTTATATCAGTTCAGGGCCATCACTACTTTCATTTACTACTTCCTCAGTTTCCAAAGGGCTTATTAGTAATACTAATGATGTTGTTTGATATACTGTTGTAAACCCAACAGCTGACATAAAGCAAAATCAAAGCATTGGGTAAATAGTACATTTATTTCCAAATGGAGGAAAATCAGGATTTTGAATTCTACTCTACCACACTGCAGAGCCAAGAGCACTTGAGTGTGCAGTTTCTCACTAATGAACCCCACATAAGAACTACTTCCATTTTTATCATGTTGAAGACCATGTTCAGGCATAACAATCACATTCACATGCAGAGCTGTTCTCAGAGGAGGTTCATGGTGAGCTGCTACACAGCTGGAATCACTCTGAAGCCCTAGACAGGCTCTTCACGAGTGGCTTTGTGTTGAACGGTGGTGTCACTGGTAACGTAGCCCTTCTTGATGTGTGGCCATAGCTACCAAGACCAATCATAAACTGCCAAGATGTGCAAGTGGATGGATTGATCTGATTTCCTTGTCTGGTTTGTCCTTCTCTGTGGCTCTGGCTTCCAACATGACTGTAGGATTTCTGTAGGATTAAAGCTTTTATTCACCAATACCTTTCCCCAGCATGGGGCATCTGGTACACCTCTAGCTGCTGCTCCTTAGCCATGTGGGAAAGAATCCGTAAAGCTGCTGCTCTGCTCCTCAGAATATGCTGGCCTCATTCCAGCTTGCCCTGCCTATAGAGAGAGGGCCTTGCTGCCAGTGGCTCTTCCCATTCCCCCCAATCATGGAAGCTTTCTGAAGCAGTTATGGCTTCAGAAGGTCTGAGAATTATGTTTCTGGACCTTCTTCTATCTGCTGGAGCCACTTAGTGTGTAGCTTGTTGGGACACTAATAAAAACACTATAGTCCTGGGAGTGTCCTTTTTGGCAGGCTTGGGTCTTGTAGCCACTCAGGTTAGGGGTTAGTCACAGCCTGAGAACCACAGAATGCCAGCTGGCACAAGTCGGGGTATCTGCCCCTTCCATGTTTTGTCAGTTACCTGGAGAAGACATTTCTGGCTCAGCAGAACACAGAAAAATCACCAAATTGGAAAACTTGCTACTCGGAGCGGTTTAGGAAGCACTGCATCAGCATCGCCCTGGCTCTTATTCAAAATGCCGTGTCCTGGCCTGGCCATGACCTCCCGGGTCAGGCGAGCTGCTTGTGCTATGGGTTTGAGGAGTGCCAATTGAGCCCATCTCCACCGTAAGCAAGATTGCTCTTAAATCATCCCTGGTAAGAGTATATCCAGATTCCCTACTCCGAGAGTAGTCTAACTTCCAATGGCATAATGAAATTTGCCATTAGATTTGCATAATGTCTGGAGGAAAAATGTTTCATTTGATAAAGATTTAAATTATTTTATTGATAAATTAAAAGAAGAAAAATGTGTTCATCCTCAAAGAATGGTTTATTTTAAAACATGGGGTTTGTCATTTATCAGGCAAGCTAAACATAGGTATCTGGAGCTTTTTTAAGAAGCACATGGCAGCCTTATCTATAAGATCACGAAAGTAGCAAATGAAACCTCTGAGGTAAATGAAACTACTGAGGCTGGAAGCATGACTGTGCTTAGACTGTTAATTGGTAGTATGGGGTCTGTATGTTCAGAATCTTCCACATAGGAACCTGAAAAACTAAACAATATTACTATTTGACAGTTGATAAGCAAAAAGCAATAACCAAAGATACACATCAGGAAATCAAAGGCTGAGGACACCATACCACACAGACAACTCCTCTGATGCTTTGTTATACTGATATCCGCTTCTGAATAAAATATGGTGTAGTCCTTCTGGCTTCAAAATAAGTTTAAATTGTGAGGTTTCAACTATGTAGAGAATGTCAGTTTCTATCCAGAATATGAAAAAAAAAAAAAAAAAAGGCAGATTTCTCATACCATATTTCCCCTGAGAAGCTGAAATGACACTTTAGGGACATCTGGTCTACCAGGGTTATCAGGACGCCCCACCCCTGCCCAAGGGAGCAAACAGAAGTGCATAGTAACCACTGTACGTTCCCCTGATATGCCTAGTGCTTTTCTTAATTTTAAATAATTATTATTTTCCAAATAATACATAGTCATTATAGAAAAATAAGAAAATACAAATTGGCAAAAAGAATAAAACTCAGAATCGTACTATCCAGAAAAAAACAGCCACAATTTGGTATCTGCCTTATTTGTACTAAGAACAGTTATGAGAAATATTTCCTCTGTCGTTCTATATTAACATTTCATGGTCTCAGGCTTGATCATTGTTTGCCTAGACTCAGAGTTGGAGGTCTTTCTATGAGAAGACATGCTTAAGAGATCACCATCAATTAGATTATAACACTTTCTACTATCCATTGAAAACTAAACCTCCTATGAATTTTCAGTCACATGCTCAGGAATAAAAATAGACTGATGTATTTCTCAATACTTGAGCGGAACTTCATTCTTGAGCTGCCACTCTCACACCCCAGCAAGTGAAGGCACAGGTCTGCTCTGCTGGGGCATTCCACCACTGCAGGGCTCAGCCCACAGGAAGTTCAGTACATGATCCTTTCTCAGAAATCTTCTGGTGTCCAGACTTGGGCCAGGTCTCTTCCAGTCTTTCTTTCACCAGAAGCCCAAACTCGACATCTTCTGAGCTAGAAAAGCCACCCTTGCATCATCACACATTCTTCTGCATCCCAATTTGTAGGGTGAACACTCTGCTCTAGGTTTTTGGCCTTTCTTGGCTCAGAAATGCTTTTCTGTCTTCAAAACCCAGGCCTTCCATTAGAGAGCTTTGCCTTTCAAGACTGTTTCCTCCACTATGATTTGAAAATATATATAAATTTAGTTACTTGATGAATGGGTCTCTCTGCCCCCACCCTCCCTGAGGCAACGAACAATGCAGACTCTACGTGGAAGGCCATAGGCAATAAGGAAATTGCGGGAAAGGTAAACTTTGGTTATTAATCTCTGAAATTCATCCAATGCATCATTTAGAGATTACCATCTGCCATTTATGTTTTTCTTATATTATTCACAAATGAACATTTTGCTGCTTCAGCTAGGATGTGAGCTCCGGAAGGGACCATGTTTCCTGCTTTGCAGCCCTTGGGGCTGTTAGCCGGAGTGGGTACTTCAGAGCCAGGGACAGGAGAGGTACAAAGGGAAGAGCCCCAAATTGGAAGTTGGGAGATGTTCATTCTTTTTCTAGACCTGCTACTGACTAAGTGCTCAACATAGGCAAGTTGCCTGAGCTCACCTGTAAAATGAGGGGGCTGGCCTGTTACATGCCTACCTGCTTTTAATTTTCTCGTCATGTTCGGCAAACTTGTCTTCACATAGGATTCATGGTACATATATTCTAAGGAAACATGGAAACAAGACCAGCAACTTGTCAGTGTCATATTCAAATTGACAAGGCATTTAAATATTTCATTGCATTTTAGTCCCCCCTACCACCAAAAAAAAAAAAAAAAAGTGAATCCCTAGGCTCTATTGCTAGTTTGATGATGAATAAAACGAGTGCCAGATTTCATCACTGATTTTTCTATTTCACATTCAGGATATGCATGTAGTGCTTTCTCCTAGAATAGTTGTAATAGCTAATCATTGTTCATGTGATTTCTCAACATCTTGCCAGAATAAATCCCTTTGTAAAATAAATCTTAATTACTATAATTGGGAGGATTTCTCCAGCTAGCTCCAGTGTAAGACTGAAAAGTCTATATAGAGTTCCTTGATGAATAAGTCCCTGGGATAGGTTTTGGTTAATATCCTCCTCTTTTGTCTGTTTTGTTTTGATAAATGGACTTTGCTTCTTAAAAACAAAATGTGTATTCTAATCCTGTCTTTGGCAAGCCCGGCTGCCTTGTCTCCAAATCTACAGAATTGTATTGAAGTCCTAGCTGTCTCAGGATGCTTTGCTACTGATAAAAATGACAAGACAACGTAGTTTAAAAAGAATGGAAATTACCGAGTAGAAGAAAGGATTCTGTGTAAAATGCTAGGTACTTCATTTTGAATCCTTTAGCTTTGATACACAAAGGGTCTTAGTACATTGTTAAGCATTGAACCTTGGTATGTGTCAGACCTGTTACCATCTCATAAACTTTCGAAGTCATGATAGTCCTAAGCACTCAGATAACTACACCAGGTATGTTTAAGTGTTTCTCCCTGCATTTATACCTTCTCAAACTAATTATGTATCCACCTCCTGGTGCTCTTCCAGAATTCAGGCCAAGCTGTGTCAGAATGAACAGTGTCTTTGTCACTGCCCTCTGGTTAGTGTCTGGCCTTTGCTTCCACACCCCTCCTCTTCCCACCCAAAGGTTTGTTTCAGAATGAAGATCAGAAACACGTTTTAAGTAAAATGGATGTCTCATTTCCACATGGAAAAAAAAATGCAGCGGATCTGAAGTGTCTGCTTACTTTCTATATCATTTCTTTCTTAGTAGCGTCCTGGTTTCACAATGAGCTCAAGAACATCCAAATTCCTGACATCGTTTCCATAATAATGATGAAAATTGAGAGAGCCATCCAGTACACAGTTATAGAAAAGCAGCCCTTCTGACAAAAGCTTGAGAGAGGGACCAAAGGATCAGAAAGATTCTGCATTCTTCTCCGTTGTCAAATGCATATATAGTTTCAGGCCTAACTATTTCAGCCTATATTCCATTCCTCAATGATGGAAAAATTCTGTGAATCTGGGCTGAGAGAGGAGAACCTTGTTATCTATATGATGAACACAGTTAAGCTTCCTTATGTTAAAAACTCTGCATGTCACCTCATTGCCAACACTAGATTCCCACTATTCCCAACTCTGCGTCTAATTTTGACTTCAGTTTGGGGCTGGCACTGGGACCACCCTTGCTACCTTCACAGCCCAAAGTTGTAGGCCAACCAAAGGCCTTGTCAAAATTATAAAATCACTAAAAATTGAGAAAGTCTGAGATTTTATCCTAAGTATTGGCAGGGGCAAAGGAGATTGCTTCATTTTTTCATTAGTTCAAAGGTTCAAGGAACTGGCTTTAAAAAAACTGCACAAAAAGAGAGGAAAGCAGATTATTCATTACATTCCAGATGAATAGACTCTGAGGGGAAGGAATTTGGGAGTTCTTTCAGAGAGCATTTATTTCAGGCATTCTGGGAAGACCAGGCAGCTGGCTATTCTAGGGCACTTCGTGAATGCAGTGGGTTTTGATTTCATCGTCATTCTGAGGCCCCTTTCCCTCTTGTTTTCTGACGTGATCATTCTTCGCTGCATCAGCCTGTGCCCTGCATGTGTCTCTGTTGCATACCTGACCCACCATCTCATGTGGGTTTACTGCCACTGGATCAGGTGGGTCTGGCTGACAGGCCAAGTCTCTAAGCCCCCTGAACTGTTCATTGCCACAGAGTGGGGCTTTAGAAATGCCAATGAGGAATTTATTTAACTTCTAGGGGTTTCTTAGAGTCATGCATATGAATTGGAGGATCTCAAGCAAGGCTATAGGGCCAAATTCTCTAAAGCAAGCAGCTTGTAGCAGCTAGAGGTGACTTTATTCAGACTGTTAGCCTCCTGGGGACTTAGGGGCACCGAGGTGCTAGCTGAACTTATGGCACTGGAATGCTGCTAGGCGATTTATTCAGCTGATAGGAAATGGTTATGGCTGCTGCCGTAAACACCTCTTATTACACTTTCATTGAACATGGGTTTGTTCAGAGAAGTGTCTCTTACATTTAGCTACTTGACTTCATCTTATACATTTGTTAGTTTATTGTCTATCTCCCCCATTAGATTATATGTTTTAGGAAGGCAGAGATTCTTTTACTCACCACTGTATCTTACAGTGGCCAGTACATAACAGGTTCTCAATAAACATCCCTCAAATAAATAAATGATTGCAAATTGTCCGTGATGAATTGTGGATAAAATGACAATGACATCAATCATTGCCCAAAAATTCTGGAAAGAGATATTTGAGCTTGTCCTACCCTGAGACTTGGCAACCTATTCACTTTGGAATGAGAGATCTGGACTTTCAATTATATTTACCTACTGTTGGAAAGGAAGTGCTTTGGGGACATACCAGTAGGCCAGTTCTTGGGCCAGTCTGGCAGGCACTGGACGGAGACAGTGCAGGCAAGACTAGCATGAAGCCCTGGGATGCTGAGGATGGCAGCAAGGGGTCCCAGTGCCAGCAGCATTAAGATAGCTTTGGGGCTTCCAGCATCAGCGTGTCACCAGGCAGAAGGACCTCAGTCTCCTTCCTCTCCTTCACCAGACTCAAACTTAGGATGTCCATGCAGGTCAGGGATGGCCAGGAACTGCCAATCTTCCATCTACAATGCCCGCAGGAGCTAAGCCACAGTTTCAGAGTCCAAGCAAGGAAACTGAGGTTCCGGTCAAGAAACCCACAGGATGATTCTCAGGAGGACTGACTGAGAGAAAAGAAAGCACAGAGACCCTGAATGACCTTTATCAAGACAGATGACATTTCACCTGCAAAATGGGGGGATACACCTCCATGTAAAGCTTTTAAGACAGTATATGGCAAATACAAAGAGCTTAATACATGGTTATTATTGTCTAAATTATTTTCTGTTAAGAGACTAAAAATAAGGGGGGAAGATTTACAGGGGAGGTGAAATATTGGGGGAAAATGTAAAAACTATTCAGGTCAATAGTATACTTTGCACCTTGTAGAAGGCCTGAACTCATGTGTGCTTTACCCAAGGCTGTTTTTTGTTTTACTTTATGGAAGGGAAATCTAATAGTATATAATCACATGGGAAAGACTCTTCCTTGTCCTCTTGGGAAGCACAGACTAATTTGAAAGCTTTGTTACCATTGTACTCTTCTGCCTATCAGCCTTGCGGGGGAGGGTGTCCATCACCCAGTCCATTTTGGGGCTGTGCTTTGCCCCAGATGAACAGGTGGTGCTCTCTGAGGGCCTTTGAGAAGACATGTAATGGATATGATAAAGGCAGAGCATATCTCATAGTTGTGGTGTCTTTGCTTCTCCAGGGAGGCTTTTCATGACAATTAATTATTCACATTTTCTCTCCTACCCCTCAAATACTTGGTTTCCTGTCTAGCTCCACGGACGCAGTTTTTCCTTGGGGGATGTGTAACCCTAGCCCCCGATGACAGTTAGGTGCTGTATTGTGTGGCTCTTTGAGCCTGTTTATGTTAGGCTTGTGTGCAGTGGGCACATGCTGATGATGGCTGGAGCATACTAATGCTGCCACTCATTCTCCTTCTTTTGGGGGCAGGACTTTAGCCACTGTCCTGTCCCTGGTTCTTACGGTGCAAAGGGAGAGAGCTCTGGAGTCGATCAATTGTCTGTACTCAGAGCTGCCCAGGCAAGCTGGTGCTCGAGCTGCTGCTTGGTCCGGTGCCTTTCAGCCCCACCCCCCTGCCCCTCCTGGGCATCTTGCCCTTTGGCAAAGCTGTGAATATTCACTCATCCATGCAGGCTCAGAGTGGTCTTTGTAACTGCTCTCTGGGAAACCTTTGTGAGGCTGATAGAGGTGGCCCAATGCTGAGCACCCTGACAACTCTGTCTGGAGACTCAGAAGCTACCTTACCCCAGATTTCTTCACACCCCGGCTGCTTATGCAATTGCACACTTTCTCTGTGTCACTCTTTCCTTTCACTGTTGCGCCCACCTGCAGTGCTGGCCTGTTTCGGTTGCTCTCTGCAGCAGTGCTCAGATGTAAAGACCTGGATCTGTGCCATTGGGGAGGTGGTTTATGAGTTATTCTTTCTCAGAAACCCAGGGCCAGAAGAAAGAAGTGTAAATGGGTGTCCAAGACATGAAGCTGTTGGCTGGTGCCTGAGAAACCAGCTAGGCAGAAGGAGGCAGAAGAACAGTAGAGAGAGGGAAAGTAGTAGCGCTGTGGCCAGAGATGGCTCGAGAGTCACAGCAGCTGCTCATTCTTCTGGGAAACAAATACAGAAGAGAGCGTGAGCACACCTTTCTTCAGAGCTGGGGTGTGACTGTACACACAAAGTCAGATACCGGGTGACGTGAACAGGTGACTTCACCTCTTCACACCTCAATCTCCTGCTCTCTAAAATGGGGATAATAATAGCACCCCCTCCTTCAGGGTTGTGTGAGAATTAATGGGTTCATACATGTAGAACACTAGGGAAGCGGCAGCCCACCTACAGTGAATGTCATACAGTGTTAGCTAATGGTGTCACGCCAGGTTCATGGCCATATGCACACCCTGAGTGTGGTTCAGGATCGTAGCAGGGCTGCCTGAATGCTCTGACAACTTCTTTTCCCAAACACTCTTTATGCAACATGTGTCCTTTTTTCTCCTCACAGAAATCATCTGTAATTTTCTCAAGTAAATTTTATCCCCCAGTTGTTTCAAAGCCTTTCTGCCCCTTTCCATTTATATTGGACATTCATTAATATTTTAGCAAAGTCACATGCCTCCACTGTCAGGAGATCAAGTCACCATGGAAAAGCAAAATATGCATTTTAGGTGACTGTAGTATCTTCTCCTACCTTTACTAGAGTTACTGACTGGCAGAAAATTTCATTGGTTTGCATTTTCACCACTTTTGTTTCTATTGCACTTTTGATAATGGTGCTAATGTTCATTGAAACAGAAAGTAGCCAGGTGTGCAGAAAGAGCAAGTGAAGGAAAGGACCAGAATAATCCACGAATTAGGATTTTTAAGCCATCATGATGATGTCCCCATAAGTGGGGCCTGTACACACAAATGAGACAACTGCATAAAAGCAAGAATACAGTTTAAAAGTAACTGGCCCATCCTTAAATTCAGCCCATCACCTCCGCAATACATAGATCCAGTGCCAACAGGACATCTATCCTGGAAGTCTTTCGGGCATCTCAAGCCAATATGGCCAAAATGGAGCTTCTTACCTTTCCCCACAAACCTACTCTTCTTCCTCTATTTCCTAGCTCTGTTAAGCATCAACGTCAGACCAGTACTCAAGCTGGAAACAGCAAGGTGCACTCCTCTCCTGCTTTTCCTGCTCCCCACCAGGCCTGTGGGTTCCAAGGACTGTCACATGTGCCTCTCAATAGCATCTTAATCTATGCCTCTTTCATATTCCCACTGACTCTGCCTGAATCTATAATCTTGCTCTATAACAACCACCCCCAAATAGTAGCTTAAAAATCAGTCATTTATTATTTTCTATGTGTCTTGGGTCAGCTGACCTAGAGCAAACTAGCTGAGTGGCTCGTACTATGTGCCATTGGGGGTCTGAGGTTGGCTGATGTAGGTGGGCTTGCCTAGGGTGGCTCTGCTCCATGTATCTCTCTTCCTCCTTTCTGGCGCCAGTAAGCTAACCTGAGCATGTTCTTCTCCTGGTAATGTCAGAAGCACAAGGGTAACATACATGTCACCCTTCTCTCTCTCTATTGGCCTAGGTAGGCGTATGGTCTAACCCAAAGTCAAAGAGTGGCCAAACACATTTCACCCACTTAGTGGAAGTAACCAAGTCATATGGCATAGAGCAAGGAGCCAGGACAGGATAAAGAACTAGGGCCAATAATGCCATCTCCTGCACCGACTTGTTATCTCTTGTCTAGACTCTTCGCTCATCTTCTAGCTTCTTACTTTGCCCTTTGTTAACCTCCCCCTGACTTGATTCTAACATCCCTTTGTTAAAAATTTCCATTGTCCCTTATCACTACCAAATTGGGCTAAAGTTCTGTACAGCTTGGTTCCAATCCATTTTTTCCTGCTGTATCTGTTGTGATGTTTCAGAATTACTCACCACCCCCTTCCAAATGTGCTTGTTTTTTGCACAGTTCTGTGCCTTCATAAACAGTCATCCACTTTCCCACCATCATCTCCCCCGCATGGTGAGATGTTGTTTACCTTTCAAGACCCATTCACATGGTACCTTCTCCAGAAAGCCTCCTCAGAAACCCTCTGGAGAAAAAGTTGCTCCTTCCTTTGTGATGTGGTAGTAAATGGGAATTGTATCATGCTCATATTTAACTCATACAAATTAGGGAATACGTGCTCAGCCAAAGTAGGGTCTGAGGGGGCGGGGTGGGCAGAGTTTAAATAATTCCACTCACCATTCTAATCTGTGGTCATGGAGCACTGAGATTCAACACTGCTGTTGCCTTAGTCATCCTTTGGTTCCAGAGCCCCTAAAGCTCTCAGAATCCTCTTAGAGAGTGAAGAGCACAACCTGGGTAGGGGGTGGGAGGAGGGATAGTATTTAATAATACAAGACTATTCTTTTTTAACAGCCACGAAGCAAGCCTGTTGTTTCACTGGGTATTCAATCAAAGGGACATCTATCTGACTGTGTTGTCTTCTTGTAAGTCAGTGCCTTCCATACAGTATTAGAAATTCAAAAGACTTTGAATATTGTCTATAAATATTTTTTATTTTATGCTGACTTTAGAATCCAACCCTTGGCTAAGATAGTCTATTGTATTTTATAGGCATATATCAGGTTGAATCTTAATTTTTTACGTATGTGTTTCCCAACCAAATCTTGAAGTGGCTTATGGTTCTCATTTGTGGCTTATGGTTCTTCAGAGGGCTACAGCCTGTGGCTGTGCAGTGCACAAGTCTCAAGGTACACTATTCACCCCAGAGTCTATATAAACAGACTCCTGTAGTAGTTAATTGTACCAGTTTTCTTGTATCCCCAATGCCTAGTACATATGGCTTGCTCAAGGAATGTATGAATGAATGAATGAATGAATGAATGAGGAAAAAAGGCAACAACAAATTAAACTACTCCCAAGTGAAATATCTAAAAGTTGGAGTTGGGACAAAACTTAAGATAGGTTTCGATCCAACAAAATTAAAACCATGTTATTATAGTTGCATATGACAGAATGTACCTATAAGTCCACTTGGAATGTCTGGTTTACCTACAACAACGACAAAAATTACCTTTCATCCTGTGAACTGATCAAGATTATGGTTCCTGAAAGCACATCGCACTTCTCAAACATGACTGACTGCATGGTTGCCTTACGCCTAACTCCTTAGTAGACATTATGAGGCTCGTGTGTGAAGACAGGTCTGGATTCTAGATGACTGTAGACCCCCACGTCACAATAGACTTACGGATGTCTTGTTTGCCTTGGATGAGTCATAAGGCTCAAACATAGATGGCAAATAGAGCCATCTTTTAAAAGAGCAAGACTTTTATCAAGTTATCTGATACAATATGCTGAATATTTCTGAATTAGAAGTATGTCAGTGTGCCAGCAAACTGCTTACTCCATGGGAAAGTGTTGCCAAGTTAAACAGTCAACTTCACACTTGGAACTGGATGCTTCCAGATGTTCTGCAAGGGATAGAGGGTAACTGACCTGTCTAGGATGTATGGGCTTCTGGGTGGACATGGCCTGAGCAGAGTCCTAAAAGATAGCATTACACAGACAGTTAATGGTCCCACCCTGCATCCCCCACCCCTAACCATAGCCCCAGTGAGCTCTAACAGCAGGAACATCGTTCTTGTTCCAACCATTCTTTCCTATATTCCAGCAGCAAGGTGACCGTGTCCACCCAGAATGTCTCAATAGCCAGTACTCGATTTGTCAATTAGAGTAAGTGCCTAGCATAGCTCCTAGCCTAGGTCATGAAGAAAAGAGTCCATAAATGTTTGTGAAATGAATGAACCAAAGAAAACCAATGAAAGAAGCAAACCAGAGGAGTACAGTGGTATAGGGAACATTTGCTGAGTAAGGCACTGTAGTTACTTCAGGAAACACTAAATGGTGTGCACTGATGCCACAGCATCTTACTGAATGGGCCTGTTGTCCCTTTCAACGGAGACTTGGCTTTCTGCTGCCTAATAGACAGTATCCTCACCCTGATGAAGCACAGACCCGAGTGTCCCTGACACGGCCAGGTTGGGAACCCCTCTTAGCCATCGTCCTTTTCTTTCTGGCTGCCACCGTACAGGCACCGCCGTAGGTTTGGGACGTGAACTTGGGGTCAGGCAGGCCATCCGGTTCGAATGTAGCGCGTCTGTCTTCCTGCCAGGGCTTTGCATGTCATGGCATCATCACAGGTCACCGGCATGGGGACTTTCCCGCTTGTATGTTCCCAGGTGAGCTCTCCGTGGAGGAGGCGCAGGACCCTTTCCTGGTCAGCGTGCACATAATCGCGGACCCGGGGGAAGCCCGGCCGCTGCAGGAGGCCATCGACAAGGTCTTGGCCTGGATGCACCCAGACCTCCACCTGTTCCTGGTCTCAGAGAGGAGGGCTTCGCGGCGGCGGCGGCGCAGGCGGCCGGCCAGGGGCGCGCAGCCGGCGCTGGCGGTCGTCCTGTTCCTGCAGGAGGACGACGGCGACGAGCAGATCCTGCGGCTGCACCGCGCGCTGCAGCGGCCGCCCTGGCGCCACCACCACACGGAGCGCGTGCCCAGCCGGTTCCGGCCCTACCTGCCGTGCAGCCAGGACTTCTTCTCGCTGGCGCCGGGCACGCCGCTGTGGGCCGTCCGGCCGCTGCACGGCGGCCGGGACACCGTGCGCGTCACCGTGTACTGCCGCCACGACAGCTTCGCCGCCAGCCTCGGCTTCTACCAGCTCCTGCTGCGGCGCAGCCCCAGCCAGCGCCGCGCGGACTTCTGCATCTTCCCCGTGTTCTCCAGCCTGGACGTGGACATCCAGTTCTCGCTGAAAAGGCTGCCCAGCGACCAGAGCCCGGTGCCCAGCGACTCCTCGCTGCTGGAGTTCCGAGTCAGGGACGTGGGCGAGCTGGTGCCGCTCCTGCCGCACCCCTGCAGCCCCATCAGCGAGGGCCGCTGGCAGACGGAGGACCACGACGGCAACAGGATCCTGCTGCAGGTACTGGGGGAGGGCGCCCGGTCTGGCTGTCTGTCTGTCTGCGGGGCACGGACACGAGTGGGCGGGCTCTGCCGCTCGCCCTGCTTAGTGGGACGAGGCGCTGACACAAGGGGCCTTGGACCAAGTCTGCCGAAACAGAAGGGGAGGCGTGGAGGCGCTGCCACGGCTCTTTGCGCTTGACCATCATTGCCTTGTAGCTCAGGCAGCTGCCAGTGCCCCCCCCCTCACCCCGGCCTCCTCACCCACCTGTGTCTGCGCACCTGCTAAATGCTGGTGGCGCCTGGGGATCTCCGAGGAGCTTGTGTCGGGGGAACTTATTATTAAAGATCCCTCAATCTACCTCCTGACTCAGGAGGGAGTTTTTGTCAATGCATTCTTCACCTCCATAAGGGAACTTAGGGAAAACCCATGAAAGTAGTAAAATATGGAGAAAGCAAAATATATTGCCGTCCATAGAGGGGATGTCTGTTTTCTTCTTCACTCTGGTGCCACTCCCACCCTTCTCCACGTCCCCCGCTGGGCCGTAGGCTGTTACAATTCAGTGACCACTTGAAAAATGACTTTCTCATAAACTTTTTAAGGAGCGAGTGATACCTGTGGAGTTTCTGGTTTTATTAAGCTTGGGAAGGGATGAGTAGTGAATACCTCTTAAGGAAATGGGTGCAGTCGACTACCCTGTTCCTGCCATGGTTAACGCCTTTCTCCTTCTAACCTTCCAGCACTTATCTAACACTCTTTCAAGATCATAAGTCACACTCTAGGTTTCAAAATTCAGCATACAGAGTTCTGAATGTCCTCCCCCTGGCCCTACCTGATAAATGCTTTCTAAACCCAGGCTTTCTTGAATTAACGTGTACATTATTTTGAGGAATATAGGACTTTGTTTTACTGAAAAGTCTCTGCCAGCTCAGTTTTCACTTTTGACTACCTGAAAGGAGAAAGTTGATAGCAAATTAAGGGTCATTATCTCAAAAGGTGCTGACTGTAGTTACTTGCATCACAGGTTAAGTTTCTGTTTTGGTTGGTTTGGGCATTAAACATCCGGACTGTAATCCACGTATCACAAAATGAACTGAAATCTTGGCACGCGTTAGGTACTGGTTAAAACTACAGCCAGGCCACCTTACTCAAGTCAGAAAAGTCACCTTGAGATATTTACTATTTATAGGAACTAAATAATTTTCAGATTTCTCATTGAATTATACAGATAAGTAAATAATATTGCTTTATTATTCAGTGAGCTAAAAGCTAGCTATCTTTTGCTCTATAATCCTTTTTGAAATGTGAGAAAAAAATTTTCTTTTGTGTTTGAAGACTGCCAGTTCTTTATGCAAAATTTAATGCAGTTGAATAAAAAAGTTAATGGAAGGTTTTATTTATACTAAAAGACAAAAATGAATGTAATTGTTTCTGAAGGGACTTCTTCCTTTTTGCAATAATTAAAATACTTTATTCTCTTGATCCCTATAATAACACAAGTGAAATAACAAAATGTGAAAGCTGGGCCTGGACTCTGCTCAAAAGAACCATTGAAAGACTATTTCAAAGAAGATCTACACATAAATGGTTATAAAATCTGTACAGGTGCAGGATTTTGAAGTTACAGCATCAAAGTGTGAAAGGGTAAGAAAAAAGATTGGTATCTTAGGCCTCAGAAATGCAGGTCTTTGTTCAAAATAATAATATGTCGAGGAGTTAAATTAATGTGAGCAGAAATGACTAAGAGCCCTCTCATAAATTTTGATCATGGCCCTTTGAATGGGTTACTGTTACTTCAGCACTGCAGAAAGCAACCTTCTGCTCTAGCATGATATATACACCTGCCCACCTCTTTAAGTTACTTTTAAAAGTAAAAATTTATGTTTCAGCCTTCAGCATAAATAAGATATTCCAGTCATGGGGGAGGGATGAAGTTGAGAGAGTTCATTTTTTTTCCTACATTTTCTTTAGCAGTGTATGTTCCATTTTCAACTATTATTTTTAATATAAATTATTTTGTTCAGTTGGGTGAAGTTATACATTGAAGAAAAATCTTTGTTGGGTAGTTTTTAATTACTTCTTGAAATATACATTGCATTTTATTTCCTTATCCTGTCCCATTCACTTAACATTCCACATTTCAGATACCTCCTCCTCCCATTTAATTCCTTTGCAGGAGAAAAGCTGAAAGACTTTTCCTGGGAGCTACTCGGCCTTTCATAAAAATTTGGAAATGTTTTTTACTAAGCTCTGATAAGATGAAGAGAAAGCCTTCCTCCTCCTGAAACTTATCTCTCCTTTCTTGGCATTGCTGGGTTCAGGGAAATAGGAGGTGGGCGAATGGGGAGTTGCCAGCATAAGGAGTTGCCTGAGATCCCTCTGAAAAACGCATCTTAGAAATGTGCACTAATGCCTGATGATACTAAACTACAGCTTTCTAGAATCAAGGTCTGTGTTCGTGAATTTTTTCACATTTCCTAGAACTAAACTAATATAAATTATATACCTACAAAAAGAACACACACATCATAAATATACAGCTCAGTGGATTTTCAAAAATTGAACATTTGCATTAGCAGAATCCAGATGAAGAAATACAACAGAGATGAAAACAGAAATAAGGACCATCCTTCCCACTCCTGGGACTCCCTGCCCTTAAACAAACATTAATTACTCTATATTGCTTGAAAGGGGGACAGAAGTACCTAGTCAAAAGTGTAGTGAATATGGGCATAATCTCTCTCTCTCTCTTTTTTTTTTTTGTATTTGCAAGTAGATCTCATGTTTAAAACAAGATTTAAGATTGCTGACAAAGATATATACCACATAAGATTAGTAAAAATCATTACATGCTGAAGAGATTTGAAGTAAAGGGAAAATATTGATAAGAAAGTAAGGTAAACCACGTATGACATCCAAAATGCATGTCATTTTCTGCATGCCATCTAAAGCTGTTCTATACAATTGGTAGCCACTAGCCACATGTGGCCATTTAAATTTAAAACTTAAGTTAATTAAAATTAAATAAAATTGAAAATTTTCTATATACATTTCAATCATTCCGGTGGCTACTACATGGGACAGCACATATACAGAAAATTTCCGTCATCACAGAAAGTCTGTTGGGCAATGTTGTCCTAGAAATAGGCCCCAAATTTGACTTTGAGTTTTCTAGCAGCAAAGAAAAATGGAAAATCATCAGTGATATGATTTAGAGTCTGTGAGCTAAAAATAAACCAGATACACAGTATTCCTGGTTCTGAGTCCTGGTAGCAGTGTTCCCCAACCTTCTCACATTCATGGTGGTGTCAACAGCCCACCATCAACTGTACCTCTCCAACAACTACGAAGCCTTGCGGGCTTTTTCTTATATGGTGCTTGTGATGTGGGCCAGGGTGCCCAGCCAAGTGTTAGCACAGGAAAGTCATTGCACGGAAGGAGGCTGGGCAAAACAAGGTGGTCCTACCTGCAGCTCCTGGGGTCCTAGCTTAATCCTAGAGGGAAGGATAATCTTCCAAAAGATAGTGAGCTTGGCTTTTTCATTCCCAGACAAGTGCCTGGGGTAGACCTGTTCCATGTAGCTGGTAAAGGACAGAGTTATATGCCCTGTGACTCAGCCAAGCTGGGGTATGTATTGGCATATTCTTAGGGAACCCTGAGGAGCCTGACAAGGATACAGGCCTGACGTGAAGGCAACCCTACCTTTTTGGAGGCCTGCCAAGGGTATGCCTGGGCAGGGTCAAAGCTTTCCTTAAGAATGAATGATTTGGGGTTCACCCAAACACACAGACAAAAGCACCGTTGAGAATCCAAAGCTCAATTCCACAGAGAAAATGTGGCCTCAGTTTCAAGGTTGGGAAATGTTGAAAGCAGGTTGCTCCATGTCTTCCTTCACAGTAGCAAAGTGATTTAATAATGATATTAGGGTCTATAGAAGACTTCTACCACAGGGTATGGTCACCAGCAGTTCTTTGTGCCTTCATAAGGCAGAAGAGGAAATGAGTTTTTAAAAAGGTTTTTAAGTAAGAAGTAAAGGTCAAGAAATCCTGACACAAAGGATTGTTACCAATCGAAAGAGTTACCAGGCTCAGACTCTGGGATTGTCTTTACTGGAGAGCTTTTAAGATCTCATCCATGCCACTGGCTTAATTGTCTTCTTCATGCAGGGAGGAGATTGACTGGGAGGTCAGTCTTAGAATACTGGGGACATAGGTACTGTGAGGACAGGGAGACGGATGCTTATGAGGATGCAGTTGAGGGGCTGAGTAGGCGCCAAGACTGAAAAAATGTTTAATTATGGTAAAACATATAACAATAAAATTTACCATCTTAACCATTTTTTAAATGTAATTTAACTGATGTTAAGTATATTTATATTGTTCAACCATCATCACCATCCATCTTGGAATTCCTTTCATCTATTAAACAATAACTCTTCTTTCCCTCTTCCCCCGTGGCTCTGCAACTTCTATTCTACTTCCCATCTCCATGAATTTGACTACTCTGTGTACCTCATATAAGTCTTTTTTGTGACTGGCTTATTTCACTTAGCATAATGTCATCAAGGTTCATCCATGTTATAGCATGTGTCATAATTTCCATTCTTTTTAATTAAGGCTGAATAATATTCCATTATGAACATGCCACAGTTCATTTATCCATTCGTCTGTTGATGGACACTTGAGTTGCTTTCACCTTTGCACTTTTGTAAATAATGCTGCCATATGAACATGGGTGAGCAAATATCTCTTCGAGTTTCCGATCTTATTTCTTTTAGGTATACACCCAGAAGTGCAGTTACCAGCTCATATGGTAATTCTTTGTTTAATTTTTTGAGGAGAGGATCTGCCACACTGTTTTCCATAGTGGCCATACCATTTTACATTCCCAGCAACAATGCAAAGGGTGAAACTTGCTTTTTAAGGAAGCTGAGAAAGGCTTTCTCTTTGTGAGGTACAGTTCATCATTGCCTGCACTAGGAGGTACAGAGGGGGATGGCGGTTAGAGCAAACACTGAAGTGGGGCTTATTTTATTATGCTTCACCCTACACATTCTAGATCTAGACTCGACAGCAGGAATTCCCAGCCTGCCCTCTTTGTATCCCAAGCACAGTCTGCATGCATGTGTTTATATGCATCATCATGAAAGGTACATATGTCTCTTTCCAAATTAAGACTCTAAAGGCTTCCCATGTCCTTTGCAATCACTTCCAGATCATCACCAAGGTGTAAGGCTTTATATCAGCTGGCCACTGCTTACCTCTCTGGCTTTATCTCATACTTCTCTCTTGTTCCCTCTGTGCCTTCCCCATGGGCTTGCTTTCTGTTCATCAGATGTAACAAGCTTTTCTTCTCTCAGGACCTTTGCGTCTTCTGTTTTCTCTGCCTGAGATGATCTCCTCCAGGGATTTTACATGGCAGGTTTCTTCTCATCATTCACGTTGCCAAGACGCTTTCCCTGTCCACCCTACCAAAAATAGTTCCCTTCCCTCAACCTCAGCACTCTGTGTTACATCGTTTCATTTTTTTTCACATCCTTGCCACTATCTAAAATTATTTCGTTTACCTGTATATCATAAAACTATCTGTTTATTTGTATACTATCTGTCTCCATTACTAGATTGTTGAAAGAATGAAGGGAGAGGTCCAGGAGCCATCATTGGAATTTCACTTGGACCCATAATCCCTCTACAGCCTCTATGTCTGTATTATGACCCCACATTAAGGGAATAACATTTGGCCAACATTTATTGGACAACCCCTATGTGTCAGACCCCCCTGCCTTTCAGTAGCTCATAGTCAAGTAGAGGCAATAAACATGAAAACCAAAAAGTTCAGCAAAGTGTTCCAGATGCTGTGATTTAAAAAACTCATAGAAGGCAGTGTGTGGCACAGACTCTAGAGTCAGATGTCTCTGGGTTCAATTCTGACTCTTCTACTCACTAGTTGAATAACCCTGGGCGTGTGACATTATACTGCTAAAAACCTCATTTCCCAGTTTGAAAAATTAGGATAATAATTGTTAACTTTGCAGTGTTACTCAGACATTTAGAAAGAATGTCTTTGAGGTGCTCCCCACCCCCAGTTAGCATTTAACAGTAGGTGTTTTTATACAAAGGCAGATTTGTTGATGCTGGCCGGTGGTGGAAAGACAGTCATGAAAGGCTTCTTAGAAGAACCAATGCCTGAGCTGAACTGAGGGTGGACATGGATTCAGGATGTCCAGGGGAGCCCCAGGGCAGCACACAAAGGCCTGGGCAGGGTGGTCTGGCCAGGACAGTGGTCCGATTCCTGAGCTGCTGTCCTGAGGGCAGGGAAATGACTAGTGAGAAGCCAACTCAAGAAAAGGCAAACCCCTTTTCAGTTGCTTATGCTCCGAACACTGGTTATTCTGAGCTCTTCTCTTTTAAAAGACCCCGTTTACTCCACTGCCAGAATACATGCAGAATCTAATACCACCACTACCACCTGCTCCAAGCCACCCATGTCTCCTCAGGAAACTTTTGACCTATCACCTTATTTCTGCCCTCACCTTTCTACAATTGATTCTCCACCAGACAGTTAGCGGGTCCTTTTGCACATAAGTCAGATCACGTGACTCCTCTACTCAGAATCCCCAGGAGCTGCCCCTTTCATCCCACAAAAAGCAAAAGCCATTTGACTTGTGAACATGCATTGGCTGTGCTACCTTTAGTCCTTTTCCGAGGAACCCAGTAGCCACCTTGGCATTCCTCTACCAGTGTTTCTCAAACTTCAGCTGGCATGAAAATCACAGATTCCTGGGGCCCACCCCCCAGAGACTGATCTGGAAGGGCCAGGGTCAGGCCTAAGATCCTGCATTTGTAACCAGCTTCCAGGTACTGCTGCCCAAAGCACCTTCTGTGGACATTAACCAGGCACAGGACATTCTAAGGCAGGACTACCCGGTTGTTGCTTCATGGTTTTTGGTTTTTTTTTATCCAATGTCTGGGATAATTTCACTTTTCAAAGTATATTATAATTGTGCTCAGTAAGAGACTCAGGGCATGACATTAAAAGTATAAGTCACATGGTTCCAGGCAAGATGGTGAAATAGATAAATGCCATGCTTGCCTCCTCTCACTACTACATCAAAATTACAACTAAACTACAAAACAGCCATCACTGAGAACTGCCTGAAGTCTAGCTGAACAGAAGTCCTATAACTAAGGACATGCAGAAGAAGCCATTTCAAAACTGATAGGCGGAGCGGAGATGCAGAATGAGCCAGTCCTACCCATGTGTGGTGGTTAAAAACCAGGAGGGCTAACTTGGCTCAGAGGTCCCCCCAGAGGAACATGGGCTCCAGTACTGGGAAGAGAAGTCCTTATACTTCTAGCCATAAAAACCAGCAGAGATTGTGGCTAAGTGAATCGGAAAGCTACTGGAGTCTCAGGCCATCCTCTTAAAAGGCCCGCACATGGACTTAGTTGCTGATGAACTCCCTTGCTCTGAGCATTGGCACAGGGACAGCAGCTCTAAAGTCATCAAGGACATACCAGGAGGAACTGAATTGTCTGGCTTTGGGATGAGGGATGGAGGGGCAGCTTTCTCCCAGACAGAAGTGCTAGCAGAAGCCATTGTCTCTTTGTTGAGCCCGCCCCCCACCCCAAGAATAGAGATGGAGGCAGGCAGCAGGTTATTTAACCTGTGCAGATTACTCACGGTGCTTGAAAGTTGCCCCTAGAAAATCATTTCCCAAAGCATCATCTGGGTATGATATTCATTCCTGCAGAATTTGTAAGTGACATCATAGCCCTTTCAGGCCTGGAAGAGTCATTTTCTTTTAGGAAAACAAAACCAGAAAGTGAAGTATTATCATAAGCTTTGACAGGACCTGGAATCAAATTTTTGAGGCTGAGGGAGAAAAGTGAGGAATTATTTCTGTTCTTTGCGGGAATCATAGAGTTTTCCCTCTTGGCCTGCCTGTGTCACTTAGCTTATTTAGTTTGGCCTCCCCAGGGCTCTGCTTCTGAAGGGGTCAAGTTTGGTGTTTCTGTGTGTGGCAAGTGGCTTTCAGCAGGTAGGGCCTTTTTCCTGCAGGCCAGCCGTGTTGTGCCTATGAATGAACAGCAACAGAAGTAGACAGTCCAGAGCTTTTTGAGGTTGTTAGAGTCAGCAAAAACTGAATATGTCCTCTCAGCCACATATGGTACTAGAGGGGCACAGAGATACACGAGAGAGTTCCAATGCCCCAAGTTCACAGCTGGTCTAGACCGTTCTGAGGGGTTATGATGTATGTAAGCCACAGTACAGGAAAGTGGGGTGCACTGAGTGTGTTCTGGAGAGTTGCCTCCCTCAATGGCTGGGAAAATAAGGAGACTATAGCAGAAACTTTCTGGAAGCCAGCAGTTGGGACTTTGGGTCCTAGAGCCCACAGATCTAGACCAAATCCTATTTGTTTGGTGACCTAACAGCCCTGTCAGTTTGGTCTAACCTTAAAATATTAGGCCAAAAAAAAAAAAAAAAAGGCTAACCTTAATTTCCAGTGAATTTTCTTTCTATGTTAATATATTTTTATTAGAAAGAAAAACTAAATATTCAAAAAGTTATTGGAAATGAGAAATTTTTTTAAAAAATCACTCTACTACTACCACCATAACAGAACATGTTAGCTACATTTTCTTCCAGGTATTTTTTGTCATATAAGCTATCTATGTCAATGTCTTTAAAATTTTTTTTTCATTTTATTTCCTTATTTATCCCCCCAAATATAGGAAAATAATGGGCTTCAGACCCTTTGGTTAGTTTTCTCTTTCCCACCATCAACCTTCTACCCTCCCAAATGGAAAGTCAAACATTATGTGACTTTAAGGAACTTTCTACCTGATTCTTGGCTTTGTGCTGAGAATGTGAGCCTCTGGACCCTCTGGAACATTATGTAAAAGGAATCTGTCTCCCTTTTTGTACTTGGATATAGCTTTGCCACCCAGAAAGTCTAGGTTCCACTAGTTTGGACTTTTGTCACCTCAAAGGAATCACTTTCTTCCCATGGAAGAAATATGTGCCATTGCAGTTGTCAGACTGCCCATTCACAGCAGGCTTTCAATAAACAGCCACTTTTATAAGAAATAACACTACATTGCAGGCACCAACTGGCCTCAGAAATTTAGAACCATCCACCCAGCCCCTTCTGGGCCCATTATAGCCTCTGCTATAGCCAGAAAGTCTTCAGCCCCTCAGGCAGGAGCCCTAAGCTTTCCCACTGGGTAACGTCTGGCTATGATTTCTCCTGCTGTGTGGACCAAGGATGGAGATGGGTAAACAGTGAGCCCAGAAGGGAAGTGGGAAGGGGTGGGCAGCAGTGGGGATCAGAGCCTGGACAATCTCCAGGCCTGTCCCACAGGGTGCTCTGCTCTCCATTTTCTCCTGAAAGCTATTGGCCTTTGTGCCACAATGCCACTCCTGCTCCGAGACCAAGTGTGACTCTACATCTGCTGGGGATTAGGCAGAACCCACTTTCTCTGTGTGTATTCTCCAGCCCAGGAAGCAAATGGTTAGACTTGACAGTCCTGCTCAGAGAAAAAATGACCTGAATGGTTCCTGGCCACTTTGTCCACCTCGCTGCTCCCTGGACCTCACTATATTCTTGAAGATGCCTTTTTGTTGGGTCCTTGCCGTGCCAAATATGAGAGCATTGTGCATCCCCAGACTGAAGAGTTCCACTAGTTTGATTAACAAGTGATGGAGCCACATCTCCAGTGGAGCTCTCATGTGGCGAATGAACCTTTTCTAAATGGGCTTCAGACTCAATGACTTATAAGCAGGGAAGAACAGGGTTAAAACAAACATTCTGCCTGGGCCTGCAAATGTCTTTAATCTGCTTTAGGAAGGAAGCAGGTCAACAGTATCTCTAATTCACATCTACTTATAGAGAACATTAAATAATGCTGTTTTAGTTTTATTTTTTTAACACTTCTTGATGTCTGTATGTGGCATTTTTACATGATAAGCTGCCTTCTAAAAATATTTTAAGTAAATAGATATTTCAGGATATTTGTCCTATGACATCAGAAATCATATAGGGAAAGGTGGAGAGAAAGGAGCTAGAGACCAAATGTTGAGCTTTCTGGAAGCCAAAGCAGAAAAAGAAGCCCAGTGTTCATTGTTTGATTGAAGGAGGGGTGAGGGGACAGGGGAAGAGTCCAGATCTAAAAACTCAAACATTTCTGGGTGCAAAAGCTCATGTTCCTTTTATAAGAATCATTAAAGATAACAGTGAATGGTCTTCTACTATGACTTTTTGGAAGATGTAGAAATGTTTTTTGTGGAGCTGTGGATAAAGTCAGGAATGACTGATGATTTTCATAGCTACAACCATTAATGTCTTTAGGCCAGAGATGCTGTCCTATTGACTCAGGAACGATGTTTTAATGCCAGTGATTGCTATTTGTCAAAGACTTTAGAAGTGGAAATAAATTAGAAATGTCATAATTAAAACCTTATAGTAGTAACGGGATGGGAGCACCCACTTGGGTAGACCCATGAGGTGCCCTCTATCCCTGTCATTTGTCCATGTTCCTGTTCTCACAGGGTCCCTCAAACCTGAGCCAACTTCTGCATCCTTAGGGACTCAGTGCTCCCCTCTCCCCACTCTGCCAACCCCCTGCATGTCAGTCCTGTGTCAGTGAGTTTGGTGAACCGTGCTTTGAGATGTCTCTTAAATGAAACTGGATAGAGCTTTAAAATAGCATAAATCATGTTATCTTCCATAGCAGTGGCTTCCACTAATTAAGCATAAATCTGCATCTCTTGTGGTCCAGACACTGTTTATATATAATCTATAATCCTTGAAAGCTAAAAATTATTTTTACCATTATACATGTATCACAACTTTGGCCACTGAGGCCAGTTTTGCATTTATATCCCAACTCTTCCAGACACTATCTCCATGACCCTGAGCAAATTACTTTTTCTCTCTGTGCCTCAGTTTCTTTATCTGTCAAACAGGGATAATAATAATAAGTATTTCATGGGACTGCTGAATCAGCCAGGGCTCACTCAGAGAGACTTATAAAGAATCTGTCATAAGGACCACACACAATTGTGGGACCAGGCAGAGACAGGTGTGCCCCTGACGTTAGACCTGAGATCTCCCCAGATCAGATAGGCCAACAATCAGGAGAAAATGCTAATGGCAAGTTGAGATCAAGAAAAATGATGGAACTCACAAGGACAAAGTGGAACCCAGGTTTGTCTGTCACCACCTCAACTTCATGTGATGTAGTGACCTGAAAAAACAAACAAACAAAAAAAAAAAAAACAGCACCTTTTATCACGGGCCTAAAACACATCTGCCCAGGGCCAGGAGGAACTGAAAACAGAGCTCCCAGGGGAGCCGAAGTTGCTGCAGGCCCAGGGACAGCCTCATGTCCAAGGGCAAGCCAGCAGATGAGCAACAGCAGGTGCAAGCCACCACAGCTTCAACCTTCAGAGTCTGAAAAATGGCTGCTCCTTCTTTTCTAGCTCACATCCCAAGCATATTTCTGTTCTGACAGAATCACCTGGGGAAAGGAATTCAGGGAAACAGTGCCAGTGTAGCTGAGATGACGCAACGTCAAGCCACATGGTTAGGGGAAGGATTTTTTTCTGGTTTTATTGAGATATAATTGACACATAGCACTGTATAAGATTAAGGGGTAGAGCATAGTGACTTGACTTACATACATTGTGAAATGTCAGTCTTTTTCCTCGTGATGAGAACTTAAGGAAATGGCGAGATTTCTTTTTATGGCTGAATAACAGTCCATTGTATATACAGACGACAACTTCTTTATTTATTCATCTGTTGATGGACATTTAGGTTGTTTCCATGTTTTGGCGATTGTAAATAATGCTGCCAGGTACACTTAAGTACAGACACCCCTCTCACACAGTGTTTCCCTTTTTTTCGGACATAAACCTGCAAATTGAGTTGCTAAATCATATGGTAGTTTTGCTATTAATTTTTTTAAGAAACCTTCATATTCTTTTTCAGGATGGCTGTACCCATTTATATTCCCACCAAGAGTGTTCAAGGGTTCCCTTTTCTCTACATCTTCACCAGCATTTGTTATCTCTTATCTTTTTGATGATAGCCATTCTAACAAGCATGAGGTAATATCACATCATGGTTTAGATTTGCATTTCCCTCATGGTTAGCAATATTGAGCACCTTTTCATGTTCCACTTGGCCATTTGTGTATCTTCTTTAGAAAAATGTCTATTCGGGGCCTTTTCCATTTTTAATTGGATTATTTGATTGTTTTGTTGGGTTTTTTGTTTTGTTTTGTTTTTATTTTTTTATTGAGTTGTATGAGTTCTTTATATATTTTAGATATTAACTCCTTATCAGATATATGATTTGCAAATATTTTCCCTTTCCATAGGTTCTCTTTTCATTTTGTTATTTATTTCTTTTGCTGTGCAGAAGCTTTTTAGTTTGATGTAGTCTCTCTTGTTTGTTGGCTTTGTCTCATGTCAAATAAAAAAAAATCATTGCTAAGACCCATGTCAAGAAGCTTTTTCCTGTTTTCTTCTAGGATTTTTATTGCTTCCAGACTTTTTAAGTTTTTAATCAATTTTGAGTTAATTTTTGTGAGTGGTGTAAGTAGAGGCTATAATTTTACTCTTTTAAAGTGTGAATATTCAATTTTCCCAGCACCATTTATTGAAGTGACTGTCTTTTATCCATTGAGAATTCTTGGCTTCCTTGTCAAATGACCAGATATGCATGGATTTATGTCTGGGCTCTCAAGTTTGTTCCTTTGGTCTGTGCGTCTGTTTTTATGTCAATATCTTATAGCTTGAAATTAGAAAATGTGATACCTGCCAAGTTGTTCTGTTGTTCTTTCTCCAGATCGCTTTGGCTATTTGGGGTCTTTTGTAGTTACATACAAATTTTAGAATTGTTTGTTCTATTTCTATGAAAAATGCCATTGGAATTTTGTTAGGGATTGTATTGGATTTGTAGATAGGTTTGGGCAGTATGGACATTTTAGCAGTTTTAATTCTTCCACTCCGATAGCATGGAATACCTTTCCATTTATTTGTGTCTTCTATTTCTTTCAGTGCACAGGTATTTCACCCCCTTGGTTAAATTCATTCCTAGGTATTTTATTATTTTTGATGTAATTATAAATGAGATTTTTTTTCTTTCTCATAGTTTGTTATTAGTGTATAGAAATGCAACAGATTTTTATACATTGACTTTTGTATCCTATAACTTTACTGAATATTTTAATTCTAATTTTTTTTAGTGGAGTCTTTAGAGTTTTCTGTGTATGATATGTCATCTGCAAATAGTGACTGTTTTACTTTTTAATTTTTGATTTGGATACCTTTTATTTCTTTTTCTTATCCAATTACTTGACTAGAACTTTCATACTGTGTTGAATAAAAGTGGTGAGGGTGGGCATCTTTGGCTTGTTCTTAATACTAGAGAAAAATCTTTTAGCTTTTTGCCATTAAGTACAATGTTAACTGTTGACTTGTCATTTATGGTCTTTATGTTGTTGAGGTATGTTCCCTCTATACTCACCTTATTGAAAGTTTTTGTCATAAATGGATGCTAAATTTTGTCAAATGCATTTTTTGCATGTATTAAAATAACCATATGGTTTCTATTCTTCATTATGTTAATGAAGTGGTGTATCATACTGATTGATGTTGAATCAAACTTGCATTCCTGGAATAAATTCCATATAAACATGGTATATGATCCTTTTAATATTTGTTTAATTAAGTTTGCTAATATTCTGTTGAGGATTTTTCCATCTGTGTTCATCAGGGATATAGACCTGTAAATTTTTTTTGTGTGTGTTGTCCTTGTCTGGTTTTGGTATCGTATTAATGCTGGCCTGGAAAAATGAGTTTAGAAGTATTCCTTCCTCTTCTGTTTTTTGGAATAGTTTAAAAAGGATTGGAATTAATTCTTCCTTAAATGTTTAGTAGAAATCACCAGTGAAGCTACCTAGTTCTGTACTTTGTTGGGAAGTTTTTGATTACTAATTCAATCTTACTTGTAATTGATCTGTTCAGATTTTCTATTCATGATTCAGTCTTAATTGTATATTTCTAAGAATTTATCCATTTCTTCTTGGTTGTTCAACTTGTCATAATTTTTCATGGTAGTTTCTTATGATCTTTTATATTTCTGTGGTATCAGTTGTAACATCTCTTTCATTTCTGATTTTATTTATTTGAGTCCACTTTCTTTTTTTCTTGGTAGGTCTCACTAAAGGTTGTCAATTTTATCTTTAAAAAACTTTTTTCCATTGATCATTTATATTATCTTTTTAATCTGTCATTTATTTCTGATGTGATCTTAGTTATTTCCTCTCTTCTGCTAATTTTGGGCTTCATTTTTTCTTGGTTTTTTACTTTCTTGAGGTGTAAAGTGAGGCTGTTTATTTGTGATCTTTCTTATTTCTTGATATAAGCATTTATCACTATGAACCTTTTTCTCCAAGAATTGCTTTTGCTCCTTCTCATAAGTTTTGGTATTTTGCATTTCTATTTTTATCTCTATCAAAGTTATTTTAACTTTGTTCTTATTTCTTGTTTGACCTATTTGTTTTTTAGTATCATATTATTTAACCCATTTTTAATTTAGAGGGAAAAAACCTGCAGCTCACTGCCAGCATTAATTTTAATAAACACGTTCTCTGAGGCTGAAACAAATCTGACTGGTTTTCAATGTGAAAATAAAATATAAAAACTGTTCTTGTAGTTATTTCTAAACAAAACTTGTCTCTAATCCTAATGTAACAGAAATGTATACATAAATCAAATTCATCCAGTGCATCTTCAGCTAACAACTGAGAACAATGTTAACATCACTTGTAGGAATGCTTTGTTTTCTAGAATTTGAAATTTTCAGCAATCAAGAATGGAAATATCACTGTTAAGAACAGAATGCTATAAATAGAATGATGACATTTATTTCCAGAGACAATCGATATACTAGATAGTCTAAATGTGAAAATAGAAATAAAATCAGGGCATTTCAAAAGGCAAACTTTGGCTGTAAGGTTAGGACTGTAATCCACTAGTTATCTCAGAGTAGACACTTTCAGCCACAGGTGCTACCAGCGAGTTCTTGGGGAAAACTGGAAATGGGTTAATCTCTACATGTTTGTGAATCATTTAGTTTCTTCTTAAAATTGAGTTCTAGCTTTATACCGTTATGGTTGGAATAGATGGTTGATATGATTTTAATCTTCTTAAATTTATTAAGATTTTGTTTGCGGTCTAACATGATCTATGCTGGAGAATGTTTCACGTGTGTTTGACAATTTGTCTACAATTTTGAAAATTCCAAAATGTGCATCATTTTAGTCTAATCCCAAGGTATTGCTTTTCTGAAATAGCTGTTGTAGGAAATTACAAATGAATTTTCTCCCTTGGACTCAAAAGAGAAGAATATCTTCCCAAAATTGAGAAGCAAAGAAAATATCAAAAACTGCAAGGCTGAAATCACACCTAAATCATTAGGCTATTGGCTACCCATTCATTTTCCTGCAAATTTCAAGGAAATTGGGTTTCACAGTTATACCTGTCACCTAGCTTTCATACGAATAATACTTTTTCAATGTTCTCCATTTCTGATTCAAAAGACATTCAAATACCATAAATGAGAAATGTACTTGTAGTTGTTTGAGAGAAAGCCTAACGTTGAACCATCTAAGCAATCTTCTGAAGTATAAGGGTTAAGATGTCCTTCTGGTAATGCTTAGCACCAGTCTTCTCCATGTTTTGGCCCAGTAAGATATTCTCTTCCCAGTCACCCAGGTATAGCTGAAGCACCATGTTAGAATAACCCAGTCCTGCCTCCCAGATGTAGTTGATGTAGCTAGACTATCTTTGCACTGATGTCATTTTGGCATTGGGGAACTGGTATTGATTGAGAAAGAAAAGTTAGTCTCCCTCTAGGTGACTGAAGCTTTAACAGGGAAAGCTTATGAGTGGTCAGCAGCTGAACTTTCCACCACATAGAGAAAACCACCCTGCCATGAGAGAGGAGAATATTTCTGTGCACGAGAAACGGCCAGAGAAAGAAGGGGCCTTATTATATATGAATCCTTAGCTCTGCTTATTCCTGTGGTTCACTGCACTTCTGCAGTCGTGTCTCCTCAGTATTCTTATATGAAATCTCTCTTTTTAATAGTGTGAGGTGAGTTTCTTTTCTTGACAATCAAAAGAGTAACACATTTGGTCTTATAGGACAAAGTTCTAGTTTGATCACCATCTTTTGAAAAGGCTAGAGAAAGGATTTGTGAAAAGAGGGGAAGAAATAGTAAATAAGAACAAGGAGGAAGTTTTTAGGGCTTGGGCATGTGATGTTGTAGGGCTGTGGACGCCAGTACATGAAATTGCTTTCCAAGATTTCATTAACTCTAATGAATTTGATAGTTGAGTTATGAGCAGTTTAGCACCTTTTCTCTGAGTCTACCTCTCTCTTCAGTTGCCCAGCTGCTTTGTAATCACTACTTTAACACCAGATTCTCATGGGACATTTCAAGTAGCTGAGCCTTCCAGGCTTAACCACCTCCTTTCTTCTATGAACCCAAGAGCATCTGGTTATCAGAGGACTTTAGAAGCATCAAAGTTTTGAGAGCTTCTGAATCCAATGAGGAAACGTGTAACATCTTAAGGGAAACAAAAACATGCAGAGCTAATGAAGCAGTGATGGAAGTTAACCATCATCTGGGAGAAGTTTGTATAAGTCTGAGAGGAATTAAGTAATGGTTTAATTGGGAGGAATTAAGTAATGGTTTGACTTAAATCCAGGAAGATGGACCATGTGAACAACCTCCTTTAAATTCTGTAATCTGTGCTATAGCAACCTACTTGTCCCTCCTTGTTGGGACACTTCTTAGCCAAAACAGCTGTCCATGTGTAACCTCAGTCACCTAGAAAAACAACCCAAAATTGTTTGGAATAACATAGTTATCTCCTTAGTGTATATTTATGTTTTAATCCCAGAAAAAAAATAGATTTAAGTATAGAAATAATAAACAAAACCTATAATACTAAAATTTTTGTGTTAGGTTCAGAAGTAATTTGTTCATGTTTGGTATATAAGAATTTGTTGTATTTTAGAGAATTTGGTCTATTGGGACAAAAGATCAATCTGTGATTCCACTTTAAAATATAGTTTAGAATTGATTTATATTTTCAGTTTTAAGTTGAGGAATAGAAGTTAAAGTTTTAGTAAATTTATAACATTGAAACATTGAAGAGGATTCAATATTTGCCATGTTTATATGTTTAATTCATTAGATTTATAAGAGCTATTTAAGTACTTTAAAAGGTTTTGTTTATTAATTATACCACTGAACAACTTAAAACTAAAATCAATACATTAAATGTATAAATAAAATATAAGATGTTAAAGGAAATTAATTAAGCCAAAAGAGCCCTTTTAAAAATGAGTGTTAATTGTTAACATTTGTTAGATTAGTTAGGCGAGTAATAAGATTTGAGAATCAAACTTAAATCAGTAAGTAAGTTTAATAAAAAATTGGTCTAGAAATTGGTACTTTAATTAGATATTAATTTTTCAAAAGTAGCTTTTGGACATTTTTTTGTGCACAAATGCATATGAGAAAACCTACATTAATACTCTAAAATTTTAAATGAGTAACTAATGGAAGGTTAACTTAATTCCAACTAGAACTAGTCCAAGTACAGCCAGGTCTGGTGGCTAAAACAGGAGAAGGCCCAAGGACACAGCTACTGAACTGGGTGAGTTCAGGACCAGTGGAACAATTTTGAAGGCTCACTCCCACTCAGTGGTGTGAGAGAGGTCCTCTTTACTCAGGGCTCTCCCAGATCCTATGGAAATGAGGATCTGGCCCATCCCTCAATGGTCTTCTGCAACTTCTGGGTGAGCCCAACCCAAAACTGACCCATATTCATCCTCCAGCCCTGATACAACAGGTTAAAGTGATCATTTTTCAGGAAAATGGCCAACCGAATACATGTCAGGTTGTGGCCATATCTGAAAATGCAAGCCTGAAATGACTCATCCATTATACCATGTGAAGATACATTGCATTCTATCTTATCTTCAGTGAAAATGCTTACTTAATTGACATATTCGTCACGCACCTATCAAGTTGTTCTGTCTTTAGGTCCTTCTGTTTCTGCATCTGTGTTTTGAATAGTAATCACTACAAAGACAAGATTTTTTAAAATGTAATATTTTTACTTTCTTGTCAATTACCCAAGAAAGCCCACACACAATTCTGGCCAGGAGAGGACCTAAGGATATAATAAGGAGCAATAGTGAGGTCTTGACACGTTCTTGGCATGCTGACTAACCCACAAACTTTGAGGTGCTGTCCTAAATTCTGTTTGCTAAGTAGAGGCATTGTAGAACGAGACTACTCTCAACGGTTAGTATTTTCCCCAGTGAGGCTGATTTATGGAGATTAGACCCATCTTTGCTCTTTAGAATCTAGTGGTAGTGACGTGCGTGGAGATTCTATTCAGCCTGGGTTTTTGTTTGGTGAGGCAGTTAGCTGATCCCTTCTGATGTAAGCAGCCTTGTTTCTGGCACAGCATTACAAATATCCAATAATTTTCTGTTTTAAGTGAGTTAGCAGATAATACTGTGAGAGGAAACTTATGTAAGCCATAGCAATGGTTGGAACTATTGAGAATTCAAAGCTAAAAAACAAGTTTTGTTGTTAAAACAGATTTTCAGATAAGAACAAAGAGAAAATTTATTGAGAGAGGAACATGGGACTGGAAACTCATTCTTCAGAATTTCCATTATCCGTATCATTTTCCAAATGAAGGTTAATTGAGAGGGCAGGTTCAGTGTGCTTTAGCCAAAATAATTGTATAAAATGGGGGAAAGTGAATGCTTATCTGATTAACACAATGAGGGGAAGACAGAGAAAACAATATTCCTGTGTGCTAGCTCTGCCTCTCTCACTAGCTTCCGCAGTCCAGATTATACAAGGCACTCTTTTCTGAGTCTTGGTTTTCAGTTTCTCAGATATTTGGAGCTGGAAGGTTGTAAGAGTTTACCTCACAGAGAGTAGGAAAGAGGGTTTTTAAATTTTTGAAGCGTTCATAGTTATGAAAAAATATACTATCTAGTCATTTAAAGTATCATTTTCAGTAGCAATAAAAATAGGTACTCAAGAGAAATAAAGCCTAGGCATAAAGGCAAATCAGGAAGTTGGCCTAAAACAGCTGTCCCTGTCTTGGCTGCCCATCATTATCACCTGGGAAGCTTTTCAGCTGATGCCTGGGACCCATCCCAGAGATTGTTTTAATTGCTCTGGAGTGGGCTAGTTTTCAAAGCTTCCCAGGTGATTCTTATGTGCAGCCAGGATTGCAAACTACTGGCCTACATAATATACTAATTAATAATATACTATTTTCTGCTCCTCTCAGCATGATTTCATGACAGCCTCAGTTCTTGAGGACTCTGACAGTGTCTGTTCTGGCAAATGCAAGTATTCACTGATCCTGATTACAGTATGGGGGCTGAAGTTGAGGGCAGCAGGAAGGAATGTGATGACTGGCAGTAGTCTGGCAGTTATGTAACTTTGGCCAAATCCACTGGAAGGTTTTGAAGATGTTTCGTAGACCTGACTCCCTAGTGTTGCCTCGTGTTAGGTATGGTTCCTTTTCTGATATAGGCAACTAGCTCAGCCTTGCAATAGCACTACCTCTGAGTTTTAATAATCCACTTTATTTATGTTAGACAGTGGTGATGGTGAACACTTTATCCCTGAATTAGTGGTTAGATACACCTGGAAAACAAGGTGATGAGTACCTCACACTTGAAGTTGAAAGGCATTCCAACCATTTTCTTTGAAGCATGCTGGATAGCCCAGTTCAGCAGAATCAGAACTCCACCCACCCCCACCTCCATATAAGAGGACTTGGGGCAGGCACATCAGGTCAATAGATTATCTTTGGGAAAACACATCCTTTCAGCTCCCTACAAGGTCGAGGGTCCCCAGACATACACCTTTCCTGCTCTCACGAACTAGGGATCTAGGGATTGTCTTGTCTTTATCATTCTGAGCTGCTAAAACCAGGACTTGCTACAGCAGGCCCAGTATTGCCAGAGCACTGAGGAAGTGGCAGGAGGGAGATGGCAAAGCTGAAAGGGAGGTGGGGCAGAGCTGCATGCACAGTGTTTACATTTAGGTGAGAGGGTGGTAAAATTGGAAAATTGGTTTAAAAGTGTGCATAAAAAGCCATTGACAGGAGTCAAAAGACCAAAGATCTGGCCTGCCACCTATTTTTGTAAATAAAGTTTTCTTGTATTACACACAGAGTAGTTGAACTCTTAGATCAGCCACCTCTTCCTTATCTTATCAGAAGTCTGAAACTTATTCTCTAGAAAGGTGGGTGACCTAGAGATGAAGATGTGAAGCACAGTCAAGGGTGAGAGTGCTACACTGAACCTAGAAAGTAGTGCAATTCTGTATCCTTAGCAGTATTCCCACCAGCCCAAAGCTCACCACGACTGGCTTCAAAAACATGGGCTGCCTTGTTCCTAACACCTGCCCGGGACTGAGAGAGACTGGGGGGAACTGAGGCTAGTGACTATCACCAGAGAGTGCAGATATATAGAAACACTTCTGTCACTGCAGGAAGGTCTATTTTACTGTGCCACTCTAAGAAATGAGATTCAGGTAAGAGCAGAACCTTTTCCCCCCATTCTGAGCTTTGTAAAACTACTTTGTTTTTAAAACTGTCTACTTATCAGTTTATAAAAATAAAAAATTATTTTTAAAATGATGGGGAGGCATTCCCATAGAATTTTGATACCTGAATTTCTGTAAGGGCAATATGTTTCCATAGTACAAAAGGTTAGCAGTGGTTCTCAAGTGGGGACTTTTTTTTTCCACCCCTCCTATGCCTGGGAACATTTGACAATGTCTGGAGACATTTTTGGTTGTCATGATAATGGGGGGAAGGGAGGGGTGCTACTGGCATCTAGTGGGCAGAGGGAAGGGATGTTGCTAAACATCCTACAATGCACACCAAAGAACTATCCAGCCCAAAATGTCAATTGTGCCAAGGTACAATTAAATTAAATCTCTAAGATGCCAATCAGGCTCCTAAATTGTGTGTGTGTGTGTGTGTGTGTGTGTGTGTGTGTGTGTGTGTGTGTGTGTTTAAATGAATAATCTGTGACCTGCAATCGGCTAAAGTTCAGTGCCACAGGCTAGCATTATACCCTCTGGGCACTAGAAAACTAAAAGAAAGAATGGAAGGAATTATCTGGATAATTCAAACCAAAAATATCCTTTCTCTTGATTATTGCTCAAATAAAAAAATGATATTTTTTAATTATTACCTTTTTATTGAGATATAATTGACATCATTTTATAAATCACAGGTATGCAACATGTTGGTTTGATAAGGTGTTGCATATATTGCAATATGACTACTATAGTAGCATTAGCAAACACCTTTATCATGTCACATAATTATCGTTTCTTTTTTGTGTTAAGAACAGTTAATATCTTCTCTCTTAGCAACTTGGAAATTTCTAATAAGCATTGTTGATTATAATCACTTTGTTGTGCATCAGAGCTCCAAAACTTATTTATCTGCTAGTTACAAGTTTGTATCCCTACTGTGATTGCATTACTATTTCCTTCTTCAGATCTCTTAATAATTGTTTACTGTTTTCAGGTATCCCAATATTGGGTTCATGCATATTTACAATTATTATATTCTCCTGATGAATGAACCTCTTTATTATTATATAATTGTCTTTATTTCTCATTACAGTTATGACTTAACATCTATTTTATCTGATATAAGTATAACTAACTACCCCTGCTCTCTTTGCTTCCATTTGCTTTAAATAACTTTTTCCATCCATTCATGTTCAGCCTGTGAGTATTCTTAATGTTTTGGTTCATCTCTTGTAGGCAACATATAGATGGGTCATGTTTTATCCATTCAGTCAGTCTGTGTCTTTTAATTGGAAAATTTAGCTCATTTACATTTAAAGTAATTGTTGATAGCTGAGAATTTAACTATCTCCACCTTGCTAATTGCTTTCTGGTTGTTTTATAGTTCTTTAGTTTCTTTTTTCTTGATGTTTTTCTTTTTAGTTGATAATTTTTTTTGTAGTGGTTTGCTTTGATTTTTTTCTCTGTAGCATTTGTGAATCTATTATAAGTTTTTACCCTGCGGTTACTTCGAGGCTTTCATAATACATCTTATAATCATTTATTTTAAGCTAAAAACAATTTAATTTTAGCTGCATAAGAAAGTTCTACCCATTTATCCGCCTGCCCCTATGATTTACATTGATATCCCAAATTATCTTTTTTATATTATGTCATTAACATAATATCCCAGCTAATTATTTCCCACACTTGTCTCTTGACCTCTATGCAAAATTTCAAAATGATTTATTTACACACCACAATTGCAGTATTTGGGTATTTTGAATTTGACTGTTTATTCACCTTTACCAGTGAATTTTAAACTTTGATAGATTTTAATGTTACTAATTTAGCATCTTTTTGTTTTAACTTGAAGAACTTCCTTCAAGCATTTCTTGTAAGGCAGTCCTAGTGGTGATAAATTCCATCAGCTTTTGTCTGGATATCTCTCATTTATTTCTGAATGGCAGCTTTGCTGGATAGAATATTCTTGGATTAGTTGTTTCGTTTTGTTTTGTTTTGTTTTGTTTTGTTTTGTTTTTTCCTTTGAATATATCTTCCCATTCTCTCCTGGCCTGCAAGGTTTCTGCTGAGAAATCTTTGAAAAGCCGTATAAGTATTCCCTTATATGTGATGACTCTTTTCTCTCTTGCTGCTCTGAAGATCCTCTCTTTGTCTTTGATTTTTGAGAGATTGATTATGATGTGTCTCAGTTGAGATTTCTTTGGGTTGAAGCTGTTTGGGGATTTTTGAGCTTTCTTTATCTGGATAGCCATATCTCTCCCCAGATTTGGGAAGTTTTTAACCATTTTTTCTTTAAATTAGATTTATGCTTTTTTCTCCTTCTTTTCTCTTCCTGAGACTCCCTAAATGAAGATATTGTTTCTTTTAAACATATCTTACAGTAGACTTGCCTCTTTTTCATTCTAATTTCAAAAATGGAATTCTTGCTTAAGTCATTGCTAATTATTTGTCAGCTATTTCTAACCTGTTTGTTGAACTGTAGGAAGGAATATTTCTCTTGTGAAATGCCTTAAATCAGTGATATTCAACTTCCTGTAGTCCTTTGTTAATATAAACATCAATGCAGTATACCCCTATGTTTTACAGCCAATGGGTATTTCATAAATCATACTGAAAAATAAATATTCAGAGAAAAAAATGCATAACTTATACAAGAAAGTATCAATCTCACTGGTAAAGGTAAATATATAGTAAATTTTAGAATAATCTAATGTTGTTAAGGATCTGAGTTAATCACTTATAAAGTTAGTATGGAGGTTAAAAGATAAAAGTAGTAAAAAGAATTATAGCTACCATAATTTGTTAATAAATACACAAGATAAAAAGATATAAATTTTGACATCGAAAACAAAAAACACGGGGAAGTGTAAAAACGTAGATTGTTAAAAATATAAGTTGTTTTTGTAAGCCTCATCATCCCCCAAAGCAAAAACCTACAGCATATACACAAAAGAGAAAGAAAGGAATCTGAGCATAGTATTGTCAGAGAAAGGTTATCTTCATCAATTTAATACCAACGAGAATCCCTAGTTTGGGGTGTGGTAAAGGAGGAGAGCTCAGTTGTGAAACAGCATGCCCTTAGAACAGCACAGCTGTGAGAGCTCAATAGTGATATAGGTCAATTATGATACGGCACAGCTGTGGAACAGCATGGCTGTTAGGCAGCCAGGCAAGGAAGCCCAGGTGTTACTGCTCCACTCTGCTCCAGTGTTACAGCTCCTGCCAGGGAAATGCAGCCTTCAGTGGAAACTGAAGTCATGCTC
Organism: Cynopterus sphinx; assembly: GCA_030015415.1. Taxonomy (NCBI): domain Eukaryota; kingdom Metazoa; phylum Chordata; class Mammalia; order Chiroptera; family Pteropodidae; genus Cynopterus; species Cynopterus sphinx. The sequence continues at coordinate 82,826,781 of CM057381.1, read as the reverse complement.
CACCAAGACAAAAGACTCTAAATTCTCACAAAAAGCACTAGCCAAAAATAAGTGTCCTGATTGGTCAGAATGGAGCCACTGGTTGTTCCGTGAAGATGCAAATGAGGATATAGCTGCACCTCCTGACTGGCTAGGTCAGGTCTTCAGCCTACTGATTGATTTACAAGCCTAGGAGTTCCTTTATGAGGGTTGGCTCAGACATTGGAAGGCAGGAAACTCAGTGCAGTTTTTTCCTGAAGTACAGAGAGCACGAGAGACCCCTGCTAGACTCCGTTTATAAATTTGAGCCCAGTTAGCCACCACGAGTCCTTCTTAACAGGCACATTCATTCTTGGGGTCAACACCACTATAGGATATTGTCAAGTCACAGAAGAAGAAAGCAAGAGAAGAAGCAAAGGAATTATTTTCAAAGGGCAGAAAACCAAATGGCAGTAAGTAATTACCTATCAATGAGTACTCTAAATGTAAATGGAATAAGTTTTCCAATCCAAAGAGTGGCTAAATGGATTAAAAGAAAAAAAAAAGGATGCACATGTATGCTGCCTGCAAGATACTTTGAATGTAAGGACACACACAGACTGAAAGTGAAGAGATGGAAAAATAAATGTCATGCAAATACAAACTAAAAGAAAGCTGGAGTATCTGTACTTAGACAAATTGACTAAGAAAAAGACTAATAAGAGACCAAAAAAAAAAAGGTCATTTTTCAAATATGAGGGGTCAATACAAAAGAGAATATAATATTTGAAAATAGTTATACACCCACAAAGGAGCATCTAAATTTATAAAATGTCAACAGACCTAAAGAGAAAACTATACAACAATACAATTTAAATGAAGAGTTTTACCAATGAAGAGATCATTCAAATAGAAAATCAATAAGAAACTATTGGCTTTAAGTGACAAGTTAGACCTGAGGATTTAACAGATATATACAAAATATTTCATCTAAATACAACAGAATACACATTCATCTCAAGTGCACGTGGAATATTCTCCAAGATTAATCATGTTAGGCCATAAAACAGGTTTTAAAAAATTTAAGTGTGAAATTATATGAAGCATCTTTTCCAATCAAAATGGTATAAAACCAGAAATTGATTCCAAGAAAAAAAAAACAGAAATTGATTCTAAGAAAAAAAAACTGAAAAATTCACAAGTATGTGCAGGTTAAAGAACACACTACTGAAAAACAATGGGTCAAAAAAGAAATCAAAAAAGAAATTTAAAAAAATACCTTGAGACATGAAAATGGAAATACGACATAACAAAACTTGTAGGATATAGCAAAAGCAGTCCTAAGAGGTAAGTTTATGCCTACCTCAAGAAACAAGAAAAATCTCAAATAAACAATCTAACTTTATGCCCTACCACACTAGAAAAAGAAGAAGAAATGAGCCAAAATTTAGTAGAAAGAGATAACAAAGATTCAAGCAGAAATAAGTGAAATAGAGACAAAAGAGACAAAAAGATCAATGAACATATTCTTTGAAATATACACAAAATTGACATATGTTTAGGTAGACTCACAAGAAAAAGAGAAGACTCAAACAAAACCAGAAATGAAAAAGAAGACATTAAAATGTTTACCACTGAAATACAATGGGTCATAAGAGACAACAGTGAACCGTCATACACCAACAAAGTGGACAATCTAGAGGAAATGGATAAATACCTAGAAACGTACAACTCTGCCAAGACTGAATCATGAAAAAATAGAAAATCTGAACAGACCAATTATTAGTAAGGAACCACAAGAAAGGAAATAACGTGTCAACATCCCTGATGAACAAAGATGCAAAAATCCTCAACATAATAATAGCAATATGAATTCAGCAGTACATGAAAAGGATTATACACCATGATCAAGTAGGGTTTATTCCAGGGATACAAGGATAGTTCCTTATTCACAAATCAATCAATGTTATACATCACATTATCAAAATAAACAATGAAAATCATATAGTCATCTCAATAGGTACAGGAAAAGCATTTGACAAGATCCAACATTTATTAATGATAAAAAAAAAAAAAACCTCTCACATCTTGGATATAGAGGGAATGTATACTAACATAATAAAGCCCATAAAGGACAAGCCCACAGCTAACATAATATTTAATGGTGACAAACTGAAATCTTTTTTTTTTAAGATCAGAAAAAGACAAGGATTTGGACTCTAACCACTTTTACTCAACATAGTATTACAAGTCCTAGCCAGAGCCATTAGGCAAAGAAAAGAAGAGGATGGGAGGGGAGAGGAGAGGAGAGGAGAGGAGAGGAGAGGAGAAAGGCATCTAATTTTAAAAAACTAAAACAGTATTTTCAGATAACATAATTATATAATAAAAACTCTAAAGTCTCCACCAAAAAAAAAAGTTACAATAAATAAAAATAAATTCAGTAAAGTTGCAGGATGCAAAATCAATATATAAAAATTAGTTGTGTGTCTATACAATAAAGGAACTAACAGAGAAACTAAGAAACCAATCTCATTTATAATTGCATCAAAGGAATAAAAAAAAATACCCAGGAATAACTTTAACCTATGAGGTGAAAGACTAGTATACTATAAACTATGAGAAAAAAAATTAAAGAAAATATAAATGACTAGAAAGGTATTCCATTTTCATGGACTGAAAGAATTAATACTGTTAAAATGTCCATACTACCCAAAGCAATCTACAGATTCAATGCAATCCCTACAAAAATTCCAATGGCATTTTTCACAGAAATAGAACAAATAATTCTAAAATTTGTGTGGGATCATAAAAGACCCTGAATAGCCAAAAGACTCTTAAGAAAGAAAAACAAAGCTGGAAGCATCATTCCTCCTGATTTCAAACTATATTACAAGGCTATAGTAATCAAAACAGTACGATATTGGCCTAAAAACAGACACAGATCAATAGAACAGAATAGAAAGCCCAGAAATAAACCCAAACTTATATGGTCAATTAATTTACAACAAAGGAGCCAACACTGTACAATGGGGAAAAGACAGTCTCTTCAGTAACCATTTGAGGTAAACTGGACAGCCATATGCAAAAGAATGAAATTGGACCACTATCTTACACCATACACAAAAATTAACTCCAAATGGATTAAAGCCTTAAAAGTAAGACCTGAAACCATGAACTCCTACAAGAAAACACAGGCGGTAAGTTCCTTGAGATCAGTCTTGGTGATTTTTTGGATTTGACACCAAAAGTATAAGTAACAAAAGAAAAAGAAAACAAGTGAGGCTACATAAAATTTAAAAACTTCTGCACAGCAAAGAAAACCATCAGCAATAAAAGATTCACCTACCAAATGGGAGAAAATATTTGCAAATCATATATCTGATAAGGGGTTAATATCCAAAACATATAAAGAATTTATATAACTTAATAGCAAAAAAAAAATCTAATTAAAAAATAGGCAGAGAATCTGAATAGACATTTTCCCACAGACATTCAGAAGACCAAGAGGTACATGAAATCATGCTCTACATCACTAATCATCAGGAAAAAGATCTATACAACAAGGTGATACCACCTCACATCTATTAGAATGGTTATTATCAAACAGTCAAAGATATGGAGAAAGCTACCCCTCATGCACTGTTGGTGGGAATTAAATTTGTGCAACCACTATGGAAAACAATGTGGAGGTTTCTCGAAAAATTAAAAATAGAACTACCGTATTATCTAACAATTCCACCTCTGCGTGTTTATATAAAGAAAATGAAAACACCAACTCAAAAAGACATTTATGCCCTTCATATTTAGTACAGCATTATTTACAATAGCAAGACATGGAAGCAACCCAAGTGTCCATCATTGGATGACTGGATAAAGAAAATGTGGTGTGTGTATATACAATGTTATTTTATTCAGCCATAAAAAAATGAAGATAATCCTGCCATTTGCGACAACATGGATGGACCTTGAGGGCATTGTGCTAAGTGAAATAAGACAAATACCATATGATTTCACTTATATGTGGAATAAAAAATTCTAATTCATAGATACAGAAGGACATAATTGCGGTTCTGGGAGGTGGGAAGAGGTGAAGGTGGCCAAAACATACAAGCTTCTCATTGTAAAATAAGACCTGGGGATGTAATGTACAGCATTTTGTGAGTATAGTTAATAACATGTTGTATATTAAAAGTTGCTAAGAAAGATTACAAATCCTCATTATAAGAAAAAAACTTAACTAAGGTAAGAGGTTAACTGCACTTATTGTGGTGATCATTTCACAATATATGCAAATATCAAATCATTACACCTAAAACTAATAAAATGTTATACATCTATTATATTGTAATTAAAAATTTTAATGAAAATTTTTAGAAGTATTTTTAAAAACAGGCTTTGCCTGTGGGTAGTCTTCTTTGTAGATATATAAAAACTACCCAGAGGACAGTGAAAGGACAAGCAAAATGTGATGTTCTTCTTTAGAACAAAAATCTGATTTCTCATGTGAACCCACTGCCCAATTTCCTTGAGACTATTCCTAATTTTTATTAGTCCCTGGATTAAAAGATCCATTGCTAGTTCTTTACACAACAGACAACGCCACACTAGTCAAGGACAGAACAGGAGGAAATGAATAACCTTTCTCAGAAACAGGAGTGAAGGTGAGAAAGAACACCGTGACTGTGAATGACGGGTGAGACACCACAGATGACCCGGGCTACCCTGCCAAGGATACTAGGTCAGGGGCAGAGTCACCTTCACAAGGGCTTCTATCCATATGCCAGAAAATGCGAGCCTATTGACACCCATATCCTTGAAAAAAAAAAAATGCTTTAGCTCATACCTCTTTACTTCACCAGCTGCAAACTGCCTCTGCTTGAGTCGCATGAGAAATTCGTGAGTCTATTACTGCATTTCAGGTTTCGTTGGTGATTTCAGGGACGTAACCAGACCTCCTCGGCTGGTTGCCTTAACCGGATTCATTCATGTAATGCTAACTGTTCCTTAGAGAAAGTCTCATAAATAGCAAAGAAGAGAACTCCTGGAGTCCAGTGAGTCAGCTAGCCTGCACTGCTTCAAAGAGAGAGGAAGCCGCTCCAGGGTATACTGCTGCTGTCACTGGGAGAAGCTCTGGAGGGCAGCCCCTGAGAGCTGAAAGCCAGGGAACCAGGGAGGTTTCCAGGGGAGGCAGGCGCAGGCTGTCACTTCACTCTAGAAAGGTTCATGGGAGAAGAGTTTCCTGAATCACCTACTCCAATTTATTCTCAGCATTTAGTGTTCCTGGTCAAGTCAGCAAGCAGACAAGAGGCTGGAAAAAGCCGCGGTCAGGGTTAGGGCACAGAAAGAAGCTCCATCCCTTGAATATGCAATTTGTCTTTAGGACAGACAAAACTATTCTCCCTCAGGGCAGAAGTGGAGAATGCCACCAGATCTGCTCCAGGTACATCCCGCATGGCATTAGCCTTTGGCCCAGACAGGGAACTGGGAGTGTGGAGTCTGCAGCCACCCTCCTCCAACTCCCCACCCCAAGATTTTGCCCTTATCACCAGCCAGCACTGTGCCAGCTAGAATCCTAACCACTTAGTAGGTACTCCCATGGAACAGAGACAACCTTCTGGTGAAAAACACTGGCGTTCCCTCTCTTCAAAGCAGCAGAATTTAGGGTTTATTTGAACTCCTGATGTAAAAATGAGACAGAGTGCAGGCAAAGGAAATCTGCAAAACCACCAAGTACTCTTCCTCCACCAGCTGTTTCTGATTTTCAGGCACATTTAACCCTGCTGTGTCCCTGACAGTGGAAAGACTCAGATGTCTCCTAGCAGTTCATTGCATGAGAACTTTGGCTGTTGGCTTTTTGCTTCTCATGAAGCAATACCCATAGAAGCTTCCTTTTTAAGGCACCTTAAGACTGCACATGTAGTCACCAAGAGCATGCACCTCAAATAAGACTCAGAAGATGGAAGTCACACTGTGGTGCACACTTAACCAAGACAGAAAATGACACTGGGGCACCCAAGGATTTGGCCCTTGGGAAAAATAAGACATTTTAACTACTAAGTAGTGTCCTTCCGGGAAGCAGCCTCCAGGACTACCTTCTCTAACAAGCCCCATGACATATTTTCTCTCTTATTTAGCCAAACTTAAATGATTGGTTTGTCTCTCCACCAGCCACCCAGCTGTGACACCTCTCAGGCACAACAGGGCCTTCTGAGGCTGCTCCAAACCTCATCCTGAAGGTGTGGCTCTTCATTTATATGGACACTCATGTTATGTGCCAGGCACTGGGCAGGGTGTGTGCTGAGGAGGCTCTCCCTTGTGGAGCATAGGGTCTTGCAGAGAAGAGAAATTGTTAACCAGAGCAGGAAAGAGCAGTAATGCCAAAGTCAGCAGGTTGGGTCGGGAGTCTAGAGACACTGGAGCACAGAGCAGCAAGCTCTGGTGAGTGGATCATGCCCCAGAAGAAACCAGCTCAGCTCAGAGCCTTTCTCACCATATTCAGCTAAGTTTCTCACGCACATAAAATCTGGAGCTGTTTAAATTTGTCGTTATCATGCCTTGTGGACTCTTTTCCTTAGAAGAACAATCCCTTACCCAGTTACAACCTGTACTAAAAGTATTTGCATCATGGTCTTTAATTCAGACCATCAGAAATCTTAATTGCTGCTCTTCCCCATTAGCCTCTTAAGCCAGCCTTAGCAGAACAACTTGGGAACCCCATTCTGCTGTACAGAGCCTGAAGAGCAGGAACAGGATCAGCAGATCATGAGGACAAACACACACACCCACATACCCACACACAGAAGATAGAGACTAGAGATTCAGAGAGGATCAGGAAGGCTGGACAGAGAATTCAAAAATAAATCCTGAATATCTGAATCAATGATCGAGAGGAAACACATGCAAGCAACTGAAAGTATGGCTTATTCATCCTGAATCTTGAAAAGTGAAAGACCACTGTGGTATCTTCTAAATGTTCTTCCTACCACTCGTCTAGCCCTTTCTTCCCCACGAGACCATGCCCCTCCCCAATCAATCTTTTCTTCTTCAATCTGCTGCCCCAAATCTGGCCATGTACCACCGTCTTGCTTTCAAGCCTTAAGGTTTTGAAGTGACGATCCTTCTACTTGCATGTGACTCAGAGTTCACGGTCATGAGACTCCTCTCACTTCTCAGGACTCACCTCCGTTTTATGTCTCCAGACTCTGCTAAGGCTGCTTCTGTGCCTGAATGCCCTTCCACGTGACACCCACTGCCCTCCAGCTGGCAAACACCCCTTCCACTTGCAAGATTTCATCCAAGCATGACTTTTCAAGGCAAGCTTTTTCTCCCTATTCCCCAGGCTGCCTCACTCCTCCATCAAATCAATCATTCCTTCCTTTGTGCCCTAACATGGACCATATATTGCTACTCACTTTATCATCGTGGCTCACTTTGTTACACATCGGGAACTAAGACTTATCTGTGCCTGTGCCCAGGCCTCTGGACCTTTATCACATCAAAGAGCACATAGAAAATGATAATGATAACATTTATGTGGGAGCAAGGGGCTGCTAATGAAAGAAATTAAGATCTCAGCACACCTTTAATAACCCATTCAAAACTTAAACACACCAGTTGAGAAGCTCTGCATAAAAGACCTGCAGTTAATATTGGTTGAAAGAAAGAGTCAATCATTCTGTTTACAGGATGAAGAGATACCTGGAATTAGAAAAATAAAGATCTTAGGAATAACAAAAGGAATGGTCATGTAGAAAAAACATAACTGAGACTGAATATGACCCCAGCAGAAGGATAATAAGTATGGGATTTCTTAAGCACTAGACTCCTTTCCAAACTTGACCTTCCAGCACGGCTTTTCATGCGCTTGGACTCTAATCAAGCCAAACTGCTTGCTGCCCCCTGCAAATCCCTCGCTCACAGGTCAGGCCCCTTGGTGACCTCTCTCTCCAACCAGGCCACCCACAAGGACAGCTGCCCCTCTCGAATGCTTGCCTGTAGGGCCACCTCCACCAAGACTCCTGTGCTCCCACTCGGTAGGCGCGGTCTGTCCCTCGGCCCTAGTATTGTACCTATCATCATATTCTCTTGTCTAAGTTATTTCTCTTCGTCTTCTTTTGAAGAAATATGTTTCATGTGGTTAACGACTGAGTCTTTCTCATTGTCATTTTCTCTCCTTTACCTGTAACAAGTGTTCGATAAATGTATTTTAATTGAACTGAATTACCCAAGTGGCTGTGGGAAAACCAGGTTCCTGCCGACTGAGGAGGCAGGGATGTTTCTTGTCTAGGGAAGGGCCAGCATCTCAGTCTTCTGGGTGCCATAAAATATCCTTTATAGTAAACTGCAGTCAGAACCCTTCTTGTAAACAGAGCCAGACCTGCTATCCCCAAATCCATTATTTGATTGAAATTTTGCATTGTAAGGTTGCCCTGTAGGCTTGAGCTCCAAGCCAGACCAGGGCAAGAATCTAGGAGAAGCAGACCCAGGCAGAGGAGAGGTCCCTTGGTCCGTGCAACAAAAACAGGTTCCTACTGAGCTGCAGGGGGAGGTGGGGAGAACCAGAGGACACGGGTGAGGAATGAAAGGGGTGAGGCATGCTTGTCCACGCCCTGTGGGGCATCCAAGGGATTTAGTCATAGTTGCAAATGTTTTCCTATGCAGTCTCAAAGTCTCAAATATATCATCAGTGGTTCCTAATAGTAAGTAAACATGTGCTCATCTGATAGCTCATCTCTTATTGAAGATCTACCACCCTGAACCATGGGCCAGCCCTAGGATGTGTCCTGATGAGCACATGTGTACTGGAGTCAACTCTCAGGCTGATCTGATCTGACATCATCTCTACTTACCCCATCCTGATAACTTCTATCCTTTCATCAGTAATAACTTTTCCAAACAGTGATGCCTTGGTAAAAAGAAGGAACCCTTCAAGCATTCCTTCTACATGTAATGGGTAATTCTTAGCTCTTTTATCAGCCCCTCATTCTTGTGGCTGATCTGTTGAGCCCCTTGCATGTATACTTGAAGAAGCGTCATTCCTATTGTGACAAGGGCCTGCATCTCCTGTAGGTCCTGATTAATATCACCCCAAGCTCTGCTACGTCATCTTTACTTTAGAGTTTGGAGAATAAAATTTCTGGTAATGCCTTATTATCATGACATTGCTGGCAGTTTCCAATTATGAAGAAATGTGTTTCATGATGTGTTTGACAATAAAGCCCCTCTCCAGGTGACTAACCGGACATGTCCTCTTCCCCCTATAGGCACAAAGGGTGCACAGAAAGTTTCCTAAACCCAGCAGAGCTCACCACTCCTCGGAGCAGGAACCTCACTCCATGCCTTCCCCGAGTGCCACCGCACCAAGCTGTCCACCTGGCAGCAGGCAGCAGCCCCTGCTGGACAGTCCACACGTGGGGCCCAGCCCGGTGGGCCTGCCTACTGGGCACCAGCAGGAGTTTGCTGGACAAGCCAGCCGTGCCCCGTGCCTTCACGGGTCTTTCCAGAGAAGCAAGTCCTTGTTCTGTTTGCCCACAGAAGACCCATCCCCGGCCTCCTCAGCTGTTCCACCAAGGTTCTCAAACACAGCTGTCCCAGGGCACTGTGCATCAGAGTGGAGGCACACCCACCTCCTCTGCGTTGATGACTTAGACGGGGCCCAGGAGACGGATGTGGACACTGGCCTGCGGCTCTCCTCCTCAGACCTGTCTGTTGTCTCTGCGTACTCTGCACCCAGCAGGTTCTGCAGCGCATTGGAAACTCCCCTCCCTCCTGGAAGTTGCAGCAGCCACTGGTCCAAGCACCAGAGTCCCAGAGGAGGACCACTGCCTGCCCCCAGCCCAGTGACCTCCCCCACGTCCCTCCCTTTCTTCACTAAAGAGCCTTCCATCTACTCGGCCACAGCAGTTGCTGTTCCCCCTGCACCTGGTGCCACCTCACTCACAGGGTCACCCCCTGAGCTCCCTGGCAATGCTCCCAATGGTGAGTGGACTGGCGGAGATGTCCTGCCGCCCCCAGCACTGGCTGGGCCTGGAGACGACGACACAGAGGAATTCTACATCTGAACACCCTCTCTCTGGTTTTTCAGACACATGAGCTCAGGACCCACTGCCCCTCTGGGGTCCAACACCACCCGTGTTCACAGCCCAGCTCCCCAGGTCTGTTTGGAACCTAATGGTATGTTTCACGGGGATGGTTAGCACCTTTGCCATGCCACCCACTTTTACCTGAGAGGTAGTATATTTCTAGGAACTCAGTGGAAAAACACTGGCATTTTTATGCAAATAAATTCTCAACAAACTTGTCATAAAATATATTTTATGAATACTCAGTTCCCTTTGAAATATGGTTGGGTGCACTTACACAATTTAAATCCTTCATATAATTATTTGAAATGAAAAGAAAACCTAGTCAGCCAGAGCTGATTTGGCAGTTTTTCATGCTGTGAGGGAAAAAACAAAGCCAAATGTTGAATGTGGAAAAGATACTAAATGACTTGTATGAGAGATTAGAGCACAATAACAAAATATACAACTTACTAGATTCTCCAGGTAGATTTGCATTACCAGGGAACAGTAACCCTAAGAATTTCCAAGGACTGCAAATAATGAAAAAAGACAGCTTGATGAGCCAGCTGTAAACATCCTACAGACTATAGTATTACCTCGCTTTGATACCACATGACATCGGAAAATCTGGATTTACACTAAAGTGGCTAATATGCTTTATAAGAATTTAGCATGAGCAACAGACTCTTGGTGCAAAAACTAGATTTGCATCCACTTTTCAAAAACACATTCTCTGTAACAAGTGAAGGGCTACCGAAGACCACTCCACCTGGATTTATTTGGATCACTAAGGAAGAATCATTCGTTGGAGTTACAGAATAATAGGATTTATACATAGTGGTAGATACACTTAGGATTCTTCCATTTAATAACCACAGTCTAAGGGCTGTATATGTTTAATCTATATGAATGACAGGACCCACATTTTTACTGCTTCCTCCAGTAAATATGCATTGTCACCCTGCCTTTTTCATTTTTAAATAAGTTGGAACATTTTAACTGGCATTTCGATTGTACAGATTAATAGATGCCCCTTTTTCTCCAAATGGGAGGCTTTACACAAAATGCTCCCCCGAACAAACACTGTTGTATTGCTAGCCTTGCTTGAGTGCACAGGAGCCTTAATTGAAGCCGGAGCTTTCTCCCGACCTTGGCCCTTCCTGCCTGTTGTCTGCTTCCATCACAGTGTGAATGGTATTTAAATCTCACTTCTCTCCCACTTCAATAAGTAGGTTTACAGTTCCAACCTCGGCAATGCCAAGCATTGAGGTGATGCTGACCTGTCCCTGGTTGCTGTTTACCTTTGGAGAGGAAGAGCCTGGATTTGCCCTGCTCCCTTCCCAATCTGGTGCTTTTTGCCAAAATACTCATGGCCCAACTTCCACCTCTCTGAAAGTGCCCACACCAACCCAGACACAGTCTCAGAATCCTTCTCAACATGGCCCTCCTGGCATTTGTTACCAGTCATCAGACTAGCGCTTACGCCTCATTTTTTGCCATCCTTGTAATGAGAGTCTTGGATCCTGCCCCAAACATCCTGAATATTCCAGGACTCCAAATTGCACTATTCTGCTCCAGTTTAAGTAAATAAAAATATGGTCTCATAATTCTAGACCAGAAGTGAGCAAACTTTTTCTGGAAAGGACTAGATATTAAATATCTTAAGCTTTGCCAGCCAAATGGCCTTATTGCAACTACTCACCACTGCCATTATAGCAAGAAAACAGCCATAGACAATATGTAAATGAGTAGGAGTGGCTGAGTTCCAATAAAACTTTATTCACAACAACAGGTGGAGGGCCAGATTTAGTCCAAGAGTTGTAGTTTGCCAATCTTTGTGCTAGACAGGTTGATTTCAGATCCCAGCCCAGTTAGTAACAAAAAATCTAGCTCTCTCCTGCTGTGGTGCATGAGGCCAAGAAAGGGAGCTGCTCAGGTCATGCCAGTGACTGCAGAACCGCAGGAAGCAGAGCAGTGAGGGGTTTCTTTCTGCAGAGACGATTCCTAGAAAGCCACGAGCTATCTACCTCCTGCCTAGAATTGTGACAGTCAGTAGCTGATGATGAAAAGCAACATGTTAACATTAGGGAGAAGGAGAAAAATAACTTAGAGTTGTTGACCCAGCCTCCAAGGAATGAGGGGTGGAGGTGGTGCAAGCTCAGGAGTAGCAAAGTCCGTAAGGCATAAATGAGTGGATCAGCTACCAAGTGATGGCTCCTCCTGTCTTCATCCTTCATCGGTACACTAATGGGCCCACGTGCTCCACTACGATTGCCTTACAGCCCAACTCTGCAGCTCTCTGGTCTCACCCTTTTTCGGTGACCAACCCTCAGCACAGTCCATTGGATCAAAATGACCCCAAAGGATGTCAACAACACCATTCAAAAGCAGAAAATGCAAGGAGCTCCAAAAACACAGAGTGAAGGAAGAGAAACCCACCACAGACCATATTCAGGTCCTCTCCTCTCCTCCACTCCCCTCCCCTCCAGTGCTATGGTCAGAAATGGCAGTCACTCCGTGGAGAAGGAGTCACAGAGACACAATGGGCAGAGCCCTCGCTTTCATTTCCAGTCATTTTCCTCATCCAGGGGGGTGTCTCCTGACACCCACTGGTGGATCTGACTTTTGGATTATTACTGTCATGATAGATGCTGGCATACTGTAGGCACTCAATAAATTTGTCCAATTTTAAAACATTGAGGTCTTCATAAATTATTTATCTCCTGGATTAGGCCCTGTAATGTAGGAAATGTAAATTTGAGCCCTAGTTTTTTTTGTCATTTAATGGAACTCAGTTTATTCTCCTTGGGCTCGCACTTCTCCCAGCTTGCTCCAGAATGGCCACGTTAGGAAATACCCTGGTCTAGTTCACGCCCCACTCCTCATTTGTCTCTTTTCCAAATGAGACTCCCCAGAGTTACTGCTCACGGTCCCATGAAGGCCTAGACTAAACTCCATCTAGTATCTGCTTTAAAGATCAAACACTTCTCAGTGCAGTCCCTAACTGACCTAGTGGGTCCTACAGAATCATCTTGGGTCACTCAATTGGGTCACCTGTGGAAGTGTGAAGTGGGAAACCACCAAAGAAGCTTTTGTGATGGGGGTGAGGGCTGACATGTGACTATACAAAGTAGCCCAGGGGCCAACAGCAGAGGCACAGTCACATGGAAGCCTATTGGACAATACTGTCTAGTTCCTTCCAGATGAGACCAGATGTTTACCTTTATCAGGAAGGTATTTGAGTTCATGGCTGATGTCTTCAGCTCCAAGTCAATCAGAAATGCAGATAGTTTCCTATTCCCCTGCTGAGCTTTCCGTAGATGAATGACTTCTCTAGTCCATTGGTAAGAGGTGCTTGAGTAGACTCAGAATTCCTGGAAGGCATTCTTAAGGCAAATAAAACTAACCGTGGTGAGTTTCTCTTTCCCAAACCCACAGAACAGTATCAATGACCAGTTCTGGCCAGTGATCCCAGGACTGCATTTCAGGAGAGCAGTGGGAATAGCTGAGTAGTCCCCTTCCACCCCTCTGCCCAGGCCACCCTCCTCCACGTTCCTGGTCTGGACATAAATGTCTCCTGACTTGCAAGATTCTACTTCTCCTTAATCTTCCGGAAATACAACTGATCAGGTGCTGCAGAGGCTTGAGAAAATAACAAGAGAAACCAACATGAATAAAAATGGGTTATTGAAGCATCTTTTGTCACAATTATTATAACAAATGGATTCATGAGAGGTCAAGAACATGAATTTAAAGATTTTTATGTGATTCCATTCTTCCAACTTCTACAGAAGGCCTTTTTCTAATTTTAGGCATAGAGGTCTAGATACGAAATGACTTTAAATGACATAGTTCATCTGAGTGAGTAACGGAGGCAAACATGAATGGTAATGTCCGCACACTTGGGTCTTTCTAACAGTCAGTTTCTATCTTAGGGGTGTGAAAACTATTGTCCAGTTATATGCCCACTCTTAGCAGCAACGTATTCATTTCAGACAGAAGTCACCAGAATATTTGATGAAGCTAAAAAGGCCCTTCCCCCACGCCCCTATGACACTCTCCTTAAACTCTCCATTGGTGATGAGGGCCCCGCATGCAGTTGCCTCAGATGAAGCAGAAAAACAAAGCTGCTTCTGACAACAAAGGTGCAGCCCCCAACTTGTCTGGTCTGGTTGGGAGTGGCCCCACCGCATTTGAAATCCTGATCTTCTAAGCTGAGCATCTGAAAGACGTCAGCGGGGCTTCCCTCGGTCAGCTCTGCCCAGTCCCCAGCGCATTTTGGACAGGAGCCACTCGATGTGTATGGCACACTTCACAAGAAATGGCCTGCTGAACGCAAACCCTTTCAGGCCACATCGCCTCAGGAAAGATGCCTGTGGGAAAGCTTTGGTGCCACCTCGTGGCCGCTGTGCCCCGGAGGGTCGGCAAGTACCCTTTCCATTTGAGAAGACTCCACCTGAATGAACAGGCGGGAGACCCTTCACTTCTGATTATTATTCTGCATCTAATTACTTATTGCTATGGGGCATTGAGGCAACTGAAATTACAGTGACAAAAGGCAATGCAAACAGAAGTAGAAAAACAGTGCTAAGAAAAAAAGAGTCTATAAGTATGCCAACCGTAAAGAAAAACCTAACTGCTGTGGATGAATTTCCTAGAAGCCAAAGCAAAAAGAGAAACAGGAGTAGCTCAGTAGTTTTCCTTTGTGATTAGAGAATCAAGTGCCACCGTCTTATTTCATTGTAACTGAAGACACCACAATGCCCTTCCTCAGTGGAAACCAAGTTTTTCTAAGCAGAGATTTCTAAAATCACGTTCTCACAGGGGGATTGTCACCAGGGGTTTTCTCTGTGGGGTTGCTCAGTTGGTCCAAGCTAGTAGCTTACTTAATTGTGGGATGAATTTATAAGACCCAGAGAAGTGGACTTGGCCACGCACTTTGTATGAGCCTCCCTAGACACCGTGGGGAGAAGGAAATGTCACCCTCAGCAGAAAGCCTGGAGGCTGACTTCTTCTCGTGGGACCAATCTGTTTGTCTAGTAGAGGACAGGTGGTAAGCCCAGCAGGAAGATAGGAAACTCTCTGCATTTCTACGGATTGACTTGGGTCTGAAGACGTCAGCCATGAACTCAAATGCCTTCCTGATAAAGGTAAACATTTGGTCTCACCTGGAATGCACTAGAAGAGGTGCTAGCCTGTGTGGATGGAGAGTCCAATCTCTTGGCTCCTCCTGCGTCCTCATTCACACTCTGCTGTTTCCGAGTCAACCTTAATTCTCTAACTTCCCCCAGGTAAGAGGCTTCCAGCACTTTGAAGTTCTTCCAGATAAGTTATAAAGCCCCTCATCCCACTGAGATTCCTGAAAAAAAATGTTAGAATTTGGGTTCCTGTGGCCACTTTCTTCATTTCTCTGAGGGATTGGCCTATTATCATCCATTCAACAGGTATATTCTGAGTCCCACTATGTGTCAGGCAGTGGGCTAGGTGCTGAGGACCTAGGATTGAATGGGGGAGGCATCATCTCTCCCTCATGGAACTAATCTCTGATAACCATAGTTGCTATTTACCACTTACATGTAGATTTTGTATCCTCCTGATGGATCTGATGGAATTATCTTTTGCTACAGTTACATATGGCGACTCAGATTTTGGCATCAAATAGGTCTGGCTTCCAATTCTGACTCCACCACTCACTGTGTATACCTAGGGTAAGTTAACGCACTCCTCCAAGGCTGTTTTATCACGTGTAAAATATGGACAACATTGGAAGATCATTGCAAAATTTAAATTATACGATTCATGCAAAAGTTCCTATCCTGCCTGCCACATAGCAGGTAGTTAATAAAGGTTGAATTTCTTTCCCCTTAGGCTATAAAATGGCCATATACTCTGCCCGGTAGGCTCTAGTCTCCTCCACAGTCTCCCTGTGCCAGTTGGGCAAATAAGTTTTGTCTTCAATGTTCTCTACAATCAGCTGTTCTACCACCACCTCTCAAACTTCTGTCTGGACGGAATGCCATCAGACAGGAAATCATCTTTCTAATGTCAACCTGCCCAGCTTTTTCTTTCATTTAAAGCCACCACCAGCTGGGCCAAACCTTGGTGCATGTTACCACTCAATTCTGCTCCTTCTCCCAGATCTCTGAGCTCCCCTTCCCCAACCACTTCCTTCTCTCTCCCTCCTGCCAATCCCACCAACCTATGGAAACTGCCCCCACCTTCTGTCAGCCATCTCCCTGTCCACCCTCTCCTCGTGCCTTCTCCTCTGGCTTCCAGATCTGCCTGCCCCAACCGGAGCCCAAGCTGACCATTTCACTGCTGCCCTCTTTAACATCTGCACCCCTTCGCCTCGGGCCTCTTGTTGCCTCTTCCACTAGGCACCAAGCCCTCATGGGGAGTTGCTGTGCTGAGCCATTCCCATTCACTCCACCCATCCATGGCTGTTGGGACAACTTTCATTCACCTTCACAGGCTTCAACTGTCCAAACCTGTTTTGAGACTTCCCAAAGGCCCCCTAAACCACCTTGATCCACACTACTCTCAGCAGCTAGCTTTACCACCCATCCAACCAGGGCCATGCTGTCCATTCTCCCTTCAGGACCCCACCTTACCCCATAAGATGTATCGGACCCTAATGAGGTAAGAAGCAAGAACAGACTAAGGAAAATGGGTATACTTCCAGGTCTTCTGCCTTTGGAAATTGTCTGACAACTGAAAATGCAACCTAGCACAACATTGGAAACTGGTTTGTGCAGCAGAGAGATTCCTTGTTCTATTTCGATTCCAAGAGTTATGTTCCACTTCCTGCACAGTGAGCCTCCTATGCCCAATATAAGTAAATCACCCCTTTACAGGGCTCCAGAATTCTCCTTAGCCATAGAGCTCAGTGGTAATCTGGGCCTGTGTTTATCCCCAGAGCTGGCTTTGCAGACCTGCAGTGACCCCTGTGCTCCTCTGGTCAGTGTCAGAGCCCTCAGCTCTGCCCCATCCTTCCCAGGAGTGTTCCCCTTCTAACTTTGTCCTTGCCGGACATAGTGAACTGGTTGCAGCTATGGAGATGGGTTCTCTCGGGCGTCTGGCAGTAGGCTCAGGATTATGATTCAACCATGTATGACCATCCCCAAGAATTCTGTCTGGTCCCGGTTCTGTCCTCGATCCAACCCAGCCTTTGCTTTCAGATTCGATAAACACTGGGGCTTTCCATTAGGCAGGAGCAGGCCTTCCCCTCCAGTCCCATAGGCTGAGTCCGGCCTCTCCCACACATTCAGTCACACTCCTTTCTACAGGCCAGACTTGAATTTTCAGCTGCCTGCTACATATCTTATAGTGTACAGGTCTGGTTTCCCTGTGCCCCCAAATCAACGTGACCCACAACAAACTACCACCACACACTCACACACACACAGACACACACACACACACACACACACACACACACACACACAGAGAGAGACAGACAGAGAGAGAGAGAGAGAGAGAGAGAGAGAGAGAGAGAGAGAGAGAAAACTAGCTTCTTCTCCTCCAGGTTTCTCGGTGTTGTTAAAGGTTTCTCCTCTCTCATCCAGCACATTAAAAAACCAGGAGTGAAGCAGCAAGGTATCCTAGGGTTTTGGAGTCATACATACCTGATTTGAATATCATCACTGAGATTTACTGGCTGTGCGAGCCTAATCAAGATACAGGCAGCCCTCAGTAACCATGGAAAGTCGGTTCTGGGACCCCTGCAAATACCTCAATTTGTGGATGTCAAGCCCCTTATATAAAATGACAGTATTTGCATATAACCTACAAACCTCCCATATACTGTAGCTCATTTCCCGTTTTCCCAAAAAATACTTGGCAGTAGTACTCAACAGTGTTTACCCTGAGATAACTCGTGGATTACGGTTCTAATCCTTAAAAGTTTGCCATGAAATATCTCACTTTTATTTTTATTTTTGGATCTGTCTACTATATCTATAGTCTTTGGAAACAAACGACATCATTCTGTTTACAGCATTCTGTTTTTAGTAGTTTGACCACTGAAAATGTAGCAAATCCTAGAAAACGTAGCATTGTTAGCCATGATGTCAAGTAAACAGTGCAGCGAGCTGCATTTTTTTTTCCTGAATGGGAAAAGGGTTAGATTATCTCTAGATTACTTCTAATACTTAATATGATGTAAATGCTAGGTAAATATTTGTTATACTGTTGTTCTACTGTATCGTTCAGGGAATAATAACAAGAAAAAAGTCTGTACATGTTCAGTCCAGACACAGCTCTCATAAGCTTAATTAGTAGTACACATCAGCAACGATGTAACTTTTTTTCTCCCAAATATTTTTGATCTGCAGTTAGTTGAGTCCAAGGATACAGAACCCATGGATACAAAGGGCCCACTGTACTTCATTTCTCACCCTTGCTTCCCTCAATTGCAAAGTGGAGTGAATCAAAGCCAGGACAAGGGTGGAGTGAGGTACTTGCCTCAAGGGGAAAATTTAAGAGGGCACCAAAAATCTCCGTCAGCAAGATTAATAATAGTATTTTAAGAAACAAAACCTTCTTCATAGGGTCATTCTGAGGAATAAATGTGATCAAGGGGCAAAGCATTTTGCAGTAAAAGGTCAATTTCACCCTTTTAAATTATCAAAGGTTTTAAAAGTAATCTTCAATTTATGTTTAGACATGGCTGGTAGCAGTAATTGGTACAAACTTTTTGGAAAGAGATGTTTAGCAGCCTTAAAAGAGTGTATGCCATATAATTCAATCACCAGGACTCTATCCCAAAGAAATTATCCAATACAGAGAGAGGTAAAGACATGTGCATCTGTTTGTCACAGTACAATCTGTAATAGCAAATTATAGGAAAACAACCTGAATGTGCAATGAATTAGTAAATTAAAAAGGAAAGTAAATTAGGAGCCCACGCAGTGAAATATTATACAACTATAACAAATAATGCTTCAAAACATTTTTAATGACAACGGAGAAAGCTCAATATGACTTTAAGCTTAAGAATCACAATATAATTGTATTTACATATGTAAATACACACACGCACGCACACTACACCATGTAGAACAATGCAGAGAAAAAACCTATTATAAAGGACTATGTAAAAACATAATAGCTTCTGCTTCTGGGAGGTAGACTCATGAGTGGTATTTTTTCTGTTTTATTTTCCTTTTTGTACTTGTTTTTTATGATGAGCACTTACTAATTTTATAATTAAAAATAAAGATAATAAAATGAGGAAACTTTAGCCACCTATGAGTGTTCTCGATCTTCACATGAAATCTGTCCCCACTCCTGCTTACTCACCCTCTCCAGGTTTATGTGCTTCTGTTCCTTTCTTTCCAGCCAACCTCAGCTACACAAATGGTACAGACTAGTGATTAAAGGAAGGGTCTTTGAATCCTGGCTCCTTCCTTCCTAGCTGTAAAACCTTAGACAAATTCTGTAACATCTGGTGCCTCAGTTTCCTCATCTGTAAAGTGAAGGCATTCAAATATTCATGTCACCCCTCAGAGTACTAGTTTTCATGTATAGAAGAACTTCATGAACCACTGCCGCATTAAATAGCAAGGACAGCAGCAGTAGCACCATGAGAGATCAGTGGCTTCTTTCCCATTTTCACCTGCCACACAACTCTCCTAGATGCTAATGTGTCTTGTTTCAGAGGAGAGGTCCTCAATTATGACCACAGTGAAATTTTCCAACAACACACAAGACTACGGCTTTGAATCAGAATTAGTTATTGTTTTTTAATAAGGAAATATTTTTGCACACATAACTCTTTGCCTGAGAGTCATGCCCACTAAGTCATGTCTTTATGAAATGTGTCATCACTCTCCTGGGCTATAACCATAGACTCCCAACTGGTCTCCATGGCCCTAACATCTGCCCACTCCTGTCCATCTACACAAAATTGCCATTTTTTTACACATCCTCATGTTCAAAACCCTCCGATGGCTCCTGCCAACCCAACAGGAGTACCCTCTTCCCAGACACGCTCTCAAGGTTTTCACCACCTGGCCATAATGACCCTTCTACCGTGGCACTTACAATTCCACGCTCCAGCCAAATGGTCTCTTAACTCTCCACTAAACCTACCTTGTGCTCTCCTGCCAGCATGCCAAAGCCCAGGTTATTCCTCCAACTTTGCCCATCAAAACCCTGCCATCCACTGAAGTGCAGTGCAAAGCCCACTTCTTTCTGGAAGTCTGCCTAGTTATGACTGTCAGAGTTCCCTTCCCCTGCCGTAATGTGCCAGTACTCACTAATCTCTGACTCAGGGCAGATCACAAGATACTTAGTCTTGGAGGTGTTTAGATACAAGGTTTATCTACCCAGGCAGACTTCAAACTAGCCCTTCGTCCAAAACAGTACCTCAATAAATAAGATTTGAATGAGTGAGTGCAGGAGCGATGTACTTGCTTGCTCCACAGTCCATCGGCAGACCCAGATGCTGCTTCTTTCACGATGAATCCTCATTTCTTCATTCCCAAATCGAGTCCCATGGCCTTGCTAAGGCTACTCATTTCATGATTATTTTATCCAAGTACTTTGATGGGTGAGAGGGAGACACCGTGTGCAGGGAAGAAAACTCCAGGCAGTTAGTTACTGAGAAAATTTGTATTTACCTGAACCTTGGCTATTTACTTTGTTTTTTAGTTTCAATCCCATCTGCCTTCACGCTTCCATGAAAATTTCTAATTTTTCTCTCCTGTCCATATGAAATTTTCTCTCCCTATTTCCCCCATCAGCTCTTTTTAAATCTTAATTCTTTTTCATTGGTCTTTAATTTCTCCCATTACGTATTTCTGCATCACTCCATCCATACCCACATAGGGACACATACCTGTTGGGACCACGAGTAAGACACAGCTGCTACTCTGATCTCTAAAATGTTTCTTGTCTTTACAAACATCGGGGACTAAACATTGAGGGCACTTGCTCACAGAACTTTTTCTCAACCTAGAATTTATCCATATTTCCCTGCAGACATCCTACGTCTACACAGCTATTTTTAAACTTTACACCCACAAAACTCTTGGCAAAAACATAAACTGAATGGATTCCAAACCTAACTGGCTTAAATACACATGTTTGAAAAGGAACATTGAAATGGCATGGACACACTTACTTGCTCTCTTTAATATTTGTCAGAATTACAGCCTTTCAAGGTTGGGGCGGGAGTTTCAAGGTTGACCTGATCTTTGCCTCAAACTGAAAATCATTTCCATTGTGACCTTCCAAAACTTCCCTCAGGGTTGGCTACGTGTATAAAAATATATAAAGCCACGTGTGTAACATAAACCAGCAAACAGGGTCCTCTCAGAATGGTCTGTGCCCCAAAAACCCCTCTCAGAGCTGCAGCTGTTGTCCAGAGCTGCAATTCCCAAACTCTATCATTTGCTTTGCATTTTTACCACATCTGTGTATTGACTGTACAATTATTTACTTATTTTTAAAATCAAATGGAAAACTAACAGATTCTGTAACTCTAGGTTATGGGAAAATGTGGTGCAATCACCCAGCAATGTGAGGCCAAAGGATGATGGAGGAGGCAGAGGGGGCATCGCTGGCCAGTTTGATGCGGTGCTGCCACCTCTCTATGCTCAAAGCTCTGGTCTTTCTTCTCAGTACATTCACAGCTTTGAGGCCACCTGACAGTGTTCAGTGAAGAAGTTCCTTGCTACAAGGCAGATGCTGTAGGAGCTGGCGGTGCATTCACAGCCCAGTAGGAAAAAAAAAAAAATCAGAGGGAGAGAAGGTGATGGAATCTGTGCACTGGGTCGTGTCATTGTCCCACTTAATGTCCTGCAGTGGCTTCCCTTTCCCTTTGAACTAAAAACCCAATTGCCTGTCACCAGGCCACAAAGCCCTGCATGATCTGACCCCTCCATCTCTATCCAACCTCCTCTCCTCTCCCCTTTCTTCACCTCACTCACTCAGCTCCAGTCTTACCAGACTTCCTGCAGGTCATCGAACACTCAGCCCAGTCTTTGTAACTGCAGTCCCCTCAGCCTGAGATGCTCTTCTCTTTACTCTTTGCTCCCGTATCTTTTTACCCTTTTGATGTTAGCGTAAATGCCATCTCTTCTAAAACGTCTTCCTGGACCATCTATCTGTATTCATCTATCTACCCCCACACATATTCATTCCCTTCCATTCCTTTTATTCTCCATTTCACCCTCTGGATTCTTTTTCTTCGTGCATACTTTATGTATCAATATCTATGAACTGCATTAATTTTATCTGGTTCCCTGACTAGAACACCCTCCATGTGGCAGAGGCCACCTCTAACTTTGCGCATAAGGTTGTCTTTTAGGGCCTAGCATCTAGCAGGTGATCTATATTCATTGAAGGAGTGAATGAATGAATACCTGCACAAACAATCAGCACCTACCAGGTATTTGTATGATTTTATTCCACAACTTTACAGTGCATGATCTATCAGATTCCTTCATTTCTACAGATCGAATATTATCTCACAAAGCACCCACCTGCTGTTCCCATAAGGAATTTTATTCTAGCCTTCACTGGGTCTCCCATACTCTCTTCACGGATCACGATAACGTGGGCTATGTGATACTGGAAAATCAGGGAAAGAGCTGGGGCTGGTCCGTGCTGGTGGCCATCTTGGTCACTGGAGCAGAACTCTGGTCCTGAGTGGACAGGCACTTTGCCCCAGGCAAGCTCAAGGAAAGTATCATAGCTGTTTATCCTACTGTCCCTAAATCTTCCTATTAGAACATAGAGACATAAAAATGATCAATAACAGGGCCATACCTTTTTGTGGTTCACAGTCAACCAGTAGAAATAAACCTTTAAACATACACTTGCCCTTCAATAAGGGAATGGAAATGATACAAATAGAACCATTCTGTGTTCCCCAAGGTGGGACGGGGTGGGAGGGCAGGAAAGAGGCAGAGAACCCTTCCTAGGGAACTGGGAAACTCCCTGGAGGAGGTGAATGCTTGTGATTGGTGTGGGCAGGTGGGCAAAAGTTCATGATGCCAAAGAGAAGGGATACAAAGTAGCTTTGGTAAAATCGGAAAAGCTGGAAAACATCAGGATCCAGCACTTACTTTGAAAGAAAAAGAATCTCTACTGAAAGAAACTGTCTCAATATCATTATCAATAGATATTGACCAAACCTATTGAGGGTCACAGAGTGATTACCAAGTTCTCTGCTTGCTATAGGAAAATGAATGCAGAGAAGAATAGGGCATTAATTTAACCTTCCTTAGTTAAATTAACCAAGAGAGTCCTTTTAAAAGAGCAGGTTACCCAAAGTACCACCAAAAGTACATTGTATCTCGGAGACGCCAGCACTATATTCATTCACTTGATGATGGACATGGTTATCTAGGCTGTAGGTCAAATTTATGATAAAATTGAGTTGCATTTTTATGTGCTGAACGTATGCATTAGAACACATTTGGGCCTTTCTGGAACTCTGCCTGTTATTGTATATAAAACCCAAAGCATCATTTTACAGCTTAAATTTACTTTAGCTTTATTGCTGTTACTTTGCTTTTATGAGATACTATTGATTATGTACATCCTTCGTTTACCACTATGCCCTTGGTCAGCAAAGATACCTATTAAAGGTACCTACCTACCTCAAGATACCTACTAAAAGTGCATTCCATGTTAATAGCAATAAAACCAACAGCTGACATTTACTGAGAACTCGATGTGCCAGGCCTTGTACTTGATATACATGATGTCATTTAATCTTAAATGTATAAGATTTTAGTTATCACCACTTCACACATGAGGAAACATTGCCTAAGATCATACAGCTAGCAAACAGTAGACAGTCATCATTCATTCTTTTTTTCCTTTAAATAAATATACTAAGTATTATTAAGTTGCATCGGAACAGGTAAAGTTGTATATAACAAATTCTCCCCCAAGGAGTTTAAACAACACAGAGATATCTAGAAAAAGAGTGAGGTGTGTGACAAGTGACATGAGCACTCCTCTTGAACAGAACTGGGGAGTCACCCCTGTGAAAACAAATAATAACGGAGCTGAGTTTTGAAGAAGGATAAAAATTTAAGAACAGAATGTGAGAAAGTCTTTCCAAGCAGAAAAATTTTTTAAGTTGAGCTTCCCCAAAACAGAAATAATTAAACCAGCAACAACCACTATAGCGTGTTATTTTTTCATCATTATTTTTTAATAAAATATTAATGCATTTTATTTACTTATTCATATATTTAATTGTAAGCACAATTCACAATACTGTTCTTCTCAGACAGAACACCTAAATAACTCTGATGGAAAAAATCTGGTAGGAGTAGTGTATAGTTCTTTGAGACTAAATTCAGGTCTCAGAAGTTATTAGCAGATTCTATTAAAATTCTAACCCTCTGATTTAATTGTGGTCATAAACAAGACTAACTCCTTTTTAATAGAAAATTCTGCTTGTATGAGAGGGAAACAGGAGTGTACCCGCCTGAGTCCAGCTCTGCCTGTGGAAGGCGGGCTGGAGTATCCACGTACAGCAAATGAAAGGTCTGGTTCCACAGAGGTCAAATAAACAAAATGTCAGCCCCATCCCTGGTCAGTCAGTGCCCTTAGGGACACATAGTCCCATTTGAAATGTCTTTGTCATACTTGTAATTTGACAAGGAAACCAGCTCTTCCTTTGCAACCAGAGAGCACTGGGCAAGGCGACACCTTACCCTACTGGTTTGGGGTAAGCAAAAGAAGAAACAGAAATGAATCTCTGCCTTCTCTCCACCCCTAATCAAGAGCCAAATTCTTCCCACCACTTTGATGTTTGGTACAGAAGGAAAGAAGAAAGGGTAAGAAGAATGGCAAGAAGGATAAAAATAATCAAAAGCTCCCAAAGGCTCCTCATCTCTGTGGCCCTCAGAGAATGGGGCAGTGAAGCCTTGGTGGTGTGCCTGGTGCTCCTAGGAAGCCTTGACTCACTTTTGTGCCTTCGGTACCCTTAAGGCATTCTGCACTCTCTTCAGGTTAAAGGTGTTTTAAAACTAACCACGAATAAGGACAATCAGGCATGGAAAGGAATAATGATGTATGCAAGGCCAGTTTATAAAAGTTAGATCTGTGACATTTTGAAGTAGGTCAAAGAATGTTATAAATTTAAAAAAACAAAATTAATATTAATTTGCTTTATTTAGGAAATTGTAATGTTACCCCTGGAATTAGGGAGTGGAGTAGAGTAGGGGTCCCCAACCCCCAAGCCATGGACCAGAACTAGGCCACACAGTAGAATGTGAGTGGCGGGCAAGGGAGTGAAACTTCACCTGTATTTGCAATTACTCTCCAGCGCTAACATCACCATCCCAGTTCCACCTCAAATGATCAGATATTAAATTCTCATAAGAGCACAGTCCCTGGTGCCAAAAAGGTGGGGACCACTGAAGTAGAGGGCTATGAGAATGAGATTGAATCTATGGGTCAGCAGAACAAACAAAGCAATAAGGATGAGGTGTGTGGAGCATCCAGACAAATGAGTCCTCTGACCACACACGTGGACTTCACTCTTGAAAGAGGCTATTTGCAGTCAATGCTTGTTACCGAGTTCCTTCAAGTCACCCGAATTTGTTCAGCTTTTCCTCAGCTAAGTGCAATCAATTTTGGAATGTATTTTATTTTTCTATAACCAACATAGGGTCTTCAAAACAACCACCCTGCCTGTCTGGATTTTTGTGTTTTTATTTCTTTCATGATCTGGAAGACCTTCCTGTGTCATATCACCTGGAGACAGCATAAAGATGGCACCTTAGTTAAGACCATCCTGCTGAATTATAAATGTCTTTTGTTGCGTTTGACAGTTCATTCCTGTACCACAAATCTCTAGCAAGACACCATAAATCAGTATGTTCTAAACAGCTGAACCAGAAATAACCAAAGAGGATATCTGTCCCAAATGAAGTGGGAGGCCAGCATGAAAGATTTAAATACTAAGGGAAAATATGTGGCGAAAGAATAAAGAGATGCATTAAGCAGAGGATGTTTTTGTATTACATGTAATAGAGTGATACTTTAAAGTCTTACTGGAATCATGCCTGATATTTTTTTTAAAAAATTCTTACACCCCTATTTCATCCAAATTACTACCTTCAAGGTCACTGTAGCATTAGCCTAATTGGAGCCAGTGACAAACCCAAATTCCAGGTAGACAGGCCATACCACATTTTAGAGAGACAGTGCTGGACCCCGCTGTTAGTCTCCAGAGAATTCCAAACATCTCGTGGAACAGGGAAGGTGGGAAAACCACCTCTAAAGGAGACTATAGAAGGAACTTTTACCTCCAGCCATTTCCAACCTTTTATTTTACATCTTTATGACAGAAAAAAAATTTTTTTTAAATAATCTCATAGGTTAAAGAGGGAATATATGCATGCCTCACTGGATTAACTACCCTTTCATTTACTGACTATCAAATATATGCCAGGGGAACCAGTCAAGATAGTGTAGTGAGTAGGGGCTGGGCATGCCTCCTCTCCCAACAACACCAAAACTATAACAAAACTACAGAGCAACCAGCACACCGAGTCACCTGATGTCTGGTTAAACAGAAGCTCTACAACTAGAGACAAAAATAAAAAAGTCGCCTCAAATGAATAAGAGGGCAGATAAGTGAAGCAGCCAGGTCCCACAACCACAAGTGGCAACCGAGAATCGGGAGGGCTATCTTGGCTGCAGAGCCCCCTCCCCCACCTGAGGAGCGAGGGTCCTGGCCCCACACTGGGCTACCAAGTACAGGGTTCCAGTGCCAGGAAGAGAAGTCCCCACACCCTCTGGCTGTGAAAAACAGCAGAGGTTGCTGCTGAGAGAGATAAAGGGCTGCGGGTATTGCAGACATTCCTCTTAAAGGGTCCACACCTGGCCTTACTCAGTGACAGACTCACTTGTTCTGAGCTCCAATGCTGGGCAGCTGCTTGAGAACCACCAGGGACATATGGGGAGACACTGAGTTGTTAGGCTTCAGGACAGAGGATGGAGGGGAAGCTTTCTCCCAGACAGCAGTGCTAGCAGTATCTACTGTTCCTTGGCTGAATCTTCCAATTCCCAGCATCAGACACAGTTGCTGACATAGCTGAGTTGCCATCAGCCTGGATAACACAAGTCCCTCCACCCAGGTGATTCCCTGAGATTCTGCCTCTTCCAACCTGTGGGCCCACCCAAGCCACTTTCAATGGTTTATTCCATACAGATGGCCTGTATTGGCTCCACTGCAGACTTTCCTAAAACCTCTCAAAGGCTCACAAACCCAAAGAAGTATCCATCAAAAAATTGCTTGTTGACTCTTACTAGGTGGCCCTATAGGTGCACAGGCGATAGCTGAACTTGGCCTGCAGCTGAACCCCTCCCAGGACTGTGCCACTGGGCCCCACAGGACACCTACTACATTAAGCCACTCTACTAAGATCAGGACACTTATGAGCCCTGCATAATACATAGAAACAGATACAAGGAGGTAGTCAAAATGGGGAAACAAAGAAGCATGTCTCACACGAAAGAACAGAATAAGCTCCAGAAAAAGAACTTGACAAAATGGAGGCAAGCAATCAACCAGATGCTTCAAAACACTGGTTATAAGGATGCTCAATGATATTAGGGAAAGAGCAGGTGAACTCAATGAGAAGTTTAACAAAGAGACAGAAAACATAATAAAGGAGAACCCATTAGAAATTAAGAATGTGATATCTGAGATGATGAGTACATTAGAGGAAATCAATAGTTTGGATGAATCAGAGAATCAGATTAGCAATTTAGAGGATGCAGTAGTGGAGGACATCAAATCATAACAGCAACAAGAGAAAAGAATCCAAAAAGAAAAAAAATGAAGATAGTTTAAGGGCCTCTCAGACAACATCAAGAGTAAAAACATTCACATTCTAGTGGTACAAGACATAGAAGAGAGAGAGCAAGAAATTGAAGACCTATTTGAAGAAATAATGACAGAAAACTTCCCTAATCTGGTAATGGAAATAGAAATACAACCCCAGGAAGTTCATAGAGTTCCAAACAAGATGTAACCAAATAAGCCCACAACAAGACACATCATAATTAAAATGTTCAACGGTTAATTCAAAGAGAGAATCTTAAAAGCAGCAAGAGAAAAGCAATTACTTACCTACAAGGGAGCTCCCATTTAGACTGTCAGCCGATTTCTCAACAGAAACTTCGCAGGCCAGAATGGCTTGGCAAAAAATACTCAAAGTGATGAAAACCGAGGACCTACAACCAAGATTACTCTACCCAGCAAAGCTACCACTTAGAATTGAAGGACAAATAAAGAGCTTCCCAGACTAGAACAAAGAGTTCATTGCCACCAAGCCAGTATTACAGGATATGTTGGAGAGACTTTTTAACAAGAAAAAAAAAAAAACCTATTAAAACTATGAATAAAAATGCCAAAAACTTCATATCTATCAACAAATATTGCAAATTAAAAAGAATTAAATGCTCCAGTTAAGACATAGGGTGACTGAATAGATAAGAAAACAAGACACTTACATAGGCTACCTATAAGAGACTCACTTCAGATTAAAGGACATTCGCAGACAGAAAGTAAAAGAATGGAAACAGATATTTCATGATAGACCTAAAGGGTATTGTGCTGAGTAGAGCCAGTCAGATAGAGAAAGACAAATGCCATCAATTTCAAGTATATGTGGAATCTAAAGAATAAAATAAACAACAGAAAAAAACAGAATCAGACTCTTAGATACAGAAAACATTTTGAGGGTTACCATATGGAAGGGGGGTTGCAAGGAATTGGTGAATAGCGGGGAAAGGATTAAGAAGTACAAATTGGTAGTTATAAAATAGTCATGGAGAAAAAAGTACAGCATAAAAAATTTAGTCATAATATTATAATAACCATGTATGGTGCCAAAAGGATTCTAGATTTCTTGGGGTGATCACTTTGTGAGTTATATAGATACCTAACCACTATGTCGTATACCTGAAACTAATATAATAGTGTATGCTAACTGTAATTGAAAAATAAAAAATATTAAAAAAGAGAAGAAAAAATATGCCAATTATTGTGCTAAATTCTCTCCAAATGTTTTCTTTTGAATGCTCTATATAATCCAATTTGAAAGGTTTTATTTTTATTTATTTATCCAGGAGGGAACTGAGACTTAGTGAAATTAAATAAGCTGTGCAATGGCATACCACTAGCTAACAACTAGGTCAAGTTTCAGACCCAGGTCTGTCTGATTCCAAAGACCGTGCTCTTAATTATTACACTACCACCCCACCATTTGATTGGAAGTAGTTCTTGTTGTAAACAACAGAATTCAGCCTCCCAGTTGGATCTATAGAGATATTTGTTTAAAAATGCCAGACAGATTCTAGAGTCTCTGTGAGGGATAGAGACACACACTTGACTGTCACGCAGCCAGGAAAGATGCCAAACTGTAACTGGAAAATTTTTTTTATCAATCAATCAGTCAATTAGTTAGTTAGTTAATTTTTCTATGGTGACATTGATTAACAAAATTCAATACATTTCAGCTATACATTTTAACATTAAAACATATATCTACGTTCAACTCTTATAGCTAGATTTCTTTGTCACCACATATTTGAACGACCTTACCCCATCTACCTCGCCGCTTCTCCCCTCCTCCTTACCCTCCAGTAATGACAAGTCTATAGTCCATGTCCTCGAGTCTCTGTTTGTTTGTCCTGCTGATTTGTTGCTTTTGGGTTTGTGTCCCACATATAAGTGATACCATGTGGTTTTCAGCTTTTTCTGTCTAGCTTATTTTGTTTAGCATGATTATCATGAGGTCCATCCATGTTGTCACAAAGGGCAGTATTTCATCTCTTCTTATAGCTGAGTAATATTCCATTGTGTGTGTGGATATATAGATATACATATAGATATATGTCACAGCTTCTTTCACCAGTCATCTGTTGTAGGACACTTTGGTTGCTTCCATGTCCTGGCCACCATGAACAATGCTGCTATTAACATTAGTGTGCAAATGTGCAAGTATCTTTTCGCATGCGAGTTTTCAAGTCTTTGGGGTAAATATCCAGTAGAAGGATTGCTGGATCATATGGTAAATCAATTCTTAATTTTCTGAGGAACCTCCATACTGTTTTCCATAGTGGCTGTACCAATTTGCAGTCCCACCAGCGTGTATGAGGATTGCTTTTTCTCTGCATCCTCTCCAACATTTATTACTTGTCCTGTTGATTATAGCTATTCTAACAGGTATGAGATGATATCTCATTGTGGTTTTGATTTGCATTTCCCTAATAGGTAGCAATGTTGAGTATCTTTTCATATGTTTGTTGGACATTTGTATGTCCACTAGAGAGAAGTGTCTGTTCAGGTCCTCTGCTCATTATTTTTTATTAAATTGTTTGGTTTTTTTGTTGTTGTTATTGAGTCATATGAGTTCTTTGTATAATTTGGTTATTAGACCCTTATCGGAGGCATTGATTGCAAATATATTTTCCCATTCAGATGGTTGTCTCTTTACCTTGTTGAAAGTTTCTTTTGTTGAGCAGGTTTTTAGGTTGATATAGCCCCATTCATTTATTTTTTCTTTAACTTCCCTTGCCTTCAAGGTCAAATTCATAATATTCTCTTTAAGTCCAAGGTCCTTGAGTTTATTTACTATGTTTTCTTCTATGCATTTTATTGTTTCAGGTCTTATATCCAGGTCCTTAAACCATTTCGAGTTAATTTTGATGTGTGCTGATAGACAACAGTCTAGGTTCACTCTTTTGCAGGTGGCTTTGCAGTTTTCTCAGCATCGTTTCTTGAAGAAGCTTTCCTTTCTCCACTGAATGTTTTTGGCTCTTTTGTTGAAAATAATTTTCCCATATAAATATGGTTTTAATTCTGGTCTCTCAATTCTGTTCCTCTGGTCCATGTGTCTGTTTTGCTGCCAATACCATGCTGTTTTGATTATTGTTGCTTTGTAGTATAATTTGAAATTGGACAGAGTGATGCCTCCAGCCTCATTCTTTTTTCTCAGGATGTCATTGGCATTCAGGGTCTTTTGTGCTTCCATAAAAATCTGATGTTTTCT
This sequence comes from Cynopterus sphinx, assembly GCA_030015415.1. Taxonomy (NCBI): domain Eukaryota; kingdom Metazoa; phylum Chordata; class Mammalia; order Chiroptera; family Pteropodidae; genus Cynopterus; species Cynopterus sphinx. Next base: position 82,795,718 of record CM057381.1, on the reverse strand, counting down.
TGTTCCATTTCCTTAAAAAATTCCCATGGGATTTTGATGGGGATTGCATTACAGCTGTATAATGCTTTAGGTAGTATGGTCATTTTAACTATGCTGATTCTTCCAATCCAAGAACACGGAATATCATTTCATTTCTTTGTATTTTCTTCGATTACTTTTTATAGGGTCTTAGAGTTTTCATTATATAGGTCCTTCACATGTTTCATTAAATTTATTCCTAGGTATTTTATTCTTTTGGTTGCAATTGAGAAAGGAATTTTCCACCTCTTCATTATTAGAGTATAGGAATGCTATGGATTTTTGAATATTGATTTTGTATCCAGAAACTTTATTGTATTTGCTTATTGTTTCTAGTAGTGTGCTTGTGGAGTCTTTAGGGTTTTCTATATAGAGAATCATGTCATCCATAAATAGTGACAGTTTGACTTCATTTCCTATTTGGATGCCTTTTATATCTTTCTCTTGCCTAATTGCACTAGCTAGGACCTCCAATGTTATATTGAATAACATTGGCGATAGTGGACAGACTTATCTTGTTCCTGATCTTAGAGGGAAGGCTTTCATTTTTTTGCCATTGAGTATAATGTTGGCTGAGGGTTTTCATATGTGGCCTTTATTATGCTAAGGTACTCTCTTTCCGAATCAATTTTGTTAAGTGTTCTGATCATATATGGGTGCTGTATCTTGTCAAAGGCTTTTTCTGCATCTATCAATATGATCATAAAACTCTTATTTCTTAATTTGTTTATGTGGCATATCACATTGATTTACATATGTTGAACCACACTGTACCCCTGGGTTAAAGCTCACTTGATAGTGGTGTACAATCTTTTTAATATGTTTCTGTATTTGGTCTGCTAGTATCTTATTTAGGATTTTTGCATCTGTGTTCATGAGAGATATTGGTCTGTAGTTTTCTTTTTTCTGTGTTATCTTTACCGGGTTTTGGTATCAGAATGATATTGGCCTCATAAACTAAGTTAGGAAGTATTGCCTCCTCTTTGATCTTTTGGAAGAGTTTGAGGGGAATAGGTATTAAATCTTTGATTGGTAGACTTCACTGGTGAAGCCATCTGGTCCTGGACTTTTACTTTTTGGTAGGTTTTTGTTGATTGTTTTAATTTCCATACTGCTGATGGGTCTATTTATATTTTCCAGGTCTTCTCGATTCAGTCTAGGAAGGTGGTATCTTTAAGTACTGGTCCATTTCTTCTAGGCTATCAAATTTGGTGTTATATATTTTTTCATAGTATTCTTGTATGATCCTTTCTATTTCTGTGGTGTCTGTCATAATTTTCCCTTTTTCAACCTTGATTTTGTTTATTTGTGTCCTTTCTCTATTTTCTTTAATGAGTCTAGCCAGGGATTTGTTAATTTTATTAATCTTCTCAAAGAACGAGCTCTTTGTTGCATTTATTTTTTCTTTTTTGTTTTTTTTTGTTTTCAATTTTATTTATTTCTGCTCTAATTTTGTTAGTTCTTTCTACCTGCTGACTTTAGGCTCCATTTGTTCTTCCTTTTCCAGTTTTGTCAGATGATGCATTAAGTTGTTTATTTAGGCTCATTCTTGTTTTGGAGGTACGCCTATAATGATATAAACTTTCCTCTTATGAACTCTTTAGCCATGTTCCAAAAGTTTTGGTATGTTGTACTATCATTATCAGTTTTTTCTAAGTATCTCTTGATCTCTCGTTATTTCTTCTCTGACCCAGTTATTCTTCAGTAGCATGTTGTTTAATTCCTATTTATTTGTGGTTCTTCCCACTATCTTTTTACAGTTGATCTCTAGTTTTAAAGCATTATGATCAGAGAATATGGTTGGTATGATTTCAACCACCTTATATTTGTTGAGACTATCTCTGTGTCTCAGTATGTGGTCAATCCCTGAGAATGTCCTATGTGCAACTAGAGAAGAATGTATAAGCAGCTGTTTTGAGATGGAAAGCTCCATAAATGTCAATTATGTTCAGCTGGTGTAATGTGTCATTTAAGGATGTTATTTCCTTATTAATTTTCTGGTTAGATGATCTGTCCATATCTGACAATGGCTTATTTAGGTCCCCCACTACGATAGTGTTTTGGTCTGTCTCTTTTTAGTTCTGTTAGTAATTGCTTTATATATTTTGGGGCTCCCTAGAGCATAGATACTAATAAGTGTTATGTCTTCTTGGTTCATGATTCCCTTTATCATTATGAAGTGTCCCTCAGTATCTTTCTTTACCTTTTCCTATTTTGCCTGATATTAGTACCACTACTCCTGGTTTTCTCTGAATGCCATTTTCTTGAAATATCACTTTCCACCCTTTCACCTTAAATCTATATGTCTCTGCAACTACGATGTATCTCCTGGAAGTAGCACATGGTTGGGTTTTGTGTTTTGATCCATTCTGCACTCTGTGTCTTTTTATTGGTGAGTTCATTCGATTTACATTTAGAGTGATCATTGAAATATGAGGTCTTCTTATAGCTATTTTATCTTTTGCTTTATGGTAGCTTGTTGTTTCTATTGTTTCCTTATCCTTGTGTTTCTGTTTTCTTTATTTTGGTTGGGTTTTGTGGGTTTCCCTCTGGTCCTTCTTGTTTTATGTTACATACTTCAGTTCTGAATCTTTGGCATATGGTTACCATTATGAATACGTAAAGAATAGTTGTGTGTGTGTGTGTGTGTGTGTGTGTGTGTGTGTATACAGTCATCCATTTTCTTCTGCACATGCCTTATCTCCATTCTCCTTTGCGAATTTGGATCTTTGAATCTTCCCCTTTTCAAACATTGTTGTTTTAATTTGTCCATATGTACACTAAACATTAATTTCTATATTGCTATAGCAAATCTCTTCTCATGTTTAAGCTTATAATGCCCTGTTCTTAGTAAGAGTTGCACTCCTCTGCTTCTATTTGCCTAATAGTTACCTTACTCCCAATTATGTATTTTCTCGGTGAGCTGAGCCCTTTCAGTATTTCCTGTAATGCAGGTCTTGTAGTGGAGAATTTTCTCAATTTTTGTAGTTCTGAAAAGGTCTTTATTTCTCCTTCATATCTAAAGAAGAGCTTAGCTAGATACATTATTCTTGGCTGGTAGTTCCTTCATTTAAAAGTTTGGATATTTGATTCCACTCTTTTCTGGCTTGTAAGGTTTGTGCTGAGAAGTCCAATGATAATCTAATGGGTTTTCTTTTATAGGTTACTGTCTTCTTTTCCCTGGATGTTCTGAGAATTCTGTCTCTGTCATTAATTTTTGATAACTTTAATACAATGTGTCTTGGTGAAGGCCTTTTTGGGTTGAAATAATTGGGTGTTCTCTTGACTTCTTGAATTCCAAGCTCCAGCTCATTCCTTAGATTTGGAGAGTTCTAGTCAACTATTTGTCTGAAAATGCTTTCTAATCCCTGCTCCTTTTTCTCTCCTTCAAGAATGCCCATTATTTTTATGTTTCCCCTCCTGATGGTGTCCACTAGTCCTTGTGTTTCTCTTTCACTGTTTTTCATTCTTTGGTTTCTCTCTTCTTCTTCTGGTTTATTTCTGGATTTCTGTCTTCAATATCACCGATCCTTTCCTTCATTTGGTGACCTCTATTTCCCAAGCTTGCTATTTCACTTTTAAACTCTTGCAGTGTGTTTTTTACCTCCAGAAGGTCTATTCAGTTCTTTTTGAGGGTTTCAGTCTCCTTGCTAAAGAATTCATTGTGCTGATTAGCTGTTTTTTCAATTCCTGAAATTGTTGCTATGATTAGTTTTGGATCTCACTGAGTTTTTTCAGAAGTACCATCCTAAATTCTCTGTCATTTAAGTTGCATATTTCTATGTGTGTAAACTTATTTTCTGGAGATTTTTTTCTTTCTTTCTGAGATTCCTTGTCACCTTGATTATTCATGGTGTTTATTAAACTGTTTCTCCTCCTGAGCATTAATAAAAGTGTATTCTGCTTTTTTTTTTCCAGGAGGATAATTTATTATATTATATAAGTCTCTCTGGCTTGTTGCAAAAAAGGTGTTTTTATTTTGTTTTCCTGTAGTTGGCGTCTTAGTCTCTTGGATCCCTGCTTTATATAAACCCTTAATAACGTTTTTTCTTTCTTATAGATGTTTAATCATGCTCGCTACCCTCAGTCTCAGTCCCCATCAGTGTTAACTACAGTTTGGTAGCATTTGCTCAGATTCCCCTGGGGCTCATCAGTGTTTGTTCTTGGAGTTGCATGGGGAGGGAGAGGCCCTCTGTGTTGGAGGATGGGGGCTGCAAATCAGCCTTGGTTTTGCAACTGTGGCTGGTGTAAATCAACTGTTATTTCTTTGCCATGCCTGCTTCTCTGCTCTCTGCCCTGATGACTTGGCCCTGCTGCTTGCTGCGTGGAGCTCACGGCTCTCTCAGGCAGGGATGTTCAGAGAACTCGCCATACCTTCTCCTTTTCTGCAGGGATCTCTGGCTGTGAGAGGCAGCTTCTTTGTTTCTCCCAGTCCACCACCCTACACCCAGGGTTCTGACCTGTGGTAGCTCTTATGAAAGATCCCATGCTCAGACATGCTGGTGTGCAGTTTGGGTGTTTTGTTGAGTTTTAGATGTTCAGCTTATTGTTGTTTCAAGAGGAGAAAACTGGGGACATCTCTCACTCAGCCATCTTTCTGACATCACTCCCCTGGGAATTTTTCTAGCAGAAAAATTCTGCTGTATGAGTTATCATTGGCACAGAATATGACTGAGACTGGACATCAGATTTTCCACTAAAATTTCCCCCAGAAGATCCAGAGGACTCTGAAGAAAAGGGGAGGGTCAAAGGTTCATGAAACTTTTTGTTTCGTAATAACCAGCTTAAAATCAATACCCCAAAAGGTGTTTTTGGGTGGCAAAACTTTGGTACCCTTCAGTGTCTTGGCAATGACTTTTTGTATTTGACACATAAAGCTCAGATAACAGAAGCAAAAATAAGTCTATTGAGTAAGATTTCTAGGGAAAATATTATTTTGTGTATGAAAAGGGACTAGCTTAACTAGCCCATCACTTTTATAAATAGATAAATATAACTATTAAAGATAAATAGATTTCATTTTTAGAGCAATTTTAGCCTTACAGCAAAACTGAGGAGAAAGTATTGAGAGTTCACACCTACCCCCTGCCCCAACACATGCACAACCTCCCTACTATCAACACTCCACCCCAGAGTAATACATTTGTCACAGCCAATGAACCTACATGGAAACATCACTAGTACCTGAAATCTACAGTTTACATTAGCCTTCACTCTTAGCCATGTATACACCACAGATTTTTACAAATATTTAATGACATGCATTCACCATTATAATAGCATATAGAATAGTTTTACTACCCTCAAAATCCTCTTTGCTATACATACTTCCCTCCTTTCTATCCCCTGGATATCATTGATCCTTTTATTGTCTCTATAGTTTTCCCTTTTCCAGAATATTATATCATTGGAATCACACAGTATAAAGCCTTTTTAGACTGGCTTCTTTCACTAAGAAATATGCATTTAAGTTTCCTCCATGTCTTTTCATGGGTTAATATCTCACTTATTTGTAGCACTGAATAATATTCCACTGTCTGGATGTATCACAGTTTATTTATCCAGTCACCTACTGAAGGACATCTTGGTTGCTTCCAATTGGCAATTATGAACAAAGATGCCATAAAAATATGTGTGCAGGTTTTTGTATGGACAAATGTTTTTAACTCATTTGGGTAAATAGCAATAAGCATGAAACCTGGATCATGACCCATTACATATTTTGTTGCCCTACTTCCTCCCCGCAACTCAGGAACAATGCCCAGAGGAAGAGTAGCCATCCTACCACTCTAGGCAGAGGGGCTCCACGCTAAGCAAGAAGCTGGAAGGTAGAAGAACCTGGTCCGCAACAGCTTCATTGAGTAGCTACACCAGCCCTGGACTGCCACATCACATTTTTTGTTACATGAGAAAAAGAGATCTCATTTTGGTCATGCAACTGTTTCAGCCCAGCTCAGCTCTAACCAGCACAGAAGTCTTCTCAATGTTCCAGAAATCACCTGGAATTGGCAGCTTATAAATGACAGTCTTGGTTCTTAAAATATTGTTAGCCTGGAGACAATGCAATTTACTTTTTTTTTGTTCTTTATTTCAATTCCATCAGACCTTGAATCTTTCACTTTGTTTAAAATAGATTTTCCCTCTTTGAGTGAATCGCAAAGAACAGAGAAAGTGCATTGCTAGTGTTCTTAGCAGGAAAAGGAGAGGAGAGCTAGACTCTTCTCCTTCTTCATTAAATAACCAATTGGGAATATAAAAACACCATCTGCAATTCAGTACCTGCTGGGCAGAAGATGTGGATTCTGAGCAGAGAATCCATTTGCTTTTATGAGAGAGGTTTTTCTCCTTTTTTCCTGTGAAAGTCCTATTATAAAAACAATTAGTCTCATTGAAGGATTCTGTTCTGCAAAAGAATTAATTCTCTGCACAGCTGCTCATCCTTAAAAATGGCCTAAGTACTTTAGGGAGGGTGATCCTATCACTTCTGCAGAAGCTGCTTCTGGAGCCAGTACCAGCTTGGCCAAGGCAAGAGACTGCCTCTTTCTATCCACTCCACTCCCACTCCAGAGGTTGAGCCTGGTGTTGAGCCTACTCTCCTGGCCAGGCAAGAAGGACTCCTGATGGAGACAAGACAAAGTCTCTAATTCCATGAGCACTGATCTGTGGTCAAGAGGCCACAGCTGCTAAATCCAAGGGGAGAAAAAGGCTTGAGGCTACTTGAATCATGTCAGGGAACAACTCTTTAAGGCCCCCAACACTTTATCATGTTTGGTACTCTTTATTAAAAAGTGCTTTTTTAATACCTGCAGTTGCGTCGAGATATGCAATTTGATTGAGGAGGTTCAATTTATGAAATATAGACATGAGAGAGATTATTTTTCTAATATTCCATAATGCATGCCAAATTCTATCTTCTGCTTCCTGGTAGGTTCCCTTAAGGACATTTCAGTCCCATTTAACAGCTTTTCAACCACTTTCTATTATTAACAGTTCAATTTTGGTTGCTAAGCCTTAGCTTTGTCTACTTTTTAATCCTGATGCCCTGCATGACTCACATTCTTCTCCACCACACACCAGGCTCCTGGTCTCAGGAGCTTGAAGTCAGTGATGTGCTGGTAGATGTTAGATTCCCTATGAACCATCCCAATTTAGAAAGGAGGAAGAAGCACTGATCTGTAATTTTTGCTGATTCTTGTGGTGTAAAGCATCCCACCAGGTAGATTTCAAGCTACTAAGGTGATGTCACTGTAATACCAGAGCAGCACTACATGGAGTTGATGGAGGGATGTGTGTGACCCATTTTCCCACCACTTTTCCTGGGCCTGCTGGTGTTGGGTCAGGGTAGAGGCTAAGAAGGCCAAAGCACATTTCCAACCTTAGTCATTACATGATAGCAGCACTGAGGTTACTCTCTCCCTTTTATTGGTTATTATCACCCATCTAGCTTACAGTCCCCAAGCCCTGGCAGCAGAGAACACATCCCCAGGCATCTTCCTCAACCATGGACAGTGACCCTGTGGCCTTGTTGCTTCTGTTGGTGACTTCACATCACCAGGCAAGGCACCTTTGCCCCACTCTGCAGCCTAGAAAGCCTACAGACCCCAGTTTTGTCCGGCCTCCTGAGTCTAACCATTTGGGCAGATTACATTTTCTATACGTCTTAGAATGGGGAACTTAAGGAGGTTACAGGGGCTCCCTCCAGGGCTCTACCTACTTTCACATAGACTAGATCTGGTCATAAAACATAATGGAAAAACATACATTAGCCAGGGCACAGAACACTCTCTTCTACGCACTTGCCCCAACCTCATACCTTCCCCCACCCTATTCAATACTCTCCAGGAAAGGTGACCTCTTGCTCCCTTTCTTCAACCTTCTTTATTATATGTCTCAGCAAGCCCAGTGGAGAGCTGGCTTGCCTGATAATGTGCATCTTTCAGGACTTACAACATTAAGTATTTAAAGAATTTTCTTCTTTGTGCGCTATAGTTACAATTTTTGGAAAACGAAGCGTGAAATAGGGAATATATTACTATTGACATTTGTGACCTTTATAGCACACAAAGGCTTTTCTGTATTTTACCTCATTTGATCCTCCAGTGGTCTTTAAACAGGTTCATGTATCACTGGGGAGTCTCCAAAGACTTTCTAAGGGAAACTCTGAGCATGGAGGGAATCAGTCTTCAGTTCTCAACCTTCCTCTGCCTTCTTCCTAGAGCGGATCAGCTGAGCACACCTTTTGGCGAGGTGTGATGTGGATCCCTTTTCCCATCTTTCCTTCTTTTGCTTCACCGGAGAAAAGCATGCCTCTCACCCATCCCAATCTTTATTAATTTTTATTATAGATCACCATGTGTATTTTAGCACATAACTCAGATAGGTCCAAAGAACTAATTGAACTTACAGTTACAAAATGCCTCCTATTTCCATCAGTTTATTTTTGTGAGAGAGGTTACTCTACACCTAAATCCACAAATATAAAAATTAGAATGCAATTGGAATCAAACTCTATACCATTCTACCAATAAATAATATTCTTTTGTCATATGTGTTTTAATAGCATTCAGAAATATATTGCCAATAAAGCCAACTTTATCTTATTTTATTACTTATCGAAAATTATACTATATATTGCTTTAGTCAGTTGTGTTCTGACCAATAAATCATAGCAATTACAATTCAAAAAAAGTGTTTGTAATAAGCCTTATGGTCACAGGAAATAAATTTTTACATTTCAACTTACAAACTTTTTTTTAAGGTATGCGAGGCTCTTGGAGCATATACTTAACTGCCTGCCCTACAGCTGTGCCTGCTCCCCTTGTGTATGATAAATAGAATTTCCCTTCCACAGTTTTCCTCTCACCTTCCCAGGCCAACTTGCAGCTAGTGCATAGGCATGTGATTCAGTCTGGCCAAAATGACCTGAGGGAAGTCTGCCAGGAGATTCTTGGCAAGATTTTCTTTCTCGATAAAAAGAAAAGGAAGAGCTTCTTTCTCCTTCCTGTATTTGGATAGGTGGGAGGCTGTGAAGCCTGGAGCCACTGCAGCCGTCTTATAAGTATGAGGGAAAAGCCAAGAGAACTGAAGCAAAGGCAAGCCAGAATCTTGACATCATTGATATGCTAAACCAACCATGGAACCACCTCCTTCCAGATTTTCTATGATAAGAGAAGGTCAAAATCTTAATCTTTAAATTGTTTTTAGTCAGGAATTCTATTGCTTTCAGGAAAAACAAATCTTGATATGCTAAAGTTTTGAAATTTTAGGTACCTGGGGAGCCAGCAGCAGATTTTAAGAGATTTAGCAGCAGAATAACCTCCCTTTAACAGCCATTTGGAGAATGGATTGGAAAAAGGAGAGAATAAAGGCAGGGGATCAGTTACATTCACTAATCTTTATGACCCCACCTTCACATACAGAGGTTTCACTGAAATCTAGTGTGCTCTCTACCAGGAATGCTCATTTTTAACATTTTTATTAAAGAACAGATCAAGCTGCTGTGCCAAACACTATAGTCAACAAGTGTGTGGTTTGAGGTACGCAAAGGGGGTACATGAGACAGCCCCACAACCCTAAACATATGGCTTTCAAAGTTGCCCTAGTCTTTGCCTTTTTCCCAAGTGGTGGTAAGAGGAAGGAAAGAAGTCAGCACAAACATCTTTAAGTAGAAACCGGAGGTTGTGCACATCACCTCCACTCACATTTGATTGGCCCAAACTCAGTCACATGGCCAGACATAGCTGCAAAGGAGGCTGAGAATTATAGTTTAAAGCTGAGTTCAGCTAAAACTCACATAGTTCTATTACTATAAGAAAGCAGCAAATGGATATCACAGGACATTTTGTTTTAAGGCTACCCACAAGAGATACCATGGTTAAGGTATCTCTTGAAATTGGACATCAAATTTTCTTAAAATTAGTCAATTCTTATAAGAGTAGAACAGATAATATGACTCTGAAAGGTATGTATTTGAAATAATTCTTAATCCATTGAATAATTACTGTTATCATTAATTCAATGACTGCAGATTGAATTGGCCTCTAAATGTAAATCAGGTTTCAAGAAGAGACTGGCAGAGTCTGGTGCAGGGTGGACACCACCAAAAAGCAACAGAAGAGGGCAAGGAATGTGAGCAGACTCACTGGGCATCTGATGGTGTTTTGAATCTCTATCAAATCATGATGACACGAAAGAAACAACCAGGAAAAGATGTAACTTACAACTCAAGAAAACTGAGTTCTGAAAACATAATTGAATTTAGAAATTGTGCCTGAGGCTGTAAGAGATCCTATGGCAAGCACATTCCTCCACCAGGTATCTGACTCACCAAGTGCTCCCTGGCATCTAAATAAATGGCCATTTACCTGAGGCTTAAAAACGAAAAAGGAATAAGAAATTTGGCCAGAAAATCCAGGCAAAGCAATGACAACTTGCTAAAGAGCTATTGCTTTAAGTTCTATTTCCCCAGCTGCAAAAAATCATGAGCACATCAAAGGAAAATTTCAAAAGAGCTTATGAGTTGTCTTGTAACAGCAGAATGGTGCTTCCTTCCCAGCACATATCCGTGGTCCTCAGTGAAGCTACAAGTCTGTTTGTGTCCAAGTTTTAAGTAAAGGATCTAATTTAACAGAGGAAGCAATCCTGGTGTTATTGAGCCCACTTTAATATTTATTTATACCCAAGGGTACAGGAACATTAAGTACTTTCCTCTCCTTGAGAGGATATATTTGTAAGAGTGTTTTGTAAATTATAAACCATCATGCAAATGCTATAAGGATGTATGCACACTTACACATACATATTAATGTATATTAATACTCCCCAGGAGCACTGGGTAGTTTCCTCCACTTGAAAGGTCTCTGTGAAATACTATATATAATGGTGCCTTGTAAATACTAAAGGCCAACACACATGTAACTAGCTGGTAGTATTTTATTTGACTTTTTAATCAAGAAAAGCAGTATGTCCTACTTCAGCCCTCTGCAGTCAGACCTGCCCATCAGAGGCACCATGTGAAAAAAGGACAGACAGACACACCAATGGAAGCCAACCCACATAACAGGACTCCTGAGATCCTGATGAAAACCATAATCTTTTGCCAGTTCAATAAATAAGACTCTTAAAACTATTCTAAGAGGTTATGACTTATTCCTTTTTGTGCCTTGACAAATCAAAAGAAATGATATTAAGGTTTCCCTTGCTTCTCTGTTTAATAAAGTATTACGTTTACACCCAAATTTAAATAAATAATTAATAAAGCATTTAGAATCATGTTGACTCTTAGAGATCACAGGCAAATTGAATAATGCAAGATAATCAAGACTGACAATAAACTATTATCATGTCTTTCCATGGATAGCCCAAGGACCCCTCTACCACCACCAAAGCTGTGAAATAAAAGAGAAAGAAAAAGGTCTAGAAAACTTGTAATAAAGCACATAATGCATACTGTCACCAGACTGTCTCAGAAGTGACAGAGATGTCAAGATGAAAAAAATACTGTATGTTCAAAGCATTGCCATAGACAGTCTTTTCCACAAAAACAATTACAATAAAAATCTCTAAGTATCAAAAAAATTCACCCCCCCACCAGCAGTCTATTCATTTCAAGAAATATTGAATGCCATCAAGTTCAAGTGCAGCCTAGACTCTAAGCCATCCTTTGGACTTTGCTATAATAGCACTTGATTCTAAACTAAATTACATTTCAGTGTTACACATTCTCTTTTTAAGGACTCCATAAAGACAGCTTCCTTAGAAGATTCACTGAAGCCAGCTCACCCCTTCATGTTGCCTAACTACACATAGCCAAATCTCCAAACAGAGGGCTTAGCCTCCTCAGCCTTCCATCTGGGACCGTTGATTCCCTGCCAGGTCATCGACTTCTATGTGTTATGAATTTTATCCAACTCTCACACTATATCCTGAGGTTCCTAATGTCATTTCCATGCCTTATTTGGCCTTTAAATCATACTTGGAGTTTACACCAGCATTTTCAAGCCACAACCATTCAATTTAGCCAGAATATCACAATGGCTCATTAGTGATTGTGCAATTATTTGACATGCTATTATGTTCTACCTTTATCTTATACAAATTACTGTAAAGTAAGGACTTAAATGTTGATATTAGTGCCATACGAGTGATCTTCACTAATACCAATGTTGGGGGTTTCTTCTTCAGCAGCACTGCCCCTACCCACTCCAGTCGTTAGGGATCCTGTCCTCTGTTCAGGAGTCCTGAGAAGTGTTCTGGGCCATGAGAAAAGGGGTGGCCTCATTGGGAAGTCTAGATAGGATCTGGATCTCAGGACCAGAGGAGACATCATGTCCACCCACTGTGCACACTGATGGGAAGAAGAACCATTAGCACAGAGCACATGCAGGGCACCCTTAGGGTCAGTAGAGGCTGTGGGGGTGGGAGGTACAGGGAGTATTTGCAAATTTGCTGTACTTTCTCCCCAGTTTTGCTGGGAACCTAAGATGCTCTAAAGAAATAAATTTTTTAATTTTTGTTAAAAGTTAGTGGAAGATCTACAGACCTTTGCTTTGCTCCCGCATGGCTCCTTGGTGTCCACAATGCCCAAGGTTAGGCAATCTCTTGATGGCGAGCACCTCTTCTTCTCCTCACACAGTTACCCAAGGTTTGGTTCTCTCCATTCAGATCCCACAGACCCTCCCTAAATGTATGCCATTTGTGGCAGGCAGAAAATGGCCTCTAATAATGTCCTAATCCCTCAACCCTCTGAATACATTATGTTACATACATAAAGGAATTAATGTCACAGGTGAAGTCAAGGCTGCAAATCAACTGATCTTAATATTGGAGTTGGCCTAATGTAGTCGCAATGCTTCTTATAGTGAACAAAGAAGGAAGAAGAAGAGAACCAGAGTTAGAGATTTGACACCAAATATCATAGCACATCATAAATATGCTATGTTGCTGGCTTTGAAAAATGGAAAAAGTGGCCATAAGTCAAACAATAGGAACAGCACCTAGAAGTCAAAAAGTCAAGAAGGCAGATTTTCCCCTACAGCCTCCAGAAATGAATGCAGTCCTGCCAACATCTTGATTTTAGCCCAGTGACACCAATTTCAGACTTCTGAATTATAGAACCATAAGTTAATAAATTTATATTGATTCAAGCCACTAAATTTACGGTTATTTGTTACAGCAGCAATAGCAACCTAATACATCATTATTCAGCTATTTCTTCCCTCTTTGTTTTCCTGTGATAATAGTTCTTCTTAGCAATGCACATGTCTCTCGCCAGTTAGAGGGGAGAGGCATGTGGGGCACAGCAAGTGATACTTTAAGGAATTCTTTGGTTTCTTTAATGATCTGAAGTATATGTATCATAAGTTTTGTATATTTGAAACATTTTTCATGCCAGAACTGACTGGTGAAGATTCTCTTCAAATCAGATGTCTCAATCAAATGCTTACTCAATTTAATACACAGACAGGCTGTGTAATTCACCAATGCTTTGTGGTGATGTAAAATCTTATATAGTTAAAAAAATAGATATATACTTCTTTAAGATAGCAAAATAACTCACTAGATCTCAGCCCAAAGACCAGCTTAATAATGAGAAAATACTAGAAGCGTTCTCATAAAGGTCAGAAACAAACAAGATGACAATATCATATGCTATCACCTCAATTATTTACTTAACATTTTTCTAGGGTACTAGCCAAAGCAATCAACTAGTAGAAAAAAATGGAGCTACAAAAACTGAAAGGGAGAAGATAAAATTGTAATTATTTCGGGTTCAAGTCCAAATTGACAATGTAGGAGGAACCTAACCTCATCCCATGGGCATATTAAATCTATATTTACACATTAAACAATTTTCTCTTTAAAAAGTAACCCAGAAACTAGCTGAGCAAATCCTACCCGTTGGATGAATAGCGGGAGGAAACCCACATTAAAACTGGTGGGAAAGGCTGAAACACACTCTTGCCATAAACCCCACCCCTGGCACAATGATTCACAATCAAGAAGAAACTCACAACTCCCAGCTTCTCCCTGAAGAGTGAAAGGTTTGGAGCCAACATCCAGAGCCCCAATTTTTAAGACTATCAGCTAAGGGACATCCCCCAAAACACCTATCTGAAAGCTAATAGAGTTTTTCATTCACAAGACCACCAAGACTATAGCAAACAAAGAAAGAGTTTTTAACAGGCTCTTGAGAACAAGATGTGTCTAGACTCTCAGGATTCAGTACAAAGGCAGCAGACAGAAATGCCAATCTCCTAGTTTTTGCAGGTAAGAGGTCTGTTTGCATACTTTAAAATCTGCTACCTGAGGGTCAATCCTCTAATTTAGCATGCATCCTGGGACGAACAGAAATCCTCCCTGGAGACTGAGGAAGCCAGTGGGTGCCATATTTATTCTCTCTCACTGCCCTGCTCCAGGTTGCTGATGTCTTTCTAAAAGGAGCTCGTACACATGTCTGATGCCCTGACTTTTGAGGCTGTTGCCAGAGAAGCAACCCCATTATGGCCTGGTTCTGATTGCCAGTGGGGCTTCAGTTTCAAGTTCCACAGAACTGTAGCAAATAAATACTTCATAACCAGCTAGCTATTTCCTAGGGCTCAGCACAGAGGGAGCAGACAGACACACCCAGCCTCTGCCTTTCCCTGAAAGGGGTCCACTTGCACACTTTAAATATGCAAAGTATATTTTACCCGAGGGTCCAGCTTTTAATTAGTTTGCATCTAGATGCTGACTGAGATCCTTCTCTTAGGGACACTGATGAGTCTTGACATCATCAGCTACAGGGAGCCACTAACAACAAAGAAGGTGCTTGGACAATCACAATGGTTTGAGAAACAACCAGAGCTAAGGTCAGGCTGAACAATAAGATTCATTTCCTATACAAGACTACCTTTTCATGACAGGGAGCAGTGGCCCTTTTATCTAAGGCACAAAAACCAGCACAGATTGTGTCAGGGAAAATAAAGAAACAAAAGAAATAAAGAAACAAAGGAATATATTAATAACAAAAGAACAACATAAAACTCCAAAAACAGACCTTAATGAAATGGACATAAGTGATTTACCTGATAAAGAGTTCAAAATAGTGTCTGCAAAGATGATCACCAAGATGAATAGAATGATAAGCAAAGTGAATATTTCAGCCAAGATATAGAAATATTCAAAAAGTACCAAATAGAAGTCAGAGCTAAAGAATACAATAACTGAACTGGAAAATATGCTAGAAGCATCCAACAACAGAATAAATAAAACAGAGAAAGATCAGTGAACTTGGAAGCAGGGCAGTGGAACTCATCCAGTTAGAGTAGCAAAAAGGAAAAAGAATTCAGAAGAGTAAAGTTAAGTTAAGTAACTTGTAGGATGCTGACAAACAAACCAACATTCACATTCTTGGGGTCCTAGAATGAGAAGAGAGAGAGAAAGGGGCAGAAAACTGATTTGAAGAAATAAATGCTAAAAACTTTCCTCTCCTGGGGAAATAAAAACAGACATCCACACACAGGAAGCCCATAGAATTTCAAGATAATGCAAAAAGACATATACCAAGACACATTACAATTAAAATGTAAAAAATTCAAGACAAGGAAAAAATTTTAAAAGCAGAAAGGGGAAAACAAAGTGTTATGTACAAGGGAATCCCCAAAGACTATAAGCAGATTTTTTTAGCAGAAACTTTGCAAGCCAGAAAGTAATGGCACTATATACTCAAAGTGCTGGAAGGAAAAAAACTTCCAGCTAAGAATACTCTGCCTGGCAAAGCTGTCAGTCAGAATAGGGAAGAAAAAAGAGTTTTCCGGACAAACAAAAGCAAAAAGAGTTCATTACCACTAAATCAGTTTTACAAAAAATGTTAAATGATCTTCTTGAGGATAAAAAGAAAGAGAGGTAATTAGTACCAGGAAAACATAAGAAAGTATTAATGTGAAGGGATGGAAAAAGATATTTATTCAATAGGAAACCAAAAGGAAGCTAGGGTAGCTGTACTTATATTAGACAAAATCGGCTCTAAAACAGACTGTAATAAGACACAAAGAAGGTCAAAATGTAATGCTAAAAGAGACAATAAACAAAAAGATATAACATTGTAAATGATTATGCACTCAACATAACAGCACATAAATATATAAAACTAATATTAGCAGACCTAAAGGAGGAAATAGGCAGCAGAAATAGAGGATTTAATATAAAATATTTGTCAGTTGATAGATTATCCAAACAGAAAAATCAATAATCAACTGCCTTCAATGACGTTATACCAGATTAAATTAACAAATATATACAGAACATTTAATACAAAAGCAACATAATACACATTCTTCTTGAGTGCAAAAAGAACATTCTTCAGGGTAGATTATATGTTAGACCACAAAGGAAATCTTAATAAATTTTCTAGGATGAAAATAATCTCAAGCATCTTTCCAAATACAATGGTATGAAACTAAAAATCAATTACAAGAAGAAAACAGAAAAAAAGTCAAAATATGTAGAGATTAAACAACATGATACTCAACAACCAATGGGTCAAAGAAGAAATTAAAAAAAAATTTTTTTAAATACCTTAATACACATGAAAATAGAAGTACAATATACCAAAACTTATGGGATGCAGCAAAAGTAGTTCTAAGAAGGAAGTTCATAGTGATAAATGCTTACTTCAAGAAACAAACAAAAACATCTCAGTGATCTAAATTTACACCTCAATGAACTAGGAAAAAGATCAAATGAGCCCAAAGTTAGCAGAAGAAAGGAAAGATCAGAGTGAAAATAAATGAAATAGAGACCAAGACAATAGAAAAAAATAAGAGTTTGTTCTGCAAAAAAGATAAACAAAATTGATAAGCTTTTAACTAGAATTATTAGGAAAACAAGGGGACTGAAATAAATAAAAATTGAAATGAAAAAGAAGACATTGTAACTGATACCACAGAAATACGAAGAATCATAAGAGACTATTATGAACAATTATATGCCAACAAAATGAATTAACCTAGAAGAAATGGATAAATTCTTCAAAACATACAGTCTACCAAGACTGGATCAGGAAAAAAATAGAAAATCTGAACAGACTGATTACTAGTAAAGAGTTTGAAAAAGAAGTAAAACTAGCACTATTTGCAGATGACATTGTATGTATGTATATGTGTGTGTGTGTGTGTGTGTATACATATATATGTATAAATATTTAAAAACCCAAAAGATTCCACAAAAAAACTGTTAGATTCACAAACAAATTCAGTAAAGTTGCGGGAAAAAATACCAATGTACAAAAATATGTTGCATTTATATATAATAATAAGAGTGTATCAAAAAGAGAAATTAGAAAACAATCTCGTTTACAATTGCATCAAAAAGGATTAAATACCTAGGAACAAATTTTTTTAAAGTGAAAGACCAGTACACTATAAACTATGAGACACTGATGAAAAAAATTAAAGAAGATATAAAAGACTGGAAAGGTATTTCGTGCTCATGGATTGAAAGAATTAATACTGTTAAAAGGTCCATACTACCCAAAGCAATCTACAGATTCAATGCAATCTCCACTAAAATTCTGTAAGAGTTAAAACTTCCCAGTGAACCAGCCACAGAAAGTGATATCTCTAGGCAGTAAATCAGTCACAAGAAGAGCACGAAGAGAGAAGAGCACAACATTCCAGGGAACAGATAACAAGGCCATGTTTAAAACTAGCAAATTCCCTGTCTACATTTATCTTTGTAATGACTAACTCCTGCTAGCTTTATGAAGGACTGACTTCTGTTTTTTTAACTTACTTTGTTCCAGAATGCAGTAGAGGGGAGAAGGTTTTATAAACTGCCTCCCCTAAGAAACTGGGACTGGTCCCTTCTAACCCTGCATGGTAGAGAGTCAGTTGCCAGCCAGCTAATAAAGGCTCATAATTAATTTCAATTTGTTTCGTGGGTTATGGCTGCGCCACAACAATTCCAATGGCATTTTTCACAGAAATAGAATAAACAATTCTAAAATTTGTATGAAATCATAAGTGACCCTGAATAGCCAAAACAATCTTAAAGAAGAACAAAGCTGAAACATCATGCCTTCTGATTTGAAATTATATTTTAATGGTATAGTAATCAAAACAGTACGGTATTGGCATAAAAACAGATCCGATCAATAGAACAGAATAGAGAGCTCAGAAATAAACCCATGTTACAGGATCTATTGATTTATAACAAAGGAGACAAGAACATACAATAGGGAAAAGGGCAGTGTCTTTAATAAATAATATTGGGAAAATTAGACAGACTCAGGCAAAAGGATGAAATTGGACCACTATCTTACACCATACACAAAATATAACTCAAAGTAAATTAAAGACTTGAATGTAAGATGTGATACCACAAACTTCACAGAAGAAAACATAGGTGGCAAACTCCTTGACACTAATATTGGTGATGACTTTTTAGATTTGACATCAAAAGTAAAGGCAGCAAAAACAGACTAAGCGTGAGAGGCCGATAAAGATGGCATAGAACGTAGAGGCTATGCATGCCTCCTCTCGCAACCACACCAAAGTTATAACAGAGCAACCAGCAGGCAGAGTTGCCCAAGATCTGGCTGAAAAGAAGCCCTACAACTAGACACAAAAATAAGAGGTCACCTCAAACTGATAGGAGGGGCAGAGAAGTGAAATGGCTCTGTTCCACAATCGTGTGTGGCAGTTAAGAATCAGGCGAATTATCTTTGTGGCAGAGCTCCTTCACTCACCCGAGGAGCGAGGAGTCCTGGCTCCACACCGGGCTACTCAGCCCAGGGTTCCAATGCCAGGAAGAGAAGTTCCCACAGCCTCTGACAGTGAAAACCAGCAGAGGTTGCGGCTGAGTGAGATAAAGGGCTGCGGGAGTCGCAGACATTTCTCTTAAAAGAGCCCACGCCTGGTTTTATTTGCTGACAGACTCAATGGCTCTGAGGTCCAGGCCTGAGGCAGCAGAAATATGGGAAGACATTGTGTTGTTGGGCTTCAGGATGAGGGCTGAAGGGGTGCCTCCTCCCGAACAGAAGTGCTAACAGTATGCATTGTTTCTTTGTTGAGCCATCCTCCTTCCCAGCATGCCATAGCTGAGTTGTCATCAACATGGACAACACAGGTCACTACTTCCAGGTGATTCCCTGAGACTCTGCCTCTCCCAAGTTGTGGGCCCACCCAAGCCCCTTTCAGCAGTTTATTCTATACAAATGACCTGTCTTAGCTCTTGCTTCGGACTTTTCTAAAAATCTCTCAAAAGCTCACAAATGCAAAGAGATAGCATCTGGCCTTGGTGTGCCCTGAACCTCTTGCTGAGCAGCCCCAAACCACACACTAGTGGTAGCTGGCTTTGGTTTCTGGCTTGGCCTTTCAAGGCATCTATAAACTCAGCATGGGTGTCAACCATTTGTGGATTGCTAGGTGAGGTGACTCTTACCAGGTGGCCTTGGAGGTGCACAGACAGCGGCTGAATTTGACCTGCAGCTGGACCCTTCCCAGGACTGTGCCATTTGGCCCCACAGAATGCCTACTACATAAAGCCACTCTACTAAGACCAGGACACTTAGGTGCCATATCCGGTACATAGAAATAGATACAGGGAGGCAGCAAAATGGGAGGAAAAGAAGCATGTTGCACATGAAAGAATGGAACAAAGCTCCAGAAAAAGAACTCAACAAAAAGGGGACAAGCAATCTACCAGATGCAGAGTTCAAAATACTGATTATAAAGATGCTCAATAAACTTAGAGAAAAAGCAGATAACTTAGTGAGAACTTTAACAAAGATATAGAAAATGTAAAAATAGAGATGGAAAACATAAACGAGAATAGTCAAAAATGAAGGATATATCAGAGATGAAGTGTACGTTAGAGGGAATCAATAGATTGGATGAAGTGGAGGATCAAGTCAGCGATTTAGAGTATGGGGTACATACTCCAAAATCAGAACAATTAGAATAGCAACAAGAAAAAAAGAAACCCCAAAAATGAAGATAGTTTAAGGAGCCTCTGGAACAACATCAAGAGTAAAAACATTCACATCCTAGGGGTACAAGAAGAAGAGAGAGAGCAAGAAATTGAAGACCTATTTAAAGCAAAAATGACAGAAAACTTCCCTAATCTGGTGAAGAAAATAGACATTACAACTCCAGAAAGTTTAGAGAGTCTCAAACAAGATGAACCCAAAGATGCCCATGCAAAAACACATCATAATTAAAATGCCAAAGGTTTAATACAAAGAGAATCTTAAAAGCAGCAAAAGAAAAATATTCAATAATATTGTAATAAATATGTACAGAAGGGTGCTAAATTTATTGGGATGATCACTCTGTAAGTTATACAGATATCTAATCACTATGTTATACACCCGAGAGTAATATAATATTGTATGCCAACTATAATTAGAAAATAAAAATATTATTAAAATAATAATAAAAACAATAAATTAAAAGCAAAGATAACTAAGGCAAAATAAACAAGTGAGACTATATCAAGCTAAAAAACTTCTTCACAGTAAAGGAATCCATCAACAAAATGAACACAGCTTAAAAAATGAGAAAAACATTTGAAAATCATATACATGATAAGGGCTTAATATTTAAAATATATAACTAATTTAAACAACTCAATAGCAAAAAAAAATTATATAAAAAAGTGAAGCATGGACTTGGATAGAAATTTTCCCAAAGATGACATACAGATGGCCATCAGGTACATGACAGTACGCTCACTTTCAATAAACATCAGAGAAATTCAAAGCAAAATCACAATGAGATATCACCTCATACCTGATAAGACATTTATTATCAAAACAATAAATAAACAAGAAGTCAGTGTTGGGGAGGTTCTGGAGAAAAGGGAGCTCTTGTACATCCATGATGGGAATGTAAATTGGTGCAGTCACTATGAAAAACAGTTTTGAGGTTCCTTGGAAAAATAAAAATAGAACTACCATGTGATCCAGCCATTTCACTTGTAGATATTTATCAAAAAACAAAAATAAAAAAAGGAAAACGGTAACTCAAAAAGATGTATGCATTTCTACGTTTTTTGCAGCATTATTTACAATAGCCAAGTTATGGAAACAACCTAGAGGTCATTGATGGATGACTGGAAAAAGAAAATATGGTATAGATACACATTGAATATTATTCAGTCACAAAAAAGAAGAAAATCTTAGTATTTGCAACAATATATATGGATCTGGAAGGCATTATGCTAAAAGAATAAATCAGAGAGAGAGAGAGAAAGAGAGAGAGAGAGACGAATACCATATGATGTCACTTATGTGTAATAAAAAATTATTTAGAACTCATAGATACAGAGAATAAATTGGTGGTTGCCAGAGGCAGGGTGGGAGATGGGCAACATGAATGAGGAACATCGAAAGTCACAAACTTGCAGTTATAAACTAAACAAGTCACAGGAATGTAATGTGCAGCACGGTGTCTACAGTTAATAATACTGTTTGCATATTTAAAAGTTGCTAATAGAGGAAATCTTAAGAGTTATCACAAGAAAAAATTATAAATATGTATGGCAATGGGTGTTAACTTGACATATTGTGGTAACATTTTGCAAAATATATAATATTGAATTATGTTGAATGCTTAAACCTAATATAATGTTATATCAATTGCACATTAATTAAAACAAATAAATAATAAAGAAAGAAGAAAGGCTGTAACACACATACATTTCAGGTTTAAAAGTTAAATGCAAATATAAATATAATTACGTATACATAATTATTGGCATGGATAGAAGTGAAACCCAAGAGACCAGTACTATGGCTTGCCTCAGAAGGGCAGCCCTGGGTGTTGGAGACACAAAAATGAGACAAGGTATTTTTAATGTATGCTCCTTTGTGCCTTTTTAACTTTGCAACCTTATGAATGTAATGTCTTTTCTAAAAATACAGTGTAAATTAAATTACAGGTGATACTTTTAAAAGAATGTATAACTTGGGATTTAATGTTTTCTGAGCCCTTTAAAATCAGAACATCTTCTCTGCCCATTGATCTCAGGTATCTACTACTTAATTTCTCACAGTCAACTTGCTCGCAAGTTTTTCTGAAACATTTTGTACGAAGAGGAAACAGCCTGCACATTAGTGCATGGAGTTTGAGTCTCACTTCAAAATACAGGCATCTCCCCTTGACAGGGCAGTGTCCCCTCTACCCTCAGCAGGGGTGAGTTTACAGAGAAGGGCCCCTCACTTGCCCAGGCCCTTTCTTCCCTGGCAGCATGTCCACATGGTCAGATACTTGGGTACGTTTACTAAAGTAACATATTTTACCCACAAATTGTTAACATTGATGTCCCTTCCAACTCCAGCTTCTCCCTCATTCATTCTCTTCAGTGGGCAACTAGAGAGGCTATAAGCATTTTGGGGACACCACTGAGTGGAAGTCAAGCCTGAGATCCATTTTATTTGGGTCTAGTGAGGTATACTTATGTGCTGTTTTGCAGTCTCTTCCATGTATAGTTAAGTCATGGCTGGTGTCACAGCGCTAAGAGTGTCTTCCAGGAAGGCTTCTATCAGCCCCTGAGCAGGGGATCATGCCGTCATTCAGAACAGGTCCTCTGGCACCTGTGTGGCTGGGGAGAAACAAGGTGTGAAATGTGTCAGGCCCGAAGCTTGGTGTGGAAAATCCTTCCAATCCCTACACATGTAGAAAAGTGAGCAGAAAATTCAATTCTCACAGATGTCTATTCAAAATAGAAGTTCTTTCTTGTTAGAAATATACTCGATAATACGATTTACATAATTATAAACACACCACACATTTTTTTCCTATAGAAATTACATGAAATACAGTTTATCAGAATTCCTGTGTCCATAACACACAAACCTATAGCAATAACACAATATTTTGCCCGTCAGTACATAAAGTCACATGTTTTATGCATCCTAACTATCAGTTCAATTTTTTATCTTATATGTCAATTATATCTAAATAAAACTAGGGGAAATTTTTTTAATGAATCATGCTAAAAGAAAGTCTCAGTTATCTTTCCACTCCCTATAAAAAATATATAATTTTGTAAAATATTATAAAATGATTGTTATAGGAAGACATGAACAAAATATATGCAGACAAAA
Source organism: Cynopterus sphinx (assembly GCA_030015415.1). Taxonomy (NCBI): domain Eukaryota; kingdom Metazoa; phylum Chordata; class Mammalia; order Chiroptera; family Pteropodidae; genus Cynopterus; species Cynopterus sphinx. Next base: position 82,772,611 of record CM057381.1, on the reverse strand, counting down.
ACTGTGGGGAAAAGTATTATAATGGTGTGTCAGGTAATTATTTCCTTAAAATGTTAGGTTATTTTTCTGGATTTTGTGATTTTTGTGTTATCTGTCAAATGTTTGTGCTGTTTGTCAATTTGTAATTTGTTGTGATTTCTTCCTTTTTCTAAGTATTCGTTTTCTCACCTAATGTTTTAAACGTTTTCTCTCCTTTTTCTAAAATAGTTTCCTAAATTATATTAGCTTCAGGCCCTAGAACACTTGGATGCACATCTGAGATGCATAATCATTTTAAAATTTGGATTTGTCAGTCTCTCATGGGAAGATAAGAACTGGCAGCACAGGGCGACTCCCATTTTTATGCTAAAGATTCTGACATCGAGTCACCTTCCTTTTAAACCTTTGTCTCTCAGGGCACAGAAAACGAAAATAGGTTTCCCACCAAAATCTTCTTCCGCCTCAATCTGCTAATCCTCAAGTGCTGTCACTCTCCCAACATGCTCAAGGCTTCCATGCACTTCTTGTTTCATATCTTAAAAGCAGAAGATTAATTATAAGACTTAATTCTCTCAGTAATAGAATCTCCTCGGAGTGACACACTTTGCAGTCTCGTCTGTTGGACTTGACATTCCTCCAGCATGTGCCCAGGGGCCCTGAACTCCTAGGCTGCTGTGCTGCTTCAAATTTTATTACATGGCAGGCTTTTCTCACCTACTGGCTCAACAAAATCCAATCTTTCCTAGCAGGACTTTTCACCATTTTTTTTTTCTGTTCAGCTACTGAAGGTTTGGTTTTTGCTAAAATCTGGAAATAAAGGTTTTTTGGGGTGAGTGTGCGTGCGTGTGTGCACATTTGGGAGAGGAGATGCCCCCCATGTATCTGGCAACTGTGAGAATGCACCATTCAATTCTGCATTCCAGAGAGCAGCTGCTTCAGGCAACGTCGTTGGCTGTCTGCTTCTGCACCTTTAGGATGCAAAGCAGCTCACAGGAGGCCATGATCTTCTCTCTGGGCTGCTCCCAGACAAAGCCTATGCAGAATGGGAGAGTCACTCCTCCCCATATAAGATGCTTTAATGGGCAACCTCTGCTCTGAGGCTCCATGTCGGCTGGCCAAGACTTCCTCAGAGCTGCACCAAACTCTCAAGATCTTCCTACCCAACACTCTCTCATTTTTTCTCTCCTCTCCCAAGTGTCAGACAGAATCACAGTCAGAAGGCTCTCCCAACTCCTGCTCCCTCTGTCCCCTATTCTTCACAGATACTTCTCCCAACGAATCTCCTACATGTCTGGTATAAGCATCTGCTTCTCAATGACTCAGACTGATACATGACTCTAGGACATTTTAATCATGTGAGTAAAAAGCGAAAAAATAATGCTACTTTTGTTTTTGCAAAGAAAGAAGAATAATGAGATTTATGAGAGATCTACTAAGTATGAGGTATTGTTGGTTTTTTTTTATAATACATGATCTTATCTAATTCATAAAAGTAAACTCTGTTATTCCCAGATTTTAAAGCCTCTGAGTGAAATTCTAATTGACAAAATGACTGCTGATGCTCTCAGTCATCAGCAGAACTGCCACTCTGCTCAGCTTTCTAGAGACATCCTAGGTTTAGAGTCAAGATACAGTTCATGTACAGTTTTCATGAGCCTAGGGTAAGGTATAATAAGTATATTATGTTGTAGGTTGAACGGAACAAAGACTATTAGCTACTGTGGTCACATATCCTTTCTTCATCCCAGCCCCTCTCAGACAAGAAATCTGCCAGTGGGCCTTTCTGTCATTGACATGCCCTCCACTCTTGTTCTAAGAATTCTCTGCCAATGTTCAGACTGAGCCTGAATCTATACGGAAAAATTTTAGTCTCCAAATCTGACAGCAAAAGTCCTATTAAATGGTGACTATAGAATATCATAAAATAGTTTTAAATGTTTTATATTAAAAGCCGCTAGCCTTTTTATGTTTAAGAGAATTAAAATCCAAATGGTTAAAATATATATAAATAAATATAGAAATGCTTACCTAAAGAGGTCGGTTAGCTAAACAAATTATGATAGTACCAGCCACTGGAACGCTACACCTCACTGTCTTTACCCAGTAAAAGCTTGGGCCCTGCTTGTGTATAGCCTCATGGCAAAGGTGGTAAAAAGGGTGATGGGAGTCCTTGGCCATATGGAGTCAATCACTAACCCAAATTAACAGTGGCTCTGCCATCTTCAGTTCATGGCATTTACAAGGTGGCCATGGGTGTCAACATCTAGGTAACACAGGAGAAGAACATAGAAAAGCATCTGCTCTTGCCTTGCTCTGCCCACGTGACAACCATCGAGAAAAACCCGTTCCATAGCAGCACCCAGATGCAAGGAAGGCCAGAAAATGTGTTCTTGGTGGGGCCAAAACATGACACTGTAAAAGAAATGCGTGAGGGAGAGCTGGTCACCTATGTCCTGAAGGCGTCGCTGCCTAGAGTGACTATTATCTTAGTTTGGCCCAGACTCTCCCAGTTTTAGCACGGAAAGTTCTATGTCCCTGGAAAACCCTTGATCACAAGCAAACTAGGACAGCTGTCTTGATTCAAAATGAATTAATGATTTAAAATAATAACTTAGTATATGGACAAAATTGCTTTTATATATGCATTTAAGAGTTTTATAGATGCACACAAATCTGAGCAGGTGATTAGAAACATTAGTTTTTAACAAATTTTTTTCAGATAGAGAATTCATTAACTGCTAAATGCAACTTTTAAGAATTCATGAAACCATTGACCAGCAATTAAGATTCACTATGTCTGAAAATAAATGGGAAATAAAATATTATAAAAACAATAAAATCCAAAGCTATTAAAAATCTTCAATATTCTAGGAAATATGCTGAGCGGAAATGCTTAATACATAAAATATTGCTGAATTGTTCCTCTAGCAAAATAAAATGATCAAAGTCTGAGAAAAAAAAAGGTGATCATTCATTTTTACCAATTCACCATTTTGGCCAATTTGTTATTTTAAACAAGTTTGGAACAGTGTTTCTACCTATCTGTTTTACACCACTTCGTGATTTCCCTGCAGAGAAGCCCTCTCAAACCAGCTCCATCACAGGGATCCCTACCTTCTCTCTTCCTAGCTCCTTTTTGTTTTAGCATCTTTATGCAGATTCGCCCTATTTGGTTTTGTTCTCCTGGCCTACATTACCATTTCTCTCAAGTACAGAGGCAGAGCATTTCCTCTTGGTGTATTTTCCTCGCCTACTCTCCATAATTTCTCGGTCCAAATGGCAATTGTAAGCAATGAATCAAGTCTGAGAAGACCCAGTTAGTTCCCTGTTATCTCCAGAAAGAAATGCTGCTTCATTTATTTCCCCCCACACACGTGTCAGACTTAATCTCCCCCTCCCACGTGCTTACATCATACCTTACTCGGCTGTTCAGTGTCTTTCCTGAGCTGCTGGGAACATGGGACTTCTCCTTTGCTATCCTGTGACTTCCGAAAAGAATTCCCTACCAATTTCATGTTGCACCTTATTCCTCTGAGAAGCTAAAAAAAAGGCATAACGTCGAATCGAAGTTTGATTTGAAAATACTATGCGAGGAATAGATCCACAATTTAGTCTCATGATAAAGTGAAATTCGCTAGGGAAACTGAAATACCATGTCATTTGCATTTAAACAATTTCAAAATGCAATTTCTGTGAGAAATTTGAGCTCGAGAGGGCTACACAGACAAATCAATAAATTCTGGCTTTCAGCTTTAGCTTTCGAGAACCATGAACTTTTTCATTCTTGTCCAGTGCCTTTTAGTTTCCAGAGTGCTGACTCTAACTAAATTTCCTAGACATAGGGCTAAGTTTGTTTAAGTCATTGCTGATTTAAAGAACGTGAGTTGGGCTGAACCCGCTTGTCACAGCTGTGAGTCACAGCTGTGAATCCCCAGGGTGCTAAAATAACAGTACCATGCGCTAATCCAATCTGTGCTTTTCCTAGGGGCTGTCATTACTGCAAAATGAGGTGAACTCAGTGGAAGAAAAGCTCCAAGGTGGCTGCAAGGCTGTGGAGTTAGCAGTGATACAAAACCATATCTAGGACATACTGACAAGTTGTGATCTGAGGAGGAGGTAGTCACAAAGACCCAGTGGCCAGACTACAATAGTCACTGTATAAATACTATATATATAATATGCAATATTTATATGTGTGTGTATATTATGTTTACACATATTTAAATATATGCTATCGCCACTATATATACTACCACATATCTACTATAAATAGCATGTGTATTGTGGGGTTAATTCAAAACATACTCAGAAGACTGTGGGCTGCACAGCCAGCAGCCAAGGAAGGCAGTACACAAAGGGTTTTTGGCGGTGCCTGCTCCCAAGGTTATCTTCTGCTGCTCCCATGGATGTTATCTGCACCTGTAACAGAGCAGCACATCTTACTCCCATCTGCTTGAGAAGGAAGCTGCTCCCACAAAGATGACCCCTCCCTCTGCTTGTGGGTATAAACATGTTGCTTGCCTTTGGCTGGGGCCTTTTCCTGCAGCTCCTGAGGCTTCTCTGCCCTGTGAGTGATGAATGGCATGTCACACCCCTCTGGTCCTCCCGGTGGTTTTCCTGGAATATCCCAGGTGCAGGTTCCTGGCCTGGAGTGTGTGTGTGTGTGTGTGTGTGTGTGTGTGTGTGTGTACATGCACTATAGCCACTACTATAGCTACTCCTCGCTTTCCTGCCCATCTACTCCCACCACTCTGGCCTATATCAGTGCCTTGTGTCATGCTGTCGCCCCACCGCACAGCCTTTCCACATCTGAATCTCTTTCTTCTCCTGCAAACATCCCTCACTTACTAACTCACCCTAATCTTCAGGTCCCATCTCAAATGTCACATCCTTGGAGAAGGCTGTCTTCTCAAATTAGGTCAAGACTTCCATAAGCTATTCTTTTTCTGCACAGCAGCTTTCACTCTTTATTATGTATGAGGATATTATTTTGAAATAATATCTGCCCTCTCCAACAGACTATGTGTTCCGTGAGGACAAGGACCTCATCTAATTTGCTCATCTTTGCTTCTCCAGGTCTAAAATAATACCTAGCCATAGTAGAGGCTCAATTAACATTGGGTGCATGAATGGATTTGGGTCTGATAATAACCCAGTCAAGACAGTGTAGATTGAGAGAGAAGCAGATACCACAGTGCAGACTTCCTCCAGGTGCCAGTAATGTACCCTTCGTCCTAACGCTGCAGTTCTCAAACTTGAGCCTGCAGGAGAATCACCTGGAGGGCTTTTTAAAATTCAGATGGCCAGGTGACATTCCCCAGAGTTTCTGCTTCCGTGGCTCTGGACCGAATCTGGGAATTTGCATACCAATAGGGTTCTGGGGTCCCCATTTTCACAACTGTTCAAAGACATCAGGCAGTTTGCATAAAGCCTGCTAGAAGCAACCCAGCCAGTCTCAAGCTTTCTCTAAGGTGCTCCTAGAGTAACACACACTCCAGGGCCTGGCAATCCCACTCTCATTTACTTCAGTGGGATGAAGAATTACCTATAGAGACAGCCAACGTTCAAACCCTGGATGTGCGTTTCCACTGATTTGCGTGGGAACCCAGCATCTGTACTATCTATCCACCTCAGGTGACTTTAAAGTACAGCCAAAACTGAGAACCACTGACTGAAGCGATGGCTGGTATATTCAACCAAAAACTATAATGATCTAACCTGCAATCACTGAAGTTTACACAAGCACCATGTAGTGCCCCTTCACTGGACTAAAGTCTAGTACCACACCACATCACCATAGGTAAAACAGAAACCTATTCCTTCCTGCACATAGCTATGTGAAAGGAAACTGCTTGGAGTCAGAACCAGAGACCAGAAGGTAGGAGAGCATCCATTCCTTTAATTCTTACCGGAAGAGAACTATGCCAGGTACTATATTAGGTGCTGGGGACATAACGATGGATGGGACACAATTTCTGCATGAATAGAACTTACGGTTTCAGGCTAAGTTGCTAGAAAATTTCCAGGTGAGGGTCCAGAAGGATACAGAGATTTGGGGAAATAAGACCCTATTTGGTCCAAAGAAGCAGTCAGAACAGAGGGTATCTACCTGGTGTCCTCCAGGCCTTGAGATATCCACTGTGGTCCCAGAAAAGTTGAGATGCTGAATCTCAGGCCTGGGAAAGGGAAAAAGCTCGACTGGGCATGCCTGTGCAAGTTGGGTTTGGAAGTCTGAGATGACTCATATCAAGGGTTAGAGGTGACATTTTGATATATTAGCACTGGATTGCATCTTGCCGAGGAAACAGCTATACCCACAGATCCCACCCTCAAAGGGGCATTCTGGCCATTAGAGAAATCGCACACACATCACAGTAGCAAACCTGGAAGGAAAATCTCATGACTGTCTGGGCAGGTCTGTTACCAAATCAAAATCTGTGTGCCCCACACTTCGAAAGGCCAAAAGTCAAACCGTCAGAGTTTGGAATAAGGAAAGGTTTATTGATTGAGAAGGTGCAAACCAAGAGGATGTGAGACCTATCGGCACCTCAAATCCGTCTTCCACAAAAAGTAGCAGTGGAGTGTTTATCCAATCTAGGGATTGGACAAGGGGGGCCTTCAGAGAGCCAAGAGAAAAGTCTGTGTTACTTCAGTCTTAGATGAAGTTTTTCGCATCAGACTCCTGGACGCCACCTTGGAGACACTCTTTTCTTCTGCAAAACAAACTCATAAATTCTCCTCCTGACTCTGAAGTTATCTCCTCCTGCTTGGCAAAGAGACACCACATTGGCAACTAAATTATGAGAACAAGTAGTGTTGAGCTGAAGAATCAAGATTCTGTAAAAGACCTCATAATTGTGTGTCAGTGACATTATCTTCAAAGAAAGAGCAGACACTAGACATCTTGTGACCTTTGTTATCATTTAAGCTATCATTGTCTTGTGAGGCAAGCATAATCATCCTTCCCTCTGGGGAAAAAATGTGAATCCCGGGCTCTTAAAATCAGCTTGTTCACTCCTACTCCCATGCGGAGCAGAAAGACAGAAATGTGTGATCCCCGCTTCTTGCCTTGGGATGCACAAAGTTCCCTCCCCTCCTTATATATATATACATACATACATACATACATACATACATACATACACACATATATATATGTGTACATATACACATATACAGACATACACATACACATATGTATATATATATCAAACAATACGTACTCTTAAACATTTCTCTTGGAACCTACTTTACAGATAGGCCTTTAAGCATGACTATCACGCCATTTTAATCTTTGAATATAAAATATGTACATGACAACCAAAGCAATTGAAACATTTGGTTAAAGCCTATACCTGTATCTCTAGACTCCAAGATCTAAAACCTAAATACGTTTAGTATTAACTACCCATTTTAAGGCCCCATTCCTTTGAAATGCAGGTCCCTCTAGAAGTAGTGGGCCAGATTGGGGGCTCCTACTCCCCTGTCAGAATATTTCTTCGGCCAGGTCTAGAGCCTAGACAATCAAAAAGGGGTCCGAGTGAGAGCTGGCTGTATTTAGGGGAGCTCAGTCAACTCCGCTGAGGAGGAATCTGTTACCGGTTGGAGCAGCACCCCAAGGTGTCCGCAGGCAGCTGAGTTTTGAAGAGCCAGATCTCTGCCCCTGCTCCTCAAGCCCCACCTCCTTTGAGAATCATCAGAGGAGTTGTTCTCACCCCGAGGGGTGCTCAGGCCCCACCCCAGACCGCTTAACCCAAAGCTCCAGGAATGGAGCCAGATGCCAGTATTTCATATGGGCCCAGAGGCCTGTGAGGAGAGCTTGCTCTGCAGAAGAGACTCTGTTGGGGCCCAGGTCCCAGGCCATGTGCCTCACTTCCCAGAAGTCCACAGGAGCCATTGCCTGGGAGGACGGGGTGCAGGAGAGCTGGCCATTTCCACTGTCCCGTGAGGCAGGCATAATCATCCTTCCCTCAGGTGAAAAATTGTGAATTGTGGGCTCTTAAAATCAGCTTTTTTATTCCTACTCCCAGTGGGAAGAGAAACACAGAAGTGTGTGATCCCCTCTTCTTGCCTTGGGATACACAAGTCCCCTTCTGTCTTCTCTGATAAGTGCTTCCCCTACATTTATTTATTTTGCAAACAATTGTAGAAGAAGAGCTTTAACATGTACTGAGCACTTACCTGAACTGGGCAGTATTCTTGGGCAGGGGACAGCAAGGGACAGTTTTATTTATAGAAAACTTATTCTAAAGCCAAGAAACGGACACCAATGTGTAAACAAATAAATGAACAACAACATTTCGGGTAAATGCTGCAACAGGGCAGGCTGTTATAGTGACTGGAGGCGCGTGGCAGAAGGTGATCAGAAAAGGCCTCTTTTCTGAGAATGTGACATCTGAGTAGAAACCTGAGTTATAGGAAAAAATTGGCCACCCTGGGACAGAGAGTCCCAGGAAGAGAGAACAGCAACAAGTGCAAAGGCCCTAAAGTGGGAGCAGCTAGAAAGCATGGGACACAAAGAGGACAAGGATGGGAGGCAGGGAGGGGCCAGCTCATCCACATGTAAGGAGAAGCCACAGGAGGAGAGAAATGATATGAGTTGCACTTTTTAAAGACCACTCCGGCTGCCATGCAGAGAATAAAATGTAAAAGACCGAGGGAAGAAGCAGAGTGACCAGCAATGCTATCCAGTCCCGAGGCCATGCCCAGAGTCCAGGGTGTGTGGTACCGTGAGGCACTCATTGGGCAATTCTGTGGAGGGATTCGGGGCGTTGTTCCCGGCTCTGTCCCATGACCTGGTTCTCTGGCCCTCCCACAGATTTTGCGAGTCACTAATATTCTTTGTATAAATTCTATTTTTGCTCAGAGCAGCCAGAATTGTCTCCTGTTGCCTGCCACTAAGAACTCTACTATGGCAAAGCATATCCTGAGGTCGGTAACAATGAATCAGAAGTTCTCCTGTGTTAAAAGCAAGTCATATGCTGATGTAAATCAGTGTCGAACTTTGGAGAATAGAACAGTGTGCTAACAGGATTTATTAACAAGACCAATTACCCAGTTTGCCAGACAATCCTAGTCTATATCTGTTGACCCCATATAATTATTAATAGCTCTCTCTCTTTCACTCTCAAAAGCTACCTGATTTGCGAGATAAGAATCATCCTACATATTAAGTCCTGGGGCGTAACTGTGATTCTCGGCCCCCTAGTTTAAGTTTGTTAAGAGGCCTCTGTATTGTAGCCCACCCAGCCTTGACAGGAAACAGTTCCTTTTACAATACAAGGTGTCACGGTGACTGCTGGGGTGGGGGTGGGGGAAGGGCATGTGGGGTGGTGGGGAGGATCTATGGTAAACCCTCCCTGGTAACCAGACAATGATCTCACTGTTCCAGGTTGAACTGTGTCCCTCCAATATGTGTATGCTAAAGCCCTCACCCCTGGGACCTCAGAATGGGACTGTATTTGGAGACAGGTTTTTTAAAATGGTAATAAAGTTAAAATGAGGTCATTAGGGTGGGCCCCAAGCCACCCTGACTGGTGTCCTTTTATATAGAGGTGATTAGAACAGACAAATACAGAAGAAAAGAATTCGAAGACACAGGAAGGAGATAGCCATCTGCAAGACAGAGAGAGATCTAGGGAGACATCAGCCCTGCCAACATCTTGATCTCGGACTTTTAGCCTCCTACACCGTGAGCAAAATAAATGTCTGTTGCACCGCCCAGTCTGTGGTACTTTGTTATGGCAGCCTGAGCAGCCCAATACACTCACATAATGCCACATAGAACAGAATTTTCTCAAGACCTCTACCTGGCACAGAACTTTCCATTGCCCTGACCTATGGTTAGCTCCACTCAGCTGAGAGACACTCAGCTGCTTCAACTTGGGCCAGCTAATCTGCCCAGGCAGATAATCCAGACCAGTTAATCTCCAGTACCTGGCAGCCCACTTCTGTGCAATGACCAAGTATGAACAGTTAGGGGTTAATTGGGGCTCCTTTAATCCATGCTGACTGCCTTTCTCTGTGTATGCAGGGCACAGAGGTTAAAAAGTATTAAGAACCTTAACCATGAACTTGACTCATGCTCACTGTTACTGGCAAAGCAGGTTTCCAGGGTTACAGACTTGATGCCAGAGCCTGTCCTCAAACATAGTACTTGTTTCCATCCCTCTGTCCTGGAGCCAACTCGTGGATCTTAAGTTTCTCAAAGAGAAAAGCTTGTCATAAGACCGGTCAGCTGTCTGATATCAAGGCCTTTTATGGGATCAATCAGCAATTATTTATCTGTTACTCCTGGCACTGTGGGAATATCAAAGAAATATTATACTTGGTGCCTGCTCTCAAAACAGTGGCTACAGTATAGTTGGGAATGATGGATTTAAGAACTTCAAAGGTTAAATAAAAAATAAAAGCCCAGTAACCAATCCAAGACCAGAGCTGATTCCTGGTGCTGTCTCTAGCGGGATGCATGACCTCAGCAAATTCTTCAACCTCTGAGTCTCAGGGGCCTCCTTTGCCAACGTGGCCTAAGAGTACTTTACTCACAGGGTTCTTATGAGAACAAAACTAAACAATATATGTAAAAAATGTCTAATAAAGCACCCAGCACCTTGTAGATGTTCTTTTTAAAAAGAAGAAATCAACAACCATAGGCCATGCTTGCTACAGCAGTAAGGGGACACTCACAGCACGCTAACATGGTATGACCTTGTTCTTACATTTGTCCAGTATTTACTGAGAACCTACTATGTACCAGAAACCCAGCTATATGATGCGAATCCAAGACCAGGTCATAGTATGCTCTCAGTCAGTCAGAAGCAGACAGGTGAAGAAGCCATAACCAGACAGGTGTGGGAGAGCACACTCACCTGAGGAGAGCAAGACTGAGCCTCTGTAACACTGACCTATCAAGCATTCACTGAAGATATCTACCAGGCCAGGTGTCTTTCTCTCTCTCTCTCTCTCTCTCTCTCTCTCTCTCTCTCTCTCTCTCTCTCTCTCTCTCTCTCACACACACACACACACACACACACACACACAGTATTGATTGACATTCTCGTTTCAGTTTGCAATTCAGTGTTTTGCTTACAATGGCACCGAGAAGCTCACATTTATATCCACTTTCAGGTTTTTGTAATGTAATGCTTTCTATTTATTTTCTCTTCTGCAGGAAATAAAAGGATGAATGTCTATGATGATTCAAAATATAAAAGAGTGACATACACATAGTCTGTTGTTCTCTGAAGTCCTGATGTTTTTTATCTGCCAACGTCCTGAAGCAGGCAATTTGGTCCCACGATCAGCTGACCTGGGAAAGAGGAAGGCAAGTCTAAAGGAGTGTGGGCTGGAGTCTGAGCAGACACCTGCCTGCACTAACCAAAGCAGGTGGCTAATTGGGCTGCATCCACCACTGCCATTCTCCCAGGGGGTCCAAACTAGTCAGGGGCAACACCTAAAGTCAGGTTGCAGTTCTCTGTGCTCTGAGTTCAGGGAGGCACTTGGGCAGGTCATCATTGCTCAGACCATGAAGAGGCAAAATCCGAGCATGGGTCCTGATCTCAGAAGGGCCTGGACCAGATGTCGTAGGCACAGGGGCACATAACAGGGAGAGGTGGGGTTGAAGATAACAGTAGTCACTGTTAGTTCAGAACTTGTTCGTTGCCAAGTGCTTTGCGTAGCATCTCACGTGAGCCTCACAGCAACTTTAGGGGTAGTTCTTCATTACTTTCATTGTATAAATGAGGAATCAGAGGCTTGGAGAGGTTAAGAAAAAGTGCAAGATCCCACAGCCAGGAAGCAGAAACCAGCAATCTAGTCCAGGTCTGAGTCCAAGGTTCCCATCTTTACTTCTATAGCCCACTGCCCATAGGTAAAGCCCCTTAGCTTTCAGGAAATGAGGGCTTGTGCCGGCAGCACAGGCAGGCTCCCAGCAGCAAGATGAACACCAGGCCTTGCCCACATGGAGAGAATCTTCCTGTGTTTACTGGTCTGATCAGCACTGGCTAAAGGAGGGCCAAGTTCACAGTGGCCTGGCCTCAGTTACCACAGCTGAGGAGGCCTGGGGAGCCAGCGGTTAAAAGCTAGCAGCAAAAAACAGGTAAGAAGTGAACAATTCAGGGCCTACATGTCTTCTATTCCAAGTTTATAAAATAAATATTAAGATGACAAACTGAGTTTTCTACTGTCTGTTTATCTAATTGTTTTATCAAACAGATGGCAGATTATCTTATGTTTCTTGGGGTGGGGAATTTTCTAAAATGATACTCTAGTGCTTCCTAGTTATTCTGCTCATTCTTAATGAGTATGGTAAGCTCCAAGTAGAAATGCCTGATGTTTCATATAACATGTCATCCATATAGATTCCCTGAAGAGTTTACTAGGAAGAAGCAAGTCAGAAAATGCACTTTCTATGCCAAGTCACTAGAAATGTTTATTTTATAGAGAAGAATGTTATGTTCAGAGCTGCGAAGCAAGTTGAAAAGGGCTTCCAGCAGGGGACAGCAGGCAATATCAGCAAGGTGAACTTGAGCATGTTCCGTATCCAAATACCAACCCCGATCCCTACTTTTGGTGCCAAAGGGAGAGACATGGGCCTTTGGGGGGCCTTTCTAGCCTCTAGCATGTAGGAAACCAGGGTGCAACTCTATGGGGGTTGCAGAAACAGGAAAAGGGTAGGCCAGCCCAAAGGGTCACTGAAGTCAGCAGCCAGAGCAGGGAGCTTGGAAAGATTCAGAGCATCACTTCCTAAGCATGGTTGAAGTCCTAATTCCAGAGGCAAAACAGAAAATTGGTTGCAGAGAAGAGACAGGACTGAGTGTACCAGAGCATTTGAAACGGTGGCCAGAGGAGACACAATGCAGGGGATGAGCCTTTGACAGCATGCCCTCGGTGCCCTCTGATAACACCCTAGCTGGGCGGAGGGTCTGTAGGAGATGCCACCTGGTTCAGACACACCCAAATGTGATTTCAAAGCAGCCCCCCGGCACTCCCAGCAGTGTCAGGCACCCCCAAACAGATGGCAATGATCTACTTTATTAGATTGCTAAGACTGCCATAAGAAAATGCCACAAAAAGGATGGCTTAGAACAACAGAAATGTACTGTTTCCATTCTGGAGGCCAGGAGTCCAAGTCAAGGTGTAGGTAAAATTGGTTCCTTCTGAGACTATGAGGGAGAACCCGTTCCAGACTCCACCCTCCCTCTGGTGCTTGGCCTGCAACCCTTGGTATTCTTTGGCTTGTCGGAGCATCACCCCAGTCTCTGTCTTCATCTTCACATGGCCTTCTTCCTGTAGGGGATGTCCCTAAACTTCTCCCTTTTATAAGGACCCCAGTCATATTGGATTAGTGTCTACACTAACAACCTCATCTTTATTTTACTACATTTGCAAAGCCACCATCTTTATTTTTACTTTCATTTTTTTGAAGTTTATTTTTATTAATTTATTTATTTTAAATTCTTTAACATCACCACATATATGATCCCTTTCCCACTACCTTCTGGTAACCACTCGTCTATCGTCCATGTCCATGAGTCTCTATTTGTTTGTCCTGTTTATTTGTTGCTTTTAGGTTTATATCCCACATGCAAATGATATCATATGGTTTTCAACTTTTTCTGTCTGGCTTATTTCACTTAGCATGATTATCTGAGGTCCATCCATGTTGTCGCAAATGGCAGTATTTCATCTCTTCTTATGGCTGAGTAATATTCCATTGTATATATGTATCATAGCTTCTTTATCCAGTCATTTATCATAGAACACTTTGGTTGCTTCTGTGTCCTCGCCACTGCTGCTATAAACATCAGTGTGCAAATATCTTTTCAGATATGATTTTTCAAGTCTTTGGGGTAAATACCCAGGAGAGGGATTGTTGGATCATATGGTAGATCAATTCTTAGTCTTTTGAGGAACCTCCATACTGTTTTCCATAGTGGTTACTTAATGGTGAAAAACTAAAGACCTTTTCTCTGAGATCAAGAACAAGACAAGGCTGTCCACTATCGCCACTATTATTCAACACAGCATTGGAGGTCCTATCTTTAAATAAGGCCACATTTTGAGGTACTAAAGGTTAAAACTTCAACATATTTTTTGGGGGGAAGCTGGGGGGGACACAAATCAACCTATAACATTCATTTTCACCAGACCTTTGAGCAGTTGGTTCTCCTCAAACCCAGCTGCCCATTAGGTCTTTAAAAAATACCAGTATCTGGATCCCACCTCCAGAGATTCTGAATCACTTGGGCTAGGCTAGGGCCCAGTCATCTGTATTTTTAAAAGTTCCCCAGTTAATCCAAAACCACAGGCAGTTTGAGCACCTCTGTCTTGGGAGTAAAACAAGATAAGAAACCAAAGACACCAGGGCCCACTTCTGCTGGGTGGGCCCCACGGCAGTTTCACCCACGGGAGCACTGTGCACAGCTCTGTCTTGCCGGGAAGCAGCTGAGTAGTCCCCAAGAGAGCACTTAGATTGAGAACATCAGGTGTTTGGAGCAATATTAAATGATGTCCCCTGGTGTCTAGAATAAGGGAGTCCAGGTTTTTCATGCTTTTCAACAACTAAATAAAAAAAGCACAACTAATCTTTCTCTTCATGAAGATACACTTGCCTAGGCCTACCCTAAGCAGAGTCCTGATGATTTTTAGAGCATGTGACTATCTGACAGGCCAAAGAGCCAAGGGATTTAAGTGAAACTGAATATTATAGAGAATATGGAGGCTGACTCACTTTGCTGCAGCCTCATCTTCATCCCAGGAAAGAAAAAAAACAATGAAAATCTAGACTACTGTGACAAACTCCTGAAAAGCCCACAGGCCTGATTGTATGCTAGTCAAAATAATTTTGCTCTATTTTTAAACACTGTTGAATCAAAACTAAATTAATATGAACTCAGATTTAAAGGGAAAAAAGACACCAACATCCATAATGAACTGACAGACTAATTAATGTATCTGAACAGAAGAAGGAAACCATAGAAACAGATTGGAAATCGTGTGGACTTCATTCATATGAGAGAGAAAGCAACTAAAATATTCTCGGGCGAATTAATTAAACTATCATGCACCCAGAATGCATGTTGTTCTAGCTTCCTGCTGAGTTCTGTGGTGAAGGTTTATGTTATCTTCAGACCAGTATTTCTAAAAGGCATTCTGAAAATGTGTTTTAGAAGAAGGGCAGGAAAGACAAGCATGCCACGGATCTTTGCTACTGGGCCTGAGTTTATGGGACATTCAGATTTAGGTCCTGGCAGACCCTATGTCATACTTGCTGAGGGATGGTCATCCTAGTGTGAATCAGGCCCACCCTAGCTTTTTCTGGTTGGCACAGAAAATCATGGAATATATTGGTGAGTTGAGGCAACTTGCAAAGACTATATATAGCCAATGATATAATGGCTTACATAATTGGGTACATCCAATATGGCAGATGTAACCGCAAACCAATAAACATGAGGCAGCCCAGAGTATCCGGGCTCCCCAGTTGATGATCCTTGGTTGCCAGGCCTCGTGACCACTGATGACTCCCTGTACCTCCCCAGAGTCTTCTGAGGTAGTTATGGTCCACAAGTGCTGACCATAGGGAACTCTGCCTCCAGGGGAAATAGAGACCAAGACCTCCACCAGCAGAGACCATGGTTCCTACTCCTTGATATCCTGAACCTAGAATCTTGTTTTGACTTGAGGTATAATTCCCAGAATACATCACCATCACATCATCATGTCCATTACCGGGCCCAACAAAGAGGTGCGGGGTGGCCCACCATGTGTGAAATTCTCCATTTCTTCATGAACAATCAGGTTTGAGTGCTGTTGGAATGAGGCTGCTCCTAGGAGTAAAGCAGTGGCATTTAATATGAGACATTTTCCCAAGGAGTATAACCATGTGAAAGGCCCTGACTTGTCCCCCAAGACGTCTACACTCACACCCTCAGTTGAAAGGCTAGCAGGACTGATATGTCTTCATCATCCAAAAGGCCAGTCCTACTCAGGGCATGCCTGTGTCTGCAGCCCAATACCTGTAACCCCCTTCCCAATGGGTTGCTGGATGCAGAGCACTGCGGGGCTGAATCTGTGCTTGTCATTCCTATTCGCTCTGATTTCGGCATCCAGATCATTCCAGAACAGTGCCAGCATGTGTAATTCCTTCACACTGATCCCCCTCATAGCACCCGCAAGACTCTTCTTTTCTTCACTCTTCTGTCAACCAAACCCCATCACTATCACTGTTGAGTTGAAAATAGAAATAATAATGTTTTTAAATCTTGTTCCCACACACGCCCACCTCCTCTCACCTCCTGATTTCCTGTGGGGGTGTGTTAACTGAATGTGTGTGCTGGGAACTCTGCCTCTGCTTTTAAAATATCTTCCTCATGTTGTCACTTTGAGGCCTCATCGCCAAATTGCAGCAACATGTGAGAAGATAGACACGTGGCCTCCCCAGTACCCACAAATGGGGTGCTCTGAGAGCTGGGCCCCAAGTGCACAATGTGAACCCCACACACCATAGTACTAACATTTGCAATGTTAGAGTTTTCGCAAAATGCTTTGAACTTCTTTTAATTATTGCTCTCTCTACCCCCACCCTTACCTCTTCTCTCTCTTCTTCCCACTAAGGGGGAAAATGTTATTGGCTTTAATGTGCATAAAAACTGCTTGTGTTGAAGTATCCATGTGGCACTGCGCTCCTAGGCTCTTCCTGGAGTCCTCAGGGTCTGCCCATGGACCACACTGTCCTCTCCCCTGGCCCTAACATCTCCCTTGGGCAGCATTTGCCTAAAACCACCACTTGGTAATTTACCAGATTCCCCCAGCCCTGTCATCCTCGCTCCATTCACAAGCTCCTGCAGAGCTTCTTAGTGTCTGTTTTCTCAGGTTGTGGCCTCTATGTAACCTGCAGACATTTCTGATGAAGTTGGTTCAGCAACAAGGACAGTGTGTGGGAAATGAAGAGGACACAACCATGTGGCCTCCACAAGAATCACAGCCAAGGAGTCTATAGCCCAGTGGCATCACCTGGGGGACTCCTTTCTGGGTCTCAGGTTTCAGAGCCACCTAGGTGTGTGTGTGTGATGCATTAGAGTTTCTTCACTGCGCATTAATTGATTTAGGCATCTTGCCCATGTGGCTGTCCAGCCATGTCATCTAGTAGCCAGCAGAGCGCTGCTCAACCTCCAGAACTGTGAGAAATAAATTTCTATTGTTGAAGTCACCTAGGCTGTGGCATTCCATCATATTAGCTCTAGCTAAGAAATGGACCAACTATGGTAAATTAGAAGTAGCTCCCTTAAGTCCCACTATGAGAAGCCTTGCAGGTCCAGGCCAAGCTCATAGAAAAGACTATTGCAATAAAATCAGTGATGCCTATGGCTCCATGGGTGAAGGAGGACAGCCACATGTGCTGGGCTTACAGCCCTGGCTTGATTTTTCCTATTCACTATGCCTGCCCATTCCTGAACAGAGATGCTGGCTTAGTGAGAAACAGACTCACCTGTCTACTCATGCCAGCCTAGGAGCCAGAGAGGAAAACAGAATATTCCCAACTCTTCTTTTTTTTCACTTTTTAATCCAACAATATAAAATTTGCCAAAATGCTAATTATAAAGAATATATGAGCAAGTAACACTAAAAGGAAGTTATAAAGAACCAGAACAGCCAAACAGAGTTTGGTGCCTGTTTTCTATTTTCAGTCTTAGTTACTCTCTGCTTAGTTTTCTCTGTTTTTAGGACTATTCTCCAAGCTCAATTGCTTTGAGCTTATCCTAAAGTCTTATTTGGAGCCAACTTTGAGGAAGAACTGCTATGCACACTAGTCCTGGTATTAAACTGAAACATAGGGTAGCTGGGTTGAGCATTAGTATTTGTCAGTATGAACAACCCACGACAGAGCCTTAGCGTGTGGCCCCAGCATTTGTACTATCCCCAAACCCCTTCCACCTCTTTGCCTTATCATTTAGTTTCTTCTAGTTTACAGTGCATGGCTTCTGTCACAATATTGAATCTTTCAACTGGTCATTCTTCCCAATCAGAACCCAAATATGAGGGGAAAAGACTCAACATGAATCTCTCCAACATCTGCCCAACATTGCCTCTAACTTAGTGACATCTACTTTTCATTAGTACTGTCAAGACTGTGTCAACCATGTGTTGTTGAGCACATCACTTACCTCCCTTTTCCACTTGGAAACATTTACCATTCTACAGTCTCTACATTTTTCATAGGAAAGAAGAAGAATTGATAAAGAGTTGATAAGCCACAAGCTGCGGGAAATATTTGAAGAATACATATCAAATATTTGTGCCTGAAATATGCAAAGAATGATTAAAATTTAATAGTAAGAAATCAAACAGACACACTGACAACACCAAATATTGGCCAGGATGTGGAGCAATAGGAATTCTCATTTATTACTGGTGAGAACACAAAATGGTACAACTACTTTGGAAGAAAGTTTGGCAGTTTCTTACAAAACTAAACATATTTCAAGATGCTCATTGATAGGTGAATGGATAAACTGTAGTGCATCTACACAATAAAATATTCAGCAATAAAAAGAAATGAGCTATCAAGCCACAAACACACGGAAGAACTTAAATGCACATTACTAAGTGAAAGAAGCCAATCTGGAAAGACTACATAATGTATGATTCCATTCTGAAAAATGTAAAGCTATAGAGATAACAAAAAGGTCAGTGGTTGCCTGGGGATGAGGGAGGGAGATGGGGAAGGATGAACAGGTGAAGCACAGGGGATATTTAGGACAATGAAACTACTTCGTTTATTACTGTAATAGTGAATACAAAACACCATACATTTGACCGAAGCCATAAAAATGTATGAACTTTAATTAATAATAATAGAATGTTAATAATAACAAATGTGTCATGCCAATGCAACATGTTAATAATTGGGGAATTTGATGGTGTTTAATGACGGGTTTTATGAGAAATCTCTATACTTTCTGCTCGATTTTTCTAGAAACCTAAACCTGCTTTTAAAAAAATAGTCTATTAATTTTTTAATGGCAATAAAGCATAAAGCATAGAAATTTAATTAAGTATACATACAAAATCTCTGCTTTCAAAACTTTAATGTTTTACTAAGATAGCCTATTATAGAAGATGATTTTAATAACAGAAAGACATTTCTTAGTCTTGCATGGGATGCTTCAATATTATTAAGACATTAATTCTTTCCAGATTAATCCAAAGATTCAATACCATCATAACTAAGTTGTATGGATTTCTGATGCACTTAAACTTGCTTTAATGTGAAATTTGGAGGACTAAAAGTCTATGGAAAAGCTCATTCAACCTTAAAAGAGAATAGTAAAGAGGAGGAAATTGCCCTATTACATAACAAAATATATTTTAAAGCCATGGTAATGAAAACAGTTTGAAACAGAAATAAACCAATGAAATGGAGTAGAGAGCTCAGAAACCCAAGTGAATGTGAGAATCTAGTATATGAGAAAAAGGGCCCAATAAATCAATAGGAAGGAACAGTTTGAATACTTCAAAAATAAGGATTTCTTTTTAACAAAAAACATTATGAAGATAGTTAATAGGTAATGGGAAGAAATGGAGAAGATAGTTGCAATACCTAAAATTGACAAGGGATTTATACTACTGTATATGAATAGAAAATCAACAAGAAAAAAATACAATATAGAAAAATGGGTAAAGGATATGAAGAGATAATTTCAGAAGAGAAAACATACAAAAATTACAAGCATATGACAAGATGCTCAAAATTATTGGTGATTATACAAATGCAAATTAATGCAATGCAATACAACTTTTCACCTATTACACTGGAAAAATAAGAGAGCTGGGAAATACCAAATATTGGCAGGGTTGTGGGGTGCTGTTGAGTATAGATGGGTGTTGCTCTTTCAGAGCTTAATCTGGAGCTATGTAGCCATATTAAATATATGCATATCCTGTGACCCTGAAATTCTCTTTCTGAAGATGTTTACCCAGGAAATTCCCATACAGTTCATAAGAGAACATGTACAAGGATGTCCTAGGACTGTTTGTGCTAGCCAAGAGTTGGAGGCAGTCTGTATGTTCATCACTAAGAGAGTGCGTTAAAAGAATGTGGTGGTTGCACCCCACAGAGCAGCTCACTTCCATTACCCAGCAGTTGAAAGCAAGGATCAGATGTACACATAGTGCCACATGGATGGGTCTTAAAAATACATTGTTTATTGAAAAATATTAGGGAACATGAAATATATAACATAAAATCATGTGTGTAAATCTAAACTGCATGTACATAAAACAATAACACATTTTTCAAGAGCTTATTCCTGTAAAGAAACAAAATAACAGACAAGGGGAGGCCCTCAGTGGACCAGTGTGATGATGTGGTATGAACTGAGAAGGATTAGCTCAGCCCTCTGCACCTGAGGCCACAACAGGACCGTTGTATGACTGGCCTTTTATAAGTTAGATTAAAAATAATAGTTCTGAATTCAAGTCCACGGTCCCTTGTTAAAATTCCCAACCTTTTTCCAACAAGACATCGAAAATGATACTTTGGGATAAAAGAGCATAGATTCACCTCCTAGCCAATTACATGGTGATTCTCAAAGCCCCTGTTTATGTAAGCACGACAGTATCTCAGTGGTCCTTCCTTAAGATGAGATGAGTGTCAGACGTAATCCAAAGAACCCGATGTTTTTAGCCTTTCCTACTTCTCAGGTACCATGTGAGGTGTTTTACAGAACTGTCTCATACAATCTCCACCGGGAGAGGTAGGTATGATAATGCCCATTTTGCAGAAGCAGTAACTAAAGCTCACAACAGTTCCATGACTTGCCCAAGGTCTACCTTAGTAAGAAGCATTTACATGAATCCAGGCCTTTGTGCTGTCTCCACTGCGCCATACAAAAAGCCATTGGAAGGCAGAAAGGTTCAGATTCTCCTTCTGTGTCCATGTACTTAGTAGTACCTGTAAAAAACTTGAGGGCCGGCTACAGGTACCAGCTGCGACAGTAGAAAGCCCAGAGATGGCCTCTCCTTCCTAGAATGATGAGGAGGGTTGGGGTCACCTTCACAGTTTCTCCTGAAGGGCCTGGCAGTTCTGTTCAATTCTGAAACACCACGTGCTGGGTTCCTTTTTGTTGCACTCTGGCTGACTCTACCAGTGCCTGAGACTTGTTTCTGTGGCTTCTGGATCTCAGTTGGTCAGTGTGCTCTCTTTCCATGACAAACTTCTCAAAGGCAGAGAAAATGGGCACTCTCTCAGTACAACCCCAGGCAAGCAGGACACACACACAGAGGAGATGTCTGTGTATTACTTATGTTCCAAGTGAATTAAAATGCATTGCTTCCATTCATCAGAGTATTTAGGTTGACCTCTTGGTTTAAAAGTGGTTTGTTTCTGCCTGTAAGAAACCAAGTCATGAAAAATTAAAAATCATAATTTAAAAGGCACCACACCTCATAGCAGTAGATTTACAAGTGATTCATCATAGCATTCCCAGTGAGTGTGGGCAAAGTAGACAAACATCATGAGCCAATAAAGTCTGGGCTGGCCACCAAATTCTTAGAATTTCACAACCAAGAGGGATCTTAAGAGCCTCTTGGCTCCTGACAGTTACCACCAAGAACGGGGCAAAGAGCATGAGCCTTGAAGGCAAGATGGCCCTAGGTTCTCTAACTGTGGGACCTTGGGCAAGTATCATAAGTTCTTCAAGACTTAGGTTGACTATTTGCAAAATGGGGATAATACTTTCCTCAGAGGAAAGTATTCACTGCAATTGTGAATGGAAAGTATATAACAGAGTATCTGGAACATAGTACGCACTCAATTACGTTCACTATTTTTGTTGCTAGAATTATGAATAAGTATCTCTAAGAATAGAGCCTCCCTTAGCAGTGTAACCAGTATCCCAACAAGGTAGAAACAAGCTCGATAATCTCTGCTGAAGTGGGCAGAAAGCACAGTGACTTATGCAGGGTCACAGCTGAGCACACAAAATGAGAATCAGTTGCAGTTCATCTTTCATTCATTCGCAGTTTAAAATGCTCCACCTATACAGGAAATGCTTTTTGTATGTTGTGTCCCTAGCATTTTTTTTCTTGAGAATGTTTTTTAAAAGCGATTTAGAATAGTACATTCTTGGGCTCACTTTGGCAGCACATATACTAAAATTAGAATAGTACATTCTTAGAGTTAGGAAGGAACGTTCGCAGAAGTCACATAGCCGAACTTTTTCCAACTTGGGAAATATTTTTTACAAGCATCTCCCAAACCCTACCCCTGGCAAATGGTGAATAAAGTTGTGCTCAAAAAATTGCAGCTGCAGGGAATTTATGGCTTTGGAAGACAGCCTTTGCAAGGTACTACAGACTTCTCATGGTCAGTTCTTTTTTCCCAAAACTATCTGCACCAACATCAGAAGTCTGCACTCAATGGACAAAACTCTAGGTCTCATGATAGCTGAGCCCAAGTTACTGGCTTATTGCCACATCCACAGGGCCTAGTGTCTTGGAACCTAATGAACAGCAAGAGATGTTTATTGGATGGATGGATGGATGGATGGATGGATGGATGGATGGATGGATGGATGGATGGATGGATGGATGGATGGTTGGATGGATGGTTGGATGGATGGTTGGATGGATGGTTGGATGGATGGATGGATGGATGGTTGGATGGATGGTTGGATGGATAGACATGTGGATAGGTGGATAAGTGCGTGGATAGACAGACGGGATGTCCTCTCTGTGTATTATAACATAAGTTACACAAATTTATTCATTATTTTGAGTTCAAAGCATGCAGTAATGCACTTTTATCTCAGTTAAAAATTTGAGGAGATTTCATGTGAAGCAATTATAGAACTGTAACCATCTTAAAAACCATAAACTACCCTAGGCTTGAGTGTCAGTACGAAAACTCTGCTTCAAAGTGAATTACCTGATTACAGGAGTATGAGTGGCAGTCAGATGAAGAACAGTGTCATGCATTTTCACTCACTAACAAGTGCCTCGGAGATAATTATTAAGAATTGCATTCATTTCCAAATGTTGGCTTCCTTTCTTTAACCTTTAACAATATATAACCAGTTATGTTACTTTTAACTTAATACAATGCCTAAGGCCTTAATAGAAAAATATGTAATTCGGAATTGGACACAAGGACAGACTTTGGATAGAATCTGTTTATACTTCCTCAAAACGTACATTTATTTATTGACAAACGTCACATCAGGTCATTGGATTTATCAACTGTTCTATCTGAGAAGAATAAGATTGTTAATACTGTGTCTATTACACATAAATAAGTGCATTCGCTTTTATTAATAATAAGGCAAGTCGGTCTGTTCTAAATTTATTGTGTCACATCTCGCATTATTTTCTTACTCTTTTGCAGAATTTCATTTGCTAAAACGTTTGAGTGCCCAATGACTGATGTATTGTTTTCTTCACAGAAGGAGGGGAGAAGCTTTAGGTACCTGGTACCCCGCAGAGTTAACAGTGGAATTTCTGCAAGTGACAAAGGGCGGGATGAGGGGTTCCTTGCTGGTACGACCAGGTCACAAGCCTAAGACGGCTTGACGGGTGTGGCTGGCTCTCTCCCCAGGGCTTGCTCATTTTCCGATCTGGGCTTTGCTGGCCAAAGCTGTGCTCCTTCTCCTGGCTCTCTGCAGGACCTCAGGCTCCAGGAATTTGGACCGAGTGGTAGAGACATCGCCGGCAGAGACGGCAATTACCAGCTTCCTCCTTGTGCTGTCTTGTGATTCAAAACAGATTCTGCTCCACTTCTTAAAAAGGGGAGCACATTACTGCTGGAGACCCACAAGAACAGAATCAAGCAAGAAAACGCAACAGTCCAATACAAGAGTCCGTGAGTAAGCAGCTCATCCATGGTGAACCTTGGCAGGGAAGTGGTCAAGGGGAGCCCAGAGACATGAAGGTCTGATGGCTGAGTACCTTGGCGGGAGGTGATGAAAGCCATAGAGCACTGGGACTCGGTCATTTCACAAATGACCCTGGGCCTCCAAACACACACAGAAAGGCACCCACATCCCCCCCACACACACACACACATGCACAAGCATGTCCCACCTCTACAATATGCAGTCATCCAAGCACTACCTTTGTGCTTGGCTTCAGGAAGGAAGAGCTGGAAAAAAAAGAGGATGCTTTTCATCTTAAGACTTTATCTGAGGTGTTTGCACCATTGAGCCCAGTGGACTTATTTGCAAACTTCTTGTAAGAAGCGACTTTGAACTGAGCCTCTCTCACATCAATCCTGCCTGATGCCAAAGTCAGACAACTTAGCAGAAATGGCTGCAGGCTCTATGTGTGGCACAGTCGTTGAAACCACTTTTCACTTTGCCTTTCACTTCTTTGTACTAATTTCCAGCTAAGCTCTCTCTTTCTTGGTGGGGAACATTTCTGTGGTAGGAGTTGTGTTTGTATAATTCTGCTCTCTGCGAAAGTGCTCTCTTTAATATAATTCACATCACAAGAATTCTGATATCCTAGGTATGATTAGCTCATGTGTTTTCAGGTGCATTGATATTCTCGTATTTTATATGTCTCTCATGGAAGACCAGGACTCGGTCATGGGCCTGTTCCATTATCCCTGTGTGTTTCTTCAGTGATTCACTGAGCTCTCTCAACCTCATCGTCTCTATGTTTGAAATATAATAACAACTACCTTGTAAGGTTGCTGTAATGATTAACTGAGAAAATACAAAGTCCTTATTTAACATAGCGCATGATTTATTATGATTATTAATATTATTGATGGTAGACATGGCACTGCTATAAACTGTCTAGGTACCAAGGAAAATGAGTAGGGTGCACCTCTTACATTTCTTCTTTGACATTATGGTTTGCTTCTGATCGGACCAAGGCCTTGCTCAAGGTCACACATCTAGAAAGGGGCAGAAGCAGGCTTACAGTCCAGGCCTTCCAGCCCGTGGTTTACTTTCACAGCGAGTGTTTCGGATACAGACACAACAGGATGCAGTAAAGCAGCTGCGAGTGAGGTGGGATTGGGGCTGGGTAAGGAAGACTGCTAAACGAACACTCTCCCTCTAGCCAGTCTTTCAGCCTCTGAACACAGAGCCCCGATGTCCCTGTTCCTGGTAGAATGTGACAGTCTCTGACCTCTTCCCTCTGAACTGCAGGACCCCTCCCTGCCTCCATGTGGCCTCTCTTGTTCACGCTCTTCCTCCTTCACTCCGGCCTCTGTGGAGGAACCAGCGACCTCCGTGAGCACTTGACCTTGCTGAAGACAGAGCTTGCACTCCGCCTTTACCAGAGCGTGGCAGCAGACAGAAACGAAACAAACATTGTCATTTCTCCCTTGGGGGTGTTTACCCCTCTGGAGATCCTGCAGTTTGGAGCCCAAGGAAACACTGGCCGGCAGCTGGCGGAGGCCCTGGGTTACACTGTCCGTGGTAAGAGGCTGATCGCTCTCCTGCTCACGCTCATACTCACACTCACTCTCATCATTGCTTTCACCCTCAGGACCTCTTGGGAGATGGGGAGCTTCCAGCTCCCAGGAGTGGGCACCTAGAGAAGGGTGACCACGTGGCAGGAATGCAGCAGAAAGCATTTAAACTTTGGATAGTGGTGACCCTTGATTTTTAAGGTTCCCTTTAGTCTCAGGTTCTGTGGCAATTTTTCAGTCTCATTTCACAAGCCCTTTTACAATGCTTACTACGTGCCAGGCTATGTTCGAAACACCTCACAAATATTAATTTAATTAATTGTCACAACAACCCTATTGAGGTAGGTAATCATATCATCATCCCTATTTAGAGATGAGTAATAGGCACAGAGTTTAAGTAACTTACCCAACATCACACAGCTAGTGAGTGGCAGAGTTGAGTCTCAAGCCCAGGCTGTCTGGCTCTAGAGCTCATGCCCTTAACCTAACTACTTTCATTAATTTGTGACTTCTAGCCCATACCACGTCTACCAACATATTTCTGTGACTGCAGATTTTAGAACAGCTCTACTGGCACTGACAAGAGTCTCCTGAATGCCAGGTCAGACACACCTGGCCTATCGTCAAGGCCTCTGGCTTAATGCCTAGCCTTGGTATCAGCCTATCAGCTCCTTGCTAACACAGACACTCGTCATAGAATTTTTTCTTCTGTCTTAGAATAAGTTGTCAATAAAAATAATAGGAGTTAAAATTGTCCAAGTTAATATTTTTTAAAAAGTCCAAGAACTAATAACAACGTAGTCTTGGCAAGAACTGCTTTTGAGCCGGAATCTCGTGGTGGCAAGTAAAGGTTAGCACTCAAGATTTAGAGCCATAGGCACCAGCTGTGCTTCCTGTCCCCCTGCCTCCACAACCTGCCCCCTGCCAAAGCAGTTCTCCTGACCCTGCTGGCTCATACAAATGTGTTTTCTCTCTGAGGATGACTAAAGACAGACATAAGATATCGAGCTTAATTTTTCTCAGCAAGTGTGTCATGGAAATGGACATACCCGTGGAGTTATTCTTCAGCCACATTAGATTCAGTGCGACACAGTTACCAAGTACAAACGAGCTCCTGCTGCACAGGCCAGTGCTATGCCAGGAACTCAGCATCCAGATCTATAAGGAAAACTCTGAGCACCAGCAGCCTGGTCTCACAAGACCGATGCACGTAGAAATACACTCCAACACAGGGCAGTAACTGTATTTATTTGAAATCAGTTAGTATGCAGTGGGGGCTGTGGGCGGGGGCTGTGGGCAGGGGCAGGGGGTGGTGATTTATTCCCCTGGCAGATCAGGAAGGCTTCCCAGAAGACGTGACATTGGAACAGGGTTATGAAAAACAAATAGAAATTTGAGAGAGGGCCAGGCACTTCAGCCTAATTTAAAACAGTATCCAAGAGGTCAGGACTAGGAAGGAAGCAAGAAATGCATGTGTAGCTACCCCACAGAGAAAGGGGATTGATCATTGTCAATTCTCCATTGTCAGGTACCATCACGGTACCTGGTTAATCAAATTCGATGATTACCAATGTCAAGAGAATGCTTAATAGTCAAACTCTGTGGAACATACCCCATCTTTTTTCTTACTCATAAACTGCTTTATTATCTTATGCAATCATAGTTAATTATTATCAAAAATATGCCGCTTAAGAGTTCTAGCTAATAGACCATCCCTGTAGTTTGATTTGCCCTAAGACGGCTCTGAGAATCATGTGTGTGCCGCTTTAAACAACCCACCAGGTGCCCACCACCTGCCCAGGCCCGGTCTTCTTTTCAAAGTCGATACAGGCCAATAAAACACGTGTAAAAAACAGCATTAAAGCACATCCTGGGATCTGTGGCATTGTTCCTATTTAATCAACAGAAAGATCGATCCAAGTTTGCAGTGGGACACCTTAGCACTATCTTCTGCGTTTCCAGCCAATATGTGACAATCAGGAACTTTGCCAGGATTTCTGCTCTCTGGTCAGACAAGCACAGCCTGAGATTCAGAGCAGACACCTGTGCTGTCCCCAAAGGGTATCTTTGTCTTCACCACATGAAATACACAATTTCTCAATGCTCTCATTTTTAAGAATGTTTATCATTTCCCCAGGTAAATTAGTAAAGAACACTTTACAGCTTTCTATCAAGCACAAGGATACTCCTAGGAATAGAAGCTTCAGAGATGGAGGTGGCCTGACCCCTAGGAGAGAATTCTGTGGGATATGTGTGTGGATTTCTTTTTTACAGTCATGATGTCATTTGATCCTCATAGAAACCACATGCAATCTCTAGGCCTCTGTTAATAATTCCCATTTTACAAATGAGACAAGAAGTTATTGCTTTGGCAAGACTCAGCTTAGCCAGTGTGCAAGTGGTAGAGCCAGGATTCAAGTCCCGAATTCTCTGACTCCACATCCTATAGACTTTACACAGTCCCCTACTCTAAGCCGCTGAGTAGTTGTATGGATATAGATACAGCTTGCCTTCTCTAGTTTTCACCAGAGCTACCCTATCTATTACTCTCTCACACCAACCAACCCCTTCAGACATCATCCTAAATCTAACCCTCTTTTTATTTCCAGACAATCAAAATATTAGCATCACAATAATGGTTTTCATAGGTGGAGAATTCATGCATATTGACCTTACAGAGTCAGAACCCATCAGATGCAATGTCACATTCAGGAGGTCACTTTAGCCAATGTATTAAAATGGAAGGCCTTCTCCATGCTGGCTTCACAAGTGAGTTAGAAGGCTGGTCTGCAGCAAGACCCATGAAAATACCATTTCTTCTTCTAGCACTTTCCTCTAACTCGGCACCAGTCCCAGGAACCCTCTCCTCAAACTCTTTACACCTCCCCCGTGACATTCCTGACCCACTGCAGCCCCCATGGTTTTCCTTCCTCTGCCTCCCTCCCTGACCAGAATTTTAGCAGAGCCACCTCAGCCCTGTCCAGAAAGAAAGATGACGGCTTTCCAGGAGCAGGGGGCAGAAGGAAGAAAGCCTGACATGGCAGGTTTCTCTTTCAAGTGCTGCAGTTGACGAGCTGTGTCATGGCTCACATCAGTCTCCTTTGCCCTGTCACTGACAAGGACCTAGGAAATGCATGGCAGTGAAGCAAAATCGAAGGCTTTTGTGTTCATGGGGCTTTGAGCCCGCATTCATCCCAAGAGGAAAAGACTCTCCCAGGCAGGGGAGTGGAGTGCTCCCAGCCCACCTGTCCTTCACCTGTGGGCAGGAGGACAGTGAAGCATCTCCTCCTGCCACGCTGTCAGGAAGCGAGTTTATTCACTTGCCTGAGCCCAGCTCCCTCATCTGTGAATGGGGATTATAATAGCACTTAATTCCCAGGGCTGTTGAAAGGATTAAATGTGATCATGAATGTGGAGCATTTGGCATGGTCCGGGAACACCATTAACCGTCACTACTGTTTATTCCAGCAGTGTTATCCGGGCAGCATCTAGGAACTCTCTTCCTGTGCGCTGATGGGCAGGGACAGACGAGGCTCAGGTGGAGAAAGAAAGCCAAAGCTACTCTAATGAGTCCAGCTGAAAGGATGGCTGGTCCCTGGCCCAGAGAGGGTGAGAGTGAGAGTACAGGAGGAGGGTTGTGTGACCATCCCTAAGGCCACACTAGAGTGTGGAGTGCTGGGATGACCAATTTGCCCCTGCAGGTAGTCCACACTCTATAGGAACATGATTCTGTAAGTACGCAAGACCTTCCTCCGGATTTTAAGTTTGTTTTTTTTTCTGATTTTTTTTTTCATTCGTTTCTTTTCTCACTAAAACAAAAGGCAAGCATTCAAGTTAGGTTATAATTCATGACATATATATCCAAAATTTGCTATTTACAGTTGTAGATTCTCAGAAGCAGCTTTGATAGTAAAGTTTTATGAACTGTTCGCAGCTGTGTTCCATGCCTGGTGGCCGGGGTGTATTCCAGGTTCCCGCATCCCCCCAGGGAATCTTGGCCAAGCAAGTTGGGAACTTGCAGCTGCCTCCTGGCCTTACCTCTGAGACACAAAGGGTGTTGGAGTAGATAGACCCCAAGCCAAGTCAGGGACACATCCCCATGGGTGTCCTGAGAAAACCAGCTGGGGCAGGGCAGTGCAGGAAGAGGGTGCAAATCGTATATCTCAAAGGGATAATTTGTAGACAGCCTCAGGGCTGTGCCTAGGAGGAAGGCAAAGGTGACAAGCGAAGGCCAAGGCCATGTTCCAGAGCCAAGGCCTGACTGCTGAAAAACCCCAGCCTGCAGGTGTCGGAAGCAGGAAGCTTAAACACGCAGCTGCGTTCTTAGCAGTGGTGAGGTCTCGCTCCAACTACAGATGCCTGGGAGAATAGAAGCCACAGAGGTGAACGATAGAGTCCAAAAGAAATCCACTATCGATTATGGAAAGAAAGAAGCAAACTTCTGTATAAACAATAAACAAACAGAAGTCCAGCTGCCATCCAAGAAGGTGGAAACTATCAACTCTCTCCAGTGCTTATTATTTCCTCAACTTTCTTGCAGGCTCTCGCTGACAATAACAGAGCTGTCCCCTCGGTTTCAGGGAGCGGGGGAGGGGAGGTGTTCTTACCTTTCCCCTGTGTTCCTCCAAATGAAAGCACAGTCCTGAAAGAGGCTGCACCCAGATGTCGCTCAGGCTTGTGATGTGCAGCCGTGAGGATGGATTTTAGGCCCTGTGCAAGACAGATTGATGATCTGACACCCTGGCCACTGTCCACTACTGTTACTTGTGACTTTCCCCTTAAACTGGTTGACTTCGTAAATATTTGAAGCCCCATCGCCCTGTGCACCAGACCCACAGTTTTCCCAGCCCTCTCTACTCTAGCACTATTCAACATTTCTGAATCGAGAAGGAAAGGAAAAATCATCTCCGGCATGTCCACAGTGTTTTTCTGTTCACCTTAGTCACAGCCTGATTTCTTTCAGCTCTGACACAACTTCCTCCTCCCCTCCCCCAACTTTTAATCTATGGATCCAGTCTAATTCCTGAGCAATTGAGCTATGACTTTACCAAACTAACTGTATGTGGTAGATGAACCTTATAAAACAAGAGTGGGGTGGCTAGGGCCCCATTTTAATGCAATATGCAAACGGAGACTTGCTCACTATCTCCACGCCACTGTCAATTTATCCTAATGCCCCTCTCACAGACCGAACAGTGAGAGAGTTCCTGCGCGCTGCTTATGCCACGCTACCCAGCTCCAGCCAAGGCACCAACATGGAGCTGTCCTGCACCCTTTTTGTGCAAGCAGGAACGCTGCTCTCCTCCTGCTTTGTGGAGCAGGTCTCCGGGTGGGCCAACTGCAGCCTGGAGCCAGCCAACCTCAGCAAGCCCAACAGCACCCCCTTCCAGGACAAAGAGTGGGCCTCCAGGCAGAGCACAGGTAAGGGAAAACCATCCATCTCAACGAGGCTAACGCCAGGTGGCTGTAAAGACAGAATACCACCCACTACTTGTCAGAAGCCATGCAGATGGACCGTGGTCCTCTGCAGCTGAAGTATGTCCTCCTGGGAGGCCCTACCCTGATTTACAGATTCCCTGTCTCAGCTCATTGTGCTATCGGGGTGCCAAGGTCACAGTTAGCTGCTCTAGACTCCGAGGCAATTGTCCTCTAAGAAAAAGGAGCCGTTGGTGCAGCCGTGCAGAGTCGGGCCAGGCTGCTTGGGTTCAGATCCCAGATTTCTATCTTGGGCAACTGGGCTAATGGTGGTTTTGCTGCTGATAGTACGTGACTTTGGACAACCTCTCCAAGCCTTGGTATCCCCATCTGTAAAACTGGGAACAACAATAGAATTGGGGGAAGGAGTTGGTGAGGACGTATTAAAGCATTTAGAACAGAGCCTAGCACAAAGTACGCGTTTATTAAATAAATAAAAGCCTGGGGAAAAAATTGTCTCTTGAGGAGTGGTCAGCCTGCTCCTCTCTGGAGAGATTTTAATTTAAAGACCATTCCCTGGAAGTTTTTGTCTAAGCAAAGGCTCTGTCTGCTAAGGATGGGGCTTAGCGGCCGAGGAGAATGGGGTGAAGTGCGGTGAGTAACACTGGGCAGAGTCTCCCAGCACAGGACCCAGCCCCTCCCATGGGTCTGCCTGAGCTGTGCATGCATAACGCTTCCTAGGAAATGGCTCCAGGAGGAACAAGCTAGAGCATCCCACCTTGTTCAGAAAAGAATTAAACTTTGGCCTTCAGCAACAACTAGTTATAAAGGCGATTCTGCAACTAATATGTATTAACAAGCAGGCTACAACCTGACTTTGAGGCTGCCTCAGAACCCTCCAGAGC
The DNA here is from genome assembly GCA_030015415.1 of Cynopterus sphinx. NCBI lineage: Eukaryota > Metazoa > Chordata > Mammalia > Chiroptera > Pteropodidae > Cynopterus > Cynopterus sphinx. Next base: position 82,740,892 of record CM057381.1, on the reverse strand, counting down.
ATGCACACAGGTGTCACCACATAGTCACTTTCCCGCTTGCAGGTGAGGGCCCAGGGGCCTCATCGTGGGACCAAGGCAGTGCAGCATTTGCTCAGCTGGTGCTCATAAGCACCCTGTCTTTCCAAAGCACTTGGTGGCAGAGATTCTCCTCCATGGACACTCAGCTCCTACCTTTCACCAGTGCACAGGGACGTATCCTCCAGGTCCCCATGATGTACCAAATGGCTGAGGTCAACTACGGTGAGTTTCTTCCCCGCCAGCCAGGGGTCTAAAGTGAAGAGACCTCAGAAACAATGTGGCCGGGAGGGGAGACCAGGTCTGATCTTAAAGCATTGAGCTTCCTCTGTGGTTCCATCTGCCATGCGGTGTGTGGAAAGATCAGGGAGCCAGGAGACTCAAAATGGACAGCGAGGAACCAGATGGGGAGGAGAGCCTCATTTCATGCTTGACGTTTCCCTCTGTACTTCGTAAATGGAGGACTTAGTGTGAAACCAAACATCTTTGGACTAAACCCCCTCCCCCGGGAGGTAGTCCCATAAAATGAACTTTATTGCGTGGTGCTGAGAAAGGATGGAAAATCAAGAGTTGTGTCTAAAAGGCTCTCGAAACCATGTCCACACTGAAGGGGTCGTGGTCCTGAAACGCCACTGTTCTGCCTGCCCCCCCTGCCTGGTTGTCACTCATCCTGGTCAGGGGTGGTATGTGATGCCAGTGAGTGCTGGGCAGCCCCATCTGGCAGACTGGTGTGTGGTGTGGACAGTTCAGTGGGGCCTCAGCAGGCAAGGAAGGAAGGGACCCCACTGCCCTCCCTCTCACACCTCCTGTCACTTATTTGTGGGCTCAGCCCCTTCCAGTTTGTGTGACTAATGATGTTCTCACCCAAGAAAAAGCCAATGAGACTTAAATCATCGTTTTAGGAACTTTGACATTTAGAAAACTTGCTATCATTCCACTTTGATTCCACGCAAGACACATTGGGAGAGCTCAGTGAATTTATGCCTTTGTTTATTCGACCAGTAATTATTACCAGAGGTCAAGTAAGATGGGACTGGAACATCTATTAAACAAACAAACAAACAAACATTTACAATATACTATAGTTCTTGTTCTTCACACCTGCCCGTTGCTGCTGTGACCTGTGCTGGATGAGCTGTATGATGGCCAGTGGCTCTCGAAGCTCTTGTTCCTCCCAGCGTGACCTGCATGGTGACTGGCACATAATAGAGGCTGAACAACTGTTGATTGAACAGATCAAGTATGAAGTAGGAACCATGCCCCTGTCTTTCCCTACTGAGCTTAATACTTTGCCTCAGTGACCATCCAGCTCCACTGTCCCCTGGCACTAGGGCCCAGGACTTGCTGTCCTCCCAGGAAGGGATCGAGCCTGGAGCTCCCCAGAGGCTGCTGGGTCTCCCTGCCTGGATTGCTCCATATTACTTGTCCTCCTTGCCCCACCACTGGGTCTGGACGCTGCCTCTGCTTTCACCAGGGACACTTGCTGGGTCTCCCTGTCTCTGGCCGTTTGTGTCTGCTGCCACCTGTCCCATCACATGCTTCTGAAATCATGCTCTGCCCAATGGGCTGGACTTGTCCTTGGCCAGCCATTGCCATCGCCTACAAGCTCCCAGTTGTTCGGCCTGAGACCTATTTGTTTATGTCACAGAATACAAATTATCTGCCCCCAGGTTAGATCCAGCCTTGAATCATGTTGTGTTAGGCCCATGCAGTGTTTTAAAAATTGGGAAGTTGCATATGACATCTGGGTTTACAGCTTCATTCAAAAATAGGAAGATCTAGCACAAAGAGCCTGCGTCCCCACATGGCTACAATTGGCCAGGATCGAAGTGACTGCCCCTTTAAGACAGGATCTATGATTCTCCCATGTGTCATAGTCTCCATCATGCCCAGACACTGTAGATCCTGTGACTCGAGACTTGTGAATGTATCTTAGAGATTCTAGGTCCTAATATAAGAAAAGGGGACCACAGTACCCAACAGCCTTTGACCTCAAAGCTTTGGCCTCAGCCTTTGGCTTCCTGAGAGTGAGGTGGACACCCTCTTAATGAAATGTATTATTTCCTGTCCTGCGAGCTGTCCATTTCCAGAGACTGGCATTGTTTGGTCCCCCTGGCTCCCGGGACATATCTAATCCCCCATTCGCTGAACTTCCAGGCCAGTTCCAGGGCCCTGTGGGCCAACAGTTGGGGGTGCTGGAGCTGCCTTACCTGGGAAGTGCAGTGAGTCTGCTCCTGGTGCTACCTCGTGACAAAGACACCCCACTGAGCCACATTGAGCCACACCTCACAGCCAGCATCCTCTGCCTCTGGACTTCCAGCCTGAGGAGAGCCAGGATGCACGTGTTCTTGCCCAGGTAAACAGCACATCATCCTTGCAGGGTGTTTTGTGGCATAATCCAGCTGGCCAGACCTGGGTTAGAGAATCCAAGTGGTCTCACTCGAGGGACTGTCCTGAACTACTTGGCAAGCTTGTCTAATGTACCCCTTGAGGTTAGGCCAAGCGGGCGTTACCCTAGAGTTTCAATCCATTCCAGAATCGCTGCTGACTAACTCATGACACAGACTGAAAGGAACTAATTTTCTGGGGTCTTCTCAAGAGGAGGCATCATACTTTCCCTGGACCAGACTAGAGCCCGCAGGTCTTCACTGCAGCTTCATGTCACAACCAGTTGTCTGGGCAGGGAAAGAAGGGCCATGCAGTGACCCTGGAAGAATGTACCCCAAATCTTGTCACATCCTAAGAGTATTCAACTGTCATTTGTCCAAAACCAAAAAGTAAGATAGTTTACATAATTGAACAAATACAGATATAATTCTAATCAGGAGGCAAATTAAGGCATCAAGATTTAAGACTTTAAGTCTCTGTGCTGAAGGTTTCCTTCTTCCACCTCTAAGTAAACAGAGTGAGACTTTCTTGTACCCAATAGGTACAAATATAATTTACTTAAAAGTTAAATGGTGGTGCTAGATTTTGCTATCCCCAAGCAAACCTATTTGTAAAACTCATTATTTTACAAAAGACCCCTCACTGAACATCTTTAAATGATAAGCTTCTCCAATACATTGGAATCAGAGTAGATTTATAATGAATTTGTAGACCAGCATTAAGTGGGGACAGTTTTCGGAGGGCTCATTTTCGGCATGTGGCTTCTTCAAGCTCCTTCCCACTGGCTGCTTGGTCTCCTCTACTGTCCAGGCTCTCAGCAGTGCAGAGCCAGAGGCTTTGGCAGTGCTCCCTTGAAGAGTTAAAAATAAGTCCAGGCACTGGAATAAAAACGCACAAAGAAAGACTCAGTAAGTTAAGAGCCAAAGTCTGAAGTGACATCTGCTATAGCCAGAGCAGAAGGTGAACTTAACTCTACAATAAAGCCTGTCTCTCCAAACCAAATCAAAGCATAAAGACACTAGGTATTTCAGCAGACCTCTCTGGTATAGAGCAGAAGCATTTTCTTCAAATCCACCAGATCACATAGTTCCAGAACCAATTTTGCCCCTTCCTTCAAGGAGCTGCTGATTAATCACCGTGTGTATGGTCTGTGCTTTTGTAAGGGAGTTTTCTCTCTTTCTTTCTTTCTTTCTTTCTTTCTTTCTTTCTTTCTTTCTTTCTTTCTTTCTTTCTTTCTTTCTTTCTTTCTTTCTTTCTTTCCTTCCTTCCTTCCTTCCTTCCTTCCTTCCTTCCTTCCTTCCTTCCTTCCTTCCTTCCTTTCCTTCTTTCTTTCTTTCTTTCTTTCTTTCTTTCTTTCTTTCTTTCTTTCTTTCTTTCTTTCTTTCTTTCTTTCTTTCTTTCATGAGATTTGATTAACATACCATAAAATTTATTCTTTTAAAATGCAAAATTTGAAAGTCTAGTATATTGGCAAAGTTGTGCAACCATCACCACTATCTAATTCCAGATTATTTTCATCACCTCCAAAAAAAATACTTCATTCCAGTAGCAGTCATTCACATTCCCCCACTCACAGCCCTAGGCAGCCACTAATATACTTCCTTTACTGATTTTTCTATTCTGGACCTTTCTCATAAATGAAATCATACACTGGGTGGCCTATTGTGTCTGGCTTCTTCCACTTAACATAATGTTTTCAAGGTTCATCCTTATTGTAGCATATATTAGTATTTCACTCTTTTTGTAACTGAATAATATTCCATCATATGAATATACTATATTTTGTTTATCCCTTCATCAGTTTACAGACATTTAGGTGCCAAAACACTTTTGGCTTGTTTCTACTTTTTGGCTTCTACAAACATTCATGTGTACATTTTTTGTGAGGCTATATATTTTCCATTATCTTGGGTAATACCAAGAAATGGGATTGTGGGGTCAAGTTAACTCTACATTTTTTACTTTGAGGAACCACCAGACAGTTTTCCAAGGGGTTGCAGTATTTTACATATGAGGGTTTCGGTTTCTCCATATCCTTCCCAGCACTTGTTACTGTTCACCATTTTTTTAAAGTCCCTCTTCATATTTAATGTACAGAGTTTCTGCTTGGCATAATAAAAAGGTTCTGAAGTGAATAGTGGTGATGGTTGGACAACAATGCAACAATGCACTTAATGCCACTGATTTATATACCTAAAATGGTTTAAATAGTAACATTTATGTAGTGTATATTTTACTACAAGTTGTTAAAGTTTTTCATGGAGAGAAGGGACGAGGAAAGGGGACAAAGACTGCCTCCCAAATAATGAATTAAAAGATAGGGATATAATAAAGCCTGCATTCAGGAACCGTACTTATACTTGGTTATGTTAGGATGCATTCACCTTCTCTGTCCTCCAGCAGTGCCCTGCTCTGTGCTATGGCTTCCTCTTTAGGCTGGAGGCAACATGGCTGCAACCCATCTGACCTCATAAGGGTGTGTAACAACAGCTGTAGAAAAAGAAAGCCTTTATTTTTGTATTTTTTATTATTATTATTATTATTATTATTATTATTATTATTATTATTATTTTGCATTATAGCTAACCTAGTCAGTGTAAAATGATATCTCATTGTGACTTTCATTTGCATTTCCCTAAAGGCTAATGATGTCAAGCAAATTTTCATGTGCTCATTAGACGTTTGTATATCTTTTTTGGAGAAATATCTATTTGAATCCTTTGTCCATTTTTAAATTGGGTATTTATCTTTTTATTGCTAGTTATAAGTGTTTTATATACTCTGGATATCAGTCCTTATTAGATATATTATTTGTAAATATTTTCTCCCATTTTGTAGGCTGTCTTTTCACTTTCTTGATGGTGTCTTTTGGAGTACAAGCGTTTTTCATTTTGGTGAAGTTCAATTAATCTATTTTTTCTTTTTTCTTGTGTTTTTGTTATGTAATAGCTAAGAACGACTGTTTAACCACGGTCACAAAGATCTATGTCTATGTCTTTTACCTATGAGTTTTAGCTCTTATATTTAGGTCTTTGATCCATTTTGAATTAATGCTTGTATGTGGAAGGAGGTAGAGATCTAACTTCATTCTTTGCATGTGGCTATGCAGTTGTCTCAGTGCCATTTATTGATACATCTCACTGGATTTTCTTGGTTCTCTTTTTCAAAAATCAATTGACCTTAAATGTATGGGTCTATTTCTGGACTTTCAATTATATTCCATAGGCATGAATGGTACTTTTGCCACTACCACACAGTCACTGTGTGGTATGTTCAGAAATTAGGAGTGTAAGTCCTTTAACTTTACTTTTTTGAAGATCATTTTGACTATTCTGGGTCCCAAACATTTCCATAGGAATTTTAAGGTCAACTTTAGTTTCTGCCAAAAAGACAGCTGAGATTTTGGTAAGGATTCTATAGAATCTGTGGATCAATTTAGGGGATATTGCCTCTAACATTATTAAATGTTTCAACCTATGAATACAGGATTTTTCATTTTCTTTAATTTTTATTCAAAGAAATTAGTTTCTAGTGAAAAATATTTGCACTACTTTTGTTAAATTCATTTCTGAATATTTCTACATATTTTACTCCTTTTGATATTATAAATGGGTTTTCATTTTTTGGATTATTCTTTGCTACTATAGAGAAACACAGTTGATGTTTATATCTTGATCTTATGTCAAGTCACCTTGATAAACTCACTTAGCTCTAAGTTTTTTTCTGTGTGGGGGGGATTCCCTAGGATTTGCTACATATAAGACCACATCATCTGTGAATATAGATTTATTTCTTCCTTTCTAATCTGGATGGATTTTGTTTCCTTTTTCTTCTTCTTTCACAATTGTCCTGTATTCCTTCTAGTACAAGGTTAAATAGAAGAGGTGGACATCCTTGACTTTTTCCTAATCTTATGGGAAAATCATTCGATATTCACCATAAAGTATGATGCTAGCTGTGCGTTTTTGGTATACGCCCTTTTTTAGTTGAAAAGTTCCCTTCTACCCCAAATTTGTTGAATGGATTTGTGTGTGTGTGTGTGTGTGTGTGTGTGTGTGTGTGTGTGTGTGTGTGTGTGTGTGTTTATGAAAGGCTGTTGGATTTTGTCAAATACTTTTTCTGCATCTGTTGCAGTGATCATGTGGCCTTTGTCCTTTATTCTATTAATACGGCATTTCTCACTGATGGATTTTCTTATGTTGAACCCACCTTGCATTCCTCGGGTAAATCCCACTTGGGTCTGGTGTGATTTATATGTTGCTGGATACAATTTGCTAGTATTTGTTGAGGATTTTTGCATCTACTCATAATGGAAAGTGGTCTGTAGTGTTCTTGTGATATCCTTTTCTGGTTTTGGCAAAGAGTGTTTTTTTTTTAACTCTGGATATTTTTGTTGCATTTCTTCTGGACCGACCTTCATAGCCACACCTTACTTTTATTATTATCATAACTTACTTTTACTTTCATCCTTCATTACTAAAAATATTATCCAGTTTTATCAACTACATCAATTGCCATATTTGCTTCAAACATCCCATAGCTCTTGCTCGATATCATTGAGAACAAATAAAACCACAAGGGTAATAATACAGTGTGTGAGCTGTGTTTGGCATTGTTCTGACCATGTTGCAAGCACGATTTCACTTAATTTTCACAAAGATAAGAACTGAGCACTACTAGGTTTGTTTCACAAATGAGGAAACTGAGGCAAAAAGAGGTAAAGTAATTTGTCCCAGGTCCCTCAGCTAATAATAGGCTGAGCCAGAAATCAAACCCAAGCACTGGATTCCCAAGATTGTGCCTTAACCACTACTTCTTAGCATTAAGGGTCTTCAAAAGATGTGTTTTAACTATTTAAAAAATTTTCAGAAGAGGCCATCAAAAATTTTTTTTGGAAAACATCAGCATTGACTTGAAGAAAGCATGTATCTTCTTTTGGAAACTATTCTGAAATCCAAAACATCCATTTATGAAAAAATCTGATACTTTTGTATTGGTGAAATTATCTTACATGGCAATGAAGATCTTTGATATTAACTGGTCTTGTCCAGTATTTTTACTCTCCTACAAGTTCTGCATGGTTTAGAGAAAAAGAGTATCTAAATTCCATTTTGAACTTCTCTTATTTTCAAAGAAAAATAATTTCAAAATTCCTTTTAAAGATGCTTCAATGGTAAAATTTTTGATACCTTGCCGTTAGGGAAATATTGCAAAGTTAGTATGCTAATTCTTTCTCTTCTCAGGACTTATTGGGAAAACCAAAGCTTTAACTTGTATTTCTATTCTGCTGTGCATCAAAGGCACACACTACACAGCAAACATGAAAATATGTCTTAGCAAACGAATATAAACATATTAAATGAGACAGTCTATTAATTATCAGTCAGTCAACAACTTCTTCTCTGCACCTACTCTGTGTGAGATCCCACACGAGATGGGAGGCAGCAAAGTGTAGATGGCAAGCTCTGCACTCAGACAACTTCAGTTTGAGTTGAGCTCCACCGTGCTCTCGTTACGTCATCTTGGATAAGTTTCTTAAACTCTTTAAAGCCTCAGTTTTCTCATCTGTAAAATGAGGATAATAATAACATTGTTATGTGAACATGAAACAAAGTAATCCACATAAAATACTTTTCTTAGTGCCTAGCACATGAAAATCACCCAGTAGATATTATTATTAGGGAATAAAAAGTTGAGATGGATTGCCTTCTATCTCAAGTAGTTTATAATATAATAAATAACCATAATAGGAAATGTTTCATACAGCAAATGAATAAAATAAAGTGTAAATGGGGCTTAATACCCAAAGGTCACACAACAGCTAAGGAGAAAGGGATAACAATTGAATTGGGCTTAGAGAAAAGGTTAATAAAGCAAAAATAATCAAGGGAGATGGAAGACACCTGGGAAGAACAGCCGATGCAAAGGTAAAGAGAAAGGAGATAGCCCTACGTGGTTAGATTATTCAGAAAGTTGGGTTTATGGGAAGGACCAACGAAAGATAAAGCCAGAAATTATCCCAGAGAATGCTCACTTCCAACTTGAGAGTTTGGTTGTCATATGGTGTGTATAAAAGTATATTGAATAAGAATTTCAATTAAAAGTTGATGGTTTGTTTTTGTTTTTGTTTTTTAGATTTAGGATCCAAAATCATTTCAACTTAAAAAATATTTTAAATTCTTGGGGAGTCACCGATCTTTTTGATCCACTCAAAGCTAACTTGAAAGGAATTTCAGGTAATGACAGTTCTTCCAAACTTTTTTTCATTGTGTTTGTAGAAAGTTTTCTAATTTGACTAAGGGATTCTCATTATTTTTACAGAACTTTCAGTGATAATCAGCCAGAGTCAACATTATTTAAAAGAATAAAGAAAATGCTTTGCTTTACATAAGAATTTGTTGCTTCTGAGGACAGTCAAATTTGGGTTACACTTTGCAGAGGAAGGGCATTTCTTGAAACCTCTAAGTATCATTTTCAGAGATTACCTTCAGAGTGAGTTCAATGACCATAGGATACACTACAACTCACGTTCCCTCTGCCCATTGTGACTAGGAGCATGCCAGAGACATTGGTGCAACAATACAGTTCTTGATTCTGACCTCCTGCTGTCATGCCAGCCTCACCATCACCCTGTTTCTCCCTCCCTCCCTGAACCTACTCTGTCCTCTTTTAATGAGCCAACCTTGAAACTTTTCCTCATCCATCTAACTTTTCTTCAAATTACCTATGCATCTTTAACCTTGCCCTAAAATTATCTCCTTCTCAGAGTCTGTATTAAATTTCTTTGCTCATAGTAGACATGCTACTACTAATCAATGAGTTGTGTTTGCCTATGATTTGACAGGGGACGTACATTAAATATTAAGAGAGAGTGGAATGCCAGAGCCTTGCTTTCCCGAATCCTCTCAGGAAACTGTTAGCTGAACTATTGCCAACCCCAAAGACTCAGGTTCATTTCTGTTCTACATAGTAGTAAATTATCTGTACAAAGATGACACTGCCACAGGTATATCCATTCGCCTTGACATTTTCTTTGCCCAATGAGCTTCAGAGTCTCTATTTTGAATGCTAGAACCTCATAGCACAGAGAGAAATTTTCTTATTCTTAACTCAGAACCAAAGCAATCACAGGAAAAAAAAAACTGGAAGTTTCGTCTACAGGAGAAGTCTTGGCGTGAACTTTGGATGTGACCAAACTAACTGGCAGAGTTACTTATCAAATATAACATAAGAGGAAGAATCTATTTTAGAGTATTTAAAGTCAACCAACCCTCTACTCAAAGGCTAAACATGCAAAGAGATAAGCAAAGCAATAGTCAAGTGTATGGGCTCAGTGGCTCTGACAATGCTTGGCACACAGTGGATGCCCACTGAATCTTGTTGTCTTGGTTGGATGACTCAATCAGAAATTTCCCCCAGTGACACAGGCATAATTTGACCCTGCAGGGAAAGACTAGAGGGCAAGGAAAGAGCAAGGGATGGAGAACTTGAATGCATTCTATCTTTAATAGAAAAATCCAATCATAGTGTCTTCTTGAAATTCCAGAATTCAGCCATGATATTCCTGTTGTTGAAGGCAGTACGATTCTTCTTTAGATCATTGTGGTTCAGAACTTTGGGGCCATTCTCGACCTTTACTTCCACACTCTACAAGCAGTTCACTACTATGACTTCTTATTTGTTCCTTCATAGGTCTTAAATCTCTGCCTTTATGTCCTAGAAGTACATCTTAAAATGCCATCATCCTGTGTCCTCAAACAGAACAGAGCTTAACCCACACTGTGCAGTTCCCCCATCAATAATGACTTTCAACGCCCTTAAGCTTGTTGGACAAGATCTAACAATCAACCTAATTTAAAAAGAATTTTTTTGATACTTAACCTCTTTTATTATAATGCAATTAATGTCTGCTTATACTTGTTTAAACCACTGGAAATATGGGCTAGTGGATGTGGCTACTTAAATAATTTATCGAGCAGTTAATATGTGCCAAGTATAAAGCTTGCATGCATGTTTCCTATTGATAAAACATGCCAGCCTTATAATCTTCTCCAATAAAGTTTTGTTCCTCTAATGTAGGGGTGACAAAATGATGGCCCAACACCTGTTCTTATAAATAAGTGTTACTGAAACATAGCCACTCCCATTTATTTACAAAGTATCTATGGCTGCTTTCCTGCTCCAATGGCAGAATTGAGCAGTTGCAACAGACACCATGTGGCCCTCAACGGTCAAAATATTTAATATCTGGCACTTTACAGATAAAGTGTGCCAACTAAAATATTGCTTTCCAATAGCCCTTCTTTGACATAATCAAGAGACGCATCACTTCTGTGCCCAGGTGGGCTATTGACAATCCTGGAGACATGGTCACAGAATCTCTCTAGCAAATAATTCATTCCATCATTTCTAAAATAGGATAGCTACCACCCACCTCACATCTTACTTATGGAAATGAAATTCTTTAACATATAGCAAAACATCAGCAGAGAGCTTACCGGAGGGTAAACGATCAGAAAATGCTGGCCTTCCTTCCTATAATTAACAAGAGGTCACCAAGCAGTTTGTACTATTCATGGAAGTTCAACAACCACAGAGGAACATTTGGCCTTTTCTTTTCAATTTGGTTCCAAAGCCCAGAATAATTTTACTCAAAGTCTCTATCCCCATTTGAAAGTCACTCGTCTCTCCCTTCATGGCATCAAATCCTTTTTTGCTGCCTGAAATATTTGTTCAATATCATTTCAAGGCCCAGTTTGGCCCAGGGCATAGTTTTTTCCTTCAAATATCCTTGACACTAAAAACCATGAAGCTTTTAAGAATAATTTCAGTTTCAGTTACACTAAAGCTACCAGCTAGAGATGCACTTCTTGAGCAATCGATCCCATGCTCCCTAATCCAAAAAACAGTCCTTGGGCACAAACTTGAAACTTAAAAAAACTATTTTATTCATGACTTTTATAGAGGAGTAGTTAGCTCCAATATGCTCAGTAGAAAGTGCAAGCTCCCTGTTACTATGACTTAAATGAGCAAACCACCCATTACTGTTTTGGCTGTACAATGACGTTAACTTATGCTACACCTGATGGTTGCTTAGAGCTGCAATAGGTCATCAGAATGGTGAGATGTCCTTTCCAACTTCAGTCCCCATCCCATGAAAATCAACTAGCAACTGTCCATAAATGTCATCATTGTGAAAATCCCAGCACCCAGGGATGAGGCTGAAGTACCTCTCTGAAACAGAGACTGAGAAGGATTAGAAGGGTGAGAGAAACAGCTACACCCTGACTGCATTACCACTCCCCCAGGCTGACACAGCACTGCACCAACAGAGCCCCACTGGGCCTATTGTTTCTCCAGTAGGAAAAGAGAGTCCAAGATAAGCATCCAGCTCATCCAGAATTATAATGTGCTTCCTGGAAGGCCCATTCAGGTCTCCCATCACAGGAACTGCTGGGGATCAGATAGAGATGGAGAATGAGGAGGAGCAAAGCTTGCAGGATCAGCCCTCAAACCTTGGCAGACAACATTCCCACCTGCAGTAGTACCTCAGCAAAACACCCCAGCCAACAGCAATGCCAATTTGCAGAGAGAGGAGCTGCTGGCCTTGTCTGGGCAGAGATCTTGGTTAGCACTGCTGCCTGATTTGGGTACCCGTTCAGTGAGCCATACTACCACTCCACTGAGGCAGGGAAGCAAATTCACAAGCCCACCCAACTGCTGAGCATAGCCTTAAGTCCTACCCAGCCATGAAGTCTGGCTAGAGAACCCAGATAGCCAAAATCCCATCCTAGAGCCCTGTTTGGGCAAAGAGTCAAGCCAGCAGCCTTGACCAACTGTTGAGCATAACCCCTGGCCCCATATAATCAGGGAGCCAGAACAATAATCCTGGGCAGCCTCGTAGCCAAGCCCACAATAATCCCAAGCCACAGAACCAGCCTACAACCCCACTCAGCAGCGGAGCCCAGCCGGCAGTCCCATCGAACTTCAGGGCACAGCCTGTGGACCACATAAACATATAGCCCAGCCAGTAACACCATCCTGATTGGTTAGCATGGCCTGAGACCCCCACCTGACCAGCAATTGCAGATCCTAGCCCATAGCAGCCCATTCATGGCATCTAAACATTGGTACCACCCTGCCAGATAAGAGCCTGCAAATTTACTCCTCCATAGATGGTTTTAGGGCTAGTGGCCCAACCTGACTATTGGGCATAGCCAGAAGTTCCGTCCAAACAAGGAGTCCAAGCCAGTAGTCCCACAGAACCACACCGGCAGCATTCTCCACAACCTCAGAGTATATGAAGTGGCCTTGCCCAAATAGAGACACTAGCAAGACCAACCTGCCCAAAAATGCTACCAGCTGACTGGTGAAGGTAAAAAGCAAGACTGTAAAGTCTAGCAGAGGAGACAGCTAACTTAAATGTAGATACCAATGCAAGGAATCAAAAATCATGGGAAAACATGACACCACCAAAAGAAATTAATAAAGCTCCAATAACTACCATAAAGAATAACTACCCTAGAGATCTATGAACTGTCTGGCAAAGAATTCAGAATAATCATCTTAAAGTAGTTTGGTAAATGACAAAAACATACAGTCAGACAACTAAACAAAATTAGGGAAAAAATGCATGAACAAAATGCAAAGTTCAACGAAGAAATAGAAACTATCAGAGGGGAAAAAAAAAAACCCCACAAATTCTAAAGCTGAAGAATACAATGACTACAATGAAAAATTCAAAAGGAGCTTCAACAGTAGGCTCCACCAAAGAAAGAATCAATAAAATAAAGGATAAGTTATTTGAAATTATCTAATCAGAGCAGCAAAAAGAAAATAAAGAATGAAGAAAGCCTATGGGAGTTGGAAACATACATAAAAAAGAAACAATATACACATTATGCAAATCCTAGAAGGAGAAGAGAAAGAGACAGGGACTGAAAGTTTATTTAAAACAATAATGAATGAAAACTTCCCAAATTTGAAGAGAGAAATGGGCATCCAGATTCATGAGGCCCAAAGAATACAAAATAGGTTGAACCCAAAAAAGGGCTACAGAGGCATGTTGTAATTAAATTGTCAAAAATCAAAGACAAAGACTTTTGAAAGCAGTGAGAAGAAACAAGTTACACACAAAGGAACTCCCATAAGATGATCAGCAAATTTTTCAACAGCTCTGCAGTCCAGCAGAGAGTGGGATAATGTATTCAAAGTATTGATCAAAAAAAAAAAGAAGAAGAAGAAGAAGAAGAGGAGGAGGAAGAGGAGGAGGAGGAGGAGGAGGAGGAAGAGGAGGAGGAGGAGGAGGAGGAGAAGAATATAGCAGGCAAAGGTGTCCTTTACAAATGAAAGGAGAGATTAAGCTGTTCCTAAACAAACAAAAGCTGTGGGAGTTCATCACCACTGGACCTGCCTTACAAGATAAGTTAAAGAATATTCTTCAAGCTGAAATTTTAAAATGCTAATTAACGTTATAAAAACACGAATGTGCAGAAATCACCGTTAACAGTAAATATAGTCAAAATCTAATTATCTAGTATTGTAATGGCAGTGCATAATTAATGAGAACTACTCAGCAAATGCAATAAAGTTGCAGGATATAAAATCAATGCACAAATGTCAGTTGCACTTTACTATCTATAAAAAAAATGAAGAAAATCCTATTTACAGTAGCATCAAAAAAAATGCTTAAGAATAAATTTAACCAGTTTTCTACATTGAAAACTACAACACACTGATGAAAGAAATTGAAAAAGACACAAATAAATGGAAGGAAGGATATCCTATCTTCATACTTTGGAAGAATATCGTTAACTCCATATACCAAACCAATTTTCATATTCAATGCAGTCCCTATGAAAATTCCAATGCCATTTTTTTTCACAAAAGTAGAAAAAACAATCTAAAATGTGTATGGAACCACAAAACACCTTGAATAGCCAAAGCAATCCAAGGAAAGAACAAACCTAATTCCAAACTATATTACAAAGCTATAGTAATCAAAACAGTATGGTATTGGCATTAAAAACAGGCACAAGGATGAATGGAACAGGACCAAGATCCTAGAAATAAACCCATGCATATACATTCAACAAATATTTGATAAGTGAACCAAGAATACTTGATGGGGAAAAGATAGTCCTTCGATTAATGGTGTTGGGAAAACTGGATATTTACATGCAAAAAAATGAAACTGGACCCCTATGTTACGCCACTCACAAAAATGAAATCAAAATGGGTTAAAGACTTAAAGTGTCTAAAACTATAAAACTTCTAGAAGAAAACATTGAAAAAAATCACCTTGAAATTGGTCTTCACAAGCATTTTTTGGATACAACATTAAAAGCACAAGCAACAAGAGCAAAAATAAACAAGTGGGACTATATCAAACTAAAAACTTCTTCACTGTTAAAGAAACAACAAAAAAAATAAGAAAGCCATCTGTGGAATAGGAAAAAATATTTGCAAAGCATATATCTGTTCAGGGACTAATATCCAGAATATATAAAGAACTTGTAAATTGCAAATCAGCATCATCATCATCTAATTTTAAAATGAGCAAAGGATGTGAAAGACACTTTTCCAAAGAAGATATTCAAATGACCAATGGGTACATGAAAAGGTGCTTGACATCACTAATCATTAGTGAAATGCAAATCAAAAGCCACAAAATCACCTTACATTAAATGGCTATTATAAAAAAGATAGATAACAAATGCTGTCAAGAATGTAGAGAAAGGGAACCCTCATGCACTGTCGGTGGGACTGTAAACTGGTACAGCCACTGTGGAAAACAGCATGGAGATTCCTCAAAAAGTTAAAAATATAACTACCATATGATCCAGCAACTCCACTTCTGGGTATATATCCAAAGGAAATGAAATCACTATCTCAAAGAGCTAGCTGCACCCCCACGTTCATAGCAGCATTATTTACAACAGCCAATGCACAGAAAAAATTCTAAGTGTCAGATGAATGGATAAAGTGTGTGTGTGTGTGTGTGTGTGTGTATACATACACATACATACATACATATATATATATGTATATGTGTGTGTGTATTATATAATAAATATATAATATATAATATATATAAAATATATATATTAAAGTCATTATGCTGAGTGAAATAAATCAGAGAGAAAAGAACAAATCCTATATATCACTTATATGCAGAATCTAAAAAAAGAAAAACAAAAAACTAAACTTATAGAAATAGAAGATAGTTGGTATTTGCCAGGGGCGGGGAAAGCAATGGGGATGGAGGAATAAATGAAGGCTGTCAAAGGGTATGAAACTCCCCAGTTATAAGTTCAGGGGATGTAATGTATAGAATGGTGACTATAGTTAACAATATAGTGTTGTATATTTGAAAATTGCTCAGGGAGTACATCTGACAAGTTAATACACAAGAATTGTAACTATATATGGTGACGATGTGTCAACTAATCTTACTGTGGTAATCATTTTACAATATACATATATCATTACCTTGTACAACTTGAACTTACATAAAATTATATGTCAATTAGATCTCAATAGATCTGGGGCAAAAGACAAAGAAAGGTGTGAGGAGTGGGCTAGAGAAGAATGAAGAAAGCAACACAGCCTAGTTTCAGAGGCCATTCCAGATTCTTTTTCACATGTCCTAGGCTGCATGCTATATGACACACACTGTCCACCTTTTACAATTAAGTGAAAAAAGATGAGAAAGATAAACTAAAAGCAAATTCTGGTGATAATTTTTTTAAGCCATTAAATTTTCCAATAATGATAATATTTAGTGACCCAAAATTCTTATGCCAATTAGTTGTTCTAAATTCTTACTTTGACCAAAAATGTCAGTCTTCTAAAATTTTAACTCTTTTAAGAGATAAAATGTAAGAGATATGGATGCTAAGTCTTGGTAGGCTATGGGTCTTGGCTTATGGCTATGCAAAAAATGGTCATTTGACCATTCCTGTACTGTGAGGAAGAAAAGCTATTAAAATGCAACCCATCAGTTGACATTCTCAAGAAATTGAAATAGCTAAGCCCATCTAACCAGATTCATTCATATTAAGTGGTCCCATTTCTCATATTGTGCCAAGATGCCTGGATTGTAACACAAAAACATTTACTATACTTTAACTAATAACGGGTTTCATAGTGAACCTCTGCTCATTTCATTAACAAGTATTTTAAATGTTCAGATACCACACAAGATAGTAATGAAGTCAGATTAATAAAACTTTCTTATAGCCATCAAAGAACCATTCTTTACCCACCATTATTACAGAAAAATATTTTTTTGAGAAAATTTACAGAAAAAGACTGCTAGATTCTTTACTGATTTTAGGACAAGAGTGATGCCAGGTTAGTGCTTTCATTGATTTTTCACTTTCTTGGCCCCTTGTACCCCTGACTAATGCTAGAAAACAACTGTTATTTAGAGAGAATTAGGCCAACTCACAATTTCTTGCATATATGAAATTTACAAGATGGGTGAAATGCTGCATATTCTATACTGTGGGCTGGTTTCATTCTCTCATGACATTCATTTGCCACTTTCTTGTAAATGCATGAAAAATGCAAAACAATTAAATATTAGTTTAAAATAAAACTTTCTCAAAACACATGTACATCAAAATGAGTAAGACTCACACCTCCAATTCCTTTCCAGCGGCATACTAGAGTTGACTAGAATACTTTCTCAAAAGGTGGTAGTTTTTGTGGAGGGATGGAGTATCTGCCCAACTCTTATCAAGTATGTGACCTCAGATGAAATGAAAAGGTTGGATGGAACGATTTCTGAAGTTTCTTCTAGTTCCAAAGATTAACTTTTATTCTTTATTGTGTCAAGTACCATTTCACGGTAGAGAGTTGTTTAAAAATGATTAATGGTTAAATTACAAAATTCTATCAGTTCCCCTATCACTCATATTCCTAGCTGCTAGGCTTTATCTTTAAAACTGTTGGCATAAAACTGTTATAGTTCTAACCTCTCATTTTCTTGGCAGATTCTAGCCCATGAGGCCAGCTAATTGCATAGCCTTTACACCTCAGTATACAGAATGCACTCCTGAATAAGACATATTTTTAGTTCACTGAATTATGCTTTTTAAAGCCTATTGTACAAAACTGTAACTTTGTCATTTAAAAGTGGCTCTTAAAATGCAGTTCAAAAAGGCATTCAAGGGAAATCTCGGCTTGGTTAAAATACAGATTCCTGGGCTCCAGAATCTGCATTTTACCCTACATATGCAGATGATTCTTATATCACCAGTTTCAGAAATACTGGCTGAAAGCTGTAAATATTAACTAGAAATGATTTTTAAATAATGGGGTACAGCTCTGAATGTTAATTGGGGTTTTCTAGGTCATTTATCAAATTTTAGATTGTGAAAGTTGTATAAAATATTGGTTATTTTCTAAACAAATCTCTCCCTACAGTAGGCAGCATGAGACTGAAACTCAGTACAGTGCTTTCTTTAAAAATGTATTCAAATCCTCAAACTAAATGCATCAAAAATGCAATAAGCAATTCAAATTTTTATTTCCTGGGATTAGGCCAAGATGACTTTTATGTTTCTGAAGCAATCCACAAAGCCAAGATTGAGGTTTCAGAGGAAGGCACCAAGGCATCTGCAGCCACAGGTATGCTCATACAGGAAAGTCAGCAATACCCGGTCACACTGCTGCCCATATTTACCTTCATTAGATTTATCTAGTTCAATCTTCACATCTCTAAAACTTCGCACTGAAAAGCCCATGTCCCAATGTGGGAGGGCAGTTTTTTTTAAAAAAAGCCATGTTAACAGAGAGCAAAGTTTTTGACAAATGATGGGAAAAAAGAGAAATCCATTTTGAAGATGTGTACCATGATCCCCATAAACAAGGAATAGAGCCATTCTGAAAATTACCTTCAGTAAGAAATTTATTCCATGAAACATTTAAAAAATAAGATACAGGGTTCACTAAGTGGTATCTTTTTAATTTCCACATTTACCCCATCATAACTCTAAATATCAATAGGATGCTTCATTTCTTCAAAAATCAAAGGATATAACTGATTTCATATCCAATTTTAATGACTTTCCTCAAATGAATAGAAAGTGCAATGGGATTCTTCTATTATCTTTCCTGCAGCTCTTTTGTTACTGAAAAGGTCTCGGAGTCCTTTTTTTAAAGCTGATCGGCCATTCATCTTCTTCCTGAGAGAACCTAACACAGGTATTACAGTATTTTTGATAGAATTCAGATAAATTCTTCATTAGCATCTCTTTAGCACCAAGGACTCATTTGTCCACTGTAGCCTAAATCAAGCATTCCCTCTAGGCAATGCTAGTTTCTATGGTGCTTCAGAAGCTTCCCAGTTGTCATGTCATAGATCCTGAGAAAAGGGAATATTTCATAACTACAAAAAAACTAATATTCTCCTCCATGGGTTTTCTTTTCACACCTCTCTGGTCATTTGTAGTTGATGTAGATTTTTTAAATTCAGGCCTCCACTTCTGGGGAGACTTAGAAAAATCATGCGAGTAAAATAAATAATAAATTCTGACTTTTTCCAATTGTTCCCTAGCTTTCTGGTCATTGTAGGAAAAACAATATTTCCTTCAGGCTACTAGAGTAACCAAGTAGTCAGTCCTCTGACTCTCAGCAACCCTAATATCTATCTAGTGAATGCACTTGGATTTCTATAGTTTTTCTATTGATCTTCTCAAGCTGGCTGAAATTACAAAAAACAAATGTTTGCCCTTGTAATTTTAATTCTCACTATAAAACTTCATCTTAATCCCACCCACTCCAAAACAATACGGTACAGGAAAGGCCTTAGCACATCAGAATGACAGCAGAAGTCCTTTAGCATCAAAACATTGAAAAAGTATTCAAATTATTCCTCTTAATGTTCTCCCTCCCACTCTGACAATCTTTTTATCAGCCTAGAAGGGAAAGAGATTCTCAGTAAAGAGTTGTTGGCAAGTCTAAACAATGTGTTAAAAGAAATAGGATGGAAAAGACTAACAAAATCAAGCAAAAGTGGATCTACTTTAACTAAACATCAGGCATTATTTTTATTTATGGAGAGAAAAAAGTCAAGTTAGAATAACGAAAATTACGCATAGGGTTTACACAAATTGTTAAGGAAATACTGTCAACACCATTTTATCTGAGAATCATTTGCATACTGCTGTAAGTTGTGCTAGAAATCAAAGAAACACTTTTGTGACAAAAATGGATGAAAATAATCATTCACTATGAAATAATCTATTTAAGGATTATTTGGGGAGAAAAAGTCCATTGACAGAATATATTCTGCTAGTATTTCACCATCATAATCCCAATCCCACATATATTAGATGAAAACATCAAATATCACTCAGAATAGGCGACAAAGAGCCCTCTCTTAGGATAAATGTAAAAAAATGAAAGATGAAAATGACAGGTTCCACTCCCTTAAGAAAGAGGCAGGACTAAATTTGAACAGAAAGATCACTGTCAAAAGCTGATAGCCAATAAAGGTTGACAGTTTTTAAAAGAGAACAATTTCTCTTGGAGTTCAACTGCATAAAATTAAATCTTTGTAGGAAGGAACACACCACAATTCCAGAGACATGAGTTTATAGAATAACCTTAGTAAAGAGAAAATGAAAATAAAAGGCTAATCCAAAACTAGTGCCATAATCTGCCGCAGATCTAAATATAGTCCCTGTGCATTTATTTACCTCTCTTTCTGAGAGGTACTTCCCCACATCACAAGGTAAAGTGGCCATTCCTCTGGTGACGGGTATTGAAGAGATTAGAAATAAGTCTCAACCTTCAGTACATCAAATTGATTAATCTTACGAATAAGGGTAAATGACTCAATCGACAAATGGGACACATATGAGACCATTAAGAAAAACAACCACAACCTTAAGATTAAACCGCTGGAAAATACCATTTGTCTAGCCTAAAGTCATCCAGTGATTTAAAGGACCCAGAAGACCTCATATTCCCTTCAGATATACACCCCTCCGTTCTGCTTACAAAAATTATACAGTATTTCACTAAGAGAATATGCCCAGTTCCTTAAAATGTAGAAAATCTTTTAGAGATGGGCTGTTAAGCTTGTGTTTCAATGAGTTTCAAACCTTGTGACTAAGTTTTAGGTTGAGCGTATAGAATATGGTAGCAGAGAGATTAGGGACAAAATGAGACTGAACTAGCTGCTTCTTCCCAATTTCCATTAGGGTTCATCCCAAAAAAATGGATTGAAGGACAAGGGGCTAAAGGATTATTATTTCATGAGTGATCTATGAAATGGAAATAATTTTCTGATAAGCTGCTAAATATTAGAATAAACTAAATCCCTTTCCTAAATATTCTTGGTAAGCATGAACTTTTATCTGAACGATTTGTAATCCCTTCCATTAATTTCAATCTAAATATATGTAATTTGAGACCAGACAATATATTCTGGATTTTGTGTGGCTCTTGCTGAATTAGCAATGTCACCTTAAATATTTAATCTATTAAATTGTATCTCCCTTTACTTGAAAGTATTTTGTAGAGGTAAAAAAGGTTTAAGGAATTGCATATGAAAATACTATATAACATTATATTTGCTTCTTTTTCTTGACAGGGTTTGTCTTCAGTATTGGAAGAGTTTCAAATCCCCTAGACTAAAATCAACAGATCTCAAACATGTTCTCCACTTTCATCTATGCTTTTCTTCATAAAAAGTTACAATTTCATTTTGCTAAACCCTTGAAATTTAAAAAAAATGTTCTGCTAAAGTGTAAAAAGATCAGGGTATGTGATTTTCAAATGTTACGAACCTAAAAATATTTCAATTTTACTATGATTTTATAAATTTATTCCACCTTCCTAATTTAAAGGCATTTTAACCTTTTTCTATTGGTTACCCAGAAAGCACTACAAGGCACGGCAGTGATCTATGAATGGTGAATGAGTCAGGTAATAGGGTCATGTCCTCAGTAAGGACACATGAGGCCATTTTACTGACAGCAGGCAATGAATAATAGTTTTCCTTATCCTGGATAATTAAGGGGAATGGAAAATGAGCAAAGTCATCTTAAATGTGTTTCCTTTCCATTTAGCTTCTAAATAAAATGGAGAGTTTAAGAGCAAAACAAAGAGATCCCTTTTTATCCCCCAATTTGTTACGAGGCTTTTGTAATCATGGCATCAAGTTGCTGAAGACTAGACATTTCAGAGTATGTGAGGTACCTCATACTTAAACAGTTTCAACTTAGAGCCATCCACAATCCTAGCGATAAAGGAAAAGGGATTGAAGGGAAAAAATGAAACCGATGATGTCCAAAGGTGTCTGCTTTTTAAACAACTTTTAAAGTGTCTACCTATCTGCCACAGATACTGTCATTTCCATTACCTAGGCAGAATTGGGAGTACGTTGGTGTGGCCGACAAAATCTAAGAACATATAGTAAAAAGACAATGCAGATTATGTACCATGTACTTACAGTTAGGTTTAACAAATATGAACTTCAAGTGGTATATTTTTCCAACGCTAAAAAGCAAGGCTTTTTAAATTCCATTATCTTAAGATGGTTTAAATGAGTATTTAAATGTGATTATTTCCTAAACCACACAAGAGTAAAATAGAGCATTTATTGATGGAATAACAAAAGTGCTTTTCTTAAATATTCTTCAAAATACATTTGTACAACTTACAATAATATATCCAAAATAACTGTATATACAAAACATTACCTAGTTTTAATGTATGTGCTTTTTTCCCCAAAAATTACAAAGTAACTTCTCTTTTTTATTTTTTTGGCAAAGTTCAACCTTAACAGAGGTGACAATTTTAAAGGTTGGTTTAAGAAAATAGAACCTGAGGGAAATTGACACGCAAGAGTCAATGACAAGCAAGAGATTTGGAGGAATATTTTTAGTTTGTTAAATAAAAATGTTTTTTAGAGTGATACTTTTCACATTACAAAAATAAACCAAAATGAAGAAAAGGTCACTGTAAAATGATGGGAAAAGGATCTGTAGACTTGCTCTTAGTATTTCAAATAGCCAACAATGCATGTCAAAAAGGAATGCAAGATCACAACAGTCTTGCATTTACTTTGTATTTGGAGAAGAGATAGTGAAATAAGTGGCCACATTCTGTTTTCTTTTAATTGCTATTAATATGGTTGATCTGATTGGCTCTTCGATGAATTTCATCCAAGAAGTTCTCCAGTTGTTCTATTAGCATTCGTTTTTTAAACCTGTATAAAAAAATAATAGCACTCTCAATTTCTTTTTAATGTATAAAGTTATATATCATTATAATTTTTTAAAGAGATAAATTACCTTGGGAAGATTTTTCAAGTGAAATGAAAATTAAAATTCAACAACTTTATGATATATAAAATCTGCTGGAAGATTAGCAAATAATTTTTCTGTACAGTATTACAGTTTGTTTCTAAAACAAATAACCTAGGCCTAAGTACAGTGGAAAAGAAGTTATTCCTTCGGCAATCAAAAAGAAAAAGGAAAAAAAGGGAAAAGAAAAAAACCTCATGTATACAAGGATTAAAATATTCCAGCAAAATTAGGGCTCCCAAAGAAATGATTCCAATAGCTCCTTCTTATGCTCTTTGAAAGTTAAGTGTTGAAAGGAAGATGAACAAAGTATGAATATAATCCCCCAGAAAATAGAAGAAGAAATGAAAATTAGTAGCACTTAAAAACCACGATGTTCTGCCATTATAATTTGAAAGCTGGCAAATCAAGGATAATTATCAACATCTTGAGGAGAGAATATAACAGTTAAAATTTAAGCAGTAATTTAAAAAATTTTAAATAAGTACACTAAAATTGCATTTGTCTACCTAAGTATTAATACTGCTGATACTTTTTAGACTATTCCCAAACACTGCACAATCAATACCCACTTCCTTTCATACTCGTAAACTAATGAATAGCCACAATAAAATATACAACTCTCTATAAGGTGGCAGAAGTAGAGTACAGGCATCAGAAATATAACTAAATCCATGAAGTTTGAGCTGACAGAATGTTACATAAAGAGAAGAATAGGTTAAATACTCAATACAAATAATGAGAAGTTATGTCCTTATCTTGCATGTTCAAAGTGACCTATATATACTCTAGCCATTCACAAAAAGAGAGAGAGAGAAAGAGAGAGAGAGAGAGAGAGAGAGAGAGAGAGAGAGAGAGAGAGAGAGAGACAACTAACTGCTCTAAAACAACCTCTAAGTGTAGCATAGAAAAAACTGGGAGACTAAAGAATGGTTATGTTTGGAAGGACAGATAAGATAAACCCTAAGTCTTCTTACAATACTAAATCTTATAGAAAAAAATTAAAAATGCTTTTCTGTACTCACTAAACTCATACAACTATGCTTTTCAGTTAATTGCACTATGTAGTTACCATTTATAATCTTGATCCACATTCCTTGTACAAAAGTACATAATCCTGGGCTACTGAAGCAATCAGTATTAGGCCCATTTGTCTGACTCTGGTCCCCTTAATTACATGTTTTCCCACATTCAAATTGCATTAAAATACTGTCTTTAAGGTTATTTCTAATTGCTGATTAATATTAATCATAGTCCAAAGGTTAAAAATTAAAGGCTATAAAATATAAAGGAGACCAAAAAGCGATAGAGCAGAATAAACGAGAATTATGCATGTACATGTAATTTATAGGGAAAAAAGTTTCATAATTTCTAAAGAATTTGTAAATGGTTTCTTTTTAAATGAACTTACAAATGAACTAAAAAAAAAGACAAAAGTACATTTACGAATGTGTCATATATACGCATAACAACACAAGTACAAAATAGATACTGTTAAAACAATACTGACTATAATATTCAATAGATTTACCTTGATGCTTCTTTAATGACATTTTGTAAAAATATTAGTCTTGTCTGTAAACTGCCTTGCACATGCTTCAGTAAAGTGAAGATTCTTTCATATTCTTAAAACGAGAGAAGCAAAAAACAAATTAAGTGGCTTTCCTTTGCACTCTTATTCAATATTTTTCTATTGCAGCTTATGTCAATATACCAAGACAAAAACAAAAATATTTTACATAAAATTTTTACTGCTCATTGAAAACTTTATTATACATATATTTCATCATATATCAAAAAAGATAAAATAACTTGTCAAACACTGCTTTTTTTGGTAAAAGTTCCCATTAAGGTATCAAAGATTTGAAGTATGAATAAATAGCTTTTTGGTAGTGCCACTTAAAAGAAGCAAGTTGCCTTAACAAAAAGCCATCCTTATAATTCAAATTCAAACTACAGCTAACAGGAGGAGACAGAGGTTAGGGGTACATGTAGGAAAAAAATAAAACAGATTAAGAGTGCTACTTCAGTTTCAGGTTTTCACAAACACTCTGCCATGAACTATAAGATCCTGAATGGCAAGGACTGAGTCTTATCCACTTTTGGACCACCCATGGATCACCAATAATATTGAAATTTTATCCCACAATGTTTTTTGTATTCATATGATAGCTTTAATAACTTTAGTTTTTTAACCTAAACATATCCCTACTCACCATCACAATTTAAATCTTAAACACAGTGGCAGGCACTATGCAACAAACTTTACAAACATGAAGTCGTTTAACATTCACATCTTTTGGTGTTTAAAATTCCAGTTGCTAGTTAAAAGAATACTCTAGACCAGTGGTCACTAGTCCATGGCCTGTTAAGAACCAGGCCGCCCAGCAGGAGGTGAGCGACGGGCCTAAGAGCGAAACTTCATCTGTATTTGCAGCTATTCCCCAGCATTAGCATCACCGCCTCAGCTCCACCTCAGATCATCCCATAGGAGCCCCAGTTAATGATGCTGAAAAGGTTGGGGACTGCTACTCTAGACTATGGGTTCCCATCATGGTAGGAACTATGCACAATTTATCTGTGTGCTTCCTGTGCTCTCAGTCCCCTCTATTCACCATACTCAGTCCAGTTCTTTGGATATAGCAGATATCCAGTTAAGTGTTTGTCAGGTAAATAATCAAACCTTATATAGTTTACATATCATTCAAGATTAATTTAGAATTAGATCTGTCCTTTAATTTAACTTTTTTTCTTTTGAGTACACACAAAAATCAAATCTGAGGTTTGTCTCTAATTATACATACTTCTTCCTGGCTTTCGGATCTCTTTCATTATTTGTGCTTTTAGTTCAGTGTTGACTTCTTCATGGCTTCTGCAATGCATCAATTTCTTTCCTTTGTTAAGTGAAGATGCTGGTAGATTCTCTTCAGGACACTGTACTTTATCTCTTGGCTCCTCGTGATTTTCTAAAAATCCTCCAACAGCAAGGTCATTAGTTCCTAAATGGTCATGACCAAGAGCTTCTGTATGATTGGTTGGTCGTTCTAGTAAATTGGCTGGAGATGTCAAAAATTCAGTATCCAGAGCATTTGGTGTAATATCTGATGAAAGTTGGTCAGCAACATGATTTTCAACCACATCATCTATTATCAAATCATTATTGGCTTCTGAAACTAAAAACAGAGATAAGGGAAAAAATGATGAGAGAATTTCAAAGCATACAGTAAAGAAAGCTACAAACATCACTAAAGCAAATCACAACTGACCTTGACTGATGTAAATTAATAAATAATGTGATATAGTTCCTAAACTTTGCCAAAAATATTGTGGATTCAACATCAAGCATTCACAATATTTATAAAATCTGTACAATTTCTGCCCTTGCAGGGAGGGGGGACAACTTCAACCAGCTTTTTGTTCTCTGTTTTATTCTATGGCATATTGAACAAGTAGGGTTTTAATGCTTTAGGGAAATACATATGATCAAGATTATCATAACTATCCTTCTTTAGACCTAGATCATTCCAACTTACCTGTCTTATCCATCTATTATCATGTAGAGGCAAAAGTAAACACAGGGACTTTAAACTGTTCAATGTTCTCCAGGTAACCTACCACCAAACAGGTTATTTCACAGTACACCCTTTTCTTATACCCATCTACCCAGTCTTCATTACTTGAGCAAGGCAGAACCTGGTGCCCTCTTCAGCTCCTTAGACAATTAGACAAAAGCTTGCCACCTTGCCACATAATGTTAGATTATTATACTTGCTGCCCACAGAAAGCAGCTGATTCTAAGTTCCCTGACTGCTTACCAAACTTCCAGGACAGTACACTGAATTCATCTCTTCCTCCCTCACTTACTATCCAAAATGTAAACTCATCCCCACAAAAATCCCTCCAACTCTGACTCCTTTTTAAATTCTATTCCATGATATGCAAACTTTACTAATATCTTCTACAACTCCTTTATTAACTTTGCAGCTTTGCTGCAAAGAAATAGCGCTCCTTTTCAGACCTGGAGTAGAAAATGCTTTCTCTCAAACACACTCCATGAATGTAGAATCACTGATTCCTTCACATCCCAGTACCACCTCAAAGTCCTTTTTCCATGTACTCTTAATAGAAAACAAAACAAAACCAAAAAAACACCCTTCTTGCTCTTTTAAGGATCAACTAAGTCACTCTACTCATCCTCTCTCTTCTCATTACTATCTTTATTGATCTCCAGGCACAGCTCTGTGGTCATGGATGTCTCTGGCACCTGGTTCAGAAGTCCTCCTACACTCATGTCACTCAGGACATCATACTAGATCCTAATTACTCAAAGTGTGGTCTGAGGACAAGTAGCATGAGCACCACCTGAGGGTTTGCATGAAATGCTCATCAAAAGCCCCACTCCAACTAAATGAATTAGAATCTAATTTAACTAAACCCCGATGGGATCCACACAATTCACATCAAAGTTTGGGAAGTGCTGCAGTGCACAACTTCAATGTCTACATAGATAACCTGGCAAGAATCTGACCTCCCAATGCCTCATTTCTCCTCTCCAAACATCTTTTCTATCTACACAGTTCCTCTCAAGTCAAACACAAATCCAGAGAGAGAGAAGCATAGCCTTTACCTTTGCAGTACTCCTGCTACTGCTCTTTAGTTCAGCCAGACTTTATTCCAGCAATTCTTTCGCTTTTTCCTTCCTATTAGATGCCTTATATATATTCATTTTCTTATCTTTCCAACTTATATCCCATAATGTACCACTTTTTACCAATGTCCTAAATTCTCTCATGCTAGTGTTCTCCCATGACACTGGTAGGACATAGTTGACCCTCAGTCACATCTGATGACTCTGTATCTACCATCTTGCTCAAGACCTGTGCAGCTGGAGTGAGCATTGCTGGAGAAATGTGACCCAGGTCTGCAGAGAGGGCACAATCACCGTCTGTACCTGGATCTCAGCACTGCCTAGCAAACTCTTCTCCTCTCCCACAAAAGATGATTCAAACCTTCCCCACTCTCTTCATATCTCCTACTGTCCTAATCTCTCTTTTCCTCTCAGCAGTATATGTCACCTCCTGCTTCACAGAGGAAAGGAAAGCAGAGCCATGGGATGGGAACTTGCTCTGCTTCCCACTATTAAACCTGTACCCATACTCTTCTGCTTCACTGGAAGCAACATTCTTTTATTGGGATCTGAACCATTCCCTTCAGCCTTTTCAGTGATTTTTATGCTGATTATGCTTTTTCTCATCTTCACTTTCAAAAGGTCCCTCTCTATTGGCTTGATCACACGAGCATCTGAACATGCTCAACTCTCTTAAAAACAAAGCAATCACCATTTTAAACCTCATAACCTTGTCTAGTTACCACCCTCATATCCCACTTGCCCTTCACAAGTAAACATCTTCAACTGGTTGTTTATACTCACTGTTTCCATTTTCTCATCTCTCAATCCCCTCTTCAATCCACTTCTTTAGTCTTTTGCCCCCTTTACTCCACCAAACTTGCCCTTGCAAAGATAACCAAGACTAACAAAACCTTCCTAATTCTCTTGACTGATATGTTTAAGAAGTACTGAGACCACCAACCTCTCAACTTTCCTTCCCTTTAGCTTCCATGACAGTAAATGCTTCTCTACTGTTTCCTATTTCTTGGATTCTCCCTTCTCAATATCCTTTTCTGAACCTTATATCTCCTCTAATTTTGGCACTTTAAAGGTCTTGTTTTAAGTTTTTTCTTCTGTTTCCCTGGTGAGATTTTACACACTCCAAGGGAGGATAAACTGCCCCCTGAACCTATCTCTTTAGCATAATCCTCTTCTCCTGAGTTCTAAATTCAATCATCTTCTAACTTAGGATGTCTACTTGGCTATCTAATATGCACTTCTAAACTAAGCTCACTTATCATCACTTCCTTGACTCCACCTCTGACATCATTATCTACCCAGTGTTCTACAAACCTGACTCTTCCCTTGCCCTGGCTCCAACATCCTGTCAGTCATCACTAAGTCCTTTGCTGATAGGTCCAATTATTTCAAATTATATATTATTCAAATTACTCAAAAATATATATTTATCTCACAACCCCGTTCTCAAGTCACCATTAGTCTTCCCTGGGTTTCCTAACCAGTTCCATTCCTGTGCATCCAAATAATTATTTAACAACATCAAATATATAGTCACTGTCCATAATTGATTTTGTTTGATTGAGGGTCCAAATCAGGATCAAAATTGCTGTGGCTTATATGTCTCTTAACTATCTCTGAGTCTACAAAATCCTTCAGTACCTCTCTTTTTTTGTATGCATTTTTTTTCTGGAAACACACACACACACACACACACACACACACACACGAATCTTTGTCCCATAGTTTTCATAGTCTGAATTTTGCTCATTGTAACCCTGTTTTGTCATTTAACATGTTTTTCTGTCCCTTGAATCTCCTATAAATAGGTAGTTAGATCTAGAGGCCTGATAAGATTGATGTTAAAAAAAATTGGGAATAAGACAACTTCAGAAGTAGTAGCTCTGTATAATTCTATCAGGAGGTATACAATATTTGTTTTCTCTCCAGTTAAGATATTATAAACGATCATGATCACTACCTATAATAAATCAATCCATTAATTCATTAAAGGTTCCCTACATCCACTATTATTCTTCCCTGATCATATTCCATCCACAAAGTATAGTCAGTCAACCTGGTCTTTATTAAATGCTAGTCATTTTAGCAGAGTCATATGGTCCCTAAAGTCTAGAATCTTTACAATGGTTTCCAAAGCCTTCCATGATCTGGCCTCTGCCTATCATTCAGTCCTCACCTTACTTCATTCCCAACAGCCTTGCTATACTAAACTTTTTGGTTCCCTAATGCCCTTTTCCTCATTGTCTACCCTATATATATTTTACATCCTTTTCTTAGACTACCCCTATAGCATAGGCAAATGCACAGCTCTAGTTAACTAATTCCCATTCATCCTTCAAGTGTTGGTTTCAGTAACTTCCTCAGTAAAATGTCTTGACTCTACAGACTAAGTTAAATACTCTTGCTAAGTATTTTCAAAACATATCTGACTTCCCTTTATAGCATTCGCCATACTTCTAATGATATGTTTAATGACTTTCTTTCTTCATTCATTATTAATGAAGGCAGAGATCACTATTTTCTTAATCACTGCTATACCTCAATGCATAGCATTTCTAAAATAACATAGGTATTTAATAATTAGTTGTTGCACGAAACTGATATTGTAAACCATCTTTCTATGGGTATTGATAATGCCCCTTTAAATTCTACTATTTTGAAATCTTCAGATTTACAATATTTTAGCTCATTATAGCTAATAAAACAAATGAACATATGAAATGTTCAACAAACATTCATTAAAAAGACATAAAAATAATTACATGCCAAAATTTAAACAAATATCCTCTCTAGATACTCTTGGTCTTTGTTATTTTTGTCCAAAATCTAAAAATTTCTTCTCCAAAGACCAAAAAGTAACAAATAATGGTTTTGCTTTCTTTAAACTCTTACTTTTATGAAGAGGAAGGGGTTTAATAAGATCTGGCTGTGCTTGAGTCATAGGTACAGGTGGTCCTTTTCCTCCAATATGATTGTTCACAACTGGATTCTGTTGTCTGCCTCTTAGTAGTGGAGACATACAGCGACGTCTTTTAGGGATCCCTTGCATATTTGGTTCTCCAGGTCGTTTATGTTTATTTTGAGGTCCAGCCACAAATTCATCTGCTTCATCTATCATCATCCCCTATAACAACAAAAATATATATATAATTTCCCTGAATTTACATACAGTTTTTAAATGACACAATTCCAATTCCCATTAAAACCATTATATTTAACTATGTTGACATTTATTAGATACTCTACCAGAAAAATAGCTTTAGCTTTAGTTAAATTAAAAACTGGTAAATCCATAGTACCTAGCACAAATGAATTTATATAATGAAACGTTTCAAATTTACCTTTTTATCCAGCTTAAAGGGGTTGCCAAATGTATGCAACCTTCGAGGCTGATCAGGATCAAGTTCTCTTAGTGGAGAAGGTACTTGCTTGAGGTATTCCTGGTAATTCCCCATTTGTGCTATAGGAACACTGTGCACTTGATCTTTTCAAACAGAATAGATCAACAACAAAAGTTAAACTTACTAAAAGCTGTTCTATTTATCTACTTATGAATGGTACCTGGTGCTATTCTAGGCAATCTTCCCTTACTACATATTCTAAATTAATTAACTTATTGCCATTTTAAATGGTGTGACATAAACATCTTTGAGACTGTTAAAGTAAAATTTTAAATCACTGATTTTTTCATCTTTAAACAAAACAAAGATATTGCAGCTAATTCAGGCATAGAATAAGCAATATGTGTAACCTTATCATGAAAAGGAACCTCTCTTCCACTCCATTCCAAATTAACAGAATTATAGCTGAATTTACAGAAAAAAGAAATCACCAGATAACCCTTTTTACATAAAGCTAGAGTTGGAATGCTTACATCAGAGATAGCAAAGGGTTACATTCTCATTGGACTTGATTTGTAGTAGGTGCCATGGACATAGTTGAAGAAAATATCAGAATATGACAGGTATTGGTCACCCAGAGTTAAACCGTCAGATATTAGTATGCCAAAAGACAATCGCTATGGGTGTGTATGTGTGTAAATGTATAAAAATGCAAAACAGGGAACTAAGTAGTTAACAAATGTTGTTACCTCTAGGGAACAGAATTTGGGGTAACGGTAATGGTAGGGAAAATTGTAGAAAGACAGGGATGACTCACTCTTTACTTCATTTGTTTGAATTTACAGTGAGAATGTACCTTTACTGTAATAATTCATTAAGAGTTATAGTATAACCATGTTACAGAATTATACTAAGTAATAATTAAGAGTTACAATATTACCATATTATGTTTTTTCAATATAAAGAAAAAAATTTACAAAAGAAATACCAATATTAAAACCATGACCTAACCTTCATCCTGTCCTTTAAGAAATCTGCGGGTGCTCTTCATAAGATTAGATCTCATTCTTGTTAAGTGATCCAAAAGATTCCGTCTTGGTATGTCATATGCATTTCTAAATGTCTGTGGCTTCAAATCCTATGGAAAACATTCAAAGATAAAAGTTATTTACAAACATAGAATTAAGAGACTAAAATCTCTAGCCTAAACCTAAGGTTTGAAAATATGATATACAAGTTCACTAATTAGCTTTAAAAATTAAGAGTTATGAAGTAATCTTAATGTACTGTTTTCGGAACTAAAACGTAAAAAAATCAGTAGTGAGCTCAATCAAATAATCTCAAATTCGCATCTAACTTAAGATTTTATTATACATTCTGGCTAAGAGAAGTAAACAGCTTATAAAATATATTTCTGAATTTTAAAGACTTTGAAGATTTTTTTAAAAATAGCTTTGGTGTATAATTTACACATCATAAAATTACCCATTTATATATAGTTTGATGAATGTTAGTAACTTTATAGTTGTGAAATAGCCACCACAATCTAGTTTTAGAACACTTCCATCATCCCAGAAAATTCCTTGTGCCCATTTGTAGTCAATCCCTATTCCTAATCCCAGACAACCACATATCTGCTTTCTGTCTCTCTACATTCCATTTTATATATGGAATCTTAAAATGTCTAATCTTTTCTATCTGGCTTCTTTCATTTAGCATAATGTTTCTGAAACTCATTCATGTTGTTCATGTATCAGCAGTCTGTTCCTTTTTACTGTAGCATAGTAGTATTCCATTACATGGATATAACCATATCTTTTATCCAATCACCAGTTAATGAACACTGGACTGTTTTCAGTTTTGGTGTATTATGAATAATGCTTCTATGATATATATTTTCATTTCTCTCGTGTAGATACCTATAAGTAGAATTGCTGGTTATATAGCAAGCATATATTTATCTTCTTAAGAAACTGTAAACTATTTACTATCAGCAATGCATGAGAGTTCCAGTTACTCTACATCCTCACTAACACCTGATACTTTTCAGTCCTTTGTTAAAAATTTAGTCATTCTGGTGGGTGTAAAGTGGAATCTCATCATGATTTTAATTTGCCTTCCCTTAAAGACCAATAAGGTTGAGCATCTTTTCATGTCCCTGTTTGAGCTTGTATATCTCATTTGGTGAAGTGCCTATTCAAATATCTGCTCATTTTTTATGGGGATACTTGTCTCTTTATTATTGAGTTGTATGAGTTCTTTATTCAATATATGCTTTTCTCCTAGGCTGTAACTTCTGTTCATTTTTCAAAGTTTCCGGACAAAAGTTTTAATTGTAATAAAGTTCAATTTATCAAGTGTTTTTTGTGCTGTATTTTAGAAATCTTCAAAAATCCATGACCCAACATCATGAAAATTTTCTCTAGTTTTTTTCTAGTTTATAGTTTTAGTTTTTATATTTATGACCATGATTACTTCAAATAATGTTAGGTAAGGGTCAAGTTCATCATTCCGAATATGGATATCCAATTGTTCCAGCATCTTATAAAATAAGATGATCTTGGCACCTTTATTAAAAATTGACATGCGTGAGAGCCTACTTCTAGACTCTATTCTGTTCCATTGATCTATAAGTTTACCCTTATGCAACAACACAATGTGCTGATCACTGTAGCTTTATAGACCTTTTAAAATTAGATATTACAAGTCTTCAAACTTTATTCTCTCCCAAAATTATTTTAGCTATTTTAGTACCTTTACATTTCCATACAAACTTTAGCTTGTCTGTTTGATAAAGACCTTTTTTAATAATGAGTATCCATAAGGCATTTTAGGATCATTCTGTGCACCCAAGGTCATCAGTATAAGTTCCAAACTACAGTTACTTTACAGACAGAAAGAAAGATTGCTATATAACTTTAAGCAGTCTCTAAGCCTCTGTTTACTCATCTACAAAACAAATAGGTTCGTTTACTCTTCATCAATACGCCCATTCATTCATTCACCATGTACAGTGTGTTTTAATTGTAAAATTCAACAATTCAATGATAGTTTGGACAAACTGAGTATCAATTAATCAACAATACAACAGAATATAACTACAGCTGTACTATTACCTTATTGAGCAAAGCAACTTGGAAACCAGTGTATTCTTTCATATTAAGGTCCAGCAGTCTGTGAGGAATATCCTCTGAAATCCCTTGGAGCAGTTGGTGAAAATCCTTCCTATATGCCATTGATAAACCATGTGATCGGCTTCGAACTTTAATTCCTGTTTCCTGTACTACTTTTTTGCCTACAGATCCAATGACTCGATCGGATTCTATTTTGGCCTAAAGTAAAAATAAACAATAATTGTCTTGATATAATCTAAATTGGTAAATTAAATACTAGAGTTTTAGTCTTATATAAATTATTATATTAAATAAGTATATAAGAAATTAAAAACTGAAGTAGTGTACTTTATATTAATTACTTGGTAAATTAAATATAATTTATAGAATGTCTTATGATGTTAAATTATTAGAATTTTAGCTTTTTGTAGCAGGAAAAACAAATACAACTTCAATTTATTTTATTATTACCCACTACACTGATATCATGAAATGTAAAGGCACCCTAAATGAAAATATTATTTCTAAGAAAAAAAATCATCTCAACAATATTAACTTAAAGATACTGTTATTAGCACAAAACTAAATGTTCATAAATTAGGCAAATAATGTAGTTTTTCAGTGGAATCTTATAGCAATATTTTGACTCTTTACAACCTGCACTTCAATTAGTAGTTAAAGTCAAGATGGCGAAAGTACTGGTAAAATAATGTATTTTAAATGACATTAACAACTTGGCAGTCAATTAAACTGTATACTGCTTAATTACCATAGTACCTGTTAACGTGATCCATGCCCAAAATGACAAAATTCAATGTCTTTTATAAACATTTCAAAAGAAACTGCTATTTTGTCTAAGTAAAACAACTTTCTAAGATGAATTTCACAAAGAATGCTGACATACAGGAAGTCTAGGACTACACTGATAAAGCCATTTTCATAAACTAGAAATTATTTGAAATTAACATTCAAAGACACAGCATGCCACATACTTGAGATAAAATTTTTAATGTATGTGATTTTAAAATGTAATATACTAATATCATAGAATTCCATTAAAACTATCAAGCACTAACATTTGGTTTGTTAACCATCTCAGCCAAAACTATTCCAAATACTTAATGGCTCCATTTCTTAACATTACCTGTTGACTCAATTTTTTGAGGTATGAAATGACACTGTAACTAAGTCCATATTCCATACTGTCTGCTATTAGGTTAGGTGCTCCCATCATTCTAACAGCTTTCTTCAAAGGCTATAAGTGAAAAAGAAAACATCACTCAATCCTAAGGCTGTCTAAAATTTATGGCTACATGTATTAAGTCAGTTTTGAAAAATTCTCCAAAAAGTCTTTTCTTCAAGAAGAGAGTAACATAATCAGAATTGCATTTCAGTAAAATGTTTGTCAATGGTATGAAAAACAGTTTGAAATAGTTAAAAAGGATTAGAGGCTATAATAATAACACCAAGGGCAATAAAGAATGAAGTCCTGGACCTCTTAGTACCATTGGAGATATTATTAAATTTGGAAGAGAGTGGCAGAAGACACATTGCAGAAGATTTGATAGAACCTGGGTAACTAAAAAGGAGTCAAAAAAAAAAAAAAAAACAAACAAGTTTCTATCTTGGGTAACAGTGGGTTGTGACTTCAGCACTCACTGGCTTTATTACCCTATAACAAGTTATATAACCTCTCTGTACCTTAGTTTCTCATTGGAAAGATGATGATAATACTATCTACACCTCATAGGGTTTTCATGGGATTAAATTACTACATGTAAAGCACCTATAAAATCATCTGGCACACAGTAAGCATTCAATAGGAATTTACTATTATCATTAGCTGAGCTGAAAAAAAAAAACAACAGAAACAACTCTGAAGAAAAAATAAAGAGAAAAAAAATAGTCTAATATTTACTATGGGTGTGACATAGTGAAGTAATTTTTAATTGTAAGGAGAGATCCAATTGAGAACCACTCTGTAAAAAATATCACAAGCAGAAGTGTCTAGCATATGTGAATGGGACAAAGACAGAAAAAAGATGATAATTCACTGACATATTAAAAAGTGTAAAAGCACTTGTGTCAAACCAGAATTAAATCCCAGCTTTGTATTTAATACCAACGTAGCTTTGGCTGAGTCCTCCAGGTTGCAATGAAATGTAAATTTAAATAAGTCAATATATGTAACAGTTCATATTCACAGTGTTTCTTCTTTTTCACCCTCTTACATGGCAGGCACTATGTGCTAGACACTCATAAAACTTCTCTCTTAAAACTATAAAAAACATGATTTTCACAGCTCAAGAAATTAATGTTCTAATTAGGAACCATTTACAAAGATTATAGACAAATGCCGTAATATTCCTACCTTAAAAGTAGAAGTTTAAAAGTATTTTTTCAGTGTAGGTCTTTTGGTAAGAAGTTACTTTTCATAAAATAGTGTACTTAGTAATATATATGTTCTTGGTCTTATCTCCTATGATAAATTAGGCTTTAAGTAATCAGAAAATTCATGGTTCTAAAAATACATGGTTCCATGATCTACTGAAAAACGTATTTTTAGAGATTTAAAAAATAATGCAACAAAAACCATTTTGTGTCCTTACAGAGAAATAATTCTAAAACTACAATTTTAAAAGGCAGTACAATTGAAATTAAAAGCCTAAACTCTAAAGTCAGGCTGCCTGAGACTGAATTCCAGTTCCCCATATATAAGCAATGTAGCCTTAG
This sequence comes from Cynopterus sphinx, assembly GCA_030015415.1. Taxonomy (NCBI): domain Eukaryota; kingdom Metazoa; phylum Chordata; class Mammalia; order Chiroptera; family Pteropodidae; genus Cynopterus; species Cynopterus sphinx. Next base: position 82,704,330 of record CM057381.1, on the reverse strand, counting down.
ACAAATTACTTCATCTTTTTGTGCCTTAATTGGCTCATCTGTAAAATAGGAACAATGATCATTTCTACCTCGTAGGGCTATTATATAAATTAAATGAAGTTAAATACATGTAAAGCACTTAGGATAGTACCAAGCATAGGGTATTACATACACCCATCCTTCGATTTACATGGTGTTTTTTTATGCGAGTTTTTTATGCGCAGAAAATATGCCCATTTACACAGAATTTTTATATGTGGTTTCCATTTACACAGCCTCATTTTACGCAGTTTTCATTTCCATTATTGGCAATTACTCTTTCTAAAAAAAAAACAACAGCTTAACGCAGCAACATACAAAAAACTAATACTAACACACAATTATTATTGATGATCTCGTTCATTGGATGGCAAATAAAAAAACATGCGTGACTACTGATATTTTTCAGGATTGGTTTTACAAATGTTTTACTATAGAAGCTAAAAATTAGATGAAAGAAAATGTCTTCCTTTAAAAATACTTTCAGATAATGTATCTGGCCATCTACACAATTTGGAACATCGAGATATAAAAGATGTATGTATATTTGTCAACAAATACAAATACCTTGATTCAACCTTTAGATCAAGGCATTATTTCTACCTTTATAAGCTTAATTATCTTAAATGGAGTCTTAATGTATCAAGAATACTGCTTTTAGCTTTTGAGTGCTAGAAGGCCATCAACTTTAAATGCTTGCTGGAAAGCAATATGGCCAGAAGAGGTTGTACCAGGAAATATGGGTCCAACAACTGAAGAGAGATTAACTGGCATTATTAATTTATTAAATAAATTACAAGAAGGCGGCTCTGACAATTTGAATATAGATGATATAAACAAATTATTGGTTGATCACATTAATTCAATTCATATCTGAGGCCCATCCTGCTGGTGAATATGGCAGTGACCTTGAACGAGTTTCATTCGCTGTAGAAAATATTTATTTACAAAGTTCTTTAATTGCCCACAAAAAAGGAAACAGCAATTCTAGATATCGATCCAAACATCCAATGAGCCTTAAAATTTCAACAAAATTTTTTAAAGACGTTGCAGTGTATATCAAAACATTTATGAAAACTTAGCAAAAGATGGGGTTTTAAAAAGATCTAAAAAACATAAACATAAATAGTGAATCTGAAGAAGAACTTCCAAAGATTTCAAGTGAAGATAGTGACTTTGTGCCAATTAAAAAGAGACTGATTGCTTTAGATTACAGTAGAGACACCAAGAGTGAATAAAATTTATTTTGCTTTCTCTGAATTTTCATTAGCATTTTCTTTGTGTGAAAATATGTGATGTAAATACTTTTATAACTTATGTTGGCCTATTTCTTTAGTATTTTTTTGTACTGGTAGACTCTTTACACAGTTTTCTTCCATGTTAAAAAAAAAAACACATGGAACAGATAATCCGTGTAAATCAAGGGACAGGTGTTCACTATCATGATTATTTTGCAAATCATCGAAACATTTCTTTCCCATTACATCTATATTAGTCATCTGTACACTCAATTTTCATGAAATTTAATCTATAAAAGCAATACAGTAAATTATATTGTAATTATATAAAGTATTATATAAAACCTTATAACAAGTTTATTTTTAACAATAATATTCTTACCCCAAGATAGTAGGGAGGCATTGTCTTCAAATAACTTTCAAATGACTGTCTCCATTTCAATGTTGGTTTTGCTTTATGTACTTTAAACAAGTCATCTATAAATGTATAATGTGAACAAAACTATCATCACTCATTGTTTTTGCAGATAAAAATCAAGTAAAATAAGTTTCATTTTTAAAGTCTGCTATCTTATTTTAAGAGGAAAAGCAACATGAAACAAACTTGTAACAAAAATAAAAAGTAAATTTTTGGTTCTGGCATTTTTGATTAATAATACCATTTTAAAAATGAAAACATACCAATTATGATATAGAATTACATGTAATAATTAATAATGGTAGAAACAGAAAATACAGAAGGAAAATCTACAGCCTACCTAGACCCAGATATGAAACAGGTTGTGGAGGACAGAAATAAAGTATGCATAGTGTTTTCTATAAGATATACCTACTAATATTTTGACTTTAACTTTTAAATCTGATATGATTCCATGGAAGAAAATTAGTCCTCAAATATTATAGCTAGATGGTCTCTAGAAACTTTAGGCTTTTATCATATTATTTTGGAACAAACTCATTCATTTAAAAAAATATTTGCCAACTGAAAAATAAAGTATAGATTAAATTCTTAGAAAACACATTCAGATCTTATAAATATGCTTCACAAAATCTTATTTACCAAATACAAAGCCTGAATGACCAATCCTATGTAAGAAATCTAATTGGAAAAAAAAATTTGAATATGTAAAAATTTTAAATATAATACCCTCACTAGTTGTCCACTCAAAAGTGTTTTGATACTGCCTTTTAGTTTACCACACACATGAATAGGGCACAATAAAACAGCCTTCAATAGGTTTGGTATTTTAGAATATTAAAAAAGTTTCATTAATTTTCAGCAGATAAGAAAACTTACAAAGACATGTTCCCAAAGTTGTTTTTAGAAAAACTGGTCAGTATTGCTGAGTCACGGAGAATGTGACAAGAATGACTTACCTAAAAGGGGAAGGAGAACTGGGTAATTGTAAGGCATCACAAATAAGTTGACACAGTTCAGTGCTGTACTGGCTTTCAAGTAACCAAACGGATGACCAAGTTCACTATATTTCGCACTATTGCTCACATATACCTGTTAGAAAGTTATGGTTAAAACTTCATATTTAATAAACTTCACTGAATAAACCATTGATTCAATTTAACTTTTTAAAAAACATCTAACTTAAAATTTTAAGTCACTATAGTTGTTCAGCTCACCTGCCAACATGTTTGAGGAGATTTCCTTTCCAGGATAAACTGAGTCAGGGGAGAAGGTTCCAATTCATATTTGTCAAAGGGCAATTTGTCAATAACCATTGGTTCACAATCTGTACAGGAAAACTTTACTACAGGATGAGATGTACGAGGTGGCTAAAAGGAAATTCTCATTATTACTATTTATATAAAATACCAGAAAAACACTTATTTTCAGTATCCCTCACTCAAAAATATACTCAGTTCCTCAATTTTGCTAGTAAGAGTTTAAGGTATTACTGAAAGCATCATTAAGCTGAAAGAAAACAGTTGGAAATGTAAAGTATAAATTATATATAATATTCACAAGAAAAAGACAAAACATTTCAAAATCTAAACAGAATGAAAATATTTTTAGGCTTAAAATCAAATTTTCTCAGAGAAGTTGAATGCAAAATTTTGGAATTAAATAAGTTCTCATTAATAAGGTACTCATTAATTTTTACATCTAAGGAACAAGGAACATATAAAAATCTTCATAAGTCTTTACTTGTAGTAATTTTAATTGCTTGTATAGAGTTGTATCTTCCAACTTGATCAGTAGGTTTTGAACATTCAATATTGTTAGGACATTATATATATTTATTTATAAATTATTTGTAAGTTATTAAGTATGTATAAGTACATAAAGTATATATCAAAGTAATATTAAAAATAGAATAAAATAAACTTAAATGGAAGTTCTAATGTATTCTTTCCCTATTCTGGTAGACTGTTTTGGTTATCCCTGTGGTTTATACACCCTACTTCCAGAGATACAAAAAACATAATACTTAAAAGGAAAAAGGATGGGGGGATACATGTTACTCTATTTCCCCATTAATAGTCTTCCTAAAAATCTTTGTTGTGGGTCACGCTGAGCTTCACACTGCTTCAGAGGCATCTTTAAAAGTCAACACAATGGCAGAAGACATCAAGACCAAAATGGAGAACTACTAGACTGTTTCTTTTGACAGAAGCTTCCCTACCCAGAACCAGAGAAAGAATTGCTCACTTACAACTACCTCAAATTCCACTGTTGTGAGAAGACAATACCCACTAACGGGGGTGATGTTTCCATGTGCAAATAGTACCAGCAATAGTACCCTCTGCCCCATATCCTGGGTGTCAGGCCTGGGACAACCCCCGGGCAGAAGGCATGTTTCCTGAGAAGATCTGAACCAGCTCCATCTACCTCTCCTCTGTCCTCTGTCCTCCCAGGGTGGTGGAGGGAACCCTGGGTACATGGTGACCCTACCCTGGGATCCTGAATTGTGACCTATTAATAGAAGCTTGTTGGAAAAGTGAAAAATAAATTTTCGCCAGTTGAAGACTGGTAAAGAAGATATGAGCTATAAGGTAATAATTTGAAATTTCACTTATAAAAGGCTCTGTTAGCCTCAGTTACTACCTATACACTGGTGGCTCCCAAATCTACTGTTGGGACCAGATCCCTCTCATTTCTCTTATGTACCCAACTGTCTTATTGGACATAACCTAAATCTCCTTTAGATCCCTCAGACACATTATTACCTAATTCCTTATTTCTCCCCAAATCATAAAACCTGTTCTAAAAACCTAGGTATTATCCTTAATATCTCCCCCTTACACTCCATATTTAACTTTTACAAAGACCTAATAAAACGATTCCACAAATTCTAAGCCACTTAGCAGAAAACTTAAACATGGCTGGTGCTCGGTACTTATTCTGTCAGTACTAAATTCTCATCTAAAATTTATCTCCTATTACTTATCACTATAATTCATGCCTTCATCATTTCTCAGACTAGACTGGCACAACTGCTTATTTTTAAATTCGTCTACCTAATAAGTCAGCCCCCACTAATTCATCCCATGGCCCTGAAATTTGAACATGATCATGTAATTACCCTATCTGAAATTATTTGGGACAAACGAAAGCCAGTCACCTAAAAATGGAGTTGACTCTTTTACTATCATATACAAAGATCCTTGATGATCTGGTCCCTAACTGCCTTCTAGTCATCATACCATACACACTGTCTGCTCTAGCCATGCCAAACTCCTTACACTTGCACAAATAAATCATCATTGTTCGTGCTTTTATGTCACATTTTATCCCTGTTTTATTATTTTCTCAGTTGTATAATGGAAACAAAGTTTAGAAGTCTGAACTGGCAAGTACTAACCACTAAGAGATTTTTTCCCTGACACCATTTCCTCCCCGAACACATACCAGGCAGTTAGATACCACTTCCCTCTGAATTCACTGTGCCCCTCTACTATAGTCAGTGTACTGTATTACTCTATTATGTTTACATGTCCTACTTTCCTATGGAATGGTAAGGTTCAAGAAGCTAACCATTATATTTTACTCATCTAGTGCTCCTGTACCTAGCATGCAGTTAAAACATAGCTTATTGAATCAGTCCATGAAATTCACCTTTTTAAAAATGAAAATATTGAGGTCCAAGAGGAAAAGGGAAGGGAAGGAAATCTTCTAGAATTTGGGAAAGAACATTTTGTATTTATTATTTTGTTTAACGCCCCAAACAATCCTGAGACAGGAGCTACTATCTTCACTTAACAGATGGGAAATTAAGGCTTAGAAAAGATAATTAACCAAAGATACACATAGTTAATAATTGGAAGAGTCATGATTCTAACTCAGAATAAGTCTCTACTAAATCACATTTAATTTCAATTTCAATACTCCTCATTTGAAATATTGTTGTTAATAAAAATTTTATTTCCCCTCTAATATCCTTCAGTTACAAAATTTTGTTAGTCTTTCCAATATTATTTCTTATGATTCTTTCTTCCATAATCTTAATCTAAACTCTTACTATCTCTTATGTGAACCATAGCAATAGCCCAATAGGAAACCTGCTTACCTTTCAACTCACCTAATTTTGCGGCAAAATAACCCCCACCAGATTAATTTTTCTAAAAAAGCACTGTGTAATAATGTCTTCAGTAATTCTTTGAGCCCCAATAAAAGAAGCTTAAATACCTTAACTCTGCATTTAAAGTTATGAACAATTTGGTTCTTTAATAGTAATCTCAATGTTCTACATATGTGTTATGACCTACCTATACTGAGCTACTTGATATTCCTCTAAATACACCTATTTTTTTACTTCCACAGCTTTTTACTTCCATACTGTTCCCTCTCCCCACTGAAATCTTATCCCCACTTCAAAATCCTCTATGGCTTATAGTAATTTCCAATAGACCACTAGAGTAATATTAATAGATGATGCTTGTGATACTGGTTTTGAATTTCTATTAGGATTCAGCCATCTGTACTGCTGTGTAAACGAATAACCAAGAAGACACTATTTCATACACATATGATACCTATAAGAATTGAAAAGCCTCCAGAAGAGAAAGAAAAATGAAGAAATTAAGAGCTTCTCTGTAAGTCCAGACCAAAAAACTATGATGGTTCAGTCAGAAGAAAAAAATAAATAAAAAAGATACCTTGCTTAAATTTATAAAGCCTTAATTTCATTAAACCCAAATGAAAAAAGGAAGTATCACTTTATAGATTAAAAGTAAATATTATCCTGAAGAGCTGATAGAGGTTTAAAGTAAGAAAGGTTTCAAATAGGGTTCAGTTTAATTCATAAATGATAGCCTCATGCAACATTAAAGCTGCTTAATGATCTTTGTTTGAAATATAATTTTTATCTTCTAAGGGTAATATGAAAAGAACCACTGTCATGTTCTCCCACAAAATATCTCATGATGACCTCAGATACTAGAAAAAATTACTAATCTGAAAAAAAAATCCATTAACAATATCAAATAGGTATTCATTTGTATAAAGTTACCCTGTAAGAACCATACAGTGAATACTGATAATTCTCTATGATCATTCAACAAGAGTGTTTCTAAAACTAATTCATGTAAACAAGACCAGAACATCTTTTTTACCTTAAATCTCCAGACTGAAAACATTGAATATAACTAAAACCATACAGTCAACATATATCTGTAAGACTAAGTCATAAAAGACAGCACACAATCAGAATTTAAACTCTAAATTGAGTCCCAGAAACAAATTATGTTATATTATGTTTAGAGTCCAAAGAGAAACTCATTAGATTCTATACCCAGATGTCAATAATAAAAACATAAACAGAGTATTAGATTCTAAAAGAAACAAATGCCTTTTTTTCTATTACTACATAATGAACAATACAGAACACTCAATGCAACTAGTAGCTTATCACAGCACTTTCAACATATCTCTAATTCCCATTAACTAGCCACACCTTCAACAGACAGTACTTAAAAGTAATATAAAATGCAGCTAAATGGTTATTATTATAAAGTCACAGTCTCTCTGGTACTTACTAGTGTTGGAGAATTCTGATCTGGCCAAAAGGATTCTGGAACAGGCCAATGACCTATAGGAACCCCGGTTTTAGGATTTGGTCTGACATATATGAGTTTGTGACAGCTATGCCAAGGCTGAGATCCAAAAGGCCTTGATATATCTGGTTGCCCATCTATAGCAAAGAAATTAAGACAAAGCATACATCATTAAGGGAATAAAGCATAAAAAGTTAAATCATATCCATTATTAGTTAATTGATAAAAATGTCCTAATACTTGTTCAATTCTGAATTTTCCTATTTTCCTTACATGGTAGGATACTATCATGACTGCTTAACATTTAGATTAGATCAAAATTCTAAAGTCTAAAGTCTAAGGTCTGCAAATGCCAACAATGAGTTCAACAGCTGAAAGGTCTCACAGCATCCTTTGCTTGCCCAATCAGAATATGTGAAACATAAAATAAATCCTTATTTAATAAATAACATGTTTCCTCCACCAGATGATATAGACAAACATTCAATTTTGTTTCGGGGTGTTTTTTTTAACATTCAATTTCGTTATCATTGCGTTTGGCTTAGTAATAACTAGTTAAGTATCGCTAAATGAGAAATCATTTTAACTAACTCCTAACTAAAAAAACAAACAAACAATATATGCAAATCCAGATCAGAAGTAATTAATCTAAAATAATTCTATTAAAATAGCAACTCTCTTCAAGCAAACATTAACTTAGTGCCTAACTCTAACCCAAGCACTAAAGGAATCTAAAAATAAATATATTTCATGCCTAACAATTCAATTAAAAAAAAAGATTGTTTTTTAAGCCAGAAACAGTGATTTAATTTATTTGATCTTACCGTCTTCTGCTCCTTCCCTAGAATCCCCCTCTGAAGGTACCCATTTTTTTCATCTCTATGATATTTCTCCTGCCCTAGTGGATCACCTCTGTCAAGTGTCATTAACAACTTTCAAATTCTTGTTATAAGCTCCCTCGTACAATGCAGAGGGTCCAGGTATAATAGCTAGTTGTCCATTAGTTCTTGTGTTACTCTTTATACCCTCTGGCTAATATCATGATCAAAAAATATTAGAATAAAGCTGGGTGGGGCTTAGCTAAAGTTAAAATTATCAAGCTAAATGGCAAAAGTTGGTTCCTCATTTTTTTGGTTCTGACCGGTTTGATCCTCAGAAAAAATACAGCTAAGGAATTAAATAAACACCTAGAGTTCATTCTTATGAATTAAGGGACATGAAGCATATATACAGGAAAGAGGCAGTGTTACAATACTAAAAAGGAAATATAAGGTTGCTCACCTGTAAATACTTAGAAAGGTTTCTGACTCTTATAAAATTTCAGGCTATAAACAATCAATATAAAAAGTGATGCAACTGAACCACTACCAGGTTACCTTGACTTTCCTATTTAATCTTCCTTCTTTACCAATAGCTATTCTGTCATCCTAATAATTTGGCCTTGTCAATCTTAGGGCCAAGTCATAGTAATTTTTAAATTCTAGTTGAATTATTGATACAGCAAATTTAGGATGTCTATAAAGAAAGTACAATAATACCTTCTACAGGAGAAGGATCTGGTCCTGCTTTTTCGAAGTTTATTACCACCCCACTTTGCACTTTCTGCACCAAGGACTCCAGACACTGATTAAGCATTCTTGGAGAACATACAGAGTATGAGCGACCTGAGGGAAAAAAAAAAAACAAATAAAGTGAACTAGAAATTCCTACCTTTAGCAAGAAAGAACAGTACTGGGGTTTCTGACAGAACTGATTGATTAACAAAAGTTCAATGGTAAAGTTTGATTTTATTTCATTATCTTATGGAAGAATGAATAAAAACAGTTATTTTAAATAAACCAACAATTCCATTTTGTCAGAGTTTATAAATATTTTTCTTCTAATTATGGGTAAATGGAAAAGAGAAATCTTGTTCTGAACAAATCACAATTAAAAAATCATGTTTTAATTACATTATATAATGTGATTTTAAAAATATATACATCATAAACTATCTCCAACTGTTATCCAATAAAATTCATCTTTAAGATGTTATGTGTATATATATATATATATATATATATATATTAAAGATGAATTTTACTCCTTCTTAACAGAAGTTTTACCACTAAGATTAATGCTAAGCACATAGCAGTAAGTATTTAATTGGCCTGGTGGCAGTTACTGTTATTTTGAATATTTGTACTTTACTATATATAGATGGTAGCAAGTATGTTTCTGAATTTCATTTGGCTTACATACTTGGGAATTACCTATTAAATGAATTTCCCTTTTGTATATTTTATAACCTATAGAATTTTTATTCAGAAGATTAAAATGCTAGTGATTATAAAAAAAACTAATAAAAAGATTTCTTAAACAGGGATTTTCCATATATCTAGACCTATGTTGTCTCACACTATAGTCACTGGCCACATATGGCTATTGAGAACTTGAAATATGGCTTGTCCAAATTGAGACGTATAGTAAATATAAAATATTATGTAGACAATATGAAAATAATGTAAAATATCTCAATGATGTTTAAATGTCAAATTCAGGTTAAAATAGTATTTTGTATATACTAAATTAAGATATTATTAAAATTAATTTCACCTGTCCTTTTAATGTGACTACTATAAAATTTATAATTATATATTTTAACATGTGTCACATTTCTATTTCATGTGCTGATACAGACCAATGCTGAAAACCTTAACAGCTAAAACAATCTTAAACCAAACATCTTACAATGTAATACAATTCGCAATGACTTCAAAAAAGAATTTTACATATCCAACAATTCAACAAAAAACAGATATATCATTATATTTGATGTACCAAATACTCATATTAATTTATACTTAACATGTGGTTTGCTAAAGGCTATTCAGAAAAGAGAACATTAAGCAGTAGGGTTGGTTCAAATCCTCAGAGTCTGCTTTACCTAGAAAAACAAGTATCATATAACACTTACCTGTGTACAATAATGAAGAGTTGTAATCATAAAAATGCCTACCAATTACTGGCACTATTCTAATCACTTTATCATATTAATTTAATCCTAGCAACAATGTCTGAGTTACCTTCCCTATTTTACAAATGAGAAAACTAAAGTATGTAAAGATTAACTAATTTATCTAAATTACTATAGTAGTACAAACAAAATTCAAACCCTTATATCAGGGTATCATGATGTTAATCTGAAATCAATATATAAAAAAAAAAAAAACAGAATGTCTATATGAAGTCTCACTTATTTAAAAGAATCAGTAAACTAAAATATTTTCTCTGAGTCAATTTTAACATATACAATAAAATAATACATAAAAAGACTGACCACCTTAACACGCAAAGTATTTAGGAGATTATATAAAGGTTGAGTGTCTAATCATACAATTTAGGCGGATTCCCAAAATGTCATAAAAATCAAAAGTTTTAAGTGTAAAATTGTGGCAATCTCTGCACTCCCCAAACCTGTGTCGTCATCATCATTTAATTAGGAAAATTATAAGTAAATGAGTTATGATCTTAGTATGAAATAAAATTACTAATAAAGATGCTTAATGAAAATTAGAAAGTGAATAAACTTGAGTAATTTGGCAAACAATAAAAATTCATTAAGTTCTTTTGAAAGTTAAAGAGAAATAGCAAACTTTGCCATCTTTACAAAGTAAGCCGATAACCTATGTAATGTTTCTCTTATTCTCTCTGCCAAAACTCGCCCTTTGGAATGTATGACACTTTGTATTGAAGCATAAAGTTTCTAAGATCACCAATTATATTTGTGAGAAAGGTACGCACCTTCAAGTCGAGAAGCTGGCTCAGTTGTGGTTATGTAGAGTCCACAAAAAAATCAAACTAAATATAATGAGTACGAAAGCAGTAAAGTGGAAAAAAAAAACAAAAACTTTCCCATAGAAGCTTCCTAATTATCCTTTTAGTATAACAGAGAAGACAAACAGAACATTTCTAAATTGAGCAACAGTCCTTAACAGAGGATGAGAAAGTTAAATTGATTTAATCTAGAAGTGTTAAAAATTTTACAGAATTCTTTTATCCTTCATACTTCCACCAGCATATCTATTAGGCATTTTCTGATTTGATATTATCCCTCCATTTCCCACACACCTGCTTCTCCCCAAAGTACCCATCTCAGTCCATGGTACAGCCATTCACCTCCCCTTGTTGAGGCCAACTGTATCATCTAAGAATCATCGTGGATTCCTTCTTTCTTCATTGCTCTCATCCTTGGTTGTCCTTTGCATCATATCTCCTGACCATGTCCAAACCTAGCACTTTCAGCCAAAGTACTTTCATCACTTACTAGTCCCTGTTTCCATTCTTGCCACTTTACAGTATATTTTCATCTAGCAGCTGATCTTTCATTGTTTTCTCATCACACCAGGAAAATTTAAAACATTTATTATGACCTAAAAGGCTATTCAATATTCGGTCCTTGCCTACCTCACTAAACCTACCTGTTACTCTCTATCTTATGTAAGCTCTGGCCATATCAGCCTTCCTGTTGCTCCCAATACAGCATGTTCCTTCACTTACGATTTCCTCTGCCTAGAGCTTCATATGGTTTACTCCATTATTCAGATTTCCGATCCTATGTTAGACTTATTGTGATCATTTCACAATAAATATAAATATAGAATCATTTTATTACACACTAATATAATGTATGTCAATTATACTTCATTTGGAAATAAGAGGGTCAATGAACATGCTGTAACAACAAATTAATAAAATTAATATTTTTAAGACACAAACAAGGCTAATTTAATCCCTATTAAAACCAGTTACTTTAACTTCAAGGTTAGAGATGTGCAAATATAATTTGTGAAAAAAACAACTGTTGTCTTTATTTACTTCTTTAGACAAGTATAATAATCTCCAAGGATAAGCAATATTTCAAAGTGATTCAAACTGAGATAAGCATATCCCTTAGGTTTACGGTAAAAAGAGAGAGCACGTCTCAAAACTTCCCAATAATACTCATTGTCTTCTTCAGGTTACTCTACATACCCTCACCAGTTTTTCTTCAAAGAAGCACTCTCTAAAATAACATTATTTATTCATTTTACAAGATTTTATACCATAGTCCCAACATGTATGCTTTCTGTCTATTGTTCCTGCTGTATTCCCAGCATCAAGAAGTTATTTAGCATAGAGTGGGTACTCATTAATTACCTTATAGTAAAAGAGAAATGCTTACAATGACAACTGTATAATTTTTTAAAGTATACATAAAAATATAACAAATTATTATTTTAGCAAAATTTCTTTCCAATTTTTCCTAAGTGAACATGAATTACTCTGCAATGGGAAATATAAATGTACATACACTACTCTTAACATTAATTTTAAAAAATGCACAGGAATTATTAGCAGTCATTATATACTACACAGTGCCATACCAATGGACATTAGCTTTTCTGTTCTACTTTTTTGGTGTTTTTATCCTCAAAATTTTCTTCAGTGAACATTCTTTTAAAATAAATAAGAAAGCATATTAATCAGATATATGAAAAGGTGAGTGGCTATTTCACAGCTTCCCAGTATTGCTAGCAAGAGCATGAAAAGTGACAAATAAACTAGTACATCAGGAGAGATTCAGGATGTACATACAATTGAGAAAAGTTTCCTAATTTCTTAACTGACTAAAGTTTCTGGGTCATTAAAAGATATTACCAAGGGTGACTTCGGAACCTTCTCCTCTAGAGATGTTCCTTTCAATAAACAAGATAATTGCCCAAAGGCAAGGACATTAACTACTATGTGATGTCTCGGGTTCTTTTTCAGACTCTTTGATTATACCACTCACTCCATTTCATATTCTGAATATTCTTAATCCCAGAGAAGACAAAAGTTATAGTACACGTAGTTTCATAATTCTAAATTCAAACTAAGTAATTTATAGTAAGGAAATTCCAATATGAGAATGTTTAGATTATAGCCTCGAACCCCTTTCTTCAAGCTGTTAAGTTGAAAACCCTAGCTAAAACAAACAAAAAAAAAAAACCCCAGAATTTTAGGAAGTGTGCCAGTTCAAGACTGAAAACTAAAATTTCCTGAATACAAATTTGCATCCACTCACAGAAACAATTAGGACTGTCATTGATAAATATTATCCATGCACAGAGAATTGTTAGCAGCGAATTTTCAAATTTAGATGATTGACAGGTTTTCCCTTTAAAATTTTAAGTATATGCCTTTTTTTCTTTTGTAAAATTAAATTGTGAAGGCATTACAAGAGTTTACCTAAAAGTACTTCTATAAAATGGAAACCTTTAGCAATTAAGTAACAACTTCCTAATTTACCTACTTCACACATCTCTTTTAATTTTGCAGATTTCTAAAACCTATGAAATTTTAGAAGGCACATAAAATATTCATTAGACCTTATATTTTACTTCAACTTATATAGCTGGCTATTATGGAATCTCAATACAATACTGACTATATTTAGAGACTGTCATAGGCCCTGGACAGAGGTGAAATAGTGGTATGCCAGACTTGGACATTTTAGCGTCAAATTCCTTCGGTGAGAGCTAAAATGCTCCATGGAAGCAAGAACACCGTATCTGTCATATTCACTACTAAAGTCCTAAAGTATGGAACAGTGCTTGGTACACAGTAGGCACTCAATACATAGTCATACAAATTAATCTACCTGTTAACTAATTCCACATTAAACAAATTCTGAGTCTATCACACATTCTGTTTCAAAAGTATCATTAATGTTGACTTACTACAGTGACTACATGGACTAGGTGGTGTTTCCTCTGACCTATCTAGCTTCCTCTTTGCCTCTGAAAAAAAATAATGCACTTACCCAGGCATTAATTATTACATAGATAATGGATAATGACATTTTTCACAAAAAATAATTCTTTGGCATTTATAAAGCATTTGCAATCTTTGTAGATAAGAAAATAAGTTTAACAACTTCATATATCAGCATTTTCTATATGGGTAGAAAAATATTACCATTCATTATTGTATCCAATAGTATTCACTTCCTGGTCAAATCAAATCACAGATCTTCATCAATGTAGTTTTAAAACCACATATGTCTACAACTTACTAACATTATAACTTGTTAAACAAAACAAACACAGAGTCTTTGAAATATACATTTTAAGACATTCAGATAAATTCTGCTGAAGTCACTGAAAGACTGCCAGAAAAAAACTTACCGCCTGTCACTTCGCACATCGGTGTGATTGCAGAGTCATCTAAAGGCACACCTGTCAACTGTTCTGATTCCACTGACACGGTGCCAGGCAACCGCAACACTAATGCAAACAATCTCTGATCCCAACGAAAAGGTTCCTTGGTCAATTCACTCCCAGGCAAAGGAGAATTAAGAGGTAAATGGAGCTGAAAGTAAGAAGGGGTAAAAAACAGTAAGATTTCCATATGCCATTTTTCCCAAAAGACCTCATTAATTACACTTCTATTAAAACCATATCATGAGTCTCCCATCAAAAAAAAAAAAAAAAAAAAGCCCCAAAACACTTAAGCAGATATAGCTAAAATAGCACATGAGACAGTGTTATTTCAATTTTCTTAAGCTCTTCTCTGAAGAATTCAATTGAAAAAAAATCTATTACTATAATGCTTTTCAGATTTCAAGGCAACCAACCATCAGATGATAGACAGCTTCCAAACAAATCCTTTCATTTAATCATTAAAACAACCCTATGGTAATTATTCCTATTTTCTAGATTTTTTTATAAAATGGGTCTCAAAGAGAGTAAACAATTTGGACTCCTGGGTACAAGTCTGTACCTCTTCTATTACACAACAGCAGCCTCAAACATCTCCACAGTTAATAATTTTAAATATGCTTCATTTTATAGGAAACATACATTCCCAAAGAACTTGTATAAAAGTAGATTTTGTCACCAGTTTTATATTAAATGTATTAAAGGTAATAATTCTTACCATATCTGCATGAAAATAGAGGGTATGGGGGGGGTTTCTTGTATGTTTTTTAAATAATATCTCTCTCCAACCCCATCAGACCAGCTAAATGAGAATCTAAGACTTTTAAGAATCTCCAGAAATTTTAAAGTGATTCTAAGGGGCACCTTTCTATCAACAGATCCTTTGTACATCAATCTTAGGATAATAAAATGGGAACAACCAAACAATACATCTCAGGATGTAATGCAATAGAAACTGTAACATCGAAAAGAAAGGTTAAACCTGAATCTAATCAAGCCTTTAATTCTAACTACCAATTTACAGGGGCTACTGGGAATATAAGATCGAGGTAACCACCACCTCAAGGGAGTAATCTGTCAGATCCAGAATCTGAGGCATTCTACAGAATAGATGCCCTGGTTTCTCTGACTAAACTGTTATAGAATAAAAGACAAAACAATCAAAAGCAAAATTTTTTGAGACAATCAGAAAATTCTGAAATATGTTACTAGAATTATCAGCAATATTTTAAGTGTGATGATGATATCATGCTTAGGAAAACAAAAATCCATATCACTAAAATTTCTTTAAATAAAAATAAAGCCCAGCATCAGCATACTCAAGAACTTATTTATACGAATATTGGAATTTTCTTTACAGTATAGAACACACTTTAAAATGATCATTTCCAAATTGCCAGTTTATATTACTCGTCATACAACAATACATACTTGTATTGCTTACAGTCTATTTCTTACCACAAATATTTCTGAACTTAAAAATTACAGATTAAAGCTTTTCTATACTATTAAGACTCAAGTTTCTTCACTGATTTGTATCAAACAATTTTAAAAAAAAATCAAATTCTATTCTAAGAAGGTTCCTGGTAAAGCTCTGATAAACTGGCACCTCTCTCCAAAAGATTCATGACAAGAGAATATGATTCCTTTATCAAGATTAGCCAAGATTTTGTGAATGTGGCCAAGAGTCATGAGCTCATCCTCAGGCACTAATTCTACATGAGGCAGAATTCAAAATAAGGAAGGAATGTTGGAAGAAATCTGGGCCAAGATGTTCTCTAAGGAAGGTTCCCTAATCTCAAAGGCTCTGTGACATTTGCATAACGGCTCAGACCTCCAAGTCCTTTGCCACTATTACCATGACCTGGCAGAAGATAAGTAACAAAGTTTCCATCATCTCTTTTTACTCCAGACTACCTCTGTACTAGGAAAGCACAACTACCAGGTGCTCATTCATTTTCTCTGTAAGATCAAAGAAATATGAACACACCAGTGGCACTGGCAGAAAAGGGTTTCAACTGCTGTTAATGTATTGTTCTGAAAAGCAATGGGTATGTGCAGCTATCTCAAAAATCCAGTGGATACCAGCACTGCATGGACCTCATATGTAAGTGGTAGGCAGAATGACAGACCCCAAACTATACAGACATACACAAATAAAAATCAGATAATAATCATTCACACACACACACACACACACACACACACACACACACAACTAATCAGATGATGAACATCTTTAGGGAGATAATATACAATGAAATAATTAGCCTTTGGCTGTACAATGCTAGATCTAGAATGTATTTCAAGTAAAACAAACAAAAAACCAAGAAGAGTCACAAGCATGTTTTACACATAGCCATATCAATTTTATAATCTTCAAATTTTTATTTGTTTTTCTATCTTTTATTATTTCCTATTCCAATATCACTACCACCCTTTCTCATCACCAAAGAGAGGGAAAAATCCTCTATAGCTGAAATGTGATAGTAAAATGGAAAGGAATGATGGCAGACAAATAAGAGACAGGAAACATATAAAATGTGAAGGAAAATATTCTTAGGAGCGTTGAATCACTCCAAATCTAAAATCTATAGTTGAAATTCTAGCAATGTCTTAAAATCACAAAGGGAGATCTTTTTGAATAGACAGACCTTGAGAATCAAAGCAAATTATACAAGTATCAAGAAGAACAAATATATAACTAAGCACTAGAAAAATCTGTAATAAATATGAACAGATGATTCCCAAAATGAAAAATAGGCTAAATACCTAAAGAAATACATATGGCTTATACATATGTGGAAAATTGCTCAAATATACTAACTTCGAACAATGCAAATTAAAATACCAATTAGATACCATTTCGCATCCATCACATTAGTAAACTTTAAAAGTTTGACAATACCAAGTGATGACAAGTATACATAGCAATGGGAACTCTCCATCACTCCTACAGACAGCCATTTTGGAGAACAATTTGATAATATCTGGTAAGCTGCAGATGAGCACTTCCTAGAACCCAGCAACACTACCTCTAGTTTGTATATCTTAGAGAAACTCTTGTATTTTCCCAAGAAGCCATGTAAAAGAATACTGTCTACAGCATTATTTGAAATAGAGAAAATTGAAAACATCTTTGAAGTCCAATAAGAGAAGTAATAAGGAAACCATGATCTGTTCATAAACCAGAGTTGAAACAAATAAACTAGATCTCTTAATATCCAACATGGATCAATCTCTAAACCTTACTTTTTGGATAGTGTAACATATATACATCCACTCATGCATACATAAAAGAACATAAGTCATGAAAATATAGCTTGATGAATTTTCACAAGTTGAATGCCCTTCTGTAACTTACCTCAAGAAAAAGAACCTTACTATTTTATGCTCCCTCCAGTAACTACCCCTTCTCCAATTGATTTGTTTTGCCTCATTTTCAACTTTATATAAATGGAATTAGAGTTTATGTAATTTGTTTTATGATCTCTTTCATTCAATATTATAAACGTGAGGTTCACCCATGCTGTTGCATATATGTGTAGATCACACATTACCATTGCCACAAATTATTTGGTGAGGGGTGAGAGGGGAGGCAGGAGGAGAACTTGTATTTATTTTGTTTATTGACAGACATTTAGGTTGTTTCTAGTTTGGGTATATTTTAAATAACACAACTGTGAAGTTACATTACATGTCTATGGAAAACGTATGTATACATTTCTGTAGGATATACACCTTTATTAAGAAGGATTATGCTGGGTTAGAGCATAAATATATTTACTTAGATCTGATACTGCCAGTTTTCCAGCCAACAGTGTACAATTATACCAGCCGTTCTATATCTCCTTCAGCAACACTTAGTTTGGCTGTCTTTTTCACATTAGCCCTTTCCGTGTGTGTGTGTGTGTGTGTGTGTGTGTGTAACAGTGTCTCAGTGGGGTTTGAATTTCCCTGATGTCATGGAAGCTGAACATCTTTCACATACTTCAAGGCCATTTTGCTGTGCTCTTTTGTGAAGTACCTATGAAGTCTTCTGCCTAGTTTTTAAAAAAAACGTTACCTGTTTTTTTCTTATTGATTTGAAGCATTACTAATATATTCTAGATGAGTCCTTTGTTGGCTATAGGAATTACAAATATCTTCTCCCACTTTTTGACTTCTTTCATTATTTTATTGGTATTTTTTGATAAACAGAATTTGTTACCATAATATATTTTTCCTTTTATGGTTAGTACTATTTGTGTTCTTAAAGATCATGAAAATGTTCAGCTTTCTTCTAAAAGCTTTATTATTTTATCACTTACATTTAAACCTGAAATGTATTCAGAATTGAGTCATACAATATGAGGTGTGGTGAAGGCAGATTATTTTCTCAAATGGATATTCCACTGACATAGCCCCATTTTTTAAAAAGACCATTCTTTTTCTGCTGCCTTGGAATGTCACATTTTTCTTACATTTGTGGACTATACAAGTATATTTCTAAATCAAAAATAATATTGGATTAAAAAAAAGGCAAGAGGCAAAATGATACACATTTTTAAGCATCTATACACATTGTTAAACATTACTTAGTTTTATATATGTATTATACATACATGTGGTAAAACATGCACTGGAAGGCTACCCACCAAATTCATGATAATTGTTGTTTCTGGGATGGGGAAGTGGGACAGAAGTAACACCGAGTTGAGAAACAAAGGAAACTAAACCTTTACTATCAGCAATGTTCTGTTCCATTTATTAAATCTGTAAAAATCTACAATGAAATAAAAACAAAACTGGAGAAATGAAGCAAAAATTTTTATCACTTACTCTTATCTAGAATAAAAATATATTAATATGAAGATAAGTGTCAAAAGCCAGTAAATTTTTTAAGTAATTCTCTATGTCCCTTTTACAACAGTGTTGTTATTTTATATGAAATCAAAGAAAAAAAAATGTCATACACATTATAACTCAATAAACAGTAGACTAAATATAATCACTAACTCCAAAACTGAGACATTTATAAGGACTCTTGAGAGAGAGTTCTACTTGGTTAGCTATTAAAATATACTGCAAGAAGTTAGACTAGTCACTGAAAATTAGCCAGCTTTCTTTCATTCATTATTTTTTTTTTTCACCTACCAAAAATTAGGCATGTTTAGGTTCTGGAGATTTAAAGATCCATAATAAAATACAGTCCCACTACTTGAAGAGTTCTGAGAAAAAGAGATCATGTTCCTAAAGGAGTATGTTTGATGATAAGCTAACAGACAGAAGAAAATGGAAAATCACAGTACTAGCTATCAAGATATTAGTATTTTTATTTCTGAACAGTTGACAGAAAAATAGTTTTATAAAAGCTGTTTTCTGAGACTTAATTGCAGGAAACTTTAGTATGAGAATACCTAACTTTAAATATCTAAACTGATATTAAAAAAAATTAGTCATTAACAATCACATTATATAGTAGTTACTATTATATGGCAGACATTGTTCTAAGCCCGTTATACACACTAATTCATTTAATCCACAGGCACTATTGTAATTCCTACTTACAAAAGATAAAAAACTGAGGCACAAAGAGCTTCAGAAATTTGCTGGAAGATAGAAAGTAGAAGGTAGAAGACAGACTTGAAATTCAGGAAATCCGGCTTCTCATTCTGTGCTTTTAAACAATGCATTATACTGTCTAACCATTAGTGCAACCATAATCTGTATTTAAAAATACCAAAATAAATGAATGGGACAATACTGAACTAAAAAGTTTCTGCATAGCAAAAGAAACCATTAACAAGGTAAAGAGACAACCATCTGAATGGAAAAAATATATTTGTAAGCAACACCTCTGATAAGGGCCTAATATCCAAACTATACAAAGAACTCACACGACTCAATAACAACAAAAACCCAATCCAATCAAGAAATGGGCAGAGGACCTGAACAGACAGACACTTCTCCCTAGAGGACATACAAATGGCCAACAAATATTTGAAAAGATGCTCAACATCACTAACTATTAGGAGAAATGCAAGTCAAAATCACAATGAGATTACCATCTCACACCTGGTAGAATATCTATTATCAACAGGACAAATAATAACAAATGTTGGAGGGGACGTGGAGAAAAAGGAACCCTCCTACACTGCTGGTGGGACTGCAAATTGGTACAGCCACTATGGAAAACAGTATGAAGGTTCCTCGAAAAACTAAGAATTGATCTACCATATGATCCAGCAATCCCTCTACTGGGTATTTACCCCAAAGGCTTGAAAACCCATATCCAAAAAGATATTTGCACACCACCAATGTTCCTAGCAGTATTAGTCATGGTGACCAGGGCATGGAAACAACCGAAGTGTCCTTTGATAGGTGATTGGGTAAAGAACCTGTTAATCAGCCATAAGAAGAGATGAAATACTGCCATTTGTGACAACATGGATGGACCTCAGATAATCATGCTAAGTGAAATAAGCCAGACAGAAAGAGTTTAAAATCATAAATCACTTATACGTGGGATAGAAACCTAAAGCAACAAATGAACAGGACAAAGAGAGATTCATGGACATGGACAATGGACTAATGGTTAACAGAGGATAAGGGGGAGGGGGAAGTAGATGGAGTAAAAGGGGTCATATATGTGGTGATGAAAAGAAAATCTAACTACAAGTGGTCAACATACAATGCAAAATACATATGACTTACTGCTGAACTGTACACTTGAAACTTACTAAATTTTATTAACCAATGTCATAATAACAATAGTAATAATAAAAGACTATATAATCAAGTGTTGAGATATTAATATAAAAAAGAAGCTACTTCTGTTAAATGGAAAGAAACTTTAATTATAAAATAATTTTTAGAAAAAGTTTTAAATCGTTGATTTCTGAATCAATTTAGTAATTTTAAGCCACTAATTAATGTTATAAACATTTTCGATTGTTTTTGTAAAGCTCAGTCCTATGTTCTTCCCCCAATTACTCTTTTTCCAAAGGAAAGAGGCAGCAACACATTTTTCTCCCTCTTGCTTGTCTTTTCCAGTTCTCGAGTACATAGGTAATAACAACAATAAAAATGAATAACAACTAGTACATTAGTGCTTACTATGTGCCAAGCACCGTTCTATGATCTTTTCATATAATATTTATAACAAATCAGTGAGCTAGGTACTATTATTATCCCCATTTTAGAGACAAATTGTAATATAAGACTGTACCTCGGGAGACATCTCTTTGAGAATACACACTCAAATAATCCACTCTATAAGTAAGGTTAGAGCATCTAAGGAAGACTGAGAATTTTAAAAATCAGGTAAACCGTGTAATTCAATCATATAATAATTTTCCCATAACCATGACATTATTGGTCTTCATTCAGGTCTTCATAATATATTTGGCAAAACTTCAGTCTAAATAGACTAGTACACAAAGAAAATTATTGTTTATACTAACAATGTTTTATTTTTATTTGAATACAATTGAGGATTTCTATATTATTATTTGAAATGATTAATTTTATTGATATCAGTAATTATCTTAATAGGTGACAGAAAATGGAACTTCAATTTAAATTTAGGAAGACTATCTTGTTTACCCTTCTTTCTTTTTGGAGTACTCCCCATTCACTTTTGAGTCTTTCTTGAACTTATTTAAAAAAATAAAATTTATTTCTCCATAGGTATAAAAAATAAAAGGCAGATTAGGTAATAGTCTACCATTAGGTATACTCGAATTTTCTGAATATATAGAAGTACAATTTCCCCTTTGTTTTATGTTTAATTGTGGTTCAGACCCTAATTATTTTATTTCTGATTTTGCTAAGACTGAACTAAGGCTCAACTTAAATTTTAATTATTTTGTTATTCACTGAGCACCTACCATAAGCCTGGCGTTATTTCAGGATTTAATAAGGATTACAACAAGCCAAATAAATAAGATTTGAGATAACAATTTATAGCTAGCTCACTTTAAGAGAAACTATTATAAAACCTCAACTGATGAGGATTCTCATAATTATTATTTATTTTTTAAACTTGCAGAATGTAAAAAACAAATAAAAGTTAGCAAACAGTAAAAGAAGATAAAAGAAACTTATTTTTTAAACATATTTAATTCAGGGACCAGATTTCTCCTGGCATACAACCTAACTGGCTCCTGGATGATGATCACACCAGAGCCCATCATGAGTCAGGGTTGACTGATCCACGCGTACCAACATTTAAGAGGTGTCCCCATGTACTTGGATGTTCTACCAACCAGTTCTATTACTGAAATAATTTAAATTATATATCCTTTAATAATCATACTTCCCACCTTAAGTTTAATGACCTATTTACCTGGCTGCCTAACCTACCATTTTGAGAGTGGGCAGGGAGAAGGATCTCGATTCTTTGCTGTGCTCTAACCCCAGGTAGGATTTATCAAATGAAATAATGAGGTTGATCAGCCTAAAGAAAGTACTAGTGTTATACAGGACAGAGTGAGAGCTGTAATCAGAGCACAAGTGCACAAGCACCTCTGTGTCCTGCCAGCAAAAACTGTGCACCCCACCAATTCCAACGTACATACAGATGTGGATTCAAACACACAAACATGAATTCCATGGTAGAGTCGATGGTGAGTTGCAGAATCAGACAATCTTACCTCCAAGAGCTGGGAGAATTATTCTATACCTATGTGCGTAAAAAGCTAATCTCTATGGTCCTTGTACGTGCCCAGACACAAAAAATTCCAAGACATGAACTGAAAACCTGTCTGATACCTGTAGCAGGAGTAGGGAAACAACCATTTCATATGCTGAGGACAAAGCAATTATTCCATCTAGCTCAGTGTACTATACTCATGAGAATTTACATATGGACACACTTCCCAGAGGCCCCCACAGACTATAACCTCATAAATGCTTACCTTATTCAGAGATACAAAAAACATGACCATATTATGATTTCTTGTAAAATTTTTTTACCTCATACACCAAAACATCACTTTTGTATAGTATAATGCACTGGCTAATACCAATGAATTTGGCACAGTATCAAAGAAGTAATTAGGTCATTATTAATATTCAATTATTGTTATGTGAGGACTTTCTAAAAAAATAATGGAGATCACAAAACAAGCTATAACTCAACAATTATTTAATAAAAGGCAACATGTTAGATGCTGTATTTTCCTACCTTCAAGAACATGTAAATAATTGTAATAAAGATGTGCAATAGTAAAAGTATGCATGAGGTACAAAGGAATAAGCGATTACCTGGGGGATGAAGCAGGGACGGCTCAAAGAGGAAATTAGCATCTAAGTTTGAAAAACGAAAATTTTACTGACAATCTAGAAACTTCTGCAGGTTGGGGGTAATATACAGAGTGAAGATCATGATCAAAAATATAGGAGATAAGAAATAAAAATAAAAAACAAACACTGGGATAAAAAATTAAATTAAAATTCAGAACTGCTAGAGAATTAAGTGCAAAAATAAGAAACTGAATTCAATTTTAAGAAAGCCTTTAAGAATGGGTAAGATTTTAATATGGGGGAGATAGAGGGATAACATGTAGGAGAAAAGGAGCATTAAAGAAAGGAACAGGAAGCATTCAGAAATTAGTAGCCTGTTTTGAGTAAAATTTAGAGAAAATATAGAAGCATAATAAGAAATTTTTGTCCATCTGCTAGCCAATTACTAGTCTTTTTACTCTACTAAAACAACTCCCACTATAAGTCATCAATGAACTTTTCTGGTCACTGTAGTAGGCGACAGTGTGGCAAAAGTGTTCCAGGCCTAAGTTTTAATGCAGGCCTTACAGCTTCATTGTTATCACCTTGCGAGCCAGTCACCACGTATAGAAGACTGCACTAGACTACTGGTGACAGATCACATGGAGAGACAGAAGCCACAGAGACAAGAAGCAAGGTGCCCAAACAACAACGACACCAAAGCCCCACACAAATAAATAAGGCTATCTTGGATGTTCCAGCCCCAGTAAGCCCTCAGCTGAATGAAGCCAACCCACAGAATCTTTAGAATAAACTGCTGTTTTAAGCCACTAAGATTTAAGACTTGTTACATAGAAATATATGACTAAAGGAGTCATTAAATCAATTGACGATTTTTCAGATTTGGCTTCCTAACAGTTTTCAAAACTATTCACTAATCTTCACAAAAACTTTCATCTTTTGGCTTTCATGTTGAAATATTTTCATGGTTTTCCTCCTCTGGCTGCTGCTGTTTTCCACTCCATCCCTCAACCCAGACCCAACCTGCAAGACTTGGCATTAAGTGCTGCAGGTCTTCAAGGCTCAGGCTAAAGCCCTGGCCAATTTATATGCTAAACACTCAACCTGCCTACCCATAGCTGCAATGACTATCTATACTCAGACAATATTTAAAATTTTTATATGACCAGCCTAGGTCTTTCTTCTGAGCACCAAATATTATTCTGCCTACTTGACATTCCCTCTTGAATGGCTCTACAGAACCTTGAACTCAAACATATTTAAAACTGAAGTCATGATTTTCCTCTACTCAAAATGGTATTTTCAAAATTTCCTAGCTCAGTGAATAGCACCATAATCTATCCAGTTTTGCACGAAACCATCTTCCACTTTTTATAATGATTCCTCTTCTTTTATGTTCCATGTCACCTTAGCCTTCTTCCAATCCCTCATTCTTAAGCCTCTGTACAGTCCCTCTGCCAGCTAAGATCATCCTTCCACTTTTGGTGTAGTAAATCCTACTCATTTCTTCATATCTTAGATTACCACGAATTCTAAATCTAGCACCTTTATTATAAGCTCTCATAGCACATATTCTCTCTTTCTGCTGGATATGTAATAGTTGCAACTTTGCTTTTATCTATGTAAAATTTTTGTCAATGTTTGTCTTCTCAAATCTAGATCAAGGCAGAACTCCTGCTTGTTTGATCCTCAAAGTAGATCCATTGAGGCAGAGCTCCTGCTTGTTTGATCCTCACCATTTGATCCTCAGAGTTTTGTACAATGAATGTTTCATAGAAGAAATTCAGTAAACATATCTGAATGAATAAATGAACAGATGGATAAATAAGGTAACTGACTACACTGTGAAGGGTACTAAGAAATCTAATGGACAATGGAAGGCAATGAAATATTATGAATAGTAGAATATTACACTCAAGTGGTGTGCGTCAGAATAATTATTGCCACAATATGAAGGAAATCAGACAAGTTAGGGAGCTGCTGTCATACTTTAAGAAAAGCACCTGAATGATTGATTGATGGAAGAAGGAATAGGAATGAAAGAAAGAAACAGATTAATGGAAGTCAAAATCAAGGCACTGATACCAAAGACAATTACAGAGGGGAAAAAGTAGCATAAATGTCCTAATGCTCTGACGCTTTCTCTACTTCTAGTATTATAGTGATGATTTAACTTGTTCAAAATGATAACAAAGTGCTTTAAGAATTATGATTTTTTAAAGAAAAACTATAAAACTAAGTTCCAAATATACTCACACAAAACCAGAAAGTATTTTTCTCAAAAGATGTACAAAAATGGCTATCAATTCTAATGTTTAACTATATATAACTATTAAATAACATCCCAAATTATTCATAATCTAACATAAAACATTTAAACTTGAAAAAAATATAATTAGGTCAGAAAGTTAATTTAAAGTATGTTGATAAAGAAACTTAATAAAAATTAGTAAAAGGTGTGAATCATTTTGAGGGCCATTACTTTCTAGTAACTGAGCACTAAATGCTTCAAGCACAAAAATATATGAACGAACTTTCTATAGCACATTTTGTATGTCCCTATCTTCTGGAAACAGACTATATCCCATATAAATAATAATAGCAACCTTTTCTTGATAATTCAAAGGAAAAGGAAAGGAAAAAAAGCTTAAAGACTTCTTGCTCATACCACATATTGCTCAAAATCATATAGCAAGTTAAGGGCTTCAATTAGATATCCTGCACTGAATCATCTCGTTTAATCCTCCAACACACCTATTACCTATAACTTAGATTCTAAGGTATACCATCAATTTAATATATTTCTTTGTTCCCCCCCCCAAATTTAACATTAAATGTACATAAAAATTTTTTTTCCCAACAATAACACATAATAATCCATACAGGCCGCATATCCCTGTCTCCTATATCACAGAGTTTCACAGAGTTCCAGTATCATAGAGTTTGAGTCTAGGTCTTCTGAATCCCTTTTGGCCATTTGAGGTTAAAAAGAACATAAGTTATATTTTTTAGCCTGTGCTTATAATCTTTATCTCTTTAGCACCTTTAGTTTTAACAGTATAATTTCAAGGTATATTAAAGACTTCTAGTATTTCATTTGCATTTCCTATTTGATTAACCTTAGGATATTTTTCTATTCTCTTTATTTCAATTATAAATTACTGGATGATATAATGCTTCCCTGTAAAAGGTTGGCTTTGGTCTCAGGGCCAGTGACATAATGGATAAAAGGTTGGCTTTGGACAGGTGAGTGTTTCCTCAGTAACAGGTCTTCATAGTCAGTAAAATAATCATGATACCATCTCGCAGCTTTGAAAGTTTTACCTCGCATCTCAGAAATTTGGCAATTTCAACTGCCTTTATTTGCATTGCCTGTTGTGCATCAGGTAATCTAATGTATGTACTGTATTTTTTTATTTCAATGCTAATTCACATAAGGTAATAATTTCCCTAAAACTTTTTAAGAAACAATTAGAGATCCAAACTGCTCTTACACTTCTATGTGACTTCCCATTAAAAATATATGGCGAACAGATATGTGTGAAATATGTTTGGATTCTAATTCAAACAAAAAATTGTGAGACAAGTCGGGAAACTGGGCTATAGATTGAACATTAAGATACTGAACCCCTTCAAATTTTTATTAAGCTAGAAAGATAAATCGGAACTTAAATTTGATTAATTAAAATTCATGTTAAAAACCTAAACGTAATAAAATTTGTTAAATTAGAATTTTTGTAAGGCTATAGAACACTGCAGATGCAGATACATATTTAGACATCCTTAATATGTAAGGATGCACACAGAAGTATTTAAGTGAAATGCTACAATATTTAGAATTTGCTTTAAAATATTTCCCAAAAAAGAAGAGGTGAAATAAGACCAGCAAAATGTAGATAATTACTTAAGCTTGGTAAGAGTTCCTTAGGTTTATTATTTTATTTTCCAACTTTGTGTATGTTTGAAAGTTCCATAATAAAATTTTTAAAAACTAAACATATATGAGTCAACCAACACAACAATTAAAAATACAAACCATTAAAAGACTCCGTGGAAAGGAAATGGCAATGAGAAGAGAAAGTCTTGCTTTTATTACTAGGCCGCCTGTAAAAGTATTAGCCAAATATTCATGTTACTTACACCAAAACATTTTAACTGTTTTAAAGAGAATATTAAAATTTCACCTGACATGATGTGCTTACAAAGCAAATGATTCAACCCCAGTAAAAGTTAAATGATCCACACCTATGCCTAAATACTCAGTGACAAAGGTAGTACCAGATATACAAATCCATCACAGACTATTTCCTGGCTGAAAGATAGCTAATTTCTCCTGATTTCCAAAATGCTGTAAAGGGTAGGGGATGGGTAACACTTCTTATAATCAAAGAAATTTAGAATTATCACTTGGGGGGTGCAAAGAGGGTAAGGAAACCTTGACACAAAGAGATTGGTAAATTTGCCCCAAGTTACTGCAGGTTCTGGAAAAAACAAGATTTAAATGCATGTTCTCCCACTTTCCAACATCCTTGTTACAAATCTGGATTCCCACCTAATTTTTACACTGTGCTTATACTGTCACCATACTTTGGAGTAAATAATTTCAGATTGCTGCCCTCTGGGTTTCTATGTCTGCTGACTTACATCACCACTTTTATGAATCAGTTTTCTCATCTATAAAGTATAGAACACGAACACATATATGTAAACAAGGTTGGTTTAACATTAAAAATTACTCAATGTAATGAACCAAACTAAGAAGCTTTTTAAAAAAAATATAATTATCTCAACATATTCATAAAAACAAAATTTAATTCTCATTCATGATTTTTAAAAAATTCAGCAAACTGGAAACAAAGAAAAATTTCCACAACCTGATAAAAAGAATATACAAAGAATATACAGTTAATATTACACTTATATAGTAAAAGGTTACACTCACCACGCATCCTCAATGATCAGAAACAAGATAAAAATGTCTGTTCTTACCACTTCTACCACTATGTTAAGGCAAGGAACAAAAAAGGTCGATAGATATTGGAAATGAAGAAGTAAAGCTGTCTATATTCACAGATAACATAATCTTGTAAGCAAAAAAAGCTAAAAAATCTAGAAAAAAGTTACCTAATAACAACTGAATTCAGGACAGTCACAGAATACAAGGTCAAAACACAAAAATTAACTGGATTTCACATACTAGCAACAAGTAATCAGAAATTTGAAAGTAAAAAGACCAACTTACAATTGCATCAAAATATATGTACAAAACTTATACAATGAAACTACAAACATTGCTGAGAAAAGGAGATTTAAAAAATGAGGTATACCATGCTCATGGATCAGATAACCACCAGTGTAAAATGTCAATTTACTTATGGATTCAAATTAACTAATAGATTCAATATAATTCTAATCAAAATTTCAGCAGGTTTTCTTGTAAAAATTAACAAGAGGGTTCTAAATTTATATGGAAACTCAAGGAAGCTAGAGAAAATAGAACAATTATGAAAAAGAAAAAGTTGGAAGACTTATAAAGCTATAGCAGTCGAGCAGTGTTGTACCAGCAAAAGACAAGGATAGAGATAAACAAAACAGATAGCCCAGAATGAGGTCAACAGACTTTCAACAAAGATGCCATAGCAATACAATAGGGGAAGAATTACCTTTTGAATAAATGGTACTGATACAGTGAGTCAATAATGTGCCAAAAAAATGAACCTCAATACTTTCTTCACATCATTCATAAAAATTCTAAATGAATCATGACCCTAAAAGTAAGAGGTTACAATATAAAACTCCTTGAAGAAAATACAGGAGAAAAATCTTAGTAATGCTGGGTTAGGCAAAGATTTCTGAAATAGGAAAACAGAAAACACAATCCAAAAAGAAAAAATAAATGTAAAACATTTGCTCCTCAAAAGACACTGTAAAAAATGAAAAGGCAAGCCTCAGACTAGGAGAAAATATTTGAAGACATGTACCCAAGAAAGGATTTGTATCCAAAATATGTAAAAAAATTCTTATAAACAACTCAGTAAAAAATGGGCAAGAGATCAGAACACTCATTTCACCAAAAAGAGATACAGATGGCATATAAGCACATAAAAAAGATGTTCAACATCATTACTCATTAGGGAATGCAAACTAAAACCAAAATGAGATACCACTACACATCTACTATATTGTCTAAAATTTAAAAGAGTAAAAAAAGTCAAGTGTTATAAGGATGTAGAGCAACTAGACCTCTTATACATTCCTGGTGAGAATGTAAAATAGTACAGCCACTTTAGTAAACAGTATGGCAGTTTCATATAAGGTATACACTTACACTATGAGCCACCAACTGTGCTTCTATGTATATACCCAAGAGAAATGGAAACATACATCCACAAAAGGACTTGTTTGCAAATATACACAGTGGCTTTATTCATGGTCAAAAAAGTGGGGAAAAAAAGTTCTACCTGGTGAATGAATAAGCAAACTGTAGTACAGCCATTCAATGGAATACTACTCAACAATAAAAAGGAACAAAACTACTGCTATATGCAACAACACAGATAAGTCTCAAAAGCCTTGTGTTAAGTGAAAGCAGCCAGACACAGCAGATGACACACTATATGATCTCATTTATACGAAATTCTCAAAAAGGCAAAACCGTGAGTGTGCACATGTGTGCACACACACACACGCACACGTAGATCAAGTGGTTTCCAGAGGACAGTGATAGAAATTAACTGCAAAGGGGCCTAAGAGAACTTTATTGAAATGACATACACTTGTCAAAATTCATCAAGTTTTATATTTGAAATTGCTGTCTTGCTGTATGTAAATTATAGCTAAATAAAGGGAACAATAACAACAAAGGAAATATAAAGAAATGCAAATTTTGAGTACCATACATTTAGTGGCAAAAAAAAATAACAATTCTAGAATACATATGTCATTTAATTTGGCATCTAGTGCCTTATACTATACCATGCAAATGATGTGCATGTGAGTGCACACATCTGTGGAAGTATGAGACTTAATTCTTAGGAGGATAATCTAACTATGTATCCTGCTCTCTCCCACTTAAGACAACAGAACAAAATGGAAGTATCAGAGTGGCTTTATTATAAGAAATAAAGTACTTTAAACACTTATTAACAATAATTTATTTGCCTGCCCTTCACATTCTTTACTCCTTCCCACAGGCTGAAATTCATTACAGTATCAAATTAGGATGTGTTGTAAAACCAGTATCAACCATTCAGATAAAAGCAAAGACAAAGCAACAGGTAGAAGGAACCTGGGGATCCAGACAACAGTCTGGAGCAGAAGTGCCTTAAGCAATTCTGTCTGATGTGAGAGAGAGAAAAGCTTTCTATCTTTTTAAGCCACATTACTTTTGTCCCAATTACAGCAGCTAAACCAATATCCTAAAAAATTATAGCATTCCAGAAGCTTTTCAGAATCCTTGAATGTTCAACTAGATGCTTGTCTATTTGTTTTGCTTTGTTGCAGAAAATATGTATTGAAAGAGGCACTGTATGTGCATTAAAGGCAGGGAAGCACACATTCTAATCAAACTAATGCTCAATGTGTTTGTGATTTAAATAAATAGGATCAAATCATACTCAATTACTCAGATTTGACTAGATAATATAGGAAAAAGCTTCAAATAAAATTATAACATTTTCAGTAAAACTGAATGGTTTATCTCTTAAATCTCTTTCCTAAAATGTAATGCAGCCTTAGCTCTTATTCATAATGAATAACAAAAACAAAAACATATAATTAGTAACAGGCCCTTATAGATTCATTTCAGTTTCCTCTTTCGCAGTAGATTTAAGAAAAGTTCTAAGACTCAAGATTTAGCCCTCAAATTCACTTTCTCTCCCTAAGATTTTTACCCTTTAATAATTGTAATCCTCGGCTATTTTTCTGATTTTTTCCAAAAATAATGGTTAAAAATCCAAGGATACCCAAAATGACATCATCATCTGTTCAAGAAAAGGCATATGAAAGAAATCTGCCTATCCTAGAATTTGCTGCTTGGCATTAGAGAAAAATCAATGCACTGTTATAGCACCTGTTATCTTTCTGCCTAATGTTAGAGCTTTATTAAAAAGGATGTACTAAATGTCACTGAATTGTTTACTTTAAAATGATTAATTTTATGGTCTGTGAATTTCACCTCAATAAAAAAAATATACGAACCTTAGCAAAAACCAAGCCTTTTACCAACCCAGTTAAGGAAAACTCCAAGAAAGAATAACAAAGACTAAAATGGAAGTAGGAGACAAAAGTTATATGATGATAATAATGGATCAATTCAGAGTCTGATATCCAGAAAGAAAGAATAGAGACATGAAAGAGAAAAAAATTGTCAAAGAAATAACACTTATGAAATTTAAAAGCTATGAGTTTCAACTGCATAAAGGATTGGCGTCCTTTACACCCACCTTTTTTAAGGGTCAACTGTATATACAAATATCGAATCAAAATGAATATGTTGTTTATATGTTATATGTCAATTATATCTCAACTAATACACATACACTCACCCAAAACAAGTGCTGTTCAAGTAGTTTATACGGTGACACCATCTATACACTTAAAAATTGAGGACCCTTAAGAACTTCTGTTTATTTGGCTTCTGTTTATTTGGTAAACATCTGTTGATGTTTACCAAAAGAAAAGCCAGGAGAGTGTAAACCCAGAAGCCAAGAGGAACATGAAGAATGTTCAACAAGATCAAAGATAAATCAAAAACTAACAATTGGATTTGGAAGACGAGGGAGTCATTAGTAACCTTATTAAGAATGGATGAATCAGAAGCCAGATTATAATAGATTAAGAATTAAAAGGAGGTAGGGAAGTCAAAGAAAAATCAGAAATGATTTCTAAATTTGCTGTGAAAGGAGATAAATTAAGAAAGTCACTTGAGAGGGAAACATGGTATGTGGGGGTAAATATATGAGTTTTTCCATTTTTTATTTCATTTACTTAGAATGGGTGAATCATAGAGGCAGAGTCATACAACCATCACCACTATCTAATATCAGAACATTTTTATCATCCAAAACAGAAATCCCATACTCATTAGCATCTCCTCCTACCCCCAAAGCCTAGCAACCACTATTTCTGTTTCTATGCAATTGCCTATTCTGAACATTTCATATAAATAGAATTATGCAATAAGTGGTCTTTTGTGTTTAGCTTCTTTCACTTAGCATGTCTTCAAGGTTGATCATATTGCAGTGTGTCTCAGAATTTCATTCTATTATGAGAGATGTCATTTCATTATAAGGCTAAATAATATTCTATTGTATGGATATGCCAGTTTGTTTATCCAATAGCTGATGGACACTGAGCTGTTTCTACCTTTAATTATTATAAATAATGCTATGACATTTTATGTGGACACGTTTCATTTCTTTGGGGGCAACAGGTTAACTGTTTAACTTCTTGAGAAACTGCCAAACTATTTTCCACAGCAGCTGTATCGCTTTACATTCCCATCAGCAATCTATGAGGGTTCCAGTTTCTCTACACTCTCAACATTTGTTATTATCCATCTTTTTTATTACCGTCCTTATAGGTGTGAAGTGCTGTCTCATTATGGTTTTGATTTGCATTTCCTTAATGACAAATGATGGTGAACATCTTTTAATGTACTTATTGGCCATTTGTTTGTCTTCTTTGGAGAAATATCTTTTCAATCCTTTGCTCACTTTTTAACTGGGTAGTCCTTTTAGTTTAATAGTTCTTTGTATATTCTGGATACTAAGACCTTGTCAGATGATTTGTAAATATTTTCTCCTATTCTGTTACTGTCTTTTCTTGATGGTATCCTTTGAAGCACAAATATTTTTAATTTTGGTGAAGTCAAATTTATCTAATTTTTCTTTGCTTGTGCTTTGGGTGTCAGTCATGTCTAAGAAACCACTGCCTTATCCAAGGTCATAAATATTTATGTCTATGTTTTTTCTTCCAAGAGTTTTAACTCTCACATTTTGGTTGTGTACTCATTTTTATTTCATTTTTGTATATGCTGTCAGGTAAGAGTCCAACATCACTTTCTTCTAAGTGGCTACTGAGTTGTCCAGTGCCATTTGTTGAAAAGATTTTTCTTTCCCCATTAAACTATGTTGGCTCCATTGTTGAAAACCAACTGACCATAAATGTATGGGTTTTGTTTCTGGACTCTCAATTTAATCCAGTGATCTATATGACTATCCTTATGTAGTATCGTACTTTTTTTTCTTAACCCCACACTATAATGTAAAGAGCAACAGATTCAAAATAAAAAGAAATCAATGGTCAAGTCCCAGCTCTGCCGCTTAACTTAGGAATTGTCTATACTAAGCTTAATTTTCCTTACTCTCACAGAATTGGAAATTGAGTTGTGAAATTACCTTGTAAACAATAAAAAGTAATATAATTAAGTTTAACACATATTTTAATGATTATGCTCAACCTTAAATTACTTCAGCATCTAGGAATAACAGAAAGTAACAGTAAGAAAGTACGTTACACACAGTAGGCCCTCAATAAATATTTATTTGAGTGAAACTAACCAGTTGCATTCTTTCCAGTTGTATTCTTTTTATTCATCTTTTATGACTTAAGATTATAAGGAAATAATTTATAAGTTTAAAATTATCATACTTCAGGTTCTTTAGCAATTATTTCCTTGAAAAAAATTAAGTAAATTTCCCTTAGTCTACTTCTCACTTTTTAATATTATCCAATATAAGCATTTAGAGTTCCCCTCATGATATTTAATAAGTAAAGGAAAATTAAGAAAGTCAAAGTGAATTTTACAAACTTTAGTAACAATCTGATTTTAGTTGGTAGTTCCTACAGTTACACTTATAGTTACAATATATACATCCACCTTTAAGTTTAAAAAAATACTTTGGGGTTCTAGTAGTTTAAGACTGATCTATGTTCAGAAAAGCAATTACTTTGCAATTAGCAATACGGGAATAATTTCTTTAACAAAGTTTACTCTGAGACATTTCAAAGGTGAGGTCTTTCTAATTTTTTAACAACTTTATTGAGGTATAATTACCTACCATAAAATTTACCCAGTTAAAAAGTGCCCAATTATTTTTAGAAAATTTAGTGTTGTACAACTATCACCACCAGTTTTAGAATCTCTCCTGCCCATTTGCAGCCAGTTCCCAGTCCACTCCCAGGCAACCACTAATCTACTTTATGGACATTCCATAAAAAACAGAATCGTATAATACATGATCTAGTTCATCTAGCAGAATGTTCTGAAGATCCATCCATGTTGCAGCATATCAGTAGTTCATTATGGTAAATAATATTCTGAGTTTCTTGATGTCTTTATTAAACAACCCACAATTATGTTCTCTTTTATAAGGGAGTGAAAGAAAATTAGTTGTCAAAAATATCTAGTCCTTGTATATTCTACACTACTGCCACTATTTTTCTAAAATCCCAATCTGATCACTGTTTCCTCTACTAAAATCTCTTCAATGATTACCATCAACCTATAAGGCAAAATGCAAGTTCTTTGGCAGAGCATACATGATGGGCCATGTCAATCTCTCCGGTCTCATTTCCTGCCACTTTTCTTGAACACTCTGCCAACTATCAGAAATGAGGTTCTTCCACGGTCTCTTCTATCTCTTTTATGCCACTGCACCCATCTACTTCACAAACATGAATTAATCTTTCAAAGTCAAGTTGAGACATCACTTCCCAGTGCCAGCCTCACTCTCTCAGCAGTTACGTCATGATGTAACTGTTTACCTATCTCTCTTACAAACTCATGATCTCACCACCTAACCTTGTGTCTGAATCACTCATGTTCCATAAATATTCGTTCAATTAAACTGAATACATTCTGACCTCTAGTATTCTTTATGCTCACTTCATTAAGGAAGATCAACTGCACTCTAAAACTGATGGTGAAAAGAATCTAACAGAAGTAGTATACCACAATTTCGAGGTCTAGGGCAGTGGTCTACAAAATAGGGTATATTCCAAGGGTCAGCAAACTATGGCCTACCAGCAAATCTAACCCATAGCTAGTTTTGGCAAATAAAATTTTACTGAAGACAGCCACATTCATTCATTTAAAGTATTGTCTACGGCTGCTTTCGCCTTACAATGGAACTCAGTAGTTCCAACAAAGACCATATAGGCTAAAAACTAAAATATTTACTTTGTGGCCCTTTAAAAGAAGTTTGCCAACCCAAGTATAATGTATCATGATGCACAGTGTGGGAAAAGGAAATAAGAGAACTTCCTCTGCATAAGTTTTTTCACCTCATCTTTTTCAATTTCTATTTTTGCATGTTTCCTAATATTAATAGAGCAGTGACAGTTTTAATTCCTAAATGTCAAAATGTACATACACTGGGGATGGTGCATACCCATATTATTTCTAAGATAAAATTTTTTCTAAAATAATAATGTGACTCAATTTAAAAAAAAAACCTAGTAAGTCTTAGGATAGGTTTTAGAGTTTAAAAATTTAGCAATAAAGATGATTATAAGAACAAAGGGGTTCTGTAAGTGCTTCAAGAACAGAGAAAGAGGCCTAGACTTAAACTTTTTCCAAACCAAAATACTCAAAACATCTCTAAAGAATCTTTTCAAGGGCCTGAAAATGTTACTTAAATAATGCAGGCAAAACTAATATTCTTCAAGTTGAATGGAATAAAATATGATCTATGTAAATCCGAACTGCCACAAAGATGGCTTTTTAAAAAATAATTATAATAAATCAAATCTAAATTTGTCTCTCCAAATTCTGAAGCCCTATTGCTTGATATACAATAGATATATATTAACTACATAAACAAAGAAAATATCTAACTAGCTAATTTTTTTAATCCATCTATACTTAACAACATAATGTGATTTTTGTAACCAAAGTGTTTATCTATGATAGCAGAATGTTTCCCTTTAAAACAATAAATACTGACCTAGGGTTCTGAAGGACCCAGGAAATACTAAATTTCTCCCTTTATAGATCTTAAAGTTAGGAAGGCAGTTTCTAATATTTCAAAAATTGGGGTCTGATCATCATCAACAAGTTTAGAAACTAAAGTTAATTTACCAATTGAACCTGTATCTGTCAGGTTAAGGATATCATTCTATGTTGAATCATATTCTCCAACAAATAGTCACAGCCCCCAGAGAGAACTACACTCTACTCTGCTCACCTTTAAGGCTTTTTTCTGAGGCCTTCTGAGATGACTAGCATCAGACTTTTGAGGAAGGCTAGCCATTAGACAAGGCTTTTCCCCACGATCTGACTGCTTGAAGTGACATCCAGGATCAGGTCGATCCTGTATCCAGGAATCATGACCCTCCCTGAGGCACCAGTCATCATGAGACAGTCAGTGCACTTTGGCACTTCTTGAAAACCACTGGGCTGCTCCTTTAGCTGAAAGGAAAAAAAACATCAAAACCACAACAAACAAAACAAGGGGGGAAAAATCAGTAATTCAACCTGAAAAGACAGAGCGTGGGGAAAAATATACCAAAATAGCCTTGTCTAGATCAAAATGTAGCCTTGCCTTGATATAAAGATTATAGTTTCAATACTGTTCCAGTCACTGCAAAGTTTATTCCTACCATACAAATCTAAAAAAATTTTAAATTTATTTATTACATCTGAAAAGCACAAATGAAAGTGGAAATTAGATAAAATAACTATTTACAGAATAGAGCTAATTAAGTATAATGAAGGTGTTTATAAACGACTTATGTGAGTGTGCCTAAGGCTTCTGTGAGTGTGCCTCATCAGGGACCAAGTATTCAACTTTTTCATGCTCTCATATTGTAATGTGATTTAGAGAGGCACGAAATACACCTAACAGGCTGACTTTAACTGAGTTTATTTGGAAGAAAACTGCCAATGCAGTTAAAGCAAATGTACTACGATTCTTAATTACACACTGATAAACAGAAGGAATTAAGTTTGCATCCTCTTTAACTGACTTGACACTTGAACAAGGTGTACCCAACTCCATACATAATGCCCTTGTCCTAGCATTCTGAATTTCAATGTACAAGCTGGTTTGAAATAAGCAATTTTAAATGTTCACATCACTATGGCCTTAAATTTTAAAACGTAAAAGATCTGATTAATAAATAATAAGGTAACTAAAGCTAATTTAGCCTGATTCAAAATAAAAATTCTCACTATTGAACTCCAGAAATAAACTCCGCTTATTTGTCTTTAAATACAAAATACTTAAGACATAATGTTAAAAGGCAAGAAAAAATCTTTGAGGTTATTGTTTTAAAAGCTGGCTCACAACTCCTTAAACCATTTGTACCCTAAAGGTAGATACTTTATCAAATAGATATTTTATATTCCTTTCTACTACTACTTATCCAATAACCCCAGTCAATTAATACTACCAATACACACAGAGATTTCCAAGTTGGAAACCTCAAAATATTGTCATTTTTGTTGTTTTCTTTTGTTTTTCTTGTTTGAGAATATGATTAAAGCTATAAACCTGTCTCTGAGAAAAATGTGCATATACAAAAATGGGCAACATCTGGATAAGATTTCAGGGATTTCACAGAACCTCTGAAGTCCAAGCGTAGACCCTGGGTTCAAAACCCCTATAAATCACTGCTGTTTTTCTCCTACCTTATTGTCTTTGAAGACCTCCCTACTGAATTTCAGATTTCTGCCTTTCTATCCAGCACTTGGCTTAGTTTTAGCATGCTTCAAGATTTTCCTGAATTGTTGCATGTAGTCTGTGAACTCTTCCCAGGTTATCATCTTTAACCTATTTTCTTTCACCTTGTTAGAAGCTATTAAAATGCAAATTTGATCATGTGATTCACCTGCTTAACATCTTCAAAACCTCCCCCCCCTGAAAATGTTAACAGAATCACATGTCCAGTCTCCTTGGGGTGGTTATCATCTGACCTCTTCCTACATTCATTTCAAGAATCCACTCCTTCTACCTACTATTTCCACACACCACTCACGTAACCTATAGTTAGTTGCCCAATACACTGTTTTTGTGCCTTCATACTTTTGCATACTGTTTCCTCTTCATGAAATGTCATGGCTCATTTCCTTATTCATCCTTCAAAACTTAGCTCCTCTATGCTCTCTCAGAACCTTTTGTTTATTTATACCATGAGATTTATCTCAATATATTACAAATGCTTAGTTACTTGCATATCATCAGACAATATGTTTTCTAAGGGCAAGAGCCTTGTTTAATTCCACCTTTGCATTTCTAGGACCCAGAACACAACAGTACTAAATATAAATTTATGGTATGTCACTATTCCTAAACACAACTGGTTGCTAGGTACACCACAAGAAAAATTATTGCTGAACTAACCTAAAATATCCTTTAAAAATTCAAAATCAGAACAATTCATTATGGAAGGGTTAAATATTTAAGCAGCAACTCTCCAGAAAGCAAAAATTAAGTGTAACTATCACCAATTCTTTACAAACTGCCCTCATCTAGGTTAAATATATACATACACATATTTTTTTAAATAATGCTAGTTATGGACATTGAACCAGGAATTAAAGCATAAGAAGGACAACAGAATAATATTATGTTGTCCTTCGGACAAAAACTCCTAAGCCATGGATAGCAGATGTGACAGATAATATTAATTCGTATCCCATCTCAGAGTCAAAGAGTCTTCCTCAATACAGCAAACCATAAGCAATAACTAGATTGACTGCAGTCAGCACAGAAGTTAATATTTCAAGGTTATCTAATAATTGATTCTAAACCACATCTAACACAATAAAAAATATTCTCAGAAGACCTATTGCATTTCCCTTAGAAACACAATCCTGAGTTTAATAATTCTAAAGATTAAGAACTTTTATCTTAAACAATGTATTTTGCTGGCTTTGTAAATCAAAAACAGTTTTAACTTGTTTTGTTAAAGTTACTCATTTTACATGTATTTTATGTAGTTTTTAAAAGATATATATACATACATATATATATATATAATATATATATATATATTTGTAGATATACTATATTCTAAAACTATGTCTAAAACTATGATTTCCAAATAATTGCATCAAAATCAACTGGGACACTTCCAAAAATACAGATCCCCAGTTCCTTACCCAGATCAACTGAAACAAAATTTCCCAAAATAGAGCTGAGGCATGTGTATTTTATTAAACACCCTAGGTGGTTATGATGTAGCTATTTGGAAACTACTGTTCTACATATCACAGTAGTTTAATTTGTATATGGAAGAGCCAGAATCAGTAGGAGTAATAGAAATGTCTCTATTAGAAATTTTCCTTATATGTGTAGTATCTCTTATTGCTTATTGGTTCTGACAAACTAACAAATGCTAGATAAAAGTTGCTTCACCCTCTGAATAAAAACTATTTTGCTATATCGTACCACAGATTTCTAGATAGTATATTAGTTATTACAGATATACAGCTTCAATAAAGAGTGATCGGCCAGCATTTCTTTTTAAATTATTCTATTTTAGTGTCTATCTACAGGCAATCCTTCAGTTTTTCTTTACACGTGATCTTGAAAAAAATATATATTTAATAAAAGTATTACAAATGTAAATTGCTGAAAATTCACTACAGGTATTAAATTGAAACATTTCATCAACGCCTTTTAATTGTGCATTTTTATTACATACATTTTCTAAGTATTAATAACTGCATACATTGTTACATTTTGTATACATAATGTATACATTTCTATAGCATACCAGAAGAAATAAATCCAGAGACTGAGAGAACTGAGTCAAAAATGTGGGTAAAAAAAAAAATATACAAATAATCTGCATCCAACAAATTCTTGGAAAGTTGCATTGATAGAGACTAACATGTACAGTAATGCTGTACATATGTTTAGAACATTTGAATCAGAAACCAGTTAAGGAACTAGTCTTGATATTGCTATTGAGCCCATAGTAATATCAATATGAAAGGCACCACTACTGAGAAATAAACATGAAAACTCAAATGCACTTACACACAGACCTATTTGATACATTCCATCATACTACAGTGATATCCCTCAAGATTCCTTAGTGGTCTTTTTAAAAAAGAAAAAAAAAAAGTACCCCAAAATTCTAAGTATACAGGAGGATAAAAACAACTATTTTAAATATGTTTTTTAAGTTTTAAATGACACAATTTAAATAGTTTGACAGCTTCTGGCACATACTTTTAGAGATTTAAGTGAATAAAAACATTTTAAGCAGGCAAAAACAAATGTGGTTTCTTTCACCATTTCAGATATTAGAAATAGATTAATAAATTCTGGATTGTTTTTTAATCAGTACAGATCATGAAGTGTTAAATACAAACTATACTTATAGGTCTCAATTATCCTTGATTATAGATCAGATTACCCTTATAAAAGCTAAAACTAATTTACATTGCTCAGCATGACCCAGAAAAATCACTAATATCAATCAGCATCTCAAAGACCAGTAAATGTCTTTGTCTGTCTTAAAAAACTGGGAAAGCTCATTAAAGGCAAAACTTTTAATGTCAAAGGCCAACAGTCTATTGACTGCAAATATCTTCTCTAAAATGTTAGCTTCCAAGGCAATCATAACATTGATAGAGATGCAGAAAGATCTTCAGAATATAAAAATCTCAACATTTGAAAGATAATACTACTATTAGCACTTTCAAGGAAGAGAAAAATAACTGCTACACTTTCCTGGAATGTCATTCACCACCAAGAAGGTACTGGCAAGATTTCTTCTGGCTACTTTATTGAGTGATATAGTTAGCCACATGTTCCTGGAATCATAGTACAGAATATTTTTCCATTGCAAAACATTACTAAAGTGGACCATTGCAGGAATAAAGACCAGGAAAAAAATCTCTTTCAATAACTCTAATGATGATATGGTGATGCTACCAAAACATCTGATATATCGGTAATATAGCATGATGAATGGTACTATGAATATTTGGCCACAAGAATGCTTACCAACATGAAAGATTACTACTATGGCAGTAAACAATCTAGTTTTCTCGTGTATCAGAATTCAAAGTCGTATCTAACTTACTCTTCACAAGTGTAAATATTGCTAACAACCAGTTTCATCAAATAGCTCCATTTTAAAAGAGGAAAAAAAATATACACATACTTTTCCAACACAAATGCTTAC
The DNA here is from genome assembly GCA_030015415.1 of Cynopterus sphinx. NCBI lineage: Eukaryota > Metazoa > Chordata > Mammalia > Chiroptera > Pteropodidae > Cynopterus > Cynopterus sphinx. The sequence continues at coordinate 82,662,470 of CM057381.1, read as the reverse complement.
AAAAGTCCTCAAGAGTTATCAAAAATAACACACCAGAAACACACACAATACTTCAGACATTGCTCTGGACTTTATTAAATGAGGCCAAAAAAGATAATTACAGTTATGAATTCAGGTAAAATTATCACATACAGCTCAAGATTTTTGTCCATATTACAAAACAAACTACTACTCTTCTAACTCCTAACGCACCTCCAAGTGATGAGCTGTCACAGAGGAAATAGTATCCTTAAATTATTTTGACAAAAAAGTTATAGGAAACTGGGTCATTCTGGCCAGTATGAACTTAGCCAGGTCAGAGGCAAGGTGGCATCAAATTTTCCCATTAACTACTTTCTAGGCTCAAAACAACCTTATACCAGGCTTCTTCATAAACATCACAGATATAAACTATAAGCCACATCCCTCTACCAAACCATCTACAAGATCTTTGAATTTAATCAAAATTAAATGACTATAAAAATTCACACAGGACTTGACTCTTGCATAAGATAGGTAATAGTAACCCTCCCTCATCAATGCTTCCATACACTTAGTACTTATCTCTATTTTACCAAACTATTTAGTAACTGATCTTCCTCATAAGACTGTGAACTTGAGCACTGGAAATTCACCCAATTTATCTTGGTTATTCTCATTGCCTAGAAATGCCCTGGTCATAATAGTCATTCACAGTACATGGAGTGAGTAAGAACATAATACCTATGACACAACTGCACAGGAAGCTGAAGTAGACAAATAGGAAAACAGGTAAACAAAAGAAAAATTTTAAGAACACAAAACACAGAAAAAGAGAGGCAGCAAATGCACCAGGGGGAAACCACTGGTCTGGTGGGCATTGCCTCCCTGGATCTCAATTTTCTCATTTATAAAAGAAATAGACTAGATGAGCTGTATACTTCCTCATATGCCATAAGGATGGTTTTGAAGTAGCTAGAACACATTCCTGAAGAACAGCACTAACAAAACAGATATACCTTGTGAGATAATATAACTCTGGAGCAAAAGAGATTATAAAAGTGAGATACACAACTGTGTAAATAGTAACAGGTCATATCAGCAGCAGCTACAGTCAGTGAAGAATCATATATACACACATACCTAATGTGAAAATTACTAACACATTCACTCATTCAATAAATCTAAAAAGAATCAAGTTTTGCCAAAAGCAAAGATTAAGAAATCTGAAGTAAGAGACATAAAGGCAAAATTCTATTCGTTATTCCCTAGTAGAAATTACATTACAGATCATATATAGCATACATGTACACACATATATATACACAAAAGAACAAAACAAAAAAGCATCTTTATGACTTTTATGAATTGAAAGACTCCTTAAAATAAATTTCATAATTTAATTATCTGAGCTAGAATAGACTGATATGTCACAACGTTTTAGCAAAATTTAAGCTTAGACAATATGCATATGAGAGGTATACTACGTCTCTTCCCCACATGAGTCTTATTGGGACATTAAGAACCAAACATACATAGGATCAAAAACATTAGCCCTAAACTCAAAAACCAAAACAACTCATAAACCTATGTTCCAACTACATAACCAAAATAAGTCTTTACTTTAAAATAAACTAACCCTCTGTCTCAGATAAGAAGTGGTAATATCAATTTTGGTTTGATTACTATGAGACTCAATACAACAGTGTCTATAATTAATATTTTTTTAAATTTAAGTTCTATTCTCAGTACTATGCTAAACACTGTAGAACATATAAGAGAAGTAAGATTTGTAGAACATACAAGAGAAGTAAGATTTTCTTACAGGAAAATCTTCCCAACCTACTAGCAAGGTAATTTTAGGCTACTACTGTAAGCACATAGTCTCATTTCTATAATATCCTTCCCAAAAACCTAGGAAGAAAAGTGAGCAGTTTCAATATCCATGTACATTTCAAGGTATTTTAAAAGCTAGAGGAGATCCAATAAAATAGATATTACAAACAAAACAGACCTAGATATATGGAAACAAGGACAAGTCTACAAAGGCAGTAAGACAGAGCACCTTGAATGGATAATCTCACGTGTGGAATATTTTACAATAAAAAATAGAGATACCTCTTCAGTCATCACAACTACAAATCGAAATTACTAAGGATAAAATGAAATGAAACAAACCATCAAAAGACTTCTACCTTACACAAAATATAACTGAAGAATTGTTATGAGTTCTATAATCATACTTCTGATTCAATTATTAATACCTCAATCTTTCTCAAATTTTCAAAAGGCACATAAAGTGGGAAAAATTAATCTGAGAGTTTCAAATTCAAAGTTAGGCAACACTTCTATTGCACATTGATGTATATGAGCAATGTCTACCTGTTCCTGATAATGGTAGGATATCATACATATGACTGAGTTCAAGAAAGCACCAAAACCCATTAAAGTCAGCTATGGAGCATTCCAAGGCTACTAATTATGCATACACTATACATTACTTAATTATGAATTTTAAATCTACCTAAATTTTTCAGCTCTATCTCCATGAATTGAAGCCTAAATTCCCTTTAATATTAACTGCTCAAACAAAACAATTCTGGCTCTCTTCCCTCCTATCAAGCAATCACAATTTTTTCTGGTTCAATGCTTCATGGCAGAATAACATGTTCTGTTCTTTACAGCCTACCTGGCACTTTCACATACATTCTTCCAACAATCCTATGAGGTGAGGCAAGAATCATCACCTTTATTTCATGGATAAGGGCAGAGATTTAGAGATGTTAGGTACAAAGTTCAATGCCAGAAAGTAGTGGAAGACTAGAATCCACATGTCCTGACTCCACGTCCAATATGCATCACAATGTCACACAAATGAGAAGCATTTCTAAAAATTACTAAACTTTAACCACACCCTTCTACTTAATCAAAACCTTTGTAGATACAGTGAGAACCAAAGATTCTAAAGCAAATTCAAAGAAAGTAGTCTAAACAATCTCCTTTCTCTATCAACATATTTTTAGGATAATAGTTCTAGAATAGTTCAAATATTATAATAAAAATTTTAAGTTAAAATAATTCTATTGTATTCATCCTGTCATACTACACACAACCAATTCTGTATAATGCACACTTGTAGAGAACTGGTGAGGTTAGCTATAAATTATTATACTATTTTTGACTTAGAATAAAAATGTCCCAAAACCTTCAATTTTCCTAGTCTTAACCTCCTCATGGCTTTGCTATACTCTAGTCTAGGAGTATCCACAGTGGAGTATACATGATAATACACTGAAATATGGAAAGAAATTATTAGAATGCTGTCTTCATGTTTTAATCTAAAAATAAAAATTAATTTTAATAAATTTACTGTATGAACTGATACTATCACCCTCATATAAATTCAAAAATACACATATAAATGGGGTGGGGGTAGGCTCAAATTTTTGTACAGAGATTCCTAATTAAGAAAATTTGGAGACCATTGCTATAAACAACAGAGAAGGTAGATGAGTCCTAGAAGACAGATGACTCAATTGCATCAAATTATCAAAGAGAGAACCTTTTTAAGGTGTTCAATATTTGACAGTGAGTATAAAAATATTTTTCAACTGCATTTGCATAACCATGCAGAAACATAACTTACCTCATCCTGGACTCCACTGGTAGTAGTCAATTTGCTCCCATCAGTAATTGTAATAATTATTGCTGGCTCCAAGAAAAAGGGGTTTCTTCCCTAAAGTTGAAAAACACATTGATCATATTAAGGTCTAGACATTACCTTAAATTTTCTGAGTAAAAAGTCAATTCTTAGAACAATGCATAAATCCCCCCCTTCTTGTTAACATTTTATATATATACCTTTATACATTAAAAAAAATTTAGAAGGAAACATAAACAGAGGATAACTTTAAAGGAGTAGAAATAGAGAAAAAGGTTTATTTTCCCTAGATTGTTTTAATTTTTACAGTAAGCATTTATATTCATGTAACAAAGTATTCCATTTAAAAGGGACTCCATGATCCAATTCTAATAATTTGACATATTTAGATATTACAAATTAAAATATAGACAATGTTCATGGAGAAACTTCTTCAAAAGGCAGGCAAAAGAACAGGTGCACATCTGTGCCTGAAATCAAATATCTAACCAAATGACTAGGTATATGGATAAAGGGGTTCTAAGAGCTGGTTCCATGGAAATAGTAGGGCTATTCTGAGCTTAGCAAAATAGTCCAATATGAAAAATTAAAATTAAGAAGTATGGGTTAAAGAAATTGCTCAAGGAAAGGTGTACAAAGACAACAATAGCAGAGACAATGGAACACTGCGGCAAAGAGCTCTTGAATGCTCTATACATAAGGTGAAGTAACTTCCATTCAAATCTGGCCAAGTCACTCTATGAGCACTATGATCAGTTCTAGGTGACACATCTTCTGAGGGACTCAGATAAATATACGCTTTTCTTTACATACAAATGGCCCTCATTTGAAATATTAAGCACATTCTGTATAAAACTATGAACAAAGGATAGACACTTCAAGAGGTAAACCCTGTATTTTAAATCAAAGGTAACAAATTCTTTCCTACTAACAGTGTTCAAAAAAAGACAGAATGAAGTTGTACTGAATATGATGCAGAATGCATGACAAATTCCGATGTGCACATAAATCACTTTAAGATCTTTTGATAAAATGCAAATTAAGTGAATTTATATTTTTCATACAGTAATTGTGATTATAACCTAATCGTCATAAAGTGTGTACAGGAGGGAGTATCTAGGAAATTAAATTTCTTAAGTTGCAAAACCTTTAGTAGCATATACATTTTTCAAACATGTCCAAGTAACAATGGTTACAGATGGAGAAAGCTTCCTCTGGTCAAACAAAACAAAACATCAGATATAACCTCAGAAAGATTTTGAATGCACAATAGCATTCAAACGTTACAGAAATCTTGCAGGGAAAAAAAAAAACCAACATGAATTGACATCTTCTCTTCTTCCTCTACAACATTCATGATAAACAGATCACATTTTTTGTAAATATTATACTAATTGCTTCTCACACTATTCACCACTAACATAAATAATAAATTCTAATGATGCAGGCCTTCTCATGGACCTAGAAACAAGGAATGTTCATTCCCACCTCTGAACTTTGACTGGTTCCCTCAAGTAGAATACTTCCATTTTCTCTGTCCACAACCCATCCAATTCCTAATCATTAAGGCCCAGTTTAAATTGTCTTCTTCTGTGAAACATTCTCTATTACTCTGGCCTTGAATAATTACATCCGTCTCCCTCTCTAAATTCTAAAAGTAGTAGTATTCAAACCTAAATAAATTAAAATATAGAATGTTTCTCCAAATAAAACTGAAGTGGTTTCATAAAGTATATTTTGAATACCACTTCCCTAGAGCATTTATCCTTTCTCTCCCTAATAAATTATTTTTAATTTATAACACTTTACACAATAATGTTAATGTATTTATCATTACTGAACTCTACACTTAAAATGGTTAAGATGGTAAATTTTGATGTCTTTACTACAATTTTTAAATAATACACCAGCTTGTATTATTTGCTGTTGTTTCATGTGTTTCAATACAATAAAGGAAAGGATCATGTCATGTTTCATCCTCAGCCACAAGCACAAAATATTTAAGCACTGAGCACTTAAAAATCATTGATTCACTGATTATAGCCTAATACAAACCTGTCCACAGTCACAGAACCATTTAAAATCAAACTTTCAATAAGCTTCAAAATTATAGTTATGTTACCTTTACCTCAATATAAATGAGTGCTTCCAAAATGTAACACAAAACATTCATGAATTTACTAGGTTACAAGGGTACACTACCTCCCTCCTACATCTGTCCAGCCATCCACTGTCCATTCACATTCACATTTGTCATTCAAACATTACTGAATGGCTACCATACATACATCAAGCACTGTGTTAGATGCATAATATATAATCTCTACTCTCATACATAATAAATGTATGTACCTATGAATACATAATTCTCTTTTTCTGGTCTCTACAAACACATTTCAGCTCAAAAAACTGGCAAAGAGAAATAAAGAAAACCAAGATATCCTAATGCCTTCAAAACACTGTATCTTGATTCCACCCTTAACTTAAAACTACTTTGGTTGACTTGCTGCCTTTCAAAAACAGATCAGCAAGCCCCTTAAAGCCACCATAGCATGGACCAAATACTTGCAGTAGTGTCTCTGTACCATTTTAACCTAAGTCAAAGTCATATTTTCTGACCAAAACTTTGACATCCATCCATTCTTATTCCTGTATAAGCACTTTAAGAATTATCCTCCAGAGCCCAGAGAATTGGTCATATTTACAATTAATAAACAATGATCTATGGCATGGTAAGAATTTTATAGATGTCAATCCAAAATTTGATACACTTTCTAAAAAATATAAGCAGAATGTCTAAAAATCAAGTGAAAATGTACTCAAACTTAGCAAAAAGTCTTTAAGTTATTAAAATTTAAGCTAAATTCAAACACTACAATCAAAATTACTTTTTTTCTTGACAACAAAACAAAACCTCTAGTTGAAACTTTACTATAGTCTTATACACATAATACTCTCCCCACAGAGGCTATGCTTGAGATTACTATAATAACCAGGTACTTGCTAATGACAATAACTTATCTTATTTGGTCCTAAAAACTTGATATAACTCAAAGCCACCCAGTTGGTAACTAGTAAAGCCAAAACCTTATTCCAACTCCTAATCACATGGTCTTTCTGCAGCACTTACAAAGGTCCTGTTGGTAGCAGCTAATTCTCCATACAATTCTACACGAACCTAGACTATGCTACATTCATTCAACAATGAATAGTGTTACAATCTGTTTGGTTTTCATAATATATTCTATCTTCAGGGAAATTTAACTACAGTTAAGACTTTTTACTTGGCTTCTTGTTGCTGTGATTTCTCACCCATCAATTCTTTTAGTACATGTGCTAACAAAGCAAGCACTATCAATTCTTCTATATAAATCGATATATACCTTCCCCCAACAAAAACACATTGAAATGTAATGTGATATTTATCTGTTTACTTTTGAATACTATGTAACTTCAGCCAACTTTCAGAAAGTATATGTATAAATACAAAAAAACTATTAAGTTCTTTAAGGGTTTTAAATTTTGGAAAATTCAGATAAAGATCAAAGGTAGAAAAAAATAAAGAAAAATATGACCATCCTCATTTCACCTATTTGAGATATTCTGAAATCTTTATTTTTAAAAGTAACTATTCTATATTTTTATTTTTAAGTATGTTCAGGAAGTCACTAAAATGGGGAAGGGCCCATGTTAGAATTTACTTCAAAATTCACCTGGGTAATAGTTATAAACAGCTTTTATCTTAGTTGTAATGTCTCAAAAAATAAATTAATTAATAAGCTCTGCTACGACAAAGGCAACCAGTAGAGGGACTAAAAATGTGCTTTTGCCATTAGCAGAATTAATCTCAAGAAGCTTCCCTCTGAAAGCAGTGGTTCTTGGCAAAACAATCTAGACATGTCACCAGAATATATACTGCAAAATATAATATTCTACCTCTAAAGCTATTTGCTAATGGGAATCCTGTCATTTAGAAAATTTGATTTAAATACTGGTCAAAAGCCTCAAGTAAAAGTGATTTTATAAAGGAAACATTTTCATTTAATTTCTCAATAATTTAAAAATATCATGATGTTAATTCAACTAAGGCATAAGATGACAATAAGAAAATGTTTCTATGGTGAATAGAAACATGACTAATTTCTCTCTAAATACAACTAGCCTAGTTATCAGAATCAGAATTTTTTCATTTTTATCCCAAATTTTAAAATGTAGTGGGAGAAGGGGCACAGGAATTTTACCATACCCTTAAACAGATCTTAGCTATTACCTTCTGAATCAAAAGAAAGGCAGTCCTGAGCATTTAGAAAACTTTTAGTGGCTACTCTTCTGGAAGACCAAAGAGCTCAAGGTTTTCTTTCAGTGCCACCATGCACCACATGTCACCAGTCCTTAGAACAATCTCATAAGGATAGCCAAGTTACTTGTGTCTGCTATACTTTTCTTATGCCGTAAGGCTTATTGAAGAAAAAATGTGCACCAAACGTCAGCTCTCCTGTGGCAGCATCTTCAGCTAACATACACCTATTACAGTCTAGCTACTTTGCTATATGCCAGGAAAGCTGCGGCTCATAGAAATCAACAAAAAAGAGATGTTAAAATGTATATGTCTCATACATCTGGGTTAAAAGTATACCACCTAGCAGGAATATCAAAAACTTTCAGAAATAGCCTGTGCCTTTTTCCATATGAAACTTCCTTTTCAAGTAAATAACAGCCACAACAAAATGAAAAGGGGATCCCTTTGAAAAATACATACTATACTACTAAAGGTTCTCATGTACATACCGGACAAGTACTAAGTAGGACTATTATTAAAAATTTTTAAGAGTTAAGTTGCTAAACTAGATCTTTAGGTTCCCTTTATTTGTATCTTTGTCGAATCTACATAAATAGTAAAAATATGAAATGAAGCCTACATTATCTACCCTATTATTTTCCTCTTTTACTAGACACAGTAAAAGAATTAATAATAGTTCTACAAAATCTGACAAACCATCTTATATTCATTTAGAAACTTAGTTTCTGAGACTTCCCTACATCATTTGTCAAAATTCAGGTTCTATAAAGAAAATATTAAAAACAGAAACATTAACATTAAACATAATAGTCTTCTATTTTAAACTTATCTCTAAAAAAAAAGCATCTTAAGATGCAATTCACTCAGAGACTTATTAATCATAATATTGATAATAATAAACACTATTACAATTACATATAACTGAGAAAAGAATCTTTTAATACATATTTTGCAACACGACCCAAGTAGAATAAATTACATTCTTAGGTTCACTACTGCTTAAACTCTGGACATCTACATACCACAACCAGAATTTTTTAAATATCTGCTTACTACCTGTACTAATATTTATATATTTAATAAGATCTACGGAATCAGTCTTGAGGTGCTAATTATATTTCTTTCAATAACTTGTTGTCATTAATACTGTTTAGCTATTTTTTTTAAAGAGTGGGGAGGTTCATTATATCACAGAGATGGCTATATAACAAGTTAATTACACATTCTAAACAAAACAAAATAATAATAATATTTAAGTCAATTCAGGCTGGCAGGTATACATGTATATCAATATTCCAAGGCCAAAATTACAAGTTTTACGTTTGTTTTAGAATTCAGCAAGATTATTCCTTTTATAGTTAACATCTCAAGTGGTATGGCATGAGACTTTTGATGGAAAAACTCTAAAGTAATACCTTTGGCTATACACAAAAGATCTCTGAAGGATACCTCACAAACTGATTAATCAACCATGGCTGCCTCTGAAGATGGAAGTGAGCACCTGTATAACTTTCTATAATACCTAACTTTTTAACCACGGCATTTATTACATATTCAAAACAAGTACTCTTCAAAATTAAAATGTGCTTAGTATCCAAAAATAAAACTTTAAAAACCTGCTAGTGCATAAAAACCTAGTATTTTAGAATACATTAAGGTCTATGACTACAGAAAAACATGTTAAAATTCCACATTAAAAGAAATATATTTTTATAGTTTCAAGTAATCCCATTATACAATTGCATACCAATACAGTTCCTTTACCTAACCATATAATTCCTTATGCTAAAAACACACATTAAAAGCAGATGGAAAATTATGACAAGCAAAAGCAGAAGGAATTTATATATTCATTTTAATATAATGACTAAGGAGCGATATCTCAGCATTTGGTTTAAATAATAAACCAAATAGTAATAATGCAAGAAATATTGACAGGAAAATTGTGTGAAACAAATTAATGTTAAGAAAACTCAATAAATGATAGGGCTGAGTATTACTGCATCAAAGGACAGTAATATAAATTCAACATATCTGACACTAGATACGGAATAATTTCATGGAATTTGTGTGTTACATTTAAACTAGAGTGTAAAGTTTGAATAAGATTACTTTAACAAATAAATAATTGGCTTTGGCAATATTTAAAAAGTAGTAGCAGGCAAACAGTGTTTATACCGGCATAAAATGAGGAATGTGGGTATCAGAAATACACTTTTACTTAAGAAATACTAACATTCTAGATTAAAAAAAACATATACAACATATCGAATGGATAGGATAATAACAATTTGAGAAAAAATTATTCCAGCAAAGTATGTAATAATAAACATGTTAGAAACATAAAAGTTAAAAAAATAAATAAAAAGAAAAGCCAAGATGAAAAGATATTTTCAAAGACAAGTGAAGTTTCATAGCGATAAAAATTAAAAATGTGACCACAATAAATCACACAGATCTGCCTATCCTACTGATATTATCAATTTGGGTTGTTGATCATCACCAAATCTATAGATATTACCTCTGCAAAAGTCTAGTTAAATCATATTTTTAACCATTATGGTTACTTCCTTCTAAAAACACCCACAATGGCTATGAATATGGTTTCAAAGAATCATTCACAGACCAGCAGCTGACACAATCTGACACAGACCAACAGTCCTACAAAAAAAGATGGAATTCAACCACAGCATTCTACATAAGTTATCTTCAGGACTACAACTGAAAATGAAGAGGGAACTGCCTAGTAAATATTGCATATTAGTAAAGTTGGCAATAAAGCATTCAATTTAATAAAAAAAAAAATCATAAGCATTTGGAAAAACTGACAGTCTATTGTTTTCCATATGCTACAGCTGAAGGCCAAGCTGAAAATAATTTCACTGAATAAATCATAATTTGATATTAGCGTTAAGGGCCCCCATTTTGTAAAAAATATGATTTTTCATTTTCTAGATGATCCAATTTCAGTAAGAATTTTTCAGGAAATATTTAAACTTCTCCAAATCCATTTTATAGGTATATATACTTCAGTAAAGAGCTTCTAGAAATTCATTCTCTCTAGATTCCAATTTTAAATTCTCAAAGTAAATGACATTTTGGGATAACAAAATACTAAACACATATTTTGGCTTACTTTTTTATAAATTTTTTATAAGTCTTACTACCTATACATTCAAATCCACCAAGGTCTTACCTTAGAAACGAACCTCAAGAAAAAGCAGATGTCATATATGGATGACTGGGGACTGTTACATGTTTTAGATTGTTGATATAGTTCACTAAAATGGAAGCTCTAAGAATATGACAAGATGACCTTTTTTTTTTTTTTTTTTTTACGACTACTGCTTTATTTGCAGTAGAAACAATCTGACATTCGAAACCAAAGAAGCCAGGGGAAAGTGCAAACCAGTCTCCCTCTATCACAAATTATGCAGTCAAGTTTCCCACATTTGGGGAAATCACAGGGGTCAGCACATCCGGAGTGCAATGCATAAGCCTCGCCCTAGGAAAACCACCTTTGTAATCCTGCTATCTCCCCTGACAGTTAAGATGATTTTTTTTTTTACATTAGGTCTTACATTCAACATATTAATCTTGTTTGGGATTAGACATTATCCATCCTGAGTTAACAATAAAATTTAGATATAAAGACTTTTTACTCTCTCTACTGACTGACTTAGGCCCAATTTTCTGCAGGAAATTTCTCGATTTTTCTAACTTACTGGTTTTGAGAAATGGGATTGACAACTAAACTACACAACAAAAATTCCAATTTTTACATTAGTTATTACCTGCCAAAACACATAAATGATCAGGAACTATAACAACCAAGGCATTACCAGAGGCCAGACATCAATTTGCTTATTCCTGATAATCCAGATATACTACACATCTTGTCCTTTTCTTTGATGTAAGCTTTGTAACATCAACCACTGTTTTTTGCAGCCTACCTTCCAGAGAACACTGCATACTCAATAATACTCAATTCCGGTAATTAAAAATAATCTACTGTCAAATAATAAAAATTGACTAATGGTAACCAGATGTATGGGGAGATGAGGGAGGTAGATGGGGCAAAAGAGGTCAAATGTGGTGACAGAAAGAAATCTAACTCAGCAGTAAACACACAATTTATAAATGCCTTACTGTTGAATTGCATATCTGAAACTTACTGCATTTCGTTAACCAATGTTCCCATAATAAAACATAATAATAAAATAAAAATAACAAAATAATTATCATCATCTATTGTTTTAAATCCTTTCAGAAAAACTGGACAGTTCCAGTTTTAAACACTATAATACTCAGAAGACTTTGTTGATGTTTCCTACTATCTAGTTAGGTTCAACAGTTTAAAACAAGGGGAAAGTATTCCTTTAACAGGCCAGGATCAATCCCGTCATTTACTAGTTACAAATTACATAACCTGATAGCTAATGTTACAATTACTTTTTCTCAAACATTCAGAACTGTTTTTATTTCTATAATAAATTTTTGATGATTTAATCCTTCCAAAGACCTTCACCACAAGCCCCCTAACAGATCTAGGCAAAACTAGTGGATAAAAAATTTTAGAATGTCATACTTTTTGAAGGCACAGATGAAAAAGGCAAGAGTACATAGGGACTAGTAGATAAGACATCACTAAGCTGATATTTGTCTTTGGGTTACAACTAATCCTCTTAATTAAAAGGCAAAATACTTTTTACTTGCAACTATCTCTTAATATACTAATAATCAAGTTTTAAATCACTTATGCTCTAAAAAATATCATCACATAAAAAAAATTCTTCCTAGGTTTATCCTATTATGCTTTCTTCCCCAAAGTAAGTCTACATTACAATCAATAAAAAAGATCATACATTTTATATTTGACCTTTCTTCCAGACAAAAACATCCTCCTTTCACCCCTACCTCAACCATCACCAATTTCAATCCTAAAATATACTGTTAACAAAGCCCTAGAAATGAACTCAATCTAAATTTCCTCAAAGCTTAAATCTTTCTTGCTCTGAAAATCAAAACCGTATAAGTATTCACTGTTATAAAACTGAGAACAAGAAACAGATTTGGAGGAAAAGACTTTTGTAACACCAACAGGAAAGTATTTCTGGAACAATCTATAGAGCTTAATTCGAAACCAAAAACCATTGTTTCCTATGGCAAGAAATTTTACATTAGCTGGGAACTACTGAATAGCTAATTCCAGCTTCTCATGATGGACATATGTTGAATTATGAAACAACTTTTATTGTGTTCTTTCAAGGGTTTCAGATTAGAAATTTACCCTATCAAATGTTTACCATATTACTAGGGATGATTATCATCATCTAAGTTCCTACCATGTACCAAGCAGGCACTTTGTTAGATAATCCACAAATATTACTTCTAATTCTTATACAATTTTCCAAGATTGATATTATCATTTTGTATGTCATTTGAAATTCAGTGAAGTTAAGGAACTTGTCAATACAACACAAAGTAGTAAGCGGCAGAGCCAGGCACAGCCAGTTCCAATAAAGCAGTTCTTTCCGCTATCACCACTGCTTGTTCTGGAAAAAGCTGAAAAATATACTCTATGCACCCATAATTCCAATTTTTAAAATTAAACTAAAAGGAGTCACAAAAATGATAATGCATGTGTTCGAACAATAAATTATGCTGTACATCACTAAATCGTCACCATAATCCTGCAAAATCGATCCTTTCACCCCTTTTTCTTAATGGTGAAATAGGCTGAGAGGTTATCTGACTTGCCAGGAACTCCTGGGTAGAAAGGGAACTCATAGAGCCAAGCAGGTTTTTCTGAATCTCAAAACACAACGAATAGAGACTTTCAAAATTATCTTATGTGAGAAGAAACTTGCTACTTAACTAATTACAAAACTGTCCAGGTAAGAAGTTAATTATAGCACTAATACTGGCTGGCATACTACATTAGAAAAATTTACTAATTAACTGACTAGGTGAACAGCTCTATATTAACTACATCAGAAATATAATTAACGATGAAATACAAAATCAAAAAGTGGCATTAAATACATATATATTAGTACCTAGGCCTTAAAACAGTAATGGTAAAAAATTCCTGTGATCTACTCCCCCCATCACATTTGTTTTTTCCAAACAAGGGAGTGGGAAGGAAATCCACCTGAATCTACTAATATTTTAATAGGGTGTTACAAGAAAGACTAACACATTGACAAAATGAAATGCCTGATTTTCAGAGGAACTGAAAGAATGCATACGTCACTAGAGAATTACAGATATACTCCTGAAAGAGAAACTCAGATCTACTGGTTATGTGTCTTTAACTAAAATTTATTTTTAATATATAAATTACTAATAAAATCTGCAGAATTGTTCCATAACCAATTGCAATCTTTTAAAATATTTCATAAATGTTTAGAAATGAAGCATTTTAACATCTCTGGGCCTTACTTTATGCATCTATAAAATGAGAAAGATGGTGAGTAAACTTCTAACATCACTTTCAATTCTAAATTCCCAAGAAACAATAATCATAAATCCAATAAAGTTGTCAGTAGATGCAAAAGTGCAACTTTTTTTCAAGAGTGTATATAAAAATTCACTAAGCTTCAAACCTAGGATTTGTAAATTATTATATCTCAATATAAAGGTTGGTGGGAAAATGAAGGATCAGGGAATAAAGAACCTAAAACCAAACACACACACACACACACACACACACACACACACACACACACTATTTTGCTTATGGCCTGCTGACCATGCTAAACAGATTAACAATAAGGCTAAACAAAAATTATGGTTATATAAGGAAATTTTTCCAAATGAAAAAAACCATGGCTGGTTTACATGAGCATTGACCAACCCCCTCCAAAAAGTCCCCCAAGATGATTTTATTTGTAGATTATAAATTAGGATAAAGGATAATGATGGCTAAAAATAATTTAAATATTTAAGAAAATTTCAAGTTATAAAATACTGTGCAATCTTTGAAGAAATCCATGACATGAACATGGCTAAACTGTCCTTTTAGCTAATTCTGACCACAAATGACCTTAAACCAACTCAAAATACTTAATGAGTGGAATTCTTTCATTCAAATATCAGATTTGTCCCTACCTTTTAATTTTCAGTTGTACAGTTTAATACATAATTATTGATACCCTCATGTACAACAAAAATCTACAATTTCAAGTAGTCTATTGTTTTTGCCTTCTATACTTATTTCTCCCCAATAATTTCTAAATAAGAATGCAATGATATCTTTAGAATACGCCTTTTCATTTTCTTTTGAAAGATCATGGGAAGGTAGTTTTTGATTTTTTAGAAAACAGACTGTTAAATATGATGAAAAACTATAACAAGTGTTTCAAATAAAATTTGGGTCTTGAAATGTTTCCTTACACCATTAAAATTAATGCTCAATTTAAGATCAAACCTTCTGAATAAAATATCCCTTCATTTATCCAAAAGATATGCACCTCAGAACTCACTTGCAAATCAAACTTGTGTAAATCTCATCTTAAACACACTAGGGGGAGCTCCCTATTTGAAAGATTCCTAAAGCATGTGCTTTGTCTCTTAAGGGTTCCTTTTCTAACTTGCATTCCTGCAAAACAATGACTTTCTGACTTACCTGGCTGAACTATTTACAATGTTTTCACTTAAATTTTTTTAAAACACCATCTCTCTGTACTTATATCATGCATTAGCAATTGCCGTTAAAAAAACTTTGGCCAAGTTATAGCATTTTACTTTTCACACTGATTTCCAAGGAAACATTATAAAGCTCAAGAAAAAATATATATTTAATGTGCTAACAGATTTAAAAGCATGTAATAAAAACCAGCTTTAAATTCAGATTTGCATAAATATAGATTTTTTATAACTGTAATTTCAAATTTAAAGCTGGAAAATAAAAAACTAGAGGTAAATAATTTATTGATGAAAAATATGCTTTGTGCCTTACTGAGCAAGCACTTAATAATTTTTAAAATGCATTTTAATATACTACCCCATGTAAAGCTCTCATCGATTCTGTAATAAGGGTGCACTGGCTTCGTTATAGGCAATTTGGAACACAAAGCAGCAGCACAGGGTGGTAAAGTGACTGCCCAATGTCACATAGTGATGTAATATATTAAGATCAAGACTAGGATTCCAATTTTCACATTCCTGACCATTGCTTTCGTTTTACACAAATAAAGATGGAGAAAAAACAACTAACTAAGTCTAACCACAGAATCCCCTATGTGCCAGTAACAATTACTGAAAATAATTTTAGGCGGCTTAAAATTCATGGACTTGCCAAGACCTTTCAGTGGGTAAAGGTCAGACTTGTAAACAAATGGTGCTGAGAATAATACTAGATGTCCACATCCAAAGAATGAAGTTGGACCCTTAACATACACCATAAACAAAATGGTGTATGTTAAAATGGACCCTTAACATACACCATAAACAAAAATTAACTCAGAATGAATAACTTAATGTAAGACCAAAAACTCCTAAAACAAATATAGAGAAAAAACTTCAACTGGATTTGGAAATGACTGCTTCAATACAACACCAAAAACACAGGCAATGAAAGAAAAACTGATAAACTGGACTACATTAAAAATTAAGACTTCTGTGCATCAAAGGACAATCAACAGTGAAAGGGCAACTCACAAAATGGGAAAAAATACTTGCAAATCACATTATCTGATAAGATGTCCAGAAGGTTTAAAGAACTCCCATAACTCAAAAAAAAAAGAAGAAAAAAGAAAATGAACAAAGGACCTGAACAGACATTTCTCCAAAGCCAAAATACAAATTTCCAACCAGTATATGAAGAAATGTTCAACATACATAATAGGTGAATGTAAATAAATCATTAGGTTGGCTAATATCAAAAAAAAAAAATAGCGTTGGCGATGATGTCAAGAAACTAGAATTCCTGTATACTTTTAGTAGAAATGTAAAAGAGCGTAACCACTAAGGAAAATAATAAGGTGGTGCCTCAAAAATTTAAAAATTTTATAAGAGAATTATCACATGATCAACATGATATGCAGGGTATAGTCAAAAGAATTGAAAGCAAGATCTTTCACGTCTGCACACAATGTTAATAGTGGCCAAGAGATAGAAGTGTTAATTGACAAATGAATGAATAAGCAACATGTGGTATATAAGTACAAGGGAACATTATTCAACCTTAAAAAGGAATAAAATCTTGACGCTTGCTACAACATTTATGAACCTTGAGAAAATTACTCAACAAAATAAGCCAGTCATAAAAATGCAAATACAGTTGACACTTGAACATAGGTTTGAACTGCACAGGTCCACTTATACATGGTTGGTTGTTTTTCAATAACTGTAAGTGCATTTTCTTTTCCTTATGATTTTTTAAACATTTTATTTTTCCTAGCTTAGTTTAAGAATATAGTATATAATGCATTTAACATACAAAATATGTAAATCAACTTTAAATAACATTTCTGGTCAAAGTAGGTTATTAGTTAAACTTAGGGGAGTCAAAAGTTACATGCAGGGGTCAGTACCTCTAACCCCAGCGTTGTTCAAAAGTCAACTGTACTTCATGATTACACTTATATATACAAGGTTCTCTCTCAACTAAGTCAAATTCATAGACAAGGAAAGCAGAATGGTGACTACCCAAGGCTGGGAGGAGGAGAAAATGAGCAGTTATTATTTAGTGGGCAGTTTCAGTGTGCAAGATGAAAAAGTTCTGGAGATTGGTTGCACAATATAAATATACGTAATGTTACCGAATTGGACACTTAAATACAGTTAAGATTATAAATCTGATGTACTCTTTACTCGAATTTTAAAATCGAGATAAAAAGTTCAGGGACTTAAAACATTTACCAAATTCAATTAATCATTGTGTTTCAGTTCACATTCAGCGCAGTAGTATGTTCAAGTATAATAATCTACTTTCTTTTGAAAAGATGTCTATAGTCAACAGATACCAGACTATTGTTAACACATTTGTTGATAGCTTGTGGGAAACCAAAAACCCAAATGAGTGTCAAGTTTTCATTACTTGACCTACCAACATAGAAAGGAAGCTTATATTTTGTAATTAATGAGTACTAAACGGGCTCTGCTTGGGTAAAGGAAAAATAAAGTATTATTAGAACTCTCCCTGAATTATCTGTTAAATTTATACATAGTTCTTTATGCTGAAGAATTCAACTGCTTAAAATTGTCCTAAGATTCATTGTATTTGATCTTGTCTAAAAGCCACCATTTTTCAACGAAGTTAACACTCAGTTTGAAAATCCTGAAAAAACTAAACAGATCTTATATCTCATTTTAAGGATTGGTCAAGGATTATCTTCACAGTGAGGATACAAAGTAGTACATCAGGTCCCATTTTAAGTCCTGGAATAATCTAGTCACTACTAATATTTTGGGTAGTAAGAGTGTTGAATCAGGTCAGTGACAAAAATGATGAATTACAGGCCAGAGTAATATTTAACAGCTAAATCTTACTGGAATCTAACTTCAAAAATAATAATAATGTTAAAACATTGAAAACAAAACAATTTGGAACAATGTGAAAAATAAACCAATCTATGCATAAAATTTTAATCAGACTTTTAAAACTTTATAGACTTGTTCTAACTTTAGATATTAAGCCTGGCTCAGATTTTCAGTGACTCTCAAAAGATCATCTGAAACTCTAGTGAATACCTATAAAAAAATATATAGCTGCAATAAGCAACTTAATAGGTGCTGCTATAATTAAAGATGGACTTGAACCTATCTTGTTCCATAATCTTAGAAATACCAGCAAATGATACTGATTATCAAAATTAAATACTTATAAGGACTTCTATATACAGTGAATTTTTTAGTGAAATATCCAAAGTGCTTGAGGAAAATATCCACCATGAATTTTCTCAGCTACTTTAACCTTATTGATGCACTGAAAATTCTGTTAGTAACTTATATCTTATAGCTTATATCTCAGCAATGTTTTATTTGTAGATATGCTAATTAACAGATGCAAAATAGATATTAAAAACACTTTTGGAGTGGGTTTCAGAAAACCCACTAATTTCATGTATTGCGGGAGGAGATGTGGCAGTATCTATATATCTCTATGTTTACATAGACATACACTCAATGTATATGCACATACACACACACATATGCCCACATCAAGATTATCCAGATAAAAATTGTTTTTAGTTGCTCTGTAAAATCAATATGCTTTTCATCTAGCTCACATTTTCTCATTTCCTTCAATTACTGAGATTACATACAAGTATTTAGTATTGTGGGCTCCACAGATCTCAGTGTAAAACATGAAAGGGAAGTATTTATGTAAAAACAGAGATTACAGAATAAAGGTTTTCCACAGAAAATAGGCAGATACAAAGTACTCTCGCAAATAATACATGAACTATATTTAGTATTAAGTATTTGAGACATCCAGAATTCTTTACAATTTATCCTTTCTTTGAATTGTAAATACATAATATCTAAATTAGCAAGGGAAAGTCCTATGATGAAAAATATCTTCTGGAAAGATGTTGTCTTCTCACTAAACACTGTACTCAATCATTTTCATTTTGAAATTGTAGCTTCCTATATTAGTTTAATATTAATGTCATTTTTATGTGCCAATTCAAGATATAAGCATTAATATTACTCCTTGCATCCTTGCTTTCGTCAAAATAACTGAGAAGCATTATTCCTTTCTCTTGCTGAATTAATAAGTCCTAACATGCAAAAACATCCTAATCTCCAGGCTCTTCTCTTGGTCAAAGTGGTAACAGCACAGCAGGACCACCTTCAACCTCAAACTTTCTGTAAGCTTTACAGACAAGAACTTAAGTGTTCTCCAGAAGAAGATGGCAACTGGGAAAAGGAAAATATACAGGTTTAAATTACAAATGTCCTCAGCCTCTCCATGACAATAAGTTTTTCTAAGGAATAAGGAAGTACCTTAAGAAATATTTTTAATTAGCTGGTAGGAAGTAAATGTGTTTAAATGCCTTTCCCACTTATGAAATGTGATGCAGAAAGACAGGAAATCAATAGTTTCTGCTATATACTGACAACCAATAAGGATAACAAAATAATGGCAAGTTTCAAATTTGTCTTTGAAGTGGAAGTTTAGACCAAAACCTTATGCAATGAAAGACTGCACAGCACTACATAAAACAAAGGAATATAAAAGAGAAAGAAATCCAGTATTTCATAGAAACAAATTGAAAAATTATAGCAAATCTGCCTAATTACTAAGAGTTGCAAAATAAAGCAGAGAAAAAAAATAAAAATATTAATGTAGTAAAATACACATTTACTTAATTAAATGGAAATGCAATTTAGTAAAAATAGAAACAAAGTGACTCTGAATTGCAACATATACTTTAAATGCTATATGGCTAAATTACCCCTAAGAAGTACAAACATCACTAAAACAAGGGAACTCTTCCGTTCCTTTCTATATAAAGCAACCACAACTTGAAGTAAGGAGAAATTTGTGCAACTCATGAAAACTGTGGCTCATGGAAATGGGGAAAGAACAAAATGTATACCTAATCATATCATTGTGGTAACAGTGCTTTGCACTACAGCATAAAAATTGAATTCCTTGGGTTTAATATTCTTTTATGTTGTAACACTACACATTCTTTAATATCTTTTATTTTCCAGGCCAGCAATCTCAAAAAAAGTAATAATGAACCACCTTACATTATTCCATAGTGAACCATTCTTTGATTTAAAGCTCGTCTTATCTTCAAATAGTTAAAAAGTGCAATGGAGACAGGGGAAGAAGGAAAGGTTCTTTCGTATTTTCAAACAGCCTCTTTTCCAAAGGGTTGGAGTTTAAAAAAAAAAAATCACCTCTGGACCTGCCATTTAATTCAGGAATGAATTCAGAATTCTTCCCACATAGTTGCTTATTGTACATGCTTCAAAAGCTGAGAAATCTTAATGTATTTAGCCAATGACTGCACTCCAATGAAAAATCTTACTTTCCAGAGTAGTTATACAATATGGTTAAGTTAAACCCTGATATAATTTCCCCTAACAATTTTAGTAATATAGAAATAAAAACAGCTGATCAACTAGTGTCTGTGATGGCAGACTAACTGCCTGTGGGTAGAGAACAGAGATATTGTGTAGTAAGACAGGATGTTTTCCCTCTTGAGTCCTGAGTGCAAAGTATTAAAACCAAATTCATGTCAATGTTATAGCAAAGAATTTAGATTCTAATTCTGAATACAAATACACTTTAAGAGAAAAAGGGCTATACAACTATATACAGTATGGTCATTTCACTTTTCTATTATGTGTATATTGGATTTTGATCTGAAATGTTTTATACTTGTTTTTCATGTTATATAGTTTTTGGACTGGACTGTGTTTTTCACAAAAAGAAAAAATGAAATGTTTTTCCACCTTAATATTCAACCTACCTGCCCATAGTTGTCTATGCCAGTTACTAATCTATTTAAATTTAATAAATCAAAAGCTGTCCTTAGGGATTGGCCAAGAGTCGTAAGTCCTTCAGCCTGAAGGTTTTTCAGTTCATTCATAAACGTAGCATGGTTTTCTTTCCATCCGGCCTGAAAAGATAAATGTTAGAATTTTTTTTTTCATCTTTCAAAGTCACGTACACAAGGAGAGCCACTACAATCTGTGGTTCATCAATTAGCTACTTCCCTTTACGGTGTGATTTGATTAACGTGTTAAAACTATCACTGCTCAGGAAACGCTCTTCCAACGGTAGCCAAGAATAAACCTGCCTGCGCTACCACTTTTGCTAGCTAACAGCCTAACTACTTGATAACTTCCTGGGAAATTTACTCTCTAACATGATGCCTAAAATCTAGGGATGCAAAGTGCCAGTGGAAAGCAGACGTCAGCAGGACTTCTGAAGTTAACCTACGGCGGTCCCACTGGCCTGCGGCCCTCTCGGGAAGAAGCCGAAGACCGAGCCCCACAGGCCCCCAAGCGGCTCGTTCGCCAGCCTGGGCGAGACCCGCCAGGCCTCTGGCCGCTCCGCCTGTAACGCAGACCCGGGCTCGGCGAGGCCGGGCCCGGCTGTCACTCGGGCTAACTTGAATAAATATCCCCCACAGTTCATTGCTGCCGCTCACGCCGCGGAGGGGAAATGTCGGCCATGTTGATCGCAGCGCCGCCGCCGCCGCCGCCGCCGCTGCCGGGCCGGGCCGGGCTGGGGAGGGGATGGCGGTGGCCCGGCGACTCCGCGCCGCGCCAGGACGCTCCGGAGCGGGGGAGGGGGTGGGAGCCCGCAGGGGAAAAGACCTCAGCGCCTGGAGCACAGCGGGTGGGGGAGGGGAGCATAATGAAGGGTGAATGGGGGGGCGGGGAGGGCGAGCGAGGAAGGAACAGGGAAGGGAAGGGGGAGGGCGAGGGCTGTTACCTTGATAGCATAGGGCGGCTCTTCGAAAGTGACCAGCATGTACCTGTCTCCTCTGCTGGCAGGATCCCGGGCCCGGAGCTGCGGGAGAGCGGGCGGGGACCGAGAGGAGGAAGAGGGCGAGCAGGAGGGAAGCACACAGGCGAGGTTATGAGGCGGAGAAGGGGCGCCCAGCGGCCCCGCCGTCCCCCCACCCCCCACAACACTGCACATGTAGCGGCCGCCCCTCCACGCCGTCCCCCCCACACAGATCGGCCCCCACACGGCCCGGGGCCGGGGCCCGGGCCCGGCTCGCAGCGCCCGCCCGCCCGCGCGGTGGGGGAGGGGGCCCCGAGCCCGGCAGCTCCCGCAGTCAGGTCCCCGACACCTCCGCCTCGCCGCCCCCGGCCGCCTTCCCCGCCACCCCTGCCGCCGGCCGGGCTCGGTCAGTCGGTACCTTCATGAAGGTCTCTACCGCGCCTTTGGCCGTGTCCAGGTAGGTGGTGCCCAGATGGCTGCGCTGGTTCATAGAGGCAGACGTGTCTATCAGGAACAGTAAGATGGGCATAGTGCTGGCCGGGGACACCGGGGCCCGAGGTGGTGGAGGAAGAGGCGACGGCGGAGGTGGCGGCGCTGGCGGCGGCGGCGCTGACCGCCGCTACGCGGGGCGGGAGAGCGCGGCCCCCGGGAGGAAGACGCCGTCTGGGTCTCTCCTCCGGCTGCGGGGAGTTTCTCCCCCGATAGTTGAGAGGAAACTCCCAGACCCAGTCCTCCCCGCCGTACCCCTGCCTCCGCCTCCGCCTCCGCCTGCCGCCTGCCTGCCCGCTGGGGCGGGCGCCCGGCCGTCTGTCTGTCGGTCCGTCCCCCCCGCCTCGGGGGTCCCGTCCCCGCTCCCGGCCCCTGTGTGTGTCCCAGCGGGAGACGGGCCTGGCTCCCCTCCCCACCCCCGGTGCAGGGAGTGGGGACCAGGGAGCTGGCGAGGAGGGGAGTGGGCTGAGGGGAGATGGGCCCTGGGGCTGTTGGGAGAAGTTTCAGGGACTCCCTCCGCACCCCGGCGGTGTCACCACTTTCTCAGCCCCTCTCGCTACTGAAGCGCTTTTCTCTCGCACACTCCGGTTTTAACTCGGGCAGGGGCTGCAGAGGCTCCGCCTCCTGACACGTCCTCGTGCCACGTGACGCGCCGCCCCGCCCTGCTATTGGTTAGCTCCCAGCCTCTCATTAGCATATTCAAACAGCTCAGGGGCGGGAGCAGCTGGGAGGCCGCCTCCGGGAACTGTTATGGAGCACGCGCGAAGGCGGGGCGGCGGGGGCGCGCGAGCGCGCGCGCGGGGAGGAGCGGGCGGGCCGGGCGGCGCGGGGGCGGGCCCCGGGAGGGGGCGGGGACGGGCCCCGGGAAGGGGCGGGGCCGGGCCGCGGAAGGATCGCGGGGGGGGCGGGGGCCGCGTCGGCGCGCAGGGAGGCCGCGGCTGTGAGTCTGCGCGGCCGCGCGGCCGGCCTCTCCGTGGCCGGGGTGGTAGGGGTCGGGAGAAGGCATGGCGGCTGGCCTGGCGGAGCTTCCCCTTCGGGGTCGCCGCAGCGAGCCCCTTGCCTGGTGGACAAGTGAGAGGCGGTTGAAGTCCAAGACCGAACCGCCGGTTAGGAGACGGGGCCGGCCCGCGGTGGCCGGAGGAGGTTCCTGGGCCTCGGAGGGGCCGCCCCACCGTGGGCGGACCCGGAGGCGGGGGAGGGGAAGCGGGAGGTTGTTTATGACCGGGACTGAGCTCCGCGGGTCACTCCGCTCCCGCCGGGGAGCGAGCGCCGGGCCGTCCCCGTCCGCCGGGGGGGTGCGAGCAGGCCGGGGGCCCTCTTGTTGAAGGACCCACCGGAAAGAGAAGGAACCCACTTTGCTCGATCCCGGTCGTGAAGGAGCGTGGGGGACGCCTCGAGTATCGATAAACAGTTCGTCGCTCTATTTATTCTCAAGGAAAAATAATCGGTTCTACCAAAGAAACACCTCTCCAGCCCTGTTTACTTAGAATGTCAGTTTCCGAGCCAAAAGGGACCTTAGCGAACCGTAGTCCATTACTTTTAGTTGTAAATGAAGAAACTGACCAGCTTGCCCGGGCGACCCAGAGAATGGGCTCCTCAACCGTCTGCACTTTTACTTTCGCTCTATGCTGTCTCAGACCCTTTCCAAACACTCTACGAGGGAAGACGTCCTAGGTTTTTTGTTTTTTTTTTTAAGCCCTTATGCCCGAAGTAATGAATTCTCAATATCCAAGAAAAACCGTTTCCTCAGATACCTTGGTTAAAAAACACGACTGCTTGAAAGACAAGTTGAGTTAGGGACATAACACCCCTTATAAAACAAGGTATTTACAAAGCCTCTTACCTTGCATTTCCATTTTTTTACTCTTTACCCTGAAATTCATAATTATTTACCTACTTTAAATTTTAAATAGGAACAATTTAAAATTGTTCCTATTAACACTGAAGAGAATTGCCATGTAGCACTTTTTTTAAATCTTGAATTTTATAACTTGGACTTTTCCTAATTTTTTAGCGGTATCTGAACTTTCTGTTAATTTATAGTAAGGCTATTTCAGTAATATGCTGGCCTGTGACTATGTACCATAGAACACAGGTGTTTTCAAGAGATTTGGACTATCAAATAAGATGAAATTCAGATCTTAACATCCAGTATTTGCTGAGGACCAGTGGAGTTAAATAATTAAAGTGAGGTCCCTGCCTTCAAAGAGTTTATGGTTTTTCTAGAAAAATATTACGTATTATTGGCTACTACAAGGCAAAAAGTGATTAGATAGCAAATAACTCAAGAAAGAAAAATATGTTACCTTAGTGTGATGAAAGAACATTTTCCAAGGTCAGTAAGTTTAAGATGTACTTTAAACCAGTGTTTCCAAAACTGGGATCCTGGGCCTGGAGCTAAGAATCAGAGTTCTTTGATGCTTTTAAACTTTTTGTTTTCGTTTTAACGACAGTATACAAATTGTTTCACCAATTACAAAAACAAAATTATTCTTTCAAAGTGATAATTTATAAACGAAAGATTTTCATGGAATTGGTCTTCAGTTTTCTGTCAGCCATTTCAAACTGTGGTCTCTGGATCGCTGCCTGTCTAAAATCGTATTATGTAGAATCATAAGAATTAATTTTACATTACTCAGGTTTGAGAAATACTGCTTTAAAGGATTGGTAGGATTTGGATAGGTGGATAAAGGAAGAGGAAGGAAGCTACTGGTGAAAAGCACCTTCTTGACATTGAAAATGTAGTGAAGAAAGCACAGCATTGCCACTGGCTTTCTGGGAAACAAGTTCGGCTGGGCTGGAGGGTCAGCTACACAAATAATAATATCCAGAAAGGTAGGTAATGTCTAGACAATAGAGGGCCTTTATTCCAGGTTGAAGTTTTTTTCTCATAAGAGTTTTTAGTTGGGGTGCTAAGTACAAAGCAGTGTTTGAAGGGACTCAAACTAGACTACTAAAGTAGATGAGCCTGCATTCTAGTTACTTCCTATAACAGTTATTTGAAATCACTTCCAATGGAACATCATGGCTCTTTCTTCCCTGACTCAGTAGAGTTAGCAAATTGTCATGATAGGGTCATAAGTGGAGGTGTATGGGAGGGCCAGGATCAGATACAAAGATCAGGAGAGCCAAGTCCAATGAGCCCATCTGGAGCATAAAACCAGAACCTATGCTTATGATGGCATCAAAGACCAGGTTTCTAGTTCAGAAGCCCAGAAGTACTGGAAGACAGGGCCCTGAGGCAGAACAGGAAAGAAATCAGGACATACATAGGCAGCAAATCAAGAGGCAACAAAAACCAGGAAGCATTGATGAGTGATCCCCAGACAAAATTGTGAAATAGGCCAAGTTTATTCTTAGTTATTCTGGTTGACAGTTAAGCTATTGGTTTATGATGGCTTAAAGCAGCAGTTCAGGCCAGGGGGTGCACATCAGTATTACCTATTGATCTTAAAAGTAATAGTAAATTTACTAAATATCCATACCCAGAGGAAAGTGATTCAGTAGAGTTAGGATAAGCTCTTCAGCTGAATCTTATAAATAATAAGACCTGTATGCTTACAGTATAAAAGTAATGTATAAGTTTAGCATCTAGTATTAGTAAACAACTTTGCAAATCACATACCCTTAAAGAGTTATTACATTTCTTAAAATAACTAAAGTATGCAAACTAGAAAGAAAATACAAATGTGACACCAATATAGCTACAATAGATTTTTATTATATGCTTATGTAAATTGCTTGAATTCAACTATTTTCACAAAAAATAAAAAATAATGATGGAGGTTCCCACCATTTTCCTTGATGAGTTTAGGCCTTGGAGTAAGCCTGAGATGGGAAACATGATCTCTTCCTCACACAATCTCTGTGATTCTAGAATGTGATTCTAGAAGGATTCTAATAATACGCAAGCTTATTTTTCTAAAACATTGCCCCTAAATGCAAGCCAACTATTTCATCAGACTCAACTGAAGAAGCCGTGAGCTATTGCAATGCTAGAGAGAAAACTAGTCGGAGTAGTGTGTGATAAACCCTGTGCTGTTGCAGTCTAGGGGATTAAGGAAGATTTTTCTGGAAGGGCATTGGTCAAAAGAATAAGTGGGAGTAAAACGCTCTTTGCTGCTGTTTTCAAAGGATTGCTGCCTAACTGCTATGGCTCTGATTTAAAAGGGATGAATAAGTTATATGAAACCCTCTGAAAGAATAGTGACTCTGGCTTTAATACTAGCCTAAATTGTTGAAATGGAGCTATGCTAACAGAATTAAAAACTGATAAATTAGATTTGTAGAAGCCAACCTGAGACCTTTTAAATTACTTTAAACCAGTTAAGCAGGGTTACACAGTTTAAAAATAATTATGTGCCAAAGACTTGGTTTATGGTATCTGGATGTGCCATCTGAACAAAATAATCAGATAAACCTAGTGTTCTCCATATGTAACATAAAGTTACTTGCCACTGTCTTACCATTTCCTGAGCTCTCTGCCTTATTCTTTGAGATCACAAATAGGCAATAATGTTGAGAGGTTGAGCACAACAAAAATATAAATAAATAAATAAGCATAAAAAATTAGGAGTGAAACTATGCCACAGAATGTATTCAGATAATACATGTACAAGAAAATTTATTTTGGTCATCCTAATCTATCAATCCTAAGGAGGAAAAATTTCTACTAGGGACTATTAAAAAGAAAGACCTTTTCATAAAACAGTATTTCCCATTAATAGTTGAAGTCTGAGATGATTTAAGATCAGTCTTGAAAATGGACATTTCCAAAATGAGAATTATAGTCACAGTAGAACAGTTTCTCCAGCAAAAAGTGTATGAAAATTGCAGTAATTTTTTAACTTAATATTTGCATACCTACTATGTAACAAGCACTGTGGTAGGCAATAGAAAGTTTACAACCTAATGGAAAGATGGCAGAAAAACAGATAATAAGAATTCACTATTATAAGTCAGCAGACCCCAGGCATAATATACTAAGACTTATCTTAGAGGATTGTTTTGAAAATGCAAGGTAACATGCCATTCTTCATCAATGCTGAGACACCATGGGTCCTAAGAAATGCTATAGTTTTCGGACCACTGGGAAAAAAATGTTGCTAATTAAACTATGACATGATGTTTTCTTATAAATTAGAATTTATCCACATTGTATTAAATTCCACCAACCAAAAGTATTAGTGATGTAACTTGTTTTAAAGAATACTATTGTCTTAAGTGTTTTCTTCCAAACCATTGGCTTCCATTTTATGAATTTTGATGTTAGTGCTTTATCAGTTCAACTAGAAGGTATCAATGAAAGGTTTTCAGACTACAGCCAGGATTTATAAGCTTTCCTTAAATAGTTGACTGAAATGTTTAGGGTTTGCAATTGTCTAGTTATGACACCAGGAATAATCACTACATTTGCACATGTACATGCTAATATAGCTACATCACAACTGCCTTATCATGACAGCATTGTAAGATACCATTATTGCAAGTTAAATTCCAGTTTTAGAGGTGTTAAAAATAGAAATGTACATCGTAAAATTGCTAAAATACCATTTAATTAAGAGCAGTTAGCTCTTAAAATAATCATCAGAGAACTCTGACCACTGAGGATAGAGCAACTAATCTTACAGAAGTAAGTGATATTTGAACAGACAGAAATCATACAGGGCTGGAACACGTGTGAAAGAGTGGTAGGAGCTGTGGGATATGTGTGAAAAAGAGTGGTAGGAGTTGAGGCTGGGCCACATCCTAAAGCGTTTCATGTGATCATGTAAGAAAATTTGAATTTTATCTTTGGGTGATAGGGAGACAAAGTTTTGGGGCAAGGGAGTGACATAATCAGTTTCTCATTGCAGAAAGATAATTTTAGTTACAGTTGGGAAGAGGAATTAGAATGAGACTAGAGTAAGCAAGGAGACCAATTAGGTAATTTCTGCATTAATTCAGGGAACATTTTTTTTTGAATAGGAATAATTTTGTTCAAACAAATATGAAAGTGTCAACAGAGAAAGGAAGGGGAAGGTTATAAAAGACATTGAGGTGACATTGGTGAACTATAGACGGAATCATGATATTGAGATTAAATCCATCTTGTGTCATATATAGTGAATGTTGTCAAAGTACTTACTGGTAACTATCAAATCTAATAAGAACCAGTGGTTTTTATTCAGTCATTTGTTCAACATTGTATCTCTAGTATGTGCAGTGAATAAAACAGGAAAATGAAGTTTACATTCTAGAAGTTTACATTCTAGGAAAGGTAGACAATAAGATAATAATCTGATATTTTAAGTGCTAAGGAGGAAAAATAAAGCAAGGAAAGGTAACAAAGTGTTGGAGAGGGAGCAGAGTTGCAATTTTAAATAGGGAAAACAGAGAAAGAATCATTGATAAAATGATGGAGTAGAGACCTGAAAAAAGTGAGAGCTCTACAGGTATCTAGGGGTAGTTAGATTTTATCCATTTTGTGTTTTGAGATGCTGAAACATATTAAAGTCTTAACTGTTGATAAGTATTCTTTGCTAATAGTTAATCTTATTCTTAATATTAAGTATTTTTATTGGTACTTAATACATAGTCTTATTAATAGCAGTATTTTCCTGATTAATAATAATAAGTATTCTTTGCTGATACAGGTTCTCCCTGACAGGCAAAACCCCAATTAATCATTATATTTTAATGAGAGATTTATCTTAAAGCCAACAGGTACTGTTTTAGATTCTGAGGATTTGTTATTAACTGAGATAGACCTAATCCCTACCCTCATAGAGTTTCTAGATAAAATATAGGATTTAAAATTAAATTGGAATTTCAGATAATGTATAATTTTTAGTATAACTACTAAATATT
This sequence comes from Cynopterus sphinx, assembly GCA_030015415.1. Classification (NCBI taxonomy): domain Eukaryota; kingdom Metazoa; phylum Chordata; class Mammalia; order Chiroptera; family Pteropodidae; genus Cynopterus; species Cynopterus sphinx. The sequence goes on along the minus strand of CM057381.1, from coordinate 82,632,788 downwards.
ACATGGAATATAAAATTCATTTGTTGTTTATCTGAAATTTAAATTTAACTGGGCATTCTGTATTTTTATTTGCTGAATCTGGCAATTCTATGCCCTCACTGAATTTACAACCTAACCTCCTAGAGGTAGAGATAGTAAATACAATTAGCATATAATGGACCTACTATATCACCTAGGAAAAGGTTTTGCTGTATAACATGGAAGGCCCTGGGACTGTAAATGTGTGGAGGGAACCTGTCTTTCAATCAAGAACACCCACCCTTAAGAGCAGAAAATAAACTTGTCTTGTTTTTCCACATGTTTCGGATCCATTTGGATCTCTTTGTTATACCAGCCTAGCCTAACTAACTTAATGTGTCAGTCCCTGAAATCTATTATGCCCAAACTTACTCCAGAATCAAAAGTTTTCATGTAATTTACCTACAACAAATATATGTAAATAAAGGCAACAGAGAGGTGGGCCAAACCCTAAAAATGATTGTACAATAACCATTATTCTAACATAGTTTTAAACATGAGTATTTTCAAAGTGGTCATAAGGGACATCAGATCAATATTAAAAAATTACATAATTTAATGTTTTCTCTAAGCAACTATATATTATTCATGTCTATTAAAACATTTCAATATGTTTTTCTTTGACATTTACTGAATGTAAAGACAAGTGTCATAGGCTTGCAAATTATAAATAAGACATAATTTCTGACTTAAGAAAGTGTAGGGCCTAGTAGAGAAAAAACAGATATGTAAAACTAGGCGGCATAGAATCAGTGCCAAAAAATAAGTGCAAATCGTATCTCCAACTAAAGTGAGAAATTCACTCTAGATAAGAGAATAAAGCAACTGAATAAAGAAGCATTTTTTATTCAAAGCTTTACAACTTTCTATTTTTATTTTTTTTTAAAGATTTTTCAAAAATTTACAAAATGCATAAAGAAAAACAAAAATTTAGAGGTGGAAAGAATGGATGCTAGGGGAGCTATGAAAAGTGGATGGTCACCCAAACTGTCTGCTGAGACTGGGGGCTAAGCTAAGTGCTCAAGGAAAATCCCTTTAGTGGCTAATAGGGGATAGTAAGGACAAACAAGCAGATCATCTGGGCTCTTATGGACAAAGATCCTGGCAGGCAGTGGTCAACCTCTAGGAGACCAAACAGTCATTCGGATAAATAGTTAGAGCTTTAAGTTAGGAAGTAACATCAAGAAATGGAAAGAAAATAAACATTTCATTGCTCGCTTACACCAGGCACTCTGCTAGAGCTTCCCATGATCACTTAATTTTCTAACAAAGATAAGGTTTCCAATCCCTGGCATGAAAATAAGGCAGAGATTTGGGCACAGAAGAAACAAAACAAGGAGACAACAAAATATAAGGGAGTAATTTGTTCATAACAAAATGGGAAGATAAAGGGTGATAGCTTCTAGGATGTTGTTGAGGTTATTTTAATATTCAATTTCACTAGTCTCCAAAGACTCATACTCTAAAACAGTGAATAAAATAGCTTAGTGTCTGATTGTGCAATATCTATCATTGATGATGGGCACATAGGAGCTCTCGTGACATTCACTTAATTGAGATTAATTGAGGCTCCTCATTACCCCTTGAAAACATTCCCATAGCATGGTATATGCTCAAAACTAGTAAAATTCCCTTTAACATAATTGTGAACTTATGCTCCCACTACAAGTTCCATGCTCCTGTAGTCTTATTTTTCCCCAAGCCCCTTTATACTAGTTGAACTTTTAATTGTGATTATTTTAATTAAATATTTTGTAACAAAAGTCACAAAAATAAATTGCTGTCAAATTAGGTATAAGCAAGAAAACTGCAAAAGTGTAGAAAAAATAAAAATTTACAGGTATTTTGTATTTCAAAAGATGGACAAATGAAATATACTCGCAGTTCAAGTTAAAAAGTTTAAAGCTTCAATCCACCAATCACCTATCAGTGATGGATAAGAGAGCTTTTACTATACTCATACGCATATAGCACTTTTGTTTGTTCTTTCTGAAAAGGGAACAATCTGTCTAGAAAAACAAAATTCAAGACCAGAGTCCATGACCTTAATGATTCCATTCAGCACGTTCATGTGAAACCTCAGTGCAGAATGTAATACAACATGTCTGTTTAGATTATTCTTCTGAAGTCTTAGGAATAGTAGGACTCCTATCTGTTGAATTTTGTATTGTGTGCATTTATGGCTCACTAATCTTCAAAGTTTAACAAGCATAATGCATTAGGGGGCCAGGTTGTTTCATCATAAGCAATATGCACAGCATTTTAATAGTTCGTTCTGTAAGGAGTCTTAGAAATAACCAGTGTAATTCTCTTGTGTTAAAAATAAGTAAACTAAGACACTTGCCCAAGGTGAAAATTTATTGAAATAAAATTAAAGAAAATGTTTAAATAACCTGTAATATTGTATCTTCCCCATATAACACGTCTAATCTAAGCTTCTCAAAGCACTTTTAAATCAAATCATTAATGATTCTGATACCTATGTATCAAATTGTTGTCCTATTTTCTACCAGCTGGGTTGCCTCCTCTCAGACACTGACTGAAAGGTCAACATTTTCTTTGCAGGTGAATCAGTTGAGAGTTGCATTCATCCGTGAATAAGAAACCTGAAAAACAAGGATTATTTTATCACATATGTCACTGGTAGGCAGTCCAGGAAGGCCTCATTTGTTCACTCCAAGTTTTATAATGTCATTAAGAACATGAGGCTTTCTCTGTTTTCTTATTCTGCCAATCTTACTGTGTGCTTGTCAACTGGTATTAGCTATTCATGTCAAGTATTGTAGGTTTACTTTGGTAGAAATAATGGAAAGGAGAAAAGAAAGTATGTCAGCGGAGCTGGCCTTCCCAGAACCACTGCTAATAATTTCCATTGAGATCTGATTGGCCAGCTACATTTCATGGCCACTGTTATCTGCAAAGTGGCTGTACTACGTGTTGTGAGGGCAACAAGCAGTCTCATCACTGCAGGACTATGGCCAAGATTAGGAAGAATGTGTGTGTGGTGCCTAGCATGCTCGGTACCTATAGCTGTTTTTTTTTCATTGTTAGAAAAAGTGTAACTAGTGGTGATCTCCAAATTTTTTCCATAGTAATTATTAAAGTGTTTCTATACATGCAAATAATTCAATGCAGTAAAATAATTTTTAGTAGAAAAATCTTTTACTGTCATTTGAAACTAAAATATTGGCATGGCACTTCTAAAAACTCATTTGATTATGAAATTATAATTTTGGAAAATGGTCAGTAGTTTGTGAATGTGCCGTGTAGTCTAAAAAGTTTTAAATATAAATGACCTTTTTTATTTTTATGTTTTATGAGCTAAAAGATATTTGTTTATTGTATTTGATTATCATTAAAAATATATTTTATCATAACTACAGCAAGTTTAGAAGGATGACATGTTGAAAACAAAATCTGTTGAACCTTTAAAATTTTACCACAAATATGTTTGCATTAATAATATATTTTTAAATTAAGATCTTGACCTTCAAAAGATCTGTCTGTGGGATCACTGGGTTTCTGATTCATTTGCAAGAATATCTGGTTGGTATAGTCATTACCATGAGAATGGCAATACGAGATGTTTTATATAAGGTACTTGGTTTTGTGAAGCAACAAGAAGAAAAAAGACAAGTTTTATAAGAAAATTAACATTTTTTACACTCAAAAATGAAAATCAGAATTTCATAGATATAAAAATGCCTAAAGCTAACATATGCCTCATACATGTAATACATTGTTTACCAATAAAACAAAAATCATACCTGAATTTTACTATATAAGTTGCTTTGAAACAAGCCAAAAAGTTCATATAAAGACTCTGTCTAAATATTTTGTTTAAAGTGAACTAAATAAGAGGTGTTTCTGTGTATATATGTAATAAAAGGTAAAGAATTTAGCCATTTAAAAAAATCTATCTAGGAATCATTAAGCTTAGTGCTTTACAAATACTTATAGCTCTGGATCTTTACAATGACTGAGTAGTTATCTCACTCCAGTAAAGGGGAATCACATGGAGGCATCAAAGAGACTAATATATATGTATGTATCTTCAAATTGCAGTTTTTAACTACCATAGTTCCACCAGGAAGCCTGTACATGCTTTTCTCTTAAACTTTTTCTTGCTTTCTTTTCCCTTTGCTTAAATTTATCCCATCATCTACAGTTAAGCCTGTTTTATAGAAAGTGTTTGTCTTTATTTAGTCTAGTTCTACCTCTTCCAGCTCCATGCCACAACCCTCACCCCAACCTTAATTTAGCATATGTTCCTGTTCTTTCACTTATAGTACTTATGTCAACATTGTTTCATTGACAACATTCTCACTGCTGAAAGCTGGTTTCAGTTGTGATGAATTTGTTTAGGCATAACAATATCAATATTGAAAAGATACTTTTAATATTTTTTGAAAACTAAAAATTTGTGTCTTTAGTCCATTGCATCTATTTTGCAGGTAAAAAAAATGTTTTTAAGTTAAAAGTGTGTTTTGTTTTTCTCACTAATTCTTCCAACATGATTCTTTTATAATTTTAAGGAGTACCATTTAATTTCATAAAGAATTCTGCAGCCTATTAGCTACTCAGATACAATAGTTTGCTCCTGTCCAGAGATCAGCAGTAAGCCACCAGAAATTACAGTCACAGAAGATTACTGTATTTTGTGAAGATTTCCTTCGCCAAAAAGGCCTGGAAAGTGCTAGTAACGCCCTATTTCTCTTAACTATCTCTGACCCTACTCAAGGAAAGGGCTAAGAGTAAGTTTTAAAATGAAATTAAAATATCTACTTATATTATGGATAAACTACTTTTTAAGTATGTTGTGCCTTATTTTCTCAGGTATAAAAATACTTGAAACAATTGTAATTTCAGGAGACTACTAACTTTTTTTTGAGTTGCTTTTTTTTGTCTGAATTATAATATGTATTTCAACACTTATATCAGAGTATGTAGGTCTGTCTTCATTTCACAGCTGTCAAAATTTTATTTTAAATCTCCATCATCATGAAATAGTTCTAATAATAAAAGACCTAAATTTTAAGTCCTAAGGGGCATCAAAGTATCTCTTCTATTCCGTTGTTCAAGCTCTGGCAGCATGTTGCAAAACAGATATGTAACAGGAAATAGAGGGTAAGGACAAAATGTTACCTGGCTGTTGATAGTACCTAAAATATTGCATGAGGTTTAAAGTATTTTGTTTAGGTCTTGTAGGCTATAGAGTAAGTCAGAGAAAGACAAATGCCACAGATTTCACTTACATATGGAATCTAAAGAACAAAATAAAATAGAAACAAACTCATAGGTCCAGAGAACATTTCAATGGTCGCCAGATGGGAGGGGAGTTGAAAGGGTGCTTAAAAAAGAGGAAGGAATTAAGAAGTACAAATTGATAATTACAAAAGAGTCATGAGAATGTAAAGGAATATAGTCAATATTATAGCTATACATGGTGTCAGACAGGTACTAGATTTTTGAGAGTGATTACTTCATAAGATATGTAAATGTCTAATCTCCATGTTGTACACCTGAAACTAATATTGTATGCTAACTGTAATTGAAAAGTAAAAAATTTATTGAAAAAGACTAGTATATTTTAATAAGTGAACCAAAAGGTAGAGGAGTGGCTTTTAGGCATATCTATTTCAGGATACATAAAAAAGATAAATAATAAAGTGGCAATCCTGTATACCTATTAATAGTTACAAAAGACATAGGATGGCTGAATGGATAAGAAAACAAGATCCCTACATATACTGCCTATTAGAGACCCACTTCAGATAGACACACCCAGACTGAAAGTAAAGGCATGTATTTCATGCAAAGGAAAATGAAGGAAAATAAAAAAAGCTGGAGTAGCAGTACTTAGACAAAACAGACTTTAAAACAAAGGCTATAATGAGACAAATGACATTTCATATAGAATAACCAAGATATGGAAGCAACGTAAGTGTCCATCAGTAGTCAATTAAATAAAGATATGGTACCCATATACAATGGAATATTACTTGGCCATAAAAAGTAAAATCTTACCATTTGAAACATGAATGGACTAGAGGCTATTATGCTAAGCGAAATAAGTCAGAGAAAGACAAATAGTATATGGTTTCACTTACATGCAGAATCTAAAACAAAATGAACAATAAAACAAACAAACTTATAGATACAGAGAACAAACTGGTGATTGCCACATGGGAGATGGGTAAGAGGTCTGGGTAAAAAAAGTGAAGGGATTAAGAGGTACAAATCGGCACTCACAAAATAGTCACAGGGATGTAAAGTATAGCATCAGGAATATAGTCAATAACATTGTAATATGTATGGTGCCAGGTTGATAGTAATTGGATCACTTCAGAAGTTATATAAATGTCCAACCACTATGCTGCACACCTGAAATTAATATGATTGTCAACGGCAATTGAAAAATTTTTTTTTAATTTAAATAAAAAAGTAAAAATGAAGTTAGTTAAATGTCTACATTTCAGCCTTGTTAGGTGGTTGATTTACGTGATTTATGTGATGACCTTGGAGATTTAACTCCAAATGTGCAAAGTCTAATAAAGTGGACCTAGCATAGCTTAAAAAAATGCAAAACTACAAAATGCATTTTTATCCTACTTAAGATTTTTTCTTGTTATAGTTTCCTTAGGAAGCATTGGCGCTAGTAAAAGGGCAACAGTCATTTGCCTAATGGTCTGAAGTTTGACAGCCAAAAATAAACTCATGGGGAAAAAAAATTATGACTTTCAGATGCATGACTTTGAGATTTGGCCCAGGCTGAATTCAAGTTTACCTTTGCACTATAAAAAAAAGTTTGCTAGGCAGATGGGTAAACAGAGTTTCTCTTAATGTCAAACTCCAAGATCTTTTGATCTCAAAATTGTTTATTTACAAATAACAAAGCAGAGCAAACATAGCTAAAATATTAGCACCTTTTTATAAGCTGAGCATTTACCTATCATTGGGTTGCTGTGTTTTTAAAGTTATAAAAGTTTTAAAAAGTTATAAATTTATAAAAGCTCATGAAATGTTTAGCAAAATTGTGAGATAGGTAAATGGAGAGAGAGTATGTATGTATGTATTTGGTGCCATTTGGTACCAGTAGCTAGGAATATGAAACATCCTGCTAAGTGTGGGACTACCCTGCATAACCATGGATTATCCTACCCAAATGCTGATGGTGCTGTCACCCTTGAAAAATAAAGTTTCAAATAAATGAAGTTCAAAATTCATTGTGAAGAAGTATAGAGACAGAGGAATGTACAGGTTCTATGTGGACCCTGGAGCTGCACAATTTGAGTTCAAATTTAGTTTCTGATTTTATGACCTTGGCCATGTTAATTAAATGGTCTAATACTCAGTTAAATGGGCATAGTAGTAATATCTGTTTTATATAATTTTTTAGTAAGAACTGAACAAGTTAAAATATATAAAGTGATTAGCAAATGGTAAGGTCTCAATGTTGGCTGTTGCTATTACAAGTTCACTCAAGTCTCGTTTTCCATTAATTAGAATTACTGAGGAGATGTACAAATATATTTTTTTAACCCTGAAGCTTCTACATTTAAAAGTCTTCAGTCTGGAATCCATTATATGTTAAAAGATATTTCTTGATGATGACAGTCATAATGTAAGCATGCTCTTGGTCACTAAATGTATTCAGAAGAAACAGTAGAAGGTTAAGAGTGGGACCAGGAAGTGGGGCTGTCAAAAAGGAAGAGACACTCTACAGTATGAAGGGATGCAGAGAAGATCTGACCAAACTATCACCATGTTTGCACAGTGGTGATTATAGCTGATGAGATGCAACTGAGAAGGGATTCTTACTGACCTAAGACCATGAAGAAAAATCAAATCCAATTACAGTCAAGTGGGATCTGTAAGCCTGGAGATTCTCAGTGCTATCTTAGAATATTCTGAATAATTAAATGCTTCTTTCTATAAAGGAGGAGACTTCTCACTCTGCAGCTAAATCTTGGATTTGTTGTTTGCACACAGAGGACCTTGCTCATACAACACTCATTTTAAATTATAATTCAGTCTTGAACACGTTAAAAAAAAAAAAAAAAACCAAACAGAGAAAGCCAGACCAAAAAGTAAAATTTACTTGTTTTATACAAAAAAAAAAAAAAAAAGAATCCAAACAAAATTAAGGTTAGTGCCTATAGGAAGAATAAGATAGCTCATCACAGGTGGATATAACACATTTTTTCTTAAGCACAAATGAAACAGCCTGAAACAAAAGGAACTAAAGAGATCAAAGAATACCAATCGCCCTTTTGCTATTTCAAATCAAAGTTCTGTCAACTGTCAGATGTTTTATGTGATGATCTAAATAATCAAATGCTTTAATCATAAATAGTTAAGTAATATCATTCATAGGAGACTTCCAAAAATAGCAGTACTAGGACTATGTTGATTCATTGTCTTTCAAATACTAAGTCACAAATTACAAAGTCTAGTGAATTGGAATTGATGACAACTATTCTGTTCCCCTGTCTATCTTGGTTCCTCTTCCATCCCCCTAAACCTTCACATTTTTAAAGTTTTAGTATTCACCACTGTGTTCTCCAGTTATACACTGGCATCAAGCGCACACATCCACTTGTCAGCAACTCTCTTAAAGTTATCTTCCTGGTGCTACTGTAAATGTTTCCCAAATCTTTGTCTCCAGCATTGTCTCCCCTCTTGCTCTCCAGTCATAATGTTTCCAAGGGCTATTAGATATTGCCACTTAAATACAAAAATTGTACTCTAAAATTTATACATTTCCCCCTTACATCTCACAAGCAAACCATTAACATATCTAATTATTTTCAAAACACATCCAGACTCACCACTTCTTTCTGCCTCATTCCTGGTCCAAGTCACCATCAAGTCCTTCTGGATTATCGTAGTAACCACACACTGGCTGCCACGCTTTTACCTCACCCTACTTCACTCTTCTGAATGCAGCAGCCAGCGTGGTACTTTTAAAATGGATTGATCTTGAGATAATCATGCTAAAGCAAAATAAGCCAGACAGAAAAATTTGAAAACCACATGATATCACTTATATGTGGGACATAAACCTAAAAGCAACAAATGAACAGGACAAACAAGCAGAGACTCATGAACGTGGACAATAGACTAGTGGTTACCACAGGGTAAGGGGGAGAGGGGAGGTAGATGGAGTAAAAGGGGTCGAGTGTGTAGTGACAGAAATCTAACTATGAGAGGTAAACACACGATGCAGTATATATATGCCTCACTGGTAAATTGTACACCTGAAACTTACTGGATTTTGTTAACCAATGTCATCAAAAAGTAAATTAAAAAAATAATATTAAAATAAACCAATGTGACCAAAAAAAATTTAAATAAAATAAAATAATAGAATGTAAATTTGATCCTGACACATCTCTGCACAAAAACCTCCATTGGCATCATATTTCAGAATAAAGACAAATTTATGATCTATCCCATGAGCATCTGACCTCACTTCTTCCTCATCTTTTCCTTGTACACTCCTCTTGCTGGAATACTTACCTCCAGACACCTGCCTAAGTTACTTCCTTGCCTCCCTGAGGTCTTTACTTGAGTAATTTCTCAGTATGGACTTTTTTGACCATCCTGAGTGCTCTTTATTCTCCTTCTGTCACTTTGTTTTTGTCCAAAACACTTTACTTGACATAAATTGTTATTTACTTAGTTATTGTTGATTTCTTTGTCTCCCCACACTGACAAGTGTGGGGACAGGAATGTTAGTCTGTTTTGTTCACTGGTGGACTCCCAGTGCCTAGAACAAGTCCTGCCACATAATCATTATTAAATTAATGTTTCTTGAATGAATCCAAAAATCTCTGACTCTTTCAAAACCATCTTTTAATATAACTACCCTATTTTTCTTGAAAGTCCTCAGTCTGGCAAGAGAAAATCTGATTATTTACCAAATTCTTTCAATTCCACATTATTGGAATCTTTCCCCCTCTTTTTTATTTCTATTGTTGCCACCCTCGTTAATGACAGCATAGGTTAGAATCAGACGGACTTGGGTTTGGAATTCCATCTCCACCATTTACTAGTTGTAAGATCTTGGACAGGTTCATTCGGGGCTGGAGGGGTAAACTCAGTTTTTCACTGGTAAGTGGTACCTACTTTATAGGGTGGTTATTATTATTAAATGAGATAATGTATTTAAAGCATATATTCATACCCATAGTAAGTAATCATGCCTGATCCATGACAATAGATTTCTAACTTACACTTCTTTTCCTTGTCCCATTCCTTTTTCATACATCATACCATTACTACCAAAAATATTTTCCATAAATATTACTTTAGTCATGCTACTCAATTACTCACCAACTTTCAAATTCTTCCTACAGATAAAAGGAATTACAAATTGAGTGCCTTCTATGCCTCGGGTGCTTTATTAAATTTTATAATTTAATAAAGCCAAACTATTTATCTAGTATTCAAAACCCACCCGAGTCTGCCTCTCCTCTTCCTGGTTGTGATAGTTAATTTTATGTGTAAACTTTGCTAGCACAGTACCCAGATATTTGGTAAGTAACAATCTAGAAATCACTGTGAAGGTATTTTTTAAATGAGAAGAACATTTAAATCAGCAGACTTATGGATTGCCCTCCATAATATGAGTGGACTTCATCCAGTCAGTCAAAGGTCTTCAGGGAAAAAGACAGGTTCCTCAAAGTAGAAAGAGTTCTGCCTCACGACTGCCTTCAGACTTGGGCTGCAACATCAACTCTTCCCTGGATCTCAAGCCTGCCAGCCTGCCCTACAGAGCTCAGACTTGCCAGACCCCACAATCATGTAAGCCAATTTATTAAAAGAATCAATTTTCTTTCCTCCTTCCCACCTTCCTTTCCTCCCTCCCCCTTCTCTCCACACACATTTCATTGATTTTCCTCTCTGGAAAAAAATCTTAATACATTATCTATATTAAGACCTATTGAAATCTCACTGGTCCCACATGGTCCATCTCCTCCCTACTGTGTGACCACTCCAGCCAGAAGTATATTTTTTACTATGGATTCCTTGAACTCTTCATTTGTACCTCATTTGCACTTTGCACTTCATTTAAACTCTTTTGTGCATTGCAGTGATTTGTATTTGTAATAAGTTTCATGTAAGGAAGGGGGCTATCCCAATTCTGCCATGGAATTACCTAGGGAAACTATTTAACATCTCTGTGCCTCTACTACCTCATGGTAAAATGGCGACACTCATTTTCTTATTGAACTGATGTATAGGAAATATATGTGCTCATTGTGAACCACATAACATAGTGTGAAATGGTACTTAATTCCACTGATCTCCAGGGAAGTTTGTGTGGCAATGAAATGAGCCCTATTTTGTCTTGTCAGGCTCAGGAATAAAAACATATCTGCAGGGTGAGGAGGTAACTGATACTTTCTGAGCGAAACCAATCTGTGATGCTAAGAATGAGCACGTGTGAGTGAAAGTGTGTAAGGCAGACCACCACCAAAAAATTAGTCCAATACGAAGAGAGCTAACTGGACTCAATACTAAGGATCCAGGACATCCACATACTTTGGGATAGTGCAAGCAATCACCAGTATTTCAAGTGGATGGAATATTCATGTTAGAGAATTCCAACCTTTTCCTTTGATAAGTAAACCTTAGAATTTTAGCTAGACATATGGACTCTTGGAATTGATTCTACCACCCGGCCTCCTTTGCATATGAGTGTTCCACAGTCTCAGGATGGAAGCAGAATGACATATGCAACTTTGGGTCTATAACTTAAAAAGGGAAGGAGCATATCTTCCAACCCCTTAACTCCATTTTGCTGCTGAATATAATTAGACATCTTGGATCCTGATAACAAGGACAACACTCTAGGAAAGCAGAGCAATAAGATAGCAAAAGCCTGGGTCCTGGCCATTGTAAAACTGCCATATTGGCCTTGAACAGGTTAAACTTATACTCTAATATTGTTTTGCATTAGGACAGCCAAACTATACAACAGATGATAAGATAGTCTGTTAATTGCCTAACAGTAAGAGTTTTCAGAAATAGCATAGGTGTAAAGGATGTGTTTAACTTACAAACCCAATCTATGCTCTCCCTGGGAGATCCCAGGTTTGGCTCAAGTTGTAACCTCAAAATTATTTCCTTACCTTATGGCCAAAATTCCTGAACTCTGCCCCAGTCAGAGCTCCAGTAACTTAATTCCCTTCTGAGGTTTAGTATAGGGCTATCAGAGCCAACTCTGGACTCCTAGAGGCTTTCTTAGGCAAGCTTGATTATGTGATGGCATGTGATCACAGTCCTTAGCTTTATTACTGAAGTTCTTTTCTGGCTTCTGAAGGAATATAAGAACAGGAGGTTTTGACTTCAGAGACCACTGTAGTGAACAAGGAACAAACTATTTGGTCCTAAAAGCCATTGAGGTGCCCATTGATTAGTGCTGTGCAGGTCTTTCTCTGGTGAATATGAACTTCATCCTATGGCCAGCACTAAAGAAATTCTATATACTAAAATAGAGAACTCCTTTATCATTATATATCTTGAAACTCATTCTGAGTTCTGTATGCACTATGTAGATTTTTCTCTACACTGCAATAATTCCCAAACTGATAAATTCTATTTCTGTCTCTCAGTTTTTTGGTATTTTTTTACAATGATAAAATACACATAACATAAAATGTCCTATCTTAACCATTTTAAGTGTACAGTTCAGTAGCATTAAGTACATTCTCATTGCTATGCGACTGTCACTAGTCGCCATCTTCAGAACTTTCCAGCCCAAACTCAAACACTGTATACATTTAACAATAATCCCCATTACTTCCTCCTTCCAGCCCTTGGTGACCACTATTCTATTTTCTGTCTTTATGAATTGGACTATTCTAGATCTATCATGTAAGTATGAGATATGAGATCATACAGGACATGGATCCATAGTGTAGTGGTTAGCATATATCTGCTTTACATGCAGAAGGTCCTGGGTTCACACACCAGTGGAGCCACAGTCTATGGTCAACAGCTATGCCACCCTGAACAAGCCCAATGTCTGATCTCAGAAGCTAAGCAGGGTACTGGGCCTGGTTAGTACTTGGATGGGAGACTACCTAGGAAGACCAGGAGCTGTAGGAATAGGTAAAAAGAAATAACTAAAAAAAAAAGAAAAAAAGAAATCATACAATATTTGTCCTTGTGTATTTGGCTTATTTCACTCTTAGCATAATATCTTCAAGGTTCATCCATGTTGTACCATGTGTAAGAGTTTCATCCTTTTCAAGGCTAAATACAATTCCATTGTATGTATGTACCACTTTTTTTTTTTGTCCATTTGATACTTGGGTTGCTTTCATCTCTTGGTTCCATAGAACCTTTTGCTGCTATTAACATGGGAGTACAAATATCTATCATTACCCCCTTACAAACCTTCCTAAAATACCCTAATTTGAGTGTTTTATTTGTCTCCTGTTGGGACCCTAATTGCTATATCTGCTAAACCTTAATATGAACAGTTAAATGTTGACTAGGAATATGACTGGGAACACTAATGTTGACCTCTTCCCCATCAATAGTTTCTTTTATTTATTTGAATCAACAGCAAAATTTAATGTCAGCCATAATTCTACCTAGTGCTTGGACTCCCACCCAGATACTGCTGTGTTTCTATAAAAGAGACCTTTGGTAATGAAACTAAGCTGCACCTAGCCCTAAAACAATGCCACACTTTTTGATAAAGATGCTGACCTATGCATGAAGAAAGTGAGCTCACCCAAAAGCAAAGCATCCTGACTCTTGATCCTCTCATGACAGGCACAACTGGCTGTCTTGGCCAAACACTCTCAGGTATAAAAGAAGCCCTGCTCCTTGACCGTCTGGAACACAAAGTGTCATGCAGGCGGTCAGTGGCTATCCATGGCTGACAATGCAGCTCCCTAACTTCCAGAGCTAGCTAGACCTTACATTGATTTCTCTAGCATGAAAAGGACTTCCAGTACAAGAATTTCCAACTTCAGATATCTAACTGAATCAATCCTGGGAGCCTATGAGACAGACTAATTCAAGTGTTAGTGTTCTTTTTCACTGGAAATATTTTAGTGATAAGAATTATATAGCAAAACTCCCGTAACTCTGGGGAAAGAGAGGTATAAGGAGACTGGTTATGTTTCTGGAATTCAGTCTACTCCCGTAGCGTTGAAGGATTTCTAAGTACAGAAGGATTCTGAGACCTTGGCAGGGATAAGCTTTAGATTTCAGAAGAGGAAAGAGGTTGTCTTTGATAGTTGAACAAACATGTCTAAGTGGTGAGTAAACACAGGCCCTGAGGTTTCAAGAGCAGCTGGGTTTTAGGAATATGGAGCTGTTCCTCATCCTCTCATATAAAGGCAGACTTCTGAAGCCTCTGAGTATTTCCTTGGTCACTATACAGAACTGTAATATAGCTTCCCTGATCCTGAGAAAACACAGTATGAGTTGTCCCAGAGAAGCTTCCAAGCTCCAGCTTTGCGGGGCTGGGGTGCAGATTTCTGAGGAGCGACAGGCATGTCCTGCTGTCAGGATTCTGCAGCAAGAGTCATCAGGCCTGTAGATGCTAAGAAAGCAAGCACCTTCCATTCAAGGCTGTGGCTCTAGCATTTTGCATCTGAAGGAGGGATGTACTTTGGGGCAGAGCCAAGACTTAGCTTTGAAGACTAGAGTGATTTGTTAGGTAAAGCTTGACCCCTGACCTGAAAGAGGAAATTACCAGGAAGGGATTCTAAACTGTGAAATAGGTTGCTGGAGTTACTTTTACTATCCCCAGGCTTGTGCTTCCCATAATTATTGATATTTCTAGTCTCCCTTGAGGTTTTAGAAGTGAGCGTATTATTGTAGCCCTTCGATAGGTATGTTCTAAATTATTTCTTCTGTGCATTTAGTACCTTCAGCAGAAATGTGCATCGAGATTTGCTATAAATAATCCTGATCAGGATAATCTAAAACTGGAGCCACATGACTTCCTATTCTTCTTTCACTTTGATTTATATCTACTATGTTCTTTGAGATACAGCCACTCCTATTTGTTACTGCTAATTCTTTGACAGAATCCTCCAAAAAAATATGTATCATTTTGCTCTCTTCCCCAATTGTACATGCATATTAAAGAATCTCCCCTGTAAGTGTGGAAATTTATAGCAAACAAAACATGCTGCCTCAGTTTAAGTTTTCAGAGAAATCCTGAAGGAATGGAAGCAAGTACATTTAGCCATGCTGAGCAACAATGCCACAGTAATAATTCTGGGGAAGATGAAAGGAAGGCATGACTTGAAAAATGTAGGCTACAATAAATGGACCTTAAAATGATACTCTGTGACATGAATATGATATAAAATTCATTTTTAATATTCAAATGTCTTGTTTGTATAAGCACTGATTTAGTATCAGACATTGTTATGAGCACGTTGTATGCACCATCTGATTTAATCCTCACATCAACACTGTGAGGTAGGTACTATCATTATTTATATTTGTAAGATGGTGAGATTGTATCCAACTCACACAGTTTGTAAGTAGTAGATCAAGTATTCAAATTTAGGTCTGTCTGACTCCAAAGTTCGTTATTCTATTTTTTCAATAAAAATTAATTGGGTACCTGCTCTGAGCCAGGCATTGATAAACAAGGAAAACAATGGTCTCTGTCCACATAACATTTACAACCTAGCATTAGAGATAGATATTAATAATTTATTTAAATTAAAATGGTGATATGCACCATGAACAAATGGTAAAAGATATTCTCTGATATATTTCTAACTTTTAGACAATGCCTGTGTTAGTTGCCCATAAATATTGGTTAAATATTGAATAAGGTTCCTGTGAAAGTAAATAATGGTATACTTAGCCCACTCTTCATAGAGGACAGAGAAGGCTTTTCTAAGAAAGTATCATTGAAGCTGGTACTGGAGAGATAATTTGAGCTGCCTAGGAGATAGGAGAAGCTTACAAGAAAGGAGTGCTTTAAGCTGCCTGCCTACAATGATTGATTCAAGGAAGAACCTTGGTAGCTAGAAAGGATAGAAAGGAACCATTGAAGTTCAAGCATGCAACTGGGTGAATGCAAGTAAGTGACAGGCCTAAGACAATCTGCATAATCTAGTAGGTTTCTGATCATCCAAAGAAGGATTCTCATCATTCAAAGTAACATGAGCTACATAAGGATTTTTATCTTGATTTTAAGGGAGATTGATTACTAGGAAAGGGCTTTAATAAAGAGAATGTCATCAAAAAATTTCCACTGATTAAAGGTCAATTAGGAATCTATTGCAGTAGTCCAAAGTTGGACCAAGATGTTGGCAGAGGAGAAAGGATGAAGTGAACGGATACTCAGGAGGTGACTGCCTGGATGTGAAGGGTAAGAGAGAGGGAGTGCATCAGGCAAGATAACTATATAAGTTATCTACTGCTGTATAACAAGTTCCCCAAAACAACAAATGTTTATTGTCTCATATGGTGTCTTTAAAGATCAAGAATCTGGGAGCAGCTTACCTAGGCAGTTCTGGCTCAATCTCTCATAAAGTAATCAAGCTGTTGGCAGATGTTCCAGTACTCTCAATTTTGACTAAAGCTGGAGGATCTACTTTCAGTCTTACTCACATGGTTGTTTGCAGACCTCACCACGTGGGTGACACTTGACATGGAACCTGGCTTCTCCCAAAGTGACTGATGAGAGACAGAGAGAGAGAGAGAGAGAGAGAGAGAGAGAGAGAGAGAGAGAGAGAAACAAGTGACCAAGAAGGAAGCAATAGTATTTTGTATGATCTAATCTCAGGAGTGACACCCCTTCATTTCTGCCATATTCTACTGTCTACACAAGGTCATGAATACCACGAGGCAGAGCTTAGAAGTTGATTAATTTCCATGCCCACATGGAAAGATGGCACTTTCAAACTAGGATAGTTTGAGAAGGGGTGTGTCTGTATGTGTATGTAGTTTGTTTTCTTACAAAGGGACAATTTACAAAGATGTGTGCAGGGAGTAGGAAGATCACACAAATGGCCAGAGCTAGAAGGAGTAGAACTGTTATCACGATTTTGTCCAAAAGGACAGAAGAGAGAGGTGTTACTGGAATGCTGAAGAAGAGAGAATCGTAGAGAGCAGACCCACCTTGGAAGGAGGCATGTTACTCTGTTGGAAAACATGACCAGAGATTTGCAAGGACATGCAGGATCTGATTGCTACCATCTTTTCCCAATTCTGCATTCAATGATGTCACCTGGTAGCCACACAGCTTGTTCTGGTAATGTTATACCACAGAAATTAGCAAATACTACAAACCAGAACTCTTTCCTTTCTCTTTCCCCTTCCCTTTTCCTTTCCTTTCCTTTCCCTTCCCCATTTTCCTTCCTTCCTTCCTTCCTTCCTTCCTTCCTTCCTTCCTTCCTTCCTTCCCTCCTTTCTTCCTTCCTTCCTTCCTTTCATTTCTTAGCCACTTTTACATTTATAAGCACACTGTTGAATACAGTCAGCCTTTTAATGTGGGAGCTAAGAAAACTCATATGCAGATTTCACTCTCAAGATAGAAGGAGGAACAAACTCAACCAGGAAGCTGGAGAGCACAGGAGCCTCTGACTTGTTCTGTTCAAACCATCTCCTGGGGAGACAGCAGGTGAATATGGGGGAGAGTGGATTTATCATAGCACAGCTGCCTGTCAAGCATGATCCTCCAGTTTCTTCTGTGAGCAACTGTGTGGACAGTGATTCAATTTACTGGAAGAGAAATGGACAAAGTATTATTTGTCACAATATCTCTTAATTATGCTTTCCTACCCATCTTTATCACTCATGATGTCCCACATCAATGGAGGTAACTTTTGCAGACAATTGAAAACATTGAATTTTCTAGTAAGGTAAGCGAGAATTTCTCTACATTTGTCTCCTTTTATTTTTAAATTTTGTAAACAACAGAAACGGACTCTATGACAGAATTTATTAGAAAAACATGAAAGAGCTCAGAGAATAAAAAGAGAGAACAAGACTCGTAAAGGGTAAAACAAAGGTGGCTCTGGATTATCCAAGTGGTAGGAAGTAACCAATGGTCTCCTCAAAGCATCATTATTGAAATGAACTCTCTTCCAATGTTTTAACAGTCCTGAGTTACTCTGCTTAAGATGCACTGTCTTAAAATATGTTTGAACAACTTCAATCAATGATAATTCTTGGCAAAAAAAAAAAAAAAGACAGAGTTTCTTCACTTCTCATGCTGGGACTGTCACAATGAAGAACCATTAATTCCCAACAAGGAATTCAGAATGCTCTTACGAACAGAAGAGTGAATGGGTCCTGGGAAGCCAAGGAGCAGCAAATGTCCACTACATTCTGGGCCATGACTAGGCTCCAGGATCCCTCCTGAGTTTTGGGACAGGACCACTAATATAGAAATAATTGGAAATAAACTATTTTTTTTAAATGTGTTGGAATAATGTCAGTAGAACAGAAAGCCACACTATTTGACATTAAGAGAATTAACATTGAAAAATCAGAGGTACATTAAAAAATTGTAAACAAAATAAATGGGAAACAGAAAGATAAGCTGAAATGTGCTGATGTTTAAAAGGAAGATCAAATTCCGCTGTTTTATCAAACCTGAAGAACAGATACATATGCTCCAGCATTTGGAGGAAGTGGAAATTTTAGAATTAAAATGGAGACAGTCTGTAAGTATTATGAGTTTGTAGGAGCCTTCCTGGTATACCTCAGTTGTAAATATGAGTTAAGAGAAAATGCTTGACATTTAAAGCCATGGATCCCCTGCTTGCATTGTTCTCCTGCTCTTTCTCCACTCCTAAGCTCTGCCGTCCTTCAAGACCCCACATACCTGCTGTCTCCTCTCGAAGCCTTCCTGAAACAGTTCAGTCTAGTACAACCCACAATTAAATAGCACTTGTTGTTCCATGTGTTGGCACTTCCCAAATGTCCCTTTAGGTTGTTGCATATCTTCTGATGTGTGCATCCTAATCCTCATGTGGGATCCAAGAATATTGGAGGCAGGATCTCTGTTGGATGATGATAAATTGCCTATTGAAAGTTTAATATAACTTTTTAAATAACTTGGTCTTTCTTCCCTTTTCCAGTTTCTCTTCTGTCTCAACTTTGAAAATATGAACCTTAACAAAGATTGCCTCTCCTCATTTTTTTTTCTATCTCACAATATTTTAAAGAGCATTAATGATAGTATACATGCAACAGCCCAGGTACGACTTGTGTTCAGATGTTTTAATTTTGTTTGATGCTCTTTCCCCTATCAGCCAAGATCTCACAAGCACATAAGAAGATCCTTGTAATGGTTGATAATGTTGATATTAGTCTCATGCTACATGCTCTTTCTCAATGAACTCATCCACTTGGGCAGTTTCAACTGTGATCTTTAAGTGGATGACTCTCCATCTGCCTCCAGTTGACTCATCTACCAAGCCCCCAGGCCCATATTTGCAACTAAATGATCCATAAACATCTCCAACTCAACATTATCTTAACTGAACTCATCCTTCCATACAAACCTGGTCCTTTTTATTAAAGCACTAATCAGAAGTAATAACTGGGCTAGATGTGACACATTTAAAATCTCAGAAACATTTCAGCTCTGGCATCTCCCCCTCTCTCCCACCTAGTAATATTCTGGTCAGTTTACCACTGTGTTCCTAATATTCCATTTTCTCTACAGCCCTGTGTCCAACCTTCATTAAATCTGAACTCAGACCTTGCAAGAACATTCTGACTAGTCCCTCAATCTTTGCTCAGCCATTGTTCTACACTGTCACTAGAGTTGTCTTACTGAAACACTATAAGATCTTATCAAACTCTAGCACCCTACCCCCACACACCAAAGCTTTTGGTGTCCCTCCTGTAAACAATCCAAGCTGTCCACGATTTGTAGTCCCAGCCAAACTTTCTGGCCTCATCTCAGCAATCTTCAAACCTAATGTCACCCACTTATTTCATGTCCCCAGAATATGCCCTCCATTGTCACATAAGTTGATTGAAGTGGTTTCCTTAGCCTTAAATATTCGTGCACCAGGATCTTTCTAATCTTGCACCTATCAAGACACTTTACTAATTTTAACAGTTAAAATTAATTGTTCTTTCAAGTAATAACTACTTATTATAGAAAACTGAATATGTGCAGGTAGATTTACGTACATTATCACATTTAATATTCACCACAATTGAGCAACTTAGTTATTAGCCCATGATCCATTATCCAAAGCCACAAGGTCAGCTGTGCTTCCAAATTCAAAATGTCTTGTTTTTTAGGAAGGTAATAAAATGGAACATCTCAGTTTCTCAATTTGAAAATGCAATAAGTACTAGCACAATACCTCCCTTATGGTATTGTGAAATAGGCAGTGTGTTCCTTCAGAGAAGGGCCTATAGATATGTCCTTAGTAAATGCATTTTGGGGGTCTATTTGTTTGACTGTTATAAATAGTACATAATAGCTTCTAAACAATACCTCACTAGGTAAATAAATGGATCTTACTTTTACAGTTACCTAATTTTTACAAAGAAAGCAACTTGGATGGTTATAGAAGCCCTCATTTTGTTGAATGTTGTGTTTCTTTTTTTTCTCTTTACTTTCACTTCCTACTGCTATTTACCACACCCTTTACTCAGCGTTTCCTATCAAAATCACAGGACTCCTACTACTTCAGTAAAAACTTTCTTCAGTTTTCTGGTATATTTTGCTATTAACTCAAAATTTTCTCTGGCCAAAAATAGATAGATAGATAGATAGATAGATAGATAGATAGATAGATAGATAGATGAATGAATACAACAAACAAACAAACAAACAAATAAATAAAAATTTTAAGAAGCTAGATAATTATTCCTTTCAAGGCAATTACGCTAATTTTTATGAATTCCATGTAAATACTCTAACAAACTCATTTCCTTCACTCTCTGTGGGCATGAATGCAGAAGAGACCAAAAATATAGTGCTGGTAGGGACCTTGAAGATACCTGGATTTATTTATCTTTTACACTAGAAGAAGTGAAGGAGCATAGAGGTGGAGTAAGCTGCTGAAGCTCACATGGCCAATTAGTGACACAACACTAGCTTGATCCCAGCTGTCTCCACTCCACCTGAACCCCTCCCATCTCCATCCCTAGGCAACCGCTGTTATACTTTACGTCACTGTAGACTGTTTTCCCAGAATTTCATAAAAATGGAACCATGTAATATGCAATTTTTATATCTGGCTTCATTTTTTATTCTACCTAATGTTTTTGAGATTCATCCACATTTTTACATGTATTGGAAGAGTGTTCTTTTGATTGTCAAGTATTATTTTATTATAATAAAGATTTATCACAAAATTTATTTATTTATTCTTCTGCCAACCTAGGTTCTTTCCAGGTTTTGACTATTACAAATAGAGCTACTATGAACATTCTCTTCTCATATATGGCATTTTTGAATATGAGTATTTTCATTCACCTTGGGTAAATATTTATGAATTGATTGGATGGGTCATAGGACTGGTGTATATTTCATTTTATGAGAAATTACCCATTGCTTCATATCTTCACCCAGAATTGAGGTTGTCAGTTGTATTAGTCAGGGTTCTTTGGTGGAACAGAACCACTAAGATATAAAAAAAGATTTATAATGAGGAATTGACTCATATGATTATGGAGGCTGAGAAATCCTATGATCTGCTATCTGCAAGCAGGAGTGAAAGTTCTAAAGCCTGAGAACCAAGGGAGCTGATAATGTAAATCCCAGTTCAGGGGCCAGAGAACATGTGATGAGATGTACCAGCTCAAATAGTGAGGCAGAAAAAAAGGGGAAATTTTTCCTTCTTCTATCTTCTGTTCTTCTCAGACTCTCAACAAATTGGATGATGCTCTCCACACTGGGGAGGGCAAATTACAGATATAAATACTAATGTCATCTAGAAACATCCTTAACAGACACACTCAGAAATAACGTTCAACCAAATATCTGGGCATCCTTGATCTAGTCAAATTGACACATCTATTTAACTAGGATATTATTCTTTTATATTTTAGTCCTTCTAATGTTGTATTTATTGTGATTTTAATTTGCATTTTTCTGATGACTATTTTGTCTCCCTGATGAACTTTCATGTGATCATTGACTATTCCCTATACCTCCTTTTGTGAAACATTTATTCAAATCTTTTGTCCATTTTAATTGAGTTGTTTGTCCTTTTAATATTAAGTTGTAAAAGTCCTTTATATATTCTAAATACAAATTCTTTGTCATATATATGTGTTGCAAATGTATTCTTCCAATCTGTGACTCACATTTTAGTATTTTTAGAGATGGCATTAGGAAAGCTCATTTTAAAAATTTATTTATTTATTTATTTTAATGCCTACAGCACCTGGTCTTCCTAGGTGGTCTCCCATCCAAGTACTAACCAAGTCCAACCCTGCTTAGCTTCCGAAATCAGACAGGATCAGGCATGTTCAGGATAGCATGGCCGTAGACTCATTTTTCTAATTTTAATGAAGTCTAATTTATGATATTTTTTATGGATTGTATTCTATATTCTATCAAAAACATCACTTTTTTTTTTACATACTCCAATGCCACAAAGATTTCCTCCTATTATTTTTGGAGAAGCTTTGTTGTTTTAGCTTTAGTAATTATATTTATGACCCATTTTCTTTTATTTTTGTGTATGGTGTGAGACGAGAGTTGAGGTTCATTTTTTTCCATAGAGATTACTAGCTATTTCAGCACCATTTTTTGGAAAGACTGTACTTTTCTATTGAATTACCTTTGTATCATTGTCAAAAATCAATTGACCATGAATGAATATCTTTATTTCTGTACTCTATTCTATTCTCTTGGTCTACATCTCTATTGTTATGAGAAACCACAATGTCTTGATTACTATAGTCTTACAGTAAGACTTTAAATCAGATAATTTCTCTAATTTTTCTTTTATTTTTTTCTTTTTTAATCTAGCCTTTTCTTTTTCAAAATTATTTTGGCTATTCTTGCTCTTTTTATATAGTCCAGCTTATCTATTTTTACAAAAATGTCTGTTAGAATTTTGATTGGAATAGCTTTGAATCTATAGATCAATTAGGGGAGAATTGACAATGTAGTCTTCTAATCAATTAACATGTCATATTTCACCATTTAGCTAGACCTTTAAACTTTCTCTGTAGTGTGTGTTTTAGAAAAATAATATAAGCTTTGAAAATATTTAAGTTCCATAAATTATATTTTTACATTTTAAACAGAATTTTAATTCAATTTTCTAATTATTCATTTCATTGTGTAGAAATACAATTGACTTTTGTATACTAACCTTATATCTTGAGCATTTATGAGTTCCAGTAGCTTTTTTTTTCTGGTTTTCAGGGTTTTGTATGAATACAACAATGTGTGAATAAAACCAGCTTTACTTCTCCATTTTTTATTTGTATGCCTTCTGTTTCTCTTTCTTTTCTTTTTTTCCACCCTATTGTCCTTCCAGGGTCAATAGAAATGATGAGAATAAACAAGCTTGCTATATTGCCAATTCTAAGAAGAAAGCATTCAGCCTTTCAACATAAAAGATGATCTTAGCCCTAAGATTTTGTTTTGTTTGTTTTGTAAATGTCCTTTATTAAATTGAGAAAGTTATCTTCTATTCCAAGTTTATTGACAGATTTTATCAAAATTTACTCTAGATGTGGTGAGTTACATTGATCAATGTTCAAATGTTAGCCAACTTTACATTCCGAAGATAAACCCTCATTTGTTCATGATATATCACCTTTTTTATACCTTGATAAATTTGGTTTGCCAAAATTTTGTTTGAGATTTTTGTAGCCATGTTCAAGAAGGGTATTGGTCTATAATTTTTCTTTTTTATAACAGCTTTGCCTGGTTTTGGTGTCAAGTTAATATAGGCTTCCTATAGTCAGTTGGAAATTATTTTTTCCTCCTGTGTTTTCTGAAACCATTTTTGAAGTATTAGTATTATTTATTCCTTAACTGTCTGAGAAATTCCAACAATGAAACCATCTGGCCTGGAATTTTTATTGTGGCAAGGTCTTAAATTTTACTAAGTCAAGATCTTGAGTAGGTATAAGATTATCTGGATTTTCTTATGTCAGTTTGGTAAATTGTGCCTTTGCAGGAAATTGTCTATTTTATCTAAGTAGTCCGATTTATAATATCTCTTTATTATCCTTTAATGCCTGTATGCTCTATAGTTGTGTTCCCTCTTTTATTCCTGATGTTGATAATTTGTACCTTCTCTTTTTGCTCATTGATATTTTCAAAGAACCAACTTTTTGTTTAATTAATATTCTCTGTTTTTATGTTTTTTTCTACTTATTTCTGCTCTCATCTTTCTAATCTCTTTCTAACTGCTTACTTTGGGTTTACATTTCTTTTTCTGATTTCTTAAGGTCAAAACTTAGGCAATTGATTTTAGATCTTTTCTCCTTTTCTAAAATAAACATTTAAAGCTATAAATTTCACTCTAAGCACTGCTTTAGCAAAACAGATTTTTTATAGGATGTGTTTTCATTATCATCCATTTAGAAATATGTTCTTATTCTCTATGATTTCTTCTTTGACTCATGAGTTACTCAGATATGTGCTGTTTAATTTCAAAGTATTTGGTGCTTTTAATTTATCTTGTTGCTATTTATCATTAAATTCCATTGTGGTCAGAGAACATAGTCTGTAAAATTTCAGTCTTTTGATATATATTGAGACTTATGTTACAGCCTAGGACATGGTCTGTCTTGATGAACATCCTGTATGCACTTAAAAAGAATATGTAGTCTAAAGTTGTTAGGGTGCTGTCCCATAAATCTCCATTAGGTTATTGTGGTTAATAATCTTTTGTAACTCTACTGATTTTTTTGGCTGTTTTTTCTATTAATTACTAAGAGAAGTATATTAAAGTCTCCAGCTATGCAGTTTATGCATTTGTCTATTTCCACTTTAGTTATAGCAGTTTTTGCATCATGAATTTTAAACCTGTTATTTTGTATCATAACAATATATTATATACCATTATGAAATGTCTCTCTCTGCCTTTTTAACTTTTCTTGAATTCTATTTTATCTTTTACTAATATATAGTCACTCTGTCTTAGGCTAACAATTTCTAGATATTTTTTTTTTGATACTTTTACTTTTACTCTACTTATGTCTTTGTATAAAGTATATCTTTTGCAGACAGCAAATAATTGGGTCTTGCTTTTATATCCAGTTTGACAGTCTGAGAACTCTGCTTTTTAATTGGCATGTTTAGTCAATTTAAATTTAATGTAGTTGTTGATCTGTGGATTTTGGCTTACATTTTGCTATTTGTTTTCTATTTGTCTCATCTGCTTTTCCCCCCTTCTATTTCTCCTTTCTTACCTTCTTTTGTGTTAATCCATTATTTGTAGGATTCCATTTTAATTTTTTGTATTGACTTTTTAGCTATATCTTTTAATATTATTTCATTGCCCCAGGATTACAATCTTTAAATTATCACAATCTATTTAGAGTTAATGTTGAATTAACTTTTATACTGAAATACAGGTACCTCGTATCAATATGGTTCCACTTAACATTTCACGTCACCCATTTTTTTGCTAGTGACTATATATATAATGTATATGTATGTGTATACATGTATATATATATACATGTATATATATGTGTGATGTGTGTGTGTTAAACCAAATAATACTAAATCCTAAGTTTTGGTTCTATTATTCCTGACACATGGTGAAATAATCGATTTCAAACAACATTTATACCATTATAAAAACTAGTGATGTTGAAACCTGAGCAGATCACTGAGGTTTATTCCCTGCTTCTAAACAAATATTTGAAACATTTAAATTTAAATTCCAAACTTGAAAGAAAATTAAAAATCTTCCACTCAGCATCCTCATCTTACACACAGAGATGTGATATCTAAGCATGTAAAGGAGCTGATCTTAGATTACATGCATTCATTTATTAATTCACTTAAAAATTAAACATTTATTCTGAAAATATTTAAGTGTTTACCATATACCAGTCACTGAAGTTACAAAATGAGTAAGGACTAAAAATCACTGAATAGCATATTTAAAACAGGTGCGTTATAGTAGGTAAATTATACCTCAGATAAGATCCAGTCCTTTCTGTCTAGAAGATCACAGTGTGAAAGAAATGTAATACAAACATAAACAATTACAATAAAATGTGAACACGATATTACAGACCATTTGACATTTAACCACTTAACTGTGGAATACCCTGGGGCTTAGGTTTGCACCTCTTAAGTTTTCTTTCTACAACCACTCCCTTCATGATCTCATTCGGTGTCATGACTTTAAATATCAATTGTATGTTGATGACTCCAAAATTTTTATCTCCAACAGATGTCTCTCAAATTTCAGATTCAAACATCCTACTGACAATCTGACATCTCTCTTCTAAATATTAGTTTCTCAAACTCCATGTGTCAAAGACCAAATTCCTAATATTTCCCTTCTAAATCAATCCTTTTCATAGTTATCATCACCTCAATTCATTAACAGCTCCATTTTTCCAATTGCTCAGGCCAATATCCTTGGAGTCATCTTTGACTTGTTTATTTCTCTCATTTAACCCACCACAAAATCCTATTGGCTTAACATATATCCGGAATTGGACCATTTCACACCACCTCACCTCCCTATTGTAATCCTGGTCCATCTTCCCTGGCCTGAATTATTACCTTGTGCCTAATAGTTCATATTTTATAAAACAGAGGAAACTTTAAAGTCTTAACTCAAAATCAAGTCAGTTCTCTGATGAAATCTTCCAATGGCTTCCCATCTCACTCTAGTAAAAGGTTTAGTCTTCACAATGACCTCCAAGACACCATGAAATCTGAGCCTCTCGTCTCCACTCTGTTAACTTTGTGATCTAGTCTCTACTACTGTTCTTTCTGTTCACCTCCTTCCATTCACATGGGCTTCCTTGCTATTCCTCAAATGTCATTGGAAAGCTCCTACTTCGGGGCTTTAGCACTTGCCGTTCCCTTTACCTAGAGCCCTCTTCATCAAATGTCCTTACTGCTTATTTCTTTCAAGTCTTTGTTCACATGTCATTTTCTCACTGAGGTCCTCCCTGATTACCCTATTACAATTTGTAATCATCTCTCCCTCCTACAGACTTGCATTCTCTCCCTTGGCACTTCCTATTGCCTTTCCTGCTCTATTTTCTCTGTAAGCCCTTATCACCTTAAACATATTACACAAATAATTTATTTATTTCATTCGTTGTCTGTTTATTTCCATTAGGCCAAAAGCCCTATGAAAGCTTGTCTGTGTTGTTCACCTCTATTTTCCCAGCATCTAGAACAGTGGGCATTCAATAAACCATTTGAATGAGTGAATAAATGTGCCTAGTACTCTTAGAGAAGGAAATTAGTGGGTTTTATTCTGTGACCAGGCCAGGTTTGTTTGTTTGTTTGTTTGTATACTTTGGCAAGAAGAGTATCTGAGATGGGAGAAAGGCTGCTCGCTGTTAGAGAAGAGTTAACAATGGAAGTTACACTTGAACTTAACTGTGAATTTCCCAGACAGAGAAGATAGTGAAGGGCATTCCAGGTAGAAGAAACAGCAGGTGCAAAAACAGGATATTTTGCAAAAGGATGGCACAGTCATAAAATGCCAAAGAGTTGTGTATTACATCAGGGAAGTGTGGAGCAAAGAAAGTGAATGTTTGGGTCCAGCGAGGAGGCCCAGAAGGCTAGTCAGAGCCAGCCATAAAAGATAGAGACAGATTAGATCTGGCCTCCCAATGACTTGTCTACTGCTTCATATAATCTCCTTTTTCAATCTAAAATTTATTTTTCTTTTAGATATTGTAGGCTGATACTTTTACCATCCACATTTTCCTTTATAAATAAAAATACATTCATGATCCCAGAGTGTGAAATTTAAGACAGGTGATTTAAAAAATATGAATATAAAAAAGTTAAAAGCTGAAAAGGTTTATATTTTTAAATAGATTATAGATTTTTGATTACTTATATCCAAAAGACTAAAATAATCAAAACTTTCAAAAAATGACTGCTGGTGCTTACTGCAAGCCTATTTTTATCAACTTAGAGTTCAAACTCTGTAGAAAAATAATGCCAATAATATAACATACAGAGAGCTATAGAAACAGATGTAAATTTGGGAGCATTAAAAAATGTCCTCCAAATTTTTTATCGACTGGTGATTATTAAACTGCCATTGGTATTATATTAACTATTATATATTTGAATTGTTAAATTAAACAATGAGGGATAGGAAATTGTATATGGCAAAGTGAGCATAGACTATAATATTGGTTTCTGTTCTTAAAACTGACATTTCTTGTACTTTAATTCTCCTAAATTTGATTTGTAAAGCTAAAGATTTTGTACCTTCATTTGTTAAGCATTAGATATTAAAAATAGGGAATGAGAAGAACAATTATACATTCATCCAATAAATCGTTGATAGCCCAGTATGAGCAAGGAATGTGATTTGGTTTTGGATTTCAAATGACACAAAAAAAAAGTAGCTATTTCTTTTCGTTTAAAATAACCATGAGGAATATATTGATCTACAGTGTGTAGAATACCCATTCACATGAATCTGTAAATTTACAATCTTGTTTGATTAAGATAAAACAGTTGTGAGAATCCCCCCAAAACTTCTATAAAATCATATTATTTCCATTGATTTGAACATATAACAACTGACTAAAATTTGTTAGAAGTTGTATCTGCCTGTATTTGCTTTCAGAGATGTCACTAAAATTTCTTACATTGTAGTGAATTGAGACCCATCCAGCACTCAGGAGCCTGAAACTACTAGAATAAGACCTATTTTCTATGCATAAACATATACATCTATAATATCTTTAAACTGCAATATCTTTCTTGCAGTATGTAGCAAGAGTCAACAGATGTTCTGTCACTTTGACCTACCAATCCTACTCCCAGGAACTTATCCAAAGGAATTAATTGCACAGAAGCAAAAATCTATATGTACAAAAATTTTATTACAGGCTATCAGTAAGAGCCAAAATCTGGGAGTAATCTAAATTGCTACAACAGTAAAATGGTTGAGGAGAGCATAGTGCATCAACAATATGTCATATTATATGATCATTAAAATCCAAAAATATGAAGACTGTAGAAATGTCAAATATATTTTTTATAAACCTAAAATTAAAAGACAATATTTTTTGAATGGCATTAATATTGTGATTATAAATCTGTAAAAAAGATGAGGATGTGGAAGACTGGAAGATAAAATGGAAATACAAAAATAATTGTGTTAGGATGGAGGAATTGGAGTTTATTTTACTTCTTATAAAAAAGTTTCAAGTTTTGTATTACATTGACTTTTCAATTGAAGATTATGCCGTGTAGAATCAACTCACATCATAAGGATGTGTCCATATAGATCACAAATAAAAGCTGGTATTTTACAAAGTTGACTCATTTGTGTTCTCTGTGAACTCTACTGTAGCTATCTTTCCAGTGTCATCATTTTTACCATTGCTTTCAACCATGTAGAGCTGTTTCCAGAATACATATGTTGGGCCTCACCTCAAACCTACCAAATTTGAACCTATAGAAGTTAGGCAAAGGTATTTTAAATCCTCCCTCCAACCCCAGGTAATTCTGAGATGTAGCTAGGTTCAGAACCATCGATGGCACCATGCAAGAGAACCAGTGGCCTTAAAGGTGGTATTTCTGAAATCAAATAAATTTAAAACTGAAAGAGAAAAACAAAAATTACAGTCAAGTTCAGGTGACTATTTTCAATTTTGATTTCCTGGGCTGTAGGAAATGTGGCAAATGTGTTCACACTACTACAACCCAAGGTATGCTTTAGTGTTGTCTTCAGAACACATCAAACTACAGAAGGAAGATTCTAAGGAAAGTGGAGGAGCCCATCCCAGATATCATCCTCAAGGCAAGGTCTCTGTAGGCATGTGACTATGCATGAAGACAGCAGTTCTCAGGGATTTCCCAGAAGGCAAATATTTCTTCCTTTATTAAATTTATATATGATGTTCAAAAGGCTCTACATGTTCCAGAATTTTTATTTTGATTTCTACTAATTTTCAGACACTTAACTTCTCCCTTCAGGCATGTAAATCTCTCTTGCCTCCAGCATCCCCTACAGCAGCCTCAGTGGAGGCACAGGAGGAAGAGAGCCCACCATAAATGGTTCTCTCAATTCTGACATTATGGTGAGGCTTCTTGATCTGCTTCTTGTTCCAAAATAAGCACCTTATAATCCATTCTCTCTTTAACTAGTGATCTTTTCTCTTTGATTTGTAGGTTTTATAAATAGGTCATTATTTTAGAATATTAGAGTTGGAAGGAATTTGCCCCAGTTCTTATATTTTTAAATTGAGAAACCAAGGCCCAAAGAAGATAAATGATTTGCCCATGATCACATAAGTTGGTGAGGCAAAGCTGCTTTCTTGCTTTATAGTTCACTTTTTATACAATCAAACCACAGTCTATAGGGTATGTGCTTTAAGTTTTAATAGTGGGAATGATTGGCAGTGATTTATCCACATTCTCTTGCCCAGCCACCCTGTGACAGGTGACATATCTGAGACACCTGCTGTGGTGTATTGAAAGGATTCAGACTGGGTCATGCAGGGAGAGAAGTTCAGGAGAGACTGAACCTTTGACACTGGCCTTGTTAATAGCACACCTTCTTAAGAGCAGGTGGTCTTGAAGTAGAAAAGTAGTAAGATTCACTTGTAACCCAACCTACCCTAGCTCACATATCTAACCACTCACCACAAAATGCCAAGTGAAAGTTAAATAACTCGGTGTACAAGGCTCTGCTATATGTTATCAATCATCTACATTTCTATATTCAGGCAGTTACCAAAATATAGGTGAGATATAGTCTATATCACTTGAAAGAATTAAGTATTTTGAATTCTGTATCCACTTTTGTCAGAGAAAAAATTATGGAATGCTACTGTATAAAAGCCTACTGAAACCCCACATAACTGGATGTGGCACTAACATTATAGACTGAATTATGGTACCCCCCTCACCACTTTCAGATGTTGAAGTCCTAACACCCACGGGGCCATATTGGAGATAGGGCTTTGAAGGAGGTGATTAAGGTTAAATGAGGTCTTCAGGATTGAGTCCTAATTCCATAGAACTGGCTTGTAAGAAGAGGAAGGGACACCAGAGTTCTCTCTTTCCCATGTGAGGACACAGCGAGAAGGCAGCCATCTATAAGCCAAGAAGAGAATTCTCACCAGAACCTGACCATATTGGCACCCTGACCTTGAACTTTTCAGCTTCCAGAACTGTGAGAAAATGCATGTCTGTTGTATAAGCCACCCAGTCTTAGGTATTTTATTATGGTGGCCTGAGCAGACTGAGCCACTAACCTCCAAGAACCACGTGAACTCTGTGGGCACAGCGTCTCAGGCTCTGGGAACATCAGGTGCTCCTGGCTCTGGCTGCCAAATGTCCAGCTTTGGCGACAAGCCCAGAATTGGTAACAGTAATGGAAGTTCTGATGCCAGCTTGGCAGCTATTCACTTGTAAGGTATTCAGTAATTAGGTGCTTTCATACACACACATGTCAGCACAACTGTACATCAGTGTATACATGCACTCCTCCTTCAAACACTCATCGAGTACCAACTATGGGTCAGGCACATAGATACGGAGAATACAGTAATACACAGAACGACAAAATTCCTTCTCCCTGGAGATCTGACCCTCCATGGAGAAAGACAGAGGATCAATGAAATAAGTAAAATGCCTGGTATGCTAGACAGTGATAAATGCTAAGGAAAAAAAAATTAAGGCAATAGGGGAGTTAGGGAATAGCAGATAATTTTCAATAGGGAGGTCAGGGGAAGTCTCACTAAGAAGATACTAATAAAGACATGAAAGAGGTAAGGGAAGGAGCCATGTATATATCAACAAAAGAATATTTTAGAATGACAGAAAGGCAAAGGGCCTGAGCTATGTCAGAAAAACCAAGAAGGCAGTGTGGCAAAGAAAAGATGAAATGAGGTGAGAGAGATGGGGTCCAGCACAGGTCACACAGAGCTTGTAGACCATTCTATTGACGGTTTTCTCCTCTGAGCAGAGCAGCAGCACAATCTGCTTTACATTTTAACAAAATCTCCCAGGCTGCTGTGTGGGCAGCACTGCTGTGGTGTAAAAGTGTCAGGATACATGCCGTGTTGCTTTCCTAGGGCTGCCATGACCAATTAACACAAACTGGCAGTTTAAAGCAACAGAGATTTGTTCGCTCACGTTTCTGCAGGCTAGATGTGGGAAGTCAAGATGTCAGCAGGGTTCGTTTCTTTTGGAGCTTCAGAGGGAGAATCTGTTCCGCGCCCCTCTCCCATCCTCTGGTTCTCGGGGCACTTCTTGGCTTCCAGTTACATCGCTCTGATTCCCGCTTCCGTCTCCATGCAGCCCTTCTCCTGTGTGTGCATTCTGGTGTCTCTATCTCTGAACCTCCCTGTTCTTTCTCTTATAAAGATATCAGTCACTGGATTTAGGGCCCAGCCTAATTCTGTGTGACCTTGTCATAACTAAAGACATCTGCAAAGACCCTATTTCCAAATTAGGTCACACTGGCAGGTTCTGATGGACATGAATTGGAGGGCGGGGGGAATACCATATAACCCGCTCCACGTAACGATCATTAAAATACTGCACTTAGGTTTAAAATCTAAAAAAACTGGAGTTATATTTTAATCAGTACTAATTCAGGACCTGCCATTTACAGGAGAGAAAACATCGTGTGAAATGAGGGTGGATCCCTCAGCAAGCTGGAATTGGCCAAAAACAATGTGTAAATAAGAAGGCCAAACAAAGTCCAGGTTTGAGGGACTAATCTATTTGTTTTTTTTTTCCCAAAAGTAATAGTTAACTTATATGAACACATACACCTCAAAAGAAAACAAAAAGGAGCTTTTCATGAAACTACTTTCAGTGACAGTGGTTTTTGTCCTGGCTCTGGGGGTGAATGGCTGTGACTCTGGCCAGGTGCCTGGCAGGTCTGTGCTCAGGGTCTCCAATATAAAGGCGGGGCAAGGCCTGTCAATTCTTTCTTGGTGACTTTTAAAAAGGGAACATGTCTGTGCTCCATGAAATGAAAGTATGGAATAAATTCAACTTCTACAAATAGTAATAAAACACATGTCTTAAACTGCCACACTTCTTCCCCCAATTCACCCATTTGCCACTTCTCTCCACAGTGACTTCAGAGCCTGTTTCACCAAAATCCAGGAAGAAATCCTAGGAGAGAAGGTCAACAAGGACAACATGGTTTCCTGCCCAGTCTGTGTGGTCAGGCATGTTCCTCAGACGGCATTGTCTTAACACATTTTTATACACTGTGTCTACTTAAGGATAAAGTCACAGAACAGCTAGAGAAGCTATTGAGCACAGGCAGATGCTTTGCAACCATGAGCTAGGGATGTCTGATAATCACAGGATTTCTCTCTCTCTCTCTCTCTCTCTCTCTCTCTCTCTCTCTCTCTCTCTCTCCCTCTCCCTCTCTATCTCTTACACACATACACACACTCACACATTCTTCAATATGCCTTCCCTACTCTTCTGGTCTAGCTGTTTCTCCTTCCCAAACCTTATCCTCACACATGCACAACTCCCCCACCATCACCTGACCTTTGCACAGGAATACAGTAATACCACCCATCAAGCATATTTCTGCCCTCTTCCTATTCAGTGTGATGCATAGAGCTTTAATTGGCTCACACACAAAATCAAATTGCCTGCAATACAGCTCCATGCACAATTTGATACATGTTGTAAATTTGGCTTGTTTCCTTCCCATCAGAGGAACCAGGCATTTTCACAGTGGCTGTCTTCCTCATAGTTGTAATAGTGTAACTGAAGGTTAGGAGAGACAAGAAGGAGACTGTGCCTGGGCACACTGAGTTGTATTTGAACCCAGAGGCCCCTTTGTCTCTAAACGCACCACACTGACTGCCTCCTAAACCAGCTCTGCCAAGAACAACTTTTTAAAACGTTTGAAAACAAAATTCACAGGAGAGATGACTACATGCCTCTGTCTTAAATTTTCTTAAGATTTTTTAAAAAGTAAACAAATCCTGGATTATTATGACCTAAAAGTTTTTTTCAAACTAAAAAGCAGCAGGTGAGCTAAAACTAGACATCACTATGATCAGGTACACAGGGAAATTACTGTCGCTGACCATTTGAAGGCATTTTTTTTTTTTTAAGAGTCAAAGCAAACACAGGAATCAAGAACCACAGAATTCAAATTAAGACTCCAACAAAGCTGTTTTGAGGAGTGATAGTGGATCAGAAAATGAAAAGGTAGGCAATTGAGTCAAATTGTGATGCAGCACTATACTGGAAATTGGGAATCAAACATGACAGAGGCCCTGATGCCAAGACATCCAAGTACAAAGGAGAAGTGGGCCCATAAACAAATAATTTTTATATAGTATGACAATCAATAGAAGTAATTTAAAGATATAGTGAGAGCTCAAAATGGGCAGTAATTAATATGGGTTGGGGAGGAGAAAATGATTAAGAAATTTGCATATGCTTTTATTCTCCAAGAAAGCAGTGACAAAGAGGGGTATTCTGGGCAGAGAAAATAGCTTATGCAAAGGGAATAAATAGTTCACTCGAACTAGAGCATAACACGAATCAAGATAACTTTTCCCCTGGAGCCTTGGGCACAGTCCAGGGTAAGGTTAGGCGTGGGAAGCAAGAAGCAGTTTGATGGTCAAGTTCAAGGGAGGTGGTAGGAAGCAAAAACTAGGCACAAAGCAAAGGGTCTTCGATAGAGGACAGATTAGATGGTGTGAGTGTCAGTGTGCATAATAATGGAGCAAATGTCTTGTGCTAGTTTATGTGCAGGAGCTCAGTGCTGAGGATGTAGGCAAGTGGCATAAGTAGAAGCCATAGCTTTGATGGAATAAGGTTGCACATGGAATTGTATGTGGATTTTGTAGTTGGGAGGTAGATGCACCAGATAGAAGTAAAGGAATGTAAATGTTCTTCAGATACACAGTCAATATTCTGTAGAAAGGAAATAGTACATGGATAAATGTGAAGCGGGATGAATATAAACAGTGTTGCCCAAACCAAGAGAGAAACAAATAAAATGCAATAGTAGGTAGATAGGTGGGCTAGGTCAGGATAAATGAGCATCTGTCAGATGTGTACACAGTGGTCTTTTTGAATAAAACTCGTTTCCTCTTGAAGAAACCAACTCTAAGGATTATAATGGCAAAAAGAATATGAAAGTACTACCTCTTGAGACACATTGACTCTGAATAGGGCTTAAAGAACAGATTCTATACCTAAACCTATGACATGCTGTTCGGCACCATGCAGAGGTCCTTAGGCTAGATGGGATGTGGTCCTTTCACTACTATACAAGGTTCTTGAAAACCCATTTTCAGTATTGGCCAGGATTCAATGCTGCAGGCAGTATTTGAAAACTGCCTAGACCAGGGCACCCAGAGATATGCGAATCATTGCTTTCCACTATCAATAGTTATGCAAAATGCTAGTCACTAACCCATAGCTTAAGGGAATACCTTTCTTATAAGTGGAGAATTTAGTATGACTTGGGTTGGGATACAGAGATTCAGAACTGGATGTGAGAATATGACCCTTAATATGGGGAACCAGAAACAGGGAAACAAAATCTCAGACTCAGGCAATAGTGCACTTGAGGAGGGAGGGCCAGACTGAGGCACCAGATTCAAAGGGGTGCATAGAGAGCAAGAACCAGATTACAATGGACATTCCAAGGACAAACCAAGGACATTCCTTGAGACTGTAGTATGCAGAGAAAGCATCCTGTTTTAGAGAACTGTAGTCTGGTCCAGGCACTATCTGAAAACTTTTAATTTGTTTTAGGAAAAAAGAAAAAAAAAACAGTACAAAGCAAATTATTCCCATGCAATATAGTTCTCATTCCAGAGAGTAACTTCAAAGTCAACTCTTTTTGTGGTCTTTATAAAGTTCCAAGTTAATAAACCTCTCTAAAATTATATATATATATACATATATATGTATATATATATAGTGTGTGTGTGTGTGTGTGTGTGTGTGTGTGTGTGTACACACACCTTGCCAAGGTAGGCAATATGTTTGAGTCAAGATTTAGGTTTCCAGGGTAGTCAAAGCTGAGTCAAAGCCTTGCAAAACTCTCATGCAAAATGTTTTCTTTATTTTGTTGTTGTTTCTTTTAGGGAGTGGGGGGACGTGGGTGTGTCTGTCCCTATCCATCTACATAACACCATAATAACTTGTAGAGAAGATAATCACTTGGTCTCTTGGACTGTGAGGTAACAAATCATGAATAGTTTGGGTTTTCATAAGGACATACTTCTGACAGAGAACAGACGTTGGGTAGCAGTGGATATATTAATATCTCATTTAAGAAAAAGGAAACAGGAAAATTTGGAGTGGGACTTCACTACAAGGGTTTGAGAAATGGTGGTTTGAGAAATGGAATAAGTGTATGTGCATGATTTTGGCATTGCTAGAGCACTCACTGAAATGATATTCCGGTTCTGGAATTTCACTGGTTCTGGAATTCCAGCAAAGGTTCCTCCAGATTATCGTGTACTCCTGGACTCCACAGTGCTGCTTGGGAAAGCACCCAGGAGACCAGGCATGCCTTGCATCAGAACTTGTTCAGCAAACAATTCACCAAAGCAAAAAATTATAAAATTCTGTGATAATTATCTTGAGCTCTAACTTAATGTATCCAAATAATTTTTGTTGCTGTTGTTGTGTAGAATATTCTTAAAAGTTAAAACTCAGCTGAAGCTTCAACTGGTTGATTCTTTGGTACTTTGAGGAGCCATGATTCAAATAGAAGAGACAGCCTCTTGCTTCGCACCTCTAACCCTGAGGCAGCTGAGGCACTCCCTGGTGTGGGCTTCTGCATCTGCTCTTTTAGACCCAGCACTGAGACAAGACGTCCTGACTCCTGGAGTGGGCGCACCACCACACTTTGACACATCTGCCCTTTAGAATGTCTCCCAACCCTTAATAACTGCAGTGGGGCCTGCCAACAGCGTGCTTTCGTGACACAAAAGGCCTTTCATGACAGTTCTCAATGCTATTTGTGATGTTTGGATTCTTCAGTTTTTATTGAGTGTTGCTTCTTATTTGAGCACTAGTTAAAGCATGAGGATCTTTTCCTTATATGAAAGTTATTTTATGCACACAGACAGAGGTATATAATTACACTAAATATAACTTTGGCACAAATGATCTTCCAGATGGGGTGAGAACACCTGAGCTATTGCATACAAGCTCACATTTTTAATAAGTGACATATAATGTCTCCTAATTCAGTGTAATATCCTTCTGACTTCAAGTCTTCATTCTAACTCAATGTGAAGATTTTCTTTAATCCTATTTCTTAATTAAAAAAAAAAACTATTAGGGACATAAAAAGTTTAGCGTTTTTAAGTATATGCTGCAGGGATACTGGTTTATTCACTTTGTACCACTTGGTGACACAAATAAAAAAGGATATCGAGCTAACTTAAACGTTAGCAGGGTTTTTCCCTTTGGGGCATCTGTGCAATTAATTAGGACAACAGGGAAGTCTTTCATAAAAGTTGTATCTTCAAGCTTACTCTCATGTTCTTTTTTCTTAATATGTTAGTTTCTAATTTCTTTTTTCCCCCCAATTATTTTTCCCCAATAATTTTCAGCCAATCAAAGCACAAAGAGATTTTTCTAATAATACAATTTTGATGTATTTAACATGATAAATTTCTGATTTCAAAGTATAGCTTTAGGGGAAAATGTCATTAGATAAGTTACCTTCTTCAAACCATAGTTAATATTATAATTAACTTCTTTGATTTTTACCTATCAGTAAATATTGTCAAGGTCCTGGTAGGGTCTCAGCAGTATGCTCCATTGTATACTCCTTTTGAGCCTGATAAACATCAGTGATCTATCAGCAAGAGCCTTATTATCTAGTGGAGAAATTAAATAGACTTATGTGAAGCCTTGTTACCAAGCTAGTGATCAGTATTGCAGTGAAGGCTGTAAAATGCCCTTTAGGACTGCGGCTCTCATTTCTCCAGCTGCTGAGAGTGACCCACAGCCTTCAGCAAATTCCTTCTCCCAAAATTGCCCTCAGCCAAAGACCACCATCTCTCCCAGGTCATGCTCCCTCCCTGAAATCAGCCTGTATCCAAAGACCAGTTGATGAGGGAAAGGTACTAGAGGCCCAAGGCCAGCCTGGAGGCAAGATAACTCAGAAGAACCATCCCAGCTCCAGAACACCTGTTCTGGGACCGCTTGCCCTTTGTTGCAATTTCTTCATTCCTCCCTCTGCCCAACTCTATATTCTTCACTCCTCCCTTTGGTATATAGTCCTAATGTACTTCTCAATATATTTCCTATATGCAAATCTATCTCAGGTTCTAATTTCTGGGGGAATCCAGGCACAGCAGCATCTAATGCTGATACAATGAAATCAGGAAGCCCAGGTTTTTGTATTGCTCCTGCCACCATGAGGAGTCACCTCTGTTTCCTTTAAAAGGAAGGGTCAAAATTCCAAAGTATCATATCTCTAAAGTCTGATATAACTGTAACAGGACGCATTCAATCTTCATTGTTCTTGTAACAATTATAACTAATATCTGTTGATGTAGGAAACATCAGAATGTGTAGAAAATATTTTTATAAGAGTTACATGAGCCAGACTGATGACACGCCAGAAAGAAAGATCTCAAATGCTCCAGAGAATGATGTTTTTGCAGTTCCTTTTATGCATTTGGAATTAAAAAGAGAACCGGCAAACCTTTATGTTTGGATTATTGGATAGTTAAAATTGTGTGCTCCCTTGAGGATGGTTACACCTCTGAGGGGTATAGAAAAGAGGATACTTCTGGAATTTCAAAGGTGTGTTTACCTAGCTGCATAAGAACAAGGGCAGGGCTTGCTTAAGGCAGATAAACCTTTTAAACAACGACCTGTCCAATTAGGAATTTATCATCAGCTCACATTGTGAGATTAATTTTGGTCACTGGGCTTGTCAGATTTTTTATGGACCCCTGTTTTTTGTTCACATATCAAATGAAAAGAGTTCAGAATCAAAAATCAAGGACTAGGAATCAGTCCCCTAATACAATTAAAAATTTGTTGGCAATACAAAATAGATTTTCCCCCCAAGTATCCATTTAATGACAGAAATACTCTTATAAATCATCCCTATACTGAGTTTAACTCAGCAACTTTCACCTCCTCTCTCTGCCCAGATTTACAAGAGCACAAGTAAATTCACTCAAATATCTCATCTCCATCTGGAACCAGATCAGTGATTGCACAGAGCATTGGTAGACTCCATCTGGAATCAGATATTTCAGAAAGAAGCAATATTGTGGAAGTAT
Source organism: Cynopterus sphinx (assembly GCA_030015415.1). NCBI lineage: Eukaryota > Metazoa > Chordata > Mammalia > Chiroptera > Pteropodidae > Cynopterus > Cynopterus sphinx. The sequence goes on along the minus strand of CM057381.1, from coordinate 82,593,371 downwards.
TCTTAAATGGTGAGTTTTTGAAGGAAAAAGTGATGCTTTTAAAACAATTTAATAAAGGCAATATGGAAATAATTGTAACCAATGTATTAAATGACACATATCCAACCAATCACTATGTATTACTCCACTACTTAAAGTCCCAAGTCGTGTGTCTTGTTTTATCCTCTTAGATTACCCATTTGATATAGATATTGTTAAAATCACTGTATGTATACTTGCATCAACTCTGTCCTTCTTGGTAGGTGCCTTAAGAGATAAACTTTTTCTGAAAGAGGCACCGTGTCAGTTCCTGCCACTAGCACCAGAGCATTCTTGACCTCAGGACAGAGATTCTAACCAATTCACTTTGTCTCTCTATTTTTGGTCCTTTCCTCTGGTGTCCACTTTGTCTTGCATCTTTCCTACAATGGCTTACTTCATGCCTGCATGTGACTGCTGTTACTGTTATTGCTTCAACTCCCTTCTTGCCTGCTGACTCCATGGTTTGCATGAATGCTGCTGAACTCACTCTTCCGTGCGCCTATCTCATCATTCAAGCCGCCTTCTCCCAGCAGTGTGGTAAGGTGTGGGGAGGTTTGGGGAAGTGTTATAAGATGAGGTGTGGTATGGTGAGGTATATAGGAAGGTGCAATGAGCTGTAGAGAGCTGTTCTGAAATGAGGCATGTCATGGCGAGTGAGGTGTGATGAGGCGTGTTTCTGTTTTTTCTAAACTGACTCAGTGCACAGTGGGAGGAGCTATAACCTGCTCTGAAAAACCTATCATTGGCCTAAAAGGTCTAACTTTCTGTCAAAACTGTCCGGTTACCAGCTGACCCTGGGCAGTAAGCACATTATGTAATTTGTCTGCTTAACACAGGGATGTGACCTGGATTACCTACCATCTTAGCACTTTGCTGTAAATCTGCTACTATCCAGGATGTATGTGCAAATGTTTATCAAAAGCTTCTGAGGAGGCCTTTGGAAAAGTTTTTCTATCCCATTATCCCTTGAATAAAACTGCTGTTACATCTTATCTCCCGGAGTCCATAGTTTACCTTACTGTTCATTTTTAGTGTACATTCTATGGGTTTTGACAAATGTATAACAATGTGTATCCATCATTATGGCATCATACAGAGTATTTTCACTGGCCTAAAGGTCCTCTGTGTTCTAGCAATTTATTCCTTCCCTTCCCCTAACCATCCCCTCTCACTCCAGCACTTGGAAACCACTGATTTTTTTCTCTATAGTTTTGCCTTTTCCAGAATATTATATAGTTGGAATTATAGAGTATGTAGGTTTCTAATGGACTTCTTTCATTTAGTGATATCTATTTAAAATTCCTCTATGTTTTTCACAACTCAATATCTCTTTAATAGTCCATTGTCTGGATGTACCACAGTTTAGTTATGCATTCACCTATCGAAAGACATTTTGGCTGCTTTCAAGTTTTGGCAATTATAAATAAAGCTGTTATAAACTGTTTTCAGGTTTTTGTGTGGACATAAGTTTTCAGCTCCTTTGGATAAATACCAAGGAGCCCAATTGCTGGGTCTAGTGGTAACAGTATGTTTATCTTTGTAAGAAAGTGCCAAACTGTCTTCCAAAGAAATTGTACCATTTTATACTCCCCCGAGCCATGTATAAGAGTTCCTGTGGTTTCACATTTTTTCCAGGACTTGGTACTATCAGTGTTTTGAAGTATGGTCCATTCTAATAGTTATGTAGTGATATCCCATTGTTGTTTTAATTTGTATTACATTTAATTTTTAAATTATGCCTCCTCCTAGCTTCTCTATAGATATGATTTAATTTGCCAAACAAAAACAATACTTTAAAAGAGTTTTTAACAGTATTGAACAAAAGGTGATGTTTGATTGTTTAAAGACAAATTCAACTAAAGAGCAGTAGATATTAAGTGTTTGACCTTACTACATCCATCAAGAACTTTGACATCTTGATCTTAGGCTTTATTTTCATTCCAAGTCCTGCTGTTGACCTAGAAAGTTTCCCTGACAAGATAATTGACCTACTCAGTACCCTAATCTCACAGTTCAGCTAAGGTACTGAGCTAGTCAACAACAGGTTCAAATCTAGCTCAGTTCCCATTGGCTGTATGACTAGACAATTGCCTGCCTCACCTGGAGCCTTTGAAGCCTTATGACTCCACTGACTGGATCAATCCCGTCATAACCGCAGCCTAATATTCCTTGCCCCCATAATCAAGCAATCAACACATCCAGTGCAAACTAGCTCAACTATAAATTTGTGGACAAGAAAGGGACTCTGTAATAAATCTGACAAGACCAGTGACTGAAAGTAACCTGATCTGATTGTAAATTCCTGGGCAAGTGGTGGTGGGTAGTCACACCCCAGGCATATAACTTTTTTAGTGAAAAGTTTATCCGCTTTAAGCAAACCCTATTCTTGTTCTTGTTCATCTAGGTTAACACACCTTTAAAATGCTGGCATTGTTCTCTTTCAGATCTCTCAGAGATGTAAGCACCCTCAGGGGAGCACATAATCTTGTTAACTATCCTATAATTCATTCATAGGGATGTGCCCACCTTGCTTTCTCCCACCTTCACATAATCTTCCTTATGTTCCCTTAATTCCACACCTATAAAAGAGATTGCAAACCTGTCATTTTTCAGAGCTCTTGAGACCATTCAAGATCTTGCTTTCCAGCATTTTATCAGTTTGGCTCAAATAAACTGTTGTGACACTTTTGTGCAGGTTTCTACATTTCTTACAGCACTATTTAGTAGGCATAGTCGGCAGGATTCTAAGCCCACCCAGGACGAACCTATGGACCTGGCCCTATGCTAGGTACCAACAAGGGCCCATTGTGCACCATTGGCTCCTCACTTGGCGTTGGTGGACTTTGGTGAGTTTTTTCTTGAAATTACAGATCTCCTTGCTTTAAGTAGCAGGTCCATGACTTTACTTGAGCTGTTTTTAGTAAATCCTCTAGGTGGATTAGGGTTGAAATAACCCAGGGAAGGGGAAAAAGGAGTTGTTGCTTCTAATTTTATTTTTTAAATTGGATTGCTTGCTGAGAGTCTGAACAAAATCTTTTCTGGTTAAATGAGAGACGAAACTCTCTTTAGTTTCAAAGAGGAATAACACTTGCTTCCCCAACCTGAATCTTAGGTATGCTTAGGTGACAAAGAATCTTTATGGGGTTGCCTGAGGGAAAATTTCCTCTAGGGAGTGAAGCAATCCTATAGGGATATCAACCACATTTAGCTCATCTGGAGAGGTGCAAGGTTGGTTTTCCATAGAAGTTTGTTTAGGCTCTATGAATCTCCAAGGAAAACTAAAATTAATAGTCAGCTTCCTATTAATACTCCTACAGGAAGATGGCTGAGATGAGGATCCTTTGATACTACAAAATCAATGTTTTGTACACACAATTAAATATTTTGTACAATGTTTTGTAACTGTAAAATTAAGCTGAATAAATGGAAAGCATATTTAATTGGTCCCTCAAAGCTTCAAAAAGGATTTAGATAAATGGATCAACCTATGATGCCATTAAGGTGGCAACCCAATTCTTTGAGGCATTAGAAACTGCTGTCCTTATCTTCAAAGGGGGAAGGTCATTTGGAATTTGACTTATCAAGGCCAGATCTTATCCCAAGTGCCAAAACAAAATTTGGATACAACTGTTCTTTTATAAACTAGTGAGTTTTTCTCACAGTTAAAAGTCTCTTGTCTGTGTGTTTCTACATATGTATATTGTAAATGTAGGATAATTTTCTACAGATGATATTGATAAAATTAATTTAAATACAGCACTTGTAAGTATTGGGTACTCTAAAATTCTCAGATATATAGAAAGTAACTCAAATGCTTTTCAAGTTTACATGATCTAAGATTAATCCTTAGTAAATAAAAGCTAGTTTAGGTTTGTTGTTTTAAGTAAAACAGATGTGTTTTCTGAGTTAATAATATTAAATACAATATTTATGTTTTACTCAGATAAAATATGATGTCCATGTTAATAATTAACTTTGATGTCTATGTTTATAGAGATTATAAAATGTCTTCATAAATTTGACTCTAGTTTTCATTAGAAATTAAAGCTTTAATATGTGTAATTAAAATTTAGTAATAAATTTTAATAAAATAGAATAACTGTGGTGTTCCAAAAGGGCCTCTGGAATACCTCAAAAGATTTGTTTTCTCTTGTTACAAAAGATACATTTTGTTAAAAGAAGACATTTTACATTATTGCTAAAGTTTAATTAAAAAGTCACCTCAAGAATATACCAAATAAGTTAACCACTTCTTTTTACACTAGCTCCCAGGAGACAAAGACTTTAAAGATCATTGACTGACACCTGGAGATTTTATGAGAAAGGATATCAAATAAAGGACATTCCAACCTCACTGGAAGGGAACTTATGACATGCCTAACCACAAATGGACATCTACCCCTGTCTCTGACACTTGCCTCTTCCTACAACAGAGACCAAAGACTCCTCGAGGATGAGAAGCCACCGATATCAAGGGTAGACAGCTATATTAAGACATCGACTAGGCCTGTATACCTATGGATTTATATTGAACTCAGACCAATTGTTTGATTGTCTTTATCCTTTATAGCTAATGATATTAGTTATAATAATTTTTTTACTTGTTCTCTGGGCTTTTCTATATAGTCCAACTATTTATGGTTACTGAAGATATATATGATAACTTAATAATCTTTTTATGGCTTATGTAGATGTTATGTTAGATGCAAAATATAGAAAAGTGAGACAGATGGCAAAACTCAGATCATGATAGTTCACAGGATAGAAATAATCTAGAGTGTTTTTTGCAATGGAGGCCATAAGACCTGACAGCCTTCTGTTTACCTCCCCTTCTCTTTGGGGGAAATTTGGCCTCAACTCACATTCCATAGCTATAGTATTGCCCAACCCCCAATGATTCATCACTTTAATGAAACAACATTGATACTGAGACTTCCTAGGAATGAGCCTTCCTAATGCTGTGAGACCACACTGTATGATCAAAAAGTTGGTTGTCAATGTCTCCTTAGAATTAATTTATGACCAAATGGGGGAACCGTATTTGGTCATAAAAGTAGCTCTATAATAAATAAGTCCAGTCATTGAAAATAACCTCCCAAGGTGATCTGATCATAAATTCCTAACTGGACAGGTCATGGTGGAGAGTAATGCCTCAGGCCTAAAACATCTTTAGAAAAGGCTCATCTTTACCTTAAGCAAGGCTTGCCCTTTGATCTTGTGTATCACACCTTTGAAATGCCAGATTAATTCTTTTTCAGACTCTTGGAAGCTAACCACCTTCAAGGAAGCCCATAATCTTCTTAACTGTCCTATACTTTGCATTCTCTCACCTCCATGTAATCTTTATCTTTGTTTCTTAATTCTAAATGTATAAAAGAAGCTGCAAAATTGTCATTTTCTAGAGCATTTGAGATCTTGATTCTTGGCATTTTATCAGTTTGGCTCAAATAAACTCTTACAAAAATTCTCTCTAGGTTTGGACATTTCTTACATCAACAAATTTATCATCTCCAACCACAGACAAAGCCTGCACGATGCTGTGCAGCCACCTCCACCTTAAATTTCTAAATAGTATCTCCCAACCTTTACCACTCTCCTATGACTAGTTCCCACAAATCATCAGATGGGAGAACTCCCTCACTCTCTTGCCCTCCTTCCTCCCAACTAGAGACTTATCTTCATTTTCAACTATGCTTCCCTCCCTTCACTATACTTGAGATGGTGTCCCAACTCTTTATCAAAGCTACTCTTAATACATTTCTTTCTCATCTCCTTTGATGCTTTAGTCTTTTCATTTATTCATGTCATACTATATCTGCAAACCCCCTCTTCCTACTGCTTTCTTCCCTTAGATTATTAACATGCTCAGGCTTTTCATCTTTAAGGAGCAAAAAAGCCTTCTCTCTTCTACACAAGTACTTATTTTCCCATTTACAAACAATCTTCTCTAAAGATCAATCTATGAAACCATAACTACTTCTTTACTGCCCTCTCATTCACGCCACTTCACCTTCCATCCCCACTCGAATGGTAAAGCTACCTTAATGGAAGGCATAGGTGACATCCATATCAATCAATCCAATATGGAATTCTTAGACTTTGGTATACATGCCATCTCTGTGTCACTGACCATTGAAACACCTCCTTCTCAAGTCTCCTCTTCTTCGTTGGCACCCGTAACATACTCTCTCCTGGTTCTCTTTCTACCTCTGATTTCTTCGCAGTCTTCATTCCTAACCTTTAAGGGCTTATATTTTCTAGAGTGCTTCATTTTATTTTATTTATACTTTCCTTTGATGTCTCAACTAACCCATAGTTCCAACTTCCACCTACATTCTGATGACTCCCTAAAATACCTGCCTAGATATCTCAGACATTCCAGAGCTCTTCTGTGTCCTAGGACAGTAACTCTCCAATGAATACTTCCAGTTGACAGTCACTCAGACTTATCAAATGCAACATGCCCCAATTCAAAGTCTTCATCTTCCTCCATACCTGCTCTTCCTGGGCTCCTACCTTGTTGGATGATACCATAATCCACCCAACTACGTGAGTTGGAAATGTGAGTATTATTTTCTAAGCCCTCATTCAAACCCTCTCCTTTTGCTTTCTATTCTCAATTAGTAAAATCCTATCATGTCTGTTTTATAAATCTCTTGAATTTGTCTCTTTCTCTCCAGTCCCTCAACTACTATTCCATCACTTTCAAACTGAGCCAGCCTCCCTGACTGACTCCAGCTTTGTCCCGTTATTTTTCATAAAGCTGCTAATAATGTTCTTTCCTTGTTTAAGTAACTTCCTAAATACAGGCACACCTCATTTTATTGAGCATCACTCTATTGTGTTTCACAAACACTTTGGTTTTCTTACAAATTGAAGGTCAAACAAATCTATTGGCACATTTTTCTAACAGGCTCAGAGGATGGTTAGCATGTCTAAGCAATAGAATATTTTTAATAAAGGCATGTACATTGTTTTTCAGACAGAATGTATTGCACACTTAATAGAGCACAGTATAGTATAAACTTGACTTTTTATGTACACTGGAAAACGGAAAAACTCATGTGATGCACTTTATCGAGATACTCACTTTACTGTGGTGGTCTGGAACCAGACCCACGATATCTTGGAGGTGCACCTAAGCATATCAATCCTCAGCTGAGTCCTTAAGTGAGAAGAATATAGCCATAGAGAAGTAAAGCTATGTACATTTATTTTAAGTAATTAGTAAAATTTATAATTTTATATTAAGTTTATCATTTTAAATTATCAGGACAAGCTTGGTAGAGAAATATGTGGGACTTCCATTTTAGAATTTCTTTCCAAGAGTTTGGCAAGTTAACATGGCATTCAAAAGCATAGTTCTTAGTAGTTTTTAGTCGCCCGTCTGGTGAAATATACCCTCTCTCTATATATATGGAACTTAATGCACAAATCAAATAAAAAAAAATGTTTATTTCATTTATACAAAATTTTAGTGTTCTCCCTGTATTAAAAAAAAAACAAAAAAGAAATCAGTTTGTCAGTACTATTCTTAAGACAGTATCCAACTCCTCCTCACTACTCCTGGAGCTGATGTGAAGGCAGCTGGTTCTATAATTGGAATGCCGAGGAGATACTGAGTAAAGGAGCAGCAGGAGATTTTCTATTTATTTGTTTGTGACTCTTTGCATCTAAATGGGAATTTTTTCTCATTTTTCTTTCCAATTCCCTGAATCTGGAAGTAGGAGGAAAGTAGTAGCAGAAGGACCTTAACTATACTCTCTATATTTTTTTCTTCCTTATTTTTTTATATATAATTAGCATACAACATATTAGTTACAGATGTATAACATGATTTGGTATTTGTATATCTTGTGAAATGTTCCCTATACAAACACTAGTTAACATCACCATACAGTTATAATTTTTTTCTTATGATGAAACCTTTTAAGATACACATTCTAGCAACTTCACATACACAATATAGTATTATTAACTATAGTCACCATGCTTATATTTTTAATCAGTATAGTTTTATAAAACATTTTGATATACCATTGTTCACATCCTTAAAACTCTCAGCTCAGACATAATGTCCCCACAGAAAAGCTTTCCTGATGCCTTTGCACGGGTGAGGAACTTTCAACGACCCCTGTGCAAACCTGTGCCATGCTCTTAGCAGGTGATAATTTGTCTGTCTCTGTACACTGACTAGACTGAGCAACCTGTGACAGGACATTGGATCTCAGTTCTGTGGCCTTAGTGCCCAGTCCACTGTCAGTTACATAATATGTGGACAATATCGGATAAAAAAATTAATAATGATGAGAAAATGTAGTAATCTTTACAAGAGCCCTTTTTTGAAAAGCCATGCCATAGCTTTAAGAAGCAAACATATGCAATCTACTTCAAATCATCATTTTAAAATGGCAAAATAAGCCAAACTTTATAAAATCTCCTTTTTACTCTTCCTAAGTACTAAATTGTTTTTGGAAGTAACATAAAAGAAAATAACTAAGTTAAATGGTGGAAAATGAAAAAATGTTCCTGTTACCTCAGTGAGGTAACCATGAAACCAGTGACACTAGTCTGAAGAGCCTGACAGACAACTGTAGGACAGGTGTCATTTTTGCACAGCAGCATCAGTTTTACTCCTTTATAAAATTGTGAAGGAGAAAGATTATTTCCCTCACATAAAAAGGACTTTATAGCCTACCTTTTAAAATGATAAACATACACACACACAAACACATTAGAATGTCTCTGGTTGTTATGGAGAAACAATAGATGATAATCAAAGTAAGCAAGTGGTTTGGCTAATGTTGAGGGACTGATTGCTGTGGTAACCCCAATTGTGGATCAGGGTTACCTGAGACTAAGTGTGGGGGTGCCCTTTGGACAATGTCACCGTTCAATCTTATGTTCTCCAGTCGGCAGAGAAGAAAGACTTTAGTAAGAATGAGTAAAAATGGTTCCTATAGTAAGGAAAGGTTTTCATTTCCCCTCCCTATCCTTCCCTGCCTTCTGGTAACCTTTGCTGTGCTTCTGCAAGCATATCATCCATTGCCCCCACTCCATCACACACAGAGCCTCATCTCCCAAGAGCCAGGGTTCACATGCTTCCTCCCCACGTCTTTGGGAAAGTCAATTAGACCTGGAGCAGTAAGGACATTACCACTAGAGTAAAACTGGCCCAGAGAGTTTAATGTGTGATCCTGAGAAAGGCTGTTGGTGTTTTAATAGATGCAGTCTTAAATCCAAGATAATGAATTCCTGATTTTCAAAGTTTCAGGCACCAACAAGCAAGAGGTGGGAGGGGTTTTTGGGTCTTACCCATGGCAGCTGTCTACTCCACCTACTTATAAGGCTGTCGTTTCTTCAGTCTTAGTTTTGTTTAAAAAAAAAAAAGTAATCTTCTTCCATAAAAATTTGCCTAGGGTTCTGGCCCTTAAAAAATTTATGATTACATGTAATGCTTTGAGAAAAACCACAGTTATGAAAACCTCGGGGTAATCTTTCATCCAAATACTTCATATTATCAGAAACTATCAAAAATTAATGTGGTTATAACATCCCAATCCCCAAATCAGAAAGGAATTTTGAATCTAACAGTCTTTCCTCAGCTAAAAGCATTCTGGAAAACAACCAGCATTCAGTCAAGTTTAGACAAGGCTTTCGCAGTTGTTTAAGATTGCTGCGATGGTTTCATGTTAGGCTTTCTTGCCCCATTCCAGATTGTGTACTATTACCCCTCCCTCCCCAGAGGTTTTGGAATGAATCATCAACTTTTCTTTTTCAAGTACACTATTAAATTAGGCTACAGCCTGGAACCAAACATTTGTTCTTACAAGCCTTTCTTTCGTGTCATCAGCTGTAATGGGAACCAGAAATTCAGTAGGCAGTCCTTATCTCCAACAAAGCAGAAGCAAGGACATGCAGGCAGGCCCACTCTTCTGCTATTATGCACTGTTTAGACAAATTTAAAAATCATTTTTAAGAATTGGAGAATTAATGCTAAAATTAGAAAAGGTCAACTTAAATTTACAGGAAAATTCATAATTTCTTTTAATTCAGAAGTAATATGTTATTTCTATTGAGTAAGAAGTTAAAAACTTTTTTGAATCTCTAAATCTTATGAAAGATGGCTTTAAAGGACATCCACGTGTTAAAATAAACTATTTTCAGATTTCAGTTTCATGAACTTAAAGGTGATTTCAGTCTATTTTTATTTCAGGAAACAGCAATTGTTGAATATAATAAATACATTTATATAATAATAGCTACCACTTAGTGACATGATATGAGATTCAGACCTTATGGAAAGATGTGAATGAGATAACATGCAAAAGCACCTTTCGCTATTCATGAATTCAACGAACAGTGCTCTCACTATGCTAAGGATTAATGATGTAACAATAAACAAACCATACAAACCCCCTGTCCTGTGGAGCTTGTATTACACAGGGAGGGTGGGGTAAAATAGATTATAAATGAAATAAATCAGTATATATAGAGAGAAATGCTATAGAGGAAACAGAGCGGGAAGGAGACCAGAGAGGGTGGAGAAGAAGTTACAATTTTAAATAGGAGGATTGGGTAAGGTGGCATTTGAGTAAGTTATAAGAAGTGACTTTGAAGAAGAGAACTCCAGGTGGAGAAAAGCAAAAGTGCAAAGGCCCTGAGGCACATCTAAGAGATCACATAGTCCAGAGAGGCCCGTGGAGATTGAGCTGAAGGGAGGGTGAGCAGATTATATACGGCCTTACAGGGCATTGGGAAGATAATGGTTTTTACTTTGAATGAGGTGGGAAGCCACTGGAAGATTTTGGACAGAGAAGTGATATGGTCTGACTTAAGTCTTTAAAAAACGATTTTGGCTGCAGTGTTGCAAATAGATTTAAGAAAGGCGAAGTTATAAGCAAGAAGATTGGCTGGGTATATCCTAGGCATTCTAGAAATAACTTGTTTATTACAAATTGTTGCATCCTTTACAATTTACTTTATTTTTTTTATTCTCCATGTTGTTTGGGGTTATGATAGATTCAATTAGAGGACAGTACAGTTACATTTCTTTGAAACTTCAAAAACATTTCGCTTTTCACCAAGTCAAACTGGTTTCACATTTGACTTTTTTTGGCCTTAATTTGGGCAAAGAATTAAATACAACTTATTCTCTGTAAACAGAAATAACTACAAATAACAGAAGCAGCCTTAATATTAATTGCTAGCATTTTTGAATTTTTACATGTACTAGACACAGTGCTAAATGTACAACATGAATTAGCTCACTTGGTCCTCACAATGGCATGCTGAAGTAGGTATCATCATTCCCATTTCCACAAAAAGAGAGAAGATAAATAACCACTTAATATCACACAGTTGACAGATGACCAAGCCTAGATCGAAACTAAGGCCATGGGGCTCAAAACCTGTGCGGCTGACCACCACATTACGTCACTATTACCTTCCAGCCACCCACAGAAATGACCACTCTGGAAGGCTGAGAAAGAGCAAAGACTAGGATCCTGACTGGGTTGTGACATTGTTAAGTAACTCTAGTCCCTTAATTTTATTGTGGTCTAGCCGGTTAATGAACCATTTCTGTTTATATTATTTCGTTTTGGCCTTTTGCGAGTTTGATTTGCCTGGATCAGCACCTCTTTCTCCCCCTCTGCCTCTCATCACACCCACCTGCTAGCCCTGCTCTTCCCCACACCCCCTCCACTGCCCAGAGCCTTCCCCAGCCCAGGCCTGGATTCCAACAGCTTTACTAAAGGTGCCTGTCTGCCCACTTGCCCTTCACACACGTGGTTCAAAGTAACTATTCAGAGTTGTTTACAACATGATACAAATTTATTTGGGGAAAGGCTTTTGTGTTATTTTTGTGACATGATTTTGATTTATTTAGGCTTCTCCCATCTGATTGGTAAGAAGCTTAGTATGTTTTAATACAGAAATTCGATTTGTTTTTCACCTCTCCAGGATGCATGGTTCCTCTTATTTGCTGTCTGAGGTAGGGAAAGCTGAGGTGGTAGACATTTATATTTAATGCAGTTAATGTGGCACAAATTCTAGATTTATCTCTTGCTGTATCTTGGCAAGAAAATGAATTTGGAGTTTAAATAAAGTGGGAACTGACAATATTGGAAAAGTACCAAACAGTTTTCTCAGCTGCTTCTCTTTTTTTTTGTGAACAGACTCTTTATTAGGCCATGCCTTCCATCTGACTCCTTAGGACAACTTAGCACAGTTTTTCTTATGTAAACATTTGATCTATTTTGTATATAGTACATATTTTATATGTGTGTGTTGTATAGGTATATATTTTTTTATTTTAAAAATTCTGTTTTTTAATAGAATACAGTAGTTTTTTTGCAGGAAGAAGAATGTGGCTAGGGAACAGGTGCAAAAAGGAGATTTCATTCCACCATATGCATTACTTTCTACCTTTTGAAATCTATATAGTATTTGTGAATTATCTATTCAAGTTTATTAATTAATTTATTTTTAAAATAAAACAATTTAAGATTAAAATAAGTTAATTCTCTCTATGTAAGGTCAAAAGTGTAATGTGGTTTATGAAGAAAAACTTATTTTTTAAATTAGAATAATAAATTGCTCTGGATAAATATTGTTTTAGGAAAATAGTCCTCAAAAATGCTTGTTAGGCAAATACTATATGATCTCACTTAGATGTGGAATCTAAAAAAAAATTTTTTTCTTTTAACTCACAGATAGGTAGTTGCCAGAGGTGGGGGCAGAGGCAGGTATATGTGAAATGGGTGAAAGTACAAATTTCCAGTTATAAAATGAATTAAGTCTTGGAGAGGAATGCGCAGCATGGTGACAAGAGTTAATAATATTGTATTGCATTTTTCAAAGTTGCTAAGAGAGTAGATCTTAAAAGCTCTTATTACAAGAAAAAAATTGTAACTAGGTCTGGTAATGGTTGTTAACTAGACTTATTGTTGTGATCATTTTGTAATATATACATATATTGAATCATTATGTTGAACATCAGAAACTAATATAATGTTATATGTCAATTACATCTTAATTTAAAAAAATAAAGTTCTCTTGGTCAGAAAGCAGATAGCCAGGTAGAAATCTCAGTTCTGCTATATACTAGCTGAGTGTCCTTGGGCACATTATATAAGCTCTCTGTACTCATTTTTTTTCTCATCTGCAATTTTAGAATGATACTCTCCACTTCACAGGGTAGTTATAAAGATTAAATGAGATCCTGTGTATAAACCTGTAGCATCAATATGTGGTACATGGTAGATTCTTAATAAATGTTAAGTACAAAACAAAAACATATGAAATTATTTTAACTGAAGATTATATCCCCCCCAAAAGTGATTGCTAAAGGAGACTTCCTCCAATAAATATTGTCACATTTGAGTAGAGATAATAATCATATATTCTTGAAACATAATTTTAAAGAGGTTTTACTGTACTACCAGGTTTCCTCAACTTGTATCAGTAGCAGCAAAATATAGACATGGTAGTAAATACTGAAAGATATTTATTACTAAATAAGAAAGAAGTTTCATACTTGTGGAAAACTCTAGAAAATTCTCCTTAAAAATAGAGAAAAATATTAAGATGATATAAGCACCATTATTTTTTAAATATCTGAGAATATAAAATATCATCAAAGAGAAGGCAGAAATGTCATGTGTACATATTATCTACTTGAAAAAAATAGAGGAATCCATTAAATCTGTTAGAACTCATATTGGGCAGGTAGTTACAATTTATTTAAAAGTCAGTAGACTAGTTACTGCGACAACAGGATATCCACATACAAAAGAATAAAATTAGACCCCTACCTCTCACCATACACAAAAATTAACTGAAAATGAATCGTAGAGCTAAAAATGAGAGCTAAAACTACAAAACTTGTAAAAAAAATGCAGTAGTAAATCTTTGTGACTTTGAGTTAGGCATTGGTCTTTTAGTTGTGAAAGAAAGCACAAATGACAAAATAAAGAATAGATAAATGGGACTTGATCAAAATTAAAAACTTTTGTGCCTCAAAGAATATCTTCAAGAACATGAAAAGACACCACACAGAATGAAAGAAAAGATTTGAAATTATATGTCTGATTTTTCTGATATATCTGACATTTGGGATATATAAAGAACACTTACAAATCAACTATAAAAAGATAAATAACCCAATTAAAAATGGACAAAGGTCTTGAATAGACTTTTCTCCAAAGAAGATACATACAAACAGTCAAAAAGCACATGAAAAGAAGCTCGTTATGCTTCACCCTTAACCATATGTTCAGTCCTGGCACTAACCACCCAGAGTTAGCAAAGAGTCCACAAGGTAAAAGGCACAACCCTCACAAGACCGCCCTCATTTCAGACTTCAGCTGCACTTCATAAGTCCCTGGCCACCTACACTTCTGATCGATTGACTCTAAGTTCAGGGGTTTCCACTGGAATGTTAATTGGAATGACTTATGGAACTCAAAAAAGCTGTATTTATGATTAGTTTTACTATAAAGAAAACAAGAAACAACTAATGAAGGGACACAGAACTGGGAGGGGAAGAAATGCGGAGTAAATACTAATGGGTATGGGATTTCTTTTGGGGAGTGATAAAAATTTTCGAAAGTAGATGTACAACTTTGTGAATATACTAAAAACCACTGAAATGTACACTTTAAAATAATAAATTTTATAATATGGGAATTATACATCAATAAAGTTATTTAAAAACAAGTCAATAGGGGGAGAAAAAAATGGCATAGATGATAGAGGCTCTGTTCATCCCCTTGGCAACAAAATCAAAGTCGTGATGATAATAAGGAGCAGCAGCAAGAAAAAATTGCCTGGAATCTAGATGAACAAGCCATACAACTAGAGAGAAGTCCAGAAAATCACCCTGCAACAGAAGAAGGTAAGATGGGGCGAGGATGCCAGGCTACGCGGTCTCCAGCAGCTGAGTGAGACAGAGTCTGTGGCAGTGGCAGTGCCAGATGCCTCTTAAAGAGACTGAGTCCATGGGCAGATTTTTGTGTGATGGATCTGCTCACTCTGAGCTCTAGTTGCCGATTTGACTGTGCACGGGCATACCAGGGACTTACAGGGAGACACTGTCAGAGTGAGGACTAAGGTGAGACTCCGCTCTGTACAGAAGTACCGGCAGTATCCATTGTTCCCTGCTGAGCCCTCCCCGCACCAGTGCACTGGACACAGCATCGCCATAGCAGTGAGTCATCAAACCGAATAACAGAGGTAGCTCCACCCAGAGGATTCCCTGAAACCCTGCCTCTCCCAACTCATGGCCCCACCCAAACCACATCCAGGTATATTCTCAGTGAGTCAGGTGCTCCTTGTAGAGCAGCGCCTAGACTCACACTGGAGGCAGCTGGCCTCGGTTTCTGGTGTGGCCTTTTGAGGCAATTATATGCACAGCATCTGTGGATTGCTTGCTGAATCTTAACAGGTGGCTCCAGAGGAGCACAGGCTTGGGCTAAGTTTAGCCTGCAGCTGAACAACTCTCAGGACTGTGCCACTGGACACCTACTTCACAAATCCACACTAATAAGACCAGCAGACTTAGGAGCTTTGCTTAGTACATAAAACAGACACAGAGAGGTAGACAAAATGGGAAGACAAAGAAGCAGAAAGCATATGAGAGAACAGAACAGAGATCCAGATATAATGGAGTCAAGTAATCTAACAGATGCAGAATTCAAAACACTGGTTATAAAGATGCTCAATGAACTTTTGGGAAGTGTAGATAAATTTAGTGAGAACTTCAACAAAGAGATAAAAACATAAAAATGAAAATGGAAATTATAAAAGGGAACCAGTCTGAAAAGAAGAACACATCTGAGATGAGAAGTATATTAAATAAAATAACAAAGGAATAAACAGTGAATAAAGAAAAGGATCAAATGCCCTATCTGGAAGATGGAAAAGCCAAGGATACTCAATCAAAATGGCAAGAGATAAGATGCAAAGACTATAAAAATAATTTGAGTAGCATATGGGACAGTATCAAGGGCCAAAGTATCCATCTGATTGGTGTAACTGAAGAAAATCAAGATGTTGAACAGCTGTTTAAAGAAATAATGTTGGAAAACTTCCCTAACCTGGTGGAGGAAATGAACATAAAACCCCAGGAAACCCAGAGAGTCTCAAAAATCAGGGATCCAAAGAGGCCCACATCAAGACACATCATAATTAAAATGCCAAAGTTTAAATACAAAAAAAAAATATTAAAAGCAGCAAGAGAAAAACAAATAATTACATACAAGGGAGCACCCATAAGACTGGCAGCTGATTTCTCAAAAGCAACTATGCAGGACAGAAAGGCTTGGCAAAAAATATTCGACAGGATGAAGACCCAGGATCTACAACCAAGAATGATTTATCCAGCAAAGCTATCATTTAGAGTTGAAGCACAGATAAAGGGCTTCCCAGACAAAAATAAGCTAAAGGAATTTATCACCACCAAGCCAGAATTACAGGAAATGTTGAAGGGACTTCTTTAAGGAGAAAAAACATGTATCAAAAACAGATATAAAGAATGGTAACAACTACATTCCTATCAATAAGTACCTGAAATGGAAAAAGAATTCAGTGTTGCAACCAAAAGGTAGAATGGCTGAAAAGATAAGAAAACAAGACCCCTACATATGAAAGGAAGGGGTGGAAAAAGATATTGCTTTGCTGAACCTAGAAGGTATTTAAGGCAGACAGAGAAGCATAAACACTATATTATTTCACTTATATGTGGAATCTAAGGAATAAAAAGAACTAACTAATCAAAAATAGACTCACAAATATAGTGGAAGTTTGGTGATGGACAGAGGGGAGGAGGGTTTGGGGGACTGGGAAAATGGGGTTGAAGGGTCAAAGAAGTACTAATTAGTAGCTGATGGATGGTCACGCTGGTGGGGAGCACAGCATAGGTTATACATTTAGCTTGAATACGTTGGCTGGGCGGAGAGTCAGGGGAGTGAGGGAGAAATTGGGGGGATCGTTTTACATACTATATATATGTCTAACTAAAGTACTATATACTTGAAACTAATTAAATTAATTTAAAAACTTAATAGCAGAAATATTAGAACTCAGATTTTATGTTCAGAGGATGTGAATACTCTGTTCACAAAAGAAGCAGTATACTTTTTTTTTTTAACATTTGAGCTCACTAGAAATCAAAGAAATGCAACTAAAAACAAGATTTTACTTTTTCATCTATCAGATTAGCAAAGATGAAAAAGAATGATATAGTTGGGGTGAGAAGGGTGTAGGTAAAGAATATTTTCAACCACTGTTGGTAGGAATGTAAATTGAAACGATTTAGCAATAATGTTTTTTAAAATATTAAATATATACCAGAATGTAAGTTAGGCTACATTGGTGATGAAAAAAAAAAATCCTTTGGACTTTGCCAAATGCTGACCTATAACTAACGAGTGACCATAGGGGAAGAGAGAGCCTAGACATTCTTTGTGAAGAAAGCCTGCCTGCTACGTTAAAAGTCTTTCTAATAGTCATAAAGGATCTTGAAAAGTGACGGCTAAATAAATTACAATGATGGAAACAAACTAGTGGAAAGAATCTATGATCTTGGAATTGTTATACGTATGATAAATCAACTCAGCATCAAAGTCCCCTTTTTTTGTAGATGCAGCCACATAACCCCTGCTGGGGAATTCTCAAGCAGCACTGCTGAGCTAGTTATTTCGCCTTATTTACTCTTCATCTCTTCCAAGAATACTAGAACTAAAATTGGACCTGTTGTTATACTTTCTTAAGAAACAAAAATAAATTCTAACGTAATAGGATTAAAACTTGGTTCTCTCTCATTGCAGTGCATTCAGAGATCAATTATAATGAGCCAAAAAGACAATTCCCTGTGATAGATAAAAGCCCATGGTGCCAAACAGACCTAAGGGAGGTTTTTCTCTTCTACAGCGTGCGCTTGATATATGCAAAGAGCATAAAACAAACCCTTGTGGGTGTCATTCTACAGTGTATTCTATACTCTGGACATCATCTGCTATGTTTGCCTTTTGCACTGTGCTTCAAGCTACACGAAAAGTAGAGACGTTGGCACGATTTCGTTACTTATTATTTGAGTATGCTATTAATGAGGTATACTGGTGTCTTAGGTTGGATCCCTCAGGAAATAGACTCTAAGAGATCTGTGTGCAAAAAGTCTGTTGGGAAACATCTGCAGGGGAGTGAGGGAAGCAAGACTGAGGCAGAAGTTTGGGCTCAGCTGTTCTCATAAGGAGCTCAGGAGGTGGATGACTCACCAAGTTGTCTCACATTGAGGCAAGTGGGGGCTGGATCTTAGTACCTGCCCTCCTTTGTGTCCATCTCTCACTCCCTCGTGGAAAGTGGACCTAATCTTGAGGAAGGTAGCTTCCTTCAGGCAAATTTGTGGGAGAGCTCAGTTGTTAGCTTTCAATAGCCAACACTCTGGGCACCTGCAGTCTCCGACCTGAAGGGGAATCCGGACTCAGTGCTATAAACTGAATGTTTGGTCTCCCCCAAATGAGTATGTTGAAACCCTAATTGCCAAAGTAATGGCACTTAGACAGGGGACAGGGGCGGTAGTTAGGTTTAGATGAGGTCATCAAGGTGGAGCCCCCATGATGGGATTAATGCCCCCATAAAAGGAAGAGATACAGGAGAGCCTTCTTCATGCACACACGCACTACGGAAAGGAAGATGGTTCTCACCAGAACCTGGCCATGTGGCCACCCTGATCTCAGACTTCTAGCCCTCAGAACTGCGAGAAAAGAATGTTTGTTGTGTAAGCCATTCAATCTACAATAATTTGTTTTGGCAATCCCAATTTTCTAAAATGCTGGACATTGCAGCAAATATACAACCAGTTACAGCCTGAGTTACATTAACATTGGGACATTTCTGAAGCCTGTCCTACTCAAGATGAACACACAAGAGATAAATTAGTCGTTGAAGGTAGAATTCTTAAAATAGAAGTTTTGTATTTTTACCAAAAAGTATTCATTTAACTTCTAGAGTGATAAAGTAGAAAAAATAATTACTCTCTACCTCCTGCTGTTGCCAATCCAGGATATGTAAGATGTTATTCTATAAATAAAGATGTAAACTCAGTATCCAAAAGTGTTTCTGTCACTGCAGGGTTCTGTTCTTTTGTACTTTGTTCAAGTTACTGAAAAGGCCACTTAGAGTCGGCCCCTTACATTTCATAGTAAACAGTAAAAACCTTTGATTCAAACTTTATCTTGAAAAATGAAATACAAATTGTGAACCTATATTTATTTTACTTTATATTTAACAAAATGTAGGGTATAATGTTAATGACATGCTTACTTTTAGAAATAAGAGTCAAATGATTGCTTACAATTTTTGTACAAAATTTCTTCCAAAAATTTTATGATCACACAGATGCATTCTTCCCTTTATATTTTATTAATGCAGCATGAAAATAAAGATGGACATTTATTTGAGGGTTTTACTAATTTTATCAGGGTCTCTCAGTATTATAATTTGAACTCATGGAGACTCGAACTCACCTTTGGAAAAATCTCTGCTGTCATTAGCCTTCTACGTTTCTCTCTTGTTGTGGACCTCTCCAGCTACACATGTTCTTAATGTATTCAAAACAGAACCTTCAGTTCCTGACTTTTCCTGCCTGTCTTGACCTCTAGCCCATCTCCTCTCCTCCAGTTGCTCAAGACAAATATTAGGAATTATCTTGGATTTCTTTTTTCTTCTCTCACACTACATCCAATTGGATGTTCTCTCACTACATCCAATGCATAAACTAACCCTTCATCAGCTCCACTGCTGCCATCCAGTGCCAGCCTCCATCTGCCCTTGCTGGAACTGCATCAGTAGCTTTCTAAATGGTCTCACAGCTTCTGCTTTTATGTCCTTACAAACCAGTCTCCACTCAGCAGCCAGAGTGAATTTTAACTGTATTTATTTTTATTAGGTACTACATTTACATGATCTAAAATTTAACACACTATAAAAAAGGGAGTCTTGCACCCACTCTGCATTTTTCACTTCATTCCCCTAATAATAAACACTTCCACTGGTATCTTTTTTCTTTTATCCTTTCAGATATTTTTTAAATGAGTTGTTCATATTTACATTATACAATTCAATGAGAGTTTTTCCATTAGAGTTGGCATATAATAATATATTCATTTCAGTTATATAACATAGTGATTAGAGATCTGTATAACTCACAAAGTGATCACAACACTAAATCTAGTACACTTCTTCCCCCTTACGTATTTATTACAACATTATTAACTGTTTTCCTTAGGCTACACTTTATAGCTCCATGACTATTTTGTAACTATCAATTTGTACTTCTTAATCCCTTGTCTTTTTTTTTTTTTTGGCATACCCCCAATCCCTCTCCCACCTAGTAGCCTTCAAAATATTCTCTATCTATGGGTTTATTTCTATTTTTTGTTGTTGTTTATTTTGTTCTTTAGATTCCACATGTACATGAAATCATGCAATATTTGTCTTCCTCTATCTGACTTACTTCATTCAGCTCAGTACCCTCTAGGTGCTTTCAGGCAATATCTTTTTCCATCACTTTACATTCCATCTGTGTGTGTCTTTTCATTTGAAGTGAGTCTCTTGTAGGCAGCATGTGTAGGAGTCTTGTTTTCTTATCCATTCATCTACCCTATCTTTTGGATGAAGAACTTAATTCTTCTCCATTTGAGTTACTTCTTCATAGGAATGTAGTTATTTATTCCTGTTTTTGCTACACGTTTTGTCTTCTTAAAGAAGTTCCTCCAACATTTCTTGTAATATTGGCTTGGTGATGATCAATTCCTTTAGCTTACTTTTGTATGGGAAGCTCTCTACCTGTCCTTCGATTCTAAATGATAGCTTTGCTGGATAAATTATTCTTGGTTGTAGATCTGGGTTTTCATCACATTAAATATTTTGTGCCAATTCCTTCTGTCTTGCAAAGTTTCTTTTTCATAAATCAGCTGTCAATTTTATAGGTAACTAACTGCTATTCTCTTGCTGCTTCTAACATTCTCTCTTTGCATTTAACCTTTGGCATTTTAATTATGATGTGTCATGGTGTGAAATTCTTTGAGTTCATCTTTTTGGGTATTCTCTGAGCTTCCTGGGTCATATGTCTATTTCCTTCACCAGGTTAGGAAAATTTCCATCATTATTTCCTCAAATAGTTTTTCAACTTATTGTTTTCTCTCTTCTCCTTCGGGTACCCCTAGGACACAGACATTTCTCATTTAATTTTATCCTTTAGTTTTCTTAAATTATTAAAAATTCTTGGATTCTTTTTTCTTGCCATTCTGGTTGGGTGTCCTTGGCTTCCCCATCCTCTTTATTAGTGGTTCAATCTCCTTCTTTATCCACTCTGTTAATTCTCTCTAATATACTCTTCATGTCAGATATTGTATTCTTCATTTCTGACTGGTTCCATTATAATTTCCATTTCCATTTTTATGTTTTTTCTCTCTTTGTTAAAGTTCTCATTGAGTTCATCTCTTCCCCTAAGTTCTTTGAGCATCTTTATAACCAATGTTTTGAGTTCTGCATTTGTTAGATTGCTTGACTCCATTATTCCTGGATCTTTGTTCTGTTCTTTTATATGGTTCTTTGTGTTCCCATTTTGCTGCATTTATGTGGCTATTTCTATGAACTAAGCAAAGCTCCTAAGTCTCCTAGTATTATTAGCATGGCTTTAGGTGTTGTAGGTGTCCAGTGGCACAGTCCTGAGAGGGGTTCAGCTGCAGACCAAGTTAGCCCACCCTGTGTCCCTCCAGGGCTACCTGTTAAGATTCAGCAAACAATCCACAGATATTGTGCTTATAGTTGCATCAAGAGGCCACACCAGAAAAAGAGGCCAACTGCTGCAAGTGTAGATCTTGGAGCTGCTCAGCAAATGACATAGGACTCGCCGAGGACACAACTAGTTATGGCTTGGGTGGGGCTGTGAGTCAGGAGAAGTGGAGTTTCAGAGAATCCTCTGGGCAGAGTAACCTCTGTCATCCAGTTTGATGACATCTCAGCCATGGTGGTGCTGCATCCGCAAGTTGAGATCAGGGAGGGCTCAACAGAGGAACAATGGATCTGCCAGCACTTCTGCCTGGTAGAAACCTCCGGATCTCACTCCAACGATTCAGTGTCCCCCTGTAAGCCCTGGTCTCCCACAACAGCAGCTGACTGGGCTCTGGTGTTTAGAGCAAGCAAGTTCGTCACCGTGAAAGTCTGCTCCAAGACATGGCTCCTTAAAGAGTCCGCTGCTGCTGTTGAAGCCTCTGTCCCACTCAGCTACTTGGGACTGGGCAGCCTCAAGTCTTTGCTCCCTCCTACCTTTTAATGTTGATTAATTATTTCTCTCCCTAGTTGTAGTTCTTCTGTTCATCTAGACCCCCAGGTGACGCTGCTTTCTGTTTTCTCCCTGTTTCCATCACACTTTTGATATAGTCACAAGAGGGGATGAACAAAGCCTCTATCATCTATGCTATTTTGCCTGGTCCTCTAATAGAGATGGAAATTTGAGTGGGTTTTATAAGCAGTCATTTGATAAGTAAACAGTTACAGGTTTTGATAACTCTTAGTCTCCTAAACAACTACAAACTTCAGGAATTCAGAGAATGAATGCTGTGATAATGAGGACATTCTATCTTTCTGTATCTTGATGACCATAGACCCCAGACACACGAAATTAAAAGCCTAACCTTATGTAAAAAGGCAGCATAATTGGGAAACAACACTGGGCTAGAAATTACGAGTGCTTAGTTCCACCTCAGACCCTGCCACGAAGTAAGCTGTGAGAGCTTAAGCGAGTCATTTAACCTTTCTCTGCCTCATTTTATTTGTATGTAAGCAAAGAAAATGGAATTCATCATTATTCTCAGACTTTTAATTCCCAAGGAAATCCTTTTATTACCCATTCCATCGTCCTTTTCATAATATGTTGAGGAATTTTGCCTTCTAATAATTGTTAGTAATTTACATTAGCATGTTCATTTTCATTGTTATCACGTTCATGTTCATTGTTTATCAAAGATGTATATAGTTTCTAATTATGGTTAGCATTAAATAATCAAACAACATTGGATAAATTGATATAATACCATCCACAGAAAATAGCTTTTATATTTTAATTTGCTTGGCTGGCTTTATCTTGTTAATGAAGAGGCTCTGGTCTCAATGGACAGTAAGTTTTCTTACAAGCCTGGAAGTCAGCATTATGTATATGATCATCTACTCCAGTGGTTTTTTTAGATGGCATCTCACAGAGCCTTGGAGGTCTGCAGAGTGACTGAGAGCAGAAATGAGGATGAAGGAGGAGGAGGTGGAGCAAGAGGTCTTAGGACCCCCAAGTCTATTTTATCTGGAGTAGTCCACTTTTTCCTGTTTGATATATTGTGCTCTGCCTAAGACTTTGTTTGAAGAAAGGGTTTAAATTATCAAAAATAACTTTAAAAATATACAATTGAACTTGATTGCATAGATAAGGATAATGAGAACTAGAAATGGCAAATGAAATTTGCCAAGGTTACAAAGATAATTAATGGCAAAATATTTATTTAGTCAATTCATAAATATTTATTGAACACTGTGGAAATAAAAATTATAAATATAAAATTTTTATTCAGTCTTGGTCTACAAACAACCTGTGGGTCACCGTGGTATTTGATCAGAAGCACTAGGATGAAAAAATCTTATTTTCATACATTGATGAAAAATTGACATCACTGTGTGTGTTTACTACTGTTCAGTAAGACAAGCAAGTGAGAGCAGGAGAATATTTGCATTCCAGTTGTCAAAGGAGAGCAATGAACAAAGAGCCTTGTTAGGAGACAGGCCAGGTCGGGTAAAGGTCTTATTTTCTTATTTCAGTTTAAGTCCATAGGGGCTCTGTCTCTGATTGTCACACGACTGCTCTGTTCAATGTGGTCTAATGCAGTTTTCACTACACTATGCAAAGTTAAAAACTTGTTTTACTGTTTTACAAGTACTTGTCATTACAGAGTATGCTTACATCTCCTCCACATTATTTATTCATTTATTCAACAAATATTTATTGAGCAGCTTCTATTACCAGGCTCTTTGCTAAGTGCTGGGCATCTTGATATGAGTTAGCTCTCCAGGTGCTCGCAGGCTTATGGGTACACAGACTTGTAAACAAATTTCAAACCAGCATAATTACAATGGTGGGAGAAGAATGAGGCACATACTCCATAGCAGCATACAGTATGATTAACTCTCTCTGATATGATATCCAAACTTGGATTTGAATGGTTAATGAAGGTTTCTCCAGGCAAACCAAGGATGGTGGGAGCAGGAATGGCATACAGAAAGGTACAGGGACAAGAGAGAACATGCTGCCCTGAGAACTATGTGCTATGTAGTATTGAAGGAGTCTGAAGTACAGGTCAATGGGAGGCAGGAAGTTGAAGGAATCTCTATCCAATGGCCTCTTTGTTCTCTGTGTGTTAAGAGAGATGGGCATTTTTTTTAGAATGAAGAAGACAGAGACCAGATAGGAAGTTAGTAAGAAAGTTTAAAGAGCTGTTAACTTTTTTATAAGATAGAAAAGGTTGGAAAAAAACCTAGAAGTCTATTAATAGAAGACTAGTTTGATAAATTCCAGTCTACCCATGCAGTGGAATATAGTCAGGGAAAAAGATACATATCAATATATACTGATATGAAAAGATCTACAAGATGCATTGTTTAGTGAAAAAAAGAAAGGTGCATGATTATATGTATTAATTTCACTTTTGAGTAAAAGTCAGTAGGAGATTAAAAATTTTTTATATACATAAAATATCTCTAGATGAAAGCATAAAAAAGTAATAACTTTAGTTGCCCATGGATAGAGAAGCTTGATATCTAGGATACAAGGTTGGGGGAGATGGACACTTTGCACTGTATGCTTTTGGATTTGGAATTACAGGAATGTATTGTTTATTAAAAAATAAATTAAAAATAAAGTCTCTAAATATTTTTAATAAAATGAATAAATAATTTCTGAGGGCAATAAAAGATAAAGCTAGCTAAATATTGGCTTCATTACTATGTTCCTCTTAAGCTAACTTGGAGAAATACAAAGGGAAATATTTATTTTCATTAGGAGTTCCTATTTGGGAAAGGTGAGTTGGTTGAATCACATGTCATCAGAGCTAGAGAGTGTCTACAAAAAAATCAGCCAAGGCCACTGACTTGGACTTTTGAAGCCAGAGTCTCCAACCACGGCTTCTTTAGCATTGTTTTAGTAACATCAAAACAGCACCTCATAAAAGATTCCAATTCTTTTACTCCAATTGTCGGTGCAAAATCCCATTGGTACACAGTGAGTTAGAATAGAATTCTTCACTTTAGCAGCTAGGAAGTTAAAAAGACACTAATTATTACTTAATACACGAATAAATAATGAACAAGACTGACTTTTGTGTGTAGATTGGTGAATCGTGTTCATACCCTTTTATCTCTAATCAAATATATAAAGACGCATCCTGAGTATTCAACAATGAGGCTGTGAAGTACCATCAATGTGCCAGATGATGTCAGATGACAGTGATTCAAGGATGACCAAGTCCTTGTCCCTGGTGTCTGTGACCAAACAGGGCAATGAAGGAGACATGAGAGAGCATTAGAACAAAATGTGGTTCTATCAGGAAGGCATGAACAGAATTCTACGGAAGCCCAGAGGAAGGAGTGAGTGCCTGGAAGGGCTCAGGAAGGGGTTCATCAAAAAGAAAATCTGTAACCCAAATCTTAAATGAGTAGCTAATGTCAAAGAAGGATGAGGACATTCTGGGCAAAGAAAATAAATACGATGTGCAAAGGCAGTATAAGGCAGTATATGCTTAGAATAACGTGGTGTGTTTGTGGTACGCTGAGCAGCTTGCTCTGACTGCAGTCAGGTGCTTTTCAGGGACAAGCATCAGGTCAGAAAGGCAGGGCAGTAAAATACTGTGTTTTCAGTCAACATGCTGAGAGGTCAGTACTTTGCCATTACCATCAAGCCCTTTTTTAAGCAAGTCATCCTTCGGTTGGCTTCCATATTCTTGTTAGAGGCAAAACGTGGATATGGTAGGCAGGTTACTAAATTTAGTATTATCTCCCCCATTCTTTCTTTTTATTCATCTTCTACATCTAATTAGTTATCAAAGTCTGTGACTGTTCTGTCACAAATGCCTTTTTTTTTTTTTTGGATCAACAATTTAGTAAGTATTTACCTGTGTCAGGAGCTGTTCTGAGGACTTTATATACACCACCTTATTCAATCCTCAGAATAGCCCTATGAGGTCATGCTTTAGTCAGGGTTCTTGGTAGTAAACAGCAGATAACTTAAGCAGAAAGGAATTTACTAGAAAGGTATCAGGAAACTCACAGAATCCATAGGAAGGTGGAGGACTGAGTTTGGGGTGGGGGGTAGGGAGCCTAGAATAGAAGCAGAGCACAAAGCTTAGATCCTACCTCAGTGACAAACATGCCCCACCATGCCTCTGGATTCTAATCTCCCCACAAGTCCTTGAGGATTCTCAAACTGATCCCAACACCTTTGCATTACCCCCAGTACACAGAGGCAGGTGAGCATCAACCAGCCCTGCTCAGAGCATGTGCCTATGCCTTAGCTGCCAGGGGCAGGCAGAGGAACAACTTTCTCTTTGAGGCTTCGACTCACATTGGAATTCACTGGAATTAAGAAAAATGTTCAGATACTTGACAGCAAAAGTGACAAACACCCACAGTTCATTTTGTAGAAGATGGAATAGACTTAGAGCAGGTAGGTTAGTTACCCAAGTAACACAACTACTCAGTGGTGGAGCCAGGATTGAAGCCCGAGTCAGTTTGTCTGCAAAGCCCACGCTGTTATACAATCCTCTGCATTGCTTTCTCTAAACCGTTCCAGCTCTATTTCACAGCCCACACACCAGTCCAAGCTCCCATCCCCTCGTTTGCATTATCGCCTCCTACCTGGTCGTTCTGCTTTGTGCTCCCTCATCTCAGTTCATTCTCTACATAGTTGCTAAGATAATATTTTTTGAGTACCATCTATATCATGTCAGACTCTTATTCAAAAACCTGTGACTCACACCTTGAAAAGCCTTTCCTGACTAATATCATTCCACACTAATCATTCTCCCTCAGTAATCAGTCAAATAACATTGCTACAGTACAGAGATGTCTCATTTATACTATACTATCTTATACTTATTAATAGTCTCTAGTTATCACATTTATATGTGACTTCATTAAGGTCAAAGAGCCTGTGTTCTGCTGCTTTTGCGATTCTAGTGATGGATAATAGCATTGTACACGGTGAATGGCTTCTCATCTTTGAATCCCAGGGCTCTCCAGGATATTGCCTTACTATTATTAGTGTTATTACTTGCAGAGCACTATCATTTGCTAATTCATTGTTAGCTTTCCTGAAATTTCCCAGTTGCCTTACCAAGAATGTGTTTAGAAATTGCTGATAATAATAATTTTATTTCACCTTTTGGAAATGTTTTTTTACTCCACCCTCAGATATTGTAAGTTGAGGAAAGGTAAAAATGGTATTCTTTTCTTGGAACTTGGGATGAGAGGAAATATTTAGAGCATGCTCCCCCCTTCTAATTAAGAATGCTAAAAGCAACATAAGCATGGAATGTAACATGAAATTAGGTATTCTAGCTAGCCAGGTTACCACTGTGAAGTTCATGTAGGAAAGCTTCTTGACTGGTTCCTGAATTGCCTTCAGATAGCAGAGGGCATAATTATCAATTAATACTGCCCTGGACCCTCAAAGACCTCTAGATTCCTCTAAATCCAGACCAAGAAGGCCAAGAACCAGAGTGACATAGATGTGTCATTTCCCTCCTGCCTGTGTTCCAGTACCTGCCTGTGTTCTAGATTTTTAGTGATCTATCTCTTTATGACATCAGAGGAGGTTATGCCTACACACAGGACTTTCAACTTGATGATCAATGTTTCCAGCAGAATTAACAAAACTCACAATTTATTTAAAGTATACTCCTATATGCTCTGGTCAATTCATAAATGTCAAAAGTAAGGATAAAAAAAAGGGGGGTGGTTTCTGTCCTTAAGGATTTAACCTTCTATCTTGGGAGAGAAATCTATAAAATAAATAACTGATGAACAATGGGATAAGGTAATATATTAAGTCTGTCCTGGGTATAAGAATGGCACATGGAAGGGAGTAATCACTCTTTTTTGGGATAAGGGATCCCAAAAGATTTTACAGAGGATGCAATGCTTGAACTGGAGTTGAAGTAAGGTTGAGTTTGCCAGATAGATGAAGTGGGAAGAACATTCCAGGAAGGAAGGAAAGTGTACCATGGAATAAAGGCTTAAAGAATTTTAAATAGTTTCAATTCTGAGGATTTTTATTCAGAATCCATTTTCTCCTTCCCTCCATGTTTCCTAGTCAGGAGGTTGAGCATAACTGACCTTACTCCCAGTTCCAGGGAGGGGTCTTGATGGGCCTTACCAGTCAGAATAATCTATTCCCTCATCATAGTTGCTTCTCAGAGGTGCATGTCTTCCAAGCCCCAGAAAATCAGCCTTAGCACTCCTTGGGAATATTAGTTCAGGTCTGGATATGTCCAAGCAGAAAGAAGCCCAGGAGTTTGGTTTGATGAACAAGATGCACTCACATGGAAGAAGAGGCTTATAAACCTGAGAACTACTAGTTTCCATTTTGTCATCTCAAGGGGACCCAACCAGAGTACAAAAATGTTGTGTAGAGCTAAGGGAATTGCAGAGAAATGGAGCCCATGACCTGACCAAACTCTGATGAGAGATTGAGTGGATGCTAGAATTCTTCACATTGTTTAAAAGATCACGAAGAAATTTTTGTTACTTGCAACTGAGATCATTCTGACCATGGCACACTTTCACTTTCTTTGTCATTCCATTCAAGGGTGCAGTTTCCAGCTCCCATTTGCATCAGTCTTGAAAGGGAATCGGCCTTTTGAAAATACTTAATTTTTGAATATATGACATAGAATACAAATTCTTTAGGATTTTAAACTCTGGAAGTAAAGATGTATGTTTTGGAAGCCCACGGAATTCTTCAAGGATTTAATGCAGGAGATCTAGGTTTGTGTTATACTATTTGGACTATCAATTATATCTTGGCCTTCTTCTGTTTCTTTTTAGGACTTCAAATTTGTTCTATACTCCCTCTGAACTCTTTTTCTCTTTGTTTGTCAATGCAGTCTTTTTTCTCATTGCCTGAGTTTTTGTTTGTTTGTTTGTGTCTGCTTTTCTCCCCTGGAGACAGAATGGCAGTTCAAGAGAAAGAATAACATTGAGTCCATTGGCATGAAAGCCTTTTCCCATGGTATCTATGGCTCTTGAGGGAAATTAACCTAATCTTGATCAATTTTACTCAAGAAGAAGCATCTTTGATAACAAACATTTGTCTTCATCTCTTTGGTCTCTATTATTAACTGCCAAGTAAATTCTACTGATTGGAGAAATATGGGTGCATGGTTCTCCTCTACTCCATTCTACTCCACTGGAAACTGTTCTGCAACGATATTAAGATTCAATTAACTTTTCTACTTACTTGTCATTACTGAACTCCCTTTTCATGCCTTGCATTGTGCTTGATGCTAGGGGAAATACAACAGGAGACGAAGGCTGGGTTTCTGATTAAAAGACAAGGTTTAAGCATATACTAAAATGGTTTATATGTAAGATGGCTGTGCTGTGCTGATCCTTGAAGCTTACAAAAAGTTTTCTTTAAAGTACCATCAGATATATCAAAAGAGTTTCAGATACCATTCTGCCAGGACTCCAGAAACACCATTAGAATTTTGGTTAGTAACCACTGGTCTTTAGTTGAGGTCCTTGAGGATAAAGATGATCTCATTCTTTGTTAACAGAATAATGTATCTTCCTTGCATATATAATTTTAGGTGGAAAATGGAACCAAAAGTAGGTACATGTAGAAAAATGTGCTATCCCCAAAAGTGGCCACAGGTACAACATATTCATTTCTTAGTAAGAAACTGTAGTTATATATGAGAGTTAGAGACTGATTCCTTTCAAATGAATAAATCATTTTGATTAAATGTATTTCACACAACACACACACACACACACCCATGTCACTATTTCATATGAGTAATATTCATACCCCATAGACTCCATTTAATTCTTTCAAACATTGTGTGATGCAGGGAGATTTATAGCAGAACTGACCACATAATTGTGCAACAGAAACCGAGCATAGTCCTGACCTTTATTTTTAAACCAAAAGCTTGTCACACTAACTCTCCTTTTCTACTTGCTCATTGTGCCAAGTCAGTGGCCCTCTAATGATGAAATCAAGCTCTGTTCTTGATTTCACAAGAGAGTTAATAACATCCAGCACCTAGCTCAATCCCTGGCATGCAGCAGAAGCAGATACGGAGCCAATCATTTGCTGGAAGTAAGAATAGATGAAGACAGAATATGTGAATTTATAAATTAGTCTTAGGTCTTTTGAGCTAAATCAAAGACTCTAATAGATTTAAGACTGTTGAATGGCAAAATTAGAAGGAGTTTATGTTTTCATTTACACTTTTAGTCAACAGACATTTCTTTGAGAGCCACCATGTTCTAGGAATAGTAGACTCTCTTCCTCTTGACCAAATGCACCTGAGGTTCCTCTGCCCTTGATCATCTAAGTAGCAGATCTCATCAGTCAACAGTCCCTGCCTCTCACTTCATCCCAGTTCAGGGTAAGTGTATGGGCATTGTCATGGTAGCATCGAAGTTATAAGTAAAAATAAAACAAAGAAGGAACAGAAACTTATATCCTTTTCCTTCTTCTCTCTCTCTCTCTCTCTCTCTCTCTCTCTCTCTCTCTCTCTCTTTTCAGTATTTACCCTAATTGTTGTTATTTTCCTAAGGTTGGAATCCACTCCTACTTCACCATATTCTATCCTTCTGGTTCCTCTGAAGAAAATTCCAGGCGAGTTGGTTTCCTCCTGAAACATAGATGAACCTAACTCCTGTTTATTGATGGTGAAAATGCAAAATGATATAGCCACTATGAAAGTCAGTTTGGCATTCCTTACAAAAATAAACATAGTCTTACCACACAATACAGCAGTCAAGCTCCTTGGATTTACCCAAAGGAGTTGAAAACTTATGATAACACAAAGAAAGACCTGAACAATTAGTATTCATAATTGCCAAAACTTGGAAGCAACCAAGATGTCCTTCAGTAGAGAATGGATAAATAAACTATGGATACTCAGACAATGAAATATTATCCAGTGCTTTTTAAAAAATGAGCTATCGAGCCATAAAAAGACATGGTGGAACCTTAAAAGCGTATTACTAAATGAAAGAAGCCAATCTGAGAAGGGTTCATACTATATGATTCCAACTATATGACATCCTGAAAAAGGCAAAACTATGAAGACAATTAAAACAATGGTTCTGAGGATTTGGAAGAGAGAGATATAAATAGGCAGTAGACAGAAGATTTTAAGGGCAGTGAAACTATTCTATATGATATTATGGTGAATACTTGTTATTATACATTTGTTCCAACCCATAAAATGCAACGTCCAGAGTGAACCTTTGGATGATAATAATGTGTCAGTACAAGTTCATTTATTGTAACAAATGTACCATTTTGGTGGAGAATGTTGATAATGGGGGAGGCTGTGCATGTGTGGGTGCAGGGGCCATATGGGAACATTCTGTACTTTCCACTCAATTTTGCTGTGAATCTAAAACTGCTCTTAAAAAAATAAAGTTTATTTAAATAAATATATACATGTGCATTTGTTTAGATACAGGTATATAGATGATTCTTACTGCAGCCCTTTGTATACAAGAAAACTTACTGTTAGATTTGTTCTCTCTTGCCTGGGCTAGAGAGAAGTGGAGAGGACTGGAGAGGAAGATTAAGAGACATACTTTGCAAAAGCCTTGTGCTTGCTTCCGGTACAGGTGAGTAGGGGAAAAGCCACAGGTTGTGTTTTATTACTTAGTGAGACACACAAAAATACACTGATCTGTTCAGAAACACTAGATGCTACTAATGTAAGGGGAAGAAGTCTGACTAGTCCCTCATACCGGGAAAGAAAAGGAAGGGGAGATATACCCATGCGTGGAGGCCTAGCTCTCCGTTCTGCTGATCACATTTTCTGTACCCTTCCATTGGATTCCCAGGCCTGTGGTTCCCAATTAGACTAGACACTGAGGACCACTTGCATTATTACTTGAAACATTTGATAAAAATTTTGATTCTCACATTAAGCTTCCAGAAAACCAAAATCAATTGTTCTCCTGGAGAAGCATTATTTGTCATGGTAGTTTTATGCCAAGGGACCATTAGTGTTATTCCTAGCGATTTCGTGGCATGCCTGGGAAGCACCAATACATGTTAGAGTCAGCAAGAAAATTCAGAGTTCAAAGCAATGAATTATAAACAACTGACTTAACAAAAGAGTGGAAGTTATCTTTAATTCTCTATTCTTAGATTTTAGTCATTTGAAAAGTTAGGAATTCTATTGCAAGATAGTCTGGCCGTGACTTGTGACCCAGTTCTGATAATTAGATTTCTCTCTTGTTTTGAGACTAAGTCATCATCGTCATCCCTTTCCTTTTCTCTATCTGTTCTTCCTATGGTTCTCTTCCAACTTTTTCTAGTCTTCTTCCTCTCCCTGTAGAGGAGCTGCTTGGCAGGCACTGGTGTGTTTCTGCAAATGAATAATCTTATTTATGTTTCACAAAAAATCTGTAAGATTTTGTCCCATCCCGCGGGACCTAGTTATTTGCGTGGCCCGAGGGGGACTTCACCTGAAAGTGAAACATGGGCGAGAGAAAGGAGTGGAGGCAAGACAGTATTCTGATCAAGCCTCAAATTTTTATTTTTCACAACCACTTATATACAGAAAGAACAAAGAGGGGCAGGACTGCTGACGTAGGGAGGTACGTGGCACGATGTCATTGGTCGCACCAATGGCGTGATGCAAGTGGGGGTGGGTAGGGGTGGTGCCCTGAGTTGGCGCGCGCGGGCTTTTCGCGGCGCGCCCCATTCATCAGGAAGTGGGGCGCCCGGCGGGCGCTGGCGCACACTTCGCCTTGGCTCCCAACAAGATTTGTATTGTAGTTATCTAAATGTTACAGATGAAGCAAGGGGAACTCCAATAGACTAAGTGATTTTGGTAAAGGCCACTATTAAGTATCCTGCTCAGAATACCAGTCCTTCAGGCCCAGCATTGCTTTCCTAAATTATCACTGCAGACTTGAATCTCCTGCTTTGGAACCCCAGCCAGTTATCAAATGTCCCTATCAGGTGCTGAATGACTGCCTCTCTGGGTCTCAGACTTATGTCCTAGTAGATTGATTCTTCATGTTATGTGTGCATCTCAGCTGAGGAAGTCAGGGTTCCCAGATCCCTGCTGTGTCAGGAAAAATTCTGGTCCTCTTTCTGCATGGCTTCTTTATTCACACTACTACCACACATGCAACACTTCTAACACCAGATGTGTGGGGGTTTTCACCCACCAAGCAATTCTGACACCAGCTGGGTGTCCTACAGTTTAACTCAATTTTGACACTGCCTACTGGGAGATAGCCTCAAATCCCAAAGGTTAAGGGCTCTCACTTCGGATGTCATTTGAAAATAATCCCTGGTTTACCCAAATTTCTGTTCAGTTTGGCTACGAATCAGTTTCCTATGACCAAGTCCTCAAGTTTCAATAATCGTCTAGAGCAGCTCATAGAACTCAGGGAAACACTTATGTTTACTAGCTTTTCAAATGATATGATAAAAGATACAGATGAACAGACAAATGAGGAGATACAAATGGCAAGGTCTGGGAAAGTCCTGAGGACAGGAACTTCTGTCCCTGTGCAGTTGGGATATATCACCCTCCTGGCACATGGATATGCTCACCTACTTGGAAACTCACTGAAGCTCATACTATTGAGATTTTATGAAGGCGTCCTCACATAGGCATGATCAACTGTTAAATCCATTTCCAGTCCCTCTTCTCTCTCTAGAGAAGTGGGGCATGGTAAAAATTTAAAGCTTCTTATCATGGCTGATCTTTCTGGTGACCAGCCTCATCCAGGAGCCCACCCAGAGCCACCTTATTAGAACAAAAGATGCTCTTAGTGCTCCTGTCACTTAGGAATTCACAAGAGTTTTAGGAGCTCTGTGTCAGGAACATGTGTGTTGTGCATGACAAAGAAATATTTATTTGCTTGTTTGTTTATTTCACACTTGCCCTGCCTTCTACTGCCAAGCTAGGCTGCTGAAGAAAATCCCGGAAAATGCATGCTGTTTACTTCTAGAAAAGACTTTATACTCTGCTCTGAGCCTTTTTGCTAGTCTCACCCTGTTCCCTATAATCGGCCTTCCAAGAATGAGGAGTCAATCCAAAAGAAGTTGCCTTACTCCAATGATTAAGCATAATTCCTTTCCTTTAATTTTTTCTCTACTTAAAGACTCCATGCCCTGCTCTAGCAGAAGCCCCTTTCTGTTTCCTAGATCAGTTGTGTTCAAACTATGGCTCTCAGAGCTCTGCTCTGTTGAAACTTTTCAAGTAGAACATGAACATTCATCCTTTTAAGGATATCTGTTTCCAGATCCTCAAATTTTATAAGTCCTAAAATCAATTTGCCTGAGGATGTGCCTACATTTACATCAGATGTTTTCCCATTTCATATCTTTACCCATCCCCAATATTACTGTGGTGTTTTTGCCCTGGGTAAAAAAAAAAATCAAGAACAAAAAGATACTAGAAAATATCGACTTGGGGTAACTTTAATGATTTATAAGGTGACCTAATTCATGGATCTTTCTGGTGTTCCTTGTCATAATATTTCTGGTAAGGATATTTTAACCCATCTTGAAAAGTTCTTAATTCTAACATAAGGTGGGATAGCTTCTTGGCTTTTTGGCTAAGATTGAGTGTAACATAAGGTGGAGTAGTGTGGTGGGAGTTATAGCATTTTCTCTTTTGGGTTGCTTAATGTCTTTGCCTCTTCCATCTCTTCTATTATCAAAGAAAGCATTATTCTGCAAGAGGAGTACTGTAAGAGTAAAGCTAAGAGAACTGTAGTACTGAAGGCCCCAAAAGCCTTTCCTCGTGTATTTTAAATGTAAGCATTTCTTTTCAGCTATTCTCAATACCCAACTCCAGCACGAGTAATTAACTAGAAATAAAAAGACTTTAGAGAAGCCAACCTAGATGAAATTAGTAACGCTGATTCCCTTCCGTGCAGTTGCAGTATTTTCCAGTATTGTCAAGTTACCAAATCACATTGACTAAAACCCACTGTGAAATTTATTTGTTCAGATTCAGTTACTGTTACAAAATAGTTAGAAACTATTTTAGAAAATGTGTAATATTTTTTATTTCCTATTAAAATTAATTATATATTACTCTAAGACTGTTTTCTTTCAAGGAGAATATGTCTTTCCCTTTCACTAAATAGATAAAAAAAAATTTTTATTATGATTCCTAATCAAACTAGTGTAGCTGCTTCATTTTTATATTTAATTTTTACTTAATTGTTCTCAAAAGTTCCACTCCAGAGTTCAACATACATACACACACACATTATTATTAAAAGAATATCATGTCATATCCTGCCTTTTATCATTTTTCTTGCTTCACCAAAATTTATAACTCAAGCCACACATTACATTAATTAATAAGAAAAGAACTTTGGTATACTATTTGTTTTCATAAGTTATTAAAAACTGATAAATTATATTAGATCTACATAATGAAACTCTTGACTACACTTCACAATCCATCTTACAAGATGCATTCCATTATATTTTTACAATATTCCTCAAAATGCATATTAATATTTATTCATGTGATGGAGAAATAAAGTCAAAACATTCTTGACAGTATGTTTTGCCTAATTGGTTTGACAATGGATCTTGGATTATTAGGCTACATGGTAGACTTTTTCCACAAAAAACATCTAACTCTAAGATTTAGAAGAAAATATATTTAAGCCTGTGATAGATAAAATAATTTTATTTTAAAAGTTGTGCCAAATTTAAAACATTCTAAAATTGTCCCATTCTTTTTTAACATATGAGGTTAACCCTTTAAGTATAAGAATAACACGTAAAGTAATAGTAATATAATGTTTTTGTATACTTCCCAGAAGTTGAAAAAATAAATTACTTTAATGAATGAATTAAAAAATTCTTTAGAAGTCAGATGGTTTCCAAAACTTTGCTTTCTATAAAATAAATAGAGTCATAATATAGTTTTTCAGAGAGTCACCAAAATAATTTGGGTAACAGACAACTAAAATTCACATAGCATAAAATTCACCATTTTAAATTGTACAACTCACTAGCCTTTAGTATATTCGCAGAGTTGTGCAACCATCATGATAATCAATTTTAGAACATTTTCATCATCTTAAAAAATAAAAAACACCCTCAAATCTATTTCTGTTCCTATAGATTCACTTACCCCGGATGGTTCATATAAATGGAATCTTACAATATGTGATCCTTTTTGAGTGGTTTCTTTAATTTAGCACATTTCAATCTTCATTCATGTTGTAGTCTGTACCAGTACTTCATTTATTTTTATTGCTGAATAGCCTATTGTATAAATATACAGTAGTTCCTTTTTATTTGAGGATATATGTTTCAACCACCCCAGTGGATGCCTGAAACTGCAGATAGTACTGAACTTAATGTATATTATATTTTTTCCTGTCGGTACAAATCTATAATAAAGTTTAATTTGTCAATTAGGCACAGTAAGAGATTAACAATAACTAAAATTAAATAGTACAATTATAACAATATACTGTAATAAAAAGGTATGTGAATGTGGTCTCTCTCTCCAAATGTCTCATTGTATTGTACTCATTTTTTCACTTAAAGGAAGCATTTTACCGGCTTCTCTTAGGCATATCACAGCATTACTACTCATGCACTTTGAGACATTATTAAGTAAAATAAGGGTTACTCGAACACTAGCACTGTGATACCACAACAGTTGATGTGATCACCAAGCCGACTACTAAAAGACTAATGGGTGGGGAGTGTACACAGCACGAATATGCTGGACAAAGGGACAATTCATGTCCTGGGCAGGACGGAGCAGGAATGCGTGAGATTTCATCACCTCACTCAGAATGGTGTGCAATTTAATACTTATGAATTGTTTATCTCTGGAATTTTCCATTAAAAATTTTGGACTGCAGTTGACAGAGGGTAACTACATCTTAAAAAGCAAGAGTGTGGATTAAGGAGGATTAATTCTGTTTCTGTATTTAATTTTATAAATGTAAGGGCTAAGAAATGTTATTTACATAAATAGGTGAGAATGAAAAGAGTTTTATTATGTCAGTGCCACTCAACTGTTTGAACTCTTTCTGAGTCACATGTCAAAAGTCACATAGTCACCTATCATCAGTTGATGGGCATTTGGATCATTTTCATTTTTTGGCTATTATGAATAATGCTATAAGCATTCATGTACAATTTTTTGTGTAGACCTAAGTTTCCTTTTTCTTGGGTATGTATCCTTAGAAGTGGGATTATTGGGCTATATGGTAACTCTACATTTAACCTTTTGAGGAAAAGCCAGACTGTATTGTGGAAGGCTGCACCATTTTCTGTTCCCACCAGCAGTATATGGTGTTGGGGGGGGGCAGGGGACATTCTCCACATTTGTCAACATTTGTTATTATCTGCTTTTTAAAATTACAGTCATCCTAGTAGTTGCGAAGAATGTCATTGCGGTTTTGATTTGCGTTTCCTTGATGGCTACTGATGTTGGGGATATTTTCACATAATTATTGGTCATTGCATATCTTCTTTTGAGAAATATCTACTCAGATTCTTGGCCAATTAAAAAAATTAGGTTACTTGTCTTTTATTATTGGGTCCTTAGAGATCTTTATATATTCTAGATACAAGTCCCTTATCAGTATATGATTTGTGTAACTTTTGTCCTGACTACATGACTTTTGAGATGTGACTCAGAAAGAGTTCAGAGTTGAGTGACACTAACATAACAAAACTCTTTTCACTCCTAGCTATTTATGTAAGTAACATTTCTTAGCCTTTTCGTTTACAAAATAAAATATAAAAATAGAATTAATCCTGAATCCTGCATAATTATAGCAATAAGTGATTATTTATCCTTGGATACAGGGGAATGTAAAAATCTAGTCTTGTTCACCTTGAATAATTTTCATTAAACATTTTTAGTTAAAATTCACTTATTAAGTTAAATAATTTTTATATAAATTTTAATATATTTGTTTCCTGACCTATTGTATGCTAACAATTGTATTGATCAGTTAATGTAGAGGAAACCTTTTAAAAATAGAGTTTAATGGACTTAGTATATTAACTTATAAAATTTTAATTTACATATATGTTTGTTTCAGGTAGTATTACAGGGGAATCAATAAGAGATCCTCAAGTATAAACATTTTTACAGTAAATGTTAATACCTGCAAGATAATAGAACTCAGACTCTTTGGAATATTTATACTTATACTAAAATTCTTTAAAATTCTTTAATATATGAACAAAAGAGTTTTAGAATAATTTTTATAACAAGCTACCCTTTTCTGCCATTGATCCTCACTAAAAAGCCATTTCTTGTGGGTGGGAGAGTGAGGCTGAGCAGTCTTAATTCCCTAGAGAAGACAGGAGTTCTCAACCTGGGCTTTTGGTAGTTTTATGTTTTCTGAAATTGTATGCTAGGTCTTTTTCTTGGATACCAACTATTCACCTTGGTATTATCATCTGTCTGTTGTATATATTCTCCCAAGTATTGCTCTATCTCAAGACTTAGGGTAAGGTACAGATTTCAGTCTATTATGTTCTAATGGAACAGAGTTAAACAAATCCAGATCTGTCTCTTTTTATTTCTATTCATTCATTCATTCATTCATTCATGAAATACAGTGTGCCTCCTCACATGCCAGGTACTATTCTAGGGGCTAGAAATACAATAACAAACAGGCAATGTCCTTTTTCTCCTGATGTTTCTCTTCTAGAAGAAGAAAATTAGAAATAAATAAGAAACAATATTATTTTTGGCAGAATTAAGTGCTGTGAGGAAAATAAAACAGGATGACATCACAGTGAGTGTAAGGAAGAAGTGGGGTACTTTAGAGGTGGGAGGGTTAGACTGTTTAAGGAGCTAACATTGATCTGAAGCCTGAGTGGTGAGAAAAAAGTAGCCAGGAAGCGAACACAACATGCGCAAAGGCCACCAGCAGGAAGGTGATTGGTGTTTCTGGGGGAATTTCCAAGCTAGGGCTTGGAGCTTACTGACGTTGGAGAGGCATTTTATCCCAAGTGCAATGGTAAGTCACTGATGAGTTTTAAACAGAGGAGTAACTGATCTGGTTTATATTTGAAAACAAACTCTTCTGGATACTGTGATAAAAAATGGAATTGTATGAATTTTGGGGTGAAGGGTTTAAAGAGAAGGAGGAGCAGAGAAAGGAGTTGGCTACTGTGGTCGTAGAGGCCAGAGATTATGATGACTTGGACTGGGGAGTAGATGATATAATTGTGAAAATTTAAGATGTACTTTGGAGTTGGAGCTGATAGAACTTGTTAATAGTTTAGATATGAATTGTGAGGAAAAGAGGTGAATCAAGGACAACTCCTAGGAAATTAGTTTTGAACAATGGGTGAATCATGTAGTAGGTTTAAAGACACTGTTTGGGAATGTTTGGAACATCTATTAAACAATGAAGTAACAAAGTGGAGTAGCATTAGATATATAAATCTGGAATTCAAGAGTGAGGTCAAGGTAGAGACAAGAATCTGAGAGCCAGGAGCATACAGAGAGTATTTAAAACCACTGTGGTAGGCTAAAAATGGTCCCCCAAATGTTTTCTTAATCTCCCCAAACTCAGACAATCTATTGTGCATAAAAGCATTTAAAATATGTCATTTGTAAGCCTCACGACAACTATATTCAAGGTAGGTGTTATTTCCCTCCACTTGAAAGATAAGGAACCTGAGGCTTGGAGAAGCAAAATGCCTTGTTCTAGATCCCAAAGCTGAAAAATACCTTTCAAGGGCCTTACAGAATTTCTGCAAAGATGGGAAGTAATAAAGAGTTGCACCATGCTTTGAGACAGGTCCTTTGCCGTATACAGCCTTGGCTGCCAAAAATCTGCCTTAGAAATGCATTCACACAAGACCTGTCCCATTTTTTGCCCAGCTCTGGCATATTATTTTTCTGTCCTCCAGAGCCCTATCAGTCCAGTTACATCACATAGACCATGACCACACCTCAGCTAGCTTAACACTTGCTTGGATGGTTCAGCAGGGTTATCACGTAATGAAGGAAGCCACATGCTAGGCCCACACCAAGCACCTAACCTTCACTCAATAATCACAATAACTCTCTTCATTGTCTATGGAGCAAGCTAGAAAGCCTGGATTGCTGGGGCATGGAAAGAAAAGTCAGGACCAGGAACTAGGGAGTCTGTTTCAAGTCTGAGACAAAGGGGTGGTCTATAACCCCTATTGCCCTAATTTGGAGCTACGGTAACCTTGGGCTGGTAAATTAGCCATCAAAGATAAGGCGGAGGTTGACACTACAGATGATCTCTAAATTCCCTCAAAGATACTCCTATGAGAAATTCTCTTCTTTCCCTACCTCTGGAGCTCCACCATCAGGAGCAGTGGCCTGAACCAAGGGCGTAGCAATTGTCTGCTCATGCAGATGCTACCCCTCAATTCCCCTGCTCTGTAGCAGGGGGTCCCCAAACCCCCAGGGAAACAGACCCGGTGCCAGTCAGAGGCCTATTAGGAAACAGGCCTCATAGCAGGAAGTGAGCAGTGCGGGAGCAAATGAAGCTTTATCTATGTTTGCAGCTGCTCCCCAGCGCTAGCATCGTTTCCTGAGCTAAGGTCATCAGGCATTACGTTCTCACAGGAGCACCAGTGCCTGGTGCAGAAAAGCTTGGGGACCGCTGCTTAGAGGTCAGTCCAGGCTGCAATTCGGTCAGTGGCCCACAAGACTTGTAGAGCTCCCCAGGGCAAGGGCAAGGAGAACTGGACAGTAGGTCATTCCAGGACAAGGGTGAGAAGACTAAGAGAAACTACAACTCCCAGGAGCGCATGGGGTTTCACTCCGCGACCTGGGCCTGGTGCATGTTGGGAGAGGTAAGCCGCCCCCCGCCCCGCTTCCTCGTTGAGGCCACCGCGGACAGGTAAGCCGAGCGCATGCTCAGTCCCGTCCTCATGAGTCCGGCTTCCTTCCTGCCAGCTGGCTTTTTCTCTTTCCGGCTTCACCCTTGCGTGCTTTTCCCCGCCCCCCCCTCCGCCCTCTTTTCAAAGATTTCCGAGGGGGCAGGGCCTCCGGCAAGCGCGTTCCCAGGGGTGTGGACGCGCGCGTTCACGGGAGATTAAAGAGGGAGGGGACCCAACATTGGGCTTCGGAGGTGGCCAGGCCAGAAGCCCGCAGAGAACGGAACGCGCATGCGTCCTAAGGGGGCGCGGCAAGGCTTCGGGAGTGGAGGAGGGGCGGGGCAGAAGTGGGCAGCGGGCGGGCGCACGCGCACTGGGCCGCCAGCGCCCCGCCCCCTTTTAGGCCCCGCCCCCCGCCTTTCCGGAAGTGCCGCCGCCCTCGCGCCGACCAGCGGCCGCCCGCTGGGGCAGGCCCCGCCCCTGCCCGACCCCGCCCCCGGGCCTCCGCCCCGCCCCCCGCCGGCGGTGGCGACGGGTTGCAGCGCCGGCGGTGGCGGTTTCGGTACCCGAAGTCGGGGGCGCCAAGTCGTTCCCGGGGGCGGAGGCCGGGCTATGATCGCGGGTCCCCGGCGTCCCGCGCGGGCCAGCCAGAGTCTGCGTCTCGGCTCCTGCCTGTCCCCGAGCGGGCTCCTCAGCCCGGCGCCAGTGCGCGGGGTGCCGCGGCGCCCCCGGCGCGCCCCCTCCGATGGCGGCGGAGATTCAGCCCAAGCCTCTAACCCGCAAGCCGATCCTGCTGCAGCGCGTCGAGGGGTCCCAGGAGGTGGTGAACATGGCCGTGATCGTTCCCAAGGAGGAGGGCGTCATCAGCGTCTCGGAGGACAGGTACGGACGGACGTCTGGCCCTCGGCCGCGGAGAGGGGCGGGACGGGACGGGCCGGGCCGGACGTCCACGAACTCGCGTCGGTTGCTGTGTCTCCACGTCGGCGCCAAGTGTAGACATGCTCCTTAAGTTTGCATCGTAATACGCATCCTGGCCGTGCGGGCGTCCAGCTGCGCGCCGTCGCCACTGTGTGGCTCGGGGACGCGGGGCTCGAACAGCCGCGTGCAGAGGCTCTGGGCTCGCGCGGGCCCGCGAAGCTGCCGCTGGCGCCGGGGTGGTCGGCGGGCTGATGCTGTGACGGTCGCTGGACCTTGGTCCTGTCCTGAGGACGGGAGGGGCAGAGGGAGGACACGCCTGGCCCTGCAGGTGTGTGCGTGGGCAGGATGATCCGAGCCGCCTCTGAGAAAATAACAGGGTTTTTGGGTACTCTGGTACAGTTCTGAGCGCTCCAAGCTGAAAACAAATGCCACGCTTCTCCCAGGCATTCGCACCAAATCCAGATCTCCTGGACATCTTACAGGGAATTCAATGAATATTAACAAGTTGTGAAAAGTAACTTAGGGCTTCTGCCCAAAGGAGAGGTGCCATTTCTCCTTTTCCTCCTTTTTCTAATCTCTTCAAGCTCGGAGAGAAGCGCCTAGAGATGACAAGGGACCACTGCAAATAGCTCTTGAGTTCCTGCCCTTTGCTTGCTTCCTTTCTTTTGCTTAATTTGCAGAAGTGGATCCAGTTCTTCCTTTAATATTCTTTTTTTTTTTCCAGTCAAGCGTTTTTGCTTTAATATTTTTTAATATGCAGAAATTAGGCTGAGGAAGCTAATTTCCTTAGGAATGCTATTTGGATATAGTGTAGTATTTTCTGGAATTGTTCCTTGGATAATATCAACTAATATTCTAAAAAATGTAACACCGTAGAGAGGCATATGAAAAAGGGCTTTAACCTTAAAACAGTAGTTAGGTTTTATTAATGTTAGGTTCATATTATGCTGAGGTACAGAGAATTTTTTCTCCGTGACTCCTTAAATTGCAGGCAGAGGTTAAGCAGCACAGTATTTATTACTCTCTTTATGGTCATTTGAGCATTTTGCTTACAATATGGCCTCAGAAAATTTGCCTGATAGGTCTATTCATATCATAGGTTTTTTAGTGCAACTAGGGTGAGTATATTAATGACATGTGCTTGTCTACATCATACTCCATACAGATGGCCAAATGGATTCATTTCCTATGCAAATCCAATGGAAAACATTGTAAACATACACCAGTGGCAAGCAGTGTGCAGTAAACAGAGAAATTCATGTCCAGAATGGGATATGTGGATGTAGAAACCTTTTGAAATTTACAAAGAAATCTTAATGAGTGTTTAATTTTTCGACAGAGGCAAAATTCTATTAGACATTGCTTCTAGACCTAGAAAATCTTTTGTCATAGAATTGTTTTAAAGGAA
The DNA here is from genome assembly GCA_030015415.1 of Cynopterus sphinx. Taxonomy (NCBI): domain Eukaryota; kingdom Metazoa; phylum Chordata; class Mammalia; order Chiroptera; family Pteropodidae; genus Cynopterus; species Cynopterus sphinx. The sequence goes on along the minus strand of CM057381.1, from coordinate 82,549,857 downwards.
TATATTGATGGATGTAATTTTTTCCAGTCTGTAACCGCTAGAGATGAAACCACTCAACTTAACTGCTGTAGGAAATTCATAAGTTCGTTGAATCAAGTAAAAAGATAAAGGGAGTTAAACCTATGTTTTTTAATAAGAGTTTTGAAACTTTCTGATTTGGTTGATGGTTTGGGGGTAGAGTTAAGTTTTCAGTTTTTTGTTTTGTTTTTTAAGAGTTCAGAGGTATCTTAGAGGTTATTTGCTCTAACTGCTTTATTTCACAGTTGAGAAAATTTAGGTCAGAGAATTTACCTGCCCAAAGTCATGTAGCTGGTGATGGAGCCTGCCTTGTTTAAGTCTTTTGATTCCTGTCTTAGTGTGTTTGTCTTGAAGAAACAGCTTTAGTGGCATGCATTTCAAAGTATTTGGAGAAACTAAAGTACTATAGAAGGAAAAACTGAAAAATAAATTTCATTTGTTTATAGACAAAAGATGTAATGTTTAGATATGGATTAGCTTAATTTCATTTTCATACTTTCCAATGTAACTGACACAATTTATTTTATTACAGAGTTACTGTTAAATAAATAAGGCCCACCCATAAATTCAGGATTATTCCTTACGTATATTTTATTATTACTCAAATCTACAAGTCTGTGTTTCTGTACTCATGTGAAAATAACTTACTTAGAGCTCAGTTTTGGTTATGGCTTTCATTAAAAGAGTATTGATCTGTATTCTTGCTTTTTAAAACCCAAAGTCACTGTCACTAAAGATATGAAAATAGAATATTGATTTCTATCTAAACCTACAAGCCATTTCTATTGATTGCTTCAGCTAGAAACTAGTAAGTCTTCATTCCTGAACATTAAAGTAAAACCACAGATAATGCCCCATTCTTGAATGAAAGTGCCCCATAAGTTCTTTTGAAACCCTGGTTTCCTTTTTTGACCTTTGATTCCTGATAGCCTTTATCCATACCTTTGAAAACATTTAACATTTTCTGTTTTAAACAGTATTATAGGTATTTGTCCATTTATCTTCTTCTAAGGTGCTATGTGCGTCTTACTCATTTTAGTATCTTTAGGGCCTAGCATAGTGCTTGGCATACAGTGGGCTCTCAGTAAATATACATTGTATCGGTAACTAATCTATTTTTGTTGTTCCTGAAAGCACAGCATCTTAACTATTTGTATACATTCATTTGATATTTATTGAATGAATTTTGTGACAACCTATAAAGCCCAGCATGGACAAATGTATACTTGTGGACTGGGTGGCCTTTAAGGTGCCTTAAAACTTTAGAAGTTCATGCATTATTATTTCATTCATTCTATCAACAAACATATGAGTTTCTACTGTGATTTAAGCTTGTGCACACTGCATTGGTGAAAATGACGAGATCCTTTCGGGAAATTTTAAAAGGTAATAAAACCACCACCTCTAAGATTTATTATTGAAAAGAGAATTTTCAGATGGGGAAGAGTGACTGTATTCCACAGTCCTTGTTGTCTCCTGCTTTTTACCTTCCTTTAGAGGAGTTGTTTTTTGTTGTTTGTTTGTTTGTTTTATTGGAGTACTGTTTTCACCCTGGGTTTTGTAGTGATAATCTAATCTGCAGGCCCAAGAGTGGATAAAAACCCTCACCCTCAGTTCATCTTAGCACAATGAAGACAGCCTAGAACTTTACTGAATATCAAGGGAGGAAATATAAGGGACTACAATAAATATAAAAACAATCGACTTATAATTACAGATTTCTGTTGCTACCATAAAACAGAACTTGTTTCAGAACTCACTGGCCTTTTGTGAGTACCTTTGCCTTGGTTGTAGCTGAATTCTGTCTTCATATAACAAGCCTGACTTCGGTAGTTTGGGTTCTTTGTTTCTGAGCTTCTTTCTGGATTGTCTTTTCTGAGTGAATGTCGTGTTAACATTCCTTACTTAGGAGCTTCCTCCCAGACATCTTGGCTCTATTTTAGTTAAGACTGATGTGTCATCTGCAACTTCCCAAGGGCTCCATCTTGCAGCGAGTGGCAGCTTCTCCAGGAGTTAAGGCCAAGAGAGAGACTTTTTTCTAGGTAGGATCCAGCCCCACCCAGACCTTTATATTTGTAAATACTTTATAGGTGTATCTTAACACAAGCCACCAATCTTACCATTCATACAGAGAGTTTCAGTAACTTTAGGTAGTTAGTATTAGACAGTCATAGGAAATTTTTCCTTTACCAGGAGTCTATACCTGTGCAATGTGTAAAAGGGGATTTTAATCTCAATGTGAGGAAATGTGCTGAATGAAGACAAGTACAATGTCCTCTGGGTTTGCCTAGGAATCTCCTCTGCTTGTGGTGGTTAGAGAAAAGGAGCTACTCCAGAGGGATCTTGCAGGATGAAGAGGAGTTCATGTGAAAAAGCTAGGGTAAAGGAAAGGAAATTCTAGGTAGAAGAGGAAGAGAAAACTTCCATTTGTTAAGAGGCGCTAGAATGGACTGCTTAAGAGTATAAACTCAGGAGCCAGTCCGCTTGAATTCAGAACCTAGCTCTGAGTGTCACACTTTGAACAACCTGAAAAATTAGTGTCTCCAGGGGAGTAACTGTAATAATGAAAATTCAGAAAACAAAAGATGCAAGAATTTGGAATTCTTTTTTGGATAGAAAGCTCTGAGGATGTGGTGGTGGGACATGAGGAAGGAGGCTATTGATAAGGAGATACTGGGGAACTGCTGCTTTATATTCTGACTTAATTTGGGTCCAATTTATACAACATAGCTGTGTTCTCAGTAAGTTGTGAATGGAGACACAACCCCTGTAATTTCTGAAAGGGAGTCAGATTTTTATCTCATATAAAGTGACCTGATTCCCTAATGCTTTGTACAATGGAGATAGACAGTATCATCATTGATGAAATTAAGCACTGGCTGATCAATTGTGTTTGGAATGAAATGGTCCTGAGGAGGTTGTGAGTTCTCCAGAGCAAAGATACTTAAGTTGAGCCTGGGAGGAGTTTAGCATTTTGCTTTAGGCCAGGGTAACATTACAGAAAAGGATCAGGATGGGAAGGGGCTAGGACTAGAAAAGCCTTGGATTTTTTAATAATCTAAGGTTCTTTTTTTTCTGGTTCTGAGCTACTGTGATTATGAGTGGCTATGATTACTTGACTGTTTCTTCAAAAGATATCTTAAAATTTCATTTCATTTTATAAATCCATATACTATTGATTCTTTTACCATTGATTCTTTTCATTGTGAAATTGCACTATGCAGTTTTCTGGTTGAAACTCTTAGTTTCACTAATACCATAGCTCAGCTCAGTTGAGCTTCTGGTGGAGTTTTATTTATCATGTATTTTATAACACATCTAAAATAATTTAACTCAAATTAAAGTTTTTCACACAGTGCAAGCATAATTCTGACAGTCGAGGACCTTCTTAGGGTGGTGGTTTGAGGTCTCTAAAGTTGACAAAATTGTAACCCAAAATTGTAATTTTTAAGTGTTTCAAGTATTTAAATGTCATAAAATTAATAAACTTTTAACTACGCACTTGAGATTTATCATTTGGCAGTCATAATAGCTGGTTTCAAGGTTCCAGAATGGGAATTTGCCACATACGATTGTTGAAAATTAAGCTTTTATGCTGGATTCAGAACATGAGGCAGTCTTCATGCCAAGCAAATGTGTCAGCCAACAGGCTGCTTCTGTGTCTCTAAAGGTCAGACTACAGATTCACTTTTAAAGAAAAGGTCGCTACAGCAAGGCTTGCTTATTTAAGGAGGCTTAGCTTCTAGTGACCTCAAAATTCCTGATGGTTTTGAATTCCTTATATAACTTATATAGTGAAAACAGATTCTGGCTAGGACCTCAGAAGGATAGGATCCATTCATCTGGATATTACAAGACAATGGAAAATATTTGGGTGACAATTCTGACACTTTTGGAACGAGTGAGTCACAGATTATGAAATCCTGATCAGTGATCTTATATTACACCTCCAAGATTGCTAAACTTACTTTGAAAAAAAAAAGAAGTAAAAATCGTAAGATGTTAGTAGCCAGAAGAGACTTCAGAGAGCTGATTTTTTCCAAGTAAACAAAATCAAGACTTTAAAAACAAATGCTGCTTTTTTGCTTGCTTAGCATCTTTCTCTGGCTCTGTTTTTATTTTGAGCTGCTTTGAGAAAGAGACATATTCTGTTTGTTGTTGAGAACTATTGTGATGTCATAAAAAATTCAAACACTTAGTGACATTTAGAAATCAATAGGTAAATGGATTTGAGACTATTTCAAGTAGCGATCTATTGATAATTATAATACTAAACTAAATTCTATACAGTATATACTTACCTGAAAAGAAAATGGCCACCAAGGCAAGCTTTTCTTCTCAGTTACAGTATCAGAATAGAAGGACTTCAAAAAGAGGTAATACTAGTTCATTTTTACATGAATAGGTATCTCAAGGAGAATGCCACAGTTAGCCTAGAAATTCTCTAATGCAGAAAAAATAACTTTCCTTGTGCAACTTTGGCAAGCAGTCTCGTTAACTGTTGTTTTTTTAAGGGTAGAGGGAACTCCTCATCAAAGTGCTTCAGTCATTGGTAAAAATTAATTCAGAGATATAAGAAGCTAACCAATAAGATCAACAAAAGAAAAGTCTGCTTGTCTCTTGGCAGTGTGCTGCTTTGCACTGTGTGCCTTTAATTTAAGGATTCTTGGGAAAGAGCTGGGGCTGGAAGTCTGATATAGCTGTGTCGTGCATTGGCCTTCAGCATTTCCAAGAGCATTTTGTCACCTTAAGCTTCAGTTTCTCTATCTGGCAAAGGGCGGCATAGGATTTCCTTTTTGTGACTCTGGTACAGTGTTGTGTCCACATATTTACTAGGTAAGTATAACATCTCTGCAACCACATCATCCTAAAATCTCAAGTGCATTGAAGTACACAGAGGGAAAAAGTGGCACACATTTTGTGAGGCAACTGTAAAATGATATTTTCCTGAGCCTTGGGATGGCAGTGGTTATTTATTCCTGGATAAAATATTAAAGAGATGTTTGTTTTGTTTGGTGCCTCATACCTAGTTGAACTGGACTCACTACATTCCTGCTTCTAGATGAATCCTTTAGTTACAAATACTGAGCAGTTTAACTCTGGATGGTTTGCAGACCCAAGGTCAGGGCCTGGGTTGTCTAAAATAATGCTTTTGAAACTTTTGACCAAAAATCATAGAAAGAAATATATTTAGCATTGCTACCCAAAACTCAAATACTTTGATACTTACACATATATAACTGAAACAGAAGTTTTGTGAAATGGTGTCTGTTTAGTGGGATGTGCATGCTGCTATTTTCTCTTCTATTGTAGCCTTTATGAAATCCTGGCTGTGATTCATTCAGTTGACTCGTAATGGGTTGAGAGCAGTAGTTTGAAATACAGTACCTTAGAAAAACTTGAAGTCTTGTACCCTCTTTCTCTCTGTGTGTAGTTTTGGTGTTCTAGATCAGGGGTTCCCAACACCTCAAGCTGTGGACCAGTTCTTGTCAGTGTAGGAACCAGGCCAAATAGAGGAGGTAAAAGGTAGGCAAGCAAGCAAGGCAAGCTTCATCTGTATTTGCAGCCGCTCCCCAGCACTAGCATCAAAGCCTCAGATCCACCTCAGATCATCCATCAGGCATTAGATTCTCATAGCTGCACCGGTCCCTGGTGCCAAAAAGGTGGGGACCACTCAGCTAAATGGTGGAAATACAGTTCAACTCAGGGACTGTCAGCCCACCCCAGGCTGCCTCACCCCTGACTGCCTTGCTTTTCTGAATCCCTGAGATCATGAAATTGACTGACTTTGTCTCACCATTAGCTCCTAAAGTCAGAAAATAACCATTAAAGCCCTTTCAGCCCATAGCCAGAGAGAATTCAGAAAAAAAACAAGTACAGCAAACTGAGCAGGTCTTTTGGCTTCCTGTGATGTGTTCTTTTATTACTGAGTTAGGACTCAGAAATGGTATGTCTTATCTAAATTATGAATGTCAGTTGAACCTGTCTGTATGACTATGCTTTTCTTTTTAGCTGGGCAGATTTACCAACATATGGAACTTCTTTAGGGATTTTTACATATTTTCCATTAGTTATTAGATTTTTACCTTTTCAGTTTCTGAGGATTAATTTATATTTTAAATAATCATAATAGTAATCCTTCTGAGGTATGTTTACATTTTAAATAAAGATAACATAACCATAATAAAGAATAATTGCTTATAAACCTATTAGTACGACTGTTGTTAGTGTTTTACATACTTCCTCCTAGTGATTTTTCTAATGCAGCTTTCAAAATTATGACTATAATTCTATACTTTTATATCTTGCCCCCACTTAAAATTGTGCCACCAACTACCTAGTCTTTATCATTTTAAGTGACTGTATATTTTTCCTTTTCTTTAGTATTCACTCATATTTATTAAATGCTCGTACTATATGAACTTGGCCCTGGATCTCCCATCCCAAACAAGACATCCTGGTCTTAAAGTACTGATAGTCTAGTGGGCAGGTCGTAATTTATACATCATTTATTTTTGGCTATTTACATTATTTTCAGTTTTATAAATGTTATGATGACTATTGTTGTGCATACAGGTATTTTCCCCCCAGGTTTTTAGATTATTTCTTTAGGAAAAATTATAAGAAGATTGCCATATTGCTCGTTAAAAGGTTTATGCCACCTGTAATATCCAGTAACATGAGAACATTGGTTTTCCTCCATCTGACCAGCCATGGATATTATTATTTTAAAATTCTTCATAATTTACTTGATAAATAGTGATAATCGATGTTTAATTTGTACATTTTGGTTGACTAGTGAATATTTTTCTATTTGCTTATATCCTGGTTCTTCTAAACAGATTCTTCTACATATATCCTATAGATAATAGTAAGGATATTAGTGCTATGTCTGTTATATATCCATATATAAGTCATATACCCTCTTTGCCTTTTTATTTTTTTATAGAGAACACTTTTTAATTTAACTCTGTTTTTTTTAGAATTGAAATTTTTTTCATCATTTTTCATTTTTGAAAGTAATTCTTTATCCAGAAGTTTATTGAATATTTATTTTTCTTTCATCCTAGTTATGTAATTTGATGAAAAAATTTGATTTATTTGGATTGCATTTCATTGGGTGATATAAATTGAGGAATGTCATAAGTTTTCTAAAATTTGCTGTAGAGTTATTTCAACATCATTTATTGAATGGTCTTTATGATTTCTTTTGTATTTATTTGTGAAACTACCTTTATCACAAAATTAAGTTCTCATAATCAGCAGGGCCTGCTATCAGTTCAGCTGTGATAATACTGCTTTTTAAAATACCAGTTCTACCCTTTTAATTATTGTAGCTAAAGAGTTGTTCTTGACTTCTTGCTGTCATGTGTCTATAGTAATAGCCCAAATCTCTCTGGCCAAGTCAGCGAATTAGTAGGAGAGGAATCATCTGGCTCTGGATGATTGGCTCTTTCACAGACTTCAGATTTCAGAGTCTCCATCGCTGCATCTGTAAATTGGGAATAATGATTCCTACGGTTATTGAGATATTTACATGAATTGATATTCCTGCAGCACTTGCATTGTACTTGGAGCACAGATGTTCAGTAAAAGTTTTTTTTTGGTTTGTTTATGATACCACCAGCCTCTGAGTAGGTAAGCTTTTTCTGTTGCTATGGTTCCGTTAAGGCTTGACTATTTCAAGTATCTACCTTGGATGTGCAAAGGTGGGGCTTCTGAAAATTTGTTTGCTTTCATCTGGTTCTGAGTCCCTTTATTTCTTCACTAGGAATATAAGGGTAGGGTTACTCTGTCACCTTTTTACTGCCACTTCCCAAACTTACCCTGTTGGTGCCAGTGGTCAGGAGAAGTGTGTGGCTGGTGGGTGCTGTGTTCTCCTTTGCAAGCTTTTCTATTTATTTGCCATCTTATCTTGCAGTGGTGTGTCCATTTTCCCTACTGGTCTCCTGGAGGGCAGGGCTATACATTCTGTGTCTTCCATGAGGAATACATTGACTTTGGGCTGAAATTCTAACCTGTTCTCAGCTGGGAAGCCTGGTGTTATAAACTGGCACTAGTAGGCTGAAGTCCCCTTCAGACAGATTTTTGTCCCTACACAGTGTTTTTAGAAGTTTGAATCAGTAGCCAAGGTTTAAAAATCTGGACTTCACATAAAAGTCCGTGCCTACATATGTGTAAAAGTAAGGTTAAAGCTGATGGCAAATACTGGATGGCTTTGCCAAGAGGGTGAATCAAAATGCTGAAACATTTAGTTATTTGAAATGTAATTTAGCTAAGAGAGTGCCATGATTTGAGAATTAAGTAATCATAGTACAAAAGTTTTAAGGTTAAAGGTTATTTGATAGTACATTTCCCATTGGGACTAATTAATTCACACCACAGCTGAAGTTCTGAATATTTGAGTGCAAAATAGCAGGTAAAAATAGTTAGATACTTACAGTTACATTTAAAAAATAATCGCATGTTTTTTTAAGGTGATAGTAACTGCCTATGTAAAAATCAGAAGGCTATACTGAGAAAAGTTAAGCACCCTCCTACTTATGAGTTTAAAGATTTTGTGAAAGGAAAGCTGATAGGATTTGCACATGTTCTGATGGGTGTCCTGATATGGATCTCTGTGGGCATTTCTGCTTTAGCAGCTGTAAACTTTCACTTATAAAACTACTCTGGGGATTAGCAGAGCTTGCATGTGGCCTCTTCTGATTCCCTGATAGCTGCATTCCCTCAGCCCGCTGTTCATGTATTTATGAAAATACTTCCTCACATGCATTGAAAGTTTTTATTTATCTTATGCTGTGGTCTCCTCATCACTGTGTTTCTCAAGGCCTCCAGCGCAGGACTTGGAACAAAATAGGCAAAATTGGAGCAGGAGAATTTTGTGTGGTGAGTTAAGTCACAATGAGGGAGGGGGTCACTCCGTTAATTAGTTGTGGTGGAGTCACTTAGGTTTCTTTGGTGCTGTGAATAGAAACCTGCTCTGGTATTTCCTAACAGGAGGCTCAAGTATCTTGCAGAATCCAAGAAAGGCATGTGTTTGGGTCTTAGGAATAGAAGTAAAGACTGGAGCATATAGAGAACCAGGAAGTCCCCTTTCCCTGCTGCTCATGGGTTTCTCTCTCTACTTCGCTCATCTCTCTTGCTCACACTGGCTTCCTGTGTTTCTTATTTAGTCCACATGGCAGAACATGGCTGCTAGCAGCTTCTTAATTTTACCTCTTATAGTTTAGATAGGCAGTGAGAGATCGATGTCAGGGTCCCAGTCCCAGTTTCAGAATTCCTTGGGAAGGGACTTATCGGTCCAGCCAAGGTCCACAGTCCACTCTGGGATTGTGGCCAGAAGTGGGGTCATGCAGTAATATGACAGTAACTGTTAAGCTTGTGGATGGGCGGGGAGCAAGTCTCAGAAAAGAGGTGGTCAACAGTCCAGCCTGTGCCCACTACTGGGGTGGTGTGGGCATGAGACGACCCCATGCCCTTGTAGTGTGGTGTGTTGGTGGTTATTGCTTTAGTTGCAGCAAAATAACCAACACTGGGTCTTGCTTTTCTCATGACTTTTATTGTCCTGTTTTTCTTGAAATCTGCTCATATAGCACTTGACATGTTCAGATAACCATTTTCTCTTCATTTGCTGTTTCGACATGTTGACTGCTGTTTTCCTGTAGTCAATATAAAGTGAGGAATAGGTAAGAATTTCACTATGAATGTTTGCTGAGCAAAACTGCCATTGTATGACAAATTTCTCCACCAGTGAGTAGAGTTCGTATGGTAACCATATTTTCTAAACTACAAATCAAACATATGGTGAAATGAGATTTTTTCCTGATGAAAAACGTATTTCATTATACATTTAACAAACAAATTTAAAAATTGACATAAAACTAAACTGGTAAGCATATATGGACATAGTATGTATCCTGTTTCACAGAGGAGGCTGAAAAACATTAAGGATGTAAATAGTAATTAATAATAGCTGACATTTACTGAGTATATACCATGTGCCAGACACTGTGTTAAGACCTCTATATGCTTTTTAAAAAGTTTAATCCTCCAAATGATTGATGAAGCTAGTATTTTACTCTCATTTGAACAGTAGGGATCCGATACAGCTAGGATGGGGCAGAGTGGGGATTTGTGTGCGCCCTGGGTCATCAGTCTCCATAGACCTTCCATTCAGCTTCACTGTGCTCCACCACCTCTCTCAGGCTCTGTTAGGAAGGTGTAGAAGGACCAGAATGTAGCCTCTATGGAAATCATGACAGGCTGTACTTGACTTTTTAGAGAACAAGGTGGCATATTAGCTAACCAGTCAACAAATGACAATGCCAATTAAGTAGAAAGAGGGTAGACATCCCTTTTACACCCTTGTGTTGCCCTTCTTTAACGGCTCTAAGTATTGGTATTACAAAATTTTAGATGTGACTTTGAGTGATATTGGGAAGGGCTATGCATTAATTGATGGACAGTAGGGTCTGTGAATGAGGAAGGCTTTGTAGGATGAGTGAGGGCATTTATCAGCTAGCCCTACCCAAGTACAGGCTTATTTTTCTCATCTAAGAAAACATGTGGTGATAGGTGGTCCTTACTCTCTTTCTGTTCTGCCATCTCTGGTATATATATATATGGCTTTCATCCCTGTGGAAAATGCTCTGGTTTTCAGCTTTACATCTGGTTATAACTCTGTCACAAGATCACCCCTAGCTACAAAGTAGATGGAGTATTTGTGCATTCATTCATTCATTCATTTTCAACGCTTTAACCAATTTGGATTTAGGGAAGATGAATCACTAATATGACTTCAAACAGGCCTTTGGCTAGGGGAACCACACTGTGCTTCTTGGACCAGTGTTGGCTTTAATCTTGGAAATAGTTTTGCCTCAAAATGGATTCCATTTGAATTTTGTACCCTAGCAAATTGATTATAACTCTACCCCCTACCTTTCTGATCTTTCTGCTGGTATTGCAGAACTGCTTGGAACGGATTCCCAGGTTGGCCTGAATGCTGTAATCTAAATCCTTGTATTTGGGACCTGTGGTTTCTTAACTTCATGGATACAGGCCTGGGACTTTTATGATTAATGTATTTAAATTTTTTGGCTGTGGAACACCCTAAAGTTTATCAATTAATCTGGCAAATAGGTATATCAGAAAGTTTGCCAATTCTTGACAGCCTTTTAGAATCACCTGAAGTCATTTATTTCCTTTTCTCACTTAGATGCTAGATACTGAACTGCTGGAAGAATTTGCAACCGCTGTGTTTTCTAAACCAGTAGTATATTTTCTACTATTTGTATTCCGAAGTGTTTGGAGTATAAGTTCCCTCGGTGCGGGTGGTTTAGTTATAGGTGTGGTGAGCTAGTGATGCTTTTAGCCCTCAGCATTGCCTGGGAAGGCCTTGAGCAGCTGGGGCCCTCAGAGGCTATGGGCTTCTGGCTGGGAGAAGCCCTGTTTGCTTACTCCGCCTGCTGTAAAATTTTCCCAACCACTTCTCTAATGACATTCATGATTTTATGTTGTACGTAAAATAGCTAACTCATCAAACCTGGACATATTTTCTCAGTGACATTTTGAGCAAGATATGGAAGGTTGTTTTCTTTATAGTATAATGTAAGTGATTTGCCCCAAAAATTAAATCATAGAATTGTTCTTGGGCTATCATCAAGCAATGTCCTATGGTAGAAACAGCATAAGAGAAGGAATTATAGGGCCTAAATTAAAACTATGCTTCTTTCACTTAGTCTTCCTTTTTCCGAGGGTCAGCTTCCTAATATATAAAATGGAGAATAATGCTACCTTCTTCATAACATTGCAGTAAGAATTACATGAATTAATGGATATGAAAATTCTTTGTAAAGCTGGTAGGGGTCATAGACTCACAAGACATGTAATATAAATGAGGGAGGCAGCATGCTTTGAGAAAAATAATGTGCAACTGGGTCAGGTGTCAGTGTCCAAATCGCAGGAGGGAGTAGTGGGGGTTGTAGCAAGCTAGGGAGTGCTGCCCGAGTGAAGGACAGTTGCTTCTCAGCTCTAACAGGTGTTTGCCCTGTGGGAGTGCAGGCCTTGTGTCTCTAGATCACTGGATTTTTAAACAAGTACTAGAAATCCAGATTCTTATGTGAAATCTTTCCATTTTTAAAGTTAATGCAAAATGTTTTTAGAACTTGTCTGGCCAAGTTACATACTTAGATGGGCTGTACTCCACCCTTTGTGTCACAAATGTTAATTTCTTTTGAAGATAATGCATGCCAATTTTTAATATTTATTGACAGGTTTCCAGTTAGAAAAAGCATTTATATTAAGGTTCCCCCCTTCATTTTTTTCCCTTAGAAATTTCTGCTTCATATTCTTCACCAAAAGAATCTTCTCTCAATATGTGTGAGGAACACGTTACTATGATCCTATCCTGCCTCTGTCAAACAGAAACTCCTGAGGAAAGGTTTTTTTAGTAGTTAAGATATCAGATTAAATTACAACTTCTGGCTAAGAAACAGAAATGTACCCAAAAGCCTAAGAAAAGGGGAATTGATTGTGAGCCTATAGGAGAACCAGAACCCAAGGACAGAGGGAATGTAGCTGAGCCTTGTGACATCAAGGCTTGGAAACAGGAGACACTTGACTATGTAGAGCTATATTGGCCGATGTGGTAGCCACCAGCTGTGTGTGGCTATTTAAGTTTAAATTAAAATTAATTAAAATTAAATAAAATTAAAAGTTTTTTAGTAGCACTAGCTACATTTCAGGCGCTCAGAAACCACATATGACCAGTAGCTACCTTATAAGTACAGATTATGGAATGTTTCCATCGTTGCATAACTTTCTGTTGGACAGTGTGGATAGAGGAGCGAGGACATGGAGTGAGAGGTCTAGTTAAAGGTTAAACTAAACGATGGTGGTGCCTGAACTGACCCACTAGCAGTGGGGCACACTGAGAAGGGTTTCAGAGTTACTGAGGCAGGTTACCCTTGCTCCCTGGGAGGCAGCATTATGTAAGGGCTTAACATCAAGGGTAGGTGTCAGATTTTAATCCCTGCTCTACCATTTCTTAGCTGTATGGTCTTAGACAAGTTTCTTAAGGCTCAGTTTCCTAGACTGAAAAATGGGGATTGTTGATGCCTTGGGAATGGATGCAATATTCCAAGGAAAGTAGATATGAAAAGGATGAGAGTAAACAGTGTGATCATAGAAAATGCTGGAGGAGCTTTCATTAAGATCGTTAGTCAAGGATTTCAAGGAGAAGGGTGGTGACCAAGATTTTAAAAATGAATGGATTCTGGCTTTTAGAGTTAGTCAGTGTCCACATAAGGAAAGCACATTGGATTGAGAGCATGGGCACTGGCGTGAGACCTGGGTTCACGGACACCATTTGCTAGCTCTGTATTATTGAGCAATTAGCACCCAATTATCTGGACCTTTGTTTTCTTATGTGCAAAATGGGCAGAGTAATAGAATTTATCTCATGAGGTTGTGCGGATTAACGGGTGTAATTCATATAAGGATTTAGTAAGGAGTAAAGAACCCGATGTGTAGTAAACATTCAGTAGATGTTCTTGTTATTAAGAATCCATCCTTGAAAGGTGAAAGTTTAATATCAAATAATAGAGAATTATGGTGATGCAGGTTGTACAAATAAGGAGAATTTCTGCCAAATATAATTAAAGTTTAAGGGCACCTGATGAAAATTTAGAATGAGAAAAAAATAATTTTGGTACAGATGAAAAAATTTTGCTTTTGTGTACAGTCATTACACGTGCAACTCATTACTCAGAGCCTTATAGGGAAAAACATTTAATAAAGTTTAGAATAGCTGAATTCATGGATGATAAATCCACACTGGGCGATTGAGGAGGATGCTGGGGGTGTTCAGTGCATTTGAGAGAGGATACTAAAAATGCAGGAGTCATTATAAATGTTCTCATTGGGACTAACGGTCACATGCCTTACAGGGACCCTAGAAGGGGGCTTTCCCAGCAGTTTATCATGATGTGTTACTTCCAAGGTGACTTTTTTTCCTCATTACTATATGAGGTGGTTCTCTTTCATGTTAGCATAAATTGAAACAATTCACTTCTCATTCTAAATCAAAAAACACAAGGCAGAGACAGCAAAAGGCAGTTAGTGTTGGGTGTAAAGGAAGCCACATCTATCTGGATTACATACAGCCCCTCCACTTACCAGCTGTGTGACTTCTCTTGGAGAGGTTAAAGTCATTTTTAAAATGCGCTATGATGTTTTTGAAAGTTAAAGGACAGGAGCTGAGTGATAGAATTTTCAAATGTTAGAAAATGTATTGATTCAGTTGGCATCTCCAATTCAGAAGTGTAGGCGATTTGTTTTTTAGTGTGGACTTTGTGTCTCTAGTCCCAAGTATGGTGTCAGGCACATTATAAGTGCTCAATAACTGTTTGTTAAATTAATGATCCAAGAGTTTATGTAACCCTTTGTATATGTGGAGGAGTTGCCTAGGGGTAAAGCTCTTGTTTCTATTGCTTATTGATACATCCAGATTAGACATTATTATAATTAGCTATTTGGGAAACAAGCACTCTGTAAATGGTAGCTATTAGAATAATCCTGAAACTGGATTTTAAAGCAACAGTGTAGGAAATTCACCTTTCACGGTGGAACTGTCATTTGACCTTTTGTTAACAAAATATGTGTTGTTTCTATCAATGGGATAAGAAGAAGAAGGTTACAACACACCTATAAGTGCAGTATTTAGTGAGATGTAACTGGAACCTCTTGTATTTAGAATCATTTTGTTTTGGAATTTGCAAATGTAATAATAATGCTAGAACTCACACTATGCAGCTGTATTTTCAGTTTTTAAATAAAACTATATACTTTACATAATAAAATTAAGATATATTTGCCAGCATTGTCACTCTTAATTTGTGATTAACAGTAACTACCTGAATGACAAGGTAATAATTTTTTCACCGTTTAATTCTAGGGGTTGTTAGTTTCTTTCCCATTGAACGGACAAGATAATTTATCTTGCTCTAATATTCTGTGGCAGAGAGCAGTATCCCTGCAGTGCCAGTGATCACTTATTCAATGACTTTGACTATGTGAAAAGGAACTGAAAACCAGAAAATAAGCAAGAGTAACCTTTATCAGCCAAAATGGCATAAAAACTGTTCACTAGAATTTTTATATTTTCCTTCAAACATACCGATCAGTCACCACTTATATATTGATATTACACTGAAATAGTGTATTTCACTGTTTTGCAGATCCACATTTTTTCCACCTTTAAAGTTTTCTGATGTCAGAATTAGTGCTTTCAAATAACAATAATTTTTTTGTGCAAGATTCTGTGAGTTGGCTGGGGTGGCAGGTAGGCGTGCCTGGTCTCGTTCACATGGCAGAGTCAGCAGCAAGAGAGGGGGTCAGCCCTAGTGCGCATGTAGTTTTATAGCTTCTGTTTGTCACTTTTGCTCATGTCCCATTAGCTAAAACAAGTTACAAGGGCAAGTCTAGAGTCTTGATGAGAGGAGCAATTAAGTCACGTTGCCAAGGGTGGACATACCAGGATGGGAGGGATCTCTGAGAGTTTTGTATTTACTATGATATTATATAATGAATATCATAGTTTAGTCAGTGTTTTTTTTTTTTTCTTAGTCATACATAAAGTAATTATCTTATGATCAATGGCATCTTAGAGTTGATTAAATATACAGAAGTATAAGAGCTGTAATTATCTTATGATCAATGGCATCTTAGAGTTGATTAAATATACAGAAGTATAAGAGTTAATGTACTTCCCCCACATCTCAGATTCTAGAGACATCTGTCTCCAAGAACAGTTTGGCATATGTTTGTGTGGAAGACTGAACAGTGCCCCCTTTCCCTCAAAGATGTCCCTGTCCTAATCCCCAGATCCTGCAAATATGTTGTCTTACATGGTAAAATGACTTGGCAGTTCTTGTGGGATTAAATTTAAAGATTCTGAAATGGGGGAGGTTATCCTGGACTATGGGGGTGAGCCTAGGGTATTCAGAGGGTTTGTTAAAGAGGGAGACAGGAGGATTAGAGTCTGGAGAATGCAGTGTGAAGCTGGAAGCAGAGAATAAAGCCACACGTCCACAAGTCAGGGAATGCCAGCATCCTCTAGAAGCTAGAAGAGGCAAGGAGCAAATTCTCCCCTTGGGGCCTCCAGGAGGAACCAGATGCTGATGCTTTGATTTTGGCCTCTTAAGACTCATTTGGGCCTATGACCTCCAGAACACAAAGAAAATATGTTTGTGTTTTAAGCCACTAAATTTGTAGTAATTTGTTACAGCAGCAAATGGAAACTAATACATTATTTAATTTTTTACTTTTAAAGTAAAACATGGTTATTGCCTAGGAATTCAGATAGAATCAAAGGGTAGAAAGTAAAAGTCCCTTTTTCCTCATCAGCTATTCCCACCTACTATAGGGTACCACTGTTAATAGTTTCTCATTCATTTCTTCAGAATTATAGTCACATTTATTCTCATGTTTATACAGATAAGATCCTATAGATATGCATATTCTGTAGCTTGCTTGTTTAAGTATATTCTTGGACATATTTTTATATTAGAATAGAGAGATCTACCTTATTTAGCACCATGAGTTATTTCACCATTCCTCCTTAAGGGTATACAGTTAGGTTTCCTTTTTTCTTCTTTTGCTTTTCTTTCCTCTGTTACAGTTTTGAAATGAAGTGTCTTCTACAACTGTCATTGGTTATCATCTACGACTGTAATTGCAAGTAATTGAGTTATGATCTGAATGAATGTCACTATTGTTTGTATGTGCATGCACACACACATGCTGCAGTGAGTTGGTAGAAGTGTATCTTCCATTAAATTCTTTGCCTACAATATGTTATTTAAAAATTTTTTAAAGTTATGAAAAACACATAAAACACAGATGTTTGTCTACGAATGTATAGTTAAGTGCGCTATTGAAAAGAAAACATCCATGTTATGAAATTGAACATTGCCGACCCCTCAGAAGGACCTCCTGTGCCCGTTCCTGGTTACAACCCCCAAGAGGTACAGTATCCTAACTTGTATTTACCGTTATTTACTTTGAATAGACTCTAACCAACTTGGTCATCTGGCCCTCAAGATGTTAGGATTGTGAAAAGAGCTAATTAGGGTATTCTCGATATTATCAAAAATTGGCAGTTGACCTTGGGAAAATTTTAGAAAGTGGATATTCAAGAACTAAAAACAAAGCGAGAGTTAGGGACAGCCCTCTGTGTAAGACTGTAGCTCCGGGGACATCTGTATTTAAAGCATTAAAAAAAAAGTTAATTTATGTTTAAGAACACAGGGAAATATTTTAAAAAGAATACCATAAAAGTGTTTAAAAGAAAAAAATAAAATTTGTAAAGAAAATTGTTACCCAGAAAATTTACTTGGAGAGATTGCCTCAGTGTGCTAAGATGTCGGATATATGCATCTATTACATGGTACATTGGGTGACCTCACTTCATTTTTAAGAGCCGAATTGATTCTAAGGGAAGTTCCTAGGAGACTTCCTTTAGAGCAAGCCCTGAAAGTCTAGTTCTTCATCTGTGTTGTTTTGTAGACTCCCCAAGGGAGTCTTTTCTAGTCAATGCTGATTAAAGTAGGAATTGAATCTTAGGCATATGTAAGTCTTATCTTTTTTTTTTTTTTTTGACTCATATCTAAGCCCAGAGAGTAGTACTAAAAATGGCAAGTACGAGTTCCTGCTGTAGGAAAGTCTTGTCTATGTTCAGTGGTGGGTGGTGAATTCATGGAGATGGAGAAGGGTATACATAGGTAGAAAGGTAACATCCCTCATTTCAAACAGCGGGTAGCTGTTAGTGTCCTCTGAGTTGGATTCAGAGTTATCATATATTTTTTTGCTTTTGCTTTTCTTTCCTCTGTTACAGTTTTGAAGTGAAGTGTCTTCTACAACTATCTACAACAACTATTTTACCCCCAAACTTTTTTGGCTTTCTTAATTCCTTTTTCATTGATAATTTTTATAGATATAAAATTTCAGATATTTTGGAAGAAAAAAAACTAAAAGTTTAAGGGAAAAGTAGTAAGAATTTGTCAGTTGGTTGTCACTTTGTGTGTTGCTCACACAAATGGGAACAGGGTGTAGCTTTGTTAGCACGAAGTAATACTTTCACACTGTCCTCTATTCAAAGCAGATACAGGAAATGATGTATATTTCTGAATAAAAAGAGAAGTTGGGATAGCCTTGAGTGAGTATCTCTAAAGGAGTTAAGTAAAGTGAATCTTTAAAGCCCTTCTGAACATTTTTTAAGGAAATGTGCATAAGGATTATACATTTATTGTATGAAATTATTAAAGAAAAATTTTTTAGACTAGAACCTAGGTGATGAATACTTGCTTAAGTACATGACTCTCTTTGAAGATATGAAAAGTAAGTTAACTATGCTCTCTTTGCACCCAATAATGTTATTTATCTTGTTAGGTAAGGATTCGTGTGAATGTAACATTCACCTGTAATGTTCCTGGAAAAAAGAATACCGTCAATTCTATTAATGGTCAGCAGTCAAGGAAAACATATGTTGCAGGTTGTGGGTTTGTTCTTGAGATTCTCTGGCTGTTTTTTGTGTGTATTTGATTGTTTTTAGATTACAGCCATGCCCCATGATGACATTTGTGTCAGTAACAGACCACATAAACAAAAATGGTCCTTTAAGATTATGATGGAGCTGAATGGAAGAAATGAAAAGATACGTGTTTCAGGAGGAATTTCTTTTTTTCTCTGGTGGGAGCAATATTCATGGGGCTTGTCAGTAGATTCCCTCTCACAGTACCTCAATTTTGAATGCACAGCTTATATCCCAGTCAGCCACTGACCTGTTTCAGCACAGAAGAGCCTGTCCCGTCAGTGCTGCATTTTCAGAGGGTGCACAGCCCTCCCAGATCAAGCTTGATGGTCCTCAGAGTACATTGTTGTAAATTCCTTGTTGAGGACCTAAGATTGCAACGATGCAGGTCCACAGGAGCTACCTTAACAAATATTAAGAGTCACTGTCAATGGTAGTGTGGAACCAACCTGTTCCCTGTACTTTGGAAATATTTTCAGGTTGTAATGATGTAAGGCATAGATACATTTCATTTCTTCCATCAATTAAGTTCCGGAGAGAGCCTTTTGGGCCAGGTGGGGTCAATGGAACTAAAACCCAATTTCCACAGTCAAAATATTTAGTCCTCAGTTCTATGTCAAAATACTTTCTCCATGATAAAACACTTTCTTTTTTATGAATACCACCAAGTTCCTTAATCTGACCACTGCTCTGACATGCAGTAGACAAAACCATTGCCATGGCAATCCCGTGTTCCTTTATCTCTCCATTTTCATTTCTTATTCATACTGATGCCCAGGCCACCTTCTACTGCCTCCCGACAGCCACCATTATGGTGATTTACACCTTACCCACCCAATTTCTCCTCAATATTTCCAGTCAGTCCAGCCCACATCCCTTTTGATGGAGCTGCATTGACAGTGTGAGACAGTGTTTACGAAGCCTACAGTGGTGGACAGTAATGTCCTAGGCCTTCACACTCACTCACCCTCACTGACTCACCAGAGCAACTTCCAGCCTGCAAGCTTCATTCATGATAAGTGATACAGGTGTACCATTTTTAAATCTTTTATACTCTACTTTTACTGTGTCTTTTCTATATTTCGATACATCGTACTTACCATTGAGTTGCTCTTGCCTACAGTATTCAGCACAGTAACATCTGTACAGCTTTGACGCCTGGAAGCAATAGACTTTACCTTACAGCTTACAGGTGTAGTAGGCTATACCATCTAGGTTTGTGTAAGTACACTCTGTGACCTTTACGCGATGACAAAATTGCCTAACAACACGTTTCTCAGAATGCATTGTTGTTAAGTGACGCATGACTGTATAGATATTGATTCTGTTTTAGCTTTGCCCTTTCAAGTGTCATTTTCAGAAATGACAGCTAATATATGATTGTTTTTTGGCATTCATCCAGAATTGGGCGAGAAAAAAAACAACAAAGAGGAATATGATTAACTCATTATTTGTTCTGTTGGTGAATACTCATCAATTTTTTTTTTTTTTTTATATTCATGATCTTATTTTTGGGTGGGATGAGAAAGTGGAAGAAGTAAAAACCAAAGTATTGTAATTAATTTACAATTACGTGTGTTCTGATTATTTGAGTTCAACATATGCTGCTGATGAAGAATGCTTGTCTACAGAAGGAGTTATGCTGTTAAGTGTATAGTTATGCAGTGAAGTACTGACGAGGCAGGGGTTTTGCTTTGTTCACTATGGTTTCCCTAGTGCTTAGAATAGTATCAGATACATGTTCAGAAAATATGGTTGAATATAGAATGGAAGTATATATTGGCCATAAAACCTATTGCTAATGCTTCATATTGTCAGTCTGCAAATATATGAAAATGTGTATGTAGTTGTTCAGAACTTCACATTCTATTATTATGATTTGAATGATGGCCATTACAGTTTGAATATCCTTTATTTTTAGTGAATCTATTTCATTGTTGAGATTTTGTCTCCTCAATACACAACATTCTCCTTGAATAAGTAACAACCTCTTACATCTGTAAAGTGTTGTCTGCTTTACGGTTTTCATGCTTCATCATTTGATCCTCACTATGATGCTGTGAAGTAAGGGAGTCTGGACACTGCTGCTTTGCTTCCTAGTTGTCTGTTTTTTCCTGTTTGTTCAGGTGCCCATCCCTACTCCACATGACTCAGAACTAAAGCCCGTTACAGGGAGTTCATTCTCTTTGTCAGGGACTGGTTTAGGAATAAGCATGTGACCCAGTGCTGGCCAGTGATATGAGAGGGGAAGTCTGCTGAGGGTAAGGGAGGGAAGTCCATCTTGGAAAAGTTTCCTCCCTTTTTTCAAGAGATACATAGGAAGACAATTGCTATTTTTCTGTTCCCTGTCAGGACTGGATGTGACTGTAAGGAGAGGTGGCCTGAAAATCAATCAACAACTAAATATTATGGAAGAGAAAGATGGAAAAAAACAGCTACCAAATTAACCAGTCCTGGAGCTGCCCTACTGCTCAACTATTACCAGAGAATAACTTTCTTTTTTCCACTTGAGAGCAATATTGGTATCATTATTGCCATTTTTATAGCAAGAGAACAGAGAGTCATAGAGCTTTAATGATAATTTTTAGACGATGACTTCACTATTCAGGCCAGGAGAATTAAAACACATATCCAGATTCCTCATCTAGTGGCCTTCCTTTTCTACTGTGTATATATAAACAGCTTTGCCTCTCTGCTTGGGAAAGAACTATATTACCAAATCACCTTGAAGGGAAGTCCATTTATAATTAATTTTTTAAACTTTTGAGAATATATAGTTTAAAAAGTTTGTTAAACTCTGCCTAAATTTATGGATATATATTTCAAAAGCTGTGTTAAATTCTGAGAAGTGATATGGTGCATGTATAAAGGAATTAAAATAATAACTGGCCAAACTATTGGACTGAATGATAGGAGGGGCTGTATGTCTAACTTCAGAAGCTGTGTCGACATTTGTTGATATGGAAAGTTTATGATTGACCATATACGTGCTGTTCTTTGCATTGTTATTCTCTGTTGACTTCTCTGTATCACCCCATTCTTCTCTCATCTCTTTTCCCCCCTACAGAAAGAGGGTAAAGAGATTGTGATCAGCAACATGTGGTATGTTCCTTCTTATTGCAGAGGCAAATCAGGGCAGTGTTCAATCTGAGTAAAGATGTTCATTCATAGTTGAAGAATTCAGTTAAAAATACTTAATGCCATGTAAATGGCACTTTGATGGAGAAGGGTTGGGTATTTTTTAAAAGAAAATTATTCTTAGTGGAACGGTTGGTGGCAGATAAGAGAAAGCTGCGAAGAGGACTAAGATGGTCCTCAGTCTCCTGGAAAGTACAGTTTACATCTTCTACCTTCCCTTTTCTCCCAAACTGAAGTCACTTCCTTGTTGGAGAGGACCTGAGGAGGAGGGGAACAGAATCTGTTCTTCCCTAGGCCCTTTGGTTCTTTTTCAGGGTTGGAGGGCTGAAATGAGAGGACTAAATTAGGGCCAGCATTTTGAGACTGTTCTTCCTGGTAGTAGAATGGTTAACTAGTTTCTTCAGCTTGTTCTTTTCCTTCCTAATCTAGTGAAATACTTTAAAGAATTTGATCTTGGACAGCGGTGAAGCCCAGTACAAGTAAGCCCAAATTCTGTGATCAATGACAAAAATAAAAATTCAATCTTGTATAATTATTAAGAATCCCTCCAATACTGTGATTTTTTTTTTTCATCGAAAAATCTTTGGTTCATACAATTTTATTTCACAACTAAGATGAACTGTGTGGTATCCTGATAAGAGAAGCTTCGTTACAGATTATTGACTTCTCCTTAAGAGTGCTCTTGGGTTTCTATTTGAAGTGCATAATGATTTGATTTCAACTTTTTAAATTAAATATATCTGTGAATGGAGAACTTACCCTTCAAACCAGCATAACTTTTCTTCAAGAGACCATTTCAAGTCATGGAAATGGAAGATATTTTAAAATGTGTATGAAGATGGTGGGTGAACCATGACACTGAGTTCAGTGTTATGTTTCACTTTAGTGGACAGAGAACCTGACTTGTTAATAATGTCTTATACTAGTAAAGAGGTTATATTCCTCTTGTAACAATAACTTTAGAGGTATGTATTCCAGGTCTGGTTAAAGCAGTCACAACTCAAACTTCTGCCTTTCCATTCAGCCATCCTTTGGTGATCTTGTTAACTTCTAAGTCTCAAGGTAGCTAGCTGCTCTCCAGAGAGTATTGCACCTGCCTTCCAGGCAGGAAGAAGGGGCATGATCCATGGCAAAAAAGCGGATGCACCTGTTCTCTTTCAAAGAGCTTGCTGGAAGCTTAGTTCAGTGACTGGCGCTTACATCTCATTAACCAGCCCTGTGTCATACTGTATATCCTAGCTGTACATGAGGCTGGAAAATATATTAGTTTGTGGGGCATGTTGTCACCCTGAACATAATTGGAATTCTGATGAAAAATATTTTGAAAAGAATTATGCATCTGTTGTCTCAAAACTAATAGGACTCAGGAGAAGTAAAATAAATGAACATTTATTGAAAACCTACTGCATTTTGCATGCTGTCCTGGTTGCTTTTGGGGGCATTATTTTATTTAAGCTTTAGCACTCAGAAAGATAGATTATATACACATTTATATAAAAGAATGAAATAAATTAAAGATGGATTTAAAGAACCAAAAGAACAGGTTTAACTGTATTCTGTGTGGAAATGTTCTCATAGTCTATCTTGTAAGCTTGGAATTAATTTAGAGGACTATGTGTCTTGAAACTGAGAAAAATCTGTGTGTCAAAACCAGCATTCATAAATGAAGGCTTGGAGAAAATATTTGTACCATAGATTAAAATAGATGTATAATAGATGTAAAAGCTCTACAAATAAATAATAAAAATACTAACCTTATTAGAAAACAAAAAAATATGGACAGGCAGACATTTCTCTGAAAGAAATAAAAAAATAGTCAAAAAAAGTTGGAATAAAATAATTAAAGCAATGCAAATGAAAAGAAACGATTTTTTTGATTCCTAGCTTGATAAATATTTTGAAAAATTGATAGTATCCAGTTTTGTAAAGATCTAGGGAGAAAAGTCACTTTTGTACCCTATTGGTAGTCCTATTGTGTTGATACCATCATTTTAGAGTAGTTTGACGGACAGTACTTGCCAAAATGTGAAATGTACATTGACTTTGACTTTGCAGGCTCACTTGGTTATAAATTTTAAAGAAATATTAGCATGATTTTGTAAGGATCTTTATTTGTAGCATTGCAATTAAAAGTGTGGAATAAGCCAAAATGTCCATCAATAGGGCCATGGTTAAAAAAATTATGTTATGGCCATGCAATGCAGTTATTATTGGAAAGCTGTCTATGGACTGTTAAGTAGGCAGATTGCACAGTAATATGTACACAATTTTTGTGATACCTCTTCCTCTTAAGTAATCTATATATGCAAAGAATCTGGGTAAGAAGTCTAATGATTTTTCCTTTTTTATAGGTAGATACTTGAATTTTTTGCAGTGGTCAATTACTTGTGTGTCTGTGTGTGCATGTGTGTGTGCGCATTTTACAAGGATGAATTACCTTTTAAAAAAAAGCCAGTAATGACTTTTTGAAAAGCAGAATTTTTTATAAATATAAATTTATATAAAATTTACATTCTCTAAATTTCATGCTGTAACAGTGTTAAAACTTTGATAGTAATTTTTAATGACTTTCTGGAAATGGTGATGGAGCAAATGATGTGGTAGGGAAAGAATAGTCTGGATTAATGAACAATCTAAATGATAGAATATTGGAAAAGAGATGCAATCATTCTTTCAGCTCCCTTGTGTGAGTCAGGATAGGCTAGATTGTATCACAGTGATGGACATCTTCCAGTTTTATGGGGCTCTACCACAAAGATTTGTTTCTCACTCATGGGTTGTGATTATGAGTATTGTCTGTGGGCCCTGCTAACAGCTGGTAGGCTAACAGAGGCTCCACCAACTTGAGCATTGCCACTTAACCTCAGTGTGGGAGGGGCTTGGCAGAACCTGTCCTAGCTTTTAAAGACTTCTTCCAAGAAGTGACATGCAGCACTTTCATTTCCATTTTACCAGTCCAGGCAGGCCCCGTGAGTATGCCTAAATTGAAAGAGGCTGGGAAGTGCCATCATACCATGTGCTGGGAAAGAGAATCAGAGTATTTGGGAATACCCTAGTCACATTGTATTTGTGAACACAGCACTTGAAAAGGGCTTCTGGAGATGAGCTTCTACAGTGTCTGGCATGTAGTTACAAGTGTTGTGTTTTCATTTTTATAGTCTAATTTATACTAAGCTAGATATATTAAGAAGTATGTAAGAAATGAATTGCATATTTATTGAATCAACAAGCATTTGTTGAGTTCACATTGTACTAAACCTATGAAAGAGAAAAAGATTTGTTCTCATCACAAGAAAAAATTCTGCAACTGTATGGTGATGGATGTTAACTAGATTTATTGTGGTGATCATTTTTCAGTGCCTACAGATATCAGATCATTATGTTGTACACCTGAAAATGAATACATGTTGTCAGTTTTACCTCAATTAAAAAAAAAAAGAAAAAAATATTTTTAGCCTGAGATCTCAATGTGTTATCGATCACATTTGTGGACTGAGCCCTGAACAGCCGAGAAACAGAGATGGTACACTTGGCACTTTTTCCAAAATTATGTAAGGGAGAGTGAATGTCATATTCACTGTTCCATGATGTTCATTTGTACAAAAGCTTCAGTGACTTTTATTTAAATACTATCTTCTTTGACATATATGGTTAATCTACGTATGAGTGGAATGCTGTCTCCCCTGCAATAAATGAGTGATAGACTTTGGTTATATCAGGACATATTAAGGCCCTCCTGTGAATCTCCTTTCAAAATTTTTATTCTATCTATATGTGAAATGAATGTTTATTATAAAGGGAATATCTTTGGGACTTTTGGTGTATTTTTATAAAACTCTAACAGTGAAGTTTTAATATATTTAGTAATAAATCAGGGCAACATTTTATAGCAGTGACTCTTTAGCTCTGCTTATTGCATTTAGCTGATTTGGAAGGTACTCATTCCATTAACAGAAAGGAAATCATTTTAGACAGTCCATACACATGAAGTCCAAGCTCATACACTTCATAAAAATGAAGTGCTAAGTTCCCTACCATTGTGATGGCCGTCATTTAGTACTAAGTGTCCTCTTCTGGGCATCATGGAATTCCTCCTATCTAATCTTCTTTTCTTCTTTTCTCATAATCCTCTCATTCTTTTTATCCTTACTTCCCCCAACGACTCTATAAGTTCCATCCTGTTTTTGCATAAATGAGCTGTTCCATAGGTTCCTCAGGATAGAATAAGACACAAACCTCTCTTAGAGTCTAGAAAGAAGTGGGAAATCCTTCCTGTCACTTTAATAAAAGGGTGAGTTGAGCCTCAGGAAATTTCAAGAAATGTGTCCTTACCCTGATTTATTTGAGATGTAGGCTAACTATGCAGGCCTTGAATTTTCCATGTTAACTTGTTTGCTATCGGTTTTTCTTCTTTAGCTGTTAAGTAGGAAAAGCTCTTAAACCTTTATCATTCTTAGAGAAGTTTGATTATAAAAGATGAAGCTGCCCGTATGTTTCCATTTACTGTTAATTTCACCTGCCATTATTTAGCAGTCTTGGAGTGACTGTAGAACTCAAACTCCTAGGAGAGCAGGCACACTTCAGCTCATGTAGAAATACACTTTAACGTCAAATTTTGGGGTGCCTCTTAAGTACCAATGTCAAATATTGTATAAATTAAACAGAATTTTGTCATATTATCCTCAGATCACCTGGGTTTAGTGCTACATTTGGCAACACTTCCTTGAATATCAGTAAAAAGAGGATATGAAAGGTAATTAACATTTTTTGAGTGCCGATTACATGCCAGCACATTATCTCATTAGAACTTTGCTCTAGGATAACAGATGGCCTGTCTCTGATACTAGTACCAGTGCTATTAATAATAGTGAAGAGTTGACAGTATGGTGCTTTACCAGTCTGCTTTTGCTACTAGTTTCTGAGCTTCTTGAGGGCAGGGACTGTATTTTGTTCTACTGTGTATCTCAGTGGTGTCCCACATTGTGTATCAGTAAAGTTAGTTAAATGAATGCCTGTGTAAGTAGATGGATAAATGGATGAATAAGTGGACTTAGATGTATCACCTGGTCCCTAATCTGGAGAACTTTGATTTACAGGTAAATAATGGATCTTGAAATGATCAGTGGATGTTCGAAGAGTTTCTGTGAGAGATTGTATACAGCCTGTCTACTTTGTATAAAGTTAACCTACCTGCTCCTGTCATTCATGACATACCCCAAACTCTCCCTGCCAGTCAGTAGTATCAGAATGTTGCTGGAATGCTCCTGAACACAGAACATCACAGTTCTAGGAGATGAGAGGGTTGCCAGAGACAAACAGTAAAGGCTTGGAGTGCCCCTTCCCTGCCTGTCACCACTGAATACTGGAAGAGGGTGTGGTGTGTTGGAGAGGGAATGAGCAAGGGCCACATACTTTTCATCGAGCAGCAGTCACAAGACTGCTGGAGCTTATCCACCTTTGGGAAGGCTAGAGAAGTGAACAAAATGTGTGATGCCTTTTGCTGCTATAAAAATGCTATTACTGTAATGGTGAGCTGTAGTGCTCAGAGTAGGAAAGCACTACTTTCTTTGGTTTTCCTCTCTCTCTCTCTCTCCTCTATCTGTTCTCTTGTTCCTCACAAGGCCTACTTCCTTCACCTCCAAAGGCAGGAAAATATATAGAAGAAGTTTAGAACATGTTTAATATTCTCCCCCTGGCCCTTCCAAAATTAAATAATGAAACAGGACTATTTTCCTGATTCTGCATCACATTGTGGGATATCAAAATAAAGGTGAGAAGAAACAGTGGTTACTTACAGAACACACAGGTAGAGAGAATGGCTCCTTATTTTCTAATCTGGGTGACCTTACAAGCCCCTTTCTAATATGGAAAGGGGCGGGGAGTGGCCAAAATATTGTTCAATTCAGTAAAATTGGTCTAATGCAATACTATAAAAAGCTTTTAGGTAACGTTCATTTTTAAACATGTAAAGTACTCGGATTCTCTACTTTCCTCACTAAGATGGCATATGGGTGAGCATGGGAGTAGATGTGCTCCATAGACCACCTGGTGACCTCCAGATCTTTTTGGCTCTGCCCTGAGCACATGCTCTGGCCTGGTGCCTGGACTGGAGGTCACAGAGGAATGACCTCCCTACTTGGAGTTGCTGCTGAAAACTTGCTGGTAGAACTCTTGCTTCTCTTGTTATGCTGTCATGCCTGGTGCTCTTGGTGGTCTCCAGAGGGTGTACATGCCTTCCCTTTGGGTCTCTGCCATATCCTTCATTCAGCTCATGCCCTGGTGGTCTGGTCCCCTGTTGTCCTTGTAGTGGCATCACCTCATCCCTTACTAGACTCTCCTATGGCCCACAGCCCATCCCAAGCCATCTGCATGTGCTCACTTCCATCCCACTCTGACTTTCTGTATTTGTGGAAACAAAACAAATTCAGGACCACAGAGGTAAAAGCCAAACTCATGTTATTGTTCCATCTGACTTTGCTGTAGCAGTCTACTTTGATATAGCTGACCTGGGTTGGTGGCGTGTGGCTTGTAAGGCAGTTTCCCCCCAGAATTCTAGTGGGAAGCATGGCAGAAGCCCTCCTGTCCTCTACATTTCTTTCACCCTGTGAACACACATTCCAAGAAGGAGGGATTGGGACACTCTTGCCTCACCTACTTCTCCTGACTCTGGCTCTCCTCTTTTTCCACTTTCCCCTGGGCCAGGCCTTCTCCTTGCCTCATCCCATCAGATCAGAACTTCCCTTCAACAGACACCTCGATTATCAAGTCCTGTTGGCTTTAGTGTGTTTACTGAAGTTAAAGAAATTTAGAAAATACATCTTCTGTAGGTAAAGCTTGGGATTCCAGCTGCCAAATCATGTTTTTCTCCTCTTGCCATCTCTCCCCCGCTCTCGCATTTCTGCTGGAACAGAAGTTTTGTCTAGGCCAACAGTTACTTTTGGTTGATTGGGGGGTGGTCATGTTCAGTGCGAGTGTATTAATAGCTGAAAAATACTCTCATTGTGAAATTTATAAGAATTAAAGGGACTTTGAGACATAGCAGAACAATTACGACTGCTTTGAAGTAAACATTTTTTTAGACTTCATAACCTAAAAAGAGTTGTGCATACTAAGTGGTAGCTGTCTCCACTCTCTGAGTAGCATGGCAATTTTAAAGTACACAGTGTGATGACTGGCCGTATTGGACCTTCTTTCAGGCAGAAATAGCAATTGCGTCAGGAAAAGTACAGAGATTTGATTGGTTCTGGAGGGGCCATGTGGTACTAGTGACTCCAAAACTTGAGTGGAGGGTAAAAAACAAAAAATTTAAATATTATTACAATATTGATAAAACTATCCCAGCTCGTAATGCAATGGGATTGTCTGTTTTTAAATTAACTAAAAACCATTCTCTTTTTTCCTGTAATTTTTTCCCTCAATTTAACTTGATATTTTAGATGTAAGGAACATCCAAACCTGTAGAGAATTTTTAGTTTATTTGAGCCAAATTAATGACATATGCCCAGTAGCAAGATCTCAAATCCTTCAGAGAATAACTGTTTTGCAGCTTCTATTATGCATTTGAAATTAAGGAGGGTACCTAGGGAAGACTGGAGAAAGCAATGTGGGGATTGAGTTACAGGATAGTTAACCACATTATGTGCTTCTTGAGGGTTAACACCCCATTTGCAGGTTTTCTGGTATTTCAAAGGTGTGTTAACCTAGATGCGCAGGAACAATGGACAGGGCGGACTTAAAAACCTGTCACTAAAGAAGTTATAGGCCAGGGTGTGACTGCTCAGCATGACCTGCCCAGTTAAGAATTTATGACCAGATCATCCTGTGAGGTTACTTCCCATAGAAACCCCACCCCATTTTTTGTCCACAGTGTAGAAAGTCGGGTCTGTGTATGTGTGTGAGAGAGGTGGGGGAGAGGGAGGGAGGGAGGGAGGGAGGGGAAGATGGGTTGTTTAGCTTCGTATTAAACATTGCATTTTAGTTTATAAAATTGCACTGAAATTGGAGATCATTGCTGTTTCCATTTTCACAAAGATACAGGGTTAACCCAAAGTGCCTTCATGTTGTGATCCACTTCAGGAGGCCATAGGCTGACAGTGTGGAGCTTTGTAGGCTTTGCATTCCTAAAGATCATATTTGAATTTTAATAGAATGTTTAAGTGGAGCACTTGACATTCCTCTCAGTGTTTTGAGTCCCTTCTACTTCAGGTAGTTTCTTTGTTTTATTATTGTTCTTTATTCCCATCTTGTGAGTCTGTCCATATATTCTTAAGCCCATGCACAAGTTCTCTCACAGCCACTGTCTCCTGTGGTGGCGCCCTAGTGGGGAGATGACTGTTTTTTCCTTGTACAGCTAAATGCGTTTCTGGTGTTCTGTGGGCCACCGGCTCTCTCTACTTGGTTTCAGATAAACCTTAGTGGTTTCCAAGTTTCAAATCCTGAACCTGGTGGAGGGCAGACTCTTTCCGAAAAATGAAAACCAGTGGGGATTTGGAGATAACGTTTGTTTGTTCATTTAGTAAACATTTGCTAGCAGTATGGTTGGCACTGTGCTGGGTTGTGGGCTTAGAGACACAGGTCACATAGTTTTCCAAGAGCTAACAATTCCAGCAGGAAGGCAGGTAAATAAATAGTTACAGTAAAGAAGTTAAAGTAGAGAAGAGTAATTGTATATAGTCCAGACTAGGACACTTAAAAGTAAAGGTACAATTAAAACTGGTTAAGATGGTAAATTTTCTGTTATGCATTTCCTACAATTAAAAAAAAAAAAGTACTGTTTGTGCCTGAGGGAACCGAAAATGACTAGTCTGGCAAGCCATCACATTTTGTACTTTAAAGTTTTCACTTAGAGAATTGAGGCAGCTACCAGTTCATTATTTGCAGCTCTTTTTAGGTTATGAGGTCTATAAGAATATTCAATTCAAAATAGTCTTAATTGCTTTAAGGCCCGCTGTTTCCCAAAGTCCCTTTAATTTTTACAGATTTAACAGGTAGAGGTGCTTGCTGTTAGATCTTGGCCAGGACAGCAGACATCAGTCAGGGCAGTTCTGGACAAACCAGACGAATGGGCAAGCTGTACTAGAAAGATGAAAGTGGGCCTGGAGGTGGACCAGGGAGAATGACTGGGTGGTGGAAAGGACACGGCGCCTTACTTTTCTCATCTCTAAAACGGGGATGATCGTAGGGGTTGCTATGAGGATTCAGTGAGTTAGTTCAAGCTCCTGGAATGCTGCCTTAGAGTTCAGTATTTTTTAAATCTCTTTATCCATTTTTCAGTAGCCACCTGTGATTTTCCTTCATTTGACATCTTAATTTTTTTGTGTGTATTTTTTACATAATAGCCTTTCAACAGAAGTTGTGGTTTAATTTTTCAGACCTCATTATAATCATCATCAGTGAAAACCACTTGTCTCTCCAGCACAGCACATGTCAGAATGCATATCCAGAGAACATTCAGAAGCTGCCTTACTTCCAGCTTTTCTCATTCCCTCTAAACATTCTGCATAGTTTCTGGTTCCTCTCCTCCCAGTCTTGTAGTTGTGTGGAAGAAAAAGGTGCCACATGTAAAACTGACACGCTCAGGGGAGGCCTGCCTTGTGGGTCTTAAAAATGCAGATACTGAAAGTCCCAATAAAAGCAGGTCATAGTGGGTCATCACATTCTAGGCCTGTAGCTTCCTTGACAAAGATCCATCTTTACCATATGTGAGTCTATTATTGTCTTTTTCATCTGAGATAACACACCTTTGAAATATCAGAGTAATCTCCTTTTCCAGGCCCCTCAAGACGCATCCACCACACCAGAGCACAAGACCATAGAACTCCTCAGTGTTATCTTTTTCCCCCCAGTATCATCTCTATGTGCTGTAAATGTTACTATTAACCTTCCTGTACCCACCAACATAAAAGAAGTATATGTCTCTGTGTTTTGCTTTTTATCCAGTTCCAGAGACTTCCCCCACCTTGCTTTATCCTGCCACCAATTGGTTTCATGTAACCCTCCTTACGTCTCCTCCTCCGATTCTAATGTATAAAATAAACAGCAAAATTGCCATTCTCTAGAGCATTTTCTCAGTCTTTTGAGATTTTGCTTCCTAGCAATCGTCATCAGTTTGGCTCACATAAATTCATAAAAATTCTCTTCAGGTTTGAATGTTCCTTGCATTGTTAGTTGTTTCCATCTTTTCATAACAGACAGTTACTACAGGCAGTTCTTTTTAAAGGAATAGGTGCTTTTTAAATTTTTTAGAAGTAAATTCTTTATTGTCTCCCCATCTAGCTTTGAAAATAAAGGAGCAGAATAAAGAAACATATAACTAAATGACTCTGCCCCCACTGTCACCTGATATTTCTTTCAAGAACTGACTTTGAAGTGATTGAACCCTGTTTTGAGATAAGGTGACAAAGGATGAAGGATTAGGGAAAAGATCAGGTTGGGAGAAACCAATATATAGTGAAATTGATTCATTTAATCAAGGCTGCTTCAGGCACACAGTTTCTTGGGGGTAGTTGTAGACAGATTACTACTGGAATATGATAGAATGAATTTGCTAAATGTGGGAGTTCAAATTTCATCCAGAAACTCCAACCTTGTGTCTGAGACCTTTCATAAGTATTTATAGTTCTGGTTCCAAGAACTGTGGTGAGAGCCATTGTTCTTGCACGGCTGTGACTGCTGGTTTGCTTTTCCTGGTTCTATTTATCACCAGAAGTGGCTAGAATCTTGTGTGTTGGGATATCAGTATAACTGCATTAGGCCCCTTTCACTCTGCTTATTTTGGTTTAATTCAGTATGTGTTCAACAAATATTAGTTGAGTTCTTGACTGTCAGGTACTGTTCTAGGCAGGGGATGGATGATATTGGTAAACACAACAAAGATCCTTACCCCTGTGGAACTTATATTTTGATTATAAAAATAATTAAATATGATTATAAACAATAATCATGAAAGGTAAGCAAAGAATGTGTTAGAAGATGATAAGTACCGTGGAAGAAATGAGGTGGGAGGGAGGTGAAGTTTCCACTTTTTAAAAAAGAAGGGCCAGGGTGGTTCTCACTGAGAAGGTGTTATTGGAATTAAGACCAGAAGGGTGAGGGGGTTAGCCATGGGACTGTCTGGGAACAGAGGTCCTGTGGCAGGAAGGTCCTTGTGCTCAGCAGGTAGGTAGTGTGGCTGGGAGAAGAGTGCTAGGAGACACGGTTACAGGGGATGTCACAGGATATGATGGTGTTCTAGATCATTGTGAAGGTAGTGGCTTTTACTTTGGTAAAACAAGAGCCACTGCAGAGTGATGAACAGAGGGGTAATGAGATTTAACTTGTTTTAATAGTGATCAGCTGACTGTTGTGTGAGAGTCAGCTAGGTGCAGGGTTGGGAGTGAGTGAGGACAGAAGCAGGAGGACCAGTTAGGAGGCCATCGCCGTGTGAGAGGAGCTGATGGTGGCTTTGACCGGGATGGCGATGGTGGCAGAGGCAGTGAGAGGTGGTAGGGTACCTCCCATGAGTGCCTATACTTTTAAAATTCACATTCAGTGGTTTCTGGTCAGGTATAGCCTGATTAAACAGCACTTTAGCCACCTAGATTTCTAGTACTGGTATGATGGTTTCCTCCTCTATTAAGCACGCACACACAGCATTTGTTTGTGTAAATGTTTGAGTTGTAAAACTCGTGTTTCTTGAGTTTAATCTTGTTTTAATTCTGGAAAGAATGTAGTCATCTTTTAGCCCCAGTTATGTGATAAAAGAGAATATGTATTCTTTTATCTTAAAAGTAATAATTTTTTAAAAGGTAAGTAGATATTTATAATATAAAAAGCAAAATTGTTCCATCCTACCACACAGCAACCACTACCAAAATTTGGTATCTATCCTTAATGAGTCAAAATATTCATCAATTTGGAGGGTTTCAGGAGTTCAGTATGAAAATGTCGGTCATTTATAG
The DNA here is from genome assembly GCA_030015415.1 of Cynopterus sphinx. Classification (NCBI taxonomy): domain Eukaryota; kingdom Metazoa; phylum Chordata; class Mammalia; order Chiroptera; family Pteropodidae; genus Cynopterus; species Cynopterus sphinx. Next base: position 82,516,173 of record CM057381.1, on the reverse strand, counting down.
AATAAGTACCTCTGGACTTGAGAGCTAAGCAAAAATATTACTGAAGCCAACTAAAATCACCTGGAATTCAGCCAAGATTAGCCAGCTCAGAGTGCAGCCAGCCCTGGCTGAGGGCCAAATGCTGACAGGGTAGGGATGAGATGCAGCCAGGACATTGAAAAGGAAACTGATATCAACGGAGAGAATTTTCACCTGATGTAGCATTTACTACTTAGCGCTCCAGTGAGTTACTTCTGTTTCATTATTTTAATATTGTCATACATTATTCATATGTATATGACCACATCTAGCTAAGAATTTTTAGTGAATACTTTAGTCATAGGTGGGTTAACCAGAGTCCCTGGACGCCATGCCAGGCCTCCTGCCACACCAGGGCCTCTGAGGGAGGGCAGATGTGAGGGGAATTAATATTTTAGAATTTCCCTTGAAATCTCGAATTCTTAAGTGAGGGAGTAAGGCCCAAGTTTGTCTTAGAACATAAATTCTTCAACAATAAGACCTAGATCTTTCTTCATACATACGTACGACAGCATTTGCACAGTAGAGGAAAGACAGGGTTTGGAGTGAGACTGGTCTGGTCCAAATTCCAGCTTCCCTTCCTACTGTCTGAGAGGCTTGAGCAAGCTAACTCCTCCAAGCCTCAAATCAGATTCCTTCTCTGTGCAAAAGAGTTTTTTTTTTTTTTTTTCATCTACTTACTAGAGGCGTTGTAAGGATCACATGGGCTCCACACACAGAGTTACAGGAAGCATCATCTGCAGTGCAAGGCTCCTTCCTCTTTCTCCACCACTGACTCAAATCATTAATTTTGATTAATGATTAACATTGTAGGTGTTTATAGTTTGTTTATTAATTTTGTATAATGAAGTATATTACATTTTATAATTTATGTGACGAATGTGGCAGGGCCTAAAAGAAAATGAAACAATTTGATATTTACACATTTCTCTCTTCGATACCTCAGGTCACATTACTAAAGACAACAAGAATAACCAAAAAGGCAGAGATTAATTTCAATTCCTTGTAGATGGAGGAGGCTGGATGACCTCCATGTGCCACGAATGCCACTTAGCTGCTTTACTCTGCACGTCATGTTGAACTGAATGGGATTTTCTTACTTGAGGATTTGTAATATCTAAAAAGGGCCTTAGAAACTGATTGACTAGCATTTTAAAAATAGGATCATAACTAAAGATTGAGCAGCAGGATATATTCTTGCAGAGTTTAGACCTATTCCAAAGACATCTTTCTGTGTTTGTAAGTAATCCATTTTGATGGTTTTAAACTGTGCATTGACAGTTTCTTTGTATATGACATTTGACTAGATTATTTCTCAGGTGTTCTGTTTGGAATTGAAATTCTGAGTTCCAAATTATTAGTTTTAAGCCATGGAGAAGACAGTCTGGAAGATGCCTCTGAAATTAGTAGCTAAGTGATATTCTGCATGTAGGAAGTCCCTCAGGGTGTTCTGGTGACCTCATAACCTGAAGAAGGTTAACTAGAAGAAGGTCACAAAGTATTCATGGATAGTATAGGTTTCTCTTTGCCTGCTTTGGTCTCTAAACATTTTGCCTACAATGGATGTAGAAGCACAGTTGGTTACTGGTATTAATTAAATATCCTTAAAAAATTTGAGCCCCATGGAAATTGATACAATATAACCATGAAGTTATTTTAATATTATCTTTATGAAACATAGTACATGAAAAGAGGATGTTATTAGAGTAAATTGTATTTAAATTTTCCAATTTAATGTGATTTTGGAAAAGGCTCTTCTTAAATGATTAAAGTGGCAAGTTCCTCACTCCTGTATTTTTATTTTCCTCTCTAAGGGGTAGAGTCAATAATAATGAAATAAAGGCATGTGAAAGAGAATTATTAAGTACTATACAACTGATATTCTACATAAATGATAATCATTGACATCACGAGTTTTTAAACAAAAGTACTGTGCTTCATGTGGTGGAGAATTAGAAAACTCAGACACGCAGCAAAATAATTTGGAAGAATTCTAATTGGAAAACAAGGAGAAAGTACCTATGTCGTCATGGCCAAGGGGTAATTGGGTCCCTTTCTTCAGCAGCACTTCCTTTTTAGGTGTTTGATATATGTATGTATTTTTTCTTTTTTTTCAGTTTATACATTCTTATATAAAAAAAGGAAAGTACAAAAAAGTATATGAAATAGGAGGTAAGAAACCAACAATGACCCCACCATCTTAGAGCAATGACTATTAACAGATTTCTTTTAACTCTTTTTTTTTCTTGCATTTTAGTATAGTTAAGACTGTTTTGTATGTACAACTTTTTAAACTTTGTATTCACCTAACGTAATGTCACCTGCACACTGAAGGTGGGGGCGGGGGGCAGAATATGGAGCTTTTGCCACAAACGTGTTTGAGCTAATTTTTGTTTGTTGTTGTTCTTTAAATCAGATGCTTTTTGTTAAAATCACTCTCATTGGGTATTCTGTTATTTGCAACCCAGATCATCCTAACTTGAGAAGACTCTTAAATTCATTAATTCTTCCATGTATGATTTCTTACTTCTATAACATGTGAATGTAGAATAAATTTCTACAAGTGGAATTTCTAGGTCAAAGATTATATACACTTTTCTGTTTTCGACCTCTGAGGATTTTTTTTTATTCTCTTGCCAGCTCATCGTGAGACTTTAAAACATTATTTTTTTAATTTAATTCATTTTTTTGATGTTTTAAACTAGTAAAGTTTTCTTTTTAAAAATGTTTGGTTCACAATAGTTCGTGCTAGGCTATTTTCTTTATATATGCTTTTATTTTTAGCTACTGTTCTGTGCTTGGTACTTTTGCATGCATTGAGTGGTATTTTGTTCCTTTCCCCCAGTTTGTGAGTGTTCCTCTTTTATTGGGATATTTTACCCATTAGTATTCACTGAATTGTAGGTCTTAACTCTTGGCATCTTGTGTTAGGTTTTCTGATTATTATGCATTCTTATTCTTTACCTTTTCCTGAGTTTTGTCTTGCTTTATTTATTTATTTTTTGCTTTAAACAATTATCTTTGTGACTTTGGGAGTTATATGTCTATTTTTTGTTCTAATTGTGGGTACATTTAAAATTTGAACTTACTCATCATCAGAACAGTGGCTGTGGAGTTCCCCTAAACCATACGAGTGCTTCAGCACATTCTCTGCTTCCTTCCTTCCCTTTACTGCCTAAATTTCATTGAAATAATTAGAAATGTTTGTTCATACTATTTTTTATTTACATTTTTCTTCTTCAGGTTTCCATGCTGAATATTTGTATCATGATTTCAACATTTTAGCATACGTAATTTAGATCACTCTAGTTTCGTTAGCTTTATTGCTTACTGCTATTTCTTTTATATGTGTATATATCTATACTTCCGAATATCTTCTGCTCACTTGAGTTCTTTATTCTAATTCACTTTTCAATTGATTATATACCTCCCTTTCTCAAGAATTTTTTTCCAGAGAGGATATGGGGAGAGTAAATTTTTGTCCTTCTGTGCCAATTGATATATTTTAGCTACTTTGTAACAATAATAATTACAGTATTGATAATTTAGTGAAATTTAGGATACTTAGGCTATAGTCTTTCCCCTTCAGAGTTCTATAAACTTTACTCCACTGTCTTCCTGCAGTTATTATGGCAGGTGAGAAGCATGATGACATCTCATTCATGTTTCTTTTTAAAGAAATCTTTGTGGAGGGTTCATATGTTTGTTGAATTTTTTCCTCCCTGACATTCAGAAATTCTGAGGTATATAATTCTTTTATGATTAAGTCTGCCAAGCTCTGAGTGAATAATTTCAGTTTGAAAAACTCATTTTAAGTTCTTTTTCTTGCGTTTACTTAGTTATTACTTCTTCTTATTACCTCTCCTTTCTGTATCATTTTCTCTTTCTGAAATTTCTATTACACACATATTTGATCTTATGGATCTGTTGTCCAGATTTTATCTTTCTCACTGATATTGTGCAGTTTTTCATTATTTTCCTATGAGTTCTGGGAGAGTTCATTGAGCAGATCTTATCAGGCCAGTTTTCTGTAGCCATTCTGAATTTCAGTAGCCAGTCTGAATTTCACTGCCTCCGTTCTCTAGGCCACTAGTTTCACTTTTTACCCTCAAATACTATTTCCTGTTGTTCCCTTTCCATCTTTCATTTTAGTAACATTTTTGTCAGTGATTCACTGTCATTTTGAAGCTCACTGAGAATGTAAATTTTAAAATTTGTAAACTCCTGTTTCTTGCAGTTATCCTAATTATTCAGATGATTTCACTTCTTTTAAAATATCTGAGTCTTTCCTTCTCTCCAGTTTGCTAGCTTGTCTGCTTGCTCATCTGCCAAGTAAGGTCTGATTTTGTTCAGTATTGGGAATTCAAATATGCTTTGTTGGAGATTGCATAGGTCATTGTTCAGTTCTTTTCATTACAGGCAGAAATAGGGAAAAAGTTAGATTTATTGTAGTTTCTCTCCAGCAGCCTTGGGTTCTGGTAGTTTGTGTGGGATAGTACTGGAGCAGTGGGAGACAGCTGCAGGCCAGAGTCCCCTTTGTTGCCGGACAGTCTCTCTTTTGTGTTGCCTTGGCAGCTCTGAGCCTACTGGAGTAGTTTCCCGTCCCCTCTGAATAGCTGGCTGGCCTGGCATCCAGGCAGAAGCCCCAGGCCAACTCTTTGTCCTGCACTGTCTTGCCTCCAGCCTCTGCCCCTATCCAAGAGCTGTCCGCAGGCTCTGAAGATGGGAATCTGGTGGACCTGGCCCCTCTGCACATAGTGGAGTGATTAAGTTTAAAGCTTGAGGCCGGTAACCATTGTGTTACAATTCTGGCTTTGCTGCTTTACTAACTGGTACTATTGGACATCTTGTTTAACCTTAGTACCAGTTTACTGGTGTATGTAACATTATTGAAATTAACAGCCTACAGCACTTAGTAGGGTTTCTGACTTCCAATAACTAATGAATGGCAGCAGTTTTATTGTCGGCATTTTGGAGGCTGGCTATTGACTGGACTCCTCCATTTACTATGCTCTTTCTTAAACCATCTCCTGCTCACTCTCCTCAGGATTCAGGTTTGTAGATGGGGCTCTTGTGAAGCGGCTAGGGCAGAATTTTTCCTATGCAGTTAGTTGGGTCATTTTAGCAAGAAATGATGAGGAGAAAGAGTGGTCATAGACATCGTATCGTCTTCATTCCAGTACTCTCATATAATTCTTTAAACCACCGAAATTTATTTTAATAAATGGTATGAGATAAGGGCCCAGTTTTGGGGGAATAACTAATTAGGGCAGCGCCTTTTATTTGTATCATTATAACCTTCTAGTACACTGATTGGTATTTATGCCCTAGTCTGTTTCTGGGTTTTTGGTTCTGTCCCATTGGTCAGTCTCTTTAATCTGGTACGGTGCCATGATATTTGAGTCTTTCTTCAGTGGCAGGAATAGTTGTTAAGAGCATGGGGTTTGGAGATAGGCTGTTCCTGGGTTTGAATGCTGGCTCCTTTAATGCCTAAAGAGGTTAAGTGAATTATCTAACCTCTCTGTACTTAGTTTTATCAACTAGAAAATGGATATAGTGATAGCGCCAATCTATAAGACCCATGTAAAGATTAAATCAAATAATTCTCATAATTAAAACTGACCTTAGCTCAGTGTAAAGTGCTCAGTAAACGTTATTACACCTTAAAATCTCTTGCCATGTGTAACACAAACTTTTTTTTTTTGAGTCTAGCTTACGAAACAGGAGATCACAAAACTTTAAAGATTCTCCTCCTCCTTCATGAACTTCTTTCTTCCTTATTTTCCAGCAGTCATGTCTTTAAATCTACAAATAACAACACCAAGAACTAGTAGTGCAGTCTTGCAGAGCCCTTGAGGTGTGTTTTTGAGGACGAGTGATTCAAACTTGACTCAGGGGGCCAGGATCCCATTTTTATCCTGTTTGTGTTTCTAGTACTAGCCCTGGTTTGTGATGAGTACTCAAGACATGTTTTTAAAAATGAAAAAAAAGTTATACCTTCAGCCTTTTAATAAGTAAAGATTGTTAAAATATCATGAATCCAGATTGGTATCAATTAAACTTATGTAAATTTACAGTACTTGTCAGTACCTTATTTTCAGTATGAAGATATAACTTTAGTAGAGCACAAAAGACTTTTTACTGAAATGTTTGTGTACTGATCAAAGCATTTAATGTGTTAAGGTTGAATTAAACAGATTCATCCACGCTGACAAAACTCAAGAGTTGGAGAAGGTGAAGTACATAGTTGCACTGTAAAAAAGCCTTATTCCTTTTTAAATGACATACGAAGAGCTGAGAGAGAAATTATGAAGTGATTATCATTTTCCATACTAACCTGTGAAGAACAGCAGCTTTGTGTTATTGAGAGAATTTCACAGAGCAACTTCTCTTTTGTCTCCTGTACCTATAGGCATATTAGAAATTATCAAATCCAGACCTAACCAATGCATTGTGCAAGGTGCTCTCTGTGCCTGAAAGCCATTTTCTTTGGTTCTTGTCTTGTGTTGTTATCTAAATAATGAGAGCTTCACCAGCTTTTTCCATTTCACCCTTTGTTTTGATGCTCTGATTTATTCCTCTCTGAGCCATCAGAAAGTGTGGCAGTAAAGCCTTAGACTTTAGTCAGACTGAGGTAAGTAACTGGTTCTTTCTCTTGATGGCTTTGGGGACCACAGGCAGGTTATCATCTGCACACTGTAGTTCCTCATTTCTAAAATGGAAATGAAAACAGGATCCCCTCCACAGACTGCCTGGCTTTCTTACCATTCTGGAGGCTGAAGTCTTGAGATCGATGTGCCAGCATGGCGGTTTCTTGGTGAGCCCCTCTTCCTCATTTACAAATGGCTGTCTTCTCATTGTTGCCTCATATGGCAGGGAGAGAAATCATCTCTTTGTGTTTCTTCTAATAAGAGCACTAATCCCATTTATGAGGTCTCCATTCTCATGACCTCATCACCCCTCACGCCCCACCAAAGGCCCCTTCTCCTAACACCATCTCACTGGGGGTTGGGATCTCAATGTACAAATTTTGAGGAACACACAGTTTTCTCAGCTAATAGAAGGAGAGAAGGAAGCATTACTCTAGTCATACCACCACTCTGCATTTCTCTTCCAGTGGCCCCGTATCTGGGTGGTGCCAGAGTGGAATTCCCCTTCTCAGATCCTGCATGTACTTTATTCTGGCCTAACTCTTAATGGAGGGGATGCCCACCAGAAGTTTCTTCATCTTTTTTACAACATGCTAGATGCCAACCCTTTGTCATCCTTTATATATATCAGGAAGCCTGGCAGTTGTCTGTTAGGCAGTTGGTGATATTTCTTAAAAGATTTTAGCTTTTGCTGAGTTTGCCATTTTCAGGTCAATGTGTCAGTTAGCTTCAGTTACCTCTTGTAGCTCACATGCATGCATGTACCCCTACACCCACACATTGGCACAGATACACACTCTGATTTTTAAACATGCTTTAGACTAAAAAATTTCCCATTTTACAGTTATCTTAGTTATCTTGGCTATGGTTAACTGGTCCTTATGAAAACAGACCTGTCGGCTGTGATCAGTAGAACTTGGGAAGTGCCAGTCCTAGTGGAGAGGGCAAAGAGGGAATTGACCTTGACTCATTTAGGCAGGAAGGAAACCAGCCAGTTCTTTGGCTTTGTGTTCTATCTTTTTAATCACAGAAGGTGAAATCATTGCAACACTTGAAAGGACTCACAAGACTTCACAAAGTATACTTACCTAAGGTGTAGGACAGATAAAGCATACAACATAGCAATAGAAAGAGCACAGGCAAGCATCAGGGATGTCCAGAACATTCGAGGTCTTTCCTCATTTACATACACAGAATGCTTTTTGTTTTTAGACAGTGAGTCTTCGAGATACATGTGAGACAGCATGACCTAGACAGATAGATCAAGGGAATAGATTAGAGATTCCAGAAAGAGACCCACACATATATATAGTCAAGTGATTTTTGACAAGTGAGTAATGGCATTTTGGTGGAGAAAAGGATTGTCTTTTGAACAAATGAGGCTGAAACAATTAGATATTTGCATATTTAACAATAAACTTAGACCCATGCCTCATATACATACAAAAATGGACACAAAATGGGTCATAGTCTTAAATGTAAAACTTATAATCATAAAACTTCTAGAATAAGTATAGGACATCATCTTTATGACAAGAATCTGAATTTTAACAGAATCCCCAATTCTTATGCGCATTAAAATTAGAAAAGAACTGCCCTATAAAGTTTGTGTTGAAGGGTGAGTACTAGTTATGCAGGTCACTAGTTATGCAGTGGGAGAGAAAGAGATGCTTTGGCAAGGGTCAGCGTGTGCAGAGGCAGAAAGGTGTGATGGTGCGAAGGTGTGACGTGCTAGGGCAGTGGTTCCACTGAACAAGTTCAGGTAAGAGCTTTCACCAATGTGCAGTGAAGTAAAAAGGGACACTGTAAATGGCCTTTTTGTATCTAAAATTTATTCAGGTTTTAGAATTCTAAGATCATGTTATTAACTTTTTGTAAAATGAAAGTGCTAGCCAATCATAGATTTTGTTCTTGTTTGAAAAAAATTTTTTTTCAGCAGAATAAAAAGTTGGCAACACTGTTTAACTCACTACCCTTTTTTCCCCCCTCACCTATGAAATCCAACAAAAAGCATGGGTGTTACTGAGTTACAGAACCAGGAGTAGTTTGGAGTAGAGTATGAGCAACTGGGGTGGGTGGAGCCAAGAGAAGCAAACAGGGGCCAGATCCCGGAGAACCCAGTAGACCATAGGGTTGTGCTCCATCCCAAATCTTTGAAGGTTGTGACATAATTGGATTTGCCTTTTAGAAAGATGTCTTCTTAGTGGCTGAGTGAAGGGATCAGAGAAGGGTGAAATAGGAGATAAGAGGAGGCTCTTGTGGGTACCTGGGAGACCGTGATGAAAGCCATGTAGATGGCAGAGGTAGGGTGGACTTCAGTTACATGAAAGAGGTAGAATTGACAGAAACTAGGAACCTATTGGATGAAAGAGGTAACTTACATTATTTAAATTATTCTCTGACTTTATATTTTGGTGCATTTAGTCTCCCCAAATAGGTGCAAGTCAGCACAGTTTTCAGAATTCTTAAATGGATTCATTTAATGACTATAGAGTAGAGTGATTGAGCATCTGTGCAGTGTAGTACCTCGAAGACAAAGAGAAATTCATTAAAATGAGATCAGAGAGTCAATCTATCTATACACTTAAGTACCCATTCATGAAAAGCTATGCTATGTGAATCAGAAAATGCTGATTTCATTCATTTTATTACATATATCATTCCTTTGGAGAATGCTGGCTAATGGAGATATTGGGTACTGCTAAACTTTTAGGATTTTTATTTTTGCAGAGATTAATTTGATACTGCTGCATATTATGTAGAGTAATAATTTACACATCATATGCTTGTTTTAACAGCATGGCTTTTGGTGGAGAAACTATGTGGTATGTCAGCTTAGCTAAAGATTCTTAGGAATTTCAGAATTTTTTTGGCACATTAGTGGATTCTTGAAAAGAATATTAGAAAGTAATTTAGTTTCAGCTATTACTTTTACCTGACTTCCCTCAAAGAAATGTGAATGAGGGTTAACTAATAAACAGAAGGCTTTGTTTCTCTGGCTTCTCTGGTTTCTCTGTGCATAGAATGAGTTTACATGTAAGTTTCTCCATTGGCATGGCATAAATTGAGCATAATTTTCAAGGGAGGTTAAGATATAGTGAATTATTTGTGATAATAGACTTTTCTTTTACCAATATATAAAGAAATTTGCTATTGTAGGTTCATCTGCACTTTGTTACATCATGTACTTTGATACATCAAGAAAATTCTTGGAAGCTTATGCGGAAGGTTCAGTATGCCCAAGAAGTTAATGTGCTTTTGATTTATGGGATTTATTACCATTGATGAGTATACATTACGTATTTCAAGAACCCACAGGAAAAAATGGTTGTTTATAGGAGAGGATATCTGTATACAGTGTTTTTTTTAAGTTAACATGAGACTTTTTTTCAACCATTTGTGCCAAATCATCAGTTTATGTCAGGCAAAATTGTAAAGGGCGATAGCTACTATATGTTTATTTGACCTGGCAGTAAAGAGGTAGTCTCACTGTCTTTTTGATATTCATTGTTTTATACCTCCTTTGTACTACTAAAAGTATGTCACATGCGTTTAAGGTTTGTGAGAAACATGATTAGTCTCAGTTGCTTTATGATATAGGTTGGGTTGTGAGGTCTTTTATTCCATCTAGAACTCAGAACTTGTCTCTTTGTCATAAAAGAGGACATTCAAAATAGTATAGATTGTTTAATGTTGAATCTGAATGTTTTATACCAATTAATGTTTTCCAGTAATGAGAATTTAATCTCCAAATGAAATACATTTAAGCACCACAGAAAATAGACATTTTCATCCACTGTGTTAACTTCAAAGCAGTTTATATACCATTGTCTCCTTTAGCAGTGATATATGCTACTTTAACTTATATGCTGATAATATTTAACATGAGAACTTTAAATTTTTTTCTAGCAGGATTATTCTTGATACTTTATACTAATTTCTTTGAGGTATGTATGCTGGATAATTTGCCTCAACTATTTATACCTTTTAAAGCACAATTTTTTCAAGGTTGCTTATTTATTTTAGAGACCCAGAAGTTATTTATCTATTCTCTAGAAATAGTGTTTCATTTTATGAACTATTTATTAATAGTTCATAAATGGTTCATCCAGCAGAGGATGTTAAACCAATTCGGATTGCTAAGTGTATGGCAAAAGTGTTTAGTACTTTCATGGATTAATAGTCAGTACTATTTATTTATTCATAAACTTTGTACTCCCCAAAGAGGCTGTGCCTTTCCGTAACACACAGTTATATACGGTTGTTGGCATGAGGCAAGACCTCAAGATTTAACAAAACAGTTTATAGTGGACAATTTCAAACATAGACTACAAATGAAAATACCAATGTATGGAACACCCAGCTTCAGTGATCAGCCTTTTGCCAGTCTTGTTTCCAAACCTCCCCACCCCATTATTTTTGGTTAGTAGTGTTGGGATTTACTTATATCATTTCACCTGTTAATACTACAGTAAATATCTATAAATGATAACTTGTTCTTCATTCCACAGTGCCATTATCACACAGAACTAAATGAGCAATAAATTTCTTAATATTGTCACCATTGTGGTCTGATCAGTTCATCTAGGAGAGGAAATGATAACTTTTGACCTAATCTTGACTAATTTCCTTGTCATTGAATACCTTCATCTTTAAGAGTTCCTTAATGTCAAGTTCCTCTAGAAGACTGGGTTTGCTTTTGCTTCTTCTGGTTGCCTTGAGAACATTATAAATCTAGGACCACTTAAAATTAAATTCTCCACTTGAGGCTTTTCAGGTGACACAAGTAGATTAAATTTGTAATTAATCTTTCATGAGGGTCAGCTTGTGGAGAACAGCTATTTTTCTCTCTCTCTTTTATCCAGACAAGTTTCCTTGCTGTCCCCTTTCTGCATGAGAAGATTTATTTCTTAAAAACTCTTACAGTAAGGATGTAGTCTTTGGGGTCCCAGTTTAAACAGAGCTTTTTATTAGATTCATCTTGTTGGTTAGGCCCTAGGCCTTTCCTCCTATATCCCATCCCCAGAGTGGCATTAAAATGGATACTCAAGATCTCCAGAATCCAACAGAAACTCTTAGGTTACAAATTTGAGTTTAAAAACACTATTAAAAACTCCTTTATGACTTAGAGTTTTGAGGATCTTCACATTCCTCACTTTCAAATAAGTTGGCAATGTTTTAAAATAACAATGAAAAGAAAACCAAATTCTACCAAGTTTTACCAGAGATTTTGATCATTTTAATCCAGAAGATCTTTCACTTGTTATTCTGTCACACTGCTGGAAATCAATGAGATTTTCTCATTTCTTTCTCCTGAAAAAATCATTTGACTTTGTGATGCCTTTACTTGTTTTTAAAAAATGGGCTAGTAGCTTTGGTTGCGATCTGCCTTCGTCATCAGTATGGTTCTCCTGCTTGGATATCACCACCGTAGCGTTTCTCCTTCCCTTGATTCCTTCTTAGAAAATTCTAGGATTTGGTTTTTTCTCCTCATTCCCCTGCCACTGCTAGCAGCACTCTAGTAACATGTTGATCCCTAAAGTGGTCTCTCAACTGGTCTGCAGCCTTTAATTTTTCTCCTGCCTAATCCAAGTTGCTCACTACTGCCAAAGTAGCCTTTTGAAAACATCCCATTTCATTATTTGACCTTAACCTCTTACACATGGTTCAGAAACACTCCTTTGTTCCTTTTTCATAGGGTATCAAGTCTAATTCCTCCAAACTCTAAGTTTGAGTTGTATTTAAGTGCCAAATGGTTATACTGCTGCCGTACCCTGCAGGAGTGGGCACGGGAATTCCTTTTACACACCCTCAGTCATGATAGGATGCCTTCTGCCAACCTGTTTCAGGGCCTGTCTGTCCACAGCTGTCTTCTGATTGCTGCACCTTTGGAAGCTATGAAGATTACGATTTTAGAGAAGTAGTCATTCTGCTCTTTTCTTTCCTTTAAAAAAATTTGAAAAAAATTTTTTATTGTGCTAAAATAAACATAACATAAAATTTACCCTTTTAACCATTTTTAAGAGTACAATTCAGTGGCATTAAGTTTATTCACAGTGTTGTGCAACCATCACCACCATTCATTTTCCAAATGTAAACTCCATGTACATTAAACATTAGCTCCCCAATCTACCCTCCCACAGCTCTGCTGTGTTTTTAAGGTGCAAATTCTTGACTATTTTGCTACATGTGACTACTGGGGAAGAGAGCAAGCAGTTCATCAGTCTGCAAACTCAGAACAGTGGCCAGGGGCATTCTCTGAGTCACTGCTCTTTCATTAAGTCCCTGTTGAGCATTTGTCACGTTCCTGCCATTGCAGCAGGTTACAGGAATATAGTGGTGAATAGTAGGATGGCACAAACCATGCCTTCCCACTGTGTACAGAGCCAGGAACTATATTTAAATCTTTATTATTCTTCCAATGATTCCATCCATATTCTTTCTATTAGGTGATATTGATGAGCACTCTCATATTGTTGACTTGCTCAGACTGACTGTCCGAAGGTTGTACTCACATTTCTCTTGACTGTGAGGGACTCTGGCTGGGGAGCAAATGATACTGCTGATGGTAATGACCAGGAACCGGTCAAGCCTCTCTCATCTTCTTAGTGTTTCCCTATGGGTTTTTCTTTACCATCACAATAGAACATGTTCATTTTTCTCTTCTCTTTTATTACCTGCTCTTTTTCCTTCCTTGTATGTATTTATATGACCTTTTCAGGTACCACCTCTGTGCTAAGTACCATATGTATTCAAATAAAGTTATTATAGGTATTAAATCAAAGATACAAATATTCAATAGATATTCAAGATCAAATTTAAGAAGTCCTCAAGGAATCCATCGTCTGATGGGGAGATGGACTTGTTAACCAGCGTTGATAGCTAATGTGACTGTCCTAACATATGCAAGATACAGTGTGATCCTGGAACTTCATTTTGCCTATGGAGTCCTAAGGCTTGTAGGGGAATTATGCTAATATGGGAGAGTAGATTATGCAGGCAGCCTTGATAAGAGGGAGGGAGTCCTGGAATTCTAAAACCCACAACTATGCAAGGACAGGAAATTATGCTTAAACAGCCACTAAGACTTAAATCAGCAAGAAAATAAAATATACAAAAATTAGTCTCAAGTGCAAGAAAACTTTGCAGATATAGAATAGTACTATTAGTAATAAACTTCTCAGAATTACACCTTTGTGGGGGCTTCTTTTTCTCAAGACTCAAACTACTGACTGATAAAGACGAAACTTCCATGTATTTTGTGTGTGGTTGTAATTTTTCACCTGGTGTATGGGTCCATTTAACTTCATTTTGAGACTTCATTTTATAGTTTTAAAAAAACAATGAAGATAATCGACTTTTGGTTATGCTTTTAAAAATTCTAAATGGTGAATGTCTTCACAACCTTTGATTTGACCCTGCTGGTTAAAATGCCAAGGGGAAATGGGCTATACTAAGCATACCTGGCTAAAGCACATAACTGCAAAGGACCAGATTGGTTATTGTTTTTACAGCAGGAATGCCATTAAAAGCGCAAGGTGTTGAAATATAAAACAGCCACATTTCTTCTCCAGCCTCTGATTACTAGGTTTCTATACTTATGAGAAAAAAAACCCAGGCGTCTGTGATTCAGCAGAGTTATTTAAGTCTGATACGATAGGGTGATTAATGCTTGAGACCGAGCTGCTTGGCAGAGTGGTCCAGAAGCTGGACAGCACCCAGTTTGAGTCCCTGGATCTTAAACCTTGGCCGCCTTAACTCACTCCACACAGCAGCCTCTGTCTCTCCATGGAGAAACCCACTAGTACAGAGATACACAGTGTTTTGTAGAAGATTGGGTTTAGTTTATTTACTATGTGTGATCAGAATGCACCTAATGAGAATCTGACAGTTTGTTCTTAGTACAAATAATTGTAGAGAAGTAGGCCTTAAAAAAATGTTTCATCTTTCAGTTATGTTTTCCAAGAATTTCTGTAACATTCTCTGCATTGGAGGCTTCCCCCCCTCCTTAAACAAGTCACTGTAAAACTGCAAAAAGACACTGACATCCTATTCCTCAAACTTTTCCTGTTAGTTTGCAGATCGCTAGAGACTGCCTTCTGTTTGTATTGAGGTTGAAATGGTGATCTATTTAAAAAAGATTCCCTGAAAATTCATACTCAGCCACCCCCCCCCCTTACTTAAGTGGTGGCAAAAACAATTGTCCCCTAGGAAATGAAGTTCATTGCTATGGTAACTAATGAAGGTTGCATCATTCCAGGGCACATTTTTAAAAGCCTAGATTTCAACATGGGTAGACGCCCCATCTTATTTTATTCAGTAGCTTAGCAACCTGTGGTATACTGTTTTCCACAATCTTTTCTCTCAGAAAAGTGACCTATATAGATAGTACTCTCTCTCTCTCTCTCTCTCTTTCTCTCTCTCTCTCTCTCCTTTCTTTCTCTCTTTTCTTTCTCTTTTCTTTCTTTCTTTCTTTCTTTCTTTCTTTCTTTCTTTCTTTCTTTCTTTCTTTCTTTCTTTCCTTCCTTCCTCCCTCCCTCCCTCCCTCCCTCCCTTCCTTCCTCCCTTCCCTTCCCTTCCCTTCCCTTCCCTTCCCTTCCCTTCCCTTCCCTTCTTTTCTTCTCTCTCTCTCTCTTTTTTTATTTTTTTTTTGTGGGTATGTTTTCACTGTGAATTTAGTTCATTTCTTAGTTATGTTTATAATGACCTTATTTTTTAGATCAAAAATTAGGACACATGCTATGCTTGAGAAGTAAAGGATTTTCTTCTACTTCCTCGGATGCCCACACTAAAGTCTTCGCAGATATTTTTCATTTATACACTTTAATTGTTGGTGTTATTCAGGGGTTTGTCTTTGGACCTCTTTTCTTCTTCGCCAGTGACTTAGCTACTGCTTATATCCTAGTGACTCTCAAATCTTAACTTTCAGCTCAGGTCTCCTCCTGGGCTCCAAGTAGTCAGTTCATTCCTCAACAGCCATAGCTGGATCATCCTTGGACTCTGCAAGTTCAAGATGAAGTCAGCACTGCCTCCCACAAAAATCACTTGTTGAAGAACGGTGCCACCATTCACACAGCACCCCACATCCAGCCCAGATGTGTCTACTTCCAAAATGCTCCTAAATCTGGCCTCTTTCTTTTAGGGCCTTATCCTTTTTTGCCTAATTTACTGCCCACATCTTCCAAACTTCTTCTAGGTGTCGGTGGGAAAATAGTTTTCCTCCCACCTTTTTAAGTTCTTCTGGCTGGATTAATAATCAAATTAACATGAGACATATTAACAGGATGTAAGTGGACTTAAAGATTACTAGAATATAGATCAAAGGATATATATTTTCCTTAGATAGGTTTGGGAGTGGACTTGGTGTGGTGCTTGGCTATACATACATATATATGCATCCATACAGTCACACACACGTGTGAACACATGCACACTGTCAGTTCAGCAATAGTGTCTAAATTCGAGTGCTAGCTTGAACTGTGGATATCAGCACAGTTCAAAACAAGGAAGTCAAACAAACTAAAATTTAGGGGATCTCATAAAGGGAACATCTTATCTGACTCCCCTGCTTGATCAAACATTTGATTCCAGACTTCTCTATTTGATCATTTTGGCTACTGGGCTGAGGGCTGCTTGTGAGGAGGACAGGCATGTTCTAGTTCAGATTGTCACTCAGCCATTGGATTCGGTTCTTTGGAGGGAATTGGGTTGGGATGAGGTAACATGGAAATACTATTTCATTCCTTATTTCTTTAGAGTACTAGTAGTTGCTGAGCTGTTAAATTAAGGATTTATAGTTCCGTCTCATTGTATCATCCAGTGGAGTGTACAGATAGTTCGGTGTCAGCTCAGCTTTGCTGCCATTCTGTACAAAGTCTCTGTACAGATGTAATCAGAGAAGTTCCTGATGATGCACAGGTGGAAGGTGAGTGGCTGGAGTGAGGGATTTTTGACTGATCTTTTTGATCTGTCACAAATGATGAGCACCATTTTTGGACATGGTGTGGGGCTTGGCTCTTGGGTAGATGCCAAATATGATAAAATATAGCTCCTTCTCTGATTTTATTTAGAGCTCAGTCAGGGAGCAAACCAGCACTGATTATAGTGGCGATTTGATAAATAAATGCTGCAATTTTTCTACTGTCTGTTTTAACCTTAAAAAAGAAAGAAAGAAAGAAAGAGAGAGAGAGAGAGAGAGAGAGAGAGAGAGAGAGAGAGAGAGAAAGAAAGAAAGAAAGAAAGAAAGAAAGAAAGAAAGAAAGAAAGAAAGAAAGAAAGAAAGAAAGAAAGAAAGAAAAAAACTTTTTAGTTCTAAGGAATAATATTTCAGGCTAATATTTAAAGTATCTTTACCTGTTAAAATGTGGTCAGCTGTGTCCAAAATAGAGTAAGATTATGGTATTTTTAAAGTAGCTCACCTGCTGAACTGAAGTTTTACTGTTTTTGAAATGAGCATTGTTTCTCCCAACTCTCTCAATGACTGTTTCTGCTAAGTGCTGAGAGCTTAGGAGAGAGGAAGGAGTAAGGGGAGAAAAAAAACAGGACTCAGAAAGGTGGATGGTGCAAAGTATGTGGCCCTGATCGGTTCTTGTTAACCCAGGGCTTGTGTGGGGAGTGAATGCAGTTGCCCTGCCTTTCAGCCTGGTCATGCATTTTTATTCTCCAATACACTGACCTCTACTGGCTTAACAATGACTCTTACCCATAGCTGTTTATTTTCTTAAAAATTTTTCAAAGGAAAAGATTTTTAATTTGCTCTTAAAAGCTTTTGGTGTTGCTTTTTAGATATAATCTTCAGAAAAAAGTAATACTTGCTTTTGCAGTGTCTGTTTTCTTTTTTAAAGTACTCTTATACCTCTGAAGATAAGGGGACAAATATTTTTATATAACTTTATTTTTAGATTTTAAAATTTATCATTGCCCTTAATACATGTTGATGTAAGGAAGATAGTTTATTTAGTGAGGAGAATACAGAATTTAAAATAATTATATCCATTTACTAGTTAGGGCAAATTGCCTAAGCTCTCTGGGCCTTAGATTTTCATCTCTAAAGAATGATTTCTGTTCCATAGGGCTACTGTAAGGATGGGCTACTGTATATGCAGAGTATTTGGGGGCTGTTATTTCTGTAGAAATGTTTGTTACATTTATTAAAATTAAAACTAATATTATCTTGACACCCTATTGACCTGTATAGCTATTTTAAAAATCTTAGAACAAATCTGTATTAGCTGTATGTATATGATATGAATATAATATATAAACTCTTATATATATTAATATATACAGTATATATCATACATTTGTAACTGTAGATTGTCTGTGTGGCAGTGAGCTATGTGCACACAGGTTGTTACACTGTTCTAATGTTAGCTGAATCAATGCTCATGGTGTTTCAGGTGCATAAATTATAAGGTGATTCTATCTATCTATCTGTCTGTCTGTATAATACATGATATACATGACATACCTGACATGTGATATACATGACCCACTTGATATGTAATATACATGTTATACCTGATATACATGACACATGGTATACATGAGATGTATCACCTTATAGTTTATGTATCTGAAAGACCAGGAGCATTGATGCAGCTGATGTTAACAGTAGTGAAACAGTCTGTGTGTACTTAGTTCCTCAGGTAATTGCCACTCAGATGATCTATAATTGTTTTAAACTCAGTATGTAATAAATGAAACTCTGTTTTCCTGCCTCTTTCTCCCATGTTTGAGAGCAGTTCTACATAGTGCCATGGTTGAGAGAGCATCTGCTAAAGCTAGACTGCCTGGCTTTAGATCGCGGCTCTGCGTAACCTGAGACCTCTCTGTGCTTCAGAGCCCTCATCTGTAATATGAGATTAATAATCATACTTATTTTGTGGGATTGTCAGAAGGCCATGTTTGGGATTTTGTTGGCAAAACAGTCCCTTGAAAAGGCCTGTAGACTTCTTTTTGTTCACTTGTGCATTCAAATAAACTCTGTCAGGCATCTTGCCTAGTTTGAGGTCTGTTGTATTCTATTTTGGCCTCTGTGCTTTGCCCCTCCCTCTCAGGTCAGTATAACTGCTGTGACAGAGGAAGAGGAAAATGAATTTATGGTAGGTAACCAGCAGTTTCTTCTGCTTTGGCCTAGCACCTACTTCCATTCATCCAACACATATTTTTCATATATTTGCCATGTGCCATGCACTTTGCCAGACTCTGGGTAGACAATAGTGAGCAAGAAAAGAATGTTCTTTATCCTCATGCTATATTCTAGTGCGAGAATCAGATAATAAACAAATTTACATAACAGATTGTAGCCAGTGCGATGAAGGAAATAAATGAAATGCTAGGTAATGCCAGCCTCCCAGAGTCAGCACTTCTTGAACCTGCCACCCTTTCCCACATAGATTAGATAGATACCTTTCTCAATGGCCTTGCATAAATATAAAATAGGTCACAGCTCTTATCTCTCATTGCTTTAATGATATATTATCTGTCCACATGGAGCTCCTACATAATGCCTGACACATAGCAGATGCTTAGTACATGTTAAAAAACAAGGCATAAAGGGATAATTTACAGGACACGTTATTGATCAAGCTAAAATTCTTTACATGATTTTAATCAAGGATTAATATGTTCAATATGTTAACAAAGCAAGAAAGCTTTGTATCTTGAATTCTCCCAAGCTGTGGTTGATTATTACATTTTTAAAACAATAATGGTAATGACAATAACTATTGTTGGAAGTTATTGAGTGCTTGATATGTGCCAACCACTGCACTGAGAACGATACATCTTCACAACCACTTCACGTAACATGTTCTAGTTATAATTCTCATTTTTCAAGCATGAGGAACTCTTGGATAAGATACCTCCAACGCATATGTTCAAAATTCATGATTCTTACCCCACATCTGGTCCTTTTCCAGTGTTCTTCATTTCAGTGAGTGACAGCATCATCCATGTATTTAGCAAAACCCAAAGCCTAAGGCAAGACATTACTTTCCTTCACCTTCTCTATCAGTTAACATGTATTCAGATCTTGGTAACAGAATCCACCTACCAGTGGCTTAAGGTAAAAAGAAATTGAATCATCTCACAAACATGTCTAAAGTTAGTCTAAAGGGTTGGTGGTTCAGTGGCCTTTCTCTCTGTCATCCTCAGCATTTTAGCTTTTGTCAAGCTTGTTATCTCATCATCAAAAATGACTGCTCAATTCTAGGCCAAGCCTATATTGATTCTTCTTTTAAAATTTTATTGTGGTCAAATTCACATAATGTACAATTAATCACTTTAAAGAATATAATTCATCTTAAAAATTAGTGCATAGATTTATAGTGTTGTGCAACCAGCCGCTCTCTCTAGTTTCAAAACTTTTTCACTACCCCAGAAGGACACTTCATTACCCATTTAGTAATCACTTCCTGTTCTTCCCTGTCTTCATCCCCTGGCAACCTCTAAACTGCTTTCTGTCATTATGGGTTGGTCTATTCAGAATATATATAAAAGGAATCATACAATATGTGACTTTTTTGTCTGGCTTTTATTTAGGATAATATTTTTGAGGTTCATCCAAGTTTAGCATTTGTCATGCTTCATTCCTTTTGATGGTTGAATAATATTCCATTGTGTGTGTGTAGCTATAAATGTAGGCATTTAGAGCTATGAAGTTCCCTTTGAATACTACTTTTGCTGCCCCTTACAAATTTTAGTATATTGTGTTTTTATTTTCTCTTATCTGAAAGTGTTTTCTATTTTCCTAGTATATTCTTCTTTGATTCATTTGTTGTTTAAGGTAATGCATAATTTCTACATAGTTTTGATTTTTTTCAATTTTCATCTATTGATTTTAGTGTTCCATTCCTTTGTGGTTGAAGAAGATACCTTGTATGATTTCAGCATATTAAAATATATTGAGAATTGTTTTATGGCGTAACATACAAGCTATCCTGAAGAATGTTCTATGTGCTCTTATTGTTCTGCTCTAATTGGGTGGAATATTCTATGTGTCTGTTAGGTCTAGTTGATTTATAGTGTTGTTCAAGTCCTCTTTTCTTTTTGATTTTTGTCTAGATGCTGTATTCATTATCAAAAGTGATATTCAAAGGGAACTTCATAGCTCTAAATGCCTACATTTATAGCTACACACACACAATGGAATATTATTCAACCATCAAAAGGAATGAAGCATGACAAAGAGGCCCAAGCCAAGACACAACATAATTAAAATGCCAAAGGTTAAATACAAAGAGAGACTCTTAAAAACAGCAAGAGAAAAGCAATTACTCGCCTATAAGGGAGCACCCATAAGACTGGTGGTTTATTTCTCAAAAGAAACTATGTAAGACAGAAGAGTTTGGCACAAAATATTTAACGTGATGAAAACCCGGGCGCCACAACCAAGAATACTTTATTCAACAAACCTGTCATTTAGAGTTGGAGGACAGATAAAAAGCTTCCCATACAAAAATAAGCTGAAAGAATTTATCATCATAAAGCTAGTATTACAGGAAATGTTGGTGGGACTTCTTTAAGAAGGAAAAACATGAATCAAAAACAGGAATAAAGAATGGTAATAAATACATTCCTATCAACAAGTACCTCAAATGGAAGAGAATTAATTAAATGCTCCAACCAAAAAATAGAGTTGCTGAATAGATAAGAAAACAAGACCCCTACATATGCTGTTTACAAGAAACTCACTTCAGGTTAAAAGACACACAGAGACTAAAAGGAAGGGGATGGAAAAAGATACTGCCTTGATGGACCTAAACAGTATTGTGCTGAATGAAATGGGTCAGATGGAAAGACAAATATCACATGATTTTACGTATATGTGAAATCTAAAGAACAAAATCAGCAACTACGACAAAAGTGGAAATAAACTCATAGATACAGAGAGTTCTGTCTGTCTGTCTGTCTGTCTATCTATCTATTTATTTATTAGGTGAGGCAACCCTTGATTGACCTCACAGATTGCAAGGATCTTGTCAGCTTAAAATCTCTTATCTATCTATCTATCTATCTATCTATCTATCTATCTTTTATTTATTTATTTATTTATTTATTTATTTATTTATATGCCTACGACCCCTGGTCTTCCTAAGTGGTCTCCCATCCAAGTACTAACCAGGCCTGGCCCTGCTTAGCTTCCAAAATCAGATGGTATTGGGCTCTTTCAGGGTGGCGTGTCTGTAGACAATACAGAAAATAATCAGAGGGATACTAGATGGGAGGGGGTTTGGGGCGACAAAAAAGGCAAAGTGATTAAGAGGTACAAATGGATAGTTGCAGAATAGACATGGAATTGTAGAATGTAGTATGGGGAAGATGGTTAATAATGTACTATGTAAGGGGGAAGAGGTGTACTATATTTAGTGGGGTGATCACTTTGAGAGTTTGTGGTCTCTGATCACTATACTATAAAACTGAAACTGATTTATTATTGTATGCCAACTATAATTGGAAAAAAACTCATTGTATAGTGTAAATACAAGTAATTAATTGTCTATTATATTTCAATAATGACAAAAAAAAAACAAGAAAAATTTAAATACACACATCACCTTTAAGACAAAGCCCAAAGTCAGCAGAATAAAGAAATAATAAAAATCAGAGCAGAATTAACTGCAATAGAGAACAAAAGAGAATAGAAAAAAAAATAGTGTAACAAAAAGTTGGTTTTTTGAATAGATAAATAAAACCAACAAACTTCTGGCTAGACTCACTATGGAAAAAAAGAAAAGACTCAAATAAACAAAATCACAAATGAAAAAGAAGTTACAGTGGACATCATAGAAATACAAAGGACTATACAAGAATACTATGAAAGGCTATATGCCACCAAATTTGATAACCGAGGAAAAATGGACACGTTTTTAGAAATATACAAACTTCCTAGTCTGAATCATGAAAAATTAGAAAATTTAAATAGGCCAATCAAAGATAAGGAGATTAAAAGTCATCAAAAAACTCCTAAAAAATAAAAGTCTAAATCAGATGGCTTCATAGTGAATTCTGCCAAACTTTTGAAGAATATTTAATATATGTTATTCTCACACTTTTCTGAAAATTGAAAAAAAACAAAAGAGAAATACTTTCTAACCCATTTTATGAAGCCAATATTACCCTGTTATCAAAACCTAGTAGGGCAACATAAAGAAGAAAATTACAGACCAATGTTTCTAATGAATATAGATGCACAAATTCAAAACAAAATACCAGTAAATTGAATACAATACTATATTAAAAAGGTAGCACATCATGATCAAGTGGGGTTCATTTCAGGATCACAGGAATGGTTCGACAAATGCAAATCAATCAACATGATACACTACATTAACAAAATAAATAATAAAAGTCATATGCTCATATTAAATGAAGAAAATCATTTAGTAAGATACAACATCCATTTGTGATTAAAACACTCAATACAAGGAAAGTACCTTAACAGAATAAAAGTTTATATGACAAACCCTCAGCTAATATCATATTCAATGGTAAAAGACTGAAAGCTTTTCTCTACGATCAGAAACAAGATAAGGATGCCCACTCTTGTCACTGTTACTCAAAATAGTACTGGAAGTCCTAGCCAGACTAATTAGACAAGAGAAAGAAATAAAAAACATCCAAATTGGGAATGAAGAAGTCAAATTGTCACTTTTTTTCAGCTGACATGCTTCCCCATATAGAAAACCCAAAAGACTATTAGAAACAATAAAATGCAGTGAAGTTGCAGGATACAAAATCAACATACTAAAATCTGTCATGTTCTGATGTTTAGTTTTTATATACTAAAAACTAAACATCAGAAAAAGAAATAAAGCATACCATTCCATTTGCAATTGCAACAAATGAATAAAATACCTAATAATAAACTTAACGCAGGAACTGAAGGATCTATGTACTTAAACTACAAAACATTGTTGAAAGAGATTGAAGAAGACTCAAAGAAATAAAAAATATTTCATATTCATGATTGGAAG
Source organism: Cynopterus sphinx (assembly GCA_030015415.1). Classification (NCBI taxonomy): domain Eukaryota; kingdom Metazoa; phylum Chordata; class Mammalia; order Chiroptera; family Pteropodidae; genus Cynopterus; species Cynopterus sphinx. Next base: position 82,492,526 of record CM057381.1, on the reverse strand, counting down.
AATCAACATAGCTAAAAAGACCATTTACCCAAAGCAATATGTAGATTTAATGCAATCCCCTTTAAAAATCTCAAAGGCATTTTTCAAAAAATAGAACAAAGATTCATAACATTTGGAGCCCTCAGATGGACCCAGAGATGCTTCTGGAAGTAACAACATGATGGCTGCCCAAGGAGAACTCCAAGTTAGGTTCAAACTTGTTTACTGATGGTGGGACTTAGAAAAATTATATTTGTAAAATGTCATCTGACTGGTGAATTTAAGAAGTATGTAGCTACCTTGGGTGTTGTGGTCCACCCTGGTGTTCCACACCAAGAGAGGACCTATTAAGTTCAATGCATGGGACATGGCTGGTCAGGATGTTTGGTGGACTGAGAGATAGCTATTACATCCAAGCCCAGTGTGCCTTTATAATGTTTGATGTAACATTAAGAGTAACTTACAAGAATGTGCCTAACTGGCATAGAGATTTGGTACGAGTGTGTGAAAACAATCCCATCATGTTGTGTGGCAACAAAGTGGATATTAAGAACAAGAAAGTAAACACAAAATCAATTTTCTTACACTGAAAGAAGAATCTTCAGTACCATGACATTTCTTCCAAAAGTAACTACAACTTTGAAAAGCCCTTCCTCTGGCTTGCTAGAAGACTAATAGGAGAACCTAACTTGGAGTTTGTTGCCATGCCTGCTCTTTCTCCACCAGAGGTTGTCATGGACCTGGCTTTGGCAGCACATTTAAGCATGATTTAGAGGTTGTTCACACAGCTGCTCTGCTAGATGAGGATGACAGCATCTGAGAAGGTGAAGCAGGAGCTGAGTGTCAGAAGTCTAGTTTCATTAGGCAACTGTCCTGTGATGTCAGTGGTGCAGGGTGTTTGTCACTAGATTATATAACTAAGCAGAACATGTGCTTAATCTTTGGGATGCTGAAGGAGATGAATGAGATTCAGAGTGAATGTGGCAGTTAAAAAATACCTTCATTTTTTGAACCTGCATATTTAACTGTTTTGGAATGCAGTTGTTTCTTTATTGAGTTTCATTTATAAGACTGCTACATTCACATCACAATACTTGGTGGTGAAATCTTGTCTGTTACTGTCATCCACATTCCTTTCCATTTGGAATTAGAATAAAGTTATATTTCAGTTTAAAAAAATACTCATCAAATTTGTATGCAACTACAAAAGATGCTGAATAATCAAAGCAATCTTGAGGAAAAAATGAAGCTAGAGGCATCACACTCTCTGACTTCAAATTATACTACAAAGCTACAATAATCAAAACAGTTTGGTATTGGCAGAAAAACAGACACACAGACCAATGGAACAGAATTGAGAGCCCAGAAATAAACCCACATGTAAGTGGATAAATAATTTTCAACAAAGGAGCCAAGTACATACAATGGAAAAAAGAAAGCCTCTTCAGTAAATGGTGTTGAAAAATTAGAAAGCTACATGTAAAAGAATGAAACTTGACTGCTAGTTGATACCATATACAAAAAATAACTCAAATGGACTAAATACTTAAATAAAGACCTGGAAAAATTAAATACCCAGAAGCAAACATAGGTATTAAATTTATGGACCTTGGCCTCAGAGAGGATTTTATGAGCTTAACCCCAAAGACGAGAAATGAAGGCAAAAATAAATGAATGGGACTACATCAAACTGAAAAGCTTCTGCACAGTTAAAGAAACGATCACAAAACAAAGACATTCAACCAAGTGGGAGAAGATATTTGCAAACAATACCTCTGATAAAGGGCTAACATCCAAAATATATAAAGAATGTACACAACTCTATGACAAAAACAAATTCTATTTAAAAATGGGCAAGCACCTGAACAGACACTTTTCTCAAGAAAATGTCCAAATGGCCAACAGATAAATGAAAAGATGCTCCACTTCATTAGCCACTAGGGAAGTGCAAATCAAAACCACAATGAGATACCACCTTACACCTGTTAGAATGGCTGTTATCAATTAGACAAGAAATAAAAAGTGTTGGAGAGGATGCGGAGAAAAAGAAACCTTCGTACACTGCTGGAGGAATGTAAACTGGTAAAGCCGCTATAGAAAACAGCATGGAGGTGCCTCAAAAAATTGAGAATAGAGCTACCGTATGATAGAGCTACCAATCCTTCTTCTGGGTATCTACCCTTAAAATAAGAAAAACATTTATTTGTAAAGATATATGTACCCTCATGTTCATTGAAGCATTATTCATGATAGTCAAGTCATAAAGACAAGCCTGTGTCCTTCAATGGCTGATTAGATAAAGGAGTTGTGGTACATATATACAAAGAATACCACTCAGCCATGAGATCTTGAAATATTGCCATCTGTGACAATAGGGATGGATCTTGAGGGTATCATGCTAAGGAAAATAATTTAAATTAACAAAGCTTATAGGCACGGACAACAGTTTTGTGGTTACCAAAAAGGAAAAGGAATGGGGGTAAAGAAGGTAAAGGAGGTCAAATATTTGGTGACAGAAAAAGACTTTAGGTGGTGAGCACACAATTCAATATACAAATGATGTATTATAGCATTGTAAACTTAAAATTTATATAATTAACCAGTATTTTCTCAATAAAAAATAATAGCAATGACAACTCTTGGGAGGGGAAAAATAAGAATCCAGAGATGCTATATTATTCAAAATGTCTCTGTTCAATAAAAATTTACAAAAGATGAAAAGAAGCAAAAATAATGACTCATACTTGGGTGAAAACAGTCAATAGAAATTATCTTTAAGTACCCTTAGTATTGTATTGAGAAAATGGAGATTTCAAAGCAGCTATTTTAAGTGTAATTAATAAACTAAAGGTGGCCTTCTTCACCTTTCCCTCTAACCTACTCCAAATCATCAGTATCTTTTTGGAAATAGTTGTCACAGGTCTAATGTCCTGATTTTAGTGGCTGCTGCTTGAAAACTGGATTCCTGAATCACCTGGTTGTGATAGTTATCAGGGTTTATATTCACCAATTACACAGAACTGTCCCAAACAAACAGTTCTTAACCAGCTATCCTCCCAGGGCTCAGAGCAGAGGGAGCAAACAGAAACACCTATTTCTAAGCCTTTCTTTGAAGGGGTCTGTTTGCATATTTTAAAAGTCGTTGCCTGAGGGTCAAGCTTGTAATTGAGCATGGTTCTAGGGACTGAATTAGATGTTCTCCAGAAACCAGAGAAGCCTATGGACACTTCTTCTGCTCTAGCCCACTCTAACTTGCTCTAGCTCTTTCCAATTGGCCAGTATGTTTCTAGAAGGAGCTTTAATGCATGTCTGCTTTCCTAACTTTTGTGGCTGATGCCCTATGGATGAAGCCCTAAATCACCTCTTTGACAGCCAATGGGTTTGATTTCATGAATCCCACAGAAATGTAGCAAGAAAATTAGCAATTCTTAATAGGTGCAAGAGCAACCCTCTCTTGTGGCTACAAAAGCACAGAGGAAACACAAAAATGTTCATCTCCAGTTTATCTCTGGAAGGGGCCTAACTACTCACGACTTTCCCTGTTGCCGAGTGTCCAGGTTTCAACCAATCTGCATCTAGGTGCTGACTGCAGTCCTCCCCTTTGGGACATTGATGGGTCTTTGCGCACCCTTAACTACTGAGAGGCACTAAGAACAAAGAAGGTGACTCATATAATCACAAAGGTTTGAGAGACGATCAAGAGCTCAGGCCAGGCTGATGAAGTTTATCTCCTAAATGAGGCCACTTTATCAAGACTGGGAAAGGTGGCTGTTTTATCTAATGTGAAAAAAGCAATATAGACTCAAGGAAAGTGAGGAAACAAAAGATTATGTTCCAAACTAAAGAATAAGATAAAACTCCAGAAACAGACTTCAGTAAAATTGATATAAGTGACTTACCTGATAGAGTTTAAAATAATGGTTATAAAGATGTTCACCAAGGTCAGGAGAATAATGCATAAACAAAGTGAGAATTTCAATGAAGAGATAGAAAATATTTACAAGCAACTCACAGAAATCTCAGATCCTAAAGAACACGATAATTAAACTAAAAAATTGATACAAGTGTTCAATAGCAGATTAAATCAAATGGAAGAAAGTATCAGCAAACTCAAAGACAGGAATTCATTCAAATCAGAGAAAATAGGAAAAAGAATTAAGACGAGTGAATATACTTAAGGACCTATAGGACTCCATTAAGTGGACCAATATATGTATTAAAAGAGTCCCAGAAGGAGAATAGAAAGAGGTTAAAGGAAGGAACATAAAATGTGCTCAAAGAAGTAATGACTGAAAACTTTTCTAACATAGGAAAAGAAACAGACTTCCAGAGATAGAAGTCCAGAGAGTTCAAAAGGAGATAAATCCAAAGAGATTCACACCAAGACACATGACTATTAAATTGTCAAAGTTGGAAACGGAGAGAATGAATCTTAAAAGCAGCAAGAGTAAAGCAACTTATATGAGGGAACCCCCATAAAACTATCTGCAGACTTCTCAGCAGAAACTTTGCAGGCCAGAAGAGAATGGCATGATACTTTTATTAAAGTGCTGAAAGTAAAAACTGCCAATCAACAGTTCTGTGCTGAGCAAAGTTGTCCTTCAAAATCGAAAGGGCAATAATTTTCCAGACAAGCAAAAGCTAAAGGGATTCATCACCACTAGACTAGCCTTACAAGAAACATTAAAGGGAATTCTTTCAGCTGAAATGAAAAAAATATCAATAACAGGAAAGCATTTCAAAGTATGAAACTCGCTGGTATAGGTAAGTATATTATTAAATTCAGAATACTCCAATGTTGTAATACTGGTTGGAAAATCACTTATAACTCCAGTGTAAAGGTTAAAAGATAAAAGTATTTAAAAAACTAGAACTACAAAAAATTTTTAAAAACACATTTAAAAAATAAATTAAAAGTTGATAAATAAGTTAACAAATAGGGGGAAAAAAAGCAAAAAAGGGTTAAAATTATTTTTTTAAAAAAGGAACTAAGCAGATTTTGGAATTGAAAGCTACAGCGACTGAGATGAAAAATTAGAGAGGTTCAGTATTACATTTGAGATGCCAGAAGAGAGTCAGTATGAAGGTAGGCTAATAGAAGTTATGCAAGCTGAAAAACAAAGAGAAAAGAGTTTGTAGAAAAAAAGATCTGTGTAGCAACATTAAACACACTAACATATGTGGAGAGTCTCAGAAAAAGATAGAAGAAAAAAAATTTCAGCAGTAATGGCTGAAAACTTGCCAAACTTGATGAGAAAAATCAATCTGCAAATTCATTGTTTACCTCTAGTAAAATAAAAACAAACAGATCCACTCTTAGACACATCATAGCCAAACTGTGGCAAAACAAATGAAAAATCTTAAAAGTAGCAAAAGAAAACCTACTCTCATATATAAGCTGCCTGTAACATTAATCACTGATTTCAGTCAGAAACAATGGAGGAAAGGCTGTGGAATGACATACTCAAAGTGAAAGAAAAAATTGTTAACCAAAGATTTCATGTCTAGCAAATCAGTCCTTCAAAAATAAAGGCAAAATATAGTTTAGATAAACAAAGACAGAGTTCTGCATACAAGAATAACTTAAGAAAGTCTTTTGACCTAGAGGAAATGCTTGATTCTTAGATTTGGAAGTGCTGGATTGATTTGTTTAAGGATTGTGTGTCTGTGTGGAGGGTGTGTGTCTGTATAAAGAATATAGTAAAAGTTTTTGTGCAGTTTAACTTGTATTGATTTCAGAAGCAAAAATGCTAGAAACATGAAAAATGTACTTTGCCTTTTTAACAATTTCAATTTGTTTTATACTAATTTAGTTTTGTAAATTTGGGGTAACTTTAATTTGATGTTTAAGTGCTCCGAGCTGAAGATAGTGAAGATTAATTAAAATGAAACATTTTTAATGTTTTTAGAATTCACAAAGCTAAATAAGGTGTATGTCTGGGCTGAGGCAGGGCAAAATTATATGTGAGAAAGATGGTACTGTCGATAGAGGGCAGCCTGAGTAAAAATTCTTGGGAATTAACCAAAATCCCAGGAACAACTCCAGATTTCTCAAAGCTATGAAATCAATGGAGCTCAAGTAGAGATCTCAGAGGAACCAGGTATAATCTGAGATCCAGGCTGAATGAACAGAAAATTGTATATCTCTAACAGGATGAGAGGGTACTACTAGAAGGTTCAGAGAAAGGCAGAGGGATCTGTGGGCCTGGGTATTTAAGCAGGGAGTGGGGAGCTGAGACCAACCTCCTCCTGTTATTGACCCCTCAAGAGCCCTTTGTGACCAGATGCAGCTCTGTGATGTGGGCCTGGGTTTTAAGCCCAGCAGCCGCTCCCAAGTGCCCAGTCACCTGAGGGCAGCAGTGCGATTCAGATTATGGAGCATTTCCTCTCTTCTCTGAATAGCGTTATTGCTACCTGGCTGAGCTCCAGTGTACCTTCCTGGGTGACTGACTCCATCTTTGCCATCCTGTGTGGAGTGGGGCTCTTCTTCCTACTACTTCCTTTCTTAGACCGTAAACCATCTTCACCACCACATAGGAAACATAGAAATATCAAGAAGGTAAGGAATCCTTGGCCCAGAACCAACAGAAATGATCTTTATTCTTATTATTTTCCCCTTTCAGAATCACCTAGAAAGACTCCTGCGATGAGAATTCTTGGAAATTATAAGTCATCATCATCCTAGGAACAAGCCAGGCTAAGCAGGGGTTAGATTGGGCATGAGGATTTTCTATCCAAAGATCTGACAGGGAGTCCAAGTGTGGTGGAGGGCTCCAAGGCACAGTCCCAAATGCCGTGACCAGTGGCCAAGGACTGAATACTAAGAGTTAGATCTCTGTGGGTGGACAGGCCCCTGAGCATGACTGGTTCACTGGTTGCCTTTCCATGGCAGGAGTCTGTGTTGAGGCTGATCTGAGGGCAGTGTGCAGCCCCTGAACGCCTCTGAGTAGAGGCTGGAGTGGGGCTCTGGCCTCGAAAAGCAGAGTCCAACCTGATGGAGCTCAGAGGGCCCTGTAGGTCTGAGAATGTCTGTGTTTCTTGAGAAGAGGAACAGTGATGGAAGAAATCACTGATGGGTCTCACATAGGAAATCCTTATTTACGTTTTCAAATTTAAAAAAACAGAAATATTTTTATCCACTTTAAAAATAAAGGGGGGAAAATGCGGAGTCCCATTAGTTAAGTAGAAGGTCACATTACTCATGAACACTGAGCATCTGTGGCTCTTCTAGAGAGAGGAGAGTGAGAAGGAGGTCCCAAACCCTCGTTTTGTGTTGTCTCAGCGTCCAGTGGAGCCAAAGTGGAGGAGCAGGAAGAAAAGTAGGACTCAGAAAGGTGAGCTTCTGCCCCTCAGCCCTGCTCCCAAAGGTTCACCTCTCCTGAGGGCTCAGTTCCAGGTCTTCAGAGACACTTGTGATACCTGTCTCTCAGGAAACAGCCCTCAGGGAGGCTCCTGGAAAGGAGATCAGAACCCAGTTATTTCCCAGATTCCATGCTTAGAACAAAGCCTCGAAACCTCAAGGGCCTGGAAATGGGTTTCATCCAGCAGGAGCGTTTGGGCTGTCGTAGACCAATAGTGTCTGACTGGAAGGTGGGTGACCACCTGATCCAAATGTGGACCGTTTACTTTCACTCAGATCCCTTTATGAGGTGCCCCCTGACTTTCCTTCCCCATGGGATAGTTGTGAGGTCTGCAGGGGGTAATGGATGTGGAAGCACTTTGTAAATGATAGCATTCTGTCCTTCTTGAGCCTTACCACCACTGTCGGGAATCATGTGTCCTTGGACTCAGATGCTTGGGCTTCAGAGTTCTCCCTTCTAGGTGTCTCCCCTAAAGGGCCATTGCCTTAGCCTCCTCTAAGACCCCCCAGGCCCTGCCTTCATCATGTGACCTAGTCTCCTGATTTCTAGCTTGCAGAAATTGCCTGCAAGAAGTGGAAGAGGCTCAGGGCCTGCTTACCCTTCTGCAAAGGTAAAAAATCTTCCCCTTTTCTCCTGAGTCCACCTCCCTCCAGGTTGCCAGGCACCTTGGACTGTCCTAAAGGGGGAGAGGGGCATGGGAATAGGGTGTGGCTACAACCCTGGGGTGAGGGACAGCAGGAGCATTCTGAAGTCAGCATGGGGCCCCTGGTGCTCACCCCTGCCCAGCCTACTCAGCCTGCCCTACCTGCCCTGCCCTTCCGGCCCCGTATGCCCCCGGATCCAGCCTGTGCTTCCATCTTCTGCAGCTGCCTCAAGAGGTTCCCGACCAAGGGTGGCTTTCATCAGCACTCATGTCGAGACTTCTCTGGTGAGGTGCGCAAAGCAAAGCCTGCGGAAGCCCACCAGCCCTGTGGGGAGCCTGTGGAAGATGTTGCTCCTGTCATGTTCCCGTTGGCTTTCTCTGCTCCTCTGACTGAACACCCACTATCTTTGTCCTCCACCTTGTTGCCAGTCCCAGTGACCTCCTCAGTTTCTGTTCATTCATGTTCATCTGTGAGTGCCTCTCAGCCACCAGAGCCTTTCCTTCCCCCGGATGGCCTTTTACCCAATCCACTTGCACTTTCTACTTCCACTCCGCATCCGCCTGATCCAGAGGCCCGCCCTCCACCTCTGACAGCTTTCTCAGCACTCCCACCATCAGATTCCACTCTGACTCTTCCCAAGTGTGACTCGGTGAGCTGTTCTCCACACATCCCTTGGTCAGCTTCCTCCATCCCAGCCATGTCAGGCGTTGACTACTCAAGCAGTTCCATTTCGGCTCAACCTTGGCGGCAGGTGGCTTCCAAAACCCAGAGCCTCTCTACTTCAACACACTTTAATTCTCAACAAGAGCAACTGTCCCATCACCTACCAGAGGACTCATTCTGGGGGCAACCCACAGACAAACAGGTAGAGACTGGTAGTCTCTCATTTGTCAACCCTGTTGTCCAGAAGCTGCTCCCTGAGAGAGTAGATCTGAAGATTTGGAAAGAGGAAAAAATAAAAGAGGGGTCAGACTACCACTTGAATTCTTGGACAAATATGATCAAGTCACTGGGTGATGAGCCGGACACCTTCTGGAGAATGAAAGGCAAACCAGAGAAGCTGCTTGGTCCTGAGAAGCACTCACATCATGAAACATCTGGGACCAATTTACAGCAAAAATGGAGCCAGCTCTTCTGGGGTCTCCCCTTTCTGCATAGTGAGTCTTTGGTGGCTACTGTTAGAGAAACCCCATCAGGGTTTCCTTCTGTCATGTTCAATGAATTCCCTCCTGCCTTACCATTGCAAATTCGGAGTAAAGTAACTTCACATCTTACACTGGCCCAGCCCTTGCCTGACCCTGTGACCCAACCCAAACTCTTGCCTCCAGCCATGCCCCAATTCCAGCCTCCACCTCTGGCTCAGACCCATCTACCACCTTTTTCTCCACCCCAAACAAGGACCTCTGGGGTATCATGCCCTACGTCCCAAACTAAGGTACAATCTTATATCCCGAATTCAATTCAAGACCTGGAACCTCATTTTTGGAAGAAACAACCAGAAGAGGAAAGATCTTTACCCTTTCAAGTTGAAAAACCTCAAGCAGTTTTTATCCAACTCAATTCCAACTTTCTCCAGGACAGTGGGGCCTCCCACACTCACAGTCCGGTCTCCCTTGCTTTTGAGGATGTGATCAACCCTGAGATTGTGGAGCAGTTGGAGCAACACCTTCAGAAGTGGTTCGTGCAGCATATACATGTGGCTGGCCTGCCCTGCTGGATCCAGTTATCTCTGGAACTTCCACAGCTTGATGGAGAATTCCCACAGGCACATCAGGCGCAGGGCAAGCAGGAGACCTTTAAGCCCTCTGCATTTACAGGAAAAAGTAGCCAGGATGCAGAGAAAATAGGATACAGGTATCCAGCAATGATCCCGCCAAGGATGTACCTGGGCAAGGATGTGGGGCATAATGTAGGGAGGGTCATAAAAGACCTACGCAGGGGCTCAGCCAGATGCCCAGTGAAGGTTCTGGGAGTGAGCTTGGAAGAATCAGAAGGAGATTTGGTGAAGACCTTGACAATGGGCTCAAAAAAGAAGTGTCAAGAAAACATCTTGAGAGTCCATTCAGTCAGAAAGTTAGGGCAGATCAGTGAGGGTCATGTCCCCATGGATGTACCTCATATAACGATTACCTCATATAACCTTCCTAGGGAGTCAAATGCTCACAGGGAAAACAGAAATCCATCTTCTACGAGCTGGGAATCCTGCATGAACATCTCCCATGAGGTTTTCGTCTACCGTCCACATGCTCGACAGTTGCTCGAAGCACACATTAAAAGGTTTTGGGTGAGGCACAGATGGGGCCTACCCCTCAAGGTTCTCAAGCCTGTAAAACTCTTTACATTGAACAAGGCTCATTCCTCACCCCTTCAATGGTCTTTCTTTACCCATTCAGCCACCTCTGCATGTGAGGAAATCCAGAAGGGTCTGGTAAATAGACCACCTGGTGGTGACCATGGGACCTCAGAAATCTCTCTAATTGGACAGATGGGCAGGCTGTCTTCTCAGCCGCTCACATGCCCCTTTGTGGGCAGAATGTGGCATAGTAAAATTGCCGTAGGAATGGAGAAAGACCTCCTGGAGCCATATCCAAGTTCAGTGGTGGCCAGGAATGAGCCAAGGAAGGAGAGTGGAGGTCAGATCTCACGAGACTCTAAGTTGGAGCTCAATGAAGCCAGGAAGGCAGTGAGGGCCGAAGAGGCCCCTGCTTTGGGAGTTACCTTGGAGCCCTATATCAATTTGAGGAAATCAGAGTCTCCAGAGTCCAGTAAAAAATGCTCATCACCTACCAACTTGGCTGCCCAAGATCCAGCAAAGCCATGCCTTGATTCACAGCTTAGTGAGCTTGAGTTTCAGCTCACTAAGTTGGTAGAATCAGAGAACCACCCTCAAGGCCATGCCACAACTTCGCTCCTTCAAGACTGTGAAAGTGGTGTGCTCCTTCAAGATGTTGCCACTGACACATTTCTTCAAGGCTGTCACTCTGATGATGTGTACCCTGTTGCAGACGTCTTGGCTTCTCGGGGATCTCTGTTCAGTTCCAAGAGTATTATTTCCAGTGGGGACATGCCAGCTTCTAAGGTGCTATATGACTTAAGTTCAGGTGGAGGGAGCAGCCAACAGGAGTCCCTGAGGTTGCAAGACCAATTCAAGAGTCAGAGCAAGATGTTTGTCCCCACTTCTGAGAAGGAAGACAATAGGAGGGCCAATCCAGGAGAGCACAAAGAAGGGCTGGCAGAAATGACCTCACAAGCCAGTGGGATAAGTGCTTCCCTAGATAAGAAGTCAGAGGAGTCATTAGGAAGAAAGTCCTTCCACCTCATGCAGAAGGAACAGTCTCCTCCAGAAAGCTTCTTCAAATATAGTATAAAGTACTTTCTGCAGTGGATGTTCCCCAAGAGAGACAAAGGACTGAAAGATGACCCGCAAAAAGGCCGGCCTGCATTAGCTACTGACCAGAGCTCTGAACCAGTCAAAAGCAGGTCAGTTATGGGCAGCAGAGCTGCTGAGGCTCAGGTACTGGCGACGGCTGTTGGACAGATCCTAGAGGAGAAAGTGGCGCTTCACCATGGACTCCGTGCCTCAGACGTGAAGAGGTACAAAGGAAAACTTCAGGCTCCAGTAGGGCCGCATCTCTGCTACCAGAGGGCTCTCTCCTACAAAGAGCAGAGAAGAATGATGAAAAATATGACCGATAATTACCAATTCCCCCCCAGTGGATATAACTATCCTAACAAGAGCAGGCACAGGGACAACAAGTGGGTCTTCTCACCCAGGGAGCTGGGGTCCCCAAATAGACTCTACCAGCATGAGCTGAAGATGACAAGACCCTCAGGTCATCTCCACTACTGTCCAGTGCACTGTTCCCTTCAAAATTATGTCTCTCTTGGCCAACCAGAGTGTGCTGCTCGTGCCTTTCCTGGTAGGAATTTTCTTGAAGAAAAACTGTATACAGTTCAAAGAGAAACGTTTTTCACATATTAGCACATCCTCCATGGGCTAATGGTTTCTTCCTACCACAATTGTTTGTTTCCCCAAATATATGTTTCTTCTCTTGAAAACTGGTGGCCTCTGTCTGTTTCCTGAAGGGAGAAGGGAAGGAATCAGGGTCTGCTCTTACCAAGCAAGTTCTTGCTTTTTGGCTTCCAAAAGGGATGGAGCCCTGGAGGGAGGTTGACCTCAGCATGGCGTATCTACCTTCACCCCATTCCCTCATTGCACTTTGTTTCCATAATACCATCATTGTGAGAAACACAAAAGCATTTAGGACATGGCAAGATGAGCAAAACTATAAGATCCCACCCCAGGAACTGGCTCAGCCAGGCCTCTCCTACTTTCTCCATACCTTGAACTTGTGAGCTGGAGGAGATCGGTTTGCAAAAGGCTGGAATTCCCCTCAGTCTTCAGGAAGTGTGACAGAGTAGGGAAGGGAGTTTGGGGGAAGTGCTGACCCTGAGTCCAGAGGTAGGAGAAATCTTTTCCTTCTCTCCCTGGTGATTGAGATGGGCCAGCAAATCCCTCTTAGCTCAGTGTCACCCTCGCTCTGTCCTTCTCATGCTCTGGAGAAGCAGTGAGGACTAGAACAGTGACTCTAGCTCTGAGGGTATGTCAGTGGGGAGCATAGAGGTCACTGAGGGCCCCATACCTGCTGTACAGAAGAGAGCAGCCTGCTCATGGGTGCCCATAGTCCCATTTCAGAGAATAGAGCAGGATGTGACACTGAGCAGTCACCATGTGATGGTGGGACACTGTGAACCCAGGGTGAGGTTAGAGGGAAAGAGGCAAAGTGACATGGCATGCCCATAAATTTTGCAGTGACCAAAGAGGCCCTGGTATTCCACCACCATCTATAGGCAGAGAGTGGGGGAGAAGTTACTGATTCGGTGGCTCATGGTGACCCCACCCCAGGATGTCTATCCCAGTTCAGCTTTAAGAGCCAAGATGAGAGAAGCCACCTATAGCTATTACTCAGAAGACCAGGCTCAAGGGGACAGCAGAGCCTTCAAGCAAGGAAGGTTGACTTCTCCACAATATATTTCACCAGCTTGCACAGGCCTGGGGACCTCGGGATACAGTCTGTGGCCTTTACTTATATCTATTGCCCCAGGATGGCTCCCAGGGCACAAGAGGGACTTAAAAGGCTGAGGGACTGGACTGGGGTCATGTAACATTTTTCTGGCTCTCCTTTCTTCCATCAGAGCCTGGAGTGGGGAGAGCCCATCAGATAATATTTGTCATACCCATGAGCTCAAGTGACCTGTCCAAGATGCAGGGATAGTTCAGGAGTGCTCCCCTGCCCTCTTCTCCAGCCCACCTGGCCTCTGCCTGGGCCTGACCACATGGAAAAGCTAAGGTACCAGGAGCAAATTCTCTAGAGTGATTCCGAGCTTTGTGTCAGGGTGCCCAGGGGTTCAGCTCTGCGGGCGTCCTTGCCATGATAGTGTCCTGCTCCAGGAGGCCCTGATCCTGATGCCAGGTGAAATGGCCTTGCTACCAGACCCATCAGGACCCTAGCATGTGGGATGGGGTCAGGTGAAGGAGCAGAGTAGGCTTAGGTTTGCCAGTGCTGCCTCTTCCTGGAGCAAGGTCCTGCCTCTGGGCCCCAATCCTGAATTGACTTTAGGGTGGGTACAGCAGTGAAAGTGCAGCCAGGATGTGTGAGAGGAGTGGAAACTGAGGGAGAGAGTGCCCTAGGCCCTCAGAAGCTCAGGATGGGGCAGCACAGAGCAGGGGCCTTGAGCTTGGCTGCTGATGAGTCATCTCTGCAGACTGAGAGGTAAGATCTGAGAGTGGGGAAAGCTGGATGTGGACCCCACACTCAGTAGTAGTGCCTCAGATAGACGGGGATGCTGATAGAACAGCAAGAAACAAAAGGGAGCAACAAGAGGGACTTCCCTTTGTCCCTCTCCTGCCATTAGAGGACCAGCCATGAAGAGCCCCACATAGAGAGGACACTGAGAGACCCACATAGAGAGACCTCTCACACAAAGACCTCTCATAGAGACCCACACAGTGACCTCTAACAGAGACCACACTGAGAGACCCCACATAGGAACCCACACAGAGAAACATTATCCAGAAGCCCTGACAGAGACCCACATTCAGACACCCCACACAAAGACCACTGACAGACCCACACTGATCAATCCTACACGAAGACCTTTCTCCGAGACCTCCCACACAAAATTCACACACAGAACTGGCATGGAGATCTCAGGCATTCTGCAGGAGCCTGAGGAAGCACCCTCTGACAGGTGCTTCATAGTGTATCAAATCACTTAGCAAACTGGCAGCACAGAAGGATTACCAGTGACTGCCCCATTGAGAACCCTGAGACACTCACACTGTCAGCATCTCCTCAAATGGGGTTCTCTGCTTGGGGAAATGCTCAGCAATTTTTGTCCTTTTGTAATGTCATTGCTTCTGAATAAAAGAATTATATAGATCTGCAAAATTCTTTCCACAGGTTTTTATTAGCTGGAGCTCTGACCCATGTTAGAGAAGCACAGATTTTAAACAGGAATAAAATTCTGCCAACCTCCAGTGAGATATAATATCTTGTTTGTTCATTTTCAGTTATCGTTTGGTCAAATGTCTCCCCACCTCCCCCAATGGGGATAAGATTTGCACTCAAGACAGCTGATTTAACTCTGGAAACATGGTAAAGACCTACAGCGAACTACTCTAGTAAAAAAATAAACCAACAAAACTGCATCTGGAGTCTCCCTCACCTCACAGAGGGCTGTGCAGCTGGCATATTATTTTGCACATAACTGCTTGTATAAGGGTTCTGGGTTTTGTTTTATTTTTAAATGAAACATCTCAATAATTATGTGAAAATTTTTACAAATGAGTCATATCTGGCAATATTTCTATTTTATTGTCTGGAGAGCATATATTTAATAAATTTTTTTTCTTAAAATGTGGTAAGGCTCTCAAGGGGTATTACACATGTGTCTAGTATATGACAACATTCTAATGTTCAGCTAACAGGGCCTAAACTGATAGAGTACTTAGGAGAATTCATCTTTTAAATAATTTTTTAAAATGCACATTTCCAAACTCAGGTAGTCCGGCTGCATTTTATATTTATTGTAGGGCTGAAAAAGGACACATTGCTTCAAATAGTTAGAAATCTTACAAAATATAATATTTATCATATGGTTGATATTTACAAATGGTCTAATAAAATACCAGAAAAAAAAACAGTTTAACATACAGTAATCATCAGTATACATTAATCATCAAAATTCTCACATTACATATCCAGCACGTTACAAAGAATGTACTTTTTTTAAACCTTTCCCCCCAGCTTTATTGAAGTATAATAGACAATTAGCTGCTCTTATTTACATTGTACCGCTCAGTGAATTCTTTTTCAATTATAGTTGGCATACGATAATATATTAGTTCTACTTGTACAGCATAGTGATTAGAGACTCATAACTCATGAAGTGGTCACCCCACTAAATCAATTACCCTCTTCCCCCTTGCATGTTTTTTACAATATTGTTGACTATTTTCCTTATGCTATACTTTATATGTCCATTACTATTTGTATCTGTTTGTACTTAATCTTTTTGCCTTTTTCCACCATCCCCCCAAAAAACCCTTTCCATCTAGTAGCCTTCAAAATATTCTCTGTATATATGAGTTTGTGTTTTTGTTGTTGATTTTGTTCTTTAGATTCCACATGTACATGAAATCATGTGGTATTTGTCTTTCTGTATCTGACTTCATTCAGCACCATTCCATCTAGGTCTTTTCCCATCCCCTTCCTTTTAGTCAGTGTGTGTCTTTTAATATGAAGTGAGTCTCTTGTAGGCAGCATATATAGGGGTCTTGATATCCTATCCATTCAGCTTCCCTATCTTTTCTATCTTTTGGTTGGAACACTTAATTCTTTTCCATTTGTGGTACTTGTTGATAAATATGTAGTTATTACCATTCTTTATTCCTATTTTTGATACATGATTTTTTTTCTTAAGGAAGTCCCTCCAACATTTTCTGTTATTGTGGCTTGGTGCTGATGAACTTCTTTGGCTTATTTTTATCTGGGAAGCTCTTTATTGTCATTCAACTCTAAATGATAGGTCTGTTGGATACATTATTCTCAACCTTGTAGATCCTGGGATTTCAACACTGAATATTTTGTGCCAAGCCTTTCTGTTCTATAAAGTTTCTTTTAAGAAATCAGCTGTCAGTCTTAATGGGAGTTCCTTTATAGTTAACTAGTTGCTTTTTTCTTGCTGCTTTAAAGATTCTATCTTTGTATTTGACCTTTGGCATTTTAGTTATGATATGTCTTGGTGTGGGCCTTTTTGGGTTCATTTTTGAGGGGGACTGTGAGTTTCTTGGGTTTATATGTCTATTTTCTTCACCAGGTTAGGAAAGTTTTCCATTATTATTTCTTCAAATAGCTCTTCAACTTCTTATTCTCCCTCTTCAGGTACCTCTATGATACAATGTTGTTACCCTTAATTTTGTCCCATAGGCTCCTTAAATTATTATTATTTTCTTAATTACCTTTTTCTTGTAGTTCTGATTTGATGTCCTTGGCTTCCCCATCCTCTATATCAGTATTTTGATCCTCATCTTCTTCCACTTTGTTGATTCCCTCTAATGTACTCTTCATCTCAGATAATGCATTCTTAATTTATGACTGGTTCTCTTTTATAATTTCCATTTCCATTTTTGTGTATTTTTCTCTTAAAGTTCTTAATGAGTTAGTCTACATTTTCCTTAATTTCATCGAGTATCTTTATAACCAGTGTTTTGAACCCTGCGTCTGTTAGATTGCTTGACTTCATTTTTCTTCAGTCTATGTTCTGTTCTTTCATATGGTTTCTGCTCCATTGTCTTCCCATTTTGGCTGCCTTTCTGTGTCTGTTTCTGTGTACTAAGCAAAACTCCTAAGTCTCCTGGTCTTGTTAGCATGGCTTTGTGTAGTACATGTTCAGTGGCATAGTCCTGAGATGGATTCAGATGCAGGCTAAGTCTAGCCTCAGCCTGTGCCCCTCTGGGGCCACCAGTTAAGATTCAGCAAGCAACCCACAGATGCCATGCATATAGTTGCCTCAATAAACTAGAAGCTGAGGCCAGCTGCCACCAGTGTGAGTCTTGGCACTGTTCAGCAAGTGGCACAGGACTCACAGAGGACACAGCTGAATGTGGCTTCTTCAGTAGGGCTGCGAGTTGGGAGAGGTGGAGTTTCAGGAAATCTTCTAGGGAGAGCAACCTCTGTTATTCATCACCACCAACTCAAGATTACAAGAAATGTTAGAGGGACTTCTTTAAGAAGAGAAAAAGATTAAAAATATGTTTGATAAAATGGCAATAACTATGTGTCTATCAATAATTACTTTAAATGTAAATGGATTAATTGCTTTAGTCAAAAGAGGAGAGAATAAATGGGAAAGAAAACAAAACCATTATACATGCTGCCTACAAGAGATTCACTTCAGATCTAAAGGTACGCATAGTCTGAAATTAAAGGAGTAGAAAGGGACATTTCAGAAAAAATGTAAACAAACAAAGAAGCTGTAGTAGTAATACTAATACCAGACAAAATAGACTTTAAAACAAAGGCTATAGCAAGAAACAAAGGACGACCCAGTAATTCCACTTTTGGGTATTTATCCAAACCAACCCCAAAACACCACTTTGAATCCATATGTTCACAGCAGCAGTATTTATAATAGCCAAGACATGGTGGCAAACTTGTCTATTAATGGATGAATGGGTAAAGAAGAGGTGGTGTGTGTGTGTGTGTGTGTGTGTGTGTGTGCGCGCACACACACGCACACACACACACAATGGAATATTACTCAGCCACACAAAAGAATGAAGTTTGCCATCTGCAACAACTTGGATGGATCTAGAGGGTATTGTGCTGATTGGAGTAAGTCATGACACAGACAGATGCCATGTGATTTCATTTACATGAGGAATCTAAACAAAATAAATGAACATACAAATAGAAACAAACTCACTCAGGGAATATTTTGATGGTTGCCAGATAGGGGTGGGTATAAAAGGGGAAAGGATTAAGAAACACAAAGTAGTAGTTACAAAATAGCATAAGGAATATAGCCATTAATATTGTAATAACTGTATGGTGTCAGATAGGTACTAAATTTATTGCAGGGACTACTTTGTAAGTATATAAATGTCTAATTACTATTCTGCAGACTTGAAACTAATAAACTGTATGCCAACTGTTCTTGAAAAATAAAAATTTATTTTAAAAAAATATTTTGTGTTATTAGTATCTCTATTCCAGCTTTCTCTTGGTTATTATTTCTGTGAAATATTTTTTTTCCCATTCTTTCACTTTCAACTTATTTGTGTTTGGGAGTCTAAAGTGAGTTTCTTTTAAGCAGCATGAAGTAGGACCATGTTTTGAAAAATCTATTCTGCCTGTCTTAATTTATGAGATTTTTCATTTACATTTAAAGTAATTACTTATAAGGAAGGACTTCGGCAATTTTGCATTTTCTTTTTTTTTTGGTATGTCATATCTCTTTTGTTCCCCAGTTTCCCCACTATTTCCTTCTTCTATATTTGCTTGAAGTTTTTCTTATGTACCATTTTGATTTTTTTCTCTTCTCTGCTGTTTATTTGTTAGTTATTTTCTTCGTGGTTACCAAGGAGATATTTAACATCCTAAATTTATAACTATCTTGTTTATGGCTGGTCAGAATCTAGTGGTACTTCCCTGACTGCTTTCTCTCCACTCTGAGCTCTCTATCTGGCTTGCCAGCCTCAAGTGTCACTCATAGCCTTTGCTTCAGGATTACCCTGTTCCATGGTGCGCTTCATGGCCTGCCTATTAGCTCAGGAAATGTGATTCTCAGAGCTTACTATTGCCTGACCATGCTTGGAAAAAGCATCTCTAAAAACAATGGCCTGGCCTAGACGGTAAAACTATGGACTTACTATTAATCCTTTTGTGTATCAAATGCTGCTGCATATTGTTTCATTTTATATCTTTGCATTTTCTTCAGTAATAAAACCTACTAGCTCCCCAAACAGAAGAATGCTTTGAGAAGACTAGGGCTAAAGTCATATACTTGGAGAGGCAAAACAACAACAACAAAAAAATAATTTTCAAACACTATCAATATTACATGTGTGTATATAGATATATGAGGATAATACTTAAAGAATCTTATGTAATTCTTAATGTATACAAGCCTTAAATTTAGTATATTTAGAGACACATATGTGGCATGCATGAATATGTGTGCCTATATGTTACATATGTAGATAAGATATATAGTATATATTTAAGATATGTTAGATATGAACATGTGAGTATCTAATTAAGAGGTTTGCTTTATGTCTAAGTTTTCCTATGACCAAAATTACTTGATTAAACACGTATTTTCTTCTGTTGCAGGACAGTTCGTGTATGGTTAAAAAGAGACAGTGGACAATATTGGCCAAGCATATACCATCTCATGCCTTGTAAGTATCTGGATTTCTGTCTTAAAAAAAACAGATCAACCCCAATTCTCCTTCCCTCGGAGATTCCCTTCTATGTATTTTCTTCTCGAGTAGGGAAGCTTGAAGGTTGGGCTTATCATTAAAATGGAAAGTACCATATTAAATCATTTTGGATTTTCTAAAGCTCTCAGTATGTAAATAAGCTCTCAGAAGGCAATTGACCGTATATTCAGCTTCTGAATAAGATTAATGGAAGAAAGAAGGACTTCAGCACACAGGCTTTCTGATTACAGCAGAGTCTCTCTCTTTTCTAATTTTTCATTTAACTTTTTTTTGTAAAGTACTTTCTTAAACAATTCAAAATTTTGTCCTGTGATTACATTTGTGAAGTAAATTTCTTCTGCATTGTTGTTATATTTATTTATTCAAAATCAAGACATTCAACATTGAACATTCAGTTCTCAAAAGGATTTGCTTAGGATTCATTCTAATTAGCAGTTAACCTTATTTCTCCAAGATCTTTTGTGAGAAATATGTCTTTGTACTGGTAAATACACTTTAAAATACACTTTAAAAAAGATATGACTCTTACACTGGCAGAAGTTCCCTTGCAGGGAGAGAAGAGCTAATTCCACAAAATGGGAAATTTCTTTTTAGTCTGCTGTTTTGTCGCTAAAATTAATGCAGTTTGGGCATCCTATTCCATGTTTATTTTAGTGTAAAATAATTATTCAAATTCAATATCAGTTATATTAGTAAACAGTCTTCTTATTCTCCTTATTTCAAATCTTAATTAAAATTGATGACCTAGAAAAATCCCTCAGATTTATTGTTTGGGCTCATGTACCCCCTGGCTTGCTGCATTGTGCATCTCTTCCCTTGATAAAAGTATTTCAGTTTGAGAAGTTCATGCTACAATGTACAACCAAAATAAGTTCATGCTCCGTTGTAGATGTGATTAAGTTTATGCCTCTGGCAAAAGAATACTGTTATTAACATAGACAACAGTTTTGCCCATGTGTGAACAAGTGAATTATTAAGGATATGGTTTTCTGAGGCTTTTCAATTATCTCTTGAGGTTTTATATGACTTCAGAATTTTGTGTGATAAACTCAAAGCTGAACCAAATACTCAACCCTGCATTACTGAAGAAGGAAACTTCTTGTACTTTTGAGTACTTACGTTCCCCCCTTACATGGTGTGCCTGCGGCAGATGCCATTATATGGCAAAGGCCCTAGGTGAACTTTTCTTGTCAGACTGAAGTGGGTGGGGGTGCGTGGGAGAGCTTAGGTAAATGGAAAGAGAAGGAGATTCTCCGATTGATCTTTTTCCCCTGATTTTTAAGCAGTAAGAACCAGTCTTATCTATGGTCTTGTTTTGTCATCAAACTTGACACAATATCTCACTGAGAGAAACAGAGGTCTATAATCCAAAAAGTTGAAATTGACCCTGAAGACCTGTCAGTCCTATGACTGAAAACAGAGAGGCGGACCCGGGTAGAATGAGAAGGGCTTGGGGGTGCCAAGACCTGTCACCTCCATAACTGAAGACAGAGGAATGGGGGACCTGAGAGGAATGAGGGGGGTTTGGGGGGTGTCAGAGACCTATCACCTCCATGACTGAAGACAATGGAATGGGGGACCTGGGTGGAATGAGAAGAGCTTGGGGACAGTAAGCAAGAATCTTCTCGAGATATACATTAATAGGAACCTCATAAAGACACAGGATCCTAAGCAGTTGCTCACCCACTCTCTGCCCATACACACATCCATACACATTTTTGGTGTCATTCTCCAAAGTTCTCTTTATTTGAATATCACTGAGACTGCAGAGAAGCCTCGAGTTGCATTTTCATAATTTATTAAGCTGCATGCTAGAATGACTAAAAGACTGTTGTAGCTCCTACACCTAGCATAGGTGCTCAATAACTAAATACTTATTGAAAACTTGAATCTGATAATAAAGATGAGTTGTCCTGAGAACATTATTATAATTTTCCTAATGACTGAACATGATCTTTGAGAAAGGACCCTATGATTATTTGTATATTTTGTCTATGGCATTCTGTTGAAGGGAGTAAAAAAGAGATTAGTTTGTTATTAAAATGTGGTCTGTGGATCAGCAACTTTAGGATCACCTGAGAGCTTACTAGAAATGTAAATATTGGATTCCATCCCTGATCTTCTGAGTTGGAATTTTTATTTTAATGAGATCCCTAGCTAATTTGAATGCACTTTAAAGTTTGAGAAAATTGTTTGTGACAATATACATATATTTATATGAACTCATGTAAAGCCGCATGCATATATAGCATTGATTTGTAAATAAATAAGTAGAAGTACACATTCTAGTTGATCAGACATTTACTGTGCACCTACTGCATACAGGCCATCAAGCTCGGTGCCTGGATTTGCAGAAGAACAGGCACATATGGTCAAGATGATTTCTCTAAACTTTCATTGTTGGATGGTTCCACAGATGGTCTGTAATTGGCTTTTATGTTCCTGGGAATCATATGCATTTAGAGAACTGATAGTCACTGATCTCCGAGTAAAAATTTAAATTTTGGTTAACTTGAAAGAGGGCAGAATCTTATTGCATAAGGAAATATGCTGTGGTTTTGGTCATTTAAAAAACTTGAAATAGCTTTTAATTTCCAGGAGATTGTTTTGCAGTCTTTTCAAAGATGTTTTGTTGAGAGGTTAGTTACTGTTAACCTTGCTATCAGTTATTTTGTGTTAGTTACAAAAGTAAGTGAAAAGGTCACAGTGAATTTGGAGGCTATAATATGGACACCACAAGGCAGAGATGACCATATTGTGTGTTTATAGTGTAATATAATAAGTGGTATTCCAAAATCTGATCAAAACGTAAAATATCCTGTGCATATAACATATGGCTTATTTGTTTATTTTGTCCTTTAAAATACCTTTTAAATACTGCATTTGTTGTGTTCTGGGTAGGATACTAGTGTTGTGTAGCATTGAGAAGTATTTGAAGTTTAATGGAGGGAAGGAAACAGAAGGCCTTAGATGAGAAGAATGAATAGTGAAGGCTAATTTTGATGGCAGGGAGTGAGCCTGAAAGGCAGAGTGTGATAAGGCTCAGTGAACATGGGAGAGTAGGAGATGAGAAAGATGAGGAGCGGACACATCATGATCAAAAACACAACTGCTATTTTGGTGGTCTTCTCATACCCTATCTTTTCTGAGAAACTTCTGTGTCTCCTGTAGGAGGGAGCCAGACTTGCCTGGTTAAGGCTCTTTGCCCTGAGCCAGTCTGATTTTTCCAGGAATTGAGAATTTGGAGTAGGAAATGCTAGTCTTAGCCTAGGCTGATGTCTTGAGCTAGGAACATGCAAACCCCTAGAGGTATGAGACATTTGTTTGCTTAAAGAAACAGTGAAAACTGATCTGCTTAAAAGGAAGTGTGAACAAGGGAGGAAGGACCACTTGGCTCCAGAGAGAGAGAATCCTGAGTGAGTGATGTTGAAGATTTTCTTTCTAATCCTCCTAACCCCCAGAAGCTCGCCTTTGCTTCTGCCTTTGAATTCAAGAGCTACTCCCTCTCCTACTGGATATACCCATTGTGCTTAAGTTCACTGTCGTGGGTTTTTGTTCCTTGTAACTGCAAGTGTGTGACTCAGCCTAGCTCTGATTGTCTACCTCTTAATTCTCCATTCAGTTTCTCATGGATCTCTGATCTTTATAAAGAGAAAAGACTGAGCCACGTCCCTGTTGGTGTCACTATGATGTTGAGCTGAAAATAGTCTGAGAAAAGTGAGGGCAAGTGAAGAAGAAAAGCAGAAAGAAATATTCTCCTATACTAAACACTGTGCAATGTACTAAGGATATAGTGGTTAAATATGGCAGATGGTTCTTGTCTTAATGGTGGGGAAGGCAGACCACCACCCATGGTGCATGCTGGAGTGTTGTGACACGGGAAATAGGCATAATGGAAACATGATTACAAAGGCACCCTGAAGAGTGTCCATTTAAAACCTTTGCTATCTGTAGAGAATTTGGGGTGAGTGATGACTTGTTTTGTAGTTTCCTATAAGCTGAGGGTCCTTATCATCCAGAGTTGAGGTTTCAGTTGTACCCTTAAGTGCGATTATTTGTTTCAGGCTTATAATAGATACCATTTCAAGTACCATATTTGTATCATACTACAGAGGGGAAAACACACACATGTGAAAAGCACAGGTATTTCTGTTTTCATGGTTGAGATATTTTAGATTTGCTTTACCAACTAGGTCAGACAGAGGAGTAGAGCAGAGAGATCTCAGGCAGGAGCCAGTGTGGCAGGTGTTTGAGATTTTCTTACTCTATGAAAGTATTGGGTATCGTGTCTGGGTGTTTATTGCCAACTTTTTCCCTTGGGCACAGAGAAGAGGTAAAACAACTTGACTGTCAACAGTGTAGTGAGTAGGAGGATAAGAGGGCCAGAGCCTCAGGACTGAAGGTGTATCAGAAGATTGGAAAACCTTTGTGGGCTTTGTTGTTACCAGGGCAGGCAGGAGGAATTTACTTTGGCTCTTAAGTGTTGATGAATTTGTCCCAAAAGCAAAACAGAAGACAGTTTTTCAAAGATAATTACAGATAAAAGGCACACCTAACAGCCATACAGCGATCTGTTTTGTCTTATTTCCAGCTTTCTCCTATGACCTGGTGGTATTGCCCAGTCTGAAGTTGTGGTTGGGCCCTACAGTTTTCACACAAGTATGGCCATTTTACCATTTGCTTAGCTAACTTTTAAAGTATGGGAACTCTAGTCCTTCTGAACAACAATTTTGAACTTTCTGCTTCCCAGTTTATATCAAAAGTCTGGTTGAGAGAAAGACTGTTTATGGTGGCAGTGTGGAGAGTGTGCCATCCAATTATTCATCTGTACTCAGAATTTTCCTACTCTATGTTAGCCCTTTGCAAAAATGCCTTCTTTCATTGTTCCCTCAGCTCATACTGTTGTGTAAATTATTGCTGTTTTTGAAGTAATTGTCTACCATATTGCTCAGCACCCTTTTGATGAGAAGCACTAAACAATGAAAGAAACTCTTTGCTCTCTCTCAGGTGGAACTTCCCAGCCAGTGCACTACAGTACAGCATCCTGGGATGGTCCAGATGGCTTACCAGTCCTGAGAACCCATCCCTTTCCAGGACTGGGGAGACCCAGTCATTTGGGCCCTCACAGTCTCTTCCATTTACTCCAGTGGCTGTACAAATCTAATTTTCTGTATCAAGCGAAAAAGGTTTGGAGGAACATCCCTAAGGACCTCTGGTACATGGTTCTTAGGGGTGTATGAAACATGGAACGTGTTGCTTCCTGGCAGATCTTTGTTCTAATCTTCTTTCTATTCCTTAGTCATGACTTTTTGCTTATTTTTATCATTTGGTTGTATCTGCTTTTTAAGCCATTTTAAATTCTTTGTGAAATGAGGTAGGGAATGCATTAAATAAATGATCTTGGGATGACTAGAGAGATGAAGTTTGAACATAGTCTTGCTGTCTACATTAAATCTACCCCAAAAACATGCACCAAGATTGAATGGAGTACAGTAGTCCCTCTGATATGTGGTTTCACTTTCTGTAGTTTCAGTCATCTTGGTCAAACATAGTCTGAAAATATCAAGTGGAAAATTTCAGAAATAAATTTTAAATTGCACATCGTTCTGAGTATCTCTCATTGTCCCGCCACATCCTGCCTGGGTCGTGAATCATCACTTTGTCCTGAGTCTCCATGCTGCATATGCTTCTCGCCTGCTATTCACTTACTAGCTATCTGGCTGATCAGATCAACTACTACGGTATCGCAGTGCTGATTTTGAAGTCACCCTTATTTTACTTAATAATGAACCCAAAGGGCAATAGTAGTGATGTTGGCATTTCAGATGTGCCAAAGAGAAGCTGTAAAGTGCTTCCTTTAAGTGAAAAGGTACGTGTGTGTAGGTAAAACATAGAATATGCAGAGTTCAGTACTCTCTGAGGTTTCAGGCATCCACTGAGAGTCCTGGGGGTCTTAGAAGTATCCCCCGTGCATAAAAATACCTTCAGAATACCTCGTAGGTTAGAACCTGTGCCTGGGTGGGAAACTGGTATTTGATTTTCATCTTTGCCACTAATTTTCTAAATCAACTTTGGTAAAGTCCTTTATATTTTCTCTGTTCTGAAGCCTAACAGATAAACTATTTTCTTCATTCTCAAATTTGCAAAAGTAATTAGATTATTAGATATATCAAATAAGTATTTGTAAAGTTCTTTCGGGTTCTTGGTATTTAGCAGTGGATACTGTATAGCTGATCTTAACCCAGAGGGATTAGGAAGGAGTCACTATTGTGAGGGTGTGGCTGGATTGGTTTCCTTTCCCTGTTTGTTGGGATCATAGTCCTGGAGCAACAGATAACTTGAAATTGAGGATTTATAATAGTAAAATAGTTAATATGTTCGTATGTTTTTTATCTGGGATGGAAATGAGTTATTCTGCATGTAAATTACAAATATTAATTTTCCCATCAGTGAGGTCAAAGGAGAACTTACAGTGCTTTAGGACTTGAAGGTGGTTCGTGTGCTATCCAACCTCTTCTGATTAATTTATTGGGGTTTTGGGAAAAATTCATGTGGAGAGATTAGTGATAGAAAGGTATGTAAAATAGTAGACTTGGCAGTTCTTTTTTTTTTTTTACAAGATAATATTTGTTTTGGTGACTTTTAGACAAATCTTTAATTCTGTTGAGGGAATTTCTTGACAGGTGGGGGAATAAATGCCTATCCTTTGGTTTAATATATATCTTATTTCAAATAAGTTCTTAGTTCCTAGTTGTGAAGTATGTTGTTCCTTTGTTGGTTTCTTTTTAGTATAAGTTGTATTATAGAACCATGTGTAAAAACAATAGTTTACATTTTCAGAAATAGTAACATAATCTGACCTTTTAATTTTGTGTTTATTAAGAAAAAGAGGTGTCCAAGGAGCTTTTGATTTTTAATGGAAATAAAGGAAAGCATAGATTATTCAAACTTAAGATAACAGATATTAATTATTATGAGTAACTTAATATAGCACTTATTTAACATACTCTTGTTTGATTTTCATCTAAAAATAATTTAAAATTTATTGTAGTCAGATCACTTTACTGTAAACTAAAACTTGTCAGGGAGAAAAGTTGTCTACTGCTAATTTAATTTTCCTGGTGTCACTAAGACTAAATGAAAAGAAAACAAATAGTTAATTTTAGTTGAGTGCATAAAATATTTGATTTAAGTGAAAAATTTTTTTTAATGCTAGACAATTGAAGTTCTAAATGCAAGTGTTCTTAATAAAACATGAGCTAAATGTTTTAAACATAATAAATATTATCTAGTGACAAACAGGGTGGAATGAAATGTCAGTAAATTAAATCTTTGCTTTTGGTGGTGGGATGCTTCTTGAAGACTCTGCATTCAAAGTCCTCTTGTGTAGGATCCTGCTATTTACCTACTCTAGGATGCTTTAACAACTGAAGATTTATTCATGGAAGTACTGTTGTTTATTTAGTTTTAAAGTTCTCACCAGCACATTCCCTGAAGGTTAGTGTCTCTTGCTAAATAATTTTTTTAGCATTGCAAAGCAGTCAGTGTGATTGAAGTCTAGAGCTTCAGTGAAACTTGGGTTTATTTGAGCAAAGTTCACCCTCAGCAAAGCACAGAAAATAAATCAGTCATAAAATGAAAGAATTACAGGTATAAATAATAGAAATTAGGAAACTTCCCCCAAATAAAAGTATTTTGAGAATGCCGCCTCTCAAACTACATTTTTTTTTAAAAGCAAGAGCAATATTTTTTTAAGACTATGTATGGAATAAAAGTATTAGAAGTACAGATGGCCAGTTCCTCTCTAATCCACTTAATTATTGGCTGTTGAAGTTGTTGTTGATCTCTTGAATTCCCTTTGTCTAGATTTATATCACTTGAGCTTTCCCCCCTTCACATTACCTGGTCATTAATATAATCACCCAGGTTGGAGTTTCTCCTTATTTTTTTTCTAACTTTTAAGCTGAATGAATACCTGCCTGAAACTACAAAGATTTCATTTAAAAAATAAAATACTCAGTATTATAAAAGTATTTACTTTTAAAGATAAAATTTTGACAGGCTATCAAGAGAATATTATTTCCCGTTACTCATAAGCCTGCAGAAATTTCTTTTCTATCTTATTTTTACCTTTTATTATCTTGCTTCCTAAAATTTTTCCAAATACACTTCTTTTATCGTCAATCTGAGACAGAGAAGGGAGATGGTAAATCTTAATCAGATAGTGTGGAAAATGAATTCTTGTACTCTCTTATCATGAAATTGTAGTCAGTTTTCCCCTAGATTTCAATGAAAACATTAGGGAGAAAATAGAATATAATATCAACAAGACTCATGGCAGGGCCCTGAATTTGTTATTGGGTGTGAGTAGGAGCAGTCTCAGGCAAACTACATGTAGCATGTGTCGACTGTAAACAAAAGTCAGCCAGGTAGTCCATCACCAAAAAGTATTTCTTCTGGAGAAAGAAAGAATTGCATTCCATCACATGCAGCCATAGTGACCCACGCACACACATTGCAAGAAGCAGGAAGCCCCTTTTCTACAGAGGGGAAGAGAAAGTTAAGGGGAGGTGCTCTTAGCACCATAGAGCTCTGTTATAAACATAGATTTCTTCCTGTAGTGTATGGCTTTACTTCCCACACAGGACGTGAGAACTCCTCCCACAGGCCCTCTCAATTTCTGTTCAGGTTACAGTTTGTCATAAATTTTGACACGTGATATCTGTAAGAGGCCTGGGAAAATGGGGGTCACCCCACAAAAATTACTCAGGTGGTTTTCCTTTCTTATGGGGAGCAGTGTAAGGTGGAAGAGAATAAATACGCTTTCAGGTTTGTATCATATTACATATTTCATCTCGAGTTCAGGGATACAGTTTTGATAATCAGAGTGTGAACTGTATTATAATTTTATAGTTCTGGTCAGCCTCTTTGCTCAGCCTCTGGAGAATACAATTTTAAGGTAGGAAAACAGAGTAGTCTCCCAAGCAGTTCATCTCTAACTTGAACTTTCGGCCATCAAAGAGACCATTATTTTTTTTTATTGTCTTATGAATCATTTGTTTTGTAGAATTTAAAGCTGAAATCTTATTTGTGAAATATCACATTTTGGTACCATAGCTGCAAATATTATGCTTAAATCATATTTTGTGTGTTTCCTCCCTTGTTCTTCCTGCTGAAGGATTCCCTTTGCCATTGGCCATAATTAACATTGCTCTACTATGTCTTATTCTTGCCCCTTTGACGTTTTCTTGCATGAATGGTTAGGAGCCATTTTTTATGGGCCATAGCACTAGTCTTTCAGAGGTTGCTTTTTTTATTATTTATTTTATTATTATCTCAAGTATATAGTACGTTGGTTAGACATTTATATAGTTTATGACATGATCTCCCCAATTAATCTGTCTCTCTTCTGGCTCTACACCCAGCCAGTACATTACTGCTGAATGCATTCCCTGTGCTGCACTCCCCATCCCTGTGACCATCTCTCAACTACTAATTTGTCCTTTAACCCTTCACCCCTTTCTCCTGCAATCCTCCTCCCCTCTGGCCATCACCAGATTGTAAGGGGTTGCATTTTTGTTCATTTCTAGTGAGTTGAATTTAGAAGATCTCTGTGTCAGTCTGTCTACTCCCCTAACCCCCAAAAGGAAAGATATTTACAGTAGTAACAAATAGGGGCATAGATATTCTTTTCAATTCATTCCCTGCCTCATTGACCCAGTAGGGGCTATGGCTAACAACCCAGGGCCTACTCCTGTGGGAATGTCACAGTTAAAGCTCACACACCAAAAGTCTTTCTGTCCACACACACGCATGCGTGCACGCTTGGTGCTTTACCATAATGCCTCTTTGAAGGGGTGTTTGTGCCTTTGGGCACACCTGGGAGGTATTGCTCTCTAACTCTAGCATTCCTCTGTCCATAACCATCTTGTGTTCAAACATATGGGTTCTAGAACAACAGAATTTCTATTAATTTTTTTTTTTTTTGTTTATGGTCCTTTATAGGAAAGGTCTTTTACTTTTGAATTCTGGTGGCGTTTCTTACTATCAATATAAAGTGATTTGAACTAAGGAGGTAACATTGGACCAAGTCTTATAGTTCTTATATAAGAACTTAGAGTTGGTGTCACAATCTAAATTCCTTAATAACAGCTTTATGCTTTTTATGTTATTGTACCACATGCCTGGAACATTGTCAGCATTATAAATTTTCATTGAGAAAATAACACATTTAGTAAATGGGGGGAGAATAATGAATAAAGAAATTGTGGTGTAGATTTAAGAGTAGCCTGTGCAGTATTATAAAAAAATGTCTTTCATATCACATTTAAAGGTCAATAAGATCAGCGGGTTTTCTAACTGTTATAGAACTAGATATAAACTTTGAAGGAAATCACATGGTCAGACAGGCCGCTAAGCAATAAGGTTATTCTTGACTAGCCTGTAGTCTTTTGTGCTGCAGTCAAGTTTAGCTTTATATGATCATGCTTATGTCTTAATAAATCATTAGATATTTAAAATTTTTAACAGGAATAGCAAAATAATACAGTGTTATAGGAATAATCTTGTCATTTGAACACAACTACGTTTTGTTTTTCCATGCATACTTTTATGTGTGCATGTACTTTATGTAGTTCTAATCACAATGTTATTTTAACGTGTTTTTTTCAGCTAACATAATTTTCCATGGGATCACTAGATTTTAATTTTATACACGTTATGAGACCTAGCTGGCATCTTAGCATCTGTGTAGAAATTTTGCCAACATAGTTTATAGGGCAAGGGCCCGTAAGACTGGCTTTTGTAGGGTAGTACATTAAATATCATTTGATTGCTTTTTTCCAGCAATGTTCTTTTGGGAGTCTTGTTTAATTTTTCAGCTAAGCTAAAAGAAGATATTCTGCACTGGTAGAAGTTTGGGGAGAAAATTATTTTTTCTGTTTTCGTTTTCTAAATACATCATGATTGAAAATTAGAAAAAAGTAAAAACTATACAGTTTAGAAGATCTTTTTTGTTGTTATTCAGGGCCCTTTTATAGAGAATGAAAAAATATTACTAAGATGTGTTTATAAAGTGGCTGTGTTGTAGAATTTGAGGTTCTTTCATAGTTTAAAGATAATCTGTTAGATGTTTGAAAATAGGACACCGTGTATTTGAATTATATCTCTGAATCTTTTCCAACTTTCTTCTTGTGTGACCTTGAGTAAAACATCTAATGATAACTGTGAAAAGTAGGAATAAAAATATCTGATGCTGATGATGATGATGAGTAGTTTGTGGTTTATAGGTCTACTAAGAAGATAGGGATTCATTTTTAAAAATTGCACTGGACTCTTTAGAACAATTATTTCGGTATAAGATAAATTGTCAAAAGGCCCCCATTCTTACTAGTAAGCACTTGGCCGCAGGAGGCTTCCAAGTGTGCTTAATTTACTTAGGCTTCGATCAGTCTTGCAGAACAGGGAGGCCCTGTCCAGGACTGGGTGAACTGACTCACTTGATTTCTTTCCCATAGAGCCTGGCTGGCCCAGTGTCGAGTTCTTGTTTACATCAAGACAAATCCTTAGTCTTTTCAATTAGCAGCCCCCAGCATATTCCTTGAATGCAGAGAATAAAAGTCTTCTGTTCATCTTCATGCCCCAAATCAATTCTGAATCAAAAAATAGATTTCTGTTCTAGTATGCATATGGAGGGGGTGTAATAAGGTCTTTTGTTTCCCTAGTTCAGAAAAGATAGGTTATTTCTATTAAAGATGGGGTTTGACTGGAAGGGCGATCGGTGACAAAAGGATTACATAACACAAAATATTGTTAATCCAGTCAAACAAATTTAGACTCGATACTGACAGAATAGCTGAGACCAAACCCCTTGGAACTTGTCTAGTTTGAGAATATTTATTTATTATATTTATTAAAAGGAAAACTGGAAAACTAGGGGTTGTAAAATTACTATTTTAATTTTTGGTGAGTGGGAGTTAACTGAACTGTTTTTCAGGAAATAATGGTGAAAAAATAGCCACACATTTTTAGCTAGTCACTCCTGAATCGTGAGAATCATCGTTTTGTTAATTTCATCAACATGTTCATTTCTTTCAGCTCCATGTTCATGCATGTCTTTTAACCCGGAAACAAGAAGACTGTCCATAGGTCTAGACAATGGTACAATCTCAGTAAGTACACATAAATAAGATTTCCAGTTGAAATACTTCCCTTCCTGTGGAGTGTATGTATGTATTGTGGTGAGAATTATTTGCAAATTAATTTTCTTGCTAAGTGGAAATTACAGTGCAGCAAATTAGGTGAAGTGTAGGGAGAGTCTCAACTTAAATGCTGACGAGATGCAGCTTGACTTACAATGTACACTGTGCCTAGAATAGGGGCATTATGAGGCCAGCTAGTGAACTACATAAATCTGTGCATTAGTAAGAACAACTTGTGGCTTTCATCAGATGGTTGTAATCATAGTGTGATATGCTTCTCCGCACAGGTGAGAAAACACAAGGGAAATGTCTCCTTTTAGACCTGCATGTTTGATTGTGTCTTTGATACTCATTGTTCTCCTTCCTTTCTTTCTTCTGCTCCTTCTTGTCCTCTTAACTCCCTCTAGCTTCTGAGTAGAATTCTTTAAAGTAGTATGAATTTGTAAAGAAAGGGCAGGATCTAGATTTAGTCTGCACAGTAGATCCAGATAAATATTAGACCCTTCAATTATAGATCTTGAGGTAACTGAAGTTATTAGAGATTGGAATCTCATATTTTAGTACTTAATCTTTTTACATATTTATTTTCAACTAGTAAATTAACTAGTAACAAACTAATCTGGTAAATTCTCCATTTTGGTAAACTACCAAGTTTGTATTACCTTTAGTTCTGGGCAGGAGAGGCCCTGCTTTTGGACCTGTGAGTTAGAGAGTTTACTCTGACCACACTTCCCCACAGATGAGAGTGCTGAAGGGCTAACTTAACCCCAACTTAACCCCAAGCCCCACCCACTCCCATACTCTGGGTCCCAACAAACCAGTAGCCTTCACCTGAAGAGCAGCTAAGGGGCAGGTTTGAGATGGGTAGGATGTCCACACATGTATGCAAGGCCCCTCAAGGTGTTGATTGAACTGGGAAATGTGAAGAAAAGGGTGTGGGCTGGCTCTTTCATGTCACCACATGGTGGTGTGGAACTTCGAGGAGTCTAAAAATTCTAAATTTGTACCTTTACCTCCCGGTGGTTAAAGGTATACTTGTCAAGACTGGAGCAAGAGATCATATTTTGTTTAATAGTTTAACTTGATTTATAACTTTTGAATATTTAGACATATGGAATGTAGGTCTCCATTTGTGGTCTTGACCTGACCCCTACAAGGAGTCTGAAAAGATGGACCTGAAATTTTCTGTTTGATCTTAGGTCAAAACATTTATTTGGTGACCTTAATACTGTTAAATATAAATCAGCCTATTGGCAAATATTTATGGAATTTCTATAACATCCAGTGCATTTTGTAGCTCTGTAAACTCTGTTCTTTAGGACAAGAGAGTAGTTTATCATACAGATCTTTATCTGCTTTAAGGAAAATGATTTTTAAAAAATGGGGTGTATGGAGGATAAATTTATTTTTGAAAGATAAAGGGAGACAATAGGATTGCTTAGTGGACTGAAGTGTTCATTACAAAGCAAATCTGAGAAGGTGAGCTGAGATCTGTGTTTTGCCCAATAGTTCATGGAATATGTATAACATCACTGTCCATGAAAAGACTTATGTGTATATAACACACAGGTGATTCTTTGTATTTTTGAAATCAGTGTAGATGGTTAATGAGTGATAATGAGTTTGGCTTTGAAGGCATGACAGATGAACCAAGTAAATTATGGAGGTCTGACTATGTATTGTATATAAGAGGAGAGACTACCTCAGCCATTATTTCTCTAGTAAATAAAACTGCCAGAGAACTGAGTATAAATCAGAGATTGGACTGAGATGTTTCTCTTGCCATGTCAGTACAGTGTCAGGATGCCAAACCTTACCTTACCCAGGTTTCCTAAAAGACATTAAGGGCCCAGCTTGTATGCAGTAATTTCCTTAAAAGTGCCTCTTTTGTGTTGCCTAAGTCGACCCTACCCATTCTTATCTGAAGAACTGTAAAGAGCTCTGAGTTAGGGAGAGATACATTGAGAGAACAACATGTTTAAGGTTCAGAATTCTCATTGATCACTACAGTAACAGGTTCTTTACTGAAAACACTTATACAGAGTCTCAGCTGTTTAATAGTTTACTTTCTAGACATGAGAAATTCTATTCAGAGACTGTTCATTCTCTGTTCCCTGAATATAGCAAATAATTTAAATATATATATATATTGGTTAACTTATTTTAAAACAAAGAAAGGAGGAAAGCAGAAAGGAAATCCTTATTTTATTTTACTAAATGAAAAAGACTTAAGAGGCAGTTAACTTTATATAACTGAGTAGTGAATTAGGAAGTAGAAATAACAAATACAGACCATTCTTTCAAAAATTTGGCCACAAAAGGAAGGAAAGAGATGGTGAGTACCGGAACAAGATATAATAGTAGGTAAGCAGCAAGAGGGTCTGGAACAATTTGGAGAATTTAGCTTTGAGAAAGGATGGGGAGAATTTTGAGATAGGAGAAAAAGACAGAGATAGTTTTAGATGTAGGAGAGGAATGGCCTTTTATTTTTCTCGTTAAGTAGCAAGTTAGATCACCTACTAAGAGACGCTAAAGTAGAGTGAGAGTATGTTTTAATTTCTATAATGTGCTTTTTCTGATCATATAGCCCAGATTCCCTTCTGCCATCTCAGTCTACAAAATCTCAGTCATCTCACAAGGTATTATTTAAATGCTATCTCCCTCCTCCTCCCCACACACACACCTTTTTTTTTTTTCCTGAACTAGTGGCTCCTGAGCACTACCAATTGAAATTAATCACACACAGTACTCAGTAAGTTAGCTATATTGTATTGC
Organism: Cynopterus sphinx; assembly: GCA_030015415.1. Classification (NCBI taxonomy): domain Eukaryota; kingdom Metazoa; phylum Chordata; class Mammalia; order Chiroptera; family Pteropodidae; genus Cynopterus; species Cynopterus sphinx. Next base: position 82,458,058 of record CM057381.1, on the reverse strand, counting down.
TTATTTAACTTGTTTTATACAAAGTTGTTAAGTCTGTCTCCTCTATTAAAGTTTGAGTGTTGAGGACTTGGTCAGGCTTTTACTCATCTCCTTTCTTAGTGGGTCTTAGTGTGGTTCCTTGTATAAATTAGGGACTCAATGAATAATTTGTTAAATAATTCATTGACTAACGTACAGACATTATTATTATTCAATATAGCTGCTTATAATAAGTACCTGCTTAAATTCTGAGATAGCTTATTTGTATAATTCTGTGGCTGTTCGTAATGTTTTTCACAATGGAATTATTTTTGATAGGGGAAGAAGTTATGCCGGTAGTTTGATTCATCTTGAGTTTTCAGAAATACCTCCTGTTTTTATGTTGAAAGAAGCTAATCAGATTGTGCTAACTGCTATTTATGCTGACGTAAGACTTTGAAATTTTCTGTCGTAATGCTTCCGTATTCTAGCCAATGAAAAATAACAGCAAAAGTAGCAGTATACCAGTGAGCATGATGTTGGCAAGGCAGTGAGGTCAGAATAGAGTAGGAGAGAGTGATCTGGTCTGGTCAGTTCCATGGAGCTTGGGTGTGAGCTGGATGTAGAAGATGGGCTAGGATTTGATTAGCTAAAGATAGGAAGGCAAGGTATTTAAAGCAAAATGAATGGCATAGGGAAAAAAAAAAAAACGTGGAGGTAAGAAAGGGCAAGGAATGTTTGGAAGGAGTTGTTTGACAAGCAATCAATAGTGTGGGGAGAGGATTAATGGGGTGTAATATATAAAAAGTAGTTGGAGTTTGTGAAAAGCTTTACTCAGAAAGAGTAGTTAGTATTATGTAAAGAAACTGGATCCCAACAGGAAAAATCTGCCCCCATTACTACTTGGGAAGCCTTTCTAAAAAATTCAGAGGGAATAATTGACTAGTGAGGGAATGTCATCACACAGAAATTAAAGAATTTTCATTAAACGAATTTTACCAACCCTACTAAATAATGGCTGTAGGATAGTCATAGAGATATATGTTTAATTATCTTTATAAATATGTATTTTCTTCAAAACTATTAGCTAACAATTTTATCAAAATCTTGCCAAGATAAATGCATAGTCATTGAAAAAATTTTGAACAAGGCCTCAAAAAAAATCTCTGCTCTCTGAAGATTAATTTTCTTTTTGTGTTATGAGAAGTTTGATTGGGATGAGAGTAAAAGATTGATCTATATAATGGTTAACATTCGGGATAGTAGTTGTATAAAAATAAATGATACTGACCATGTATGGATTTGTTGTTGTTTGGTAGTTCTTGTGGTTAATATATATATGTTACTGTTAGTTCACATAGGTTACCCAAGGGAATAAAAAAGTAGAGAACTAAACATTTATTGGGCATCTGTTATGTACCAGGCACTCAGCTTTACATGCATCACTTCATCCAGCTTCACAGTAATCCTATGACATAGGTGATAGTACTTACACTTCCCAGATAAGGAGACTAAGGCCTGGAGAGTGCACATGCCTTCTCCAACTTACTTGTCCAGGAAGCAGCACTTAGCAGAGCTAGGAATCCTGTGTGTCTTGAAGTTTGGGCTTTCTCCTCACCCCACACTGCTATTCAGGGGCCACTTGTGAGCCTGTGAAATATTCCTGCTAAAGGCTTCCCAGTCCCTGTCCGGTGCCTCTTCCCCCAACAGATGATTATATCTCTGTGCTTCTAGACTACCCCTTGCAATGTCGCCTCATTTGTTAATGGGTCTTCTTCACTCGATTGTTAACTGCCATTAGAGACCACATCTCCTTCAGTGTTGTGTCCTAACAGAATTCGTGGACCACCGTAGTTGCTTTCTAAAATATCTGTTGACTGAAGGAGAGAAGGCATTTGGGTTGGGCACTTAGCTGGCAGGGTAAATTACTCTCAATAGGTGACACAATATGAGTGAATCCTGTGGTTCAATGACGTGTTTGGGCTGTCATTTAAGAATTTGATGTTCGATTCTGCTTCCCAAAATTCATAAACAGATAACACTCAGCAAGCAACTAAGAAACTTGAGAGGAAATATAATGTGTTCCTAAGAGTTTGTGGGACCCTAACATATGCTGTTAATAAGTCTTTCATTGCTTCTTTTTCAGCTAAGACTTGAAATCTGATGAACTTTGAGATTATGGAAGGTGGAATATACCTTTTTACACCACTTATTATTATTTGGAGTTTCAAATTTTACAATTAAATTAACAACTTTACAAGAGCCTTACTGTGTGTTTATCTATTTTACCAGATAGTAAAATTGCTTCACATGATGGAATTCAGAACAGTGTACGTCCTGGCAGAATCTCTTAGATAGGGAATCTGTATCACAGGTCACAGTAATAATTCAGGCAGAGTAATAGGGAAGCTTAAAGTGTCTTCCTTCCAGAAGGCCCATAGCTTCAAGGGAGAGGAATGCAGTTTCTGTAAGAAAAGATGTTATCTTTTCAAATAAAAGGAGAAATTACTCTTTTAAAAATGTTTACCTTGAACAAATAACCAGATTTAATTTTCCTAGCAAAATGGGTTTGTTTGTGAACAACAAAGGATTGCAATTAGGACATGCAGTCTAATGGTGAACCAAGCACAAGTCTAAAACAAAGGAGAGGAATATTGTGCTCTGGACTGGGCATGGTCTGTAGTAAACAGAGTCCATTGGAGGACATCAAAAGTTAGAAGTATTAGCTCAGTTATGGTGGTCTCCCATGGCTGAGCTGCTCCTGGGCAAGGAAGAATCATTTCTTCCTCCTGTTGAGGTATAAAGTAGTAACATTTCCTGTCAGAGATGCAAAGTTGCTTCTTCCTGTTAGGGTCAGTAGATGCTTTGAGTGACAAGTAGCGTGCATCAGAGTTTACTCTTCTAACCTCCTGACTTCATTTTAAATGAGGTTTCTGTTTATTAATTTTCACCAAAATATACTCAGCATCCACTAGAAGGAAATCACCTGGAAGCAGGATCTTGAACTTGCAGTGTTTTATGAGATTCGGAAGGTCCAAGGCATTGTAGTATTTGTTAACAGTCCTTGCATTTTGCCACGAGAGCAAAATGAGTCATTTTCAGTTGCAGCATCAGTACCTGCTATGTTACTTTTTTAGGGCTGCTGTAATGAAGGACTACAAACTGGGTGGTTTAAACAGAATTTGCTCTCTCACATTGCTAGGGGTTATAAGTCCAAAATCAAGGTATCGACAGGGCTATGCTTCTAGAGGTTCTAGGGCAGAATCCTTCTTTGCCTTTTTCTAGCTTCTGGAGGTTGCTTGAAATCCTTGGTGTTTCGTGGATTGTAGATAGGTCAGATTCCGTGCCTCCATCTTTTTTTTTTTTTTTTTTTTTAATTAGAGTTTATTTGATGACAGTGCCTGGAAGCAAGATCTCAAATGCTCCTTCCCCGCCTCCATGTTTACATCCCCTTTCTCTTTCTCTGTGTCTGCACATGACCTTCTTATAAAGACACCAGTCAATGGATTAAGGGCTCACCATAATCCAGTTAATAATCTCATTTTAACTATTTACATCTACAAAGGCAATTCCAATAAAGTCACATTCTGAGGTTTTAGGTTTATATGAATTTTAGGAGGACACTATTCAACTTACTGTATCTGGTGATATTGTATCTACAGTATTTCCCTAACAGTGTTCTAGCAGTTGATTAGGAAACAGTTTTATAAATGTGCAATATGATGTCTTCAGGAAGTATATTTAAAAATATTTAAAGAGGATGATTCAGAATCCCCTTGGAAATAAGAAAAGATTAGAATTGAAAAGGACCTTAATTCTTCTACATCTAATGCCACCCTCCTCTCAGTTAAGTGATATATATTGGGTAGGTCACATGGCAAGATAGTGGTGGTAACTCCGACTTTCCTGACCCTTGAACAGATTTTCATATTATACCAGGCCGATTTCTTCACACAACTAGAACAGTCCAATTGCAAGGAATTACCCTAGGATACTCACTGATGAATTGGAAGCTTATGTTATTCCATGTATCAAGCCGTTGCTAAAAGGATAAAAAAAAAAAGATTTGAACATTTAAAGGTAACAAGGTATTTTGGATGAGTTGTTTATTACTGTGGGTTATAATGAGCCTCCAGGGACTGACCGAAAATGTTGAGGTCACATTCTACAGAGATGACAAATAACCTGTGAATAAAACACTTCAGCTGAACCCAAGTTGAATGTACAGTCAGGCCACCCCTGCTGGAGAGACAGTATTTTGAAAACCTTCCCCTCTATTTGCTCTAAGACAGGAGTGCTACAGCTGACTTGTCAGTCATCCGTGGTGCATTCTAAGTTTTGTTCTTAAAGAAGAATTGATGTTGCTTCTGGAATGCCCCTGCTTTGCAGGATTTCTTACGTGATATACATGAATAGTATCCTACATGAGGTCAACAGAGGGTGGATTTCCAGAAAGTTCCAGGAGGTCCTCTGTTTAGAGAAATGTGGACCTGGAATCTACAGGGTTTCCTACTTGTAAACTCTTACATAACTTCACTATTATTTATACCAGAGTAAGATTTACTATTGCGTGTGCCACGGAAGACCACCATTCATTTCATCATTTCATCATTTCATGGCACTGTACTTTCTAATGTGAGTTCTCTTTAGACTGTTATGTAGTTATTCTCTTCTGAGCTTGTGCTCATAAATCGTAATGAACTTAAATATAAATATATAAATGTACATGTATATATAATATAGCCTTTTCTGCTTAGCAAGAAAAAGTCATAGGGTTCCAACATGCCGATTGCTTACTATTTATTCATAAAGTATAAATCACTGAAGGTGGTTTTGTCTGGAAAATACTGCTGTGGGAATTATTGTACCTTTAATATTTGTGTGAATCACAGACCTTAGAACCTCTCAAGGACAAGCCCATCTCTTTCATTTATGTCACTGTATGTGTGACCTCGCCATCTATTGCTCAGTGCCTGCATGTTATCTAAAACCTTGGTCAAGTAGTAGTGAATTCAGATGCCAAGAGCATTCTGTGATCCAAGGTTATTTAATGGCACCTACATTGCAGTTTTAAAATTTTGAAGGTCCTCTTGATCTCACTTTCAGACTAATTCTGCACCATGAATATCTATACGAGCATGCAGATTGTCCTGTACTTTAAATAAGGCTTTCAGGAAATTGGTAGAGTACAGGTTGGATTGAAATCGTTTATTCAGTGCTTATAGGCATTATCTGCCACAAAGGATGGCCTTATAGGGACATTGTCATACTATTTCAGAAGGTAGTCTTCTTATCTTGGTGACATCAAGCAACATATTGATGCTGCAAAAAGGCAATGGCTAGGAATTGATGAGTGTTTTACATTTAGAGTTACTTCCCCTTTGTCTTGTACCTTAATATTATCTCTTCCTTCCCCTTGGATTTTTCCCACTGGCTTTTAAACACACTCAAGTTCTTTTTTATTAAAAACAAAAACTAAACTTCACAACTCTCTACCCTACACACCTAATGTTCTAACTTCTCTCCTCATGATCAGACTTTTCAAGAGCTGTCTGTAGTCACTGTTTGTACTTCACTTCCCCCTGTCTACTCCGACCACCGCAGTATGGCTTTCCAGTCCCATTCATCTGTCCAAATAGCTCTGGCTGTGGTTATAAAAGACTTATGGAGACCTGACCTTTTTCAATCCTCATCATGTTTGACCTTCCTGCAAGTCTTTAGCTCTGCCGTTTCTTCCTGAAACATTCTCTTTATATGCATCCAACAACACAATACTCTCCCGGTTTTCCTCTTACTCTCTGGTGGTTTTGTCTCTGTTTGCATCATAGGATGTCACCTAACCCACTTTGATTCAGTGTTGGAGTTTTTCAGCATTTGCTCCTAGGCCCTCACTATCTCTCTCTGGACAGTCTCACCCATGTCATGACTTCATTTACTTACCCATATGACAGTAATTCAACTTTTTATCTCTATTCAGTTCTTTTCTCTGAGGTTCCAACTTTCTTCTTAGTATTTCCTGTTGACTATCTCAAAGGAACCTCAAATTCACCAGGTCCAATATCAGACTACACACCTGGTCTTTCTCAGTGTTCCCTGCTTTAGGGACTGTAACCACCGTTCACCCTGTTGCAAGGGCTAGGGCCATTTGAAGTCATCTTCCTTCCTCTTTGCTTGACTCTCTCGTCTATCACTTGATTGATTTTTGCCTTCTAAATGCCTCTCAGCTTCTACCCCTCTTCATTGTCATCATCGCCATCATCATCATCATCACCACCGCTTCCGCCATCAACATTACCCTGCTTCATCTTCTCCTTGAACCCTCACTTGACCTCCCTCACTGGTCATCTTGTATCTATTCTGCCTTCTCCACTATATTTTCTATACTGGAGCTAGAGGATCTTTTCAAAACACATTTTATCTTATATCTCCTGCCAGACCTCTCCAATGGCTTTCCCTACTCTTAGGGACAAAGGCTGAAATTCTTCATGTGGCCTGTGTGACCCCGCCATTTCTGCCTCTGCCCTCTGCAGCCTCCTTTTGTGCAGACCCCTTCCTCTCAGAGTTTCAGCCTTAGTGCCCACTTTCAGTCCCTTGTATTCACTACGTTCCCACTGTCACAGAGCCTCTGCCTTAAATGTGCTTCTTTCCTCTCTTTGCCTGCTTAAGCTTTCATCCTTCAGATCTCAGTTCGATTTTCATTTCTTTGGGGAAGTCTTTCCTGATCTTCAAACAATTCATTTGTTCGTTATAGTTGTGCCCTCTGTAGTTGTCATAGTTGCCTTCTTATACTTACTTGTGTGATTATTTGATTAATGCATATATTAATGCATATAAGCTTTGCAAGACAGTAACTGTGTCTGCCTGACTCTTTGATACAACCCTGTACCTCTCAGCACAGTGTTTATGAATTCTAAGTGCTCTCTAAATATTTACCAAATGAATTAATGAATTAATTAATATAGTCTATCAAGTTGACAGTATAGAGAGATTAAGAGCACAGGCTCCGGAATTAGACTAGTCAGATCATAGCTCTCACTCCACAAGTTGTGTCACCTTGGGCAAGTTGCTTTACTCTTGGTACCTCAGTTTTCTTATCTGTCAAATGAGGATAATCATTTTATAGAGTTGTTGTGAAAATTATCTGACATAATACATGTCAAACTCTTATCACAGTGTCTGTACATATCAAGTGCTCCATAAATATCAGATTCTATCATAAATATTAGATCCTATCAACATTATTATCATTAGCAACAGTAGCACCTTCCATTGATGGTACCCAGGAAGCCTTGGTTAAAATCTCTGTCATGTGGATTTAGCAGGCCAGTTCCAAGAGGAGGAGGTATCTTCATAGTGGCACTCCTTAGGGAGATTCAACTTATTTCTAGTCCCATCTTCAATCTTTTGCTGCCTTATCACAGTAATTTGCCAGTGATTTACAAAACATGGACTGTCAGGTATCATTTTTCATACAAAAAAGTTTCATATCCAAGTTGTTACCATTTTAATTTTCATTACTCTCAGGAGAAGATTGGTCTCAGAAGTATGCAGATTACTGAAGATGCTCTGAATGGATCACTGGAGAAGATATAGCAAAGTTCTCATCACAAGAGATACCCTTAGTCTAGTGGACTGCGCGTATGGGAGGAGGGAAGGTTACCAGCCATCAAGGGCTGTATCACTTTCTACTCATTTGGGAATCTGGATTTTATAGGCCAGGGTCCAGAGAGCTATCTGTGGTCCTACACATTTTTTTAACACTAGGAATCAGTCTTATATTATAAATCTTTATTAACCACTTCCATCTAGATATATAAGAATATATTCTCTGCACAAATATTTTTTTAATTTTCATTTTGAGTTACTCTTTTATACAGACTATTCATCAGGCCATGGTTCGCACATCGGTGTCATTTAGATTGCAAGGTTCGAGCCTAGAGAGACTGACATGGTATTTCCATGTCAATCATCTTTGAAGGCATTCCTCCCAGAGTACCTTGACAACAGCAGAGCCGTGAAAACCCCCCGAAGAGCTATCAGACCTTTGGCTCTAAAGCTTGGTAACTCACTAGAGCCAAAATGTGTGAAGAAAGCAGTTATTCTTTGATAGCTCCTATGTCACTGAATCGCCATCACCTGGTGCTACTAAGCCTACTCTGATCTGAGACTGTCTTGGGAACAGGGTTTTTTCCAGCTTTGCTTATGTTAGAGAGGGGAGTGGCATTAGGTCTGCTCTGGTCCCTGGGGTGCAGTGCTGGGATTTGCTGCTGGGTTTGTGTTTTGTTGTTTTACTGCAGTTTGAATGCTACGCCAACTAGGGGTGGCAGTAACCCAGAGGAGGTTTTGTTTCCAAAGTGGACATCGCTCCCTGTTTGTTTATGATTCATTCCCCCAGGCTCCTCCAGCACTAAACCGGGAATATAGGCTCCACAAGCCACAGTCCACTCATCTCCAGTTCAAGTGTGAGAATAACTCTAAATTACCAATGAGGGTTACATTTTTATAATGACTTATGTAGTGTGGGAAGAAAACTATCAATGTTAGACCTTCAACTCACTGAAGCAAATTACACAGTCGCAAAAAGACTGCTAACAGTATTGGTGCATAGAATAGCACAGCTTTTCCGTCAGCAGCAATCAGTCAGGTCCAACTGGTTTTGTTTCCTGGATTGGAGAGAAGTCAAAACAGTAGGGCAGGCTCTTTCGCCCAGAGCTTGTCTGTCATGGATAGGAGAGAAAGGAGCTAGAAAAGTGCCTTCCAGTGGGTTGAGTGATGTGATGGTTGGGTAATTGATATGGTATTTTAAATTTAGTAAGCCCTGAGTTCTCTTCAGTTTTTCCTATTAGCTATTCCTTCTCTGGCAGAGCCTTAGATGTCACTGCTTCCCCAGGTTCCGCCTCGTGCTGCGTACTCTTTCTTGGTGATCTACTCCTGCATCTTAATTATTTTACATCTACAGTTAAGACTGCGACCTACTCTGACCCCTGAGCCTAAACTCAGACTCCTGGCTTCTAGTTAGCATTCTTACCTGGGTGTCTCCAAGACACCTGATTTAGCATGTTCAGAATAGAAATTACTTTGTTCCAACATATGCTCTTTCTCCTTCTTTTAGTAAATGGCATCACAAATAGCTGTAGCAAGAAATAGGAATTATAGTAAATCCACATTTTCCCTCAGATCTCATAGTAATCAGTGTCCTGGCCTTCTGACTTAACTCAGAACTATCTCTAGTCTCCCTTTTATACTATTCTCACTTTAAAACTTCCTGTCTCCTGCTGCTTTTGCTTGGACTGTTGCAGTAAGCTCGAGAGTGGTCCTGCTGTCTCCTGCCTCTAGTTTCCTTCAGCCACTCTGCCATCAGATATCCAAAATTCTGTAATTATGCCACTCCTCTGTGTTTATAGGCTCTCAGCAACTCCTGGAAGAGTACAATTCAGATTTCTTAATTCTTGCCCACTTTGTCAGCCTCATCTATTATGAACTCTCTTACCCAAATATGGAACTTGTTTGGTTCATACATCCATGCCCATGTACATGGAGTCTCCTTGCTAAAAAGAGACGTTACCCCTTGCTGGCCTCCTGCTTCTTTCCCCCTGAGGAACTCCTAACTTGAGGAATTAGTATAAACCCCAAACTCCCCTCTTCTGACAAGCCTGCCCTTTTAACTCCAGGGCAGAGTTAAAATGCTCTTCTTAATGGTTCTCGTAGCACTTAATTCAAATTTATACTGTAGTATTTATGTGTAATCATTAGCTTACATGTATGTTTTATTTATATGATTGTATATTAAATAAGATAACATATAGAGTTCCTGAAAGCGTCTAGTAAATGAGAGACATTTAGTAGGTGCTAATTTCTTTGCTTTCTTGACCTCCCTTAGTCTGAGCAACTTGAAGGCAGGAAACACATTACCTGCATTGCTGTTTCCCAGACCCCGTGGAGAGCCATGCACAAATTGGAACCTCAATAATATTTTTCAAATGAATAAGAAACAGCTAGTTTCCTTTGTATTTCTATCCAGAAGGTTTTTCTCCTTTTACTTTCATTCTTCAACTCTAGTCTTCCTTATAGGAGCCTTCATTTCCCATCAGCACTGATGTGGACAAAGTGATTATTTTATTCTTCTCTTCCCTCCCTTTTCAGGTAGAGTTTACTGAGAGTTTGTGGGGGAAATCATTGTTAACACACTTGACCTTCATATATGTCAGGGACAGACATCTGGTGGTTGAGCTATGAACTGCTTCCAGAGAGATCTGCAGCTGAACTCCAGCTCTACTGTCTTTCAGCTGGATGACGATAGACAAGTTGGTTAACTTCACATAAGCCTCAGTGTACTCACCATAGATTGGGAATGATGATATCTGCCTCATAGAATTGTTGTGAGGATTACATTTATATAAAACCCTCAATAAATAGTAATTATTATTTTTTAAATTATTTTTATAGTAGAAATTCTCTTCAAGAAAAGGTGAACCTTAATTTACTTTTTGTTAAGGTTAATTTATATGAAATTAAGTATTTTTACATAATTATTTGCCATTTCAAGTTTACTTTTTAAAAACTCATAATTTTAAAACAGTTTCTTGTGAGTGCCGGTTTTTGCTAGTAAACTGGGTTTCATATGTGATGTTTGCTTTTTCTCTTTTTGCTCACAACTTGCTATCTGCATATTTTTTGGTTTGAACAATGTTCAGGCTGATTGTACATGTTTTCATTCAAACCTATTGTGTTAGCATAGAACCCCAAAATTGAGAAATCTAGTTTCTACTTCCAAGCCTACTATTGATGAGCAAATCATTTAATAATTTCTTAATGTTTTCTCTATATGAAAACATAAATTAATATCATATGTATTTTACTGCAGCTGTCATCGAAAAACTCATACCTCATAATTTGTATAGGATATTATATATTATTTTTGTATATTTCAAAAGTGTATTAGTAAAGAGCTATGTAAATTAATATATTACTTAAAATAACACTTTAGTTCCTCATTCAGTTCTTTTAACAAGTATATGTTGAGCAGCTACCATGTGCCAATCAGTGTTCTAGGTGCTTGAGAAATATAAAAACAAGAAATATAAAAACATATCTTAGAAGGTAATTGATGCAATGGGAAAAAATAAAACAGAGTAAGGAGGATTGGGAATGTGAAGGTGAGGAAGAGAAGACCGATTGCAGATTTTTAAAAGGATGGACATATGTTAGGCCTCAGTGAAAAGGTATCATTCAAGCAGAAAAATTAAAGGTTGGGGTAGTGAGTCACTCCATTATCTGGGAAAAGAGTGTTTAAGATAGAGGAACAGATATTACAAAGGCCCTGAGGCATGAGTGTTTATAATATTAATACAATTAAAATCTTGACTTAAAAAAAAGGAATGATTATTTTTTTATAAATATTGGCTATTTTTCGTACATGGTATATTGGGGAAAATGCTGGGCATATGGGAGACATATATATATTAAGAAAACAAAACTCCATTTGTTTCCATTTACAATCTGTAAGGAAAGATAAAATAATCTGATCACAGATAGCTCTGATTTAATGCAGATTGTGATCAGTAGCATAAAACATCCAGAGTCTCTTGAATTTCAGCAAAGATCCATTCCATCTGAGGTGATCATATGAACATAGATCATTCACCCATAACTACAAGGATAGGCCTGAAAAGCAGTTAGGGAACAGGAACAGTTTCCTGGCAGTGGAGAGACTGGGGCAAAGGCTGGGTGGTGGGGTTGTGCAGGTCACTGTCAAGGACAAATGTAGTTTAGTTGGAAATGCATTGGAAGGGGCATGGGTTCAAGAACGATGATAAGGATCTGATTACTAAGTGTGTAGGAAAAGTTAAGTGGCAAGAAAGGATAGTAGTTGGCAAAGATAACCCCCAAGCTGTGCTCATTTTCAGTCACATACTACATGGCTGCTGCTGCTCTCTCCACCAGCCTCTGTCCTGATTGATCAGTGTCTGTAGCATGTCAGCTAGTGCTACTTTCAGGCTTTGGACTTGGGTAACAAAGATACTTATGGAAGCATTAATGGTACTTTGTGCTTATCTTTCTTTTGTGTTTGTTATAATGTATTGTTTGTATTCTCTGAGGAGTGGAGTGATATAAGAATCTGCCCTGTAATATTTTCCTTTGCTCATAGATATTCAGTTCACCTAGGTTTCAATATCCTTTTGAATCAAAAGATCAGTAGATAAAAGAAAAAAAAAAATCAAGAGACAAACCTGAGTTTTAAGCCCAGGCTGTGTACCCAATATGCTGGTGTTTCTGGACAATACCTTAGAATCTCTGGACTGCAGTTTCTCTAACGAATGAGTTATTGTGTTAGGCAATCTCTAAGATCCTTTATAAACTCCAAAATCTTAGGAAATCCAAAACTTAACAACCAAAGATCCAAACTTCTTTGACCAGCTGCTTTCATAAGTAGGAACAGTAGTTGCGCCAGCCTTGATTATCAGCCTAGATTTCATGACATCAGCTATCAGCAGTTTTCAATTTCAGCAAGTAGCTTTATTGTTCGGAATAGTTCTGTCAAAAGGTTTGAGCTTTTTTTTTATATAATTTAAAAAATAAGTATTAACAACTAGACTTTACGTAAACTGATCTCTCATGTAGATTGATGTTTAATATTACAACAGAATTTTTACTGTGTTTAGAAGTTATTTAAAATATGCACTCTCACTATCTCTGAAGGATATCGGGGGCACAATACTTTAGTGGCTCTCTTTATGTAATATATCATTGTTTTGGCTTCAAATTTTGGCCTTAAGCACAATATTTCCCATCCCTTGAGTAATTTCCAAGAACATTTTTCTTTTAGATTCTGAAATTTGCCAGAGGCAGTCTTGGAAGTGGTTGATTTCAAACCTGTGTATCTTTTTTCTTTTACCCTCTCCCTTCCATCCTCTTAGGAGAAGTATTATTGAAAAACCAGCTGAATCTGGTTACTTGAATTCAGTGCTGGGGAACTGGGGATGGGAAAGCACAAAAACATGTTACTATTGATGTGAAAAAAGATGATGACAGCTAAACCTTCAGTTAAGTAACCAGGTAAAAGAACCTAGAGAGGGAACAGCCAGACAAGCAGTTTATATGCAGAAAGACCTTGAAATTGCATTTTGTATATTTTGCATGTAAACCTGAGTTTGAACAAGAATTTATCAAAGAATTTATAAACCTGAATTTGTTTCCTTGGGTGCAATATTTAGAATCTAGAGAGGCTGACGGCTTCCCTTGTTACATAAGCTTCAGTTATCATTTCTCTTGCTTCAGATGCTTGCTGTATTGTGATATATGTCAGTTTTCTTAGAAATATGACTAGAAGTTTCTTCCAAAGTGCAGAGCCAAGGCTGGGAGTTTGCAGCTAAAGTGTTCCTTCCCTGGACTTCTTAAAATATAAATGATCAGATTCTTAGGCATTTGACAGGAGGGGGAAAGGGCATTTAACCCTCCTAGTTCCTGGGTGAAGAGAATGTCCCACATACTTGGTAGCCAGGGAAGCCTCTTTTCATAATTTATAAACAAACAAAAGTAATTCTTTGAACTCTGCAGGAAAATTGGCAGAATCTGGAATGAAGATTAAACAAAACTAAATCAGGTCAATCACTGAACCAGTATTCTCAAACTGTGGTTCATGAGGTCAGAGCTGTTTTCATTATACTAAGACATTATTTGTCTTTTTACTCTTATTTTTTAACAAGTGTACAGATTGAATACAGAAGCAGATATGAAGATCCAACTATGTTCAATTAACCAGATGTGTAAAAATGGAAAACAGTGCCACTCTTCCTGCTTAATTTTTTGTTTTGTAAAATATAGATATTTTGATTAAAATGTTTTTATACTATGTAATAAATTTATTATTTTAATAAGTTAATATTTTTAAATTTTCTGTTTTAAGTGTAGCTTCAGTGGCCAGTAACTTTCCATTATGGCCTATGGCTCTTTACAATAAATCCTCTCTTTTTAAAAAAAGTTATTTAATTAGTTTCAGGTATACAGCACATTGGCTAGACATCTATATAGTTCATAAAACGATCTGCTCAATTGCTCCTTCGCGCCCCTGACCCTCCACCAAGCCAACATATTAATGTTAATTGCATTCCCTATGCCATGCTTGTGACCATCCATCAGCTACTTATTTGTACTTCTTTAACCCTTCACCCCATTCTCCCAGCTCCCCAAACCTCCTCTCCTCTGTCCGTCACCAAATTGTTCATTATATTTGTGAGTCTGTTTTTGATCAGTTTGTTCTTTTTATTCCTTAGATTATGGATATAAGTGAAATCGTATAGTGTTTATTTTTCTCTGTCTAACTTAAATACCTTCTAGGTCCATCAAGGCAATATCTTTTTCCATCCCCTTCCTTTTAGTCTGTGTGTGTCTTTTAATCTGAAGTGAGTCTCTTATAGGCAACATATTGGGGTCTTGTTTTCCTTTCTATTCATCCACTCTATCTTTTAGTTGCACTTAATTCTTTTCCTTTTGAGGTACTTATTGATAGGAATGTAGTTGCTACCATTCTTTGTTCTTGTTTTTGATACATGTTTTTTCTTCTTAAAGAAGTCCCTCCAACATTTTTTTGTAATACTGGCTTGGTGATGATAAATTCCTTTAGCTTATTTTTATCTGGGAAGCTCTTTATCTATCCTTCCACTCTAAATGATCGCTTTGCTGGATAAATTATTCTTGGTTGTAGATCCTGGGTCTTCATCCTGTTAAATATTTTTTTGCCAGGTTCTTCTGTCCTGCATAGTTGCTTTTGAGAAATCAGCTGCCAGTCTTATGCTCCCTTGTAGGTAACTGCTTTTCTCTTGCTGCTTTTAAGATCTTCTCTTTGTATTTAACTTTTGGCATTTTAATTATGATGTGTCTTGGTGTGGGCCTCTTTGGATCCCTGTTTTTTGGAGTTCTGTGAGTTTCCTGGGGTTTTATGTCCATTTCCTTCACCAGATTAGGGAAGTTTCCCATTATTATTTCTTCAAATAGCTGTTCAACATCTTGTTTTCCTTCAGGTATGCCTATCAGACAGATATTTCAAGCCTTAATAGTGTCCCATATGCTCCTTAAATTATTTTTATGGTCTTGCCATCTCATCTCTTGCCATTTTGATTGAGTGTCCTTGTTCTTCCCATCTCCTAGATAGGGCATTTGATCCTTTTCTTTATTCACTCTGTTTATTCCTTTGTTTATTCTATTTAATATACTTCTCATCTCAGATAATGTGTTCTTCATTTCAGACCGGTTCCCTTTTATAATTTCTACTTTCATTTTTATGTTTTTTATCTTTTTGTTGAAGTTCTTCCTGCATTTATCTACACTTCCCAAAAGTTCATTTATAACCAGTATTTTGAACTTTGCATCTGTTAGATTACTTGATTCCACTATATCTGGGTCTCTGTTCTGTTCTCTCATATGGTTTCTGCTTCTTTGTCTTCCCATTTTGTCTACCTTTCTGTGTCTGTTTTATGTACTAAGCAAAGCTCCTAAGTCTACTGGTCTTATTAGTATGGATTTGTGAAGTAGGTGTCCAGTGGCACAGTCCTGAGAGTCGTTCAGCTGCAGGCTAAACTTAGCCCAAGCCTGTGCTCCTCCAGGGCCACCTGTTAAGATTCAGCAAGCAATCCACAGATGCTGTGCTTATAATTGCCTCAAAAGGCCCCACAAGAAACGGAGGCCAGCTGCATCCAGTGGGCATCTAGGAAGTGCTCAGCAAGGAGCACCTGACTCTCTGAGGATGTACCTGGATGTGACTTGAGTAGGGCTTGAGTTGGAGTTTCAGGGAATCCTCTGAGTGGAGCAACCTCTGTTATCCAGTTTGATGACGTCACTGCAATGGCAGGGCTATATCCGTGCACTGGTAGCTGGGAGGGCTCAGCAGGGAACATTGGATACCGCTGGCACTTCTCTCCAGATGAGTCTCACCTCAGCCCTCCGAAAATGTTTTCCTATAAGTCCCTGGTGCCCCATGTGTGCAGCCAAATTGACACTGGTGCTTAGAGCGAGCAGGTCTGTCACTGGAAATATTCGCTCGTGGTCGCAGCCCCGCATCCTCAACCTGTCCTACCTTCTGCCATTGCAGAGTGAAGTCTTGGATTTCTCCATAGTTGTATGGCTTTTTCATCTATATGCCAAGCGATTTTTCCTTGCTGCTGTTCTTTATTACTGTCACAACTTTGATTTGGTCGCCAGAGGGATCAACAGAGCCTCTACCATCTACGCCATTCCCCCCGCCATCTGAATCTTCTCTTTTCACTGGCTTGAGATCCTGGTAACTGAAAGAACCTGAGTGAAAAGTAGAATAAATAACAAAAGTATGCAGATTATAAGGACTAGACTAGTGTAAGTTGTATGGTTAGGACTTGAATTTGATTCTGAATTACCTGGTAGCCAAGGCAAAAAGAAGACACTGTTAATCATGAAACCATATAATAAAAAGAAAGCAGTTTTAAAGGTAATGATCATTTTCTAACACTGAATTTAAAATCAGCCACCCTCTTGTATATGAATGGTCCTTAAAAATTAAACATAGAATTACCATATTGTCCAACAATTCCACTTAAGTGTATACAACCAGAAGAATTCAGAGTAGGATCTGAAAGAGAGATTCACACACCCATGTTCATTCCAGCACTATTCACAATAGCCAAGAGGTGGGAGCAACCTAAATGCCCACTGTCAGATGAATGGACAGAGAAATGCCCACTGTCAGATGAATACACATAAAATGGGATTTGATGCAACCTTAAAAGAGAAAGAAATCCTGTCACATGCTGCAACATCCATGAACCTCAAGGGCGTTATGCGAAGTGAAATGAGCCAGTCACAAAAGGACAAATACTGTATGATTCCATTCAAGTGTGGTAGATGAAGTAGTCAAAATCATAGAAACAAACATTAGAAAGGTGATTACCAAGGACTGGTGTGGGGGCTTGGGGAGTTAGTGTTTAGTGGGTATAGTGTTTCAGTTTTGCAAGATGAAAAGTTTCTAGAGATCTGTTGCACAGTGCACAGTATGAATATACTTAACACTACTGAACTGTACACTTGGAAATGATTAAGATGTCAAATTTATTGTTATGTATTTTACCACAATTCTAAAAATCAATCACCCTCATGTAAATTAATAATTGAGACACTAAGTTATATATTAAGCAAAATCCTGAACATTTTTAAAGCAGATACAGGAATGGATTTGTATAGAAATATAAAATGAAAGGTTTACCAATATCGAGCCTCTCAACAAGATTGGCCTTAGATCAGTTTCTGTTTTATGGAGGCAGATGCAGAAAGAAGACGCCTCTGTTCCCAAAAATGGTGGTACCTGTGTGTTCACAAAATTTTATGTGTGCATCTTCTCTCCACTGATGGCTTTGCATAGGCACATGTATGAGAGTACCTCAAGGCTGTATACTTTTTGACACTTTTGCTGGCAGTTAAGCAGCTGACACCCTTCCTTCCTTCATTTTTTATCATATTTGGGCTGAGTTAAGAATTCCTGTTTAGGTTTTGTATGACCTGGATGGTTAGAATAACCTAGCTGGTTGTTATTTTTTCTGAGAGAACAGGAAAACCCAACTAGAGACTCTATTTCAGTTTTCTTCTTAAAAACTAGGTTCATCAAACATTAAATCAATTTATATGCTCTAAAATGCAACCAATATGACAAAGATTCAATAGCTAATAATCTAATTTTAAATATTTCTATTTCCTAAAGTAGTACTATATTTTAAGAAATAGGAGACCATTAGCAAACTTGCAACTAAAGCAAGAAACTAAAAATGGGTACATATATTTTTTTATGTGTAAGGTATCATGGTTCTATTACTAGACTTCTTTAAGGTCTGTTTCATTGACCCTTAATAGGTGAGCAGGTGGGCCTTGCTTAGAACTGTGTAACAGCATTCCTTTACTGTAAACTTGGAGTGGAGAGTCAGGGTGACCATGGAATAGCAGAAAAGCCAAGCTCATTGCTTTCTGATTTAATTATTATTGATTGTTTAAAAGTTCTTGTAATTTTGAGTGGTTGAACATTATTGAGTGGATTGATGGACAGACATGGATGAAAGGAGGGAGGGAGAGAGGGAAAGAGGAGAGAAATAAGGAAATATATGCTTAGCTCAAGGTGGGAGCTGCTGCCTTCTTTGCTCCTGGGCCTTCCATTCTCCTGTCATTCCCGGTTCCCTGAATCGAACCAGAGCTACAGCACGGCACTCTGGATCCTAGTCTACTGTTCCATTACTTACTGCATTTCACAGAAGAATCCAGGACATCTCTGGGAGCTTGTGATATGTATGAATTTAAGAATAACCAGAAAAACAAAATCATAACTTTCATTTGAGTAAAAACACAAAGTACTACCTGTTGACCTCTTACTTAGACTGAGCAAAAGCTGAATAGCAACCTGACTCAGGTAAGGTGAATTCTGTTACCAAACAAGAGCCATGGTCCCTACTTGACAGATATAGCTTTATAAACCAATAAGAAATCATTGTTCTTTTGAAACACACCAAAAGAGGGCTGAGAATGACACGTGTATCCACAAGCATGAGCCTTGTACATTCTTTAGCGACAGGGCAGGCTAGAAACTTTTGATTATGATGTTGCCCAAATTAATACTACCATCTGATTGACTCACTCTGCAGGACCTGGTTTTCATAGGAATTTGAAGAGACAGGAAGAGTAGAAAAAGCATTGACAAATGTACAAGAAAGCTTAATAACATACTCCTTTTTTTTTTCACCCTAGCCTAAAGCACTGGCTATTAGTAACAGCCCTTAACATTGGAACTCAGACAGTCTTGCCATTTTTTTCCCCTCTTTTCTTTTTCTAGTTCGATCTGAAACATGCCTTCTTTCTTTATTTTTAAATCCTAGAAATAGATAGTGCCTTATTCTGCCTTTGGATTGTGTTAAATGTCCCATGTAACCAAGTATTCTATCCAGTAATGATCACCTCACCATAACTGTCACAAGTCAAGATTTTTAATGGGTTTGTAATGTGTCTCCCAGAAACTGTGATACCACTATTTTTCAGGTTTAGTCCAAAAGTAGCACCTGTAAATCTGTCTTCTTTCACTCAGAGTTTGCCAAGTAGTAGAAAAATGATCCCATTTATGTAAGTTAACAACAAAAATCTACATATAGTCTTTAAAAAGAAATATGTGAAACTTAGTTGAATGACATTATAAGAATTTGCTAATGTATGTAGAAGACTTTTAAAAGTCACTTCTTTCTGAACTTAAAAGATTTTGTGCAATTCCAATAAAAATTCTTAATGTGGTTTTTCTTTTTTGTTACAAAAAAAGATTACTTTAATGATCATTTAGCTACTTTTTTAAAGAAATTAAGCACATAGCTTTTTTGTTACACATATTTATATCTACAGTGATTAAATTATTTTTATTTTAACCCAAGAATAGAACAACAGATTGATAGAGTAGAGTTAGATAACACCCAAACAGACCCAATTACATGTAAGAACATAAAATATGGTAAAGGAGACATCACAAGTCAGTGGCAGAGGTTATGAAATAAATGGTGCTGAAGCGGTTTTTTCTTTTAAGAGAAACATCGATTTAATCTTCACTTCACATTTTATACCAAAATAACTTTTAGGTTCTTTAAGCAGCTTTAAAAGTACAAAGTAAAACAAAAACAAAAACAAAAAAATTTGAAGTAAATAGAGCAGAAATTTATAAATAATATTTGGAAGAATGTGTAAGCTTAAAACAATGGAAATCACAAAGGAAAATATATTTGATTACATAAAATTTATAACAGTGATCTAAAAAAGCTGCTTAAAATACAGTTTAAATGAAAACAATAAATAGTTGCTTAAAACATGACAGAAAGGATAATTTTATTCTAAAACAAGCACATACAAATAGATAAGAAAATCACTAATATCCTTTAGATAAAAGAAAAGTCACAAAAAATTAAATGCTAAGGATAGTAAACATTTAGGGTGTTCAAAAGTTTTTACCTAGTAGCAATTTTAGAATATGTGTGTTGGCTAGAATTTAATAAAATAATTACTCTTTGTACATTGATAGTGGGAATGTAAATTGGCACAGACTATTCAGAAAAATTATTGATGATAGGCAACTGGAGCTTTACAAGTATTTGTACATTTTATATCAATAATTCCATTTCTGGAAAACCATTTGAAGAAAATAATTATAAAAACAGACAAAATTATAAGGATAACCTCATTAAAAATAATATCTGGCATCTTAGAAATGTCATGATCAGAAGAGACAAATTAGATAAAATCTTACATAGCTGTTCAATGGAATATTATGTAACCATTAAACTTATGTTTTCAAAGAGTGTTTAATGATGAAGAATGTTCATGTGATAATGTTAAAAAGGAGAGCTACCAAACAGTACCAGTAGTACTGCTGTTTCATTTTAATGTGTTTTGATGTATATAAGGGAAAAGGTTGAAAGGCAAAACAGCCAAAATATTAATAGAAATTATCACTAATTTGTAAAATTATAGACAATTTAAATTTTCTTCTTGATATTGTTCCATAGTTTTTGTCTGTGTATA
This sequence comes from Cynopterus sphinx, assembly GCA_030015415.1. Taxonomy (NCBI): domain Eukaryota; kingdom Metazoa; phylum Chordata; class Mammalia; order Chiroptera; family Pteropodidae; genus Cynopterus; species Cynopterus sphinx. The sequence continues at coordinate 82,437,541 of CM057381.1, read as the reverse complement.
GTAAGCATATTAATTTTATAATCAGAATAATAAACACTAAAAAGCCCATTTTTAGTACATCTTTCTGAATTTAGAATTCAAGAAGACAAGTAAAAATATACAATATTTGAAAACTGTCAGTTTCATTACATAGATATGTACAAATAGATCTAGAACTTAGAGAAAATACATTTTTCTCATATCTATAGTACATTTACAAAATCATTAATATCTTGACCATGAAGAAAAGTAAAATCTTTAACAAAATTTTAAAAAGTAAAATGTTTTCCAAATATAAGCCAATAAAACTAGAAATTAGCAACAACAAGGTAGCCATAAATATAACTGCTTACATATTAAGATTTTTTCTAAATTATTTTTAATTTAAAGAACTCAATATATAGATAATGTATTTTTATAATACAGTAGTACCCCCTTATTTGTGGGGAATATGTTCCAAGACCCCCAGTGGATACCTAAAACCACAGATAGTATTAAATTCTGTTATATGAGTTTTTTCCTATATATATACCTGTGATAAAGTTTAATTTGGCACAATAAGAAATTAACAACAATAATAAAAGAATAATTATAACAATATACTATAATAAAAGTTACGTGAATATGGTCTCTGTCTCTCAAAATATCTCATACTGTACTAACCCTTCTTGTGATGATGTGAGATGATACAATGCCAATGTGAGGTGAATGACATACGTGAATCACACACACTCACCTTTCATGTGTCCCCACAAAGAATATATACAATGTGTCATATAGAAATTGATTTTTAATAAATTTGACACCCAAACTCATCTCATCAAATTGGGAGATATATTTCATATATTCATTTATTCAGTATTTATTAATTACCTACTGTGCCAAGGCAGTGTACCAGGTGCCCTGAGAATACAGAGAAGAATAAGATGCAGCCTTAAGAAGCTTATAATACAGCAAAAGTTACCAGTATTAGAAATAAATCTTTAAAATATTTATTTCTCTAGTAGAGGATTGCCATCTATTTTGTCACTGGCCAGAGCCTTGCAAAATTTTATCCATGGCACCATTGAAAGGAATTTGAATCAGATTTATCTTCAAAATTTATCAGTATTCGGATTCTGAACTTGATGCAGTTTCTTTTCATGCATACTACAAATATCAGCTTCAAGTCATAAGTAAAAATTATGTTAATTGCATTGGATCACAGTTATGATTATTACTTTTAAAGAGGTAGAAAAATGCCGAGTTGATTGGCAAAATACTAACCTGAGATATAATTCTGTGGTGATGTTTCCTTTACACAATCTGGTTTTACTGAAACATAATCATTCACTTAAAGAATTTCTTTTTGCTTAATATTTTTTTCTCTTTTACAGGAATTTATTTTATCAGAAGATTATAACAAGATGACTCCTGTGAAAAACTATCAAGGTAGGAATGAGAGCAGTGTTTTCACTTACCTAGACCTTGAAATGTTTCTTGATAGTTTCCACTGTCATAAGGGCTGCTTTACTTTATAATAGTCAGGAGGAGCAAAACAGAGCAACTCTTTGAAGTGAATATTATTATCCTAGCTTTAGGATTAAGATTTCTAAGGCCCAAATATGTTAGGTGACCTGCCTACGGCCCTATATCTGATAAGTGCAGAGCCAGACCAGGTAGGTCAGTGTGATACCAGAACCCACAGCCTTTGTCCTTTGGCTTCCTGCTATATACCATACTGCCTTGAAACAGTGCAACAGACATAGAGTGTATGGCCAATGTTAAGAGTGAGCTGCTTTACATGGGGCTCATTTCATTAAATGTTGTAAAAGGCTCAGTCTGATTATACTGCCTAAGGAAAGGAATTATGGTTTTATTATGTCTTCAGCATTGACAGTGTACCATAGACCATCTTCATCATTGATCAAGAGTAATTTTTGTTAAGGATTTCTTTATCTAGACCAACAGTGTCATGGGATCAGAACATTAGAGGTGGACTTTATAACACTTAGAGCTCATTTCATCCAAATCTCTTGACCTCATTCATTCTGCATAGTCATCCAGCATCTCCTCCAATACTTCTAAAGAAATAGCAACCCATACCGATTTGGGAAAATGCTAAGCATTAAGTTCTTTATTTTTAAATTTTGAATGAAAATTCATTTTCCTTTAGATTTATTCTTTAATAGTTTCACATATCACTTGTCAAGTATTTATTGACTACCTATATTGATTACCAGTTTGTTCCAGTAACTGAGGATTATCATAGTCAACAAGACATGTATAGTATCTTTCTATAAGTAGTTTATAATCATGTGGAGGATATAGTAGGTAAACAGACCATTAAAATGCTATGTGATAAGTTTTAGAATGTTCCCCTATTGGTCATTGCTCAGCCTGTTGGAGCTTCAAAAACTAAGTACACTCTCCTATAGCTTACAGCTTATTAGTGATTTTAAAACAGCCATGAAAATTTCCCCTCCTGTCCATTCCTCTCTTCCTTTTTTCCTTCTATTTTCTAGCCTAAGCATTTTACATTGTCTAAGAACATGATCTGAGTTTTTGTTCTTTAAAAAAAAATTTTTTTGCCTTGATCACAGATCTTGAGATATCATTTTGTTTTGTTGGGGCCATTTAAAAATGTGACACATTGTGATGAGCCTCAAAAATGGCTCCTAGTGATCTTTGCCTCATGGTATTCAAGCCCCCTCCCCTTGAGTATAGGCTGGACCTGAAATACAGCAAGTACTGGACATCACTTCTGAGATTAGATTACAAAAAGACTGGAGCTTCGATTTTGTTTGCCCTCTCTTGCTCTCTTGCTTTCTTTTTCTGATGGAAGCTAGCTACCATGTTGTCAGCTGCCTTGAGAAGAAGCCCGTGTAGTAAAGAACTGAGGGAGGCCATGTTAACAGCCAATAAAGAACTGAAGCCCCCAGTTCAGCAGCCTTTTAGGAACTGAATCATGTCAACAATTGTGCAAGAGGGTTTAGAAGCACATTCTCCCTCTGTCGGGCTTTCAGATGAGACCACAGCCCCATCCCACACCTTGCACATTCTATCATGTGAGAGACTTTTCAGCAGAAGCACTAGGCTAAGCAGCACTAAGATTTATGATAACAAATGTTTACTGTTTTAAGTCAGTAATTTTGGGGGTAATTTGTTATACAATAAGAAGTAATGCACATGCATAATGTGAAAAGTACAAAATCTTATTTCTTTCCTCTCATGGGCACTTTTCTAATATTAAGGTGATTGCCACTTTACACTGTGGGTTCATGCAGAGCAGTCAACCCAACTACCTCAACAGTTCTCACTTGAGTTGTTATTGGGCTGCATCTCTTGTGCTTTTAAAGCTGTTTCTTGTTTTGTTTTGTTTTAAAATACTTGACTTCACCTTCTGTTATCATTTCATTTTATTTAGTCCATCGTCTTAGCTTATCAAAATATTTTGAAATTCTAGTTTTCATCAAATTTATTAACTCCCCCTTAGTTTTGTGTTTTTCTTAAATGTATAAATCTAAAATATATCATCCCTAAGTCTTTGTTAAAAAAATAACGATTGGCCTCACAGATGCACAAATGATGATCATATCACTAGAAACCACTCTTTGTATGCCATTATTCTTTGAATCTTTTATTTCCAACCAGTTTTATATACATGTAGCATATCAAAATATAGCTCATTTATTTCAATTTTGTTAATAAGAAGTTTATTTTAAAAATTGATAACTAAAGGACTAAATAAAGTCTTTCACCACAAGCACCTAAAGAAATGGTAAAATGATACGTTCTGTTGTTTTTTTGTTGCTCTTTTTAAAACTGCAGTGCTACTAAGCTCATGAAAAAAAAAAGACAAAGGAAGATTCCCACGTACTAGAAGCAAAGAGAAAACACAAAGCTCACAGTGCTGTACATATGACCTGACATTGCAGTTGTCTTGCAAAGATAAAAAGAGCCACTAATAGTTAGAAGCTTTTGCATGAATGTTCCGTTAGGGGACCTGAGATGAGGCCTAGGGCCTGAGTGAGATGGGAAATGCAACTGAGATTTCCATATAAAGATGAAATCCATAGAAGTTTATAACCGCATGAAAAGGAGAGGAACTAAACTTTCCACTTAATTGGCTCAGAAAACCACAGGGAAATTTGTTGCTCATCTCAAATCTGGATAGAAGGGAAAAATCTCTCATGATAAATCAAAATCCTAACTAAAAACTTTTGATCTTAAAAGTTCTTATCACAAGAAAAAAAAGTGTATGTGAGGTGATAGATGTTAACAAAACTCTTTGTGGTAATTATTTCACAGTATATACATATATCAAATCATTATGTTGTACACCTTAAATTAATACAATGTTACATGTCAGTTTATAAAAAAAGAAAACTTGGATTTGGAGTACAGATTTAAACCAATTATGTGGTACTATAAGCTCCAAAGTAGGAAGTTAACATAAAAGTTGTGCCAAGAATCTTAAATAATGACCAACAACCATTACATTTTTTAAAATATTTTTAAAAATTAGAGAAGGTATAGACACCAGAAGAAAATAAAAAACCTATAAAAAAAGGCAAATTTTTAAAAGAATCAAATAGAACTTTTAGATATGAAAAATTAGTGAGTAGATTAGACACAGTAAATTAGTGAAATGGTAGATTTGATGTCGGTGGAACAACATCTTTAAATTCCTGAAAAAACAGAACTGCTAACATAGAACTCTATACCCAATGAAACTATCTTTCAGAAATAGAGGTGAAATAAAAATTTTTTCAGACATACAAAAACTGAAAGAATTTGCCATCTATAGACCTGTACTAAAAGAAATGTTAAAAGACATCCTTCAGGAAGGAAGGAAGTGATATCAAAGGAAAGTATAGATAGATCTACACAAAAGAATGAAGGAAGAACACCAAATGTGATAAGATTTTCATGATGAGAACTGCTGTCACCCCATCTGAACTTGTGGGGGTATTGGTTCCAGGACCTGCCCAAGTCCACGGATGCTCAAACTGTGACACAGAACAATGAAATACAGTTTGAAGATTGAAAATACAATTTTTGATCAGTGATTGGTTGAATCTGTAGACACGAAACCTGTGAGTACAGAAGGCTGACTATATTTATTGGGAAAAATTCACATATAAGTGGACCAGCACAGTTCAAACACATGTTGTTCAAGAGTCAACTGTATAAGGTTTATTCTTATTATTCAAGTCTCTTTAAAAGACAATTGACTGTTTAACTAAAAATAATGACAAAGACCATGATGTTCTTAATATATGTAAATTTAAAATGTATGACAATAAGAGAACAAAGGCCAGTGGGTGGAGAGAAATGGAAGTGTACTATTGTAAAGTTCTTAAGCTCTACATGAAATGGTGTAGTATCACTTAAAGGAAGACTGTAAGTTAAAGATGTATACTACTAGCCCTAAAGCAACCAATAAAATAATAAAAAGCTACAGCTAACTCATAAACCAATGAAGGAGATAAAATAGAATCATAAAATCTCAGTTAATCAAGAAAATAGAGGGAAAGGGAAAAAAACTGATGGGGAAAATATTAAATTTAAACCTAACAAATTATCAATAATCACATTAAATGCATATGATCTAAAGCCAATTAAATGGAAATGACCATCAGATATAATGCAAATGGAAGACCCAAATATAAACTACCTATAAGTTAACTACCTTAACTATAAAAGCATAAATAGGTAAAAAATAAAATGATGGAAAAAGATATACTGTGCAAACACTAGTTGAAAGAAAGTTGGAGTAGCTCTGTTAACATTAGTCAAAGTAGATTTCAGAGCAAAGATTATTACCAGGAATAAAAAAAAGATCATTTCATAAAGATAAAGGGGTCAGTCCCTCAGGAGGGCATAACAATCCTAAATGTTTATGCATTTAAAATTGAAATAGGTGAAGTAAAACCTTATGAAATTTTAGGAGGCAAAATAGACACATTCATAACTATAGTCAGGAAATTTAATATTCTCAATATTGATAGAACATTTTGATAATCGATAGAATAAGCATGCAGAAATCAGTAAGATATAGAAGACTTGAACAACACAGAGAGCCAACTTGTTGTAATTGACATCTATAGAACATTACATTTAACTAAAACAGAATATACATTCTTTTAAAAATGTACACCATATTTACCAACGTAGACCATATTCTAGGCCATAAAACAGGTCTGAGTAAATGTGGAGGAATTCAGTCATGTAGGTAATGTTCTCTGATCAAAATGGAATTAAAGTAGAAATCAATAATAGAAAGATCTCTAGAAAATCCCCAAATACTAGGAAGCTAAATAACCCACATCTGAATAATCCATGGATCATAAAAAAAACATCAAAAGAGAAGTCAGACAGTATTTTTGAACTGCGAACATGAAAGCATAATATCAGAATTCATGGCATGCTGCTAAAGCAGTACATAAGGGGAAATTTATAGCACTAAACACCCATGTTAGAAGAGAAGAAGGTCTCAAAAGTGACCTCGGCTTCTACATCAAGAAACCAGAGAGAAAAAAAAGGAAACAGAAGAGAGGTCATAGTAGAAGTTCATGAATTAGAAAATAAAATAGAGAAAAATCAATGACTCTGAAAGCTGCATTGTTTTTGAGAAGATCAATAAAAATGATAAACCTCTAGCCAGATTTGAGAAAGAGAGAGAGAGGGAATGAATATGAATGCAAATTACCAATATCAGGAATGAGAGAACGGCTATTATTATTATAGATCTAGGGATACTTAAAGGAAAATAAGGAATATTATGAACAACTTTATGCTAATAAGTTTAACAACTTTAATGAAATGGACAAGTCTTTGAAAGATACAAACCCCAAAAGGTCACTCAAGAAGAAATAGATAACCCTAATACCCTGTATCTACTAAAGTAATTGAATTTATGATTAAAATCTTCCCACAAAGAAAACACCAGGCCTAGGTGCATTACTGGTGAATGATTTGCCAGAGATTCAAGGAAGAATACAAACTCTGAGAAACTGAAGAGACTTCTCAACTCATTATATGAAGTCAGGATTATCTGATACTAAAACTAGGCAGACAATACAAGAAAAGAAATTTACAGGTCAACATTCCCCATGAAAATAAGTGCAAGAAATATAATCAAAATTTTAGCAAATGAAATTCATCAATACATAAAAAGGACCAAGTAACGTTTATTCCAGGTTTACACACCCCCAAAAATAAAAGCAGGGACTCAGACATATTTATTTGTATATCCATGTGCATAGCAGCATTATTTAACAATATTTAAAAGGTGAAAGAAAATGTGGTATATACACACAGTGGAATATTATTCAGCCTTAAAATGAAATGAAATTCTGACATATGCTCCAGCATGGAGAACCTTGAAAATAATATGCTAAGTGAAATAAGCCAGTCACAAAAAGACAAATATACTGCGTAATACTATTTAAATGAGTTACCTAGAGTAGTCAAATTCATAGAGGCAGAAAGTGGTTATCAGGAGCTGTGGGGGGTGGGGGCAAGAATGAGGTGTTAGTGCTTATGGGTACAGAGTTTCTATTTGGAAATATAAAAAAGTTCTGGAGATTGGATGGTGGTGATGATCATACAAAAATGTAAATGTATTTAATGCCACAGCATCGTACACTTAAAAGTGGTTAAAATGATGAAATTTATGTTTTGTCTTACCACAATAAAAAAGAAGTTACATTTGTAAATTGCTTAGTACGGTACCTGAAAAATAGTTCAGTGGTTCAATAAATATTCATTCTTCTCAAAAATAAGAGGGGGACTAGTGTTGGCAAGGATGTGAAGAAATTCCTTATACACTGCTGGTGGGAATGTAAAATGGTGAAACCACTTTGGCAAGTAGTTTGTCAGTTTCTGAGAGTTAAACATAGTTACCTTGTGACAGTATTTATACTTCTAGCTGTGTACTCAAGAGAATTGAAAGCCTGTAGTCACACAAAAACTTTTACACAAGTATTCATAGCAAAATTATTCATAACTGCCAAAAAATGAATACCTGAGTGTTCATCAGTGGATGAATGGCTAAATGGATATGTGGTATATCTATGCAATGAATTATTATTTGGCCATAACAAAGGAATGAAGTACTTACTGATGCATGCTGTACATGGATGAACCTTGAAAACATACTAATAGAAAGAAACTAGACACAGAAGACTGCACATTGTGTGATTATATCTATATAAAATGTCAAGAATAGGAGAATCTGTCGAGACAGAAAGTAAATTAGTGGTTGCCTAGGGAAGGTGGAGTTGAGGATATGGGTTTATTTTGGGGATGATGGAAATGTTCTGGAAATAGAACATTTTCCATGATGATTGCACAACATAGATTGTGAATATACAAAAAACCACTAAATTATACATTCTAGAAGGGTTTAAATGGTGAATTTTATCTCAAACATTTTTTAAAAAATCAGTGATACCAAAAGCCAGACAAAGACATTACAGGAAAGGAAAACTACAGACCAGTATCTCTTCATGAAATAGATGTAAAACCCTGCAAAAAATACTAGTCAATCCAACAATGTATAAAAAGAATTATATACCATGACCAAGTAGGATTTATTCTAGATACACAAAGCTGGTTCATCATTAGAAAATCAGTATAATCCATTCTATCAGAAGACTAAAGAAGAAACATCATGTGATCATATCAACTGATGCAGAAAAAGCATTTGTTAAAATTGGACACCCATTCATGATAAAAATTCTTAGCAATCTACGAATAAAGGGAACTTCTTCAACTTGATAAAGAAACGTCTAAAAATCTATAGCTAACATCATACTTAACTCTGAGAAACTAGATTCTTTCCCTTAAGATCAGGATCAAGAAAGAATGTCCTCTCTCACCATTCCTATTCAAGAGCATAGCCAAGCTTCAAGAGCAGGTTTTAGACACAGTGATATGTATGGCTCTTTAAAGGGTTTCTTTTTGAACAAAAGAATTCTGTCACCTGAGAAAAGAGTATGTGTGTGAGTTTTGGGTTGTTTTTTTTTCCCCCAGTAGTCATAGACAGCCCGACACAGAGAAAGGGAACGAGCTTTGGCAGAAAGACTAGGATTTTAATTTTAGTTTCATCACTCATGGATTGTGCAGCTTTGAACAAGTCACATAACATTTTTAAGCCTCTGTCTCCTCCTCCGGCACATGATGGCAGCCCAGAGGGCTAACACCCCATATTTTCTGGGCTACTCTCATCACTTTGGATTTAGAAAGTGATATAGAGGGTCAAAGCCCTCTTTATGAGAAAAAGGGGCAAAGTACTGGGGGCCACCTTCTGCCTAAAATATACTTGGGTGCCTTGGACCCATTAGAGAGTTTGTTTTTATTCCATCATTGATGGAACTTGAATTAAACATCTCGTGACACAGACATGACAAGATCTTAAAGAGTTTCTCCAAGAAGTCATCTTTTAGTTAAAGACATTTTGATCTTGATTGTGGCTGATATGCTGAAAGGCAAATATTTGCTGTAGAGAAGTCATAGTATTATTGCTTCTATACCCCTTCTGTATCCCTTTAGGTTCTCCATGCTTAAAATGTCGGATTTAAAAACATCAGGCATTTGTTGAAATAATTTCCCTGTGGGGGTATTCACTCTGGTTTTGACTCTGTTATTTGATAGCCAGTCTAAAAGGGTCATCTTGCCACAGATAGGTTGTGTCTGTAGAATGAGGACACCACCTGAGATAATATATTAAGTATCGGCACTTGTCAGGCACTCAGTAATTGGCAGGTGATAGTGTTATTGCCGACGGAGCTGCATTGATCCATCCATACTGTGTATTTTCATGATCAAAACATGTCTTCTCTGTCAGTGCATCGCACTGATGATGAGTCTACCCTCACCCACCAGACTGGACTGGTGAGGTCCAGGTTCCAGGATGCCAGCCTTTGTTTATTCCTGTCAGCTCTGTTCAGTGGTCACAGACCCCCTCTACCACACCCCTTAGAACTGTGTAATAAGAAGAAAGCAAATGTTTTACTAATTTTATTTTGTAGTTGAAAAGCCACGAAACATTGACCAAGCTCTTCAACTTTGTTGCGCCCTAGTTTGCCCTGAAAATGAAAAATATGTAAAATAGGGAGATGGGGATGGTGCCATGAATAGTTTCTTCTGACTTTGAAATCGTGTGATGCAGTAATTCTGTGATGTGGTTGTTCTTGTGTACGAGCAGCCCTGGGAAATTTGCTGTCATGACCACATATATATGTACTTTGACGTAGGAGACATTTCATTCTCTTTTATTTAGCACTCAGGACTAGTTCCGTCCTCCTTTCTAAGCATTTGATGTCTTCCGGAAAATTGATGTACAACTTTGTTGTAGACGTATAAGCCAGACTTTATCAAAAGAAGAGTAATCATCTTTACTTATTTTAAACATAGATAAAATGACCCCAGTGACTTTGTTACAAGAACATTGTTTCTAATGTGTTTTGTAGTCACACTGAATCAGATTTTTCTAGTCCAGCAGCTCTAGCATGTCTCAGAGTAGTGACCCAAGCCCTTCGGTAACGGGATCCCTCTGTGGTAGTAATTTTTGGGTTGATGGAGGCAGGAAAGAAAAGAGCAGTGGGAAGAAATGGGTCATTTTTAAAAAATCGTATAAAAACTTAGATGTACCCCTTACAGGGGCACACCCCAGCCACTGATGAGAACCCCTGTTCTAGGCTGTTTTTGTTTATTTTTGGGGTGGGGGGAAGAAAACCTACACCTCTGTGGACCATGTTTTACCAGCTTCTTTTAGGATACCTTATGGGTTGTTTTCTTTTTCCTTGGTTTCCAGCACATCACAGCAGAGTGACGATGATCCTATTTGTCCTGGAGCTGGAGTGGGTGCTGAGCACGGGACAGGACAAGCAATTTGCCTGGCACTGCTCTGAGAGCGGGCAGCGCCTGGGAGGTTATCGCACCAGTGCTGTAGCCTCAGGCCTGCAGTATCCTTTGCTGGACAAGATTCCTAGGTGGGAACTTAGCTTTTGACTTCTTTCTTTCATTAAAATTTTGGGTATTTGCAACTTCAAAGTTTTCTATTTGCCAAGTTGCCCTACTGATTAAGATGCTCATCCACTTTCCTAATGCGCAAACCCTCATGTAAGAGGAGAAAAGTGAGGTTCGTTCTTTCGCCTAAAATAACAGACCCTGCTGAGCAGGTTGTGTTCTGCCATGACTCAAAGTCTGACGTTAGATAGGACCCGGCCCAGACTGTGAGCCTCAGCTGTCGGAAGGAATTATGGAACATGGAGATAAAACCATCACTGAAGTACAGTCTTTTATTTTTGTACAAAAGTAATGTACACATAGATACTAAGGTTGTGAACACTCCCATTGGTGCCTGGCAGAAGCACCACGGGATTCCTATTCATTTTAAAACATTCGAGAAGCTACCATGTTACAAGCTTTGTTCCAGATACAAGACTTTCCCAGGGTCTGTAGAATGATGTTAATTCCTCTCTCCCAAGGTTCTAGGGTCCAGGTGCTCAGTGTCAGCACCTGCTGATGCTGAGTGGTCCTCACTGGGCTCCAGGGAGCATGGGCTTGACAAGTATGAAGGCTATGTAGATGATGCTACCATTGAGAGAGTGAGGAGCCTTGGCTTTCTTAATTTAAAAAGCATAGAACTCTTCATTTTCTGGCAAAGGAGGAAATAGATGGAAATAGATCGTTTGTCAGCCAAAGCAGACAGAAATAGTAAGACCTGCTTTCAAATTTCATCTCTTTTTAAAATTCCTATTCAGTGATTATCTAAAACTTGACAAAGTATTTTGCTGTGTCTTTGCGGATGTGTGGCAGTAGCTGTATTTTTTGTGTGTATAGGCTAATGTCATACTCATTTTCCTCGCTGAAAGGGCAAGATGAAGAAACGAAGAATAGCCTTCATGGATGGTAATAAAGTGGCAAATTACCAGGAAGACCAGAAGCCAGGGCAATAAGGAATGGAGAACAGGATCAGCTTGTCTTTGAGAGGGTGGTGCCACCTGTTAATAAAAGAAACTCTAGTTTACTTTTCTAAGAGCCAGTTCAGACAAGCCTAATGCTCGAATTGAAATACATGAACCCTCTTGCCAATAGAGTAATAATTTTTATAGAGTTAGAGCTGGAAAGGCCCTTAGAGCTCATCCACTCAACTCCTCATTTTACAGATGAGTCAGCTGAAGCCCAGCAGGTCACATGCCTTACGTGTGGCTACCCGCACAGGTGTGTGTAGCAAAGTCACAGAACCCAGGTCTTCTGCGTGGACTGCTATTTCCCCATCATACTTCATTACCCCTTTGAGAGCAGAACTAATGGCACTAATATAATTTGTTCTTAATACACCAGCGTCTGTATCATTAGCCAAGCCAAGGAATATAGGAAAAAAAAAACAGATCTTTAAGAAGTTTACTTTTTAGACTATCTGAAAATGAAAAATAAAACATAAATACACAGAATTGAATGTCTCTTCACTGTGGTGGTCTTTGACTGTCTCCAGGCATCTCCAAGTCATCTTCATTTTTCAGCTGCTTCGCTTGGCCGCACCATGCAGTTTACCCAGCATCCATGACTGTCCAGTCTAACCTTGCTATTAAGGCAAAGAGGAGCTGCAGTACTACAGAGAGACAAGCCCTTCCAGAAGATTCCCTCACCTCCACTAACTCCATCGCTCCAGCTCTGGTTTTGGAGCCAGTGCTAACTCTTACTCCTGGGAGCACATGCATTCCTGGTGGTTTGCCAGTGCTGCACCCTGATGGCCTAACAACACTGCTTTTGCCAGAGTGTCAGCCAAGAACCATGTGGCTTTCCCAGGGCTGGAGGTCTTTCTTTGGGAGCTGCCTGGTGCACAGATTGTTAACTGGCAGCCCATACAGTATTGGGTTTCACACTAAAATCCAGTTTTTAAACACATTTCTCATGGGAACCCTCCACTCCCTACCTCTCTTTCTTTTTCTGCCACCTTGCATACTGAATTTTTTGTTGTTGTTTTGTTTGGGTTTTTTTTTTTATGCGTTTGTTTTGTTTTTTTCATAAAAGAAGGAAGAAACAGATTTTGGACACTAGTGGACACTAGTGGTGTAGATAAGAGATTTCTACACATGAATTACTTCTTGACCATCTCCACCTCAGACAGCCATCATCCAAGCCAACAAGTGACAGAATGAATCATATTAAGTTCAAGATTTTTCTTTCTTTTCAGACCTTTTATTGGAGAGTAAATATGCAATGAAAATAACCAAAATTGAAGTAGAGAAATGAAGACAAAGAAACTGACCAGTTTGTAAACTAAATTATCAATTTCTGAATAACCTCAAAATCTTTCATTGCTTTGGCTAAAGATGTGAAGCTTCAAATATTAAGTGAATTATACAACCAATAATAATAGTAGCAATAATAAGGCAGAGAAGGAAAGGAAAAAGAATAACTTCCATTTGCAGTCACTGAGATTTTCTACATATTTTTTTCATTCATCAAAACAGTAAGATGAAGTAAAAACAAAAAGACCTAATTCTCAATTTTCACTGTAGAAACTAAGGCTCAGAGAAGCTGAGATAGCTTAGTGACTTTCTTGAGGTCACGTGACTGTTAGCTGGAAGAACCAGGATTACAGCTTAGGAATCAGCCTTTCAGCGAGCCATCTGCATGGCTGGGTACAGCAGGATGGCGGTATCTCCCAGAGATCCCATCACAGGTCGATGCTAGGAAATAGAACTGTTTACTTCCTCACTCCCTTCGTAGTCTGTAAGTTTGTGAATACTTTAACCTCACCTTTCAGTCTTGTCATTTGACCATGATTTGATCACATGTTTCATGCTTCCACAAGAATAATTCAAGTACTCTTCATTTTAAGATGCTAGTCATGTTGGAGGGAGTTTCAAGATGTCACCCTATGTAGTAAAATGTCTTTCCACCAAGTAGTCTCTTAGATCTGTTCATATTCAGAGAGAGTACCGAAAAGCTATTATCTTGATTTTCATGTTTCCTCATATCATACTTGATGCCAGTCACTCTGGCTTTGAGGTTGTACTACAGTTTTCTTTCAGCCTTCTTCCAAATAACTCTAGTTGAGTTTTTACGTATATTTTTTTTAGAGAATTCTATTATTTTCTTGCAATTGTAAAGACTGTTGTATATCAAATTAAATTTGTTTTTTCATCTGTGTTCTTATAATTAATCAAGATAAATTTAAGGTGATCTTGTTCCATATAAATCTTAATTTTGTTTTACATATATCTACTTGTTTGTAGAGTATAACTTTTCTCCTTTGTTCCTGAGACAGAGAGAATTTGTTATGCCTTGTTCTTTTTTAAAAAATGTATTATTATGAAAAATATCAAAACATATACCAAATCGGAAAAAAATAGTATAATGGACACTCACATATTCATCACTCAGATCCACTATTGATTATTCCGTCCCTTTTTGCTTCTCTCTCTTTTCCCTGGAGCATTTTAAAGCAAATTCTAGACTTTATGTCATTCCATTCTTACGTACTTCTAAAAAATAACCACAGTGCTATCATTCTAAAACTGTATAGTCTTTGATACTGTTAAATGATCAGTCAGTTTTCAAATTTCTCTTACTGTTTCTAAAATGGTTTTTTGCAGTGGGTTTGTTTGAAGTTGGCTCCAAACAAGGCCCACAATTGGGTAAGGTTGTCACATCTCCTCAATCTCAATCCAGAGCAGTGACCCCCCACCCTTTTTTTTAATGCCACCGGAAAGGTACTGAGTCAGTTCTTCTGTAGAGAGTCAGTCCCACATGCTGAATTGATCTCTGCTTCCTCATGTCATTTAACCTTTTCCTCTACCAATTCATATCCCATATATTTCTATAAACTGAAAGTCCCTCTAAAATCTTCATTCAGTTCAGATTCAACTTTTGGTAAGGACACTTAGTAATTGTGCTGTTGTGTTCCATATTGCTTCATAGCAGGAAGCACGTAGTATGTGGGGTTGTCACCCTTCCAGTGAAGCCAAAATTAATTAGTGGTTCAGGTAGTGACAGCCATTCCGTATGTTGCAGTCCTCCCATTACCCTTTCATTTAATGGTTTCATCTATTGCTGATCTTTGCCTAAACTCACAGGCATTGTAAAATGTTGATTTTGTAATCCTGTCATATGTATCCTGTAATACATGTCATTATACATGTATTAGTTGGAATTCTGCTATAAAGTAGAACTTTACCTCATTTAACCAGGGCTCTTTGATTTTCCTGAAATACAATTAGTATAGGAAAAGCAACATAAATTCTTAATTATTACTTTTTAATTGCTCATTTTCAGATAGAGATTTAGTGTCCTGGTTACCTCCAATAGGGATCTTTTATTATTATTATTTTGAACATCATTATAAAGTCTTAGAGTTTGTTTAGTAATATATTAAGTGTATTTTAATAAATTGGCTTTTTTTTTTCTTTTCTTTTTTTTTATGTTCATATTGTCTCATCTTTGGCCAGTAAGACTCATATTGGCTCCTGTATCTTTTTGGCATAACCCATAGCCTCTAAGAGCTTCCTTGCTTTTTGGCACAAGTGTCTTAAGCTCATCTTTTACCTTCCTGTCCCAGTCCTGCAGTCAGCTGCTTCTTTTAGTAAGACATTGTATTCAGAGAAAGCTAGGAGATATATGTGTGCATATTTTTTAAAGAAAATAAATTATCAGTTTATATAATATAACTCAAATTTAACATCAGAAGGTTTTTACTTCATTTTTGTACTTGATTCTTTTGCCTTTGGCTGAAAATTTTGGTTACTAAAATAATAATTCCTTACTTATCCTATAGTATATTTAAGTTGTTTCAAAATAATAATAGTAATATTATAATAAAACTACTGAATGACATTTTAGATTTCTTTGCAGTTCTCTCTGTTCTTAGAATATATTATACTTATAGTCAAAATGCTGTGTTTTGAAGTCACTTGAGATATTTATGTTAACTACATGGCTATATCACCAACTTAATAGTTAGGTTTATTTGTTTTAAACTTTATTACCAGTTTGAGGGGTTTTTTTTCTTTTAATTTTATAAATATTTTTAATGTGTAAAATAATTACAAGATTTCGAAATGGAAATTATATAACAAGAGAAGTCTCACTACTGTCCCTGTCCCCTCAGCTGTTTCTCCCTTCTCCATAAGCATCCTTTTTTGTTAGAGCTCAATTTATCCATCCAGTGCTTCCTTTTCTAAATATGAGCACATACACACTTATATTTGCATTTCTTCCCTTTGTTATATAAAGGTAGTATAGCATAGAGACTCTTACATACCTTGGCTTTTTTTCTCACATAATAATATATCTTGAAAGTTACTCCATGTCACTTTGTTTATGGTATGGGGGTCTTTTTTTCCCTCCAGCTGCTTAGTATTCTATTGCATGGATGTATCATAGTTAATTCAGTAAGTCCCTTTTGTTGGACTTTTGGGTTATTTTTAAATTTTAGCTATTACAGTAATATAAATAGCCTTAGGCATGTGTCATTTTGGTTTTTTGCCAGCATATCTCTGGGGCGGCTCTCTAGAGGTAGGATTGCTAGCCATTATCAACCAGGGAAGCTCCCTAGAGACTTAGCACCTCGGATTTTTACTGGACACTGGTCACTGTCTGCTGGCAGCCTCTGCCTGGCATGTACCAAACTTCCAGACTCCCAGAAGGAAGGCAGGTATTTGGCATAAACCATGCTGTTTGTACAAGTAGGGCGCAGTGAGCCCCTCTCATGTGTTAACAGTGGAACCCTCCTGAAATCCAAGTTCCCAGGTGCCGTGGCAGCCTCATAGGCAGCCTTTCAAAGGACAACAGTGAGCCCTACTAAGTCAGTTCTTTTTTGCACAACACCATTTTCATCTTTTGAACTATCCATCCATAAATTTTGCCTGTTTTTCTATTAGGTTTATGATCTTTTCCTTCTTAATTGCTCTTTTTATGTATGAGAGATTTGAGCCTTTTGTGACATAAGTTGCAAATATTTTTTCAAGTTTGTCTTTAAGGTTTGCTTATGGTATTTCTTTGTGTTTCTGAGTATAAATAGCATTTTCCACTCCAAGGTTATAAAGGAACTCTCCCATCTAGAACTTATAGTTTTAATTTTTTACATTTAGATCTCTAATTCATTTGGAATTTATCCTGGTATATAATGTGAATTACAGATCCTATTTCATTTTTCCAAATGACTATCCAGTTTGTGCCAGTATCCTTTTTTAATCCGTCTTCTCTTTATTCATTTGAAGAACCACCTTTATTAGACGTGTTGCAAATTTCAGTGTGCTTTTGGGTCTCTTTCTAGACTTTCTTTTCTGTTCCATTGCTCTGTTTGTTTATACACACACCAAATCCACACTTTTAATTAAAGGGCCTTTATAACATGTTTTAATATCTGGTAAGTCTAGCCTTCTTCCCCTATTACATAACCACATTACTATTCAGAGTATTTCTAGCTCTTCTTGCTTATTTATTTTTCTGTATGAACTTGAAAATTAACATATCTAGTTCTAGGAGAAAAAATGTTGATATTTTTATAGGGATTATATTAAATTTATAATTTCATGTTGTGAGAATTGACGTCTTTATTATGTTGAGTCTTATTATCCAATAATACTGTGTCTTTATTTTTTTGTTGTTTTATTCACTTTTGTATCTTGCAGCATTATGTCCAGGTTTTCCTCGTAGGGGATTTGCACTTTGCTTTTTACGTTTATTTATTTTTATAAATCCTTCCACTTGATTTTGAGAAACAATCCTTAATGCTTCATGATAGATTTGATGTTGAAACCCGGCATGTGTTTATTGGTGACCATTCAGGCCAAGTAACCATCCTCAAACTGGAGCAAGAAAACTGCGCCCTGATCACAACATTCAGAGGACATACAGGTGGGACTGAAAGCAAAATCTCCATGTGCAACTTGCTCTCTAGTGAGCTAGCACCTGCTGCATGTTCTGGTGTTCAGACGACATGTTGTGAAAGTGACAAGGTACTCTCTGGGTTTATGCAAAGATACACATGATACACATAACTGATTTCAGAATGACTCAGTAAGATATAATGTCAGAAATTTTCTACATCGATCCAGACAAAAGAAGAACCAATCTTTTTTGAAAATGTTGGTGACTAGTTCTTTATCCTGTTGCCCTGGAGAAAGCCAGTGTTGGCATATGTTAATGAGACATTGTTTGAGACTGTATGACAACTGTACAAACCCCATTGAACAGTGCCTCAGTATGTCCTTGCCATCCTTGGAGCAAGGAGATGGTGTGCAAGAGATACTCCCAATTCCAAGGCGAATGAAATGAAAACTGTGTTTATCATAGGTAGTCATGTTGCATAAAAAGGTACAAGTTCCTCTTTAACTTCCCTTCTTTTGGGTTCTATTCCATTTAAAAACCAAGGCCCTTTTAATGTTACTGGTCTCCTCAGGTTCATTTAAACAAGGTAATATAAAATATCCACTGTTAACTTTTAAAAGACTGGAATAGATGATGATGGTTAAATTTTACTAGTATTTTTAATATGAGATGTTGACTCTGTGGAGTGAGTCACTGCCTGTTTTCATGAATCCTAATGGGCTTTTGCATCTTCTGCAGATAACCAACCCGTAATTGAGTACAAATCAAGGTTAATGTTGAGTTTAGACATCATAATAAGAATAAAAGTAGGTGAATGAGGATGTAAAATGGGATAGTACCTAGATCATAAGGGATTTCCTAAAGAGAAAAAAAGAAATTTAGTTAAAGAGAAAATTGAATCCAGGGGAAAAAGTCTTAAAAGATCATCTACATTATTGCTGCCTTTGGAGGAGAGCCCCAGGTCCTCCTGGTTGGATTTCTCTTTTTAGCCACCTATACCCTAGCCAGGAATCTTAAACATCTGTGTTTCACTACTAACTTCAGCAGTGAAACACACTGCTAATTTCCACTTGCTCTTACCCTTGTTGAGAAGTTGAGTCCTTGATCCTTCATTCCCCGTGTCTCCGCTCCATCTCTCCTTCCCGGGGGTGTATCACCTCAGCCACATGCTTCCTAATATGCTCCGCTCAGGGTCCCCTTATTTTTCCTTCTTGGTAAGCCTTGTCTGTGATTCATTCCTTACCCATGCTCTTTCCTAGTCACTGGGCCCGGACCCAGCCACAAATCACACCGTGAGTCTCAGCCCATCATTACCTTGGCAAATTCATCATTCCAGTCCTGGCTCTGGAATTGACTCATCATAATCCCTCTACATAGACCCTCTACAGACCTTTAGTACACTCCTCCCTTTCCCCTCAACAGCTTTCTCAGACCTTCATCACTCTCCCCAAGCCCCTCCTCTCCCATCCACCATCATTCTCATTCAAAGAAAAGTAGATATTATCAGATAGAAGTTTTTTAAAAAATATTTTTCTTGTCCACCCGTATTCCCTCCTCACCTCTTGCCCTTCTGCCCTTCCCTGTGGCCCCAGGCACTGCCTCCTCGGGGTCTCCATACCAAAAGTCATTCTCTTTTCTCCCTTTTGACTAATTTTTTCTTCTCAATTTATTAACATGCTGAAGTTTCTTGCCTCTCTTTTGAAAACAAACAAACAAAACAAATAAAACCCCTCCCAATTTCATGTCCTGTTGTAGCAACTTGCATCTTACTTTCTTAATAACAATGCTTTTTCCTTTTTAAAAAAATTGTGGTAAAATATATGTAATCTAAAATTTGCCATTTTAATCAGTTTTAACTGTGCAAGCTCAGTGACATTAAGTACATTCACACTGTTTTGCCACCATCTTTCTACAGAACATTTTTCACCTTACAAAACTGAAATTCTGTACACAAAGCACTAATGTCCCCCTACCCCACAGCCCCTGGCAACCACCATTCCACTTTCCGTCTCTGTGACTTTAAATACTCTGTACCTCCAATGAGGGGAATCATATTTGTTGTTTTGTGACTGCCTTATTTCACTCAGCCTAAACTTTATGTTGTAGCAAATAGCAGTGCTTTTTTAAAAGAATATCATTTTCCCAGCTGCTTCAAATTCTTCACCTCATATTTGCTTTCCAGCCACCTACAATTTGGCCTGTCTCATCACTATGCCGAAACTGCCCTCTCAGGTGGCCAGTGGCCTGCTAAATCCAGTGGACGTGTTTTAAGCTATGTCCTACTTAAACCTTTCATCAGTGTTTTACATTATGGCCATTCCTTCTATAGTTAGTAGAACTAACTATACAATGTTACCTTAACATCGTATTTTGTCCTTCTTAAAATATTTAAAGCATTTTTATGTGATTTTATCATGAGCTGTCTTTGAGGAAGACAAGACGTGGCCCAGAAAGGTCACTAACATGTATTGAGTCACATATTTAACTTGTTATTATTCTTAGCAGTAGTATCTACCCATTGCCAATCTGGCTGCAGCACAACTCATTTATTTAAAGCCGGAGCAAGGACCTCTATGAGATTCTATGGGGATTCAAACATTGTCGAGCTGTTCCAATGCAGTAGGCCCATTCTGGGCCCTGTGAGGTCGCAAGCTTGGCCAGACACAATTCTGGAAAAAGGGGTTCTATAAGGATTAGTTTAGTCTCCTCACTCCCCTACCTCCCAAACATAGACACCTTAAGAGGAACCTAGATCCGTTACAGTGATCTTTAGGGTCTCATCAGTCCAGATCCAAATTCAGAAGCAGACAAGTCTTTGGTGTATGTACAGAGTCATAACCATTCACCCATCGCTCTTGGTTATAGTACATAGAAAGAGGTCATATAGAAATATGGGTTATGGTGGGATCGGCCTAATAGTGGTACCCAGAGGCCAAACATAGCATGTACTAATCCATGGGGATTTAGGAAACTAGTTTTATGTTCTTATGCTCCCTCTGCTGGTTTTATTTTGGGAGCTAAATGCCAAGTATCTTAGTTCCTTGCTATTTCTGCAGTAATTAGAATGTATTTCTACCAAAAATTCATACACTGACTTTAACAAAGGGGGAAAAATCAAATTTTGACCATTGGAATTTCATAGTATTAATGAATATATATATATATATTTTTACTTCCAAGAATTATTTTTGATCAGTTTAAACATATTAGAAACAAGATGGCTTGAATGTAAATCTGCCAAGCATACTAATTAATGAAAAATTAAATATAGACTTTTTCATTAACTGTTAGGAGTATTATTGAAAATAACTATGACTAACAAATTATTAAAATAGGGAAAAGCATATTCAGTGCAAATACGAAAATTCAAATAAAACGTAGCTTTTGTTTTCAGTGGTGGCTTTCAATAATCCAGTTTATGTAAAGTGTAACACATGCATATTTTCATTAAGAATCCATCAAGTCATTAGCTCTGTATGTGATGGTGCTGGATTACATAGGTGAAAACAAGCATAATCCATGCTTTATTCAACTTCCAGTCATGAAATACAAGCATTAAACCAGTAATTGCAGATAATCGGAGTGTAGCACATGCCATGAAGCCCTGATGTCATGCGTAGGCTGCATTGGAAGCAAGGAACAGAGGGCCTCCTCCCATCCACAGAGTTAGAGAGAGGCTTACAGGGAAGTGGTGTGTAAACAACACCTTAGGGAGAAAGGGGAGATACCCAGGGGGTGAGAGCACTCCAGACTCCACATGTGTGAAGCCAGGTATAAAGCCTGCAGTAGGAAAGTATGAGCAGCTGAATGAAGTCAGATGGCCCGTGCAGGGAGCCAGGGAAGAGGAGTAGGGTGGATCTGCCCAGCAGTGTTCTCACGCAGTGGGGAACCAACCGGAGTGGAGGTTAAGCTAAGCAGTAACTTGGTTTCCATTTTTTAACAAATCACTGGCAGCAGTGGGTAGTGGATTGAGTAGGGACAAGAATGGCTGTGAGGAGACCATTTAGAAGGAAGGCAACTGCTGGAGTCCCTGAATAGGGATCCTCATCTGTGCTAGGGGGACAACAGCGATTTGGGGCGGAGTGGCTCCCAGGCTTCCATCCAGAGCACTCGCATGGACAACAAATGCCCTTTACTGGTTTGAGAGAGACTGTCACCGTGCTCTAAACTGGACATGATTAAGAAATGCCCCAGGGGAGGTAGCAAAGAGACAGCTGGATATCTGTGGGTCTCAGGAGGAAGCTGTAGCCTGGAGATAGAGCACATTCAACTTTACAGAAACACTCATCACTTCAACCTAGAACAAAGTGCAGTAACTGAAAGGTCACATATTTTATCCGGGAGTTTTCATGGTCCGAAGACTTACTTAGACGACTCTGCTTTAGTCACGTTTTGCCCACACCTCCACCTGGCAGTGTGTGATTAATTGCCCTTGGTCACATTCTAGTACCGACACAACAGTTTCCAGCCCTGATTTTGCAACATCCCATATAGTCAAGCTTTTGCAAGATATGTTGTAAAAGTCTCCAAAAAAATTAGTTCACTAAGGATTTTGGTAATGTCTTAAATTTCTAAAAATGTTTATACCCTTTTATCTGGTTCCACATTTGGGGATTTCTTCTAACTAGTCAGAAATGTGCACAAAGGTTTATGTTTCAAAATACTCATTTTCGCAAGACTTATAACAGTTAAAAGTTGAGAAAAAATCCAACAATAAATGGAATAAGGTAGCATCCATGTGTTGAGATATTATGCAGCCTTTAAAATTACATTTATGAAAGTAATAGTACAGATAGATTTTATAATGATTTTTAAAAAGCTTGCTTTTAAGAATGAATTCCTTTATGGCAAAAATTATTCCATGGTCAACTTGGGGAGGTCAAAGGTCTGGAGAAACATATAATGAAACATTGAGGGGGAGCGAAAAGATAATTTGACATGAAGTCAAACAAAATGGAAGAAATGATTTCTGTCATTTAAAACATTATAAATCCTGAAACCCCACAACTGTTGCAGCCCCTCCCTGGCTTTCAGTTTTGGAGGGTGAGGAGGTGCCTGAGTGTGGGACAGAGGGAGAGGTGCACATGTCTGCACTGCTCTGGAATGCAGGCTTGGTAAAAGAAGGCGGTAGTCTTTCCCTGCTGCTAGAAGTGTTTGGTAGAAAGGACTGTTCATCAGGAAGCTCTGTCTGCTGACAGATGCAAGAACCTACCTGGGAAGGAAGAGGCTCTTGAGTTAGCTGCTTTTCCCTCCAGCCCTTGGTGCCCCTCCATGTCTCTTACTGCACTGCATTTCTGCTGGCTCCCAACTTAGAGGCCCTGCCAAATGCCTCTGTAATGATGCTTTATTGCTCTGATTTATAGTCCTACCATTCCTCTCTGCCATCCATTCAACAGGCCAGGTGAGCAAACATTTATGGAGCACCTACTGTGTACCAGGGATTCTGCACCATACTTGAATACAAACATTCAGAACCTTAAGCCTACTGTAGGGATGGATATTTTTTATCTAACAAAATTTGATGCCGTGGCTGAGTAACCATAGAGACACACATAGAGATAGCATCCTCATGAAGATAGGGGTGTGCTGGGGAGAAGGCTTCCTGCAGGAAATAGTGTTTGAGCTATACCTTGAAGAAGGAGAAAAAGTTATTTGGGTCATAAGACTTGCACTCCAGACAGAGGTCATAGCCAAATGTCCCAAGAGAGATGGCTCCACCAAACACAATGTGCAAGCCTTTCTTGTCCTCAGAACCTGGCCCGTTATCTTATTGTACATACGTGTTGGTGTAGAGTCTGAGCCTTAATTGATTTGATGTGGAAGAGGCTCAATCTGTGCTTATTGAACTGAATGCTGTGGTTTACAGTTTATAAGCCACCCTCCAATAGACCCATTATTAGGACATTTACATCAAGCTGGGTTGCCACCCTGAAGTTATTTGTTTCCTTCCTCAGTCCCATCCTTTCTGTCTGCCCTTCAGCTTTTCCTTCCATCTTTTCCACTCTTATTGAAGCATGTTCAATACTCTGATCCTTGAGATGGTGTTCTGTATACCCTGACTGTCTTTAATCTAGTTAACAATTTTCTCTTCCTGACTCTGTGTTAAGAACTTCCCTTCTCAGCTCTGGCCCCTTCGACCCTGATGTAATATGGTAAAACTAGAGATCGTCCTTCTTTGGAAAACTTTACTTGATCTTATAATGGCTAGAAGAGCATGGGAACAAGCTGGTCCCAGCCTAAAGGCTGACTTAATAAAGCACACTGTTTCAGAGATGGTATAGATGAGGTCTCCTGAAGTAAAATAATAGTTAACAATTAATTGAATGCTTCTCATGTGCTAAGCACTATTCTGTATGCTTATATTTATTTAATCTCAACAAAACTATTATCCCTATTTTAAAAATAAGACGTCTCAGGCATAGACATTAAATAACTTGCTCAAGATCACATATCTAATAAAGGTAGAGCTGGAATTTGTGCCTAGACTCTGATTCCAGAGCTTGCATACTTACAATACCATATATAAACATCCAGTTTCTTCAACATAAACCAGCCTTATCCCACAGTCACTAATGAAGGCCAGGGGGTCTTAAGGTGCAATGTTTGTTGACATGGTGTGTGTTAGCAGAAATTGGAAGGTATTTATCATGTGGCACATAGCAAGTTCTATTTCAGAATTGCCATGTTTGTTCTGATAGGATGAACAACCTAAGCTTTTGATTAAGTCAAATGAGCCTTTCTAGCCGTTCTTTCTCTTTCCCAGTGACCACCATTATTTAAATCTGACACATTGCTATGAGGAACCTGAGTCACCATTTTATATATTGTCTCAGTCTGTTCGGGCCACCATGACAGACTACCATAGGCTGGGTGGCTTATGAACAACAGACAGAGTCTAAGTCTACAATCGAGGCACTGGCAGGTTCAGTGTCTGGTGGGGTCCCCTTCCTGGTCTATAGGCGGCTGCCTTCTCGCCCTAACCTCACATGGTGGAAGGGAGTGGGAGAGCCCCTTAGGGTCTTTTTCATGAGGGCGCTGATCCTATTCATGAGGGGCTCCTCTCTTATGACCCAAACACATCCAAATAGTGGGGTTTAGGTTTCAACATAAGAATTGAGGGTGCGGGGAGGACACAAACACATGTTATATAGGGGAAGTCATGCGTTTTTCCTCTTTCTCTTTTCTACCCCCTTCATCCTAGTGGCTTAACCAGGCAAGCAGGACCATCTCCAGAGCTTCTCCTTCAGATGAGCATTCTCTGACCTGAAAGGTGTGAGTAATAGAATAGACGAAGGCTATCCCATAAACAACACTGGTTAGCCAGAAAAGTGAGCAGTCATATACCTGTTTCACGTGCTAAGAACAAAAACCGTTCATTTGTGTACTTTGGCCTTCAGTCACTTGGTGTCTGTCTATGCTTATCGAGTGCCTACATTAAAAGGTAGACTTCTAGGTCCTGGGGATGCTGTGGTGAACAAGCCAAAAACTCAGCCTTCCTAGAGCTTATATTCTATTGGGGCAGTAAACAATAAATAAATATATAACATATTGTTATGCTTTGAAGAAAAAGAAGATAAGGAGGAGAGTGAAAGTAATGGTTAGGGAAGATATTTGAGCAGAGACTTGTGTGAAGTGACAGAATGGGCCAGCGATAATCTAGGGGAAGAGAATCACAGGCAGAAGTAACAATGTGCAAAGATCCTGAGGTGGGAACGAACCTGGCATGGTAAAGGAACATCAGGCAGACCAGTGTGACTGGAGCAGAACAAGTGAGGTGGAGGAGGGGAGGTGGGGAAGTCCCATGACAGGGGCTGGAGCTGGATCGTGAAGGGCGTGTTAGGCCACAGACAGGACTTTGAGGTTTACCCTGAATAGGATGGGAACCAGAGGAGTGGGCTGAGCAAGGGGTGTCCCAATCTGCCTTTTGTTCTTTGGTGATCACTTTGGCTGCCGGGTGGAGAATATGGGTGGAGAAGACGATGACAGGAAGCGAAACCTAACAGGAGGCTATTATAACCGTCTTAGGCGTCTTTTGTTTTGCTCTGTTTTTGCTCTTTGTTTTGAAATAATTTTTGACTTTAAAGAACTTGCAAAGTAGTGGAGAGTCCTGTCCTTCCTTTACCCGTATTTTCCAAATGTTAACATTTTTGAAAATTACAGTACAAATATCAAAACCAGGAAATCAGCAGTGATGCAATACTATTCTCCAGCCTGCAGACCTTATTCCCATTTCCCCATTCTTTTTCAGGTTCAGAATCCAACTGGAGACTACATGCTGCATTTGGTTACAATGTCTCCTTAGTTTCCTTTAACCTAGAACAGTTCTTTAGTCATTCCTTCTCTTTCAAGACCTTGGCATTTTTGAAGAATTGGCCAAAATGTCCCTCCCTTATAAAATGCCCCTTCATCTGAGTTTTCTCATGGTTAAATTCAGGTTATGCATTTTTGATACCACCACCACAAAAGTGATGTTATGCTTCAATTTAGTGCATCAGGGAGTGACTGATACTGATTTTCCCAGTTATGGGCGATGTTAACTTTGATCGTTTGATTAGGGAATGTGTCTCCACTTTGATCACCCTTTGTAATTCTTAAGTATTTTAAAAGGAATACCTCGAAACTATAAATATTCTCATATTTTTGCCCAATTTTAGTATTACTGATTCTTATCAAAAACAAGTATTACTGTGATGATTGCCAAATTCTGTTTTTTATCATAATACCTTCTACACCTTTTAGTTGGAATTGTACTACAAGGGAAAACTTTTCCCGTATTTATTCAATTGTCTATATCGTAACAGGCTCATGAGTTCTTATTAATTTCTATGTGTGAGGCTCCTCTACTACCATTTATTTATCTTGTTGCTCAAAGTGTCCCAGATTTGGCCATTGGGAACCCCTTCACGTTAGGTTCCGTGTCCTTTTTACATGTCCCCATAATTTTTTGAGCACATCTTAGTTTTTGGTGCCATATGGTGTTCCTGGCTCAGTTTAGTTGCTCAATCCTAGAATATACATACAGTAGTTTCAGAATTGCTAGCCTATATAACTCATAGCCCTATGAAATACAAACCTAGTAATGAGAGTGCTATTTATTTAACCTTATTACCATTTTCCAGAGTTACTTTTGCCATTTCTCCCCTTACCCTCCTTTAGTGTGGTTGTATCATTCATTTGTAATACAGCTAGGTTCAATTGTTTCTGTTTAAATTTCATTTTGGGCCCATCCCCCCCCACACACACACACAAATAAACAATCTTAGTTGATTTTAATTATTTACTAGTTTTCTCATATGTGAAACATAAACATGGTTCTAAAACTCAGAACCAAACCAAAATATATGCTATGAAAAATGTAACACTCTTTCATCCTTCCTCCATTCTCATTTCCCAGCCTTTCACACACACTTGGCTGTAGTTATACATCTTATTAATTTCTCACTTATTTTTTTTTAGATGAAAGATTACATAACATTTTCTTTTGCACTTTGCCTTTTTCACTTTATAGTATACTTGGAAATCATTTCCTATCCATCTAAGAGATCTTTGTTCTTTTTTGTTGCTGTATAGTACTCTGTGTGAATGTGTGTCATAGTTTACTCACCTACTCTCTTATATGAGCGTTTAAGTTGTTCCCAGTGTTTAGCTTTTCAAATAATGCTGAAATGAATATCCTTATGCATGTATATTTTTATGTTATTTGGTGGGAGTAGGGACTGTATCTTCAAGATAAATTCCTAGAAGTGAGATTGCAGGATTAAAAGCCAAGTTCATATGCAGTTTTGTTAGATGTGACCTTCTCTACTTTATTGGTTTGCATTCTCATCAGCAAAATATGAGAGTGTCTTTTTCTTCCATACCCTTTACAACAAAATATGTGTCATACTTCTTAATTTTCCAGATGAGAATTTTGATAGTGGCTCACACAAGGAGAGCAGTAGAGGTAGTAAGAAGTACTTAGATTCCAGGTATACTTTGAAGGAAAAACCAATTTAGAATTTATGATGGATTGCTTTGAAAGCTAAATTCTGTTTAAATATTGGGCGTCCAGAGTAACCCCAATTTAGTTCAGTCTAAATAAGTAACTTTTCATTAGCATGACATTTTTGAAGCTTTTGGTGACATTCTCCTTCTTTTTGAATCAGCCTTGTTATGATAGTCCAATAAATATACGGCATTTTAAAAGGCAATGCTAACTGCTCCAACAAGTAATTTTCAATATTTTAGTACCCTAATGCATCAGAAGTTTATTCTTCATTCATGTAACAACCTAGCACAGCTGACTTACAGCTCTTTTCCATGTGGTGTTTCAGGGACCCAGACTCCTTCTAGAACATAGTTTCTCCATGCCCTGGGGTCTTGGAGTCCTCTAAGAAAAAGTGTAAACGGAAAAGTAGAAAAGGGACATCTTAACTGTCTTCACCTGGAGGACATACAAATTGCTCCCACTTACCTTCTGGTTTCTATCACATGACCCCTAGATGCAAGAGGGCTCAGTAAATGTGGTCCTTGCAGGATGGCACCTTTCCAGGGAGTGCTCTCTATATGGAAGGGGGAACATGAATTTAGGTGGACAGTTGGCTAACTCTGCCACAGATATTTAACAAAGTAAGCTGGGTACTATGTGGGAAAAAATACCGTGTTTTGCAGAATGGAATGTATATCCTGGACTATTACATTGACGAATACTGAAGGATGATTTTTATTTTTAAGTATAATCATGGAGTTTAATAGCAAAGAAAGAAGATGAGTTCTACAGACGGAGAAACTACTTAGCTTTGAAAGACTGAGCATAACAGAGGTGTTCCAAATAAGATAGATGAATGAAAAAAAAAAGGGTTTTGTATTTTCTTTCATCTGTTCCTTCATTCATTCAATAGACAGTAATAGGGTCTGTCTGCTGCTGACTCTGTGCTTAGTGCTGGGGTGTGTGAAAGGGCAGAAAGTGGTGAGAGACAAGGAGATGGGAGCTGCAAGGGGTGGTTACCACATATGCACTTGGCAAAGTGATGCTTGTTCTTCCATGGACAGGAATATACAAGCTGAATGTTGTGCAGTCAAAGTAAGACGCAATTAAACAATTCAGAGTAGTGGGAATATTTTTTTTTTCTTCTGATCTTGAAAAAACAGTCTTCTGAGACAGTTATGTAAAGGAAACTTTCCCTAAAGCTTTCAAAGTACAGCACTTCAGTAGAACAAATTGCTAATCTAAAGAAGAAAAACATCAGATTCCAACAGATTAAGAAAGCTATTTTATGTTCTTTCCAGGACATAGTATTTTTCAGTAATGTAAAAAATGAGTGTTCTTCATTCTTCAATATTCATAGGCTTTGTGCTCATCTTATAGGGAAAAAAGTTATTATTCTTCTCAGTGCACAAGGAGTTCGATTTATAAGGGGGGCTGCCAGAGAAGAAAATCTGTCATGATACATTATAGCTGTACCTTTGGAGTGATGCTAACAGCCAGCCTGTGTAGAGCACAGTATAGAGTGGCGCTGCGCAGTCGATCCAGCCTCATTCTCAGCACAGCCCTGTGACGTAGCTAGCAGCTAGGCTGACATTATCAGTAGTGTAGTCCTAGCACCATAGTCCCCAATTTAGAGTTGAGGAAACTGACACTTGAGGATATAAATGATGTGCCCAGAATCTATGAATTTAAATTCCAAAGAGAGAAAATAGCTTTTAAATTCTGATACTGTAGTCTAATTTTATCTGATGTTCAAGAAGAAAAAATCTAATAAGCTTCTTAAAACCATATTTACTTAATCTGTAGATGTTGGGAAGGGAGGTAGAGAGCAGTTAAAAAAATGTGGCTAACATTTCCAAACAGTGCAATATTTTCCATTCTTCTTAGAATTATTTTATTAGAATTATGTCTTAGAATTATGGTTGAAGGTCAGTTAATTGCCTTTTCATTTCTCTCAGTCTTTATAGTAATTGATTTTATGGTACTTTTAAATTTGGATGGACAGTGCTTAAAGTGTAGGACTTTTATTCTTGGAGCCAGTTTTTTCTCTTTTGAGACTTTTTCAACAAAAAGTTCTTTTTTTAAAGAACTAGTTTGTTCTTTCAACAAAAATATTATTGTGTGCCAGAAACTGCACTAGATCCTAACTCCTTTGCATTCACATTTTATTGGTGAATAATATTGTTACTCTGTGACTAATGTTCAGCTGTGTCTGGTCTCTCAGGTGGGGTGACTGCTCTCTGTTGGGACCCTGTCCAGCGAGTTTTGTTCTCAGGCAGCTCCGATCACTCTGTCATCATGTGGGACATCGGTGGGAGAAAAGGAACAGCCATCGAGCTCCAAGGACACAAGTAAGACCACTGGTGCTTTTATAAAGAACTCTTGAGAAAAGATTCCCAGCTGAAGGCTGAAATAAAGGAGTCTGGGGCAGGATCTTAGCGTGGGAAGGAGCATGGCAGGAAAGCAAGTAATGGCCGCTTTGATTTATATCTGTGCGTAAGTATGTTTATTTATTTATACCCCATTTTATGCCACAGAGGATTTGAGAGTGCTTATAGAAACTATAAAATAAAATAATGGCAGAAAATAAATAAAAGGTAAAAATTAGAACCAGGGAGAATATAAGAGTAAAATTTGAGAGTGAAAGAAAAAAGAGCTTAAAAATACAAGCCGTGAAGGCCTACAGAATTTCTGTAATTGAGGGCAAGTGTGGCTTCAAGATTTCTGACAGCTTAAGGAAAAGGAGAGAGATAATCTCCTTTCTCACACAGTACATTTTGTACTTCACCAAATATTTATTGAGTACTCAGGCCTTGATGCATATCAGGCTCTTCTTCCTTAAGGGACAGATTTCAAGGGCTGAGAGGAAAAGCAGAGAAGGCTTTGTATTTCCTTGGAGCAATTCTCCTTCTTGGCAGTGCATAGAGAATCACCGAGGAATTCATTTAAGTAGGTTCCCGGGCTCTGTCTTTGGAGATTCCAATCACCAGTCTGGAGCTCTAGGCGACTGTGGTAACAGGCCTCCCGGGCAGCTCTCTGCTGGTGACCCTCAGACCACACTCTGATTTGTCCTGCTCTGGGCTGCCTACAGTCCCTGGGGGCAGTGTCTGTTCGGTTGCAGTAAAGGATTTTGGAACTGCTATACAACTCTAAAGCTAGTCTAAATTGTTTTTAACTTGTAAAGTTTTCAAAATGATACTACGAGCGACTCCAGACAGCCATAAAGAAATGTCAGTAACGCTCCCGTGAACTGGCTGGTTGTAAGCAACATTAGCTCTTTCTATAAATCTTCCTGGAAGCACTAGTTTTAAAATATTTTTTAAATATTTCCTTAAAAAATATCTGCAGTTTAGGATTATTGAACTAATTTAGTTTTGGAGGGCCCATGCACAAATAATTATTGCAGTGCTAGAGTTTAGTTTCAGAGATGTAGCTATTAAGCCCATGGTGTCTGGGGCCACTGCTGGCTTACAGGGCCACTGGACCTTGTCATCAGCTCACTAGAGGAATCGTCCTCCTACGTTTCTCTCCATGACAAGGGGACATGCATCACCATCATGTAGAAGGAGTTGATGTCAGTCATCCATGTATGTGAAGAGAAAGAGAAGCCAAGTGGTCCTGTCTAGTAACACTATCTAATCTGCCGGTGATTCCTGACACACTAGGCTCTTGGAGAAACAAAATGCAGCTTGTGAATGAAAATCAGTAATATTTGTTGGACTCATTCAGATGAGCCATAACTAGTTTTGTTTTTACACAGTGGTTGGTAAAGGGTGTAGGCAGCCTTACAAGATCCATCCACATGATGGGAAAGTGTCGCCATTCTCCACACCAGCATCACTGTGTGCTGAGTGCCCTCGTGCGAAACATTTCTCTGGGAAACTTGCACCTCCAGTTTATTAAGAAAGGAAGAGCTGTAAGGCTGGGATGCAGTCTCTCAGTCCCAGAAAAATGAAAACTAGACTAGTAGGTCTTCCAGTTCTAAGAAATACAAGCTTGCCGTATAGAAAAT
This sequence comes from Cynopterus sphinx, assembly GCA_030015415.1. NCBI lineage: Eukaryota > Metazoa > Chordata > Mammalia > Chiroptera > Pteropodidae > Cynopterus > Cynopterus sphinx. The sequence continues at coordinate 82,405,748 of CM057381.1, read as the reverse complement.
GAAACAGACCAGACTTGGAGTCCATCCTGACAGGATCACACCTCTGGAATTTGGTGGGGCAGGCGGGCAGGTGGGATCAGGAGCCACCAGTCAGAACTGGCTTAAAACAGGAATAATGGCAGAAGGCCTTTGCCTTCTGCCTTATTTAACTCAAGCTCAGTAACAAAGTGAACTCTATGAGGAGTTCTCAGGTCTTAGCCTGAGAGGGAATGCCTGGATGCCAGAGAGCTAGGGGAGGTAAACTTCCTCAGCATTGGTACTGTCCTTCTGTCAGGGTGGGTTTGGACACCCAAGGTGGAGGTACAGAAGCCAGAGGCGCTGCTGGCAGTGGGAGGACAGCCTTCACAAAGAAGGTTCAGGAAAGAATGGGAAAGGGCATCAGGCAAAAAGAGGTCACAAGGCCCACTTTCCTAGCAGCCATTCCTTTGCCCTGAAAATTGGCCACTGGATTAGTGTTCAGTGATTCTTGTGTTTGAATAGCGCCTAATATCTCATCAAAGAGACCCCTCCGTTTCATTTTACAATCACCCTATGAAAGAGAGAAGCCAGACTCCATTTGTTAGATGAGACTACTGGGCTACCTACCGGCAAAGCCCCCAGCCGACAGCTTAGGTCTCCTAAACTTTAGTACAGCTTGAACTGATAAAGCAGTTCAGAGCCTTTGTCCCCTGCCTGGCACTGGAGACACAAAAATGAACATTGGACAACACTTGGTCCCCACCCTGCCCCACGGTGGTTTCTGTCTCTTTTCTACTTTAGAAGCCAAAGAGTTTCTGCCTTGGCCAGAGGCTTCCCCTGCCATTCTACACATCCTCATTTTCCCACCTTCCCCGGGGTGACTAATGCTGGCCAGAGTTCCAGATCAGGCACTGAACTGGTGAGCTGGGGCCCTGGGGCAGACCAGACCAGAGCTTCTGCCTCTCTGGGTATGGAGACTGCCTTCCCCTCTTCTGGAAATGCCCAAGCATGGTGTGGAGAGACAGCTTTCGTCCTGGGTTTGCGACTTCATACCATCCTTCAGTGGCAGAAGTGTGACTAGTTTGATTTTGTGTGTAAAAATCCTATCAAAGCAGAGAGAGCTTTAACACTAGAGTAAGTGATTGATGACAGCAAAAATGTTTCCAAGTCCAAAGGGAAAAAATGTAAGAAAGTATACTTCTATACAATTTTTTTCCGTGTTGGAAGTGTTTTGGTGTTTTTGTTCCCTTCAGCAGTTGGAGCATGATTATGTGCTGGCTCTGTGGAAGGAAAGGCAAAGAAGAGGTTATGGTTTCAGGGACCAGCCTTGTTTTTTCAAGTATCAGTTACCAGTTGGATGGATGTTATTGAAGCATAAACCTGGACATTTATTGCCCCATGTCTACCTTGTCAAATCTAATAATGGTACTTGGGCTTTTTGGATCCTTTTTTATTCTTAAATAATGCCTATCATTTCATGACCAACTTTATGACCATAATTTTTCTTATAACAGTGTTTTTCAGGCTTCTAAGACTTTTTGGCAATTTAATTCAATGGTAACTTGATTTAAAGCACAGATAAAAGGTCTGTGTGGCCCTTGCGGTAAGGGCCCCTCCTTGGGATCCCTGGGTTGCATGAGACTCAGTCACAGCCATGACTCTTGGCACATAAGGCCTGTGTGTGAGCTTCCTGTTTCCACAATCCCAGCTCTTGATTGCCTTCTTCCTGCACTTACCATGTGTAAGACCTTTGTTATAAGCATTCTCAAAGCCTTTTGGTAAAGAAATAAGATATTTATAAATAAATATACAGTGGGAGAATTTGTGCTTTTTCCTCTTATATCAAGTAAATTGCATGTAAGGTTAAAAGAAGTAAAATTCTTATTTACAGCTTTTTCTGGGTGTGGGGGAGGGAGGGCAAGGAAGATTACGTATGAAAATTTTTCTTTCCTAATTTGAGATTTAGGAATGTTTCTCACTGTAGCACTTAAGAATTATTAGGATAGAGAAGATGTCTTTTATATTTGTAACTACTTAGCTAAACACATAATAAAAGCAATAGAAATTAGAGTTCTCATAGAAAATAGAATCTTGTAAAAGACAGAGGAGCTGAATATTGGTCAATAAGTGCTAGCCCCTGTGTCTGACCACGCTGTGTTTGAGCCAGCCCTTCTGCTAATGGCCGTGTAGGCTTTGGCGAGGCACTTCCTCTCTCTGATCCTCTTTCCTTTTCTCTGAAGAAAAGATAATATTGGAAAGAAAAACCCTCAAAATTGTTTAAAACCCCAAATGACATAATACATGGAAAATAATCACAAGAATAAAGGCTAATAAGTGGTAGTTGTTAAAATTATTCTTTTAAAAAATTATAATTCTTCAAAAATTAAGCTTTTGGAACTGAATACTGTTTCTCTCTGATTGTAGCATTTCCATGGAAATATTGCCACGTACACCTACTTGCTCTATTCATAACGCATTAAACAAATGTTTACTGAACTCTGTCTACATACCAGATTTTGTATTAGGTACCTAGGACACTAAGAAAATAGTCCCTGCCTGAGTGGAGCTGTGCCGGAAGTATGAAAATGGGGTAAAGGTGGGACAGTTTGTCAGGTTTACTGGAACGTGGGAGGCCTCAGTGAGGAAGTCACTCTAGATTTGGATCTTAAGAGATGAAGAGAATCCCATAGTTCTCAGGATTAGGTGGCTAACCAAAACAGAACTGCGTGAACTAAATACAGTGTTTTCAGGAACTGCAAGTGAGCAGACATGCAGTGTGGTTAATCTGAACTTCCACCCTAGCCAGTAAACAGCAAAATAATGCTGCTGCTGCTGCTGCTGCTGCTGCTGCTGCTGCTGCTGCTGCTGCTGCTGCTGCTTAAACTAGTATTCCTGGACATGTGCCTGAGTTCCGGTTCAGACTGTTTGTGGTCCAAGAATCCCTGTTGAGGCAAATCCTTCTAGGGTCCCTTAGGCATGGGGTTGCCCTAGGCATCAGTTATCTAGGAGACCTCATGTGTGTATTGCCCACAAGTCTCTCTGGTCCCTTGAGGTTTGAAAAACTTATGAATATTGGAATTCTGAATGTGAGAGCAAGATCTCTGGTAGAAGATGCATAAATGATTAGCTTTTTGCCAAGTAACCTAGGACTTTACATCAAAGAAATGAAAGATGCTATACATTGAAGACCCTCCTACTCTTCAGAAATGGAAGAATGTCTAAGTTGACATTTGGGCAGGTATTAGCCAGTGTGCAGACCTAAGCTGTTGGAAATGCTGTTTTCTGTAGAGGATAAAGGCTTCTCTACCCTGTTTTCTTAAGAAGCATCAGACACAGGACCAGCTTCCTAGGCGTGTGACCTGTGCAGTCACAGAAGGCCCCAGGCTTAGAAGGTCCCCACACTTGGTTTAATGCACCGGGTCACCATTTTGTAATTCTTAAAAAATTTTTAACAAGAAGCCATGTATTTTCATACTGCATTGGGGTTCCCAAATTATGTAGCTGGGCCTGGTGAGACATATGTTACTTCTAGGACTGGTGAGAAAGGAAATAAAACCATCTTACTAAGTAGATTTGTGATGGCAGATCCTGGTGGTTGTAAAAAGTGAAGTTATTGTGCACTCATAAGATCATTTGCATTGCAGTACATTGCAGTACATGGAGAACTCATCCATGAAATAATAACCAGTTCTGAAATGCTTTCTAGGATAAATGCTATAGTGATGTCAGTGATGAAACATGAGTGCATGAAGAAGATATCTTTTATTCTTTATAACCCTCAATCTGTGAGCCTGGGGATGTTCTCTTACCTTGTTTTTAACTGCAGGGTAGTTGTATTTTGAATCCTTAAATCAAGAAGTCCCTGAGCAGCTTTATTGCAAAGCTTGGAATCCAGCATCCATCACTGTGTTCCACTCTTCTGTGTTGGAATATTAACGGTACGGTAGCCCCATAAATTATGTATTTGTTGCTGCCAGCAATGAGTGGCAATGCATTTCCTTCTGGAGCTTATTTTGGTTTTACAAGATCATTGATATGTATCAGGATGCCTTAACAAATGAAATGTAGTTCAAATCACAGGGTTATGAGTCTGCTCAACTAGATAAATTTTCCTTCTTGCACCTGAATGGTGGCACTCCATACTTAAGAACATGGAAGAACCACGAGGACAGATAAAAATCAATTGATGGGTTTTTTTAAGGAATACATGTTAAAAGTTTTATATTAGTCATTAATTAATATAGGAAATAGTAAGATGGTATAATGAGTTCCAAGGAAAAATCCGCAGAGTAGATACATGCATAGGCAGTGGGGAATGTTGACATGAATTTGTAAGAGTCACAGTTGGCTTCTTCCATGGGAGGGGCAGGTTCTGGGGTTTAGTTGCATCTTCACTGGACAAGATTCAATTGTAATAATAGCAGTTTTCTATAGCTACTGGGTTATAGAATAGCCCAGTTAAAGCTGCAGACCCCTATAGATCAGATAACCCAGAAGAGTGTGCTAGGTAATACCTAAAATTGTGTTGAAAAGACACCCAGTAATTTCTTTTTGCCCATTTTAGTCTTTCTTAATCTACCTGAAAGTTCTTTTCCCCTCCTCTCTTGTAATCATAATAATCTCAAAGATTATTCTTGGTCACATAAAAGAGCTGGTCTCACAAGGTTTGGCCTAATTATTTACACTGGTGCAGAAAGAGTGTTAATCACATTGGCCTCCTTGGTTTGCTTTGCAAATATGGAATCATACAGTATTAAACAGCTATTAAGCTCACAGAATTAACTTTCACATGGAAGTTTTTACAAGGAATCTTAGATTGGGCTTTTCGACCCCAGGGCTAGGAAACCAAGCCAAGAAACTCTCCACCATATTTCACCGAGGTAGACCTTGGGTGAATTCCTCAAGGTTTCCAGCATTTGCTAGGTTCCTGACCTGGTAGCTTCCTTACCACCAGTACGTACAGGACCCTGCAAAACCAGGTATCAGGGCTGATTTTCCTGGGAGGGCTTGGTAGGCAGTGGCTCCATTAGTTCAAAGTGGCTAATTCATATCTGATTCAGTGAGTATCATTCTCTAATATGATACTCTGAAGTAGGGGCGTGGTTGCTTAGTTATATCCTGCAGATAGATTCTAATTGAACCTATGAAGGAATTACATTACCATGCATATTAAGAGGACTCAGTAACAGTTTTTGAATTCTGGGATATCAGTGAGAACTAGATATCATTCTTAAATGTTTTGATTTAGCTTATGAAAGCAGAGTTTACTAAATTGTAGGTTAGAGATAGCATAGAAAGAGTAAAAGCATCCTTACGTGTCCAGAAAATAGAACATTAAAACATCAACAGTATTCCAGACAACACAGTAAAATTTCCCTCTCCAGTTCATCCAGTCCTATGTAATTCTTGTTCTGCTGGTTCTTGGTTTAGCAGTCTACATGAAGTAAGATGTCTGCATCTGGACTCAAAAAGAGTCCAGAAATCCAAGGAAATTGCACTGCTCAGATGAAAAATTATCTAAGCAATGTCAGCTCAATAGCCTGGCCCAAGAGTCTATTATTTGAAATATCAATATTTTAAAATAACTAGTACATGAAGTCCTTTTCCACAAAACTGTTAAGATTGTCCTTTCTGGCCTGTAGCTTAGAGCAGAGCCTTCAGGCAAGCTTCAGAGTAGTACAGAAGTTATCTGAAGGTAATAGAGATGTCATGGTTAACTTTTTTACTGTGACAAATAATATCAGAATGGGGGAGAGTAAAATTCTCTATTGAGATACCCTATGTAAGTATTTCCTAAGAGTTTTGATCAGTGTTTTCCCTGAAGGTACAACATATTATAGGCAAATGAGAGCATTTATAAAATCTTTGGGTTCTTCCCATAAAAATACACCATTTCAGAAATACTTGTATCATGTTAACCTGTACTAACTTAACCTAGTGAAAATTGAGTATCCCTTTTGAACTGACAACTCTTCGAATAGTAACACAGCAAGCAGATGCAGTTGTTCATAACATCTCTCTTTATAAAAGGGAAAAAAAAATCTTTATGATTGTCCAAGACCCTTCCAGGAAATCTCAAAGATAGTTTTAGGTGTAAATATATCCAAACATTTTAATTTTTTTTTCAAAACATAAGGTTTAGTCTGAGAAGGCAAAACCAAAAGAATAGTCAAGAGTTTTAGGTACTTCATTAAAATAGGAACACAGGTGCCTAAAAACAGCACTTGGTTATTTACGTAATCAAAGTAACAATGAGACATTTGAAACAAATAAAGTAACAAAATCTTAAAGAATTTAGCCCTTCTCACAAGTGAGGGTCCTTATATTTTTTTTCTTTAAATAATCAAGAACTATAATCAAGTCAACATAATGCTCTAAAAATAATTTTGATGAGACATAATCTCTTCCAAGTAGGGAGATTATATAGAATGTAAAGAATATTCTTTTTAATTATGATTCATATATACAATGGAATATTACTCAGCCATGAAAAGAAAATGAAATTCTACCATTTGCAACAACATGGATGGACCTCGAAGTTATAATGCTGAGTGAAATAGGTCAGAGAAAGATAGATGCCATATGATTTCACTTACATGTAGTTATCTAAGGAACAAAAAGAACAAACTAATCAAAACCAGACTCACAAATATAGTGGACAGTTTGGTGATGGACAGAAGAGAGGAGGGTTGAGAGAATGGGTGAAGGGTTAAAGAAGTAAAAATTAGTAGTTGATAGTTGGACATAGGGAGCATGGAAGAGGGAATGTAATTAGCATTAATATGATGGCTAAATGGAGGGCCTGAGGAGGGAGGGAGCAATTGGGGGGATCGTTTTATGAACATTATAGATGTCTAACTAATGTACTGTATACTTGAAACTAATTTAAATAAATAAATGTATTTTTTTAAAAGAATATTCTTTTCCATTGTAGTCAAAGGCATTAATCAATAAAAGGAAGCAAGCCATCAAAGCTGAGGGAACTACACCAGAATTTTAATGTATTTTATAGCCTTTTTCAGACTCAAGTATTACAAGTAAAAGCAAATAAAATTCACTTTCCAAAATTTGTCCTTCATTTTCCTCTTTCAGATTCTAGAACAACTTTATAATTTACTTTAGAATTGCTTTTTTTATCCATGTTCTCTCAAAAGTATACAATGGAGTGTTCATTCCAGAGGCTGCATGATGAGTGACATCATAACAAATGCAGAAAGAGATGAGTATCTGGCTCTCTCCTGTTAAGCAAGACAGTAGAAAGACTTGCAAAAATGTTAATGCCTTTTTGTCATCAAAGTGTTTTGTTTTAAGAAATTTTTTTTCATAAGATCTATGTTGTTTATGTTAAAATGGAATAGTTTGTTTCTATTTTCAAATGAATCAGATTTTTTTTTAATTTCTCAGTTTTGGTGTCAAATACACTAAATATGACCCCAATAAACTTAATAAAAAATATTTTTTAAATACAAATAAAATTAAAAATTTTTAAAAAATATATGGATAGTTACCATTCACTTAAACCATAGCTCTTTGATTTCCTTCAAATAAGTTTTAAGAGTGTGAAGAAGTCCCGAGACAAAAGTTTAACAACTACTGCTTTAAGACAAAACTACTCTTTGTCTTTCAAAAAAAAATGCATATGCAATTTTATTTCTTTTCTGTTTGAACCTGACAGTCTCATTCATTCATTTTAATTATAATAATTAACCAAAGAATTAAGTTACATTTATCTCATAGAGAAAATTGGGAGAAGGAAGGATGTAGATGATGAGAACTATCATATACTAGCATTTTATCAGACTAGCAAAGCTCATAAACACATAACATTAATTTATACTGTGACATACATCACTTTTACCTCCCCTGAAAATGGCAAAGATTAACACATTCATTGACATGACTCACCTAAGTTATAGCCTTTCTGTAGAAATAGAAAAGAAGCAAACATATATAAACTTAATATTCTTTGTAATCAAAGTTTCAGTATTCTAACTTATTTTGAAATTATCTAGGTAGGTATCCAATGATTATTGATTAGCTCAACTTAATATTACTCATGAAGATCTTAGGATTTATCTCTAAGTGATATGCTGCAAAGCATAATTGCTATTTATATAAAAAGTATATCAGGAAAATTATTCAATTTGGTTGACCACAAATTTTTAATTTTTATAATCTTAAACATATAGGCATAACATTAGCTTATTTGCCCAGTTATCCTATATAAATTTAGGAGAAATCAACCCAAGTAAAATAAAATGTTCACATGTATTATACTTAACACTGAGAAGTCAGATAAAAACAGCTGTGTTTTAAAACATCATTTAGCTTCATTTGGCAAAGTAACCTTAATTTTTGAACTTGGATTCTTAAAATTTTATTGAGTTAGGTAACATTTTCTGTAAAATAATTTTTATTTTTAAATATAGTAAATTTAAAGTTTTAGATGTTCAATTTTCTTATTGTTCAATTTTCTTATTTTCTGTGAAGTTTAGGAGTATTCAGTTTATATAAGTACTTTATAAGCCAAGCAGAACAAGTCTTTACAACTTAAAAGTTGCTATAATCTAATTTATTGATACCTGGAAATAAGAAAGCATTCCATATACTACAAGAGGCAAAGAAAGGCCTTTCTGAATTGTAGACACAAACACACAGAGCTCAGTAGCCTCAGTTCTACAGCTTCAGCCACAGATCAAAAGTAAACAGAAAACATCACCAGTTCAGATTTCAAAGAGCTGCCCTCCTTCCCAGTAGGCACAGAATTCTTCATTGATTTGAGTTCAAAATAGAAAACTGTTCAAACAAAAATATCCAAGAAACCAGATTCCCTGTTCTCTCTCACCTAACAGAAAGTAGATCTGTGTGGTCTTTTGTTAAGTGATCACCAACTTACCAGGCCATAAAACTAAATTCTCCACTGTGGCTGCCACCAAGAGGGAATAACTTGTCAGCATGCCTGGACTAGAAAGAAAAATAAACACAAATCAGTAAAGAGGAAATAAAAACTAGAAAAACATTCAATGAAGTTCAAGTCTACTGCTGCTTTGGATTTACTCTGGGAGCCAAGAAGGCAACTCAGTTTACCTAACTCTTATCATGTGAATCCAGTCGACTTTTCAACAAATGACCTCCAAAACTCTTAAAGGATGCCTTTTTTAAATGATAAGTCATGACTCTTGAACAAATGTAACATGAACATGTGTCACAGATTAGTTTATTTAATCAGTTAGGAAAGGAGCCAGTCAGATGTTACAGTCAGTTCAGCAATCACCTTTTTTCCCTAAGTGTTGGTAATGGACAAAGATTATCTCTGCCTGAGGCCTCAGCATCTTAAATGAGCATTTTGACTTTTAAACCTGGAGTTCTCTCCCCACCCTTGGCATGTTGACAGTTCCATCTGATTTCTAAGATCTGCACTTGAGGCTCATCAGTGAGTGTGCACATTGATTGACTGCTGGGCTTCCTTCCATTAGGGCTTTCATTTGCTTCCTAAACTGTTGCCAACTCTTGCTTTCTTTCACAGTGACAAAGTCCAGGCCCTCTCCTATGCGCAGCACACACGGCAACTCATCTCATGTGGCGGTGATGGTGGCATTGTCGTCTGGAACATGGACGTGGAGAGGCAGGAGGTAGGTGTCACAGCAAGCTGAGGGCCTCTCCCTCCACAGCCACCAGATTGGGCTCTGCAGTTCTGGCTGAAAAATGGATCAGCTGCCCCACCTGCTCATTTCTTCCTTCTTTTATGATTAAATCATGATATAAGACATGTCAGAATAAAAAATTCTAGTATAAGAAGAGTTTTCTTTTTTTTTTTTAATCCACACAACTTGGCATTTAACATTCATGTAATAGAGATTTCATAAGAATTTAGTCTGAGGCTCAGTTGTTTAGACTTTAAATCTGTTGCGGTATTCACAACAAAGCTTCAGGTGAGAAAAAGGAACCTTCTATTTTCAGGTGATTAGCCTTTCGGTATAAAGTGCCCTATGAAAATAAAACTCATGTGCTTTCTGTTATTGAGAGAAGTAGTGGCTAGTTGTTGAGAAATGATATTTGATGAAGTAAGAATCCTTGGTTTAGTATTAATAGAAATATTAATACCAAATATTGTTACAAGTAAAGGTAACAATATTCTCATTTCCATAGAATTAAACTTTCCCTTTGACAGTGTATGTTCTTCTAATTTCAGAAAAGCAACATTTTAAAAAGACAAAAGCAATTTCCCATCTTTCCCAGGCCTGACCCACCCCCACTTCAAGAGAGTATTACCCACAATGTAATGCCTCTCAAATGCCAGTAATTAAATGCTTAAGAAGATTAAAGCTTGATTTGTTCAAACCATAAATCCACAGGAGTTCTATTAGTAACTAATTAAAATAGTCCTTACTGTTAGGAAGTGGGGAATTGTAGAATATTGCTTTTGAAATGCCATTTGGTATAAAGGCAGAGAAATCCATACAATGTGTACTAGCCAGGCTCTCCAAGTGACCAGTGATCTGCATGGAAGCTGTTAGATCAGCAACAGTCACACTTGGTCTGTCCTGGCTTCTTTCCAGGCCTAACTGACCTAACCAGGGGATGAGGGCTCCCTTGGGTTCTTTTCCCTCAGTGCACTATTGGGGAGGAAGAAATTTTCCTCTCAAGGTTCATTCATTTGGTCTAATAATCAAATAGACAACGAGACAAATCAAGGGAAAATGATCACACTTAATTACATATATATGTATGAGAATTCCACATATGTGAGAGTGTCAGAGACCCCATATACCTGAGAGATTCAAAGACAGGAAGGGAAAATGAGGTAATAATGACATTCTGAGCTAAGGATCACCTTGGGGCTTCAGAGGGAAGGAAGGTCATTGTAGGACAATAGGAAGAGCAGATATATGGTAATTAGAAGTTTGTCCTCCCTACAGAGGTCATAAAGAGTTATTTTGGTGATAACTCTTTAGAGCAAGGCCCTTAGTTTAAATTCTTTAAAGGACAGGTTAAGTGTCTCATGAGCCTGCAGGATCTCGGCTGCCTTTAGCTCAAATAATCTGCACGCCACAGAGGCACATCTTGGGGTGAGAGGCGACTCATTCTGAACCCCTGCAGCATGCAGCCTCCATCCTTGATGGACAGAGCCCCAGAGGGAGATAATGTGGTTTCCAGAGACAAAACCAAGTGGTTATGGGCAGTCTGTTGAGCCATCTTGCTTAAGTTATGCCTTTTGACGTGTATATATATGAGCACTGGTCCTTGTTGACTATTTTTAATCTTGTTGAGTAATTCAGAGCCTGAACGAGCAGCGGAAATGGTTCCATCCATTTTTTGCAAGTGTCATATTATATAAACATAAGTCCCCTGAGATATGTCTGTGGAGCTGCTTCCTGGTAAGTGCTGGGGAGTGCTGTGTGTGCAAGGCTCACCTCTGGAGGTCTGAGACATGTTAGATGAAGCAGTTCCTGCCCTGAAGCACTGCCAGACTTTCTGGAAGAAAAGACACACGATAGAAAACTTAAGAAAACCATTAAATGATATAAATGAATCAATTTCAGTCAATGCAAGCTAAAGCACTAGTAGCGGGCATTTAGGAAGAAGCATTACCATTATAGGCCAACAGTGAGTGGTTTTTGGACAGAAATAGGGCTGAAAGATGCATGGGGCCCGGACAAGAAACTGCAAGAGTAAAGAGCTGTTGGACGTGGGCAGGTGCACAGGCAGCATTAGTGTGCATGCGCAGAGGATGCAGCCAGAGGAGCAGTTTGGGCCAGGGGCAGATGATGGAAGACCTCGAGTGGCTGAATACAATCGAACTGACATCCATAGGTTGTACATGTATTTATGTTAATGAAATTCATTTTTTCAAAATTTTGACATTTTTTTTCCAAAATATATATAATAAACAGCAGTTACTCATGGTGCCACACCACTCAGAAAGAATACCCGTAACAGGTTGACAAGCATCCCTCCTTACATTTTTCTCTACACATACACGTATGGAAAATTTTTTTTTGACAAAAAAAAATAGAATCATACTATAAATCATATCCTGATTTATTTTCCCCTTTCCTGATCCTTACTCTTAATTCCCTCCTCATTGATACCTGATATGATGTGTTTGATATGTCCTGAATCTGCATGCTTCTTTGTAAAAGATGTATTGGGGGCTGTGTGTGTGTGTGTGTGTGTGTGCAAGTTTTTTGTAAATCTTGCTGCATCAGAAGTGTTCTGAAAAATCACAATGTGGATATGTATTTTAGGGGTTAAAATGTATTTAGCTAAAAATTTTGCATTATTTTGTTAAATCTGCCTTTAAACTGAGTAAGACATGAGAATTACAAAGCAAATCAAGGCTTCTTTCACTTATAATAAAATAAATAGACCAAGAATTAGGAGTCTTTTGATGTCACCTTTTTACTTCACTTTTTGAGAAAGTGTATAGCTCTAGGTTCATTTATGCTTGAAGGTAGGATAATAGGCTAAGTCCTCAAATCTGTTCCACAAAGGGATATTCCTCAGAAAAGAATTACATCGACAGAAAAAGACTTTCCTGGGCGTTTACTGTGCTGCCGTCCATTGTGAATCTTGAAGAGGGGGTAGATGATGGAAGACGTCATTTCTCACACTTGTTTGATCTCAGGACTCTTTTACCCTAAGAATCAAATTGAAGTTTCCTGGAATTCCACTTTGGGGAAACTCTGAGGTTGGGTTTATTTTTCAAGATTCCTTGAGTTTGGTGATATGTAGAAAGAGATCAGCTTCTCTGTCAGCTGATGAATTCGCAGAGTTGAACGTGAACTCTAGAAGCAAATGCAAAGTCACTATCTGCATCGTCTATAAAGATTTGCAAGAATAGCTTTAAGCTTAACACATCTTTTAGATCTGTTTGCCATAGTTTAGAGTACTTGTGATGGGTTGGGAAATAGTGAATGAAATCAGAATATTGTGTGACCCGTGAGGCAAGGAGCAGAGTTTCAAACTCTGCTGGACCCTCCCACAAGTGGATCGCGGACAAGTAGTTCCCCCGAGTACCCACTGTGGTCAGGTTCTGTCCCTCCAACACAGATAGCTGAGCGTATGTGGAATTAGATACAATTGTACACAATTAGAGCAGAAATAATTATATATGATCAAAGAATATGAAATAAAGTCCTAAGTTCTCAACATGGCTGTCAGGACTCTGCTGGGATGGCTCCGGCTGTTCCTGGACACTCCTAAACCCAGCCTGGGTCATAGCACTGTGCTTCTCCTCAGGCCTCTGCACTTATTCATATAGTTGTTAATAATATTTTCATGTTTAACCTTCCTTGATGATTCTTCACGAGAGTCTCTTTATTCACCCGTATGTCCCCAGGCCCTTCAGTAAATATTTTTTAAATGATTGAGAAATTATATTTCTGGTTCTTATAAACATATCCTGATTCTGAAAGTTCCGTCAATGTCAGTGGTTCCATCCTCCTCACCGCTTCTCACTGTGACCTGCTGTGTGCTTTGTTTAACAGACCCCTGAATGGTTGGACAGTGATTCCTGTCAAAAGTGTGATCAGCCTTTCTTCTGGAACTTCAAGCAAATGTGGGACAGTAAGAAAATTGGCTTGCGACAGGTGCGTGTTACAGGTGCTTCATCAAAATGTAATAGTGTAGAAATAACTTGACCTTGTGATCTTAGAAGAAATAAGGGTAAATTAGTATCCTGGAGTCGCTTTGTAACTGCACATTAATTTATTCCCTTTATCTACTCTAGCTCTTTCCTGCTGGATTCAGGTTTTGTAGTGACTTGTTCCCAGTAAGCAGTTAAGAGATATGATTTCCAAATTCTAGTGGCATCTGTTGAAATATACCTTAAAATTAGAGGGGTTATGCTTACTATGAAGTTAGAACTGGTTTTTATTTCTTCTTAGTAATTTTACTTGCCCTCCTTCTGTCTTTAGTTTTAGTTGTTTCGCTCTATTTATAATACATAGCATTTTCAGTCTGATTCCGTGGTTGGGTTTGATGCTCCCCAAACGCTGGTTTCATTGCTCATCTAGGTTGAGCATGGCTGGAGTGTGTAGACAGTGGATTGAACCAGGCTTCATTTATGTTCTCCATTAGGCATTGTAATCTCTGGAGATGGCACTTTCTCAGTACACTCACTTTTAAAATAACCTGACCGCTGGGTGGTTCCTCTAAAGTTCGTAGAGATAGTCACTGTTAAAGGACCAAGAATGGAGGAAGGGGGCAGTGGGGAGGTGGCACAGTCACATGGGATTCCCAGCAGTCCTCATCCTACACCTTTCAGTTGTGTGTTCCTTCCAGTTTTCTGGGGCACTCTTGTTTAGCATCCTCACCTGAATGCTGTTGCTCACGCTTGCAAGGCCCAGCGGCCTTAATGACTACCTGTTCTCTCTCCCTCCAGCACCACTGCCGCAAGTGCGGGAAAGCTGTCTGCGGTAAGTGCAGCTCCAAACGCTCCTCCATCCCTCTGATGGGCTTCGAGTTTGAAGTGAGGGTCTGTGACAGCTGCCATGAGGCCATCACAGATGAAGAGTAAGTTCCAGCAGTCTGCAGAATTGTCAAGGTTAAGGAGAAAATGTGATCTGAGAGCTGCACCCAGCACTACAGTCAGGACTGCTAGTGCCCCGGTTCCTGCTGGTTTAGAATACAGACTGGGGCAAGTGGGCGAAGCCCTCCTTTCCACCAACAGATTATGTTCTCTTGTGAGGTGAGAGAGGAGAGAGTCTGCGCAAAGAATGCATCTCTGTGCTCTTCGCAACCCCAGGGGTATGTGCATTCCAAACAGATGTTCTTCAAGCAGAGCCTTCTGTCTGCCCATTTCCTTGAGAAGTGCCCAGGGTTCACTTTCTAGTCCAAGCTGATATCTTACAGAGGCTCCAGAGGCTTCATTTTCCAGGAGGAGTGAGGCCACTTTACCTCAGAGGCAAATACTACCAATTGCCTAGCTGCTCAGTCTTGCCCAGAAACCCAGGGCCTTAGGTTACTGCGCATCAGTGTGCTTGGGAGGGTGGAACAAATCTGTACTGTGTCTTTCATGTTGGCCAATTGAAAACTGCCCCAGATGTAAACAGAATGCTCTGCAACACATTTCCTTTTAGTGAATTACAGCAGGATTTCATAGGAAACTGGCTGCCTAATTCTCTCACCCCTGCCCCACATACCTCCAGCACCGTTTATACAGTAAAGTCATCGAAGTAGTAGATGGGTGCCTTAAAAGCTGCGTGTAAATAGAAACATTGAAAAAGTACCACAATAAATCAGTATTTAAAGGAAATTCCTGGGGTGGCTCCATAGTGTAGTGGTTAGCACGTCTGCTTTACGCATAGAAGATCCTGGATTTATGCCCCAGGTGGAGCCATGGACCATACCCTTGGTGCACCAGCCCATCTCCCCCCACCCCCCACCCACATGCACCAGGCCCTGGGAGTGCGCCACCTTCAGAGATCAAGTTCTTAAGGAGAAACAGTAACATCCATAGGTCAGGGGTGAAAGTTGGGGCGCGGGGCAGGGGGGAATTAAAAATAATTTTTTAAAAAAATTTTTTGGCAAATTAATAAAGTATTCTCTTACAGATAATCCTAATTTATATTTTTAATTGTTATTTATCTATATCAAGTATAAAGATGTCATTGTATTAGTCAGCATTTCTGTTCATTGATTCTTTTCCAAACATCATGATGAAATTAATACACGTTTTCATTGGAGAGCTGCATGTGATCTTAGAGATGTTCTAGTTTAAGTCCTCATTTTATAGGAAAAGTCACAAACCAAGAGGGTCAGAATGACAGCAAATTAAACCTAAATCTTAATTCTAAATGTTTTAAAGGGACCATTTTTAGTATGCTAAAGATCAGTTAGTTATTCCCCAGATTTTGCTGTAGATAAAAAGAAGAAAACCACCATCTTCAGAGAGCCCATTAGAGAGTGGGAACCTTCGAAACATGATTAGAAAACAGCTATCTCCTGCACCGTGTTCCTTTCCCCTCTCCCGCGTCACTGTTAACTTCTGCCACTTCTCTGTGGAAGCATTCTCATTACGTATAGAACTCCTGGGCACAACTGACAGGCCTTCTTGCTTAAAAAAAATGCATAGATTAAAAAACCAAAAAAATAACGATGTTTCTTAAAGTGTTGGGATACTACAGCACAAGTAAGTCTGCCATTAAACCTGTGAAAAGAAGGGAAAGTGTATAGCCCTTTGATTACAATGCTAGTAATATCTTAGGCATTTTACCAAGCAACTTTTTTTTAAAGTAAATATGCAAAGGTAGAATATTTTACCAGGCAGTCCCTCTGAGAGCAAACTCATCAAAAGTACTGTGGTGGTTTGTTTTTTTTTTTGTTTGTTTTTTGTTTTTGTTTTGTTTTTGTTTTGTTTTTTTGTCAAAAACAATGTTTTTTATAAGCTCTATAAGAGCAACAAATAATCTATAAAAGATTTTTGAAAATTTCATCATCTCTTTTCAATTTTGCAGAATATAAGAATCCTTTTACCTTTAAAAAAAAAAAATCATACCAGGTCGCCAGAGAATAAAGGTAGATCTGAGCAGCATTTCTAACAATGAAACAGTTTTAGCCATTTGGTTAAAAATTAGAGCTTAATGTCACCCTGGTTATTCTTCATTCATATGTCACCACCTTTCAGTCTTGGAAACTTTCTTTGCTTCTTCCAGACGTGCGCCCACAGCTACCTTCCATGACAGTAAACATAACATTGTGCATGTGCATTTTGATGCAACCAGAGGGTGGTTGCTGACCTCGGGAACTGACAAGGTTATTAAGGTAGGACGCCATCTTATTTTAGGAGTTTTCCATCTTTGGCCCTGTGTAAACACACGGGAGCACCAAGGCGGTATGAGATCTGCTCAAGTTACCCTCAGCAATGAGCAGTTTTGACAACCCATTCCATACAACAGCCCATGCCGGGCACTGGCTGGCTGTACACAGCACGTCATCCCTGGTACCCATTCAGTCCCTTAAATGTCCAATATACCTTTATTCTTTGTTAGCTGGATTAACATTTCCAGTTGCCATGTTCATGTTTTTGAGGTTTATGTTGTACTTTTTGATGGGAAGGTACTATTTTATGGATTTTTGAAGTTGTTAATGTAGTATTCAGTTGCTTATTAAATTGAAAAAGTCACTTGAATTCACTTGTAAGGTCTGTTTATCATCAACACAATTTTATTTTAGTTTATCGTAGATCTTCTTTTTCTTTTTACAGTTGTGGGATATGACCCCAGTTGTGTCTTGACGACACTCCCAGGCATCAGATAGTATTTACTCAAGAAACGGTTCAATCCAGATTGTTACTGGAGGTGTAAAGCAGACGTGTGAGAAGCTAAAGAACCTAGCTGAGTTTGCCCATTACCTGCGCACACAGTGGTGAGCTTGCGAATGAACACTTGGAGAGGACTCTTTCAACTTGTTCATACAATATAAAAGGAGATATTTTTTTAACAAATGGTTTATACAGTTTGGCTGTGCTATGTTGTTTTGTGTATACTGAAAACTGCTGTGTGTGTTTATTTTATATTTTTCAACAGTTCATTTTAATTGTTACTTTGTGTGTCGGAGAAATAAGGGAAATGTCTGTTCAGGGTGTTTTGGGTCATTATAAAGCAGTTTCCATGTTTTCTTCACTTGGGCATGGATCTCTTTCTTCTCTGTCTATCTGTCTACACTCACCTTCATCTGCTGTTCTCCAGGATGTATGTATTTCCACCGTTTATTCACAGTGTTTCTACTTATGTAGAAGTCCTCTTCAATTGAGAGGTTTGGAAAACCATTCATGTGGATTTAACAGCTGACTTCTTGAATCACCTGAAGAATGATCTGTGTGTAATGTCTAATAACTTATTTATGTTCTTATTGAGTAGAAACGACCTTGTGTTTCTGCCTCAGTTTTCTCTCTCACGTTAAAAAACTGTATGAGAAAGCTCTTCCCAACCATTGTCATGAAAGTAGATTATTGTAACTCAGAGCTTCAACCGTTAGTGCCTGGACCGTTTCTACTTTAGTTGGAGCCTTCTGAGCTTTTTTATGTTTTAATGTTATTGACCCAGCTCTTCTTCACTCATGATGTTTAAAAACAAAAAACCCTATGTCCTTCAAAATAAGTATCTTTAAGATGTGTTTTTCCGTGTTACATCACCTCTGAACTTAAACACGTTCATTACTACGAGATTGTACCTTGCTCTATTCCTTACCATCTGTATTGTCTTCCCTGTTAAAAAATAGAACACTCTGCATACTTTCATACTAAATCTGTGTGATCTGAGATATAAAAGGTACTGAATCCTACAGCTCATGCTGTGTTTCTGTTGGGAATGTGAAAAAAGGGCTGTAGAAAATCAACTTGAAGAACTCTCATTTTAAGGGAATCTGATCAAACTTGATAAAGCAAAATAGTCTTATGTATAGTGACTCAACTCGGGACATGGAAGTCCTTTTTTAAAAATCTTATTTTCACCTGTAAAAATAGAATTTAAATGAGTAGGCAAGCATGTGTCTTTCGCCTGCTCCATTCTCAGCACTTTACGTCAACCCTCACCTCTCCACTAAGTCTCTTGGGGATCGCCAGGTTAAATAAAGCCTTGCAGATAAGCAGGCCAATTACTCTCCATCTCTATTTAAGCCCACCTCCACAGTGACTTGTTCACTTCTGATTTGACGATTTTTTGGTGGTAGTATTTTAAATCCTTCCTATTTTTCTCTCTTTTCCAGAAAAGCAGTTTTTTCCCTTATGATCATTAATTACGTTTCTTTCTAACCGAGAGAAATACTCCCAGCCCTGAGCATCCCCAGCACTGACCCTGACCCAGCATGCTTCTGGGGATGGGACGGCGCTTCCTAGAGATGATTGCTGCTGTAGCATTAGGAAGCAGTGGATGTTCCCCAGTTAGCCACAGTACATGACAGCCATCACCTGAGACATCAGACCAGCTCAGCCCATGTGACCATACCCCAAGGTCGTATGCATGTGCGCACGTGTGTGGAAGTAGTACTACTTGTCACTTCACTGCCCCCTTCCACACTACCCTCAATTGCCATCAAGCTGTTAGAATTAATCTGACTCTTTTCTGCATGATTGCTCTGTGAGAGAGCTTTAAAAGAGAATTAAATTTAAAATATTCAGATATATATTTTATAGTTTATTTCTAGATCCTGCAGCCATTACCAAGTTGTACATAATAGAAAGCTGTGTTGGAAATGAGTAATATAAATAGATCTCTGTTTCCCCTTCCTGAACTTTGGAGCATGGCCTCTCTATAGAGAGGAAGACAGACACAGTGTGAGGGAGGCAGGAGATCAGGCACCCTGCAGGCCTGGCATGGATGTGAGTGAGGTCTAGATGAGCTCATACCCCATTTCAGATGCTGATTGTCCCTGTACACCACGTACACCATGTTCTAGGTACACTCTGTCTCTCACCCCACACTTCACTGTCATCATCTCCCTCCCAGAGTGGCTGTACCCCAGTCCACAGAGCCACTCAAATTGAAACCACTTGACACTTCATTGATGATGAGAGTCACAATTAGAAAACCATGGATATGTCAAGGATCCATCGCTCTGCCCTTTTTTCCTCCTCCTCTGTCTGGTTGAATTTAATGAGAAGTGCTTAGCAAACCAGCTGTGTGTGTTTATACTACTGTGAATGCCTGAGTTTTACATTGCATGGCTCCACCATCTTTCTAACTCAGATAGATGTGCTGGCGTTGGGTGCCTTCCAAGCATTTAATGGAAATGGAGCCTTCATTCACGAGGAATGAAAGCTGGCACCGGCACTTGACTTTTCTCCTGTCTAGGTTAACTGTCATAGTTCTTGTTTTACCCGATTGGGTTTGCACTTTACATATATTCTTGCTATTACTTCAACTTATAGAAGCTCTGGCAAGGGATGCCTAACATGGCTGTGTTGGGAAAGTGGCAAAATTGCACACATATGCACATAGTTGTTCTTCCTTTGGTAAGATAAAACCAATCACGTGCTCTCAGTTTCTCCAAAGAAATGATGTTACTGGAACCTTTTAACTGCCTTGGTATGTCTCTACAGCAGCTAAAGTGGTTTTACATTAAGTCCTCGGAGTTGTGTGTCTTTTTATGTGAAGTCAGTCAACCATGATGTATTTCTCATTTGATTATTTGAATTATTTAAAGAATCACAACTGGAAGGGATCTTCACAAATTTAGAGTGCTCAAGCACAAAACACTTTAGTCCTATCAAGCAAATAGAATAGCTGAGGTATATAAACAAGAGAATCTAAAAGAAGAATTTTCAAAGAACACTTGTTTTTGAATATTACCTGGTAATGGCATGAGTGGGGGAGTGACTTCCAGTGCCTAGAGACAGGGCCCTCGGGAACCAGGTCTGTTCCTCACAGCACTAGTAAATTAGACTCGGCGTTTGCCCCCAGCCCTGTGGCTGTGAGCAGGTGGCCACTGTGTGGTGAGGCAGTTATTGCAGATCTTCATTGGCGTGGACCCCTTCCTACACCCTTCCCCACAGACCGCACAGCATCAGTGTTCAAGTGGGAATCCAGGGGATCCTGAACGGGCACCTCACCCTGTCTAAAGGCTGACTACGGGCTGCCTCGAGTGAGTCTCTGGGCCCACAGAGTGTGCCTTCCTGTGGAACATCACGTTTTCATGTTTTGAAATTTATTTATTTTTGCTTAACAGTAATCTGTTTTTAAAGTCTGAATTTTGACTTTTAAACAAAGAGATAGTTCTAAACTATATGTCACAGTTACTGGGTATAAATATTCATTAAACAAGATTCCTTTGGTTTTCATGGTAGTTTTATTGTATGTAAATACCCTTATTCACTAAGATTTACATTTTAACATGAAAGCATTTTACCAGAACATTCTTTATTTTCTCTCCTTAAAAATAATGTTAAATTTTTCCTGGTGTGAAAGCATAGCTATCTAGCAACTTGATTGGAAAACACAGAAATTAAGTTCCTTTTTAATACTCAGTTATTTAGATGACCTGAGATTCTAATCCAGTACAACCAACCATTTGTTTAGTGCACACCATACGCCCCACTTTGAAGTAGGCCCTAGGGTGACAAGGTTCATTGCCAGACCTGTGCAGAGGCCACAGAGATGTGTAGATAGATCATTTTCAGTATGATGTGGTAAATTCAATAACAGGTGCATATGGGGTCCCTCCCAGGAGCTGCATGGTGGCTGAGGCCAGAGGGACTTAGCAGATGAACCAAGTGTTAAAGCATTAGTTGAGTAAGGAAGTGACTTTCCAAGTTGCAGAAAATGCATAAAGGCCCACGATCTAGCATCAGCCTGGTGCGGGGAACCACAGGTTTGGAGTTGCCAGTGAACAGGAGTGCTCAGCTGCAGTCAGGGAGCCTGATGCAGATGCTTATGACGAAGAGAGGAAGGCAGCACTCAGTTGGTCGTGAGTGGTTTGTTTACTAAGAGGCCCATCAGTTTTAGAATCAGGTTTCCCTGTAGTCAAAGCTTGTATCAAAGTTTCTTTTTCTTTGGAAACGCCTCGAATTGTTTTCCTAAAATGACCCATGATAACTAATTTTTGAAGCTTCTGGGTGCACAGCCCCTCGCTGGAGGTAGTGAGGTTGACCATGCATGCATGGACTTGACCTGGAAGTATTTACATGCTAATCCCATAATTACACAGGTGGCGTGGGCTAGGCTACTCCCCTTTGAAAAAGGAAAGGCCTTGACCTGTGGCAGGAGGAGATTGTTCTAGACAACTGTGGCATCACACTAACAGCATCAAACCTTTGATACACAAAAGGCAACTGCTGCCCTCTGTTTCTCTCTTGGCCTTCAATCATTTTGGCAAGTAATGAGTCATTTCAGTATAGTGTGGCAAATGTGATAAATCCTCATTGCAGTGGCACTCTCCAAGTGGAAGGGAACATTTTTCTCAATTCAGTGACAGTTCAAAGGGCTCAGGCATCCACTGCCTCAGAGAGCTGTCTCTGCCAAGGCAGGGGCACTCAGCCTTTCACCGTGGGGCTTGGCACCTTCTACTTCCTGCTGTTCCATCTGTTTGCCTTTTTGAGTACCCAAGTATAACAGTCCGTAACTTAATTCAGGAGCATCCGTGTTCATGTTTCAACTTTAGCACAATTTTACAACCAAGACCCATCAAGTTAATACTTACCAATGTAGCGTTTTAGTTTGTAATTTTGTCTTTAAACATGATCCTGTCCACTGAGAAGCCTGTTTAGACCTAGCACATCCAAGGAGAGTCTAAAAATTAGACCCAAAAAATTAGTCCAAAATTGGAGCAAGATCCCTTTGCATTTCTCATGGCAGGGAATGTTTGAGCAGACTGTAGGTAGCCCCTTGTCAGTGATGTGGGAAGGACAGTAAAGCCTGGAGTAAGGGTCAAATTTGATACTTGTTCTTAGGATCCCTCCCAGTCCCGTGATCCTGTGATTCCATGAATGTTGTTTATTATCGCCCCAGCCAAAACCATTACCAGTGACCAACCCACCCGCAGCTGGCTTAACTCAGATAAGTGGGAGCACAGCCTGACATTTTCTTTTTCTGTCATATTAAGAAAATTGCTTTCTGCATTTTTCTATGTAGAGCCTTGAAGGTATGAAAAAGATAGTGAAGGTGGAAGTTAATCATGGTGCCATCTCATTAAAAACAAGATACCTTAAAATTTCACCTTGGTGAGTCAAATGCATCTGACTTTCTTGGGAAAAAAAGTCAGGAAACTACAGGTTGGTGTCAAAGGTTAAATTTAGAATCTGGTCTTGATATGCGCAGTTCTGCCTGCCCCCTTGCTCCCCAGCCCTGCCACCCATCGTTTTTTTCTTGGTTCTCTGGGAAGCATGAGAGAATGAACTGTAATACAAAAAGGGAAAATGGTTGGAAAAAAGTATTTCACTTAGGTATACTTCTTTCATTTAAACGGATGGCGGCCTTCTGTCAGTAGCATACACCAGTATGAAGTACGGACCAAAATGCTTGTGTCACTGGTAACCGTCGTGCCCTCAATGTATATTTGTGTTTTATGCCATTTGCCTTGCTTTTTAAATGACTTTTTTCAATGTACTGTCAATTTGCAAAAGAAAAGCTTTCTATGAGAAGTGCAAAGACTGTTATTAACTGGACAACAGGGAAGGTGCTAGCCCCACACCGTGCCTGCCGACCACTGATCCATAACCAGGGACGTGGCACTTCTGCTCTGTGTGCCCGGTGTCTGCGGCCACACTGGGACCTGGCTGCAGAGGGCATATTACTTTATGGATATTTTTTCTTCCTTTTGAAAGATTCTCCAAGGAGTCAGGCTAAGACTGTAATAAGCTCAAAGTTGGAACTTATTTCTCAAATGTGCTTCTCTGTCGCCAGTTCCACCAACCAAACCAAGTGGTCCTGACACTGACTTCTGAATGTCGTGATTGGGTGGGCTTGAGCAAAACTTTCCTACGATGTTAAAATGTCTGTATCCGGTTCTACATTCAAATGCTGCTGAATGTCGCGAATGTTTCAAAACCCTGCTTCCTTTCCCACTGTGCTTCCCTCCAAATGAACTGTACATGTAGCCATTACCACCGTACGAGACTCAGTGCAAAGTCGCCTCCACGGTGTAAAATAAACTTCTGGAAACCGTCCTGAAACTGTGGTCCTGTCGTTGTTGCCCGGTTGTTACACATGACCACATACACTCCAAGCCCTGCCTTGGTGTTCACCGTGAGGGTGCGGGGTTCATCTCCCGGCTACTCCTGCATCTATCTGGCTGTCAGGACCCCCAGGAAGAGTCGCAGTCTGGAGACAAAGGTGAGCCACCCTTCACCCTGGACTCCAAGTACAGTAGATGGGCTCCAGCATGTAGTCCATTTTATTTTTTATCTTTCACAGAAATCTGCTTTAACTGTGGTTGATAAACTTTCCAAATGATGAAAAAAAGGGCTTCAGAGCAAATACAGCCAGGAAAAGCCGCTCTAAAAACTCATGAGGCCCATCTGTGGATAAGAAAATGTGAAGGCAACAGTGGCCAGTGAGTGGGGTAGCTGGGTGGCACTTCACACCAAGGCTCCTGCCCCTGGTGGCACCCCTCCCTCACAGCCCACCCATGCCAGCTCCCCAGAGGCCCCCTCCTTCTTTCCTCCCTCAGAAAAAAGAACTGTAGTCAGATGGAGCCGATGCTCGTGGGACTTTCAGGCAGACGCATCCAGAAGAAAACCCTTCCTCATGGTTCTTGGCTGAGGGCCAGGATCTGAGCACCTCTGAGGACCACACCATGTGACCAGACAAGCTGCGTCCACCTGGATTTTCCTCCACTGTGGGTGCAGAGTTAGGTTTACGTCACCTTGAGCACCAAGAATGTGTGTAGACATATTCTAGTCACTAGGAAGTAAATGGTGTAATTTAGAGGTTTCATCCAGCTGTGGCACCAACATGACAGGTGCCTTATTGAAGCCACTTCTAACCCTAAGCAGAGGTGACCAGCTCCCATGTGCTTTGTTTATGTAAAAAGGTGCTGTCCCCAGGTTATGCTTTGCTCCCAGGGATCCAGGGACACGGAGAGCAGAGCCCTCCTGGTGTGCAGAGCTGCACGGTGCATTCTTCCTTCCTCCCACCTGTGCTCCCCTCACACTGACAATGTGGATTAATCCAAAATGCAGAATCCTACCACATTCTCAAATAATAGATTTACACAGGAAAAGAACCTGCTGTAGAGGAGGAAGTTTAGCCTGGTCCCCAAGCCAGTCGTATTTATTCGAAAATCAAAGTTCCTGATGCTCGAAGGTGCCTCGTTGCCACGGGGGCATCTTCAGGGGACATGGAAGTGGAGTCAGCTCATTGTCCCTGCTCCGCAGCTACTCGCGTTTTCTCAGGATCTGGCCTGGCCTATTTAAATCTCTGAGCCAGCTCTTCCAGGATTTCAATTAGTTTCTCCTCTTCAGCCGGTGAGGAGGGTGTTCTAGCAAAAGGCAAGTGTGTGGCAACAGATTTCCAATCTAAAAATGAGAAGAAAACAAAGGTGAGAACCTCAGCGGCCTGGACTGGTCCTTGGTGGCTGCCGCGCTCGGGCCCCAGGTCAGTCATCTCAGTACACCTGCCGGGGAGGGGCCCACAAGGGTGTTAGACAGTGTGTCTGCCCTCAGGAGTCCCCACAGAAGAGACCGAGGGGTGAAGAACAGAGAAGCTCTGTGGGTGGCCAAGGGAAGGGTCTTCCGACCTGGGACCTGGCCATGAGGGGCTGGGGGTGGGGAGCGTGGTGTTGGGAACTAGAAGTCAGCAGCCAGGGCTGGGATAGGGGCACAGTGGGGGATGGCACATCATCCCCCTCCCCTACAGGTCCCCAAAGCTTCATAATAGCTCAAGATGGGGTGGTTATCCAGGATGGGAAAAGAACCAGAGAGAAGACACTAGCTTCCACCCCAGGTCTCTCTTTTGCTGCCATCTCCTCCCTGCTCATCTCATCTCAGTGCTCGCCCTCCGGATCCTGCCCAGAGACCAAAACCTGAACAGATCACTGCCTCTAGAAATGAGAAAGCATAGTCACCATGTTCATTTCGTATTGCTGCTCTGGACAGCTGCCATTCCCCTGGGCTTCCAAGGTGAGAATGCCTCTACCTGGTACCCACAGGGCCTGGCCTGGCCAAGACTTTAATGACAGGGGTCACAGCCCGGAACTTCTGTCCTCAAGGGCCCCCACTGAGTTCATAAAGACATGAAAAAAAAAATCAGGGGAAGAGGGTAAACAGTCAGAGGTGAAACACTTAACAAAACTCACCCTAACAGGTGAAGGGCCATCGTGTCAAGGAAGCCTAGGCACAGGGATGGGGGAACAATCCCACCACCGCTCCAAGTTTCATAGAAGGACAGTCCACCTCAAGATGCCCCATCATGTGGTTTAAGGAATGAGGGTGATAGCTGCCTTCACAAAAGGAGGAAGTCACCCAGAAAGAAGCAGCCACTGGGCTGCAGAGCACAGCCTGTCCCTGAACCTGTCCTGGAGCCCCGGCATGGACAGCCTCACACCTATGAGAAGGGAAGGATGGGGACTCAGGCTGATTAAGACAACAGTCTCAACTGAAGAGATTTTGTGTGGTTGGCTCCTTTTTAACACAATAACGATGGTGATGATGTGTGATGATGATGATGATGATGATGATGATGATGATGATGATGATGAAGAAGGAGGAGGAAGAGGGAGAAGGAAGAAGATGGAGAAGGAAGGAGAAGGAAGAGGAGGAGGGGAGAAGGAGGAGAACGAAGAAGGAGGAAGAGGAGGAGGAAGAGGAGAAGGAGGAAAAGAAAGAATGTCATAAACTGTTCTTTTTCTACTTCAAAATAGCATTTATCCAACCTGTTCAGATCCCAGAGATCCTTGTTACAAAGCCACTAAGAGGCTTCCCTGGAGCTACTCACCAGATCCTGAAACCTGAGTTGGGTCCCATGTCCCCCAGGTTCCAGGGCATGAGCACCCAGACCAGCCCACCTCCTGAGAGCAAGATCTCACCTGTAAAGTCCCCTTGGCCTGCTCCTACTATCCTAACAAATGAACCCTTTCTAAAGAGGCTGAGACGTGATTAGATGCTCAGACTCCCACCTCCTGGGATTGTCATGGCAAACGATTCTGACCTCTCTGAGGATCCTGGCTGACGGTTTCTTGGACTGCTATAGTGTTTTCTTCTTTTCAGGGAGGAATACAGTAAGAAGAGAAAGAACTTCATTTCCTCTGCCAACCTCCTCTGTGTCATCCCTCTTCTGCATGTCTTGCCTACGCTACATAGAGGTTCCTAACCTTGTGTCACCTCCCCAGAGCCCAGCACCCCCACCCTTCAGCCTGCCCCTCACCACAGGTGGCCCAGAGCTGGCTGCAGACTAAACCCCAGACTTCAGGGGAACACAGTGTTTCTACAGTGAGCACATTGGGAAATGATATCATGCTTTTGTGAAGCCAAGGAAAGAAAAGAAACCAGAGAAAACAACATTGAAAGCCATAATGACATCAGAGGATTTTAGAGACAGAAATGATTATCTATTTTAAGGTCCTCGTTTTTTTAATCAAAATAAACTTTTTTTCTTTTTATAGAAGCAATAATTGTTTATTATGGGAAAATCAGGAAGTACTAATAAGCCAAAAATAAAAAAAATTGGACATCCAGTGAAGATGGTAGAGTAGGTAAATGCAGTGCTTGCCTCCTTCCATGACCACATCGAAATTTCAACTAAATTATAGAAAAACCTAAAGGCTAGCTGAACAGAATGCCTATAACTAAAGATATAAAGAAGAAGCCCATTGGTAGGAAGGGTGGTGACATGAAATGGGCTGGACACACACCCACATGTGGGGGCTAAAAATTAGAAGGGGTATCAGCTAGAGCAGTTCTCTCTGAGGAGCGGGCTCACTAGCCCAGACCACTAGTGCCAGGAAGAAGCATCTCCACAACATCTGGCCATGAAAATCAGTGGGGATTGTGTCTGAGTGAGACAGGCTTCTGAGTACCAGGGCCCACACATGGACTTACTGAAGCTCTCTGGCTCTGAACTCCAGTGCTGGCACAGCAGCTCGAAAAGTACCAGGGACATACAGGGAGGAACTGAATTGTCTGGCTTCAGGATGAGGCCTGGAGGAGCGCTTTGTTCCTTTGCTGAGCCCTCCCACACACCCAGCCTGTTGGGGCAGGCAGGCACCAAATTTTATTGTCCATCCAACTGGCCAACACCGCTCGACCAACCTTGGTGATTCCCTGAGAACCAGCCCCACCCAACTCCTACACAAGCCCAAACCTCTTTCAGCTACCGTTCCTCACAACCAGCCAGCCTCAGCCTATGTTGTGTACTTCCCTAAAATATCTGAACAGTCCACAAACTCCAAATAAGCAGCAGCTGGCCTTGGCATACCCTGTACCTCTTGCCAAGTGGTCCCCAGCCTGGCTGGTACTAATGGCACCTGGCCTGGGTTTTCAGCATAGCTTTCCCAGGCTCTTCCAAGCCTAGCACATGCAGCTACAAATGCAGAAGTAGCTCTTAACAGGTGGCCTTGGAGCAGGCACAGGCAGTAGCTTACCTGGCCCTGCACTGGAGCCCCTCCCAAAAGGTCCCAGAACCAACGTACCCAGTAGCCAACTTCAGATGACACCAGAACACCACCCAGTCAATTCTATAAATGACACACCCAAAGCATGGACCCAGTCAGCACTAGAGCCTTGCTACAGCGAATCCCACTCCACGGGGTCAGCCCCCACACAACAGCTTGTCCACTGTACTCATGTCCAGTAGTCCTCACAGCCAGTCAGCCTGAGGGTCAATCCCACTCAATGATGTGCCAACAGCAATCAAGGCTCAATTATAACTACACAAACAAGGGACATCCCTGGAGCACCTTGTGAACAGGGAGACAATGCCACTGGGCCCCACAGGACACCTGCTACATAAGGCCATCCTACCAAGACTGGGAGATGTAGCAGGCCTCCTTTTGGAGGAGACAAACATGTCCCAAATGAAAGATCAGAATAAAACTCCAGAAAAAGAACTAAATGAAATGGAGGCAAGAAATCTACCAGGTACAGAGTGCAAAACACTGGTTATAACAATGCTCAGTGAACTTAGGGGAAGAATAGATGAACTCAGTGACAACTTACACAAAGAGACAGAAAAAAAGAACCAGTCAGAGATGAAGAGTACAATAACTGAAATGAAGAATACATTAGAAGGAATCAACAATACATTAGATGAAGCAGAGGATCGAATCGGTGACTTGGAAGACAAGGTAGCAGAAAACACTCAGAACATCAAAAAGAAGAAAGAATCAAAAAACATCAGAATAATTTAAAGAGACCTCTGGAACAACTTTAAGCATCACAAATTTACATCATAGGGGTACCAGAAGGCAAGGAGAGTGAGCAAGGGACTGAAAACCTATTTGAAGAAATAATGACTGAAAATTTCTCTAACCTGCTGAAGTAAATAGACATACAAGTCCAGGAAGTACAGACAGTCCCAAACAAGATAAACCCAAAAAGGCCCATACCGAAACACATCATAATTAAAATACCGAAGGTGAAAGATAAAGAGAGAATTTTAAAAGCAGCAAGAGGAAAGCAGTTAGTTACACACAAGAGAATGCCCATAAGACCATCAGCTGTTTTCTCAACAGAAACTTCACAGGTCAGAAGGGATTGGCAGAAAATATTCAAAGTGGTGCAAAGCAAGGAACTACAACCAAGATTACTCTACCTAGCAAATCTAAAGATGGATGAAAAGCTTTCAGACAAGAAAAAGCTAAAGGAGTTCATCACCACCAAACTAGTAGTACAAGAAATGTTAAAGGGATTTCTTGGAGGAGGAGCAGGAGGAGGAGGAGAAATATAAAGATTACAATGGCAGTAACTACATATCTACCAACAATTACTTTAAATGTAAATGGATTAAATGCTCCAATTAAAAGACATAGGGTGGCTGAATAGATAAGAAAACAAGCCACAAACATATGCTGCCTACAACACACTTCAGATTGAAAGGCACACACAGACTGAAAGCAAAGGGATAGAAAAAGATGTTTCATGCAAATGGAAATAAAAAAACAATCTTAGGTAGCAATACTTATACCAGACAAAATAGACTTTAAAACAAAGGCTACAAGAGACAAAGAAAGACATTACATAATGACAAAGGCATCTATCCAATTAGAGGATATATTCCTTGTAAACATTTACACACCCAACATAGGAGCACCTAAATACATGATGGACATAAAAAGGGAGCTCAGCAGTAATACATTTATAGTAGGGGATTTTAATAATCATTGACATCAGGGGATAGATTATCCTGACAAAATCAACAAGGAAACAGTGGCCTTAAATGACACATTAGACCAGATGGGTTTGATTGATATTTTTAGAACATTTCACCCTAAAGCAGTAGAATATATATTCTTTCCAAATGGACATGAAACATCTTTTTAGGACAGACCAAATGAGAGGCCACAAAAGAATGCTCAATAAATTTAATAAGACTAATTATATCAAGCATCTTCTCCAATCACAATGATATGAAACTATAAATGAATTACAAGAAAACTGAAAAATAAAAATAAAAACACATGGAGGCTAAATAACAAGCTAGTAAACAATGAATGGGGTTAACAATGAGATCAAGGAAGAAATCAAAAGATACTTGGAGATAATTAAAACACAATGACTCCCACCCCCCCCAAAAAAAATATGTCAATGGGACACAGACAAAGCAGTTCTAAAAGGGAAATTCACAGCAATGCAGGCTTACCTCAAGAAACATGAAAATTTTCAAATAAACAATCTTAACTTTACACCTAAAGGAAGTAGAAAAAGAAGAACAAAGTTTAAAGTGAGTAAAAGGAGGGAAATAATAAATGTCAGAGTTGAAATTAATGAAATATATTTTTTAAATAAATAAATAAAGTGAAAGGTCAATGAAATCAAGAGCTAGTTTTTTGAAAAAATAAACAAAATTGATAAACCTTTGACCAAACTCATCAAGAAAAGAAAAGGAGGACCCAGATAAATAAAATCAGAAATAAAAGATTAGAGGTGACAACTGATATCACAGAAATACAAAGGATTATAAGAAAATACTATGAACAAGTTGGACAACCTAGAAGAAATGGATAAATTCCGAGAACAATCTTCTAAGACTAAATGAAGGAGAAACAGAAAAATCTGAACAGACCAATAACTACTAATGAAATTAAGTCAGTAATCAAAAAACTCCCTACATACAAAAGTCCTGGACCAGAT
Source organism: Cynopterus sphinx (assembly GCA_030015415.1). Classification (NCBI taxonomy): domain Eukaryota; kingdom Metazoa; phylum Chordata; class Mammalia; order Chiroptera; family Pteropodidae; genus Cynopterus; species Cynopterus sphinx. The sequence continues at coordinate 82,375,066 of CM057381.1, read as the reverse complement.
GCATTCACAGGTGAATTTTACCAAACATTCAGAGAATTAATACCTATCCTTCTCAAACTATTTCAAAAAGTTCCAGAGGAGGGAAGGCTCCTAAGCTTAATTTATGAGGCCATCATTACCCTGATTCTAAAACAAAAAAAAAGACATTACAACAAAAAATTATAGGCCAATATCCCAGATGTACATAAATGCAGAAATTCTTCACAAAATATTAGCAAACCAAATTCAGCAATACATTAAAAGGATCATACACCATGATCAAGAGGGATTTATTCCTGGAATGCACAGTTGGTTCCTATCTGCAAATCAATAAACCTGATACACCACATAAACAAAATGAAGGATAAAAATCATATTATATCATCAGATGCAGAAACAGCATTTGACAAAATCTAACATCCATTTATAATAAAAACTCTCAGCAAAGTGGGAGTAGAGGGAACAACATAATAAAGTCCATATATGACAGATACACAGCTAAGATCATACTCTACAGTGAAAGCCAAAATCATTTTCCTTAAGACTAGGTACAAGACAAGGATATCTACTTTCACCACTTCTATCCAACATAGTATTGGAAGTCCTAGCCACAGCAATCAGACAGGAAAAAGAAATAAAAGACGTTCAATTTGGAACAAAAGAGGTAAACTGTCATTATTTGCAGATGACATGATACTATAGAGAGAGAACGCTAAAGAGTCCCCCCACACACACAAACTATTAGAACTGATAAAATGAATTTGGTAAAGTAGCAGGATACAAAATTAATGTTCAGAAATCAGTTCTGTTTAATACACCAATAACAAACTATCAGAAAAAAAAATTAGGAGAACAATCTCATTTACAGTTGCATAAAAAAGCTATTAATAGATTTAACCCAGACTGTAAAAGACCTGTGCTCAAAAAATTATAAGACACTGAAGAAAGAAATTGAAGAAGACACAAATAAATGGAAAACCATAATGTGCTCATGGACAGGAAAAATTAACATTGTTAAAATTTCCATACTACCCAAAGCAATCTATAAATTCAGCGCAATCCTTCTCAAAATACCAATGGAATTTTTTCAGAATTAGAATAAATAATCCTAAAATTTATATGGAACCACAAAACACCCCAAATAGCCAAAGCAATATTGAGAAAGAAGAACAAAGTTGGCAGTATCATGCTACCTGATAGCAAATTATACTACAAGGCTATAGAAATCAGGACGACATGGCACTGGCATGAAAACAGATACACAGATCAATGGAAATGAACAGAGAGGCCAGAAATAAACCCACATTCGTATGGTCAATTAATCTCTGACATAGGAGGAAAGAATATAGAGTAAGGTAAACACAATCTCTTCAATAAATGCTCTTGAGAAAACTGGAAAGATACACGCAAAGAAAATGAAACTAGATCACTCTCTTATACCATATACAATATTAAATCAAAATGGGTTAAATACTTAAATGTAAGACTCAGACCATAAAATCCTAGAAGAAAACATACTGACATTGCCTTATTATTATTATTATTTATTATTATTTATTATTATTATTATTATTATTATTATTATTATTATTATTATTGGATACGTCTCCTTGGGCAAGGGGAATTAATGAAAAAATAAACAAATGGGACTATATCAAACTAAAAATTTTTGCACAGCAAAATAAACCATCAACAAAATAAAAAGACAAGCTGCTGAATGAGAGATGTTTGTCAATGATATATCCAATAAGGGGCTAACATTCAAAATATATAAGGAACTCATACAACTTAACAACAAAAAGACAATCTGATTAAAAAATGGTCAGAGAACCTGAATAGACATTTCCCCAAAGAAATACAGATAGCTAATAAACAGACACATGAAAATAGGCTCAATGTCACTAATTGTCAGAGAAATCCAAATTAAAACTACAATGAAATATCACTTTATACCTGTCAGAATGGCCATCATCAATAAATCAACAAATAACAAGTGTTGGCGAGGATATGGAGAAAAGAGAACCTCATGCACTGTTGATGAGGTTGCGTATTTGTACAGCCACTATGGAAAACAGTGTGAAGGTTCCTCAAAAAATTAAAAATAAAACTGCCACATGACCCAGCAATCCAACTTCAGGGTATTGATCTGAAGAAATCCAAAACACTAATTTGAAAAGATGAGTGCATCCTTATATTCACTGAAGCATTATTTACAATAGCCAAGATAGAGAAGCAAACTAAGTGCCCATCAAAAGATGATAGAATAAAGAGGTAGTGCATATATACAATGGAACATTACTGAGCCATAAAAAAGAATGAAATTTTACCATTTGCAACGATATGGATAGATCTAGAGGGTATTATGCCAAGTGAAATAAGTCAGACAGAGAAAGATAAATACCATATGATTTTGCTTATACATTGAATCTAAAAAAAAAAAAACAGTGAACAAACAAAACATTCATAGAGAGAACAAGCTGATGGTCGCCAGATGGAGGGATATGTGTGGGGAGGGGACAGGAAGAGTGACGGGATTGAGAAGTAGGAATTGGCAGTTACAACATAGTCATGGGGATATAAAGTACAGTGTAGAGAATATAGTTAATAATATTATAATAACTATGTATGGCATCAGGTGGGTATCAGGTAGACTTATGGGGGGAGTCCCTTTGTACGTTATATAAATGTCTAACAACTATGCTATACACCTGAAATTAATATATTGAATGTCAACGAATTAAATGTTTTTTAATTTTAAAAAAAATCAAAAATTCAAAATAATCTGTGGTACCACTCAGAACAAGTGTCCACATGCTCAGGCTCCTGCCTAGCCCTCCCTCAGGCCTCTATCTCTACACCTGAGAGGCCCAGTAGTTGCTCTGTGACATGCGGACAATAGATGGCAAACTGCACCTTGACCCCAATGTTAGAGCCAGACAATGGGCTTCAAAGCGCAGATTCTGTAAGCAGACAGGTTGATGTGGCGTGTCAGGGTGGGGTACCTGGGAGCATAGGAGGCTGGTGGCTCTGACAGCCCAATGGAGCTCGCCCTGGTCAGGCACGTCTCCCTTAGGGGTGAGAGGGACTGAGAAGCCATTCTCTTCCAGTACCCCCAGCCTGAGTCTCTCCTGCTGTGATTTGCTGAGAGCAGACCTGCAAAACCCCAAATCTGCGCATTAGATGCGGATCTGTGTTGGGTCCTCAGCCAGGTCTCCTGGGATTCTACAGAGCACCAACACGTACCTTCTTTTACGAGAGTGTAGGTGTAGCAAAAATGACATCATAAGGCACGGAATGTTTTAGGACCTGGTATCTTCTCTTAATGACACGGTGCAGACAATTTTCCTTTCCCATAGACATTTATTGATGCGGTTTTCAAGTCTGGACAGCCTTCTTGTACACTCCTATCCCAGTGCTGCCATGAGAGACTTCATTTTCCACATCTTTCATTATTTCTCAAATAAATTCCAAGGATGTATATACAAATGTTTAAGGCTTCTAAGAAACTGGATTTCAAAAGGTGACAACAGTGTCTGAGAGAATCGGCTTCTCAAAACACTGTGGCTGGGCCCAGCTGGGATGTCCTCGCCTCCTGAGCCTCTGTTTCTCTGTCTGTAAATGGGTGCGATAGTGGTGCCAACCTCACAGAGACTGTGAGGACACCTGTGTTAGCACCCAGGCAGCACTGACGGCAGCTCTTGCCACTTCAGTGTCCTGCAGGGCATCTGTTTGGCTGCTGCTGTCTTAGTTCTCTTGCCTGGGGAGGAGGAAAATGCTGCAGGGAGTAAGGAGTATGGAGTAAGGAGTTTGGAGGAGTTTGAAAATTGCTCCAGCACCCATCCAAACAATTTGGCTGTCTCCTCGGTGATTACTATTCACCTTTGTGTTCTCATTATTTCCAGAAACCTCGGTAGTGGTGAAGTGCCCTGCGCCTATCCCCAGGGCCCAGGGGGCCTCCCATTGATTTCCCTTGGGCCCTGTCCATTCTCTGTGAGGTGGAATGCCAGGGTTCACCAGTCCCTCTATCACTAGGCCACTGTAAGTCAGGAGGGCACAAAGGCCACCCTATCCTCACCCCCACCCCAGGCTGTGCACGAGGCAAAGTGGAAACAAAAGCTATTCTAGGCACCAGGCTTCTCCCTCTCTATTCCAATGTGCCCCTCCCAAACAGAAATGAAGCTATCTCTTAGTCCTCAGGACATCGGTTTTGGGTCATTCCTGGAGAGACTGAATCCTGTGGCTGCTCAGATATTTTTAGATGAAACAGAAGATGCACGGAAATTAAAGGCTACAACCTACCTGGGGTATCAACCCAGCCAGGATGCACTGACGAGCAATGGACAGCCTGGGGCACTCGGGCCTACCACTCAGTCAGAACCACCTGCTGCCTCTGGACCAGAAGGATAAACGAATGGGAGAAAAAGAGCCCTTTGGGTACGAGGCAAGGGAGCCCGCTGCCAGCACACAGGACAAGCCCGCCCACCTTGTCTGAGACTCTGCAGTGGGCACAGATTTCAGACTTGGTTTCACCTTTTTTCCAAACTGAGTCTTTACCAACAAGGCACTAGAACCAGTGCTGCACCGGCCACCCCCACAGGAGGCACAAGCACAGGGAATGAAGGGACAGCAAAGGGCGCTCCCTCGACTTCCCTAACCTCTCCCCTCCACAAAATCAAATCTCCTGGCACCCACATCCTCCTCTTCCACAGGCTGCTGGTGCAGCTCTATTCTTTGCTGGACACGTGCTCAGTGAGGACAGGGTCCACCTTGCTCGCTCCTGTGCCTCAGGCTGGCACTGAGTATGTCCTTTAACGTGTGAATTAACCCCTGCCTTTGAGTGTAGGAATCATACTGAAGGTGCTTAGGGAACACATCAGTTGCAAATAATTTTTAGAATAATGAAAGACCCCCCACACAAACCTCAGCTGTATCGAGTTATTGCCCGATCTCAAGGCAGTTTGGAACATCTGCCAAAGGACTCCCTGGGCCTCATTTATGATGGGCAAGTAGTTTGTTCCCACATCCACCTGGGAAAGCTGTAAAGAACTCTGGCCCTTTCAAACGTCAGGATGTTGAGCCATGAGAAGTAATTCCCCCAGGATTTGGTCTGGGGGGTCAGTGAGGAAGAGAGAGCACACCCAGGGCCCCCGGAGGCAGAGGCGGGAAGGGCACCTGACAGGGCTTCCTCGAGACACAGACAACACCAGCAGGAGAGAAAGCTACTGGAGCCGGCAGCTTCACAAACAACGAGCCCACCAGGGGAATAAGGGCGAGAATTGTAAATGTGGGAGTCATACAGCGGGCTTTTAAAAATTGCTGCAATGAGCTGAGATGTGGGATAGGAGTACCCTTTCTGTTAAGAATGGGCCTTTTCGTGTCTTCAGAAAATTAACCCCGGGGAACCCAGAGTTGTTCCTGTGGCATCTGCCTGACCAGCTGGGGGCCGCCTGGAGGGGAGAGGACTGACCTCCCATTGGCCTTCTCTCTCAGAGGGCTGCAGGGCAAGGATACCTCTGCCAGCCTTCTGTTTGGTGATCCCCAACTGTCACCATTTGTGTGTGTGTGGGTCTGAGAAACACAGAGAAGACTGATGGCAGCTTTTGTGGCTTCCCCAGAAGCAGGCTGAAGGCCCACCCAGTCTCAGCAGAGCTATGCTCCGCTGCTGCTAGAGAAGAGGATTCCCTCCTAGCCTGGGAACAATTGAGGGGCTGCTGTCAATTCCTAAGGTCCAAATTAATGGACTTCCCAGAATAAGCCTTTCTTGGGAAAGAGTCCATGTGGCACATTTCAAAAAAATGCAGCCTTGAGAAAGCCACCTTACCTTGTTTTGTGCATTGACCATCATTCCGTTAAAGGCTGTCCCTTTTGACTGGAGATCACTGGTATTCAACTTCTGAACCAACGTACTTCCTGAGGAGACTGTTATCTGCAATAGATATAACGGAAATTTATAAACAAAAGTTTATACCCCCTCATCCCTCTTTTGTCAAGCAGCAGATTAGTTTTCTTGTTGCTATCGCAACAAATGACAAACAACAGCTTAAAATAACACAGATATATTATTCCCTTATAGTTCTGGAAGTCAAAGGTCTGAAATGGGTCTTATGGGGCTAAGATCAAGGTGTTAGCTGGGTTATACTCCTTCTGGAGAATTAGGAGAGAGTCCGTTCCCTGCCTTCTTCAGTTTCTAGAGGTCAGTCGCATTCCTTGGCTGGTGGCTGCATCACTCCGACAACCTCCGCATCCACTGTCACATCACCCTCTGACCCTGGCCCTCCTGCCTCCCCCCTTGTCATTAATCCAGGATACTCTCCCCATCTCAAGATCCTTAAGTTAATCATTTCTGCAAAGCCCCTTTTTTGAATATAAATGTGGTGTATTTTCAGGTTCCGGGAATTAGGACATGGACATCTTGCGGGGGGCGGCGGTGGGGCATCATCCTGCCCACCACAGCAGAGAGAAGGCAGTTTCCACAAACTGCCTTCTTCTTAATGCCTCTGATTTATGTCATTCTAGCCCATTAGGAGAGAAGAGGCTCCACTAGCTTGTCTGTCGCCGTTCAGCATCATATTCTCTAGAAAATGCACCCACCACCCTGGCCTGAATGCCACCCACAACTGCCCCTGCTCTTTGGAAGCCTCCCTTTCCCAGTGCTTTGCCAGCTCTCAGATAACACAGCTGTCAGGGAAGAGCCTGCAGCGAGGGCTGGGTCTTTAACATAGCTCTTTGCACAGTTCTGCCTCCTTTCCACAGGGAATTCATGGGCCATGTGTAGGCAGCAGCCACACAGCCCTGACAAGAGTCAGGAAAGGGGAGGTGGGGGTGCCCCTGAGAGCAGAGGGGCAGGACTTGGACTGGCTTCCACGGAGTCTGGACTGCCAGCGTGAGTGGGAATCCCAGGCTGTGCATCTGCACAGAGCAGGCATCCTCGTGAGCACGTGTCCTCGTGAGCACGTGTCCTCGTGAGCATGTGTCCCCGTGAGCACGTGTCCGGAGAAGGACAGGGCCTCCTCACAGAGCTAGTGTCCTGACAAGCACGGGTCCTGGGGAAGATGCACCAGCCTGACCCTCACCCTGACCTGGACACTTCCCAGTCTTCGCTGGCCCCTCTCCAGACCCGCTGCCCAGGCTGACACATCACTACTTGATTTCAGGTTATTAAACAGAAGGGCCATAGGTCCATTGGCCAGAATTGGGTTTTCCGTGTGGATGTGGACAAGAATGGCCCCATTAGGACAACTGGGGCAACAGATGTAGGACCACTGACTTCCCATTGGAGCAAAGTCATTTACTTACAAAACAGCCCAAAGTCAACTCACCACTCTGGGATCGTGTTCTTTCTCTAATACAGGGATGGGGCAGTCGTGAGAATGTACACACCTGAGGAGGTACAGAGCATGCCGTGAGGGTGGGGTGGAGCTATCTCTGCCATGAAACCCTTCTCTCAGGTGGCCGTTGGTGCAGGGGTGGCCTGTCCACCTGCATCCCCCAGATTTGTGACAAGCAGCTAGCTGAGCTGCAAGCTCCTACATCTTGGGGGATTTTTAAATCTAAATGCTGTGACCAGCCCTGTGTTGCTGTCACTTACTCTTTTGTTCCTTCTCTGATCTCAGATTTTCCTTTTCCTGGGATTGGAACAAAGATTACTTAGAACCTCGTGTCCTGGAGAGGAAAGACAACCACACTACAGGAAGGGAAAAAGCAAACCTCAGACAAGCCCACTTTGTGGGGAAAATGTATATATACACATATGTTCATTATGTCTACTCTATGCATAAAAAATATAAATAGGAAATAAGAAATTTAGAAATGCCGCTTATGCCCCAAGGGTGCCATTAAGTAAAATGTTGGCTTCCTTTGCTGAGCATGTCTGTACTGCTGAATTTGAATATTTTTACAATGAGTGTATAATTTTACGATTTCTCTGCAATCGCAAAACACACATAACATTTTTAATAAAATGAGAAAAATACTGTTGAAGTATATTTGACATGGAAAGATATTCACAATGTATGGAATAAGAATTTACAAAATGGCAAGAAAAATAAATTCCATTTTTCTGAGGAAAGATGTGTCAAAATAAAGAGAAAATCCCTTCAAGGATGGCATTTTGGTACAATAAAATGTTTAAAATGCTTATCTCTGAGGGGCAGAATTTGTATTTCTATGTTCTCATGCCTAACTGTATTTTTTAAAACAATGAACATGCATTACCTCGTGTTAAAGGGGATAGTTAAATTATAGGCCCCTTACCCCAGTGTGGGGGTGGGGGCTCCAAGTGACAGGGCCCTGGGCTCCTTCTTGGCCACTGGGAGCTTCTACTTGACCAACTCTGCCCATTGCTTTGCTCCCTGCTCATGCAGTGGTCACTCTGCACCTGAGCATGGAGCAGCCCAGCGACACAGAAAGGGTACTGGGGGGAGCCAAGAGCCTCGATTTGAGGCCTGACTTGCACCGACCAGTGGTGTGACCTAGGACAAGCTGACGTAGCACTTTGGCCTTGATTCCTTTACTTGAGAGAGGGAATAGCCCCCCTCTTAGCATCAGAAGGTTTTGTGGTGAGATAATGTGTACGTGGACTGGAAAGCTCTCTGTACACACTGGTTGTTGTCATTTCGTTCTGTATTATGATTAACTGTAACTCTGCACTCACTGACTCTCATCCCAGACAGCATTCTTAGTTGTCCATGGCCCAATTAATTTTTGGCCAGCTTTGTTAGTATTTGTGGATTTTTACACTCTTGTGAACACTTGCTCTGAAACAGCTGTTCACCTCTACCCAGTGGCCTTGGACACTTCCTTTGTACTCACTGCTAGTGGCTTTCTTTGTGATTTAATTTGTGAGAAGTAGAAAGGACTTCTGCCAAAAGCTGTCTGCTCCCTCAGCCTGCCCTAATGCATTGTCATAAACGACTCCTTTGAGTAAAGGAAATGAAAGCTGGAAGCAGGTTCCACGCAGCAGGCCTGCAGCCCCCTCCTCAGAGAGGCCTGGCTGCCCCGCCCCAAAGCCCCAGCAAAGGCCTGAGCGAGGCTGAGGGCTGGGCCAGGAGATGGTTGTGTTTTGTTTTCTGCTTCATCCACTGCGAAAGAGAATATACCTGTATCTGTCTAGATGTTAACAGAGTCACCTGCAGGAGGATTAGCCGGCCACCCAGTCTCCCTAAGTAGTCTCTAGGACACAGTCAGCTGGGAGGTGCATTTTAAAAGCTCCTGCAGAAACAGCAGTCTTCAGCACAGGCCTCACAGGGGTTTAACTACCTTTGTTAAGTCCCCTTAATCCCAAATCCACAGAACGTTTCCTTTCCCACCCTTCTCCCTGTGCTCACCACCTCCCAAAGGAGCAGATCTGAGGCATCACATCTGCTGTTTCTGTAGCTTTTTCCCTCCTAGGTCATTAGGATTATTTTTCCAAAGGACATACGTAACTCTTTACATGAAGCAAGCTTTTCTCCTCCCCAAGACGGAGTTGAAGCATCTCTCTTTCTGGCTACAAGCAATTTATGATCCTCCAACCTCCTAGCCAGCTTTCTGAAGTCTTTCCTGTGTACCCTCAGAGTCTTTTCAGGCCAGCAAAGAGAAACACAATAATAATCGGCTAAAATAATAACAGAGAAATACATGTTATATGCGCGCATGTGTGTGTGTGTGTGTGTGTGTAAATTTTATTAAGAGAACTGGAATTGAAAGAATCCCAAAGAGGTTCAGTCACTTATCCAAGTTCCCAGCAAGTCCATATAAAAAGGAAAACAGATGGCAAATCTCCCTTTTCCTGAGTCGTTAAACTACACTGAGTCCCAGCAGACACCAGACACCAGGGCTAAGGGAGTCAGAACATAGCCCAGTGGTTGCAAGTCATTGTTCCCTCAGGTGACGTGGGTGCCAGGAACTTCTTGCTCAGCTCATACAGATTCCACCATGGGCCTGTTAACACAGGAGCCAACGCCCCTCTTTTGCCCCAAAGCCCTTCAAATCTCCATGTCCCCAACCGAATTAAGCAAAAACATTTTGGGGCCTGGTGTAGTAGACTTCTTTTGGAGGTGTGCCCCATCTTCTCCCCTTAGGGTTGGGCCTCGCATCTTCTTTGTAACAATAACAAACATAAAGCTCATTTGGTACCCTGGGTCAGGCACTAGGTTTGTCCCATGTGGCCTGGACCCCACGGACAGAGTGGACTAAGCTAGGAGTGACACCGAAGCCAAGCTGTGCCAGTCCAACCCTCCCCCACCTGAGGAAATGGGACTCTGGAACTGAAGGTAGGCTGGCTGGGCGGCAGCCGTGCTGGGCCCACGTGCAGAGAAAGCAGAGAGAGCCGCCATAGACGGGGAGAGAGCAAGGCCGTTGTGCTGACGGTCTGTGGACAGGGGTCCCAGAAAAACAGAAAAAGTGTACCCCAGTTCCTCGCAGCTCTCTTGTTCTGTCCCTGACCCTCCCAAAACCCAGCTGTGCCTCTTCCACTGAGTTCCATGGGGGCTGCCCTTGTATCCCACCAATACATTGTTTTTGCGCTGTTACTTTTAAGCTAGACTTTCCTGACACTCAGCTCACCTTGGCTAGAAAGTTCACCAGTTCTTTCATGCTAAGCAGCTGCCTTTTAAAATAAGAATATCCTGTGAAAGGTGCAGGCAGGGCATCACTGGAAATGGCTAAGGGTGTTTAGCCATTTTGTTCACTCATACCTTGGTGTGAACCAGTCCAGTAACTTCCCTTCCTCCAAGACTGACTAGCTAAGATCAGGGATATTTGGGGGATTCAGTTTTGATGAGAAACAAAAAAGCAAGAAAATATTTTAAAGGAGAGGCGGGCCTGGGCGTAGGGAAGGTACTTTCAGCCACTAAAAAATGTGCCCAAGGTTACTCCTCCTCCCAGTATTATAAAAAATAATTCATTATGACTCATTAGTATTTTTAATTTACACAATGCCTTCCTTCCAAGGAACTCATTATGTCAATGGAGGTTCATTATGAGAGAGAGATCTGAGAGTGGAATTTATGTTGGACAGTCTTCTAAATATGGCAGCAAAGACCTTTATTACATGACTTGCAGCAAATCTCTCTCTATAAGCTAATTAAGAAGGGATGTAAAACTGTGTCAAGCCCGGGTAACGCTGAAGGAGAGACGCAGAGTACTCTTAAAGCATTACTAAAACCATGTTTCCTCCCAAATGTTAAATTCACGGTGCTCCTGAAATCCTACAATATCTTGGGTATGATGTCTTTTCATAGTAGTAAAGTTAGTTATTGTTTGGTGAGAAAAAAAAAATGCAATTTTTACATTTCACTTAGGAAAACTTATTGGTTCTTCAAAAAGAAACCTTCAGAATGGCCTGAATTAAAGCCACTTTAGTTACTAGCCCACGGGCAAGTGCTTCTACCAATTGTACTATCTGCTGGAGAAAATAATTGTCCCTCTATGCCCGGGAAGTTACCGGTGTGAATTTTAAAGGAGCAGACAGCTGCGTGGGTGCATACCATTTGGTACTTCTCCATCTGAACAGTGACACAAACATCCCATAGTAAGCCCAGGAGAACTCACACACTTACTTTACAAATTATATATATGAAGACCATTTCAAAGATCATATTACCTGGGGAAGCCGGCAGCAAGGAGTCCCCAGAGAAAATGAGGTCCCAGGAGACAGAGTCATCATCAGCTTCTCTTGGGGTATTCTTGGTTGGGGGTCAGACAGCTCCGAGGGTGAGTCAGATCTTTCCCTTTGCCACCAATCTCAACTCATCCAGTTCCATCCATTCAGCAAGTATTTATCAAGAGCCCGCTGAATGCTAGACCCACTGCTAAGTACTAGGGATCCTGTGAGGGCTCCCTGCCCTCAGCACTCAGCAGGCATTAACAGGCATCAAGCAGTTTGTTATGCAATTAACCTACTCACAGTTCAGGTGAGTGCAAAGAAGAGTGTATTTAGATTGTCAGGAGCTCATGGGGGTGGGTTGGGGCAGTGTTGGGGCGCATTAGCAATGAGGTGGCATCTGAGCTAAGATTCGGAGGGTAGGCAGGAATAAACTGGCAGAGTGCTGGAACAGGATTGGAAATGGGAAGGAGAATGTTCCGGGCAAGGAGCACAGCCTATGCAAGGAGCCTTGGGATAAAGGGCTCACGTGAGGGTGAGCAGGGTGGACAGTGGGGCCAAGTGAGGCTGGAGCCTAGAAGATCAATGCCAGTGATACTGAGCTTTTATGGCACGAAAGGATGGTCTGAAGCAGAATGGAACAAATGTATTTTTAAGGATCCCTCTGTCAGCTTTACGGAGGAAGCCATGGTGGGGGAGAGTGTCTAAGAGGCCTCTTGTTACTACATTACCTTCTGGTCACCAAGGAGGCTTGGGTGGACTGGTAGCCTGGAGATGACAAGAAGCCAACAAAGTGGAGGCATGTTATGAAAGCTGACTCAAGGGCGTGACAACTGATTGGATGCGGGAGGGGAGCAGTCAAGGACAAGCATGTGGGTGGATGGTCATGCCGCCTACTGTGATGGGGACAATCAGATGAGAAACAGATGGCCGAGGGAAGACTAAGGGCTCAATTCTGGCCATGCTGAGTTTGAGGTATTTGAGATATGGACTTGGAGCTCAGAAGGGAGACCTGGGCTGGATGGAGATGCTTGGTAGCCAGGGCACATGGAGGCATTTGGAGCCATGGGCAGGAATGAGATCCTTATAGAGACTGCAGCAAGGGAAGAGAGGCGCACCCAGGATTAGTCTGAGAAGGACTCCAACATTTAAAGGTCATGTGGAGAAGCTGCAGTCGACTAAGGAGCTTGAGGAGGAAGGGGCAGAGACGGAAGGAGCCCTGACTTTGAGCGTGGACTCACAGGACCCATGCAGACAGGGCCCCCGGTGAGCACAGACAGCTGTGTCAAGTGCTGCTGAGCGATCAGGTGAGAAAAGAATGGAGGCACAAACTCTAGGTTTGGCAACAAGAGGGTCATATGCAATCTCAGCGAGACAATTGTCATTGGTTGGGGAGAAAACTAGAACGGAGCGGGTTGCAGTGTACACGGGAAGTGAGGAAGGAGACAGGTTGGCTGTGAGGAGAGGAGCAGGATGGAGTGGGTTGTGGAGTAGGGTGACCACCGTGTCCAGGGTTGCCCGGGACTCTCCTTGTTTCAGCACTAAACATCCTGCATGCTGGCAACCCACTCGGTTCCTGGAAAACTCAGATGGTTGGTCGCCCTAAGGCAGAGTCTTGCAAAGTGTTTGTTCTTGCCTTCTTTAAACATGGAAATGTACATATGTGAACACGAATGGGAAGGATCCACCTGAGAGGAGAGGGAACAGCCCTGGTCACCGGCCTTGAGACCCTAGGTCACCACAGAAGTGAAAATGCTATTGCTCCCTTGTCTTCCGCAGCCTCGCCAAGGACTGTGCCTCAGGTGCTACAGCAAAACCATTGTTTCTGTTGCAAGATGACTGAACGTGCTCCCTGCTATCGCATCCCGGGGAGGCTACTACATACACCTGGGACACAACGAGAGCACCTGCTTTACAGCAGGGAGAACCTGAGTGTGGGCACTGGGGCCTCAGCTCACTAAAAAAAAAGCAGAAGGTGCTTAATTGGGATTTCGTTTTCAGAATTGCCCAAATGAGCACCTGGTAGAACGGCTGTGAGTAGCTCTCCTTTAAAAACACCCCCTGAATCCTGGCCAGAAAATCAGATGAGGTCCTGAGCCCACAAGCTCGGATGAGTTCCAGGCACCTGGCTGGCTTCCGGGATTGGGGCCAATGGCTCCTGGCCTGGAGCCCAGGAGATGCCATCCCCACGTTGCTGGGAGGGAGGGCTCAGTCTGATTTGGGGGCTGCAGCAGCTCAGACCCCAGCCTGGGAATGGTAGGCAGGGCAAGTGGGGGCCCGACTCTGGGAGACTTTTGTGCCTTATCCAAGGCAGCCTCTGTGATGGGCAGAAAACCAAATGCCAATGGGACAATGAGCTGACTTTTGTGTTTATTCATTCTCTCTCCTTAAGAGAGACAAACAGACCCCCAGTGCAGTTTTAGACCAAAAGCCTCACTGGGGGCTCCAAAGCCTTTCTGGAGGTATGTGTGTGGGGGGCGGGGCTCCTCCTTGTGTAGTTTCAAGAGCTCCAGACTCCATTGGTCTCCACTGTTGCCTGAAATCTGCCCCATCATCCCCAACCTATCAATCCTCTGGGTTAAATGTCTTAAGTCTGAAACGAACAATGAGCTGGGGCTTGCCCTAGAAGATATTAAAATCTACTGTGAATAATTAGAATAGTGTGATCTTGACATAATAATTAATAATCAGAAGAACAGACTGGAGCTCAGAAAGAGAAGTAACTTAATGAAAATTTGGTAAAGATGGCATCATGACTCAAAGGAAAGGAAGCCCATGCAATAAATAAGCATTGCTGTAACACAGCCTATTTAAAAATTAATATATATGCTATATATATTTATGTGTGTGTGTGTGTGTGTGTGTGTGTGTGTGTGTGTGTGTGTGTGTGTGTGTGTGTGTGTGGATGGAGTGAGAAAAAAAAAATAAAGGCTCCTTACCTACTTGATACCAAAATAACTTCCAGATGGATTAGAAAGCTAAATGAGAGAAAATATTATAAGAAAATCGGTGGGGGGGAAACACAAGTATTTCAGGTAACCAGGATTTTTTTTTTTACTATAGAAATGAACAATCAGCTCTTATGATAAATATACAGCCTGACTACATAAAAATTTTAAACCTTGTGTGGCAAACCAAAATACCAAAAACAAAATTAAAAGGTAATCTGATAAAATGAGAGGAAAGGCAGTTATGATAAATGTGCCAAAGGCTGATATATCAACAGTTTACAATAGAAAAAATGGGTAAAGGACATGAATAGGCAATTTACAAAAGAAATACAAATGAGGCAGCGGGGGAGAGGAGGAAGATAGGGTAAAAAGGGGTCAAATATTTGGTGACAGGGAAACCTAACATTGGGTGGTCACACACTAGGCAATACGTAGACAACTTACAGTTGAAAGATATACTTAAAACTTACTTGATTTTGTTAATCAATGTCACCCCAATAATTTTTAATAAAAAGAAAAAAAGGAAATACAGATGACCAATAAACAACCATCACCACCAAATTCAATATCACTTACAAAAAAATGCAAAAAAATAACAATAATAAGATGTCATATTTCATCTGTCAGTGCTGCAAAGATCATTCTTTTGAGAATGACAGGACCCAGAGATTGTTAGGAAGAAGATAATATAAGGGAAGGGAATATAAATTGCCAGTTTTTCTAGGGGAAACTTGGTAAATGTAAATCAGAAGTCTTAAATATGCTCACACACTAAGTCTCTGTAAATTTCACTACTAAGAGTTCATCCTAAGGCAATAATCAAAGATGTACACAAAAACAAACAAGTGTTCCTCATGGAGTTGTTTTCAATAGTGAGATTAGAAACAAGCTAAATATCTCACAATCGGGAATTAATTAAATTATGGAACATTCATACAATAGTATATTCTATATAGAAGTAACATTTTAAAGAATAATGATATGAGAAAATATTTAAAATATAATGTTAAATGGAAAAACACAGGACTCAGTATGATATATACAGTGAGGTTCCAATTGGGAGTAGGGGACATGCATAATAAAAGTCTTAGAGAAAAGATCCCCCCAAAATATTAATAGTGCTTATATCTTAATGATAGAATTATAGGAGTTTTAGTTAATTTTTATTTTCTTATTTTTATATTTTTGTACATTTTTATTATAATAATATTTGTTTATTTTTATTCTCTATTTTCTAGATGAATACACATTTGTTTTATGACTAGGAAAAAGTGATCTTGAATAAATACATTCTCCCCTAGCCACCCCCCCACACAAAATCCTGAGACTGTACCTGCTAAAATGCACAAATTCCTTGAACTGCTTAGCTGTGTGCTGGAACCCAGAAAGGAGTGTGGCCTAAGGGAATGAGAGAAAGGAGGCAGATGTTTGGAGAGAGGGAAGAGGGGAGGAGTGAGAAAGGAATCTGGTCCAGAATGCAGAATGTGGCTAGAGCCATACTGGCCTGGCTATGGCCCTGATAACACCCCAGTATCCATTAGTTTGACTGTTTGAAGAAAGCAGAGGGATCTGGGCTCCTTGGGGGCCAGACTCCAAAATGCAAGAAGGGAACATAAGGGAGACCTCTGATGTAGCTGGATGGCAGTTCTCTCCCCCAATCCCCACCCCCACCCCCAGTGGCTTTCTTAAGGAAGAGAGAGTGCACAGAAAATTCTAGAACACAGATGGTGGAGGAACAATGAGAAAGCCAATGAGGCACTGAAGCTGGCTATTCATCTTTTCTCTTATGACTCCTTCTTACTGCCCAATTTTGACTAGGACCAGGCAACCTGGCTAGGTTTGAGGGTCCCTTGTGGGGCCGCCTTCCCTCACCCCAAGAGGGTCTCCTGGACTGAGAGGTTCTCTCCCTCAGCCTTCATGCACTGCCCTGTCCTTGGAGTGGGTGTGCAGGCAAGGCTTCCCACATCAGCATAGCGTGTACACCTAATTTTATCAGGCCTGTGCAGGGTAACCTCTGCTCAGTTCCCCCTTCTAGGACTTCTTTGATTACCGAGAGAGGGTGTGGAGAAGAGACTGTTTGGTGACATGACCACTGCCGACCCTCGAGCCAGCTCTGGGTCAAAGCAGAGATCGTGTTCGTAAATCCCCTCAGAGACTGTCCAACCCTTCCCATGGCATTCTGGGTCCTGGTACAGGCCCCGGCCCTTCCCCAGGCAAGCAGGTAAGGTGTTTTCCCCTTATCGGGGGAGGGGTGTCATGCCCCAGTACCCCTATTCATCCTTCCCTGTCCTATACAACTCCTCAGCACCTGCCACTTGGCACAGAGGAGATGCACGGCATTTGCCACTGCTTGAGGGTGTCTCATATGTAAGTTCCCATAATAAACTCTTAATGTAATGATGGCATTGTCAGCCTTTTCCTTTGGTCTCTCAGCCCTGGGAAATTTTATTTAACAGATGGCACCTAGAACTATCGTAATTAATAATCTGCTTCTTACTAAGAAATGGACTCACTTCATGCCAAGCATTGTGCTGAGAGCTATGGTGCTCTCCTTTCATATATATACATACACACAGACAGAATTTTACTATATATATTTATATACAGGAATATCTTTGCGTGTGTGTGTGTGTGTACGTGCACACATATGGACAGCTCCATGAGTTTTTGCAAATGCATAGGGTCGGGTAACTATGCCTTAGACTGTGATGTGGTTCAGAACAGTTCCGTCAACCCAAATATTCTCTCATAGTCAATTTCCTTTGTGGTCACACTTTCCTCTCACCCTTAACCCCCAGCAATCTGATCTGTTCTCAGGCCCTATAGGTTTGCCTTTTCCAGACTGTCACATAAACAGAATCATACACATACGTCTTTTTGATTCTGGCTTGACTTTTGCCCATGCATTTAAGATTCATTTATGTAGTTGTAAACTTCGGTATTATTGCTGAAGAGTATTCTGCTGTATGAAAGTACCATAGTTTATTCACGAGTGAAGGACATCTCGGTTGTTCCCAGTTTGGAGCAATTATGAATAAAAATAAAGCTGTTGGAAATGTTTAGGTGCGTGTTTTTGTGTAAACAAGTTTTTTCTCTGGGGTTAACAGCATAGAACTCTGGAATCCTCACTTCTAGCTCACAAAAGTATCATTATTCCCATTTTCCAAAATGGGAAAGTGAAGCATGGAGAGGTTTAAGCAACTTGCAAAAAGGCATATAGGTGAAGGAACTGGACGACCCTCGCAGCCTCACATCAGCTCAGTTCAGCCCACACAGACTGGGCCCTTCCTAAGGGCCAGCAGTGCCTGCTCCCGACAATTCGTGCTCTATGCAAAAAGCCAACCTATCAACAGGTGATTTTCATTGTGCTAAGATGGGTTCCCAGAGGGTTACTACTGACCAAGCTCCAGGCTGGGGGTGTGCCCAGCTGAGTCACAGAAAAGTGAAGTGAACCAGGAAGGGTCTTTCCTGGCAGAGCAGCAGCAGGGACAAAAGTGTGGAGGTAAACTGCTAGCACCATGTTTCAAAAAAAAAAAAAAATGGTTGGAGAGGAAAGAAAATAGTGTAGATGTAGAGGCTCTGTTCATCTCCCTGGGGACCAAATCAAAGTTGTGAAGGAAACAAGGAGCAGCAGCAAAGAAAAATCACCTGAGATCTAGACAAACAAGCCATACAACTAGAGAGAAATCCAAGAAAGCACCCTGCAACAGAAGGTAGGACGGGGCGAGGACGTGGGGCTGCCCAGTCTCAAGCAGCTCAGTAAGATGGAGGCTGTGGCAGTGGCCGACACCTCTTAGAGGGGCTGCATCCACAAACGGATTTTCACAGTGATGGACCTGCTCACTCTGAGCACCAGCGCAACTCAGCTGCGTGCAGGGGGCAGCAGGGACTTATAGGGAGACATTGTCGAAATGAGGGCTTAGGTGAGACTTGCTCTGTACAGAAGTGCCAGCAGCATTCATTGTTCCCTATTGAGCCCTCCCCACTACCAATGTGTGGACACTGGACGGCCATAGCCCTGACATCACCAAACTGGATGAGAAACGTTGCTCTGCCCAGAGGATTCCCTGAAACCCCTCCTCCCCCAACTTGCATCCCCATCCAAGTCATATCCAGGGGTATCCTCAGCGAGACAGGTGCTCCTTGCTGAGCAGCGCCTAGACTCACACTGGTAGCCGCTGGCCTTGGTTTCTGGTGTGGCCTTTTGAGGTAACTATAAGCACAGCATCTATGGATTGCTTGCTGAATCTTAACAGGTGGCCCTGGAAGGACAGACGCTTGGGCTAAATTTGGCCTTCAGTTGAATATCTCAGGACTGTGCCACTGGACACCTACTTCACAAATCCACACTAATAAGACTGGGAGACTTAGGAGCTTTGGTTAGTACATAGAAACATGAAAAAAGCAGCCAAAATGGGAAGACAAAAAAGCAGAAACCATGTAAGAGAACAGAACAGAGATCCAGATATAATGAGTCAAGTAATCTAACAGATGCAGAGTTCAAAACATTGGTTATAAAGAATTCAAGGAACTTTTAGGAAGTGTAGATAAATTCAGTGAGAACTTCAACAAAAAAGATAAAAAACATAAAAATGAAAATGGAAATTATACAAAGGAACCAGTCTAAAATGAAGAACCTGAGATGAGAAGTATATTAAATGGAATAAACAAAGGGATAAAGGAAAGGAAAAAATGACCTATCCAGAGGATGGAAAAGCCAGGACACAATTACAATGGCAATAAAAAAGATGCTAAGACTATAAAAATAATTTAAAAAACATATGGGACACTGTAAAGGGTCCAAATATCATCTGATTGGCATACCTGAAGAAAATCAAGATGTTGAACAACTGTTTGAAGAAATAATAATAGAAAACTTCCCTAACCTGGTGAAGGAAATGGACATAAAACCCCAGGAAGCTCAGAAAGTCCCCAAAACCAGGAACCAAAAGAGGCCCAAACCAAGACACATCATAATTAAAATGCCAAAGGTTAAATACAAAGAGAATATTAAAAGCAGCAAGAGAAAAACAGTTACCTAGAAGGGAGCACCCATAAGACTGGCAGCGGATTTCTCAAAAGAAACTATGCAGGACAGAAGGGCTTGGCAAAAAAATATTCAACAGGTTGAAAAGAATAATTAATGGGTGACTGGCAGAGGATCCATGTAGGGAAATAATGGGAAATATGTATGGACAGGTAGGTCAGTTATGAGGACAAAGGGCTTCAATTCCAGGTTAAGGAATGTAGATGTTGAAACAATATTAGCTGACATGTCCACAGTACTTATACTTCCCAGGTACTGTGTTTCTCCACTCTTAGCTGGAAGGAGAGCTTAGAGGCAAAACGGTACACAGGTAAAGCTCAGGGTAAAGATCATTGACAAATAGGAATGCCGGGCACCAAACCATTCTGTGTCTAAGGAAACATTCTACCTTGGAAGGACTGTTCTTTGCTTTCCTCTGAGGCTTTGTACCTTAGTCCCCTTCATGGATGAAAAGAGAACCTACCATGTGTTTACCTAAATTGTGTATGTATGTAATTCCCTCACTGGACCAGAAGTCCCTTTAATTTCTGAATCCTCATCAGTGACCACAGTGTCTGGCATACAGGAGGCACTCTATAACTGTTTACTGAACAAATGTTTTGTTCATTAAATATTTTTGCTAATAAATAGTGACCACATCAAAGGCAGATGACCTATTTCCAAAGAATTAGAATGCAATAGAACACTCTTGTGGTAGATTATCGTTTGACAACGCTCAAACGATAATCTTCCCCACCTTGGGGGAGAAGTGCTTTTTCGACTCTTGATTCTGGGCTCCGTGGAATGACTTACATTCACATCTGGTAGCAGATGTGAAGCAAGCAGAGTCTTGATATGTGCTTCACCCGTGGGCTTCTCCCATGGCCAGGAAACACGGTCTGGCCAGCCTAGTGGTCCAAGGAGGACATGAGAATTTGAAACACAACCCAGACCGACTTGTTGCTTGGAGACACCCCACTGAGCTCACCTGAGATCAGCCCACCCAGGAGACCTGCATCAGAGTCCAGTAAGTGTGTGCTAATTCCTGTAGCCTGCGAGATTTTGGAGTTGTTTTAATGTAGCAATCACTGATACAACCCTGTACTGAAAATTCACAACCCATAATTTTGTTGTCTTCTGTTTAGGAGAGTGAGTCACAGACTCCCGTTTGAGACTACTTCTGGCCCTGTTTCCTTGTCTGTAAAATCTATAAAGTTGTTATAAGGACTGAATGAGACCATCCAGGAAAGACAGGACAGCCCCTGGCACACAGAAAGTGCTTAGCGTGTGCTATTATTATTGTTGTTATTGTTGTTCCTGGACCTGGGGTGCCTGCTTTAAACAGCAGTTATCGTTGGCTGTGGGGGTATGCCAGTTAGTAGGGAGCTTCTAATAACAGAATGTCAAGTGACAGCACCCCTACTCTAGACTGATGCATGCCCTTCCAAAATGACCGAAGCTGCACTCCCCTTCCTTCTGCCAAAGAACTAACTAAGGCACCACTGCCAGTTCACTAGTCAATTAATTGACAACACAGCTGTCATGGAGGAGGTGGAATCAGTGTCCTCTCTTGTGTCCTGTGATGTGAGAACCTAAGATGTGGGTGAGAGTTTGAATCTGCTAACACTCAGGCTGTGGCAGGCAGCCAGCAGGGCACTTAACATAGCCTCCCCTGCCCTCCCATCTGTCTTCCCTCCTCACAGACTCTTCATCCCACTGAATGCCAATAGGAAAAATGTATAGGATTTGAGAATACCCAAAACATGAGTGAGAACAGCAACCAAACAGAGTATCTCATGAGGTCACCTCACCTCCACGCTTCCTCTACCCATACATCTACCCAGGGAAGCTCCTTTTTGTCCCACAGTAGTCTAAACTACGAAAATCTCTCCATGACCACCTCACAAAAGATTAAAGAGAAGTATTCCCAAACTAGGATATAGACTATGAAATCTCCACAAAGAGCCATGCGCCGGCATGAGCTCTGGCAGTCTCTAGAATTTAACTCCAGCTTCTAAACCCTTAGGGTCTGATGGTAAATTCTTCAAATACTGGTGGTGTCCTGTCCTCAGAGTGTCAGGAATCTACTGATGTTTGTCCAGGAACGGGAAACGTTTCTCGAGGCCCAGATGAATCTTAGAAAATAGAAAACAAGCTATCCCGTGTTACACAATCGGGCTGGGAAAACATGTTTCATATTAGAACAGCAGCCAGCAAGTTCCCAGGACTCAGACAGAGGTCTGAGTTGTTCATTTGGCTCTGGACCTGCTTAAGAATGACACTATTTTAACCTCTCTGCTTCTGCTCAGACACATTAAGCTGCCCCTTCTGTCACTGTCATGCCTTTTTATATAGTGTACTCTGTCTTCCAGTCAAGAAAGAATGAATAGATATCAAAGCATGAGAATGATTACACTTCTCAGAGAGGTTAAGATCAATAAAATGTTTCTAACACAAAAAGGAAATGAAAATGAAGAGATACCAAGGTCCTTAGAAACAGAGCAGATCCATACAAAAGCACAACATAACCAGCTGTAGAATCAAGAAGGCAGTCCCTTCGAGTCTATCCATACCTGTCTTGTTCTCAGTAAATGCAAAGGTACCAGACTGCCCTCAAAGTAGTGCCCCAGCCCTGGCCCACCCAGCCCCTGGCAGGGCTGGTCACTCGCCTCCTAGTTCTTATTTCACGATAATTCAGCGCCGAGTTTGAGGGGGGAAATGCTGGGGGTTGGCAGAATTGCATCCTGGTTATGAACAGGGACTGTGGAGGCAGTTAGATTTGGGTTCAGATTCTGGCTCCTCCACTTGACTTTGGCCAACATATACAACCTCTCTCAGTCCCGGTTTTTATTTGCAACATATAGATAGGAATACCTCCATCACTGGGTGGTCATGGGGGTTCAATGACACATACATACACCACACTCACTGGTGCCCAGACCACAGCAATCACCCAGCAGAAATTTGCTGAGTGGTGGGTGGGTGGGTGTGTAAAGCAGCAGAGCTGCTTCATCCCGTGCAGTCCCACAGGACCCTGAACTTCAAAAGGCCATGCATTTGATTTAATGTTCTGTTGTCGCTATGCTGGAATTCTTCATAACTTTTGAACAAGAGGCTCCACATTTTTGTTTGTTAATGGGCCCTGAAAGTCATGGTGCCGGTGCCGCTGAGGCCCTCCAGGAGTCTTTGCCATCTGATAAAATTATAAGGCAAACCAGCGTGACCCCACATCCGTGTACTCTGGCAATGACGCCACATTTGGAACAAAGTCAAAGGTGGAAATATTTGCACTAAACCTGCACCATTTCTTAGCAAGCTTCCAGGTATTTGTTTAAAAATAAAAAATAAAGCAACCTTACCATTGGCGATAAAGGTTCTTCCTCACTTCTGCTGTTTCCTTCCTCCATCTCAGGGAAATGCAACACTTAGCAATAACCAACTTAGTAAACTTGAGAGTGTGGGGGCTAAAAAAATTAATACTTTTTTTCCTACCTTCTCAGTTCTAGCTGGACTAACAGGCAAATTAATGGAGATGGATTAACAGGAGAAAATACAATTTGTAATACATGTGCATAGGGAATTCATATATGCATGAAAAGTCCCAGGACAGTGAGTCAACACTGTGTCTATATGACATTTTAGACAAAGGAGAAAAGGGAGAGAACAAGGTGTTAGACTTCAGAAGTGAGACTGAGTGATTTACAAATTGTTAAGGAAGAGCAGCAAACATGTGGCAGGCAAATTCTTGCTAGGCAACTCAGAAACAATGGGACATAAGGGTTTAGAGCTAGCAGGCCCCTATTTACCATACTTAATTCAAATTAGGCAAAGGTGAACACCCTAACACTGGCTTCCTAAAGCAGGCTTGTCTATCAAAATCTCTTGGGAAAGGGGGAGGGTCAAAGGTTCTTTCTGGGTCTTTCGTTTCCTAATAAGCAGCTTAAAATCAATATTCCAAAAACCAGCTTCAGCATGGCAAAACTTGGATCCCCTTCAGGAGCAATAAAATGGGCATACTCAGGTCTGCTCCCCGCTTTCTCCTTTCCTTGGAGAGGGCGTGGTGCTGTCCATCCTAGGCCAGCCAGCTGCAACAAGGTGAGTCTAATTCTTGGGTTTAATACTAGGAGAACCCACTCACCCTGAGCATGCCCTTCAACCAGCTTTATCAATAACAACAGTGATATCTTGACTTGCAGCAATTATTCCCTTGCTTTACTCCTCAATCTGTTCAGTTCTTGGCTGGGAAGAGGGTTGCTATTTAATGGACACTCTCAAGGACCCCAGCAACCACATGAACTCCTGCCATCCATCTGTGACTCAGGACAATATTTAATTAAAATACCTCATTAAAAGTTTAACTTATTATGAGGAAATAATAGAGACACTGGGGAGAATCAGATTCACAGCATCTCCAAGCTGCAAGGCACTGATATAACCTACTCCAGAACCCTTGTTCAGGAAGAATATCCAAAGAGGTTAAAAGCCTGGTACCTTGGGATTCAAACTTTAGTGTACATCAGAGTCATCTGGGGGCTTGTTAAAACAGATTTCTTGGCACCAATCCTTCTGAGTTTTGAATTCAGATGATCTGGAGGTGCAGTCCAAGAATATCCATTTCTATTGACTTCCCTGGTAGTGTTGATAGTGCTGGTCCAGGAACCCTACTTTGAGAACCACTGGATTGGCATAAAATGAATCAGTCTGTTGTTACAGAGCAGGAACCAGAACCCAGGTGCCCTGCGTGCCACCCAAATACCTCTCCTTGATCCGTCTACTTGCCTCACATCTGTACCCTCCTCAGCCCTGGCTGGAAGTCCCGCTGGCTGCAGTTTTCGTACTTGCACTCTCCACCTGAGCTGAACTTGCTCTACTTGCCAAAATGATGTCTATAATAAACCTTGAATTTTCTAGAAATAAAGTTATTTAGCAATACTTAGTATTTCTGGCATTAACACATATTATAAGAGAGGGTATTTAATGAAGAAAAGTTGTAGGCCCAGCATGCTTCCGCTGCACAACTCTGCTATCTTATGAAGGATACGCTTAAAGTAAATGCCTTCATGCCGAGGACCAAGAACCCAAAACAGTGACCAATGTTTTTCTCATACTTCTATGATGTTATCTATGTCTCTGTTTATTTTGCTAAAAACAAACAAGAAAGCTGCATATACATACCCAGAATATTGGTAGCAAAGTTTTTTCAAGTCCATTTTCTGTGAGCTTTCTTTTATTGACCATACGACCTGCATCATTGATCTAGAAATTACAATTGCCATTTCGAAATAAAAGAAAATAGGGCCAAAGGACCTGTTTCCAAACCCCACACCTCCACGGCCACCACTGGTCCCACATTCAAGTGACGACCACAGTTCTGCTCCGCTGTCCTTTCACTCCAAACCCCTTCTAGGAGAATGGCACTTGTGCAGAAAGCTCACTCACAGAACTGTGAAGAGATCTCCAGTTACGAGAGCTTGGCTGGGCCACCTAATTCATAATAAGGTGCTCTGAGAGTTTGTCTAGACCAGTGTCATCCAATAGAAATATGTAATTTGAAGTTTTCTAAAAGGTAGCCACATTAAAAAGGCAAAAAGAAACTGGTAAAATTAATTTTAATAATGTATTGTATTTAACTCAATATACCCAAAATAATACAATTTCAATATGTAATCGATATAAAAATGTTAATGAGATAGTATTTTTTCCACACTGAGTCTTCAAAATCGGCTGATTTTTATACTTTAGTATGTCTCAGTTTGAACTAGTTACATCTCAAATGCTCCATAGCCAGACTGGACAGCACAAGACAGATTCTTGGCTCACACAGGCATTTGGGAGCACTTTAGAAACTATTTGGGTAGAAAAGCAGCTCAGTTCAAAGTGAAATATCTAAGAGGGGCAGTCAGGCACCATCCCACCTTCATCCCCCGGCTTTTCTGTGGGATCCCACACTGACCGTCTTACTAAAAGAATGACTTGTCTGCAGCAGGCATTCTTCTGGACTAAGTTTTTTATTTTTATTTTTTCCCAAGTCTCTAATGTTAATACACCAATCCCCAAATCTACAGAGTTCAGAATACAGATATAAAAATCGTCATTTTATGAAAAACCCTCCCACAGTTCATGCACTGTGGACGGCCCCTTCCTTTCCCTCTAACCTGCGAGCTCGTTGGAGTGAACCCCGCGAGTGAACACAATTGCAGGGATAGGCCTCACTGTAAAAGATTCTTACCGAGAGGTCAACATAAAGACCCCAGAACATTCTTATGAGTCCACATCCACATAGACGAAAAGGTACACATGAGATTTAGCCTCTACTAATGCTTATAAAGCTTACCAGAACATCAAGTTTATGCTCCTGCTTGAAATTTTCAAAAAATTTCCAGACTTTCTTGGGATCAGACAAGTCTACAATGAGCAAAAAGATGTTCTGAAACGTATAGAAAAAAAAAGTTGTAAAGCTCTTTAAAAAAAGATATAAACTAGTATTTCTTTAATTAAAAAAAAATACATGTACACAGTTCTAAAAATCAAATAGTGTAGAATGATACAAAATGAAAAGTAAGTCTCACTCCTCAGAAATAAACCATTGTTCATAATTCCTAATGAAACATCCAAAAATTTTTGAGTATTTTAAAATAATATAATATTTATACTTAAATAATACATATGAACATGTTTTAAGTATTACATATACACATATATTAAACATAATATATATTATATATTCTAAACATACTACATATATATAATACTATGTCTATATATGTATGTGTATCCCCATTCCACATGAATAAGATCAGACTATACATTGCTCTATATCCTTTTTCAGTTAGCAATATGTTTTGGAGATAAATCTACCTTATTTCTTTTATTGGCTGCATAACATACTTTTGCATGGATCTGTCAGTTTCCTGCTGCCAATCACTTAGGGGTTTTGTCAAGATTGTGCTCTGAAGACAATGTCTAAGGCATGTTATAACTATGACAACTTCCTCTGTGACTCAGTCCTTGCTTAGGCTGCACATCAATTTCTGCTTTGTGTTAAGGTTATCTCCAGATACAGTTCCCTTCCCCATTACACTGGGAACTCCTTGATGGAGGAGCCATACCGAATGTCCGCCTTTTCCCTTATGGTGGGACACACAGTCAAACACATCAATGACTAATGTACGGTGCCTGTTGAGCCCTTTTCCTCTGTACCCAGCAGAGAATCAAGCTTGTATTCTCAGTATCCCGTGAACGCGAGGATATTCCCTCTGAGTTCCTTATCAGCAACCCCAGGCGAGGTTCCTGATGCTGCAGAGACCTGAGAACCAAACCTACAGACGTGATTCTGAGCGACAGCCACTCCTTTGATAAAGCAGAGTGTGGCACCCTGCCTCAGTTTCCCCATGAATTGAACCATAGAACCCAAGGCTGTACTCGGAGTTTCTTTCTACTAATCTTAAAACATATCGTTTTCTTACCCTGAAACAAAGGCTCAGAGAATAAGAAAACAGCAAATCCACATTTTCATCACTCCAAGTCTGTAGTCAGTTTGACTATTCGGCTTAAGTCTAACACAACTGAATGTTCCTCTACCTTCAAAGGCTGGGAAAAAGACTGTCGGTACAGGACTACGTTCTTTTAAAAAGTCTCTGAAGGCCCTTGCTCAGCCAGAGCAGACATAGGCTGCATACTCACACCTGAGCTGGCACTGAGCCTCCACCAGTGACTGCAAACTGAGTCTAGACACCGAATCCTTTCATCCTGAGGCCTTTTTCACAACCGCCCCCAAAGTCCCTCCCACCCAACCATGCTGCTTACCACTCATAAAAAATCCAGGTCCAAAAAACAGCAAAATTCAAGTGAACTAAAATCAAATCTCCTTTCAACATTCCACAACCTCCTTCAGCTTTCTGGGAGCACCACGGTGTCTCATTACAAGGAGTGGCAGGGAACAGAAAATCACTGTTCCAGACAAATCAACCATGGAGCCTAATGAAATGAAGCATCATGAAAAGATGAAGAAAGTCATCTGTCTCCTCTGGGAGAAAACAGGAGGCCAGAGAGCACCCAGAAGGTGTGGCCAGCAGTAGGCTGTGACCAAGAGGGAGCACCAGGAATAGATGCGTATGTGTAAAAACCTTGACTGCTGACCTACATATGATAAGGCTGACCCTAGGAGCCACAGGTTCCCACTGTACTAACTCTTAAACCCTGGACACTAGCATTAAAATCGGAAAACACTCAACTGGAGCTTTTCTGTGGATGATCCACGATCTGTCTGCTGTGCGGTCCAGGAGTCATAAGGTTATATCACGGGAACCCTTATATTCACGTAAGAGGGTGAGTCTGATGAGCAAATGAGAAACAGTGCATGAAGGTGCCCTCAGAAGTAGAAATCGCTATGTAGGAATGAGGTGGTAGTTAATATCAATGCTGAGTGCTCGGAAAGCTAAACCAATAATTTTCAAGAAATTAGAAATCCACATTGGCCTGGAAGAGAGAGAGTAGAAACTGCTGTTTTTTATCTTGGTGTTTTGATGTAGATGGGGTCAGTTCACACAAGACATGAGGCACATTTAGAGCATCTTCTAGCCACATCAGGAGTGTGGCAGGAGTTAAAATGTTGCCCAAGCACTGTAGCTCTGTCATCTTTCTTGTCAACACCCATAACTCCATTCTAATCATGAGAAAAACATCAGACAAATCCCACTTGAGGGACAGTATACAAAATGCCAGACCAGTATGCCTCGAAACTGTCAAGGTCATCAAAAACTAGGAAAGTCAGAGACACTGTCACAGCTAAGAGGAGAAAAGAAAACATGACAACTAGGCGCAATGTGGTATTCTGGGTGGGACCTGGGAACAGAAAATGGACATTAGGTAAAAACTAAGGACATCTGAGAGCAGATGAACTTTAGTTAATAACAATGTAACAAATGAATCATACTAATGTAAGATGTTAACAAAGGGGAAACTTGGTACGAGGTAAATGGGAACTCTACTATTTTCACAATTTTTTTGTGCACCTAACACTATTCTACAATTCAAAAGTTCATTTTTAAAAAATGTTGACTAAGAGGACAAAAGTCTGGTATCCCTCTACCCAGGCCGCAAGATGGTAATGAACTGCAATGAGGAGCTGAAGCAGGAGGCTGCACTCTGATTTTCTCCCACAGAACCACCGGGAGCTCTGAGCCAGGCAGAGTGGGCTGGTGAGCAGGGAGAGTGCTCTGTGACAAGCACTCCCTCCCCCAAGCCTGTGCCACACCTCCCCTCCCCAGAAAGAGCAGTGCGAACAAGCAACTAATTCCCACCAGACCTTGTGCCTTTCCCGGTGCCCGCTTGCCCACGCTCATCTGAGTCAGCAGGCCTGCCAGACCCACTGTCCAAGGGACTGCTTCTCTCTGATGTTCATCCAGCCATGCAGCCAGGACCAGTCCCTCCAGTGCCCTCACTGCCCTACCATAGGTGTCTTCTGCTTCTGGGAGCTCTTGCCAGTCCAGACCCCTCTGGGACAGTGTGGAACTAGGGAACTTAAAGCAGAGAATATGAGGTTAGGAGTGGTAATATTAGTTATCAGTAAACAATATTGATAACACCAATTATAATAGCTTCTCCCCCTGATTAAGAGCTATATGTCCTACAGTACACTGAACTTTCTTTGTCATAGCTCTTATGTCTGTCAGGTCTAACAGAAACCTTTTTCAACAGGGGGAACTGAATGCAGGGAGGGGATGAAACAAGGTGAGAACTCAGTGGGACAGGAGACATAATTCTAAGGTCAGTAACAGCAGAAATCTCCGGTCAGCCCTGGCCTGCAGGAACAATGGAGGAGGTGGGGTGGGGGCCTAGCCCAGGAGCCAAAGTGTCCACCAGAAGGAAAAGCCACAAAAGAGATTCTGCCACTGCGAGGGAAGCCAAATGTCCTTTTTTCACCTTCCAACCACTACCATCTTCCTCTGATACCCACCACTGGCCAAACCTAGCCAGAAGCTGGCTGATGTGGGAGTTGGAGAAACACAGACCGCGAGGTCCACACCATCTACCCCCACTGTGACACAGCTGGGCAGGTAGGCTCAGAGGGGCAGACAGGCTTCATGGAAAACACTTGTCGATAACTTGACTCCTCCACAAGACTAAAAGGGGCTGTATCTATCTCTGTCATCTTTATCTCCAGCTCCTAACACATTGCCTGACATATGGCTCACTCTCAAATATATGTTCAACAATGAAGAAAATAGTATCGCCACTATTTTCCAGGTGAGGAAACTGAGGTTCTGAGAAGCTAAAACCTTGCCCAGGCTCACAAGGCTGCTGAGTACCTTCCCACTCCCATGATGTTTGTTTGGGGGCTGCGTGTTGCTGACCAGATGAAGCCGTGCCACAGTGCCTATTCACAGACTGGCAGAGCCTGGAAGATATCCTGAGTCAAGGAACCCATACCCACAAGACGAGCAGACGGGCACTGAACCCTGGGCCCTCCAAGCTCTCAGTGCTGGAGGCCACTTAGAAATACAAAAGCAGAGGGGATTTCCCATGTGTGTGTTTAAATCCCATCTTGTGTATAGGGGGTGGGTGGGCAGTAGGTGAAGGGCTCCCTGTCTCCTGACCCCAGGAAACATGTTGGCTCCCCTTTAAGCTCTACATCCCTCCCAAAGATGATGAAATTGGATATAAGGAAAGCTCGTTATAAATAGACTATATTGTCATTTTGTCCCATATAAATCCACTTCATAATAAACGTGACCCAAACCACAGCAGCTTGGAATCCAGGCGAATCCTCTTCTGCCGGTGGTCTGAGATTAGTATTCTTGTTGCATCTTGTAGCAGCATAACCAAAAGTTATCAGCAGGCAGACAGCCAGCTTTCAATCTCAAGAACTGCAGCCCAGATCGCAGCGGCACTTGCAGACATTAGAGGAAGATTTAGACCCCCTCATGCTCACGCCAGCACTAAGCCTCTGTTGGGCATCTAATGGTGTGAGACTAGGGGTTTCTGGTGAGAAGGGAAAGGAACTCCTCACTTTGAAAATGCTATTGAAAAAAATAATAACCTTCATGAGCAGATGCAAAATATTCCATTTTAGATTGGGGAATTCTTTTGTCTTTGGCCATGGTTCAAGCCTGAGGGAGTGGGAGTGCTGTCTTCCCCTTCCCAGACTCCTTGCGTAAACCCCTCGGTTGTGGGCAGTGATTGGAGCAGCGGCAGTGGCGGGGAGGGGGTCCTGGAGAAGCGGGTTCACAGGAGAGAGGAGGAAACTGAGGTAGGGGGTGGGAATGGAAAGAGCACGTTTTCTAGTGAAAGTAAGGGGATTGTGATCACTGGGGGCCGTCCTCACGGGCCCCTTCTACTTAACAGTGAGGGTTCGAGTTTCCCACCCAGGGCCAGCTTCATGGGGTACGACCTGTGCAGCTGCATAGGCCCCACATTCAGAAGGCCCCCATGCTTGTTTCAGGCTCTGCCTTCACTGTCCTGAAATTCTTAATTTTTTTACACAAGGGTCCCACACGTTCATTTTGCTCTGGGTCCTGAAATTCTGTGGCCAGTCTCGGTTCTCTCTCAGAAGAGGTAGATGATAAAATACGAGCCTGGTCTGAAAGCTCTTGTTAGAAAGTGACTCTCCGCAAGACCAAAATGTTGTTTGTTGTCCCTCTTTATTGAAAAGTCTTTGGCTCATTTTAACTCTTGGTTCAAGGCACCTGAGTCATCCTTGACACCCCAGCAGGGCGATTGTCTGGTATGACATCTCCACAGCAGGGATGGGCCCCTGCCTCCTGGTTTCAGAGGCAGCCCAGAGTGACAGGTCAAACCTCACAGCCCCAGTTATCTGGGGTCAAACCCAGACCTTGAAAAGCAGTGCTCCAGCTCTCCGCTGGCTGCCTGCCTGCATATACAGGCCATGGCCAACCCAGGGAACAGAGGCAGGAGTCCAAACCCCCCAAAGCTGACCCCAAGCATAAAACCCTCAGCAGGAAGAACGAAGAGCAGCCAACCTGGTTACCACTTCCCTGAAGATCTCACCTTTGGCACCTTGGGCTCTGTCTTGATCTCGACAAACCAGGTGAACTGTGCCACCTGGTGGAATTCAACAAAACACGGTAAATTACAGAGACAGCTATAGCCATGGAGACCAGCTTTTCCAAATGAAGCATGAAGACATATGGGCTCACAGAAAGAATACCTGAAGTTGAGCCGATTCTGGCAATCGAGATGGATGGTCCCTGCGGTTAGAGCGGAAGGTGTAATAGTTGGGGTCGTGGAACCTGCTCTCTTGCCTATCTGCACTGACACTGCACCTGGGGTAATGTCCCGATTTTTTATAAAGGGTCTCAACACATGAAGAATATGAAGCGCCAGTCTTGGTCACATCTGCATCCCTAGCATCTTGCATAGTACCTGACACAGAGGTCTAAATATGGTCGTTCTTTATGCTCAAGCTCTAGATGATAGGCCCAACCTGGGTTTGTTTTTAAAGCTCCCCAGGTGAGTCTAATTTCAGCCCAAGTTGAGAACCACTGGCCTAACATGTAGCAGGGACTCGTAATTGAATCCATAAATAACACTAAGACTATTCCAGCAAAGGCTATACTGCCATTAATCAAGGTTTACATAAAGGGGAATGCCTTGGCTGGGACGGTTAAGAAATAATCATTATGGAACCTGCTTTCTTCGCGTAAATAGCCCATTTTATTAAATGAGGTCTAGCTCATGGGAAGCTACAGATAACCAGGTGACCAGCCCTACCCCCTCTCTCCCCTCCCAACAGTGCTTCAGAGTCACTCCCAGGTGCTAAGATACAGTGGCTCCCCGCCTTGACTTGGCAGATAATTTTACAGTTCCAAGAGGTATAGTATTTCCCTGGATAATGCCTGGCTTGATTTTAGAGAACAAAATAAAACATCTCGAGCTTCTTGAAAAGTGATAAATTCCCAACCTCTTTTCCCAGCTTCTATTGGAACATCAGTTTTTACTGAAGAAGAGACTCTAAGAGACATGGCAGGCTTTTGTAGCCACCACAGTGCCATTCAGGAAATTCTGTCATTTACCCAGAGAGAGACTTCTCCTGATTAAATAATTTACGGGGCACCCAGAGAGCCTCTGCACAGAATCAAGGTCAGGGAAGTGAAATAGGAGGCCGTCTGCAGCTGCTCGAATCCCGCAGGCTGGACATTGGGACAGCGGGAAGGAGGGAGGAAGTTCAGTGCACTCCCCTCTCCAATTGTTCTGCGGGCACTGGTTCTTGACTAGGGTCCACAGCCAAATTGCACCAGACTCCCAATCCCCGCACCTTGCCCCCACCACCACTTCTTTTTAAGGAGACATGAGCTAAAGCCAAGTATCCACATTTTTAAAGTTCCACTAGTGATTCCGATGCCCAGTGTTGGCTGAGCACCTCACTATTCTTAATCAGAAAGCACTGTGACATGTGGACAGGACCCAAGCTCTCCTGTGAATGAATTAAGCACTGAGGAAAGGCTCCTCCAGTCACTCGCTCTATCCACCTTTAGGTGAAAGCTCAGGGCACAGCTGAGAAAGCTGGCAGACGTGCTGATCATCATGAGATTGCTGTCCAGGACTCCTGGCCATGCTGGCTGGGCCCTTCCTACCCTGCCTGTGACACAGGCACTCTCCCCAGTGTAGAGAGGCTGCAGGCTGGCCCCAGGGTGCAGTGGACACACAGCAGGCTGCTCACCTCGCTTGGCTATCTCCGTGACAGTTGCTTTTCCAATGCCGCTGTTTCCTCCTGTGACCAAGAAGGCTCTTCCAGGAACTTGGACCTCCAAGTCGTCAGGGACAAAATCCTTACGTGCAGATTCATAGCCAGTGCTGGAAGCGGCAGACACACAAAGAATGGCTATAAGGAGCTGGGAACACCAATCTACACATGGAGAAAGCCTGACTCTGGGGGTGGGGTGGGGGTGGGGGGGCATTATTGCTCTCTCCCCACATATCACACCGTCCCTTCCTTCTTTGGCTCCCTGCTCCCCTCCCTGATTACACACACAATACCATCTTCTCAGCCCCTACATTTCCTGTACCATTAGCCTCCAGCGGTTTTAAAAATATTTGGAGATTCCAACAATTTGGCATTCAAACTATCTTTCTCTGCTGCCTCTGAAAACTCAGTCCTCTGATAGATGGCTTGTTTTTCCTCTGTCCCATTTTTTAGGGTGGGGGAGGGGATCTTAGTAGATCATTAGCATCATGCTTACTGTATGGCAGGACAGGGATCCCTATGCAGCTATACAAGAATCACTGCAAAGTGGGAAGATGTGCAAGTAGAGAATGAAGGAGGAGGGAGGTAGTTACTTGAGCTCTGCACCCCCTCAGGGAGTGAAGAATCTTTGGGAGCTACAGGGTATGTGCTGCACAACTCTAGGGGGCACCATTATGATGACAGTGATGGAAATGTGTATCTGCATTAGGACTTTATGATTAATCAAATCGAGGAGGAGACCCTTTTTCTAATTTTCACAAAAGCATCATAGTGAATAGATGCAACCCTGAGTTCCTTAACTGTTTCTCTCTGCCTTTTGACATACTTCTACCTTTACTTTCCCAGTATTTCTTGGTCATAAAATTGGCAGAGGGCAGTGGAGGCAGAATGGAAGCCCACTGGCAGGAAGAAGCCCTGAGGTCAGAGCTCTTCCCACGCAGGGAAGCCTGGGGTCTCAGAGCCTGTGTCTCTGACTCCAGGAGCCCAGCGTTTTCTCCTAGCAACACAGAAAGAGACTCTCTCCCCTGAAGGTTCTGCAGGAGGCCCAGCAGCCTTCCACAGACTGCCAACAGCTGGTCTCCTGCCCCAGTTCAGCGCAACGGCCAACTACATGCCTGACACTGGTGAAAAGGCCAAAGAATGTTTATGAGCTTTGGTTTTTTTTCAGAAATCATTGCCACAGGGGAGGTCATCACCCCTTGTCTGAGTCAGGAGACCAATAAGAATGTCCCTCTTCCCAAGTCTGTAACTTGCCTGAAGGATTGGGGCAGCTGAGAGAACACCCTGCCCATTGCTTCGGCTATTAGTGGCCCACTTAGCAAGGTAAGCAAGATGTCTGACTAAAGCTTCTTGAAAGGCTGACTTGAAACTAAAAATAATATCAGTAATATGGGTTTTCGATAGAACCACCTGGGATTAAATCACAGCTCTGCTTCTTAAAGCTGCACAATCTCCTGTTGGCTTCACCTTTATGAGCTTCTGTCTCCTCATCCACAGAAAGGGGATAACAAAAGCTACTTCTTGGGCATTTATCACTGCACTTGGAATAAATTAAGAGCTCAATAAACAGTTATTATTATTTCTATTTTAATGACATTAATACCTTCCATGTTCGAAATTGAGCTCCTCATTTGGCCCCTTCAAATCATTAGGAACTTTGAGAGCATTTTAAACTATTACCATGGAGGAAGCTGGAAGAGCTGTTTCCCCCTACAAGTGTGTGTTTTTGGGGGTGGGGGGGAGGTGTCCCAGGATTACTGTGAAGGATTTTTTTTTTTTTGGAGAGGAAAGAAGTTCCCCAGAAAGAGCAAAGCCTTTCAGAGTGTCAACACACAGTGGCCTCTCCAGGAAAAAGCACTGGAGCAGAGTGAGACTTTCCCAAACCACAACAGGGCCAAAAGCACAGGCCCCAGAGAACATGCAGGAAATAGGCCTCAAAGATCCTCCTCCTTCAGGGGCAGGAAGCAGAGAAGCTTTTCTCTGTGACACCCAGCCAGAGGAGACCTTAGCCTCTGGGCCACCACACTGATCTTATTAGAGACTACGGTTTGCTGAGGGCAGCTCAATGGACTAAACATCTTCAGACTCCAGGCTGTGAGCCACTGCCAATGGGCAGTGCCAGGCTGGCCTGCAGGACGTGTCATACCCTTCCTCTGTCCTTTGCCTTCAACACAAGGATTCCCTCTGGGTCCAACCTATTACAATAAGATTCAGCTATTTAAAAATCTTCCTGCTCTCTTGGAAGAGGCGTTTTACCTTTATAAATTCTCGATATCAGTCTCTATTTTTCAAATGCAGAAAGAGGTAAGTGACTTGCCTAAGGTAAAAATATGGTAGGTGATAAAATGGAAGGTTCTCAACACATAGCCTAGGGCGCCTCTACCACACCAGTGGTGTAAAACAGTGATGGTGGTCCCCAGGTAAGCGGAGTCAGCATCACCTGGGAACTGGTTAGAAGAAACGTGTTCTCTTTCTACTGGGTCAGACACTTCAGGGTGGGGCTCAGCAACCTGTGGTTTCTCATGCCCTACAGGTGATTTTGATTCAAACTAAACAACCTCTGTACTTAGTTTTTTCCCCAAGCACTTGATGATAGGAATCACCTGAGAGCAGGGGTGCTCCCAGGCATCTGTTTCCTTCAATTTACCTAATATGAAATTTGCTTAGGTCCTACCCATCTGAGTTTTGGGGGTTTTGTTGTTGTTTGTCTATTTTTGTTTTAATTGCCCCTGGTAATTCTTAGGCTGGGGCAAGTTTAGGAAACTGATGATCCTGATTCTGCTGCTTAGGGGCCTAATATAGGGAAGATCTATGAAAGTCCCAAGAAAAAACACTGTAAACCCAAACTACAGACTTTTGCCCTAGAATCAAAGTAAGGTGTTGTCTTTCCCTCTGATTCACTAACTTTGCAACTGTGGGGAGACCCACCTAAGCTTGCCCTCCTCTACCTCCAGGACTTTTAGAAGTCTGCTTTCCTGGGGTCAGAAAGCTGACTCAAGCTCTCCATACTGCACTCTGTGTAACATGGAAAGACCCAGCAGATAGTGGCCACTGCCTGAGTACAGCTCTTTGAAAGAAAAAGGCTGTCAGAGTATTTGACTAAATTCAGTGGGTCTGGTTAACAGCTGTACTTCCAGCCATTCTTCACACCACTGGCCGGAGGAGAATCTGCACTTTTACCAAAGCATGTGGGGTGAAGAGAAGGGAGCAGCAGCAGCTGCCTGCCCTGGCAGGATGCCTCGAATCCCATATGATGGAAATTTGCCCAAGATGCCTTAGGAAATGATAAAAACCCTACTGCAGGGAGAAGAGGAAGTCTGTTTGAGGTGACTGGGCTGCATGGGAGAACCACGAAGGCGGTTTTTATAAAGCGTCAGCCTAGGCCCCAGTGCAGACCAGCTGAATCAGAACCTCTAGGGGTAGGGCCGGAACGCTGGTATAGGTCATCCTCCCCTAGTGATTCAGATGTCCGGACAGGGTGGAGAACCAGTGTGCAAGCCGAATTAATGCTACGATGCAAGCCGTCCCTCCATCCTCTGGAACTGGCCACTCCTCAAAACCGCAGTGAGCGGGAGGGCGGGCCGGCCAGGGCTCGCCCAGTGTGATGGAGGGAGGGGCCAGGGGCCGCGTCCAGGGGCGCTCACCAACCTCAGGCTGGGGGGCGCCGCCCGGACACCCGCGCTCGGACTATCCCAGCGGGAGAGAAAGGTCACAGTCGCCCGGCCGCGATGATGAGTGGGAAACAACACACCCAGGCGAGTGCGAGGCCAAAGCCTCGCCTCGCGATTTAGAAGCCGCCGGGGCTGGCGCCGCGAACGGTCCCAGGAGCAGGGCGCCCCGAGCACGCCCCGCGGGCCGCCAAGGTCGCGCCCCGGGACTGGGACGCGCGGGCGCGGGCCCGGCCCCGGCGCCGCGAAGCCCCGCCCCTCGGCGGCGGCCGGGCCCCCCGGGGTCAGCCCGCGGCCCCCCGGGTCAGCCCGCAGCTCCCTCCCCCCCCGCCACGGGTCAGCCCGCGGCTCCCCCCGCCGGCTCAGCCCGCGGCCCCCGCGGCCGCTCAGTAGGTCTAGCAAGAGCACGAAGTCGGGGCGGCTCCCCGTCCACCTGCCTCCCCCGCCCCTGGGAGCCGCCCGCGACTCCAGCACCCACCGACGTCAGAGTCGGGGCTCTTGGGGGGTTGCACTGGGGGGGGG
The DNA here is from genome assembly GCA_030015415.1 of Cynopterus sphinx. Lineage (NCBI taxonomy): Eukaryota > Metazoa > Chordata > Mammalia > Chiroptera > Pteropodidae > Cynopterus > Cynopterus sphinx. The sequence goes on along the minus strand of CM057381.1, from coordinate 82,337,631 downwards.
GGTGCGGCGGGGACGCCCAGCCTGCCCGTCCGCTCGGGACGACGGGGCGGGGTGCGCGCACCTGCCCCGGCCCCGGCCTGCGCCCCTCCGGTGGCAGCCCCGGGGTGGAGGGTGAGGGAGGGCAGACCCTGGTGGGGGCCGCGCTCCAGGTTCCCGTAGTCACCTTGGACTTGAAACCCGGCCTTAGCACCCGTTTGGAGACTACCTGCCTGATGCCGACGGCTGGGATGCAAAGACGATGGCCCCACGACTCCCCCCTCAGAACTGGGTTCCCTCGGAAATCATGTGGAATAAAAGGATGATTCCGAAAAGATCGCTCCATCTAATGGAGTCATCACAGGGGTCGTGGTGATAACGACCATTTTTTAAGTTCCCATCTATCCCATTTCACGCAGTGCCACCAAGTAACTCAGCGGGGGTACCTCCCCCCTCTCCAGAAAGTGCAAGGAGTCAGGTTGGTCATGTGTACACAGTGACAGGGCTAGGGCTCCCACCTGGAGGTAAGTCTGTCTCCCAAGGAGAAGTTTGCCACTAGCTCTGCAGCTCCAAAGAAGGGCCCATTTATCTCCTTCAAATCTTTTTCAGCCTCTCGACCCCCCAAACCCAAATAAACATACAGCGTAAGTATTTTTTTAAAAGTGTGGTTGTTGTGTCAACCTACATTTCGGACAAGTCATCCAGCCCCCTTCTCCACCCTGTTAGGAAGGAATCAGGCGCTCCTGTCCACATCTGACCTCTATCCCCACCTCCAGGCTCAGGATGGTGGGTCTCTGATTAAACTTTGTGTACTGGTCTACCCAACTCTCCCAGAGACAGCCACTCTGACATAAGATGTGTGGAAACCAGCTGGTTTAATGGCCTCATTACCTAGGAGAAAGGATAACTGCCCCCCTCCCAAGTGGGCATGCTTTTTTTACCCTAGAATACCTTTTGAAATAAATTTCCCCAGAAGAGCACCGTGAGGTTCCACTGCCTTGCTCTTCTTCCTGACAGAGTGATAAAAGAAAGTTTAAACAAGTGGCATTCTGCAAAACCACTCAGCCTGGCGTGAATTTCCATGCCTGTCCATTTGGGCTGGGAGAAGATTTTAGACACCTTGCCGTCACACAACTGTGCTTCGTACATTCTGCTTTGTGCTGGTGATGGAAAAGGTGTCAGTCTGCTCTGAATCTCTCTCACTCCCTCAGAAAATAAGCTTTTGGCTCACAGGGGGCTAAGAATTTGTTCTGAAAAACAGGATCTATTGGGAGCACCAGCAACACCTTGAAGTAAAAGAAGAATGGGTAGGACCCCAGCTTTCAGCCTGTCATTTGAACCCAGACATGCTACATAACTAACCAGTCCTAGTTTACTTATTTGTAGAACAGGAATGAATATACTTTACTTCGTGGGGGTGGTTGTGAGATTAAGCACATTTGAAAAGAGTTTTAGCAAATGCCTGGTTTCATATGAGGTAATCACAAAATGCTCACTTCCCTCAAGTTTTCTTCTCATTCTTTCCTCCTCCTACACCATAGCCATGCCATGTACGTTCAACTGATGTTGCATGAGTGAAGAAAGTGTGTAGTTTATTCTCAAATCAAGTACCCCAAGGGTACCTGGTATAGGCATTATACACACTTCATAGGAAGTTTTAAGAAAAAACAACCCCATCTCAAAGAGCTTTCATTCTCCCCTGGATGACACATAATGTATACAGAAAAAGAAACAAAGGGTATAGTGGCATTAATGAGAAAAGGCCCTAGTTTAAATAGGAGTTAGCTGAGCTGGATTTTTGTCCTGTTTTTACTACTGATTGCCAGTGTGACCCAGGGTAATAGTGATAATACTTATTGAGGGCTTAATATGTGCCAAACATCATGGGTTATCTCACTTAATCATTACAGTGACCTAGTAAGATTTCTCTCAATATCCCCACTTTACAGATGAGTAAACTGAGACTTAGCAGGGTAAGTCACGTGGCTGAGATCACAGTAAAGACTTGTTAGATTTGAGCCAGGCAGTATGATTCTGGAATCTACACCCTCACCCCCTGTACCATCCTATAGGGGAACAAGTCAGTCTCTCTGGACCTCATTTAAATGAAAAGGTGATTGGATTTCTGACATCTGTGCCGCTTTTAGCTCCAACTTTCTATGTCTAATAAGGAAATTATAAAGATGTTAAATAAGTTAGGTCCAAGGGGCTTTTAAGAGTGACATCCAGAGGGTGTAGTCGCTTCATTTCATGTGGGTAGAAGACCTCTAAGATATTTCTTATGTGTCCCTGGTTCCAATTTGCCACTTGAAAACCAAACAAAGACATCATCCTCTAAAGCTTCCTTCCAATTTATTTGGTGCTCTGAGCTACTTTTCACCAAATCGGAAGGGGAAGCAGAAGGTATGGACTAAAATCCATGGCTTTCTGCGCAACAGATACACACTATGAGAAGTCTGCACACACACACACACACACACATACACACACAGTGTTCACATCGTCTTCTACGGAAGCTCAGTACCAGTTTCTTCAGCCCAGTTGTCATGGCAACACCAGCTGCCAATGAGATCATAGAAGACAAGGTTTTAATGGCAGTAGTGCCTTAATATTTTACCTGGCAAAGCCACTTAGATAATTAAATGAATAACCATAAATCATAAATCTATAGGAAGCCCAGGCACTGCACATTGTATGTGTTTAGTGTGCACTTAGGAGTAGGGAAGAGGAATGGGAGCGAAGGGAAAGAAAGAAAAAGGAAGGGAGGACGAGGCAGCGGTTGGAGAGGAAGATTTCTGACGCTGATCCCTGTTATTCTTCAGTGTAGATCATGCTCGTGTCCTGACCCTGTCTGTGCACAGATTAAGGAACCGGTCTCTTCCTTTCTGGAACAAGAAGGGGGTGGGGGCTCCCAGCCTTAATCCCAAAAGGCTTAGAAGAAACCCAAAGTGACTGTTTTTTGCAGTCTACACTAACAGAAGAGAGAAGCAGCCCAGAGGAGATGTACATGGCCGACAATCACCCACCCAGAGCTTCTTGGGGCCCACCAGCTCTCACAGACCGGCTTGCCCTGGGGCTGTCTGTTGTCCATCTGAACCAATTCCCTAATGAGGAAATCCATTTGATTTTAGGGTCTGCTTTCTTTCACAGGAAACTAACCGCAGTGGGGGTCTCTGTTAGGAGCTTTTGGCATTGGGGAACAGGGGTGAGAGACTCAGTTAACACTGAGTATCCTCTTGTGCCTTTGAATTTTATACTACGTGCATGAAGTACTCAAACAAAAACACACGCAAAGGTCCACCTTTTTGCCTTAGCCTTGTCCACCTTTTAAGAAGCAGACACATTGGCAGGAAGGTGAGGGCAGTCGTGAAGCCTGGGTAGGTCAGCCGCCACGTAACCGAGTGAGTGAAGGAAACGATTGCCCCGAAACGGGGCTTGTTTTGGTCTGAAACTCTCACGCAGTCTGTCTGTGGCGCTCTCGGTTCGTGGCAAGCAGGTTCTGTTCTGAGTGCAAGGGCAGCAGTGGGCCTCGGGGGCACGCGTCGTTTGTCTGAGACGCTGTGCGGCTCACTCTCACCCACTTCCCCACACTGCCTGGTTCCCACTGCTGTCTTGGAGAAGGGCCACCAGTGAGGCAGGAGAGGGTGGCAGACCTAGAGTGGCAGGACTGAGTCGTAAGATCCGCATTCAGCTTTGACACCTCTTCAGAGGAGATGTCTCACCTCGGTTTCCCCTCCACGTGGCAGCGTGACTGTCCAGTCCATGAAGTATAGTAGAGAGAGGATGAATTAAAGAAACTTTTCTCTTGTTTTACAAATACTTGTATTCCACACGCCCATGTGCCAAGCACTGTTTTAAGTTCATTTCAAATGAGAAGACTGAGGCTCAGAGAATTTCAAAGGGACGTCCAAGTGCACACTAAAATCTAGAAAGTAGCAGAGCCAGGATTCCAACCTGACAGTCTGGGTCCAGACTCCACACACTTAACCCCCTTTTTCTGACAGGATGGGACACTTCTCATGGGGACTTCTCAGTTTCTTCTTTCCGTGGTTTCTGAGCAGAGGGAAGCTTCTGTTATCATCTCCTCCCCGTTTTTGTTTGATTGATGGGTTCCTCTTTTCAACTGGGTGGCTAGTAGTTCGCACCACCCCCAAGCCAGAGGCACTGGGGACTGAAGGTGGGGCCCTAAGACCTTCAGTCACCTGCTTGACATGAAAGTGAGTCTGGGTTTGGAGCCTGTGAGCATGTGTGGCCCTCCATGTGCATGGAGTAACCAGGCACCCTGCACTTGCCAGCTATTGCATGCTGGGAGGGTCCATCTGGGGAGGCTCAGAAGGACTGAGGCGTACGTCATTCTACTTTTATTTTTAATTGGGATAAAGTACACATAAATTGGCCATCTTAGGCATGTTTAAGCACACAGTTCAGGGGTATGGAGTACCACTTAATCACACTGTTGTGAAACCGACACCACTGTCCATCTCCAGAACTCTTTTCATCTTACGAAATGGAAACTGTGCCTATTGAACATTAACTCCCCATTACTCCCCCCTCCCTACAACCCCCGGCAACTGCCTGTCTCTACAAATTCGCCTACTCTAGATACCTTCTATTAGTGGAATCATGCAGTATTTGTCCTTTTGTGACTGATTTATTTCACTTAGCATAATGTCTTCATGCTTCATCCATGTAGTAGCACATGTCAGAATTTTATTCCTTCCTGAGGCTGCGTAATATTCCACTGTTCGAATATACCACATTTTGTTTATCCATTCATCCGCCAAGAGACACTTACTTGGGTTGCTTCCACCTCTTGCCTATTGTGAATAATGCTGCTGTGAACATTGGTTTACTAATATATTTTTGAGATCATCCTTTCAGTTCTTTTGGATATATAACCAGAAGTGGAATCGTTGGATCATATGGCTTCTATTTTTAATTTTTTAGGACCTTCTATATTGTTTTCCACACCAGGGGCACCATTTTAAATTCCCACCAACAGTACACAAGAGTTCTAATTTCTCTACATCCTTGCCAACACTTGTCATTTTCTGGGGTGGGGGGTTTGTTTGTTTATTTTATAGTTGCCATTCTAATAGGTGTGAGATGGTATCTCACCGTGGCACATTTTTGTTGTTTGTTATGTATCTAAAAAATACTTTTTATAATTTCTGTGATATCCAGGTGCACACTCCATTTTGTATTCATTGCCTACTATATCTTAATTATACACACTTTCACACACATGAGATATTGAAAGGAGAGTTTGCTTCTTCGGTATGAGATTTTGTGGATATGCATAAACATAAAACCCAATCGACCTCTTTTCTCTCACGAGCTTTAATCCATTATTGGGGACAGCCAAGTTTCCCTCAGGTGAGTCCCACAGCCTTAATCTAAAAGGTTCTGCAATTAATTTCACAGGGAGTATTGGTTCAGTCCGGCTCATTTCATTTGGCACAGGAAGGGGGAAATGACAACCATTTTCTCCAGCTGAGCTCTCAGTTGTTCACTTGGCAAAATAAAATTTCAAATGACTTGTTTTTCCATTTTGATTCATAGAAATGGTAGATCATGCCAGTTACAGAGACTCTGCCTATTTCAATGAGTCTTATGAACATTGGTCACTTTTGAGGCAGATCTCTTTGCACTCAAAATGGAAAGACGGGAAATACTCCGGTTTTTACTGCTTTCAAATGCCATCTCTACAGACTTAGGCAAAGAATGGAATAAAGTGATTTCTAGCACAATGCCCAATGTAGCAAATAAAATTAAATGACTTTGAGGTACAGTTTATCTTTGCCGCAGTCTTGAACAATCGATTATCCCTCCCAGCCCTGTGGATTTATTCTTTGAGTTTTCATAACATCTAGAAAGTTCAGGTGTTACCATATTCATGTCTCCAGAATAACACTAACCAAATTTAAAAAGGACAGATGGTTGTCTTTTTTGGGTCAGTCCTGGCTGGGCACTCTCAGTCTGTAGGTGTATGCAGCCAACTTAACATCAGTGTAGAAAGTATCCACTCCAGGGCCCTGCCAGTGATTACAATCATGAGCTTCTTATGCTCACTTTCTATCAAAAGCCCAGACAGGGAAACAATGCCAACAGGGAATCGCCCAAAAGGCATGCAGCCATCACTTCTTAGATAGCCTGGATGTCATCTCTGAATTAGGCCAGACCATTAGAGAACAGAATCATGGATCACTTAACTTGGCCCTGAACTTTTCCCCTAAAATGTGCCTTGTCATAAGCATTTCACAATACACAGAGGGGGCCTTAATAAATGATCATTCGAATCTGCCTAATACATTCGTGCGGCATGCTGACGATGCTCCACTGAATCACTCAGTGTACCCTCTATGAAATGAACCTCAATTCAGACTTAGCCTACATTTCTTCTGAGGGAGGCGTATTTTTTACTCCATGGAAAATGTGCAACTCATGGCTGATTATATTTATCTTACTGCTTTGATGACAAGGAAATGCAAAGCTACACATTTAGTGCAGGTTTTAGCAATTATTTAGGATATATGACTGATACTCTTCACTGCAAGAGCGGCAGGCGGGGCGGGGGGGGGACATGTGAGAAAGAGCTTGCTTCTTCACATTGAAACAGGGAAAAAATAAAAGAACCTCTGCTCCTCTGCTTTCCAACCATCACAGCTTTTCCTACAGTTCTATGTTTATACATTTTTTCTTTATTTTATTGTGTCAAACATAGTATAAAAAGGCACTCCAAATTTGTTGTGAAATAAGGTACAAACATAAGTGGAGAAAGATAGGAAATAAATCTTTTTCCAGCCATTTCTGGGTATGGAAATATTTTGCCAGTTTCAGAGGCATATTTGATAAGTCATCGTCTGTGGGGATGGGGAAAGATTTCTGCAGCATTCCGGGGACAACCATGCCTGTCAGAAACTGGGGATCCCCAGCATGTGAGACCTGGCTATGGACATGCCCAAAACATGACCCAGTATCTGCAGTTGAATAGGTAACAGCCATTTTTATACACATGATTTTTTCACAAGCTCTTTATACCTTCGCCCCAGCAACAAAACCTCAGAAGCACTCATTTGGGGTAGGGTGGGGTGGGGGTGGAGACTCAGGTCTTTGGTGCCCACAGATGAAGAAGAGTCAGTGATTCTTGCCCTCAGGGTGGAGGTGAAGCAAATGTACATCCTCCCCGTCTCATATTCTCTCTGTGGCCAGACTCCTCAATGTAAGTCACTCATGTTGCCACCAGTAGTGTCTTACTTGTCACTGTGAGATGAGGACAGTGCTGATATGTGAGTGGGAGAACCTTCATTTTCTTGGTCCCCAGAATCCCAGAGTCACCGCTGCCCCCCCCCCCCCATGGGACTGTGTGCAGCCTCAGAGTCATTGTCAGTACAAAGTGCAGCTGTGACTAGAGCTAGCTAGAGAGAACGAAGCTGTTTGTCATCCTCGGCTACAGTGTGCCCAAGCTAGTGGTGTGGTCTCTGTGTGCCAGGGAGAGTGGGTGGGCCTCTGCAGAGGGGCGCCAGGCCATTCTCCTCATGAGAACGGAGTCCAGCTTTTCTCTGTTTTTATAGGCTTGGCTTACTTTTTTGGATGGGAGCCTGGACAATCTTTTCAAGCCTCCTGCACAGGAGTTAGTGTCAGGGACATTACGGGAGGTGCTGGTTGATGTGTGGCCTGTACTGAGCTTAGAAATGGGTTCTGTCGGCTTTCAGCTGTGTTCATTCATGTCCAAACATTAGCTTAGTGACTAGGGGTGATTGAAGTGTCATCGCCTGGGGAAAGCAGGGTGGAAGAGGGTGCTCAAGGAACACCTCACCAGCTCAGGGTTGGAGCCCACAGACTCTCCCTCACCCCAGAATAGAGAGGGAGGAAGACATGGGGCACAATGAGGATGGCTTTGGCGTCACAGATGAGGGCAAGATCCATAAGTTGCAAACTCTCTGACCGTCCATGGCTCAAGTGAAAACAGAACTAGAAGGTGCCTATAGGGACAGGGCAGAATAAGGGCTTTCCCCACTTTGCCCAGCAGAGGGTGTAGCCAGCACCTTCTTACCTGGGAGCAAATCGGGACCAAACAGGACTTCCTGTGACAGGTGCTCAGAGAGTGCCTCCAAACTCAATGGAAAGACTCCGCGGGACTCGCTGGTCCTTTCTCTTAAAGCCACGGAGAGGAATGAGCTCTTAGGTGTGAGCTGACACATCTGATAAAGGGAGGCAGCCCACCTTGATGGCTACTTGGGTTGACCAAAAAAAAAAAAAAGACAACTCAGCCCCAATTAGACACACAGATATTTGCATGCGGCTGAGATAGAAGCACAGTTACACAGGTGCCACACTCCCCTTGGTCACCGCCCCTGGAAACACAGGTGACAGAGTCTTCATGTCAAAATCTAAAGCATGGGGCCTCCCCACCGAGGACTGACACTGATACAGCGTCACAGTTCCCAGGAATTTTACTTCATTACAGCAGTGGCAAGGGGGGATGTTAGTGGTCACAGTTTGGTGAAGTGACTCTTTGGTGAAGCCCATCTGGACTTCCATACAACTGAGTTACAAAAGGCTTCCAAACCCTAACTGGACATTCAGTAGATTTGCTACTTAATTTCAAGTCTCCTACTCAGGAGTTAGTGTCAGGGACATTACGGGAGGTGCTGGTTGATGTGTATCCTGTATGGAGCTTAGAAATGGGTTCTGTTGGCTTTCAGCTGTGTTCATTCATGTCCAAACACTAGCTTAGTGACTGAGGAGTCATTGACTGAGAAGTCACTGCAGGGTGGGAGGGGGTGCTCAAGTGTTTAAACTCAGAGAACAAAAAATGCACCTACATTAACAACACTACACGCAGCCTGGCCAAAACACACAAAACTAGTTTATGACATCAGCAAATTCCAGAGATGTGCGCAGATAACCAGGGAAAGAAGCCGGCTCAAGGCCAAGCAAAGAATTTGCAATGGCGCCACACAGAGCACATTGTGAAAGGCACGCTGCTCTCAGCTATGCTGCGGGCGGGCCAGCCCAGAGCCCCAAGGGAAATTTGCTTTTTGACCTTGGCATATAGCTGTCCTTGGGGTGTCCTTACGTGTCAGATCAAACCCATCTGATTTGGGGTTGAGAGAGAATGCTCCATAACTTTCCCAAAAGGCCACTGGAGTCATCAAATAAGAGCAATTCTCCCCTTTTCATTAAAAAAAAAAAAAAAAAAGCCATTAAAGCAAGTAAAGCTAAGATATGCTTTGTTTGAAACTCCAAGGTTTCTCTAACTTCAAGGTGCCCGTGGCTGAATGACAACACAGCAGCAGCAAAAGTAACAAGAAAACATGTTCTTGGACTAGTCATCGGAATCGCACTGTGATTTGGAAGGGTCCCTCATTCTGGGCCTTCATTATCTCACCCCGTCAAAAAAAAAATCCCTTTGAAAACTCTTATGAGTAAAAAATTCCCACTTTGAAAAGAGTGAAAGTGCTTTTCCCAGGCCCAGGCAGGCAAGAGTTTCTTTAGTCTGCGGGAATACTCAGTGCATTTGGTGGTTTCTTAAATCTCTGCAGGGAAGGTTTTGCTGTCTTGCCTGCAGCAGTGTGTGTACGCATGTGTGTGAGTGCACACAAGTGTGCCGGAGGAGTGGTTCTCAGGCTATCGCCAGCAGACCTCTACCAGGACCACGTATAGATACCCATGGCACAGGACAAGTAAGACCAGCACGGTGTGGCTGACATGAAGACACCCACCGCAAAGAGGTACAAGGTTTTGTCACAGTGACCTGAGGCTGCTGGAACAGAGAAACAAAATCAGGCAGGTAAACAGAAAAGACCACCGAGGAATTCCCTAGGATGAACCAGAGATAGAAGCCGGGGCTTAGGCTGAGGTGAGTGTAATATTTGTGCATGTTCTGCCTCCAAGGATTTTCATCGTGGTCATTGTCGTCACCATCGTCATCACTGTGGCCTTGGACAGGAGCCACAGCACCCTGCCGGGATCATACAGCAGGGGAGACGCCTGGGTTGTGGCAGGGAGCCAGAGGGCAGAGGGCAGAAAAGCAAAGCAGGGGGAGGAGAGGGAAGAGAAGATACAGGAAGGGGAGGAAGGGGGAGGGAGGGAAAAGTGCACACGCCGGAGGTGGAAATGCTGCCAAGAGTGAAATTTAATTTTGAAGAATCAGAACTGGCAAGAATGAGGGCATCAATCTTCAGCTGGCGTCCTGGGTGGCATTTTCCTTTTAGAAGTGTAAGTTTCTTTGGACAAGGGGTCAATTGACTGAAATTCATCTCTGCACCCAGACTTTCACTGTCACTCTGGTTCACTTCTTTGGCCTTGAGGCCATTTCCTCAGCCTCTCTGGCTCCAGGGACCTGCTCCTCCTCACACCCCCTCCACCCGTCCTCTGTGACCACACCTTGGGGCTGGTCATCAGCTGGAAGGGCCCTCCTCCTCTCTTCATTAAACATTGCTATTTAAGCCTCCCAGTTGGTGGCATCTCCATATGGCAGCCTGAGCTGATTTACACAGACATTCAATGCCTTTAGGCCTGTTGTCTTATTTTAAAACAACCCTGTTGAGGGCACATGACTTTCCTCATTTCACAAACAATGGAATCAAGGACCAGAGAGATTACAGAGCTTGGCAAAGTCACAGGTGTGAAAAGTGAAAGAGCCACAGGATGAGGCCAGGTGTGTCTTCAGCCAAAGCAGACATCCCTCCCAGCAAGCCATTCTAGTCTCTGCCCCTCACCAGCTTTCCCTCACAATGACCCTCAAAGTGGCCTAGGCCCTGTCCTCAGTCACCTCATTCTCACCACATGATCCCAGAGGTCCCCGCCCACCTATAGGATGATGACACCCAAGTCTGCAGCATCCTTCCAGAACTTTCCCTCCAGCTTCAGACTTGTGTGAATTCAACTGGGAAGCTCCACGGAATATCTTCAGGCCTCAGGCTCAGTATGTTGGAAACCTAACTCATCATCTTCCGTATTCCTCTCGCTTGGTGACGTTGTCCAAGTCAGAAATCTGGAGTGCTCCCTGCTCCCCGCCCCACAGAACAATCATTGTCCGCCCTGCTGGTCATACCTCCGGCACTTCCCTCCCACTGGCACTGAAGAGCAGGAGTCCCTGTGTGAGGTTCACCACTGGGCATCCAGCCCGGCCCGGGCGTGGGCTGTGGCCCCTTAGAGGAGCCCTTACAAGCCGCAGAGCTGCTTCCCATCTTCCTGCACAGACTGTGGGCTCTTTCTCTCTGAGGCCCTTGCTCATGCTCTCCTCATGCTATCCTCTCTGCCTGGAACCCCTCTGCTCCCCAACCTGACTCTTCCGTAAGAGGTCATCTCCCCCAGGAAGAATTCAAACACCAATCTGTGCTGGGTTAGGAATCTTTCTTCCAGGTGTCCATAGTCTTCTGTGTGTATCTCTACAATTTCCTTACTGCACTCTGTAGTAATGATGTGTCTATAAGCCTCTAGCTAGATAGATGGGGACTCCAGGAAAATAAGGACTGAAAATTGACCTTTGGACCTGGAGACTTTGAGGCCACTGACAGCTCACTGAGAGCAGCTGCAGCAGGGTTACAGGAGAGTGAATGGGAGGCTGAGGGTAAGGAAGCCAGTGTCGACAAGTCTTAAGAAATATGAAAAAACAAGTGGAAGAAACAGGGCTAAGGAGGGAGAAAGGCACTGGGGGGTGGGGTGGGCACGGATTTCTGTATGCAGAGAGGCACCGCTGAAAATGTTTGAGTAGAGAACAGCCCTAACTGTGAAGGCCATGGGGTGGCCCCACCACAAGGGGTCAGGTGTGGGAGCTGTGAGCAGGAGCCCGTGGCCCTCCTCCAGGTCCAGGGTGAGCGTGTGTACATGTGTGTGCAGTGTATGTGTGTGTGCACACCCACATGCTCTCTCGAGTGTGTCCCATGGTATCCCAGCTGCCTCTCAGTTCTCCCAGACTCACAGTTGTGAGGCGGGAGCTAGTACTCGCCGGTGCGACCTAGAGTGCTGTCTGATGAGGACAGAGTAAGCCTCAGCTAGGGGACCTTCTCTTTTCCCCCTTTTCACAGTTTCCTTGTCCACAGCACATGGCTCATATCTCAGGGATGTCCTTTACTCATTCTCTCTGACCAGGGGTCCCAGCACCTTCCCCATTGTCTTCTCATCGCCAGTGCATTCAGTTTGGTCCCTGTGCTGTGCAACTGTGAACGAAGGGCCAGTTTAACAGACTTTCCCTTCTATTGCCCCAGCACGTTTCTACCACAGGTGACATAACATTGGAACCTGGTCCAGATGTTAGAGGACCTCTCAATAGACGCCTCTACCTTGTGAAGAACCCTGAACAGATTTTCCTGCTATGTCCGGGCTGCCTCCCAGGCCTGGTCGATTCCAGATACCATGGGTCTTCTCTTCCTTTTCCAAGGCCATGCCTTCGCCCAGCCTGTTTTTTCTCTTCTTTTGGATGTTTCCACCACTTGCCATCTCCAGGGATCTGGGATTCTCAGAAGGGCTGTGGACTGAGTGTGTCTGTACTGTCTGTCAAGTCGGGAACACAGACATTTGTCCTGCATAGAGCTGATTCCTTCAGGGAGGGCTTCCTGGAAGAGGAGGTATGCTCAGCAGCCTGTGAGCGGGAAGAAGTGGGAGGGATCTCCTTAGAGTGGAAGTGCTGAAGCAAAGGCTAAGGCTTTGGGGAACAGGAGAACATCAATTTGACTGGGGCAGAGCAGCCAAGGAACTGTGAGGTTGGTAGTCATGGGTTGAACACCAGCTTCATGTAGACTCAGGAAGAGCAGCCTCCAAGCTTCAGTTTTCTCATCAATGAGCTGGAGCAGGCAGTGCAGTTCAGGCTTCAGTTTCTCAGTGCCCAGTTCCCTTCCCGGCAGGGCCCCGTTCCTTCAGGGCTGTCCCCCATTCCTCACGTGTGTATGGGAGGGTAAACCCTGGTGCCTGCTCCCCCAGGAGGTGCCTTCCCCACACTCCAGGCACCCCAGAGGGCAATAGAGCCTGCAAGATCTGTGGATCTGGCTACCCTCCCAGAACTGGTTCTGGGACACAGTGACACCAGGAGAGAGGAACGGGCTGGGGTTTATTCATTTCACTGCCGGCCCAGGTAGAGCACATCGCCCAGGCTTTCTGGAGCCACCTGGTTCCTTTCTCTTTTACCAACCTTTGAAGTGTGAGCTTTTCCAAGGAATTACCTCTTACATTAGCCAGAGTTGAGTTTTTGTTGTTTCTTCTTGATACAAGTACCTGCTATAAAGGGGTGTGATGAAGACTGGATGTATTCAAAATGAGGGCAAAGGCCTCGGCACAGTGGCCACTCATAGTCGGCTCTCTCACTGGGTGGTAGCGATTATTACTAAGAAAGGGGACATTGGAAGGTGCGTTGGAGGGTTAGGTAGATAAATGGCCACCAAATCAGTGTTCTTGAAACTTTTAACCCTGTGCTCAGTCACAAATACATTTTACCTCCTGACCTAGTAATGAGTGACCGCACGTTCTCGTTGGCTCAGAGAAGTCTTGGTTTATGCTGTTTTCCTGGCATGATTATTATCAGAGCCCCCTTGTACTCTCAAAAGTGTCCCAATTTAGATGATAAATTATATGGTTGGTGTACCCAAACATGTCTATCGCACAATACTCAACTTACCAGGAGGCTCTGTAATATTTTCTATTCAATTATATTTTTTTTAATGGCTAAAACCTACTAAAATTATTTTATAGTCTTCTAATGGGTCAGGGCCTTTTGGTTCTTTTGGTTCTTGGAAATGTCAACTCGCTTCTGCTCAGCTTTCTCTTCAGCAAAATGCAATACTATGGTGCTACCTGATGCACTTCAGAAAGGATCCTGGGCATCTCTGTGCGGTGTTTTCGGTGGCCTAAGCACAAACCACTGGCTTCACTAGAAAACTCCCATCTGGGAATTGTATAAACCTGTTTGCTGTTGCTCTAATGGTTATAGACTCACTGTGTATTACCTTGCTATGATGAGCACAAAAACTTAATTTGGCTTCAAACAGTTTTTAGATTGCCAAGGAAAAAAAAATCAACAGCATTTATTGGGCCCTAGTTTGTTCATTAAAATAAATGACCTTTGTGTTCTGGGCTGGCTTTCATAAAGAAAAAGTTTGCTGTTATTAAGAGAAACAGACCCCATGGACAGTGACGTCCCTAAAGGAAAATTCTGCTTTGTAGTCTGAGGTGGTGGAATGGGAGAGGGTAGAGCCGACTGAGGTTATTACCGCAGAAAACTTTCCTTTGTTTTTAGCATCTCTATGGTGCTGAGTCTATCAGAGCCTTCCCCTTACCCCGTGGGACCACAGGGGAGTTGCAGCTTCACTGATCTGAGTGCTTTTGGGTTTCCTTGGAGCTAACCAGAGTCTCAGGTGGATCCCACAGGGATGTTGTTATAGGGAGGGTCACACGTATTTGCACATTCCAGAATATCGTCCTCCATCTGCTGTGAGGAGGTGAAGGCATTTAATAGTAAGGTAACCTCACACGCAAAAGGCTGCAAATGCTTGCCTCAAGTCACACACTTTCCCCAAGACAGAGTTGAGCTCGTGGTACTGACTGCACATGAAACAGCAATCTTGATGTCTCAGGTCAATATCATGACCAACGCCACTGGCCAGCATTATTGGAAGGCCCCAAGCACCAGATGGAAGCTGGCAAAGAAATCAGACAGTGGGTCCAAATGAAATTTCATCTACAGCACTATTGATTCTGTTTCTCCCTGTGTTATTGCTTCATTTTTATAAAATCATTTTGGAAAGAGGATGCCTGTGTTTTCTAACTTTTGACATAGACAACTTCTGGGTTGGCTTGGATGGTTAGAAAGGGTCCCTGGTAAGTGGAGGTTGACCTAAAGTACTTTTTGCAGGTGTGACATTTCTGTGGGACAGGAATTTGGGTAAATTAACTGCAGGCTATGCAAGACCCTTAATATTTCTTCTTTGGTCACTTTTCTTCTTTAAACAGGTGTCAGTTCAACCCTTGAGCAAATCAGCCCCCTATACTGATTCAAGCTTGAAAGTCACACACACACAAAATCACTCCTAGCCCCAAATATCAGAGTTTGACGTGTGATTGATGACGGAAGCCAATCCATTCTATGCTAGTCAATTGAGAAGTAGAAGCTATAGCTAAACATAGAAATAAGAAGTGCTAAAATCAAACACATTCTCACCAAATGCAATCTCTGCTGCCTTAGACAGGAAACTTTTTTAAAGAAGCAAAGAGAAAAGCTGCGATTACACTGGCTGAATTCAATGGTATAATTGGCGGTGGTAACTCCTCTGCATCAGCTGTTAGAGTTAGACCGAAGCCACAGCTTAGCACATCGAATGCAGCAGAAAGGAAGCGATTGCAGAGGCACAGCTCTGAGTGAATGCTGCTCATCTGGAAAAACCCACCTCTCTGCAGCAGGCCTCAGGATCCGCTTCACCCTGTCACTTGGACAACCGTGCACTTTGGGGGAAGTTGTTCAGGCTCCCACATGAGTAGCAAACAATTAAAGGATGCGTTCCATGGTACCTATGAGTTAAATTTCTACACGGACTACAAACAACATAATTGTGCTTTATTTTTAAGGCCCTAATGATTCCATCTACTAGCAAATACAGAAAAATGAGGGGCCATGTGGGGCAGTCCTCCAAAACCTTCATTCCTATAAAGGGGAGAGAACAGGATTGTAAGACATGCATTCAAGAGCACAACATCCAGTGAGGAAAACGAGGTAAATGTCTACAAAAGTCAAAACGTTAACTACGGGGACTATCACTTGAACCCCTGCTTCAGGACTGTGCTCAGTCTCACAGGCCACCTGATCTTCAAGATCCTCAGTGACATGAATGCCAGTCCACTGGACCTCAGACAGAGCAGGGACCAGACGTTGCCGCACCTTTCATCTAGGTACTAACTGGTTATGGGTGTGCTCTGCTTATAAAGAATCTCTTTAAATGTCCAGGTCCCTTGATATACTTAAAATAAGATCCAGAATATGGGTCAGTTTCTCAAAATGCATCCACTGTGTAAACTGAAGCTTCTAGGACCTAGGTGGCAGGGAGGAGCTGGCAAGCACCATATTATTGCCATTGACCAGTTTACTCACCCAAGCACATATCCTTAGCTACTAGATTTGGAAAACCACCAACCAAATCAACGGCCCCAGACCCACAC
This sequence comes from Cynopterus sphinx, assembly GCA_030015415.1. Lineage (NCBI taxonomy): Eukaryota > Metazoa > Chordata > Mammalia > Chiroptera > Pteropodidae > Cynopterus > Cynopterus sphinx. The sequence goes on along the minus strand of CM057381.1, from coordinate 82,321,503 downwards.
CCTTTCTTAATCGTACTGTTTCTCCCCATAGCAATGCTTTTCCTACTTTTCTCAAGTCTTTGTTTTCTGGGCACTTATTATCAACTAATACTGATATGATGTATTATTTAGAATATGAGCAAGAAATGCCTGTTTCCCCTCAATGACCAATCTGGCTCCAATGACCAGGCTTTCGTTGGGTTCCAGCACACTTCCTGGCTGTGCAGAGACACTGACTGTTCAGCACGTTCCCCTCACTTTTCCCAGCCTCCTCTGGGTCCCCAGGGCTATGTGATGAGTTTTAACCCATGAGCTGTGGGACCTTCAGGGACCAAACTATTTATAAACGGACACAGGACCCTTTGTTTTCGTCCCCTGCTTTGACCACCTAGAAACCCTGGGGTGAGAAAGCAGCTCTCAGTGAAGTGAGTTTAAGTATCCTGTCATTGCATTGACCAAGGGGGTCCCCTGGGGCCCTGGAGAGGCTCCTGATTGACACTGGAATTTGCATGCGCAAGAAATGCACCTGGGTGGCATTAAGCCACTGAGATTCCAGGGTTAATTTGCAGCACAGTAAGTTTCTCTGACCAATACGTTTCCAACAGAGCCCAAGAAAGGGGATCTCACGGTAACACTGAAGTCTTCTGTTTCAATGACATTTAAAGTCTTAGCTCTCATTTAACATTTATTTCCCATGAATGTCTTGGTACTTAAGCAGGGGAAGTAAATTATACCATTTTCCTATGACTACATCATATTCCGTTGAAATTAATGAAGATTTCTAAGTGTACAGCAACCCACCACTTCAGGGCCCAGAACAGAGTGAAGTCAAAGATACATGTTGATCCAATCATCAACCCAGAGAGGATTGCCTTGCTGGATCTCTGATGTTTAGCTGAATCCATTAGTAGGTGGAAATACTTTACAAAGCTCAACACCACCTTTTCACACAAAGACCTTTTAAACACTTGATGCCAAATTTGCTGGATATGAACTGCCTTTCAACTCAAAACCCAGCTGTGAAATGAACATTGAGTAATGACTTATATATCTGCTCATTTCTAATGAATAAAAACAGCTGCTGCTCACAGGAGAGTCAATCAGTGCACAGATGGCTTAAAAGGATCCTAATAAATCTAATAAAAGCCTCTTTGCCCTGTGTTCTTCACATCATTGCTTAGGACTTACCGTTTCTCTAGATTCTCTTCTTGTTTCATCTGCAGAATCAAAATTACCCGCTTGAGGCTTCAGAACTCTCCCCAACATCGGTAATAACAGCTACCAGATATCACAATATTTTTTAACCAGTGTTAAGGGGTTTTAAAAATTATTTTTATTTTTTACATTTTTATGGAGATATATAATGCCATATTAACAATTTTTCAGTGCACAATTCAGTGGCACTAGTTACATTCACAATCTTGTGCAACCATCACTATCTATTTCCAAAATGTTTTCATCACCCAAACATAAGCCCTATAACCATTAAGCAGTCATTCCCCAATACCTCCTCCCCACAACCAATGTAGTGATTTTAACATAATGTCCGTGGGCATTGGCCCGTGGGGTATTGCTTCATTTATATGGCTTTGTTAGTTCATTTTCTGGATAGCTAAACCACAGGTTCCAAACACTTTTTTCTTCACTTGGTGAATTTTGCATAAAACATTTTTCTTAAGGGTACTCCTGACTTCTTAAGTAGGGTATACATTAAGTCTTAGAAGCACTTCTTGATAGATAGAGTCATATAGTCAATGTTAATTTACTATTTTGAACTGCTCTTTAGTAATGACAGCTTAGGGCCCAGTGAAGTGGTTGAATTACCCTTATGCTAAATGGCCCCAGACCACTTGGCTATTTCAGTTCTGCACGGATGTTAAAATTTAATTTTGTTCTTTTATTTTCTGTCAAGCTGTCAAATTTTACTTGGTACAAATCTAAGACTACTGCTTTCTGTATTAGTTTTTGTTTTTAGTATTATTGCTCTTTTTAGCAACTTTTCCAAGGGTAAAATTCACATAACATTAACCATTTTAAAGTGAACGATTCAGTGGCATTTAATCTATTCACAATGTTGTGTAACCATCATCTCTATTAGTTCCAAAACACTTTCATCACCCCAAAAGGAAACCTATACCCATTAAGCAATTAGGATACTGGGGATTTTGCAACAGCTCTTCTGCCCTTTTAATTTCCGCTCCAATATTCTGTGAACTTGGAACCTAGAACCCAGATGTGCTAGGCCTCTGTGAGGACAGGGCTAGCTGGCTCTGTGAGCAGAGCTCAGGGCCTCCCGTTGGCTACATTCAAGGGCCTGAGTGTAATTTCACTGACATGTGATGATAATTTTTGGCTACTCAAGGAGTTTCTTACCCCCCAGCTTCGCACACACTTCATACTTCTGGATGATTGAAGTTGTTTAATATACGTGACTTATGAATGTAGTTATTTCTTCCTTTAACAAAGCAATTATAACACTCTTACACATTATCATAGCACAGGATGCATTTCTCATATTGTTCATGACGGACTTCCACACGGGACTACGGGAGCTGGGAAGAAGCCTTGGGAAGCTTCCGGCCCACTGGTTCTCGACCTAGGCTAGAAGATGGCTTTTTCAAAAGAAGATATCTGTCTGAACCCCAAACATACCACATCAATATCTCACAGGACAGGGCCCAAGACTCTGTCTTTTTGAAATGTTCAACACATAATTCTGTTGTGACTAATCATGCGTTTGGAAATTATCAGTCTGGCCAGCTCTTTTTAAACACACATTTCACGTCTGAAGATGAAGTGCCATCATCCCAGGGCCCGACATGGCTGACCTGTGGCATCCAACAGCTCAGCTCACCTGTAAAGTTCATGGACAGTGGTAGTGCCGGGAAAGCAACGAGCACAAAAACAAAGCAGGTTGTAAGAAGGAGGAGGAGGCACCTGGTTAGAATCACTCAGACCCTTTCGTTTCCTGTTCAATGGAGTTTGCTTATGTATTCCGTGAAATCTGACCTTCTCTCAAGTCAGGAGACGCAGAAGTCAGCAGATGGCAAGAGGAGATCACCACTTACTTGCCTGGGGCTTCCACACATGATGGGTGTGCACGCCAAGACTTGAATCTCGGAGAGAGCTGATGTCTCTTGTGATTGCACTGCCAATTCCAAGGCCTAGATTTCCCGCAAGACCTCTCCAAAGCCTGATAGCTTCTAAAAAAGGAGTTTATAAACGTCTGCTCTGCGAGTGCCAGGCTGCCAGAAGCCAGTGGCATTAACTGAGCCAGGCAGGATTGACCCTGCTTTTCCTGGGAGCCTATACCCACTCAGATGGTGCTTCCCTTCCCTGAATAAGAGTCACTGACAATTCACTTTATCACTCAAAGAATTTACTTCACAAAATCTTTTTTCCTTTCTATTTATTTGGTTAAATATCTCAGAGTATATGATATCAGACAGCAGATGGTCTCCTAAAGCTCTGACACACAGTGAAATGGAGCGCTGCACTGGCTTGGAGGGTTTCTTCCTGATCACACCACCAATTCCCCTTCTGGCACTGGGAAAGGGACAGAGGTGCAGGAGGGAGATAGGACTGGGTCCAAACCCTGGCTCTGTTACTCATTAGTTGTATGTTTTTGGGCAAATCAGTTGACCTCCTGAAGCCTCATTTCCCTCTTCTGTAAAATGTGTTAGCAGATGCACTATAAACTCAATATATGGCAAAATTAGGATCAGGCAATTACTTCCTCTCATTGGTGTTTGGTTTCCTCATCTGTTAAATAGCCTGCAGATGCAGGTTTTGCTTGGCCAGCATTTTTTTAAATTATGGATTCGAATGCCTTTGGGGTAGACCTATGCCCCAGTTCCAAGTTTTAAAGTTTAGACACCATCACATTAGGTTTTCTGCTAGGTCCTGCAGAATGTTTTGCTACAATTTCCACTCTTCTCAAAATGCCTGTCTCTGAATTAGCTATGAAATTGATCTTCAGAGCGGTGTCATGGGCATGCAGCCTGTGCATAGGAGGACCTTGCATTTGGTTAAATGATATTCTGTTGTGGTCTTAAATTTCTTGATAAATTTATCTTTGAACCTATATTTTATAAGTGAGGTCTGATGGGACAATGACACATGTATGTGGGAACATACGTGCAATGTGTGTCTGCCACTTATTGCTGCTGCATTCTCAAATTCTGGTGGGCCCAAAGTTGTGGAAATTCAGCAAGATGCAAAATGAATACAGGGTAAGAGTGTTATGTCTTTAACTGAATAAGCAGGGGAGCCAACAACCCTGAGAGGCCACATTTTTCATTTGACCAGAACTTGCTTCAAATGCTGACAGAAGGCAGTGGTGTTCTAAGAAACATAAATAACCAAGGAACGCTATCATCTCCTTTCTTACTCAGGTAACTCCCCTATATGAGCCAACAATTCATTCTCAAAATGGTGACACAGAAAGAAAGGGAGAGGTAGGGTAATCACTAGTTTCTTTTCCTTCTTCACTCGTCATAGAGATTTTTGGTAGAAAGCACACATTATCAAGAAGTAAAATGAAAAACGTAGAATTAGTGGCTCTGTTTCCACTGTTCTGGTAAAAACAGAACACATCTGCATGTAAGCGCTATGAAACACAAATCGTGTGATTTTGTTGATTCTACATTTGAGTTACATGTTCTTATAGTTGCATTTAAAACTGTCGTCGCACAATATTAAGTAAATAGTAAAATTTATGCTGGTAATTTAAAATTGCCAATTTGAACATTTCCATTTTTCTACACTTAAGATGACATTAACTAGCAAATAAAAAAATATGCTGACATCAAAGGAGACTGAAGAAGAAAGCAAAAGGCTTTATATTTCAGTACCCTGAACAGTTCTCCCCCCGCCTCCCCCGGCTTTTGAACAAGGTACTCTCTTCTTTGTTTCTTTTTGCAGCAAGGCCCTGCCAGTTATGTAGTCAGCCTTGTTGATCATGGGTGACACAGCATCGCTGGTAATAAGGCCAATTAAAGGGAGAATTTCAGTTAATCTAGCCACATCTGTTTTAATCTCCAGTTTAAAGTGGGATCAGGGAAGAAATTTCTTGCTAGTAAGTGATAGAGAAGCAAGAGACGGATGAATCACATCTCTCTTTCTGGCCTTGTGCTTGTTACCAAGATGATAAAGTGATCAGCATTCTGGAAATCCCTTTGCTGTGCTACAAGCTAGTGACAGATGGTGCCACCTGGCCACACGTGTAATCCAGGTGTTAAGTGACACAGAGATGTGGAGCAGCCAGCCCCCAGAGGAGTTCCCTGCCGGGCCGGCTTCCTACCTCTGAGCACAGCTGATGGAGAAGGCTCAGGCCAGACTAAGCCTAGAAACCACCCAGAGAAGAGCACGACGATTTGCCTCCCAGAGCCAGAACACCCACTCCTTACAATGGCGGTGTGGACTGCGGGCCTCTTAGCCCCTGAAGTCTCAGGGTCTTCATTAAAACATGAGCTTCATCATAGGGCTTGCTTAAAAGACTTGCTAAATTGATCAAATGTTATAACCCATGTAGGGCGTTAAACTCAGGGTCTGCTACGCCATGAACACTCATGATATAAGTATTAGCCATTATTGTTATCATCATTACTATTCTTCCTTCATGATACAAGGAGAGTGTGGATTCCCTTTCATTTCAGACCCTACCTAAGGATCAAATGGAGCACTAAAACAACAAATGAGGAAGCCCCCAGTTCCCATTGACTTCGAAGGAGCTGAGATGGGTTGTTCTAGACCAGAACTCCCCGTGTTGGTCTGACCTCATTCCCTGACCACTTGTAGGCCAAACCCCAGAATCAGCCTCTCTGCATCATCTCTGTCAAGGTCTAAGAATGCTCATTCCCACTCTCTAAACCTTGAAGCCATAATTCTCAGATTCTCAGTGGCCAGTCTAGATCCAAGAAACCAGAATATCTACATACACAGACTAGGAAACCAGAATATCTCCATACACAGTTTTAAAGTAACTCCCAAGGTGATTGTCTTCTTTGGAAGCAGGGCTGAAGATTCTTCTGCCAGACCTTCCTGAGAGCTTATTTGCTTAGGGCACTGGGCTGGGCTAGGCTGGGCTGTGGAATTTCACTGGGATGGAAATAGTCAACAGTTACTAACATTGAGGCTTCTTTATCATTCAGCCCTATGATGACCCCCCAAGCCACACAGGGATCAGAAATGCCCACGCCTCCACCCCCCATTCCCTGCCTTCCCTGCCTCCCCCACCCCCTTTGTCCCTGGAGAGCTGGTTACACAGCTGTGGGTCATCAAAGCTCTTCAAATTAGAGCCTGGGTTTCCTGGTGACCCTGCTCACACCAGAACAGTAGTCTGATGGCAATGACTACCACCAGTACTGCTGTGCCTTTGTGTTTATTGAGAACCAAGTCCAATGTGGCTCAGGGTGCCACATTCTGGTATCTGATCAAATGAATGTCTGTTCATCAAGTCAGTTTAACAGAGCTGAGGGGAAGAGCTAAATTGACTAAGCATCTCAAAGGAGAACATAATTTGGAATTAGAGCAATGGTGAGATGGTGTTACGATCAAAAGGTTGGAGCCAAATTGTCCTGGATGCCAAGGAGACAGAAGAACCACGTCCTGACTTTCTGAAGATTGAGTAAAGAAAGAGCTTGTAGAAGGAGGCCCTCCTCAGGGCAGTGTCCGGTCGGCCACTCAGGACGCTTGTTCATCTTGAGGTGGATTAGACTATGCTGCTCTCACCATTGCTGGTTAAAGATGTAGTAGCAAGCAGCTGCCAGTCAAAACAGGTAGCCAGAAATTGTCAAAGCATTTTAAAGGGGGCAGTTTTGGTGGGAAAAGTGGGCAGCTTTCAGCTTAGTTTGCTCTCCAGGATCTCTGGAACTTATTTCCTATGGATAGCAAATGTGTCCCCTGCTCTCTTGCTTAAAGTTAAATGGTTTAATGTGAAAACTGAGACTAGGACCCAGTAGTTTTTCTTGGTAACACCACTTTAGGGGAGCTCCACTGAGTTACCAAATATCCAAGAGGCAACTGGCAAAAGGCGCAGGAGGCGAAACTCACACTAAATTCTTCTTTCCCAATTGTGCTCTCCACTTCTCTGTATTCGTAAACACACCAGAATCTCGTCATTTATGCCACTCTGCCCTCTCCTGGTACATCCTGTGATTGTCTCTGCCTCATTTTTCCCAACCTTCACTCTTTTCCATCCCTGTAGCAGCACGGAGCTATTCCACCACAGCCACCCACTAACCCCTAGTGATAATGATCAATAGCAATTGGCATAGGTGGTGTTTGTTTAGTCTTGAAGAGAGATAAACTTCATTAAGATATTCATCCCTTCACTCTCGTATTCAACAAAGGTTGAGGGAGATATGGAATGTGCATGATGAGCCTTGCTAACACAGACCCCAAAACCATATAAGAGAGCTGAGGTGTGGCCCCAAGGGACAATGCAATCAGTGTGTGGAAGGAACCCCCAGAGGTAAGAAAGCCCAGAGGAGGAAAAAATCCAAGAAATCTTCCAGGAGTAGTAGTTGATGTTGACACTGGATGTTGACGGATGGGTAAGGATTTGATAGGCTGAGCTGCAAGGAGATGGATTTTCTGTTAAAAAAAAAATCCTAGGGGAAATAAAAGATTCCAGGACAAAAAGCTCCAGTTGTTTTTGGAAAGTGGCAAATCATCACCTTTACTGAGCCTAGGTCATCCATAGGAGATAATTGGAAGGAGATATTGAAAATAAAGGGCATTTGGATTTTATTAGGAAGATAAAAGGAGTTGTAGAATTTGGAGCTGGTAAGAAACAGAATCAAAGCCAGATCATTGGAAAAAAGATGTGGCTGATAGGTGATGCCTGAGCAGAGAGACCAGTGAGGAGGCTGATCCATAATGTAGGGCGGTCACAGCGTATGGAACAGGCAGAGCCTTGAGCACAGTTAGACGTGGTCACGAAGGAAAGAAAGGAGTGAAAAATGACTCAAGTGCTGTTTTGGGGTGACGGGAATTGTGATGGCCTTGAAGGGAAAGTGAAGGGCAGAAAGAGGAGGAGCTTTGGGGAAAGGACATGTGCTCGCTTCAGAATCCACTGCATTCAACGAGCCACATGAAGCTACAGGGACCTGGGAGTCCAGGGGGCCAGGATTTTCCCCCGTTCTTGACTTTCCAAAGATTCAAGACTTTCAGCAGTTCGTGTAACAGGATGAAGTAGCAAGAAGTATTGGGCTGACTGGTGTTAGAATCTTTTTCTCTGATTCTTGATGAGAGATGGCAACACTGTGATTCTTGGAGCCCACTGAGAGCAGTTCCACAGATTGTCCCAAGGGAAAGGGGTGGAAGAAAGTGCCCAAAGGGGAGGAGCAGTGGAGGGTGGGGAGGCCTCTTAAGCTGAGCAGATAGAATTTGTGCGGGAAGGAGGGGGCTAAGGGACGAGTAGATGTAGAAATCCCCCTTGCCTGGGAGATAGGATGCTCTTCTAAGTAAAGCACCATCTGAAGTTGAATGTCCTTGAAGTTACGCTTGTCAAGACGGCGCCTTTTTAAAGTTGGAGAAAGGGTCTGTAGAGGTTCATAATGGCCTTGCCTCTGGGAGCATTCCCACCCCAACCCCCCAAAAGGAGTAAATGTGATCCTCCAACTCGCACAGCCTAAATTCCATGTGACTACAATGCCCAAGACTGATATTCTTGCTAAGAGAAACTTGACGTCGTATTAATGTTATCTGGAACAGGAGAAACTTTTAAGTTTAAAAAATCCATTAAGGTCAAAGTAAAATAATATGTGATGTTTTCATAGCCAGAACTGTAAAATAAAATTGCTGTTCTACATTCAGTAGGTTGAGTTTTGTAAGCCTTTCTCCGCCTCACTGGGGGGACTGCGAATGCCTATGTCACAGTTCTCTGGGTCCAGTCACAGAGTGGAAGGCCTCTTTCTCAGTGTTCCTCCTGAGCCAGGGCTTTTCTGGGCCCTTCTTGGGCTGCTGTCTCCATGTCGAGCTTACCTGGATGCCCGGATAGGTGCAAATGACCTGGGGTCACCACACTCCATGCATTTGAGTTGACCTGTGAGGGCTGGAAGTTAGCTACATATGCCGCATATCTATTTACCAAGATTTCACTGCTTCCCAGTTATTAAATTGATCCTCAGGCCAGCACAAGGTCAGGGCACAAGGAAGCAAAGGTAACCCACATCAGAGTGAACTTGAAGGAAAAAACATGTGAGATGAGGAAGCCGATGGCCAGGGCCGGGCCAGTGGTCCAGGAGAGCTCTGAAAAGGTCTTCCAGGTGGCTTGGTGGAGTCTGAGGGTGACAGAGACTGCTCTGTTCCTTCAAGGAACAGACAAATGGACAGGTCACTCCTCTGGGGTCTCAAACCCCTCCCCGCCCCCCACTTAGCTAACTTCACGTGTGGCTAGGGACCAGCCACAAATCAATCTAAGGGAATATATGAAGATTATTCTTGAAATATAACATTTTTTTTTCTAACTACAAAAGTATGTAGTAGCTTACGGGAAATGTGGGAAATGTAGAAAACCTTGCAGAAGCAAATTTAAGTCATTCAAAAGTAAAACACTGTGGAGTATATGCATCTACGCAGCATTTTAACAAATTTGGGAGAAGACCAGGAAGGCTTTTCTTATGCCTAAATTCTAAAAAGAATGTTAACCATGAAATCTTAAACATCAGGAAAGTAGAGAGGAGTAGAGCAAACATTTAGATACCCACCAGTCAGTTTTGTATGCATGCCTCTTGTTGTAAAGTTTTAAACTTTTTAGTTGGAAGTAATCTCAGTGTGTATTTCCTAAGAATAATGGTATTCCTCATACAACCTTAGCACAGCTGGTGACTTCTTAAATTTACATCAACACAATACTTTAATCTACCAGTCAGATCTCACTTCTGTTGACCTAATAAAATCCTTGGGTCCAAGCTAGGGTCAGGTCATGCATTTTCTTGGCACATCTCCTTAGCCCCCGTGAATCTGGAACATTTTCTTTGTTTTATATGATGTCGACATTTTTGAAGAATGCAGTCGTTATGGACGGAATCTTTGTCTCCTCCCTAAATTCATGTTGAAACCCTATCCCTGGTGGGATGGTACTAAGAGGCAGGGCCTTTGAAAGGAAAGAGGATTAGATGAGGTCATAAGGGTGGAGCCCCCAGGAAAGGGATTAGTGTTTATGAGAGACTGAGAGAGCTTGCTTCCTCTCTGCTCTCCACCATGTGAGATACAATGAGAAGTTAGCAGTCTGCGACCCAGAAGCGGGCTCTCGCCCAAACCCCACCAGGCTGGCACCCTGATCTTGGTCTTCCAGCCTCAAGAACTGTGAGAAATAAGTGCTTGTTGTTTATGAGCCCCCTGATCTATGGTAATCTGTTACAGCAGCCAGTGGACTAAGACAACAGTCTTAGGTGTCTGCTCTTTAACAGAAAACTTTAAACTTTGGGTTTGTCCAATGTGACCTTGTGTATAGGTTACGATTCTTGGCCTAATTACTGTCCAGGTGACAGTCATCTGTTCCTTGTTGATGTTTCTACTGAACACCAGACAAAGTTTTCCCCAGTTCTCCCATTGCATAATTTTCCCCTCTTTGAACCAATTAGGAATCTGTGGGAAGATTCTAAGATAATGCAAACATCCTGCTGGTCAGCAAAATTTTCTCTTAGATTTAGATCCACTGATGATTCTTGTCTTATCCAATCTTTACCTGAGGGAGCAGGTGGGAGGAAGGAGAGCTCTGGGCAAAGAAATGTATTTTGGAAGGCCCGGGGACAAAGAAAGGCTGTTGCTTTTAGGGAAGCTAAAATGTTTTCGTCTGGCTGCCTTTTCCAGGGTGAGAAGGTAAAAAAGAGATGACAAGAGGTGAACAGAGCTCAGCTCATACAGGGTCTTTCAAGTGATGTGAAACTCATTTTTCCTTCAGCTAGAGGCCGCCCTGGCTGCGTGCGGAGGGCACAGAGTGGACAGGTCGAGAGCAGGGAGAGGACTTAGGAAGCTTGCCGCAGGCCGGGCTGAAGACGGAGTTGTTCACAAAGCGAGGGCAAAAGCTCAGAGATCAGGAGGCCAGGTAGGGCAGGGCTAAGCAACAGTTTCTGTCACCTCAAGGGCACTTGAGGAGTTGATGACTTGGCTGGGGGTTGGGAGGTGGAGGAGCATTGTGCAGCCAGGAAACATCTCCCTTTTCTGGGAAACTCTGAAACTAATACCTCCTTTCTTGCCGACCTGGTGTTGCCAGCAGGGCTTCTGTTGCACAAATGGGGAGGATAGGAGGGCAGGGGGGAGTTCGTATCAGGAGGATACAAAGCAACCAGTTTCTCTGGGGGCAGTGAATTGGCCCATGTGTTTCCTTCCTGCCAGAACATCAGAGCCTCTGGGCAGGGGTCCAGCACCAATGTCACACGCTGACCCCACACAGTAGGTGTGTTCCAGGGATGAAGGGGGCAGAACTGTTCTGGGGACTCAAATGTCATGCTGTGCCTGAGAAAGATGCAATAGAGGCTGAGCACATCATCCAGAGGAGAAGCTTGTGTCTAGGAGATGGTTCATTCTTTCACCCATCTCGTCTCAGTGTACAGTTACTGTGCTTCTGCTATGTGCTAGGCACTACTGAAGGTGCCGGGGATTCAGTGAACAAGACATCATGGGAGGAATGGGAGGCGGGGACTTGGTGATAGTCCAGGGCATCAGCAAGTCAATACCGTTGTAGCCATGGTCCACGTGTTCTCCTGATCTGTCTGCCAGAGCCTACTTCCACCCGCTGATTGCTGTTTTTGATTTTAGTGCTCTAAGATCAGTTGCTGAATGCTTCTCACAAAGCTCCAAGGCTCCCTTTATTCACACGCTATCAGTATAAAAGTTGGATCCCACATTCACTAGGAGGGAAACGTTTTCATGCCCCGGAGCCCCAAGGCTTGGATTTGTTCTGGGGCATTCCAAATGTCTGGATGTAGTTTGGGGTCCAGCCCCTCAGGACACAAAGAACCCCAACAGGTGATGAGGCCAGGTTTGGCGAGGAAATAAGGTGGGGCGGGGTAAGGGAAAGCTACTCCAAACCCAAGTCCCGTTTCTCATCTCGTTGCCACATCTCCCGGCTCCACTGCCATTATACATTGGTTGTACACTGGTGACTGTATTCACTTAAGCATTTTTGAACACACATGTACTGCATACTATGGAAAGCTAAGGGTTAATAAGTAAGGAGTAGAAGTAGCTGGAATAAACCAAGGGCAAAGCGTGGCCTCCCCAGCTGTAACCTGGGGTCACTCTGAGCCAAGCATAGATTATTCACACGGTAAACATTGGGTCTGAACAAACTGTGGGATCCCAGAGCCCCAAGTACTTCAAAACTAGGACATTTCTCAGAGCTGCGATTCACCACCGCTTTCTCCAGGCCTCCTGGCATTGTTCTCGCTCGTTGACAAGGTTCTGGAAATCAAACATAATTTGCTACAAAGGCTATGAAAGGATTTAGTCAGCACCAACTAACTACCTCTCTGTGTGTCATTTGTACCTGCAGGGTGGCCTCAGTCAGCATGCGATTCTGAATGCTGACGTCAATGCTGGTATGCCTGCAGGTGTGTGCTTGCTGGCCGTTATCAAGCGGAGGGAAACACCCCTCATTTCACAGATGAGAGAACCAAGCTCCAAGAGATTAAGGTGCTTGTCCACTACGGCCCAGCTGGGAAAACATAGGGCTTGAAGGACGAGATAACAATAGCCATCATTTATTGTGCAATTACAATGTGCCAGGTGTTGTGTTAGCTGTTTATATACATCTTCTCGTATTTAATCCCCACAACGATCCTGTCTGGGAAGTAATATTAACTCTGTTTTGCAGATGGAACCTCAGAGATTCAGATTAAGATTCGCCGTAAAGCAGAGCTGGCAATTGGCAGAGCTCACATTCGACTCAGGAGTGTCGACAGAGCTGGAGCCCTTCTCACTTCTGCACACATGTAGCTGCTTTCCAGTATGACAGCACTCTCCGAGGGCTTGAAGAAGGATAGCCATGGGCTTGACCATCGTATAATCATGAGACTGAGACCCAGGAAGCCTGGATACCCATCCCAGCTTCACTGTGAATTTGCTATGGTCTCAGAAAGTTGGTTGACACTCTAGAAAAGCTTCCATTTTTTGGAATAAATTTCCATAATTTAAAAATACACAACACAAATCAAACCAATGAAGTAGGACAGCAAATTCTCCAGCTTAGGGAATAAGGTAGCCTGTAAAGGCATTCACAGTGGCAGAGAGGGCATCCCTCTGTCCCTTTGCACTTAATGCCTGGTATGTGGCAGTTCTGCAATTTTCTACCACTTTGTTGCTTGGGAGAGTTGGCTCCTGCAGAGGCTGGCTGATCAAGACAGGATCTGGGGCAAACATCTTACTTCATATGCAAAGTCTCTCCGGGAACCTATCCTAACAGGGGAGCTCCATTTGCAAGCGTGTTTTTAAAAAGGCATCATTGCTAGTTCTGCAGAGGTTTGCAGTTCAGGGGAAGGTGGCCTCTTGGCAGTGCTGCCTGCAGGCCAGCCCAGGTAGAAGGACCTTAGTGCAGGGGGACCAGGCAGTGATGGGGGGTATTTTGCAGTGAAGGAACAGAAGCGGTAATGACAGCTCAGAAGGAATGCACACTGTTGTTAGCTGTGATTTTTCTCTGCTGCCATCACTCAGCATGGGCCTGCTGGCAGGAGGCCACCCAGGCAGACACCTCTTTCTCTGACATCCTCTCTCTCTTGCTAATCTTCTGCTAACTCACAGACAGGGTGATTTAGCCAGGGCTCTGGGCTCCAGAAATTACAATGAGATACAGAGCTTTTACTCCCCTTCAGGTGGCTTAAGGCACATGTCACATTCAAAACCTGGTTTGGAATTTGCAGGGTCCCCTTCACATCAGGGAGTCATCCACGTGATGGAAGATGAGTCAGTCTCAAACCAGAGGCAAAGCACGGGTGCCCTGCCACGGTTTTCCACAGGGTACCTCACCTCACTCCCCCAGGGGTCAGGTATGCCCCATTTGGCAGAAAGAACTGAGATACAGAGAGCTCATACATTCAGAGTTGCCCAGCTAGAGAGGGGTAAACTGTGATTTGAAGTGAGACTTCTCTGACTCTAGAATTTGAAACCTGGTCTCTGACTTCCAAGCCCACAGTGTCTTTTCCACGCCACAGAGGAGAAGAAAGGCTTCCTAAAGTGAGTCGGGAACTGCCAGGAGGCCGCTGCACCTTCTCCATCAGTCCTGTGGATGTATGAGCTTATTAAAAATGAAGAAACTGAGGGTCAGAAGAGGTAAGAACTGGCCTGAGGTCACACAGCTAGACTGGAACTCAGGTATCTCAAGATCTGCCAAACCTGAGATGCCTGTGGTCTGAACCAAAACTGACTTGGAGAGTTTTGATCACACTGAGATAAGAGGACACAAAGCAGCAGAGCCAAGCACAAGGGCATCGTGCTCCTTTCTTCCCTACAGTGTGAGGCCATTCCCAGAGAGACCCTCTGCTGGTCCTGCCACCTGACACGGCCTTTCTGGAAGCATCTATGGAAGACACATGTGTCTTTGTCTCCTTTGCATATAGTAGGTCTTCAATACATTTTTAATGAATGATTCCAGAAACTGCTATTCAAACGTCCCTTTATGAGACTCCATTCTTTCCATGACGTCCTAACAAAAACTGTCACCTCAGTGATCTGACACACAGAAAGTCAGAAAAATTGCAGCCCTGTGTAAATGACAGCCGCTTTCCTCTTCCTTTACTTGGCTTTCCACAGATGGATGTAAAATTTAAACTAGGTCACTGGTGTAATGGGGTTTGCCAGTGCATGCCCCTTTTTAAAGCGCCCCACAAGTCAGTCCCAAATCATGGGCACCTGGTCACTGTATGAGCTACAGATTTGTTGTTGGTGTCCACTTATTGAGGTAGCCTGGAGTGCCACACATGCTCTGTCACTAAACCCTATCTCCAAAACCCATCATCCTGTGCCAGAGGACAAGCCCAGTTATCTAAAAGGGCAGCAGGGGGTCGCGGCCCCAACTGCTCCTGACCCTAAGAAGAGGGAGTCGCCTGACAGTGTGCTTGCTCTGGGAGACTCTCACCACCTGCATCTGCTGGGGTGTCCAAGGGCTTTGTGGAGAGAAACCAAGCTCGCTCTGTCCCTGGTGACACCACAGGACACATCACCAGTTCCTACATGCCTCTCTTCCTGTCTCGGTTCCAGATGCCCTGCATCCTGCCCTCTTGGACAGCCTTTTGGAGTCTTAGAACTTGTGAATTTCAACAACGCGGATCCTAGGCACCAGGGATGTGGTATGTAAATCGCGTTTAGAAGCTGGTGGAATTTCCTTTCAGGGGTGATGTGGACTTCACATCTGATAGGGGCCACATTTCCTCCCATGTCACAGAAGGGGAAGAGCAGAGGGAGGAGAAATGGCAAACTGTGCAGACGTGTGTGGTAAAGCCGCCACAGGTTTATAAATTTCCTTTGAAACAACATGCTGAACTGGCCCAAGCATACTACAGCCCACGCTGTGAAATCCACAGCAGCTTTGTGGAGACCATCTATATTTGTCTGTGTCACATCATAACATCACATTTGCACCTTGGGCCACTAGCTGGGGTAAGAGGCACATGTTATAGTATCTTATGAACCTTGAAGAACGATGTCCCTCTACAAAAAGTAGTGAGGAAAGCATAGATATATATATATTTTTTTTAATTTGGATATCTCAAATTCACTGTTCTCTTTACCCATCAACTGCAAATAATGGTAGAAACATCAATTTAAAAAAACAACCGCAATAACTGGTAATAATTCCAGACCCAATGAGGTGGCATCCAACAGAATAAACTGACAAAATGTATGAGTGTTGGATCCATTATATTAATGGAGCGATTTTTATTCCTGTAAGCCCTTTATTTCCATAAGCTGACAAGATGGATGAGAACTAAAACAGAATGATGTGCTCCTAATAGTGTCACGCCTTAAAGAATGTTCCCAAAGAGACAGGTGGCTGTGACACTGGAACTGGGCTTTGGTACCCAGCCAGGAAGAGAAGACAGAATTCCTCAACAGAGTCCCAAATGCAGGCCTACGGATTTTGTAAATTGCATTCAGTTTCACCGATGAGGAATGAAATGTTAATTAAAACAATTGTGAGGTTTCATTTTTCACTTTGAGATGAAGCAGTTTAAGATTTCAGTCAGGGGGGTAGGGAGGAGGAAGGTAGGGAACCAGAGCTAAGGATGTGCTATTGTCGGAAATGTAAAAGGGAGCCACCTCTTTGGGGGGCAATTTGGCACATGCAATCACAATCGGAGTGGGCAGGGTGATATGTGTAATACAATTTCATTCATGAAAAAAAATGTGTACATGTCTATATAAATGCACAGGAAAAGATCAGCAACACACACAACAAACTGTTATTATGGTGACATTGCTTGACAAAGTCCAGTTAGTTTCGATTGTACATTTTAACAGGAAGGCATGTGTATATATATATATATATATATATATACACACACACACACACACACATACACATATATAAATATATATATATAAATATATATATATATATATATATATATATATATATATATATTGACACTGTGTGTTCACCTCCCATCGTTAGATTTCTTTCTGTCACCATATATTTGACTCCCTTTACCCCATCTGCCTCCCCACTTCCCCATACCCTCTGGTAACCACTAGTCTATTTCCATGTCCATGAGTCTCTGTTCATCCCATTCACTTCTTGCTTTTATCAAACTGTTGTTAATCGCCCTTACCCATGAGAGAGGTACAGGGAATAGGGCCAGGTGGAGGGGGTCAGAGGAACTGTTGGAGACAGAGTGGAAAGTATTTTCATTTCTACTTTACATCTTCATTCTGCTTTACGATCTTACCCATAAGCAGGTTTTACTTTTATAATTTTAAACATTATAGAATTATAGAAGTGCTATTTGAAAGAAAAAGTAGTTACATTGTTTCTCTAAATTCCAGAAATAAGCAAGACTATGTAACCTGAGAGGAGAAACAAGAGGAGGACGTAAGATGTGATGGTAATGGGAAAGGATTTTTTCCCTCTTTTGGAATGTTTTCCTTAAAATTAGGCAAGTAAAGTAACAAAAAAAAAATTAGATCATAGGGGAAAAAAGAACATTTGTCATTATAAGCAACTGTAGAACTCCCAGCCCAACAACTGTTAGTATTTCGGAGCTTTCCTTGCAAGTGTGTATAGATGTGTATGTACGTACATGCACACACACAGCTTAGATGGTTGTATTCACTTGCACGTTGAACGAGCACTTCAAGCTTCCACAGAAAATTTTTTTCTGTAACTATGTGGTCTTCGTAACCATCATTTGAACAGCTCTCTCATATTCCACAGGGCAGGTTCTATCACACTACACCTAACAATATCTTCCTGTTGGACATTTACTTAGAATTTTTCACTCGTTTGGCTAATCCTGAGAGACATAGCTTACCATGAAAGCAGCATTTTTTTCACACATTAGGATAAAAAATTAGATGCGAGATAATTGAATTTAAAAGTGGGAGCAATTTGTTTTGCTTTTGAGATAAAATTAACTTCCAAAAGGGTTGTATCCATTTACAGTGCCACCAGCAATAACTGAAGTTCCTGTTTCACCATACCCTAGCTAGCACTAGGTGTTAGAAAGACTAAAGCATTTTTAACACTTTAGTGGGCAAAATGGAATTTAATTATTATTTTATTTTACATTTTTGATTACCAGTGATATTGCACATTTTTCATTGCTTACCTTTTGGTCATATATCCCACTTGGTGAATTACTCTTTATAATTTCTGATATGAATCTATTTCAATTCAAATCAAAAACAAATATATTTTGCGTGCCTAGCCCACAAAAAATCTGCTGCACTGTGAACAAATTGTAGTAAGTCTGCTTTTTTATTCACAGAACTCACTCTGTAAATCTATAGATTCAAATATGCTGTGAAAGATCTATCCTCTATTATGGTGGGAATGTGAAAACTCACAAAACGCAGCTGCATAGAGTCCCCTAGTCCTTTCACATGGCAGCCCTCCTAAAAGCTGCTGGGTCCCTCAGAGATGGGAGATGCTCAGTAGTGTGCACTCATGCTAATTATGGTGGTAATGACAATTTTAGTCAATTTCCAAACTTTGTAAGCACTAAGAAAATTAAAATGTTTTATATTGGATAGAAAGTCTTATTTGGTAGCAATATGAAACAAGAAGAGATTGGGGTAGTGGGCTGGGCATAAACAGTGACTTAGAAATCGGTTGTCCTTGTGTAAGACAGAGACAAGATTATCTCACATTTGCTTCTTCACCAGTAAGAGTAGTGATAATAGCACCCGTTGATTCCTCCCCTCAAAGTTTAGTGACAATAAAGGGAAGGAGAAAATTAATTGATAATAACTGCCAAATGAACTTCTACACACTTTCAATTTTCAATGCAATGGATGTATCTCAGTGGTCCTCAACCAGAGGCAATTTTGCCTTCAGGGGACATTGAGCACTGTCTGGAGACATTTTTGATTGTCATGACTTGGGGTGGGGTGGCTAGCATCTAGCAGATGGAGACCAGGGATGCTGCTCAACTTCCTGCAGGGCAGACACCGCAACATCTGCCCCCAAATGTCAATAATTCTGTCTTTCAGAAACTCTTCTACAACTACTATTCCCAGTTTTACTGTTCACATTTATAAAATACTTTATTTTAAACCTCTGATTTGTGTCATAATCAAAAAGTTAGGCTGTGTTGATAGTTGTTCTTAGCACTGAGTCAGTATTTAGCATTGCTTATTTTCACCCCAGAGCTCCCACCTGAAGCAAGAGCACATCTTTGACTTGGCAGTTGTGTTTTTCGTGATGGCCTTGATAAATTAGACCATTTACTCCTAACCTAGATGTGAGGGGGACCCCAACTTATTGCTTGGCTTTGTGTAACATTAAATGTTAAATATTAACCATTTCCATACCCGTCCCTCCAAAGGCAGAAGTTAACCAGAATCAGAGAGTTTTCAACAAACACGTCAGATGCGTAGGACACAAACCCTTTATTAGCTGTGGCTCTTTATGTAGGCTATGCTGTATTTCCTCTCCTCTTCTAATTATCCCATCATGCAGGAATTGGGCAGAGATTATTGCATACCTACTAGGTGTCAGAGTGACCCCACCAGTACCTTATGTGAAATTTTCCAGTTCTTATGAAATGGAAAATGTCCTTCCTTTGCTCTACCACACTTTTTAAAAGACCTAGCCAAAGCCACCTGCTCAGGGACACAATAGGTGATGTCCACTCACTGGCTGGTCCGGGCTGTCCTGACTCACCCTTGGAGCCTGTGAAACCTCTTCCACGGGCTCCAGATGCGGGGCAGAACTCAGCCACACAGAGGTCCCTGTGGCCTCTTCTGTCTTCTCGTCACACGCGGTCCCCTGTCCTTCTGGGTTTCTCGCTTCGGATTTCTGTCCTGCAGCATGATGGCAGCGCCCGGCTTCTCCCTCGGACGGGGCGGTTGTCTGCCTTTCCCACCCCCACCGTCAGCTCTAACACCCCGGGGACTTCCCAAAGCAGTCCCTGGAAAGCTGTTATAATTTCGTGCTGAAGTTGTACTTCAATGGACTCACAAATTCGTGCTGGAAATCTGTGGTTTCGGGGCCCTAGCTCCCGTCTGCAGTGCAGGCCCGTCTGGCCAGCCTCTGCTCACTCCTTCTCTCCCTGCGTGCTAGTGGCACCGAGGAACAGTCAGCTGGACGGGGACTAGTAAAGAGGGTGAAGGTCCTCCGAGTGGGCTTAGGACGTGACAGGAGCCTTAAGTGCTTGAGAACTGTCATGTGGAAAGAGATGAAAGCTCTTCAGTGTCACCCCAGACACTAGATCTGAGACAGCGTTACAAAGAGGGAGAACTGATGCTCATTCTAATAAACTCACTATCACCACGGTCTTTGGCCAGAAACAGGCTAGATGGAGAGGCTGTGTTTCCTGTGACAGGTTAAGCATCGAGTAGCAGAAGCTCTAAACTGTTCGGTTATGCAAAGTGCCTGAAGCTCAGCATTAAAATGCAGATGTCAGCTTCACCTCCCAAAGATTCCAAATCTGTAGGTCTGGACTTGAGCCCAGGGGTCTGCATTTTAGATCTTGCTAAGCCTCTGTGGACCACGCTTTCAGAGACAGTGGATTAATGTGACATTGAAAGGCTCCTCCAACCCTGACATTCTCGGTTTTATGTTGTTTTAATGGAAAAAGCTGGTATACGAAGGTGGGGCCAAGAGGTACCTATTGTACAGAATGTAAGGAAGTATTCCTTTTTAAGGCTGACCCTGCACTTGCATGGCCCCGAGGGTGGTGTCTCCTTCAGTCTTATGGCCCAGATGTCTCTCTTATATCACCCTAGTTCTTGCCCTGCTAGTCCCCAGGCCTGAATCCAAGCTGATCACTTCACACCACACAGTGGGCGGCGGGGTGGGGGACCTACTGGAGAAAAGGATGGCACATGAGCCGACCTGAATCTTCTTTGCATCATTTTGCCTTACCTACCCCTGAGCAAGTTGAACTGGAGTCATTGTGAGTAGGAAGAGCAGATAGGGAGAAATTATGTTTTATGTGTCTGTGTGAACATATGTGTGGCCTTTATCATGTTGAGGTGTGCTCTCACTACATCCACTTTGTTGAGAATTTTTATGAAAAATGAATGCTGAATTTTGTCTAGTGCTCTTTCTGCATCAATTGAGATAATCATATAATTTTTATTCTTCAAAAAATTAGCAAAAATGAGACTACTATTTTTTTGAAATAATAGTATTGAATAAAATTTAAGTTAAATTTTCTGTCTTGAGTGAACAGGAGCTATTGATTTGATACAAAGGTAGGGGGCCTGAGGTAAGTTTATCCTTTTCAATTCTGTCAGCTCATCAATGCTGACAATCAACTTATTTTCGGTGCTCCATTCACATTCAGCAATAATAGCCTCATTTGCTGTTTCCTTCAGAGGCCCTAAGGTTTATTTGGAATAAAAAACATTTTATGAATCCCAAATACTGAGGGTCCCAAAGTTTTGTGTAAGAATACTCCACCAACTCATCTAAACCAATTCCATCTCAACTCAATGCATGGTTACTTTCTAGCACTGAAGCCAGGCACCTTAGTCTTGTCCTTACTTCCTCTACCTTCATCTCATGCAACCATATGATCGCCTGTTGTCTTTCTTTGAAATATTTCTTATCCCTATCCTTTTCTGCTCTCAGCTCCAGTACTAGTCATGGTTCAGATGTTCTGCTGCCGCCATTATTACAGCAACATTCTGCAACGGACAGATGTGTGATCTGAGCTAAACTGCCTGAGTTCAACATGGGTTCTACTCCTGTATGGCTTCAGGCACGTTTCTTTCTTTCTCTTTCTTTCTTTCTTTCTTTCTTTCTTTCTTTCTTTCTTTCTTTCTTTCTTTCTTTCTTTCTTTCTTTCTTTCTTTTTTTCTTTCTTTCTTTTCCTTCCTTCCTTCCTTCCTTCCTTCCTTCCTTCCTTCCTTCCTTCCTTCCTTGCCATTTTGAGCTTTTATTTATTCTATTTATTTATTTATTGATTGTCATGTTCTATTAATTTTTTTTTAATGGAGACATTAGTTAATGAAATTCGATAAGTATAAGCTGTAATTTTAACAGTAAGGCATATGTATGTTTACACTGTGTGTTCACCTCTCATAGTTAGATTTTTTTCTGTCACCACATATTTGACCCCCTTTACCCCGTCTACCTCCCCCTACCCACTACCCTCTGGTAACAACTAGTCTATTGTCCATGTCCATGAGTCTCTGTTTGTTTGTCCTGTTCATTTGTTGCTTTCAGGTTTATATTTCACATCTGTGACATCATGTGATTTTCAACTTTTTCTGCTTGGCTTATTTCGCTTAGCATGATTATCTTGAGGTCCATCCATGTTGTTGCAAATGGCAGTATTTCATCTCTTCTTATGGCTAAGTAATATTTCATTGTATATACGTACCACAGCTTCGTTAGCCAATCATCAATCGTAGGACACTTCAGTTGCTTCTATATCCTGGCCACTGTGAAGAATGCTGCTATGAACATTGGTTTGCAAACATCTTTTTGGATATGGGTTTTCAAGTCTTTGGGGGTAAATACCCAGTAGAGGGATTGCTGGGTCATATGGTAGGCCAATTCTTAGTTTTCTGAGAAACCACTATACTGTTTTCCATAGTGGCTATACCAATTTGCAGTCCCACCAGCGTGTATGAGGGTTCCTTTTTCTCCGCATCCTCTACAACATTTGTTATTACTTGTCCTGTTGATTATAGCTGTTCTAACAGGTGTGAGATGGTATCTCATTGTGGTTTTGATTTGCGTTTCTCTAATAGTTAGCAATGTTGAGCATCTTTTCATATATTTATTGGCCATTTGTATGTCCTCTAAGGAGAAGTGTCTATTCAGGTCCTCTGCCCATTTTTTGATTGGATCATTTGTTGTTGTTGTTGTCGAGTTCTATGAAATTTTTGTACATGTTGGCATTGCTTGAAAATATATTTTCCCATTTGGATGATTGTCTCTCTACCTTGTTGACAGTTTCTTTAGCAGAGCAGTAGCTTTTTAGTTTGATGTAGTCCCATTCATTTATTTTTGCTTTTACTTCCCTTGCCTTTGCGGTCAAATTTATAAAATCCTCTTTAAGTCCAAGGTCCTTGAGTTTAGTTCTGTTTTCTTCTATTCATTTTATTGATTCCAGTCTTATATTCAGGTCCTTAATCCATGTTGAGTTAATTTTGGTATGTGGTGATAGACAACCATCTAGTTTCATTTCTTTGCAAGTGGTTTTCCAGTTTTCTCAGCACCATTTATTAAAGAGGATTTCCTTTCTCCACCATATATTTCTGGCTTTTTTGTTAAAAATTATTTGCCCATATAAATACGAGTTTACTTCTGGACTCTGGATACTGTTCCACTGGTCCGTGTGTCTGTTTTTCTGCCAATACCATGCTGTTTTGTTTTAGGCAAGTTTCTTAATTTCTCTATGCATTTATTTCCTCATTTATAAAATGGAGGTAGTATTAATATCTAATTTGTTAATTTTTGTGAGGAAATATGTGTAAAAACACTTAGAATGATAACTGGGCACATAGTTAATGATCAATAAATGCTATCTATTTTAATTGTATAATAAATTTATTTAACTCTACTTTGGACTTCTTGGCCAGATCGACATTCTTACGTGCCATTATATCACTGCTTTGGTTATAAGTATCCATATGAGTTTTGCACTGGGCAGTGGCTGACTAGGTTATTTTGGATAATATACCCTGCCAGGAGCATCCAGAAATGCTGGACGTCTCAGATATACTTAGGGAGAGTGTTTGAGGCCAAGATCTGAATAAGGAGTAAAGTCAGCAGAAGTGAGTGGCATTTGAAGCAGATTCCAAATGTGATAGTATGAATTAGAAGCTGAAAAATTTGAACAGAAGTTTCAGCAATATAAAGGTGGCTATGGGGATATAAGTGGAGCTAAGTACCTATTATGAAGGAAAGGTTCTGGAAAACATCATAGGCCTTTTATTTCTTATTTTTTATTTTTTTGAGTAAGGATTAACTGAGGAAGCATATCTTATAGGAGTGAAGCCCAGTTTAGAATCATCCCATTTCCTGGCTGGATTAAAGTCATTAGCTTCTCTATCTACCTGAAACAAAAATATATACTTCTGAAAGAAGACAATAATATGTAGAGCCTCAGAATTTTGGTATTCAGTAAAAATAACAAGCCATATTTAAAAATATTTTTTGAGATAAAACTGAGGAAAGACAGACAATAGAAAGATCCACAAAAGATCCAGATTTTGAATAATAAGACATAGATTTAAAAATAACAATTATTAATAAAATGGAATTAAAAATCAAGATGGATAAATTTGGCACAAAAACTTTGAATATTATACACAATTATCAAATGAATATTCTAGACCTGAAAAAAATTCAATAATTTAATAAATAAAATTAAGGATTGAGTGGACAAGTTAAATAGCAGATTAGACAGAGCTGAAGAAACAATAGTGAATTAGAAGACAGAACAGTAGAAAACACAAAGAGTAAAGCACAGAGACAAAAGAATGGAGAATATAGGGAAAAAAGCATGAGAAATATAAGAAACCTGGTGAAAATGTTTAATGTATATATTATTGGAGATGGAAGATAGAAGAAATTGAGAATAAATGCTTGAAAAGATATGACCAAGAACATCTTAAAAAGGAAGAAAATTATTAAGCCATAGATACAAGAAGTGCTTCAAATCTCAAGCATAACAAATACAAAATAAATCATAGTTAACTTCACAAAATAAAATTGTTAAAGACAAAAGGCAAAGTCTTCACAGCAGCTAAAGTGAAAAAGACTTGCTACTTTTTAAAAAAGCAATGACTACATTGATGATAACTTCTCAAAAAAAAAAAAAAAACAATGGAAACCAGAAAAACTAAAAGAAAATAACAACTGACCTAGAATTGTCTAACCAGGAGATACACTTTGGAAATTAAGGCAGATAAGGTCATAATATCTGAATAAGATATTACTTATCTGAATTACTATATCTGAATAAGAAAATACTGTTGTTAGAATTTCTGTGTTGTGTAGCCCCAGAGTACATTTTCTTCCTTTATATTAAAATTTTAGAACCAATGTTATAATATAAATTCATCAGAGACAAATGTTGATTTGTTATCAGTATGTTTACAGGGATTAAAATTCATTTCTTATACATGTTTTGAAATCCTATTATCATATAATACTTAATACTGTGAAGAACAGGAGATGAAAGGAAAGAAACTTTTGTGCAGTGGAAACATGGTAAGAGAACTGTTCTATCAATAAAATCTGTTAGGTAGTATTAAAAATAAAGACAAAATAGATGTTTTTTCAATAAATAAAGACTGACAGAGCTCATACTAAAGGAGACCTAAAGGTAATTTTGGAGGTAAAGAAAAGTGATCTCAAAAAGAATAGAGATGTAGGAAGAAAAGAAGAGCACCAGAAAGGGTAAAAATATGTGTAATTATAAATGAATGTTGACTGTACCAAACAGTAATAGTAAAGCCTTTTTGAGTCTTAAATACATGTAGAATTGAAATTCATGACAACAAAATTTAAAAAAAGAGGAATGTAAATGGAGTTAGAATCTTCTATACTTCCAGCATTATCAGGAACATAGTAAAGGTAAAACATATGTATTAGACTTTAATAATTGAAGGATGTTTATCTTAATCTTTAGGATAATTACTATAAGAATATATAATAACCAATGAAGTAATAGAGGAAAATGAAATAATAAAATTATTAATCTGAAAGAAAAAAATAACACTGAATAAGTGGGTCTATAAAAAAATAGTAAGATAATATATCTAAATCGAAATATATATTAGTAATTATATTAAATGTAAATGTAAAATAATACTATAGTTAAATAAAAAATTGTGTCAGAGTGGAGAAAAAAATCAACTATATGCTACTCATAAGAAACATACTTTAAATATAAGGACACAGAAAAGTTAAAGTGAAAGGATGGAAAAGATATACCAGGCAAACTCTAAAAAAAGCTGAAATGCCAATACTATTTTCAAAGTTGAACTTAAGGAAAGAAGCATTAATAAATAAAAAGGGTATTTCATAAAGATATATCTGTCAATATGCTAAATATATATATATATAAACAATTTTAAAAATACATGCACCTAATAACACATAAAAGCAAAAACTGATGGAATTAGAAGAAGAAATAGATCTACAAGTGTGTCTTCCCTCAGTAGCTGATAAAATAGTTATAAAAATCAATAAAGACATAACAGATTTGAACAACAAAGTTAAAAACTTATCCCAATGCTGATATGGAATGAATTCTGCATCAAACAATTGAAGAATGCCAATTATTTTTGAGCAAACATGAAACATTTACCAAAATTGAATATACATAGGGACATAAATCATCTTAAGATATTAAAATGACTGAAAAGATATGAAGTACACAAACTATATACTTGGTTCAGATGTAGAACATAGTGGAATTTAGCTAGAAATCAGTAACAAAAATGTAATTGGAAAATCCCCACATATTTGGAAATCAAGCAATATACTTATAAATAGCCAGTGGGTCAAAGAAAATTATAATGAACATCAGAAAATAGTTTAATTGAATGATGATTTAATATGTGGCATATTCAAATTTGTGAGTTAAAAGTAAGTATTTTATAGGGAAATTAATATCCTCAAGTACATACATAAGAAAAGAAGAAAGGAAAAAAACCCAATGTTTAGGACTTGTAGAATGGCTAAGTAATGGGGCAGCATGGGTTCAGAGCCCCCCAAATCCTCATTTCCAAAGAATTGTTTTTTTTTTTAATTTGTCTGGCAGTTCACTGAAAAGCCCCATCTATAGGACTTGTCTTTATTTGACCTAATTCAATGTTTACCCTATACAAATAGCCTTATCCTCTGGGAATTTATTTTTAAAAGTAGCGGTAATTGTTTAATATTCCAGTTTCCTAAGACAGTATTGCCAGGTAGAGCTAATAAGAGTCTGACAAATAACTTAAAAGGAAAAACTGAAAAATAAGACAAATTCTTTGAAAAACTCTAACATATTTCTGAGAATCTAGAAGGTCACATTCATGTGGCTGTGAACATGCCCAAGAAAGACCTGAGAAGGGCATCATTTTTCACCTCAGGCTAAGCTTGAGGCCCTGCTCAAGCAGGAAGTGAAAGCTAGGGCCGAACTATAAACTGCCTACATGAGCTTTGAAGTCATGCCCAGCACACGCGCGCACACACACACACACACACACACACACACACACACTCACATACTCACATGCCACATAACCCCTCAGCAAAGGAAAGGAGACTTATCAGTTCAAGGAAATCTCTTAGTTCAATCTTTAGTTGACTACTAAGCTAATCAAGCAGACTATAGTGGCCACACATGACAAAAAATACAGACTTTTCAGAATGAGTCTAGGTAAATCACTAAACAAGCAAACAACAACAACAAAGAAATAGAGGCAATAATAGCAGCAACAAAAAACAAACAATAAACCTAAGGAGGGGAATCTCATTTTCAGGATTGTCACATTATATTATTTGTAACATAATTATATTATCTAAGATTATATTATTTAAAATTAAATTGTTTTAGGTGTCCAATTTTAATGAGCACTTATGAGACACACAAAGAAATGGGAAATAATGGTTTATATGCATGGGCGAGGGGAGCAGTCAATAGAAATTATTATTCAAAATTATTCTCTTTTTGGTTAAAAACTGTCCCTGAAAAAGTTGGCCTTTTCAGATGTTGGACTTCCTAGGCCAAGATTTTAAATCAGCTATTATAAATATGGTCAAAAAAACTAAAAGAAACTGTACCTAAAGAATTAAAGGAGAGCATGAGAACTGTCTCATCAAATAGAGAATATGAATGAAGAGATGGAAATTTGTAAATATAGAAAGAAACCAAATAGAAATTCTGGAGTTGAAAATAAAAAATAGAAGGGCTTGACAGAAAATTTGAACTGGCAGAAGGGAGAACCAAAACTTCTCAAATTTGATGGAGGGACAACTGCATCAAATCTGCATATCCAAGGAGCTCAGCCAGTTCTAAGCCATACGAACTCAAAGAGATCTATGTCTAGGCACAGTCAAACTCAAAAGACAAAGAGAAACTCTTGAAAGCAGCAAGAGGAATGATTCACCACACACAAACCCCACACTGACACATGATGCCTGGAAGTCTACGTTTTGGACACAATCTAGGTAGAATGTGATGTAACAATCATTTGTCCGTCATCAACAGTGTCACCCCATAGATGAAGTCAAGATGGATGATGGAGAAATCTTTCAGGTTCTCTCTCCACTCCTTAAAATCTCTTATTTGGGGCCTCATCTTGGCCCCTGCTGCCTTGTGGGTCAGGACTGGGAAGGGACAGAGGGACTATTGCGAACAGTGTTAGGGGAGTCTGTAAAAACAGCATCACTAGGGATCTGACACAATAATGACTGCCTGCCCACTGTGGGCTACAGGACTTGCCCAGTTGGCAAACAGCTAAGCAGTAAGTAACTGATGGCTTTAGATTGAATAGTATTGGTTCTAAGCATAGAGTTACATATAACATTTCCCTTAAAAATAAGTTCCTAGTCTTGTAGTCTTGAAGTATGTAATATTGGAGATTAGGCATGTTTCTTTGATTCATGATTTTAGACCTAGATAGATACACATTTATTATTTTATATTGTACTTTATATCTAAATACACAACTATGTGTTTGATATTGTATGTATCTTTATTTCTTATCAAAGACAATTTCATTGTAATAAGGAAAACTTAGAGATAAATTCTTCTTTGACATGCTAACCCAGGAAACTGTCATTTGTTCAGCTGACATTTATTAAACACCTGTTATGCACAGACATTGTGCTAGATGCTGGATATACTGACGAAAGACCAAATGTCCCTTTAGGGACAGAGAAACATATGTTCAGTCTGAACTAGAAGGAGTATCAGGAGAGGCTGCCTAGAGGGGATTACTCCTCATGCAAGTCTCGGTCAGCTAAGTGAAGTGTAGGCAAAGCTATCCAGTGAGAACAGCACAGAAGAGAACTAAGGAAGACTTTCATGCTTGAGGAATTCCATACGGCCAAAGTATAGGCATCAAGGGAGGGGGCTGAAATATAAGTCAAACTGGTTTGTAGGGGCAGATCACGATTGTATCAGCATGCCACCTTATGAAGATTTAAAATGACACAAAATAGTAATTATAATAATTCTTATTTCCTGTTGATTGAACACTCGCTATGTGCCAGGCACTGTGCTAGGCACTCAACACACCCAATTTTTTCTTCACAGGATCCCTATGAGGTAGGTACTGCCTCATATGGATAAAGTACATATCCATATGGGAAAAGGAGTCCACAAATAGCCTGGGCAAGAACAGTCAGAGAAGCAGGAGGAGAACAAGATGAGCTGGTATTGTAGAAGTCAAGGGGGTAGGAGTTTTAAAAAGGATTTATGTCAAATGCTGCCAAGAGATCAGTGAGGATAAAAAACAAACTAGCAGGTCACTGGTGATCTTAACAGGTACAGTTTTAGTGGAATCGAGGCAAAAGACAGATTGCAGAGGAAAGAGGGGCAATACAGGAAAGGTGAGAGTGATTGTCAGTTGCTCTTTGAGAAGACTATCCAAGGAGAAGGCTACAACTGGCTAGAGGGAATTAGAGGATTCTGTTCCTAGTTGATTGGTTGGTTGGTTGTTTTTAAAAATATAGAAACTTGAATGTGTTTTTTTGTGCTGGAGAGGCCAAAATGAGCAGAGATAGAGCAGTAGAAGGCCCATGAGTGAGGGATTGCTGATGACACCGTTGTGAGGAGATGGGGAGAAGGGCCCAGAGGAGGGCATTATAAATGAACGTGCATGCCATGAAGGTGAACTGGAAGCTACAAAAGTTTCATCTCATGGGCCTCTGTTTTCTCCACAAGTAGGAACCCAGATCCTCTGAGAACAAGAAGAAATTCCTGAATATCTGACTTGTAATACATTTATTTCTATAATACATTTGTTCAACAAGTGCCATAAACAGATCTCTCCTGCAGCTGCCCAAGTGGGGCATTAGATTTAGGGGGAAAATCATTATGGTGATCCAGTGGTGCTTACCAAACTACAACTTGTAGTTTTTCCTATTCTCAAGTGACTCTGTGGACTGAGCCAGCTGCCCCCAACCGACCTCTTCACTCAGCTCTGTGGTTCTCTCCCCTTCATCATGAATATAGGCACTCTGGTCTTGGTAGAGAGTGATCTGGAAAAAATAAATAAATAAAACCGTTAACCACTACGACAGTGACAGACCTGCAGACGGTGGGAGGCCATAAAGAGAGTCTGAAACTAACTGCGGTGTGAATGTAGAATTGGGTGATAATCAGTGTCTACGGCAAACGGAGAAAGGCATTTATTAAACTGCTTCAGTGAGTTCTCTAGATAGTGCAAACATTGCTCGTGGAGTAAGAAATAAGGCTTTAGTGTGATTCGTGAAGGTGGTCATTTTCAAGGTTGGAATGTGTCCAGAGAACACTTCAGAAAGAAGTCAAAAGCCTGCACAAATGCTTCCTTTCCAAACTGGACAGACAGATCTCACACACGTACAGGGACTTTTAAAAACTTTTGTTTGTTGAAAATATATAGTTATTTTCTTTAGTAATAACTTTCAAAGTTTTTAAATCTGCTGCTGTCTATATCATTTTCCTTCAGCGGTAGGGTTGTATGAGAGAGTTTCATTTAAAATTAGTGACAAAGTTACTAAATATCGCTGTTACCAAGAGGCCCAGTGCTTGATACAAACATACAGGTGCACACACACACACTCACACACACACACACACACACACACACTCACACACACCTTTATGGTGAAAGTATCAGCCTGAGGCCTGATGGTGTTTACAAGCACTATTGTTTGCCCACATAACATACTTCTAAACATGACTTTCCAGCAGTCTTGCCCCAGGTTTTGAACTTATTAAGCCTCAGTTTTCTCAGCTATAAAATGTGGTTAGTCAAGGTAGTATTCTGTCTCACAGTGTGGTTAAAAGTATTAAACAGGTAAAGTGCCCAACATGAAAGGGCTGAATAAATGAGCAAGTAGTAATTGTTATCACCAATATTATCATTAGAAAGCTGATTATTACCAACAGCTATCCTGCAACTCAAGTTGACCCTGAGGCTTTGCCCATAGAATTACTTAAGGGTCTGCTTATTGAGGGTCTGCTTTGTGCTCTCACAGTAGAAAGAAATGTGGGGACTTGAAGAATGAGGCACTTCCTCCCACCTGAGATACTAACAGCTACATGAGACAAATAAACACAATACAACAGAAAATCCACATTCCAAAATTCGGTGAAATTCAGTTCGGTTCAACCAACATTTATATCAACTACTTCCTATATGCACTGCTTTATATAAGATGCCAGGTGAGAGGAATGGCAGCAAGGCTGTCCACATCTAACTTCAATCAAGCATGACAAGTAAACAACGGAGTGTGAAGACAGGTAGCATGTAGGAGGTGGTGGTGGTGATGGACTTTGTCTGGAGCACCCAAGTAGCTTTCAGAGAGGAAAGATGAGCAGGAGCTCAAACCCAGAACTGAGGGGAAAGGTAATCTCGGCAGAGGGCACAGAACGTGCCCTGGTGTGGAGGCAGGAAACCGCAGGTCATGTCCCGAGAACTGAATATAGCTCATTATCACTGAATCTTATAGATCTGGAGTGGAGTGAAGACCGGGAGGAAAAGGGAGACAAGCAGAAGTTAGTTGCAGAGGGCCTACGGAGGCGTTTGGATTTGATATTTGGGCTATGGGGTCTTCGGAGGTTTGTGAGCAGGTGTGGTGTGATGGGACAGTATTTAGAAACACACCTGGGATGACAGTGAAGGGGCAGATGGGAGGGTAAGATCAATACCAGAGAGACCAGTCAGGCCGCTACAGGCATCCTGGCCTGAACTGGCTGTGGCCAAGGAAGTGGAGCAGGGGCGTGGTTTTGAGAAATGTCAGGGATCTTGACTGGGAGAACTTGATTGGATACAATCTGGTGGGGGAAAGGAGGGTGTCGAGGAGGAGCTCCGGGTTCTGTTTGCATGACCAGGTGGATGGTGAGGCCACCAGCTGCCCACAGTGTAGCCACCATCTCTTCACCACACACACACACACACTCAACTGTGTGTCTTTTTTTTTTTTTTGCTGCACTTCTGCCCCAAAGCCAGAAAATAGACAAAGGAGGACGCCTGGATGTCTCCTGAAGGGGCTTGTGTTGCTCCACAGTGGGGTGCTTGGTGAGGCCCACAGAGTGACGTCAGACCCTGGCAGGTGCTTCCAGAAAGCTCGAAATAGACATCAATGCCCTTACCATGTGTACTCACCCCTTGTCCCCCCAGCGCAGAAACCAGTCCTTCCAGCCATCCTCTGACTTACCTTTGTAGTTATTGGAATTTTGTAGACAGTTCTGATAACTGATATCTCAGATATATGGCAATTTGGAGATCTCTCATTCTCCGTCTCTCTTTCCTCCCCTCCTTCCCTCCCTCCCTCTCTCCCTTCCCCTTTCTCCTTCCTTCCTTCCTTCCTTCCTTCCTTCCTTCCTTCCTTCCTTCCTTCCTTCCTTTCTTCCTTCCTTCCTTCCTTCCTTTTTGAGAACCACTGTCCTTGTTGGATGAGAGTCTATGGTTTTAGCAGCCTTGAACTTGAATGTATCTATCACCTTTTTAACCCAGAGCCATGCCTAAAGCTTGTCTCTCACAAACATCACCAAGGAGACAAAGAAAGAAATGGTTAATTTTTCCCAAATCAAATGATACAGAGCCAAGGGTTCTGTATCAGATCCCTTGTATACAGAGCCAAGGGTTCATTCATGATACTCATGAATGTTTTTCTTTTGGTGCCCCTACAGGGTTTGACCAGCTAACCTGGATTTGACCAACGGCCCTGTGATCTATCATGGCCAATCCACCATTCTGGCTGCCTAGGAGTATATTTCCCTTCAAGGTGAATAGATGGATGGGGCTTGCTTGTTTCCGGTCACTGGTGGCCCCCTCACCCAATATTCGCCAGAAGAAACTAATTCACAAGCTGCAGGAGGAAAAGGCTTTTCGCGAAGAGATAAAAATCTTCCGTGAGAAAATAGAAGACTTCAGGGAAGAGATGTGGACTTTCCGAGGCAAGATCCGCATTTTCCGGGGCCAGATCTTGGGCTTCTGGGAAGAGGAAAGACCTTTTTGGGAAGAGGAGAAAACCTTCTGGAAAGAAGAAAAAGCTTTCTGGGAAATGGAAAAATCTTTCCGAGAAGAAGAGAAAGCCTTTTGGAAAAAGTATCGTATCTTCTGGAAAGAGGATAAGGCCTTCTGGAAAGAGGACAATGCCTTATGGGAAAGAGATCAGAACCTACTTCAGGAGGACAAGGCCCTGTGGGAGGAAGAAAAGGCACTATGGTTAGAGGAGCGAGCTCTCCTTGAAGAGGAGAAGGCCCTGTGGGAGGATAAAAAGTCCCTTTGGGAGGAAGAGAATGCCCTCTGGGAGGAGGAAAAGGCATTCTGGGTAGAAGGTGGTGGCTATATCGCTGAGGAACAGATACTCGAAGATGGGCACCATGACGTCAATGGAGGGCCACGATCTCCAGCCTTCTTCCGAGGCAGGGCATGAACAGGGGGTGAAGGGCCATGGGGTCCGACTCTGCTGGATTGCGATTCAAGTCCAGGATGACCCCATGTACTGGAGGAAATACACACTTGTGTGTCTCCTTGCTTCAAAAG
Source organism: Cynopterus sphinx (assembly GCA_030015415.1). Lineage (NCBI taxonomy): Eukaryota > Metazoa > Chordata > Mammalia > Chiroptera > Pteropodidae > Cynopterus > Cynopterus sphinx. Next base: position 82,288,200 of record CM057381.1, on the reverse strand, counting down.
ATCTAATAAAGTCCTGAGGAGAGATTTGGAAAACCAGCTTCCTCAAGGAAGGCCCACTACATTTCCCCCAGCTTTTGTGATTCTCAAAGGTTGCATTCCTGTCTTCCAGGCTGTGCTGCTGTCTGTAGAGCTTGGTCCTGGGCAGTTCGCCATGTGCCCAGCATGTGTGAGTGTCTGTGATAGAGACTGTGGCTCTCCTTAAGAGTAAGAATAGGAATGAGGGAAAAGGGAGGCTCAGACGTTGCCAGCTAGAGACACATAGGGAAAGAGGGGCTGAGATAGTTTTGCCTCTGTCACACTGTGGGGCAGTCGTTCCTCCTCCACTCTGGGCAATCTCGGAAGCCTGGAGTGGGCTGACAGCTTCTAGAAAAGGCCAACATGCTGTTAACAATTTGTTTATGCCTTGTCCTCACCTGGAAGGTGATTGAGAGCATACAGGCAGAATCCCCTAGTTGTCCACCTGTCCATAGTTCCAGGTTTCTGCCAAACCTCTTCAATTGCCCATTCCCTGTAGCATGAGAAAGGGGTTGGCGTAAGGCTGAGGCTCTGGAGCACAGCCCACAAAAGCACTTCCTTTCCCTGTTGATAGAGTCAAAGTGGGCCACGTAGAATGATCTGGAAGGTGTGAGGGAGGGAGTTTTTTCTGTCTCATATATCCCCCATTTAGACAGGTCCTGCATTCCTGCATTAACAATTCCTTACTTGGAGTTTCCTCTTTCCATTCATTTAAAATTGAAACACCCTAGGAAGGTAATGCATTAAATGAATGGACATTAATGTGGTCAGCAAGTTCCATGACCAACTTCCCTTTATTAGGTGGTCTATATGGGCATTGGTATGGAATGGCCAGAAGAGGAGGAGTAAGAAATATCAAGGCGAGCAGCTCCTGCTTTCCCTTTTCTTAGGCCTGGCCCTCGTTGTTATTAATACATCATCTTACCTTGGCTTTGTGTATCCCTTACTTGACAGACATTTTTACATTTGCCAACTCATGTAGCCTTCACCACAACTCTGTGGGTTGACAGAGAAGGTACGTAAACCCATTGTACAGGTGAGGATACAGATTTAGTGAAGTAAAGTGACTGCATATGGCTAGGTAAGTAGCAAATGGAAGGGCCAGGACCCACAAGGTCTGCCTCTTGGTCCCATTTCTTCTCTAATACAGTCCTGGGTCATGACACATGGCTTTAAAATAGCTCAGCCAATAATGGCATCAGGGCTAGAAGAACTTAAAGTGCTTTGGTGTGGTAGAGGAAGATGGGGAGAGGAAAAGACATGATCCCCCTAGGTGTGCTGAATAAACTGTCCCAGTCATGGGAGAAGGGCTGACTCCAGGGGCAGGCAGGCCTCTGGGCCTCTGCATTCCTCTGGGAATGTGCAGATTCTTTGCAAGGCCTCTGATTTCAGCAGCCAGGGCCAGGGCGGGGGAGCAATTTGCTCTTTCATCACATATCCAGCCTTGCCTCCTCAGCTCCCAACGAGACCTGGGCAAAGACGTTAACAAGCCTTGGGGACAATAAGCTGGTGCAGAGAATCTGATTTCAGGGGGGAGGCAGTTGGAGTCCTCACTCAAGATGACCCATCCAGTGGTTGGTACGCAGGGTGGCAGGAACCCCCAGTGCAGCAGGAACTGTAGATTTAGCTATCCCTCATGATTCCACCCCGAAGAAAAGCAAAATAGAAGACTGCTGATCTTAAGCCCAAGGAATGTAAGCCAGGTGGAGGCAGGAAGTGGGAACATGCAGTGAATCGAAAGACTCCTCTTACAATCCTGTAGAAACCACTGGGAGAGACGACTTCATTTGCAGAAGGACTGGCGGAGCTGCCAAGAGAGGACAGGTGGGTCCCTCCGTGACCCCATCTCTCGTCCAGCAAACAGCTGTGAACTTTTACCCTCCCCGGTTCTGTCTTGTGAGGCCTAGGTAGGGAGAACTGGTGAGTGCCTCCCAAGGTGGGGAGGGCGGTAAGAGACAGACCCATAAAGGTTCCTTTGATGTCTTTTAACTGCCTCTGGCAGCAGGGGTGAGTGGATGGGGTCTGGAAAGGTTTTATGGAGGAAGCAACGCCTGGGTAAACCCTGACAGCCGTGGACTTCACTAAGGGAGGGGCCCATTCCAGACAGAGGGAACAGCATAGGCTCATGAACGGAGGCAGCGATTTGAGAAACTGCAAACACGTCTGTGAACATGGAGGAAATGTAGGACAGTGAATTGGACGAGAAGGCAGGTAACTGCTGGCATAAGGCAGTTCCCATGGAGCGGGAACTTTGATCTTATCTGGCAGCTGGTTGAAAATGCAGAATCTGAGACTCAATCTACTGAATCACAGGCCTTGCGGTTTTAACAAGGTCCCTGGTGATTTGAGTGGGTCTTAGACTTGGAGGCGCTCTCCTGTGCAGGAGCAAGGCTGGAGTGGAGGAAGGTGAGATCACCCAGCAGGTGGTGGCAGCAGTCCAGGTAAGAGGTGCTGGTGCCCTGCCCCTGGCTGCAGTGGGTGTGTGTGAAGAGCCTCCAGCAACCTGGAAAGCTACTGGGAGGCAGATCAGAGTCCACTGGGCAGGGGATGGAGGCAGTGCCGGAGAGGCCAGTATCCAGGCTGATGCACAGGTTCCTGACTGGGGGCAGGAGGGAGTGCTTGTCACCGAGGAGGGCTGAGGAGGAGCAGGACAAGTGGGGCTTCTCCAGGCGGGGAGGAGTGGTACAAGACATGCAAGATGGTAGGTTCTCTTGATCTGCTGTGGAGAACAATTCTTCAAGCCTGATTAGCACTTGGGTGAACTCAATCTTTCTCTCTGTTCACCACCCAACAAGAAATTGTACAGCCAGCATCCTTGGTTGCATACGTCATCCGTAGTTAATGCACCATCCATTTATCCATTCCAGCACCGCTGTGCCTTGCTGGCACTGTACTCTGTCTGGAATGCATCGATTCCTGCCCACATGAGGCTTAGTTCTCTAGTGGGGGACACAGATAACCAAATGATCATGATATCATTGTTTATAAAATTTAGCAAATGCTAAAAGGAGGAGGGAACCAGGCACTGCCTCTCTGAGAGCACTTGAACAGGGCACCCACAAGTGTATGTGAAACAATGAGACATGCAGACATAGGACATAAAACCAAGTTTCAGACAAAAGAATCCCAAGGATAGCTAACAACTGGGAATCAGTGGACCCCCCTCACACAGATTCATAGATGAAGGAAAAGATGCGGATAATGTCAGCGACAGCAGCTTCTGACCACCGGGTTCTTATTACTGCTGTTAGCACAGACTTCTCCCCAACCTCAGCAGCAGCCAAAGCGGGTTTCTTCTTGAAGACAGCACCCATGACAGTATCACGAAGTCCTGAGAGGTTTCCTTGGTGTTCCATGACCTAATTCACAGGCAGACATCTAGGAGTGGCTCGCCTCCTGGCAGGGAGCATGTCACCCATGCTATCTCAGGGTCCTGCTCATTCACTTGGGCCCCAGATTCATAATCATCTTCATTCCAGAATCATAATGCAGACACTGGCAGATCCAAGGTGCTAGGAAGAGCCGCTACTGCTGTAACTGTTACCTCACCACTAAATTCACTCTGAGAAATCGTCACCGTTCCCGAAAATGCATGCGCCCACCCAGAAGCCCTGACTGAAGCTGCCAAAAGAGGAAAGATAACATTTTTGACACACCGTGTGTGGTCCAGGGAAATGTGATCAGCTCATGGGAATTGTCACCAGTACCTGCAGGCCGTGGACCACATGCATCAGACTCCCTGGGGGTACTTGTCGAAAATGCGAGCCTGGGCTCTGTTTACCGGGTCTTAATCTCTGGGACCAGGACTCCAAACCTGTGTGTTTAACATGTTTTCCAGGTGATTTTTATGCAAACTAAATTCTGGAAAACACTTGTTTGTGTCTAGTAGAAAACACTGGCATAGAAACCCATGGCCCCAATTTTATTTTCAGTTCTGCCACTCATGGCCAAGAGTTTGAGGGCACAAGACGAGCCTGTTTCCTCAGCTACAGAAGAAGTGGACTTTTAAAATGAAGAAGTGCTGATTGGCAAGTGTTAGAAACTTGGTGTGAAGTGCAGAGCTTCTCCCGAGAAGTTAGGATGGGGAAGAACAGTTTAGAGTTGCTGCATCCGTCTGCAGCCCAGGCACAGGTGTCCGCATGAGGAGGTGTGGCCTCAACCAGAGCATCCAGCTTCTGTTTGCTGGACGTGCATGAAAAGCGGAGGCCAAGAATCAAAGAGGTGGCACCTGGAGTAACCCAACAAAGCTCTTGCTTACTTCACTGCCATCTGTGCTTAGGCCTGGATCTCTCCTCAACCTCTAGGGGACAAAGTTACTAAATACAATGTAGAAGATATGAACTTTAAGTAGGAAAAAAAATATTCAGCCGGTAAAAATTTACTATGGATCACAGACCAATGACACACTGAAAGACCTGTTATAGTTACTTGGAATTTTCTAGAACATTCTCGACGTATCTATAAACTCCCTGAGAGCTAGTGGGTGCCTGGACATGCTGAACAGAATTCTCTGTTCTTTAAAGGGCCATCCATGTGATGTGCCTAATTCTCATCTTTAGAACTTGCGAAATAGTTTACCATTTAATTCAGACCCAGAACATCGAATGGTCAGGCATAACTCGTTGCTGTTAATAGTCATGAAAGTAGTGTGAATGGGCTCAGCCTGGGGGCAGACGGGCAGTCCTGCTGCCAGTGGCACCTCTGCTGCTTACCAGAGTGCGACTAGTGGGACGAGTGTGCTCTAACAAATTACCACAGACTTGGTGGCTGAAAACAACAGAAGTTTACTCTCTCATCATTCCGGAGATCAGAAACCCAAAATCAAGGTGGTGCCAGGGTTGGTTGACAGAGGCTCTGAGGGACCGTGCATTTGATAACTCTCCCAGCTTCTGCAGGTGCTGGCAGTCCTTGGCATGAGGATGCATCCTTCTGATCTCTGCCTCCATCTCCACATGGCAGTCTTTGCATGTCTCTGTGTCCCAAAGCTCCACCTCTCTCATTAGGACACCAGTCACTGTATTTAGGGCCCACCGTAATCCAGGATAATCTCATATCAAGTTTCTTAATCACATCAGCAAAGACCCTATTATTTCTAAATAAGTTTGCATTCATAGGTACTTTTGGTGAGACATAATTCAATCCATTCTAGTGACTTAAAAAATGTTGTAACTCTCTGAACCTCGGTTTTCCAATCTGTAAAACAGGAAAGGTAATAATAATACCTACGTAATCAGAGGCTTCCTATAACCTGTTTCAACAAGTTGCCTGTTGATTTATACATATGTTGAGAGGCTCAAAAGAGACAATATATGTTGAAATTCCCAGCACATTATGCATCATTCAGTAAATTCTAGATTCCCCCACTCTATTTTGTTTTGAAACTATTGCCTTGGACGATTTATTTCTCATTCTAGTCAGAATTAGTGAATCCTGTATACTTCATTTAAAATGTTTAGACGGGTGTGATCACATGGATATACTTTTGTTGTCCTTATTGAAATATAATAGACACCTTGTTGCCTGCATTTATATTATACAATTCAATGAGGTTTCTTTTTCCAGTTATACTTGGCAAACAACAAACACACCAGTCTCAGCTGTACAGCATATTGATCGGAGACCCACACAACTCGCAAAGCAATCACTCCACCAAACCTACACCCCTTCTGCCCCCACATGTCCATTCTAACATTATTAACCATCTTCCCCATGCTATACTCTACATCCCCATGTCTACTCTGCAACCATCCACCTGCACTTCTCAACTCCTTTGCCCTCTTTCCCCTGCCAAATCCCTCCCATCTAGGATCCTTCTAAATATTCTCTGTATCTATGATTTTTTTCTACTTTGTTGTTGTTGTTTATTTTGTTCTTTAGATTCTACATGTACATGAAATCATGCAATATTTGTCTTTCTCTATGCGACCTATTTCATTCAGTGCAATATCCTCTAAGTCCATCAAGGCAATATCTTTTTCCATCCCCTTCCTTTTAGTCTGTGTGTGTCTTTTAATCTGAAGTGAGTCTCTTGCAGGCAGCATATGTAGAGGGTCTTGTTTTCTTATCGATTCAGTCACTCTATCTGCTGGTTGGGGCACTTAATTCTTTTCTATTTGAGGTACTTGTTCTAGGAATGTAGTTCTAACCATTCCTTATTCCTTAAAGAAGGAATTTTCTTCTTAAAGAAGCCCCTCCAACAATTTTTGTAATGTGGCTTGGTGGTGATAAATTCCTTTAGCTTATTTTTGTCTGGGAAGCTCTTTATCTGTGCTTCAACTCTAAATGATAGCTTTGCTGGATAAATCATTCTTGGTTGTAGATCCTGGGTCTTCATCACATCGAATATTTTTTGCCAAGCCTTTCTGTCCTGCATAGTTTTTTTTTTGAGAAATCAGCTGCCAGTCTTATGGGATCTCCCTTGTAGGTAACTAACTGATTTTCTCTTGCTGCTTTTAAGATCCTCTTTTTTGTATTTAAACTTTGGCATTTTAATTACGATGTGTCTTGGTGTGGGCCTCTTTGCATTTCTGGTTTTGGGGACTCTCTGAGTTTTTTGGGGTTTTATGTTCATTTCATTCACTGAATTAAGGAAGTTTTCCATCATTATTTATTCAAATCGCTGTTCAACATCTTGTTACCCCTTGGGTACCTCAATGACACAGATATTTTTACCTTTAATAGTGTCCCATAGGGTCCTTAAATTATTATTATAGTCTTGGCTTCTTTTTACTTGCCATTCTGATTGAGTATCCTTGCCTTTCCCATCCTCTAGATAGGTCATTTTGATTCTTTTCTTTATTCACTTTGTTTATTTCATTTAATATATTTCTCATCTCGGATAATGTGTTCTTTTCAGACTGGTTCCCTTTTATAATCTCCATTTCCATTTTTATGTTTTTATCTCTTTGTTGAAGTTCTCACTGAATTCATCTGACCTTCTCATAAGTTCATTGAGCATCTTTATAACCTAACCAATGTTTTGAACTCTGCATCTGTTAGATTACTCGACTCCATTATATCTGGATCTCTGTTCTGTTCTGCTTCTTTGTCTTTCCATTTTGGCTGCTGTTCGTGTCTGTTTCTTTGTATTAAGCAAAGCTCCTGTCTCCTGGTCTTGTTAGTGTGAATTTGTGAAGTAGATGTCCAATGACAGAGTCCTGAAAGGGGTTCAGCTGCAGGCCAAATTTAGCCCAAGCCTCTACCTCCCAGGCCACCTGTTAAGATTCAGCAAGCAATCCACAGATGCTGTGCTTATAGTTGTCTCAAAAGGCCACACCAGAAACTGAGGCCAGCTGCCTCCAGTGTGAGTCTTGGAGCTGCTCAGCCAGGAGCAACCTGATTTGCTGAGAATACACCTGAATTTGGGTTGGGTAAGGCCACAAGTTGGGGGTGGTGGTGTTTCAGGGAATCCTCTGGACGAAGTGACTTCTGTTTTCCAGTTTGATGACTTCACAGCTATGGCTATGGTGGCACTGAGTTCACACACTGGGAGGGAGAGGGTTCAACAGAGGAACAATGGATACCACTGGCACTTCTGTGGGTGGCAGAATGGGGGTAGCCTCATCTCAGGCCTCACTCCGACGGCTTAGTGTCCCCCCTCTAAGTCCCTGTGTACCCAAGCTGGCGCTGGTGCTCAGAGCGAGCCGGTCCATCACCCTGAAAATCCGCTTGTGGACATGACCCCTTTAAGAGGCATCTGCCTCTGCCACAGCCTCCCGTCTCACTCAGCCACTCTGCCCAGGCAGCCCCGCGTCCTCACCCTATCCTAACTTTTGCTATTGCAGCGTGATTTCTTAGATTTCTCCCTAGTTGTATGGCTTATTTATCTAGATCTCAGGCGATTTTTCCTTGCTGTTTGCTCCTTGTCCTGTCACAACTTTGATTTGGTCGCCAGAGGAATGAACAGAGCCTCTATCATCTACAACATTTTTTCCCCTCCACATATATATAGATATACTTTGACAGACAATATCAAACAGACATTATCTGACCTTCGGGTTGCTTCTGGAACAACTGGTCACATGGCCCCTCTAGACAAATCCTGGTGTAGGTAAATGTTCTTCCACAGAAGGAATATTCCAGAAGCATCTGCAGAGGAGCCAGCCTTATGATTGACTTGTGACAAGTGACTTAAGATATTTGAATGGGATCTAAGAAGTGTCTTCTTTTGCAAAAAGAGAGACAAAGTGTGGATTTAAGTAGAACTTTTTGTTTAGATTGGTGTGAATAAATAACACTAGATTTTTTTCATTATTCCAATGGACATATCTCATTAAAATCATGCTGGAATCTACAGCTAAGAAGTGCAGAATGTGAGGAATAAGAAATGTAGTTAACATCCTGCTTCTTGCTGTCTTTGAACATCGTAGAAGAACAGGATTTTAGTGGGCAGCTGCTAACGGCCTAATAGGATCAGAGCTCAAACAGAGCTCAAAGATGGAGATTTTGAGGGAACCTAATCCAGTATGCTCAGGGCTGCAGACCTCTAAAGGCTCATTGTTGGTTGCTGTGTGATATCCCATTACAATCAAACCTCTGGAAACAACCTCATATCCCACATTATCCAAGAGAGAAGGGCCAAGGAGGGGAGGACTGGCCCATTCTTAGTAACAGGTGATTTCTGGGAAGACCTCCAAAGATTATGTGTTAACCATCTCTGAAGTAAATCAACTCAAAGAAGAGAAATTCTTCATCCAATCTCTCTCCAACTGGCTATCCTTAGACTCACATGAGAGTGCAGGCAGGTAAGTCATCCCACTGGCTGTCTAGTTGAACCCTCTCGTTTTGTAGAAGAAAAAACTTTGTTCAATGCAGGGACATCCTGAACCTTCCTACGGGATGAAGCTGCATCATGACCAAGGTCTGATGCTTCTTCATTTATTACTCTCTCAATAAAACCATTCCCCACTGTAATTCCTTGGATACTACTCCCCTTCCCAACACACACACACACACACACACACACACACACACACACACACACACACTACTCCATGAGCATGGGCTGTAACCATTCAGCTGATTTCTTGTTATACTTACTGTGGCCCTAAACAGTGGTCACTCCTTGCCCTTGCAGAGGTCCTCTTGCATAGAATCTAAGATATTGGCTCCCTTTCCTTTAATCAGTCTCTTATCCTCTGGTTTCTCAGGCAGAACTTAGTCACAAGACCACCATGTTACCCAAATTGAGGTATCATATTTTAAGCCTCTAAGTGGTCTCTTGAAAGCTCTTCTCCCTCTTTACTTAGAGTAGAACGTACCCTTTCGAGGGAGTAGAGATTCACAGCATAGGCTCTTTGTAAAGAAATGTTTCAAAATTCTCCAGAAATTCCTTATTCTTGAGCGTTTAGTACCTTCAATATGGGTGAGGGTTTAAGAGTTGTGTAAACAGTTTTTGGAAACTTCCTTGGTAAATTCTGTACAAGGTTTAGCACCTTTTCTAGAATTTAGTATCTATTGTCTCCTGGTATTTCATCCAAAATTTTCTTTTAATATTTGTTACATCTCTATAGAGCCAAGTTAATTATGTAACTGCTCAAGCTCCAGTATTTTGTGGATTTGTTATTGTATTGATAATTTCAAGTTCTATTGAAGGTATCTTCCTATACAGTGTTTCTCAATAAAAGTGTCTTTGGCACTTAAGATAGGACAATTCTTCATTGTACAGTATTCTCTAAATCTTTCAGGACATTTGGCATTTCTGGTTCCACCAATGGCTGCAAGACTGTACAATCTTTGATGACAGCAAAAATTATCCCACCCATTCCCAAACAGAGAGATAATTCTGCTCCATTTGAGAACCACTAGTTTCTCAACTCGGTCACCCTTAGATAAGAGGTTGTGAGTTTTTATTTTCAATTAATCGATATAAATTACTTCTTTACATAGGAGTGTGCCTGTCCTTCATGGTGGAGCTTCACCAATGGGACTTGATGAAGGAATGTGGTTGGCTCCGTACAAGAACACTCAATGCACTTGGTTCAATGGCATGATTTTTGTTACTTCAGTTAGTTTTACCTGATGCCCTGACTAGAATGATAACATTACTATGGATAGATAGATAATATTTTAAAACATATAAAACTTTTAAATTTTTTGTATATAATTTTCTTCCTATTGGACCAGTCACTTGTTTCCTTAGGAAGACCAAAAGAGCACATAGAAAAAAAGAAACTTATTTGATTTTTGACTTTCAAAATAGATCCTTAAGACTCATTCAGAAGCTTTATGAGAGTTGGAGGAAAAAAGGAAAGAAAGAGAATGATTTTCGAATCAAAGAGCAAAGCCCAGAAGAAGCAGGGATGAAAAGAGGAGGGGATTGCCAGTTAAAGGTCACAAAACAAATGCATGCACCAGCTTCTATTCCCTCCTTAAGTCTCAATAAAATACAATAAAGAAAGTGTTAAAAAAAAAAAAGGCATAAATCCACAAGAACAAATTGAAGAGAAGCTAAGCCAATAGCAACAACATTTTGAAAGCAGAAAAGCAGATGGATGAGTGGAGCTGATTTAGCAGAAACAAGGCTGACTTTTAAACTGGCAGTGGGAAAAGCCAAGGGCCAACCCAATTTGTACTGCAGAACCAAAGATTTGGGAATTAAGTCCAAATATTTCCTAAAATATTTGGGAATTAAATCCAAATACTTCCTCCCTCAAAGATTTGGGAATTAAGTCCAAATACTTCCTAAAGCATAAGTAAAGGTAGAGCTAATGACAGGAAGACAGGATGAAAGTCCTTTTTAAGAACAGACACCTAGGTCCTCTCCCCTAATCAGTGTAGCCAGGAGGGGGCTGCTACTCCATTTTGCAGAAGATTAGAAATTTATTCTGTGGAGACAACAAACTCAGGATCCTTGAACTGAAGATATCAGGTATAGCCAAAGATGATAATATCTTGCTAAAAATGGCTTAAAAATTAAAATGTACATTAAAAGCATTGAGACACCACATGCCACCCTACCCTGGTAGTAGCCAGCCTCCAAGATGACTGCTAGTGATTCTCCCCTCTAGTATGCATGCCCAGGGGTTCTGCCCAAACCAACTGGGCAGAATTGTGTGACTGCACAGTATTGTGGACAACAGCAGAGTCTGGCTTCTGAGGCTAAATCATAAAAGACATATGCCTTCTGCCTTGCTCTTGATTAACTTTGGGGGAAGGAAGGCAGCTGCCGAATGGGGAGGACACACGGGGAGGAAATGAGGCCTCCCACTGACAGCTCGCACCCATTGCCAAGAATGTCTGTGAGCCACTGTGGAAGCAGAGCCTCCAGACCCAGGTAGATGACCAAAGACCCTGTTCACAGCTACTGTAACCTTGAGAGACCTGAGTCACAGCCCCTTGGCTAAGATGTCCTTGAAATTCTAACCCACAGAAATTGTGAGATAATAAATGTTTTTTAAGCTACAAGATTTTGGAGTAATTGTTATGCAACAACAAATTAATCACACACACACACACACACACACACACACACACACACACACACACACACATACACACATACACACACTCCCCACCTTTTTTGTCCCCACTCAGCTCCCAGAATGCAGGCAGCCAAGTTTGTACCTCGTAGGCAGGAGGCTGGAAGAGTCTTCTTCGGGCAGTTTGACTGTCTCAGGAGTGTAACAGTGATAAAAACCCTCTGCCCCCGTGACAGTTTCAGGTCACCTGTACATCGTGCCCCTTGAACATGAGCAGATGTCCAAGGCAGGATGACCGGGCACTTTAGGAAAGCCTCTAACATGACATAGGCTAAAATTAACAGATAACTGTAACTTGGAGGAAATAAAAAACATTCAGTGATAAAAAGCTTCAAAAAGAAATTATCATTCACAGTCTTAGAGAAATAAGTTATGGCATCCCCAAAACAAGAACAAAATGCTGGGAATATTCAGAAAGTTACAAAAGCTATTGGCAATATGACATAGCAGGAATAAAAAGTTCAATAAGTGGGTTGGAAGATAAAATTGAGAATAATTTAAGAAAGAGGAGCCAAAAGACAAGAAAATAGGTCAGAGAAAGTTTTTGGAAAAAAACAAAATAGATGCCTAGTCCAGGACTTCCATCCTCCAAATAATGAGATCAAAAAAAAAAAAAAAATGTAGGAGAAGAAATCACTAAAGGAATAATTCAAGACTATGTCCCAGAACACAAGTGTGCAGATTGAAAAGGCCCACAGATGCCCAGAGCAGTGGATAAAAATAGATCCAACCAGGATATATCGCTATGGAATTTCAGGACACTAGGGCAAAGAGAAGATCCTTAAAGCTGGGAGGGAGGAAGGAAGAGGGAATTCAGAATCACCTCAGATTGTTCAGTGCCATCCCACTGGCTCAATGAGGGACAACACAACACTGACATCAAGGGTTGAAAGAAATGATTTTCTACTATGAGTTCTATATTCAGCCAAACTATCAATCAGGAGTGAGGAGAGGAGAGAAGAAAGGCATTTACAGGTGCACAGGATCTCAATTTACCACTAATACCTTCTTTTCTGAGAAGCTCCACCAAAATGAGGGAATTAGGTAAAATGGGGCAGATATGGGATTCAGAAAATGCGATCTAACACAAGGATTGGGGAGAGGGGGACCCCAAAGTGACAGCTATGGCCTGGTCCCAGACAAGAAAGGCTGGATCCCCGTTCAGGCTGGATCCCTGTTCAGGCCGGAGCAGGTCTGAAAGCATCAAAGTCTTCTGTGAGCGATGAAATTGGTGGAATACTTAAAGTGATTGAATGTACTGAGAGGAGTTTAACACTGCTCGGGGAGAGTTTGAAGGTGAATAAAGAATAAGTATGAAGAAAACTGAGCAACTGGGAAAAAAACAATAGTTACATACATTAACGTAAAACGAAGACTCATGCCGAAAGGTAAAAATAGCTGTGGAGTAACACAGACTCAGCTATGAATAGCATTTGCACAGTTATATAATTATAAATACTGATTATGATATAGCCAATATTATTGGAATGAGAGAGAGGGTGGAAAATCTGCTTTCATGTAGGGGAAGCCCAACACTGAAAATTCGAAAAGCAGCAATATAAGCATATTATTTAGAGCAATGTTTCTCACTCGTTAGCATACATTAGCCTAGTATCACTTGCCCTGAGTCTCCTTCCCCGACTCCATCATCTGGGTGATGGATTCTTCTGAGGATCCCTCTATCACCTGCACTTGGTACAGCACCTGTCATATTGGGCTGTCTTCTCTGGTTTATTTGCCAAATCCTCCAGCAGACTCTAAACGTTACAAGGGCAAGGTTAGTGCAGGGAATATCTGAAGGCTTTGTGGCTGCCCAGCACCTTGGGAATATCCTTTTCATGTTTGGGGGGATTCCCCACCTTATAAAGAAAAGTCAGAAATTTACCTCCCAGCCTCCCTTACAGCCAGGGTTCAGACACCTGACCCAGGCTTCACCATCACATCCATCCATTCCAAACTTCAGTGAACAAAAAGACGCAGGTGAAAGTCATTGTGTTAAAGTGGCAGGAAACAAGAATTGAGAGGCAGCAGCAGGAGGCCCTAGCAGAGGGATCCCTGTAGGGGACAGTGGTGAGAGCTGCAGACCTGAGCCCAGCTGCAGAGGCAAGACAGGCTTCTGTGGAGCGATCTAGAACTGTGCTCTGGGCAGGGTTCCTAGCTGTGTGGCCACCAACCCCAGTTCTTTGGTTGTTGGGGAAATTCTGTGAGCTACCCTGGTAGTCCTCAGTAAATACCTTGTCTGATTAACTAGAGTGAGTTCTTCTTCTCCTTTTTCTCCTTCTCCTTCTCCTCCTTTTCTCCTTTCCTCCTCCTCCTCCTCCTCCTCCTCCTCCTCCTCCTCCTCCTCCTCCTCCTCCTCCTCCTCCTCCTCCTCCTCCTCCTCCTTCTTCTTCTTCTTCTTCTTCTTCTTCTTCTTCTTCTTCTTCTTCTTTTAACTAAGTGCTAAGTACCAGGACAAGATGGAGAGTAATGGTCTTGCTTTAGGCTTTATTCTCAGTACCTAGCAAATCTTGGGCACTTAGTACTCAATACATGTTTAACAATATAGATGAATGAATCAATGTTTGAAGGAGAGCAATTCTCCTGAAGTTAGTGACTATGACTCCTGACTTCTCTGAGGGAAGGAATGTGAGGCCACTGTAGGTACTTCTAGCCTTGCCCCTTCTCAGTTTGGAACCACATACATATCCAGGTTTCACAATCCCAGGTCACACAATCCCAGACCCACTAGGAGCAAAGGAGATGTACTCCTTTGATCTATGGAAGATACCACTCTGAAGATATAGGATAGTTTTTTTTTAATCCCAGAGAAGGGTGAATCTTGGGTGACTTCTCTTACCCCTGTGGGTGGTGCAAGCACATATCATCCCTTGTTTTCTCACTTTTTTCACCCACTGTGAGCCCCACAGTGGAAAAGCCCGGTTTTGCTTATGTTTTGTTTTATGATTGTGCTGTCTGTGCATGCTCCTCTATCTCCACAATTTGAAATGAGCTTTTAAGTAATATAGAACAATGCTTAGCAACAGCCTGGTGAACCTGATTGCTAAGGGGGTCACTGCACATGGAGCTGAAATTTTGCAGAACTCAGAACTGGTTGCTTAGCAACAAAATGAGATGTCAGTTTAACTAGTCCTAGATCCACATTTCTGTAATCAATGCAGAAGAGCCCAGCAAAGCCTTGAGGAGAAAGAATATTGGTGGGAAGCTCACTCTGCTTAAGATCTCTTCTAAGTGCTATACGACATTTTACATCTCAATTAATCCTCACAATCTGGTGACGTGGCACTAGTATTCGCTGCAATTACAAATGCGAAATGGGCACAGGGAGCCCAAGGTGACACAACCAGTGGAAGGCAGGATGGCTATTTGAACCCAGGTCGTCTCTGCTCCAGAACCTAAGCTTCTTTCAGCTAAATGAAAATGCCCCACTCAGCAGCCACTCTCAAAGGCCTTCCATTAGAGTGGCCAAGGCAGAAAGCTCTTCCAAGGGACAGAGGTGCATTCTTTACCTGCATCAAGGTTAAGCTAGGCTTACCATACCCTCATTTACCTAAAAATAAAATGCCTTTCAAAGTGAGAGGCAACAAACATTTATTTGAGATCAGAGAATAGCTATTTGGGATGCACTGATAAAGGCAGAAGCCCAAATAGTGTTCCAATTAGGAGACAAAGGCAGGGTGTGTGTGTGTGTTATGGGAAAGGGAAGGGGAACGATTACATCAGTAGAAGAAAGGCATTTCTACTGGTGCGGGTAACATAACATAGTGATATTAATTCTATATAATGCTTTTCATTTTCAGGCCGGTAGTCAAAATATCTGCTTTCTTCTTATCTTTGCCAACAGTTCTTTAAGCCCAGTCCAAAGGTTATTCTGCCCCATTTTAATATCCCAAAGGTCTGAGACATAAGATGTACACAGCAGTTCCTCTGGCGTGGCTGCTCCAGGTCCATTTTTAAGTGGCTCCATTGCTGTTATTATTTGGCTTTCCTTACACCTCAAGTAGTCTCATCAACGAAAGACCTTGTTTTGCTGGCAAAACCCTTACTATATATGACACATCACTAAAAAGATATTTTGGTGACAATTCCCTTGGCTCTCTACCCACCTATTCCTCTCTAAATCCGGTAGAATGTCAAAAAACTGACTTGGCCCAGGGGTAAATACTTGACCTCGATGTCACCATAGGCTCTGTCTGGCTCAGGGTGATAGGAGTCTGTGGCTGTGTGAGAGGTCTAGTGGCCGGAGGGAGGAGGTGGGGGGCAGGGGGCGTTGGCAACGAGAGAATTGGATGGAAAGAACCTCTCTGCAAGAGGTACTGACCTGGGGGTGACCACATGCTTCTCCAATGTCCAAATGCAATCTCCTTGTAAGGCTCACTGGCACTGCCTATGGAAAACCACCCAGAACACCCTTAACCGAAGCCCCCCTTTTAGGACACCTGTGGTAGACAGCTTCCTCCTCCTCCTCCTCAGCCACAAAGATCTGTTTAGATCCAGACTCTACAACCAAAGCCTTCCCTGCCTCTCTTCCATCTCAGGTCTTTAGCCCAAGGCAATTCTTTTCCAGCTGCTTTTCACTGTCTGCCTCTGGTCAGCGGGGCTGCTATTCCCTAGTGCAGATCTCTTTGTCTAAGTTGAGGCATCTCTGACGACCTCTTTTTTATCCTCAGCCCTGTACCCTCCTTCAAGCTCATTCTTGGCAGATCTCCTAGGGGTGCCCTGAGAAAGAAGGGAGACAGAGGGCAGCCAGGAGCCATTTGTCAGAGCATCAGCCTCTTGGCTTTGGAACATCTCCCATATCCTCCCTAGACCTCAAACACCCTGACCTCTTCCCAAATTATGTTCCCTTTTCATAGTCCCTGCTGAGTTTTCCATGGGAGTTAGGTCAGTGGACCACCGTTGGCCTCTAAGGCTGAGGATCAAGAAGTTGTGAAATAATTTCACTAGCATACGTGTTACCAGTTTGAAACTAAGTCAGAAACTGAGTTTAATCAAGAGTACCAGAAATCCTGTTAGGTTCTTAATAATCATTACATATGTATGGACTTACACATGCTCTGTTTGGGTCTTGGTTGATACTCAGTTAACTTCTTTCCACGTCATTTGCATTCATGTTATTATTTACTGTTAAATTTGCATGCCCTGATTTTATTATTGTCTTGTCTTCTATCTTCATTTCTAAAACTGAGTCACTGCCTCCTGAGTGGCTTATTAAATGGAATGTGATGGAATGGAGATGATGTTTGGGGGAGTAATGAGTGGTAAGAAAGCAGGTAATAGAGAGTATGGAAAATCGGTTTTATGTGTCTAAATTTGTTATTAGGTACTAGGGAACCATTAAAGGTTTTGTTTCTTTGATTGCTTGTTCTGGATGTGAAAATGTCTTTTTTATTTATAACCCCAACTAGCTTGTAGGAGACGGTATTCTGTTAAACAGAGCAACATTTGCTGGCAGAATATTCTGGTGAGTAGGAGATGTAAGCTGGAGGGAAAGAGCAGGGAGAAAGGAATTTCTCTGAACACTAAGAGGAAAAATTTGCGGAATTCTTAACAGGGTGGCAGCTCCAGAATTTCTGCCACACAGGGAATTGGAGCTTTTGTTAGCAGGGAAGCCTGAAGCCAAAACCCCCTTTTCTGGCCAAAATTTGACACTAACCATGGTTCCCAAGAATGTTCTGAGAGGCCGAGTCTGAAGACCTGAGATGGAAAAGAGAAAGAATGACAAAATGCAGATGGCTCTGTATGAGTGGCCCAGTATGGCTCCTCTTTGGTGGCCTCTTCCAGCCTGAATTTATCACGTAAATATTATATGACTCAGGACCTCAGAGGATTAAATGTGATATTTGTAAAATGCCAAACACATAGTAGTTTCTCAGTAAACGTCTGCTCCCGGGCTTTTCTCCCTTCCACCTCATGTAGTATGCACCATGACACTGTAGGGCAAGGCAGAGATTTTGTCTGTTCCGTATCTTCAACTCCTTGCACAGACCCTGGCTTATAGTAGTTGCTCAATAAATTTTGCGTGCATGAGTGAATGGGCCGTAATTTACTAAGCACATCAACCAGTATTGAACCTGATATTTGTTTTTAAATTTTCTTCATTATAAATATCACTACTGTGAAGAAATAGTGAGTCAAGGAGTAAATTTCCCCAAATTATTTTCTGATGTGTCTGTATTAATTGATCATTCTACCAACTCTGTATAAATGGCACCTGTTTTTCTACCCTCTCACTAACTTTGATATTGCCATTTTTTAAGTGCAAATATGTGGAAATGATACCTTAACTCGAATTTTAAACTTGTATTCATTTAATTGTGAGACCAATATTTTCTAATGATTGTTTACTAGTTTTATTTCCTCTTGTATGGATTGTTAGTTAACATCCTTATTTATTAGACCGCAGGATTTTAAGCATCTTTCCTACCAATTTGTATGGAGTACTTACATGATAATTATATTAACTCCTGTCTTGTTTGCTATAAATTCTTTTCCCACTCTGCTATTTGTTGTGTTATTTAAGTTCTGCTGCATAATTTTATTTCTGTTATACCACGGTCACTTTTAATTTTTAAAAAGTTTACAGTTATGTTTTGTTTTTCTGGAAAATTTACACATAGAAAGTTCTCCTCAATATACAGATATGGTAAATATTCACTTCTATTTTCTTCTGGGTTTTCTTCCTTCAATAGCTTATTTTTAAGTATGTAACTTTTGAATGTGTATAGAGTTAAATTAGTATTTGGTACCTGAAGAAAGATATATTTCTGAATTGCTAATTAGGAAGTCCCTAATGATGTACCAAATAACTTTCTCTATATAAAGCCTCTTTTTGCTATATATTAAATTTATATGTAAAATGATATTTGTATCTCTGTTTAACATTTTCCAAAAGGATATTATACAAAAGCGGTAACATTGGGCTTCCTGGTTTTGTTCTTGGTTCTAATAAAGGGTTCATTTGTATGTACTCAGAAATTCCCAGAATTTAAGGTTTATAGCAAACCTCCCTTAGCCCTGCAAGAGAGGCCTGGCTTCGGGTCCCACAGATCACAAATGCCAACAGACAAAAACTATTTTTTAAATTCTAAGCCTTCTTAGAAGGATTTTCCAGTTTTGTAATCTTTTCAGTCCATGAGAATTACAGAAGAAGAAGCTGGGGGCTGAATGGGGCCTCCAATGCAGGAGACAGAGAACACCCAGCCTCGGCTTATGAAAAAGAGACCGTAAACTCAGGAATTCTTGGCAGAGAACCACTCCTGTCCATATGGCTGAAACAGAGCGAACCAGGCTGCAGCAGGACAGAAAGAACAAAACATGCCGAGAAAAGCAGAATGGAGTGAGAGCCTGGGACAGCATCCCCTGGGCTCCGTGAGTCAGGCCACTGCTTTCCGGTCCCTGACCTTCCATGGCTGGGCTGCTGGATGAGACACTTCAGTGTCTTTATAAGCCTTTCTCTTTTTTTCTTATGTTTGCTCAAGTGGGTTTCTCTTTCCTCAATCTGAAAAAGTCCTTAGGAGCAAGAATCACCATTCCACATCACCAATGGACTGGACGCTGCTGTTCACAAAAGTAATCTATCAACCGAGGGGCTGGGAACGTCGCCGACTAATCGCTGGTGTTCTCTGGGTCATCAGAACCTTCCAGCAGAGAATGGAATGATCAAAAGTTTCTATACTTTAGAGGAAGATTTGGAACATGGGTTAAAGTTAAGATGAGTGGTGGCACTATAAAGGCAAATGGGATGTGTGTCCTTCGCCTTCTCACCCCCCCACTACACGCACATGCACACACACACACACACACACACACTCCTTCTAGCTCCACCAGGAATTTCAGATTCTCTGCGCCCCACACATTTCATCAGAACGGGGTAGGTGACCAAAGAGATTTACAGACGGTGCTTGTGGGGAAGGGTCATTTAGCCCAACAAGGAAGGACTTTCTAAAGAATACAAGGAAGGAAGAAATAAAACAGGGTGTCAAGTCATTATGTATGCTTCCAGATGACACCCTCCCTGAGAGCAGAAAGAGTCTGATGCCCCAAATATCCTCTTGTTAACACCTGGAATTCAGGACTCCTTTCTCCCTACGTGGCCTGGTCTCACGAGTTGTTGGGATGGGGGGCAAGGATGGGTGGTCAGCGTAGTGGTGGAGCGTAAGTTTTCAAGCTTACCTGTGTTGGAGGACATTATAGAACAAGTATGGGTAATAAACAATAGAGTCTGAAGTCTCTGTAAGTGCTTACTTCTGGAAAATAGTAGGTGGGGGTAGTAATTTCAAAGCTCTTAGATTATTGATTTTTAAATTCAATTCCTTCTACCCTAAAGAAGTCAGAATTCTAAGCTAAACTGTGAATAAAGCAGGACTGATAATCAATTGAAATACTTAAAGAGACTTTTATAATTATTATTCTCCTCCTCGGATGTTATAGCCCTGAGGCACATAGTATGGGGAAATATAGTATTTGGGGAAAAAACAATAGAGTATGTGGAAATAAAAATCCATTGTTTTTTAAAACTTGATTGGGATGTTCAAGAGATTAAGTAATGATAATACTTTTTTATTTTACAAAGTTAAGCAACAAAGAAAAATACAAAAGAAAAAGAAAAAGAAAAACTACCTCCCATAGCAATCCTACTTTGGTGAAAAAATTGAAAAACAGACAAAGTAAACAAATATCAATGATTAAAAAAAGAGAGATCTATATATGGAAATGCTTCAAGACTAATTTTTTTCTCCAGTAGGATTACACTTTTAAACTTAGGCAACAGGCTCCACAGTCCCACGGGTGCCATGAGAAAACCATGAGTCCTTTTGGTTAATGAGACCTGAAGAAGTCTAGGAAGACCGGAGAAGTCTAGGAAGAAGGGACTCAGTGATTAAGGTTTATGGTGAGAAATTAGACTAACAGATTGCTTAGCCTGAGGAGAAGGAGGCTGACTGTGATTCAATCAATAACAGTTAGATATTCTGGGTTGTGCCTAGGTAACTACACATGTCAACAAGAAAGATGTTTAAGCTGCAGTAACTAGGGTTTTAGGTCACACCTGCTGACACTCCTACCCAGATGGTAGTTTTATCCTGGAAAGGATGCAATAATCCCTTCTCTGATGCTTCAGAAACAGGACAGATTGTCACCCACCAGGGATAGATTAATCATTAAGAGCCTGACAGGGTATAGAGAATAAGATGCTCCTTGACACTTTATTACTATTTTGCCCAATAATGGCTTTTTTATTATTATTATCAGAGAATGGAAAATGAGGTAAAGTCTAGAAAGGTGGGAGGAGGAATGGAAGAACTTGGAATCAATCTATCTTACAGAGGTGAGAGAGGGGAAGAGAAAGAGGGAAAAGAGAAACATTTGAGAGAGGGAGCAAAAGCTTCCAAGGCTGGAAAAGAGCTGAGAAGGTGTTAGTAAATGAGAAACTCCAAAGAGTAGGGATGCAAAAAGATTCAAGACAAAAAGAAAAGAGGATGGATGTGATGTCCGTCAGGGGTTGCATGGAGTAAGAGTGGGTTATCATTAAATCTTGTTAGACTAAAGAATGTAAAGAAAAGTCATAATGAAATATTCATTTAAAATTATTTTATATCACTGAAGTGCGTTTCTTTGTGCCATTGTTCTAGGACTGAACCACACAAGTCTATGATCTCATTAGGGTTACACAAACAGCCACTCCTTTACTCACTGAGGCCTTGAATGTCTAATACTGTGCTGAGCATTGTGCCTGAGATTCTGTGACTATGTAATTTAGTTACCCTCAGTGTATTCAATAATTAATGTAGACATTGCCAAATTATGCTTAGTGATATTTTGAAATTGGACTGTGGGGCCTTTATGTGGCTGGCATGTCCAAATTTCTATTGGAAGAAAAGCTATACACATTATCCCCAAACGTAAGGCAAGTCTATTTTCTGATCTTAAATAGCATATTGAAGCATTACCATCCTGTATGATTTTCCTCCACTTGCTTTTAACTCTGGTTTTGCAAGTTGCTAGAGCAAAAATTAACTTCATAAGAATTCAAAATTAGATGCATAGAAATACCAAAACATGGCCAAAATATGTGTTAATTCAGTCTCATCTTTGAGCTGACCCAGAAGTTGTAAAAGTGCTGAAAGAACATCAGAGTGGCATGGGTGGAAAGATGACAACTATCAGAACTATGAAAAAACTTCCAAGAATATAGAAAAAATGGTTCCTGAAAATGGCGAAAAATAAATGATGTTCTATGTATTCTGTGAAAGGGTAAATATTATAAACTTGTCATTAAGAACAAAAAGAAAAACTTTAAGCAGTTTATAATATAACTGACAATGATACTCGGTTGTGTCTTCTTTTGGCCTGAGAAAACTATGAGTTCCCCTCCACCCACTAAAGCCCTGTGTTCCTTGGGACGTTCATTTTTTTGCCATTTTATATTTGCTCTTTATATTTTATATTATATATTTTTGTTTTAAAAGGTAAAGCCTTTTTATTAAACCTGTACACTAATCCTCTTCCTTTCAGAATCCTAATTTTAAAAACTTCTATTTCTGCTTGCTTAAAATACACACACACACACACACAAATCAATTCTACCTTTACTTTTTTTGTAACCAGAATTATTTGTAAATAATTCCAAAGTGAAAATCTGTTCTGTCATTTTTCTAAGTTAGAAGTATGGGGACACATTTGCATTCTGGAGCAGTGGGTATGTAATCACTATCAATTAGTGATACCAAATATTTAACCACTATTGATTCTTGGCCAGTGTTCACGTAACACCAGTAAAAATGTGGAGAATGATGCAATCTCAGGCCAGAATTTTGCCACAGTTACCGTTTGCTTGAGGAAAAACCTACTGTCCCATATGCCTAAAATTTCCACAGTAAATAAGGAAAATGTCCATAACCCATATGGGATGGTGTACAAGACTAAGGACTGATCTTATTTATCCCCAGATTGGCGGGGGGGCGGGGGGGCAGGAGAGAGGCAGTTGTGGTAATGATAGTTCTTGGAGTCACAGACCTGAGTTTGGGGTGGCTTCTGCCTTCATCAACTCTGTGACTTTACTTTGTTTAGCTGTTCCCAGGGTAGCTCTCTCACCTCTGTACAATACTGTATTTCATAGTGTTAACATGAAAATTAAACGAATTACCATGTGAAATGTGTTTTCAAAACCCTAAAACAGTGCACTACGTATGGTGCAAGGGAGAGAGGGTAAATTCAAGTTTTGGAGACAAGGGGCAGACCAACTTGCGTTCGCCTCCCGACACCTCCACTTGCCAGCGGTGTGACCTCAGCAGCGTGTGGTGAAGTACACCGACACTGGAGCCTGACTTTGCAGGCCTGAACCTTGACTCTGCCCCTGGCTAGCTGTGGGAGCTTGACACATTACTCCGTGTCCCTCAGTTTCCTCATCTACAATAAAAACTAACAGTAGAACCTACCTCAAAGGGTACACTGAGGATTAACTGAGCTGATACATGTAAAGCATGAAGGACATCTCCATGAGCACGGTAAGTGCTTGATGAAGATGAGGACGAGGATGAGGAGGAGCTTGCCAAGCCTCTGTTTCTTGCTTGCAAAGTGTGGGAAATCATAACCTAGTTCGAAGGGCAGTTACGGGGTTAAACCAAGTAATATTTCAGCACTTACACTGCCTGGGGTGTAGCAGATGCTCACAGGAGTGTCTGTGGTTAGCTCCATGGTTCCTATTTCACAACAAGGTCCATCACGGTAATTCCACCTTCTTCTTACTGACAGGTTTAGGAATGAGCACCTGACCCATTCTCTAATAAGATTTGAATTACAGCCTGTTAGGGGCTTCTACAAAAACTTTTGTCTCTCCTAATCACAGGAAGAGACTATCTGTGATTGCTGTCTGAATGTGACACTTATTCCTTTTTACTTAGTTTTCATAGATAAAACATGAATAGGCAAGAATAAAATCAGCAGTTTCCTATGAATCACAGTAGAATAAAATTTTTATGGACCCAATAACTTGTACAGAATCTGGGTTCTGGGTCAGCTGTAGTCTTCTTACAGAAGGAGGCATCCCTGAGGGGCACTTCCCTTTGGATATCAACATTCAGGTGCTGGTCTTGTGGAACTAGAAGTCTTAGAAACAGATGCTTATTATCCAAACATAGGAAGCCCGCTTTGAGTCTCGGCCCAACCTGAAACCAAGCCAAACAAATAAATATCCCATGAGAACAAAGAGTTTTTAAGAATATGGCAAGGGAAGTATAGAGGTTCCTCAAGAGGTTAAAAATAGAACTTCTAGATGATCCAGTAATTCCACTTCTGGGTATTTATCTAAGGAGAATGAAGTCACTGTTCGAAAAGATATCTGCAGCCCCATGGTCACTGCAGCATTATTTACAATGGGTAAGACACTTCAAAAGAACTTAAGTGTCTATTACAAATGAATGGATAAAGAAAATGTGAGTGCGATAATACTATTCAGCTATAAAAAAGAAGGAAATGTTGCCATTTGCAACATCGTGAAACTTGAGGGCATTATGCTAAGTGAAATAAGTCAAACGGAAAAAGACAAATACTATATGATCTCACTTATATGTGGAATATTTTTTTTTAAAATCCCATCAAACTCATAGATACAGAGAACAGATTGGTGGTTGCCGGAGCTGAGGGAGAAGCAAAATAGGTGAAGCTGGTCAAAAGGTACAAACTTCCAGTTATAAGATAAATTAGTTCCAGGGTGTAATGTAGAACGTGGTGACTACAGTTAATAATACAGTATTGTATATTTGAGAAAGCGAATCTTAAAAGTTCTCATTACAAGGAAAAAAATTATAACTATGGGTGGGGATGGATGTTAACTAAACTTACTGTGATGATCATTTTGCAATATAAACATATATCGAATCATTATGTAGTACACCTAAAACTAATCTAATGGTGTATGTCAATGATATCTCAATTAAAAATAAAACTTAAAACATCTATTAATAAGTTGTGCCAGGGATATAACATACAGCATGGTGATTATAGTTAACAACACTGTATTGCTTTATGAAAGTAGCTAGGAGAGTGGATCTTGAAGGTTCTCATCAAAAGAAAAATTTTTTGTAACTGTGTATGGTGACGGATGGCAACTGGGCTATTGTGATCATTTTGCAATATATCAAATTAGTGTGTTGTACACCTGAAACAAATATAATGTTATATGTCAATTATATTCCAATAAAAAAATAAGATGCACATAAATTTAAATATATATATGGCGAGAGACCTATATGAAGCTTGCTTTATGTTCCAAACAAGAACTTAGGGATCGTGAGGCTACTTGGACACTGCAAACTCCCTATGGAAGACCCTTTTAATCTTCAGAAGTTTCTTCCTCCGTGTTCAGCTTCCCAGCTGGTGCCTGGACCTTCAGTGACGCTCATTATTATCCTTCCTTCGCTGTAAGTCTTTTACTCTCAGGATACCAGTTTGAGAGAGTGACATGGCTGATTGAGAGAGAGAAGAGACTGAGACTGATGTAGGTGACAGGTATCCAATTGACTAAAGACTGCAGAAAGGGAAAGAGTCTCTGATGGACAGGTTGGTGTTAAAGAGCCAGCAGGTAGAGGAATAGTTTTAGTTTTAAATAACTTCACTGTCAAGTTATTGAGCAGCAATATTTACATTTGTTGAATAGTTAATATATGCCAGGCAATGTTCTAAATGCTATACATAGGATTAACTTACTTCATCCTCAAAACACTTGAGGTACTTACATCATTCCAGGTACTTATTCTCATTTTAAAGATGAAGAAAATAAAACAGATGCTAAGTGACTTAGTCAAAGTCACACAGCTAATGAATGGCAGAACTAGGATTTGCAATCAGACAGTATATCTCCAGAACCAGTGCTCTTAACCTTTCCACTTTAATAAATAAATTACCTTTTTCTATAGGTATAAAGATTTCTAACTCATATATTATTCTTATTGCAGGTCAGTTATTACAATACAGTCTGTTACAAGCAAGACTTTAGGGGGTATCTTCAAGTTTACTGTCATGACATTTCATCTGCAGAAGTTAATTAACTATTAACTAACTTTAATATTAATCCAATTAATACTAATACTAATTCTTGAAAACTTTGGGCTGGCAAATAATTAAGTGGTGAGAACTCAAATCAACATAGTTTCTTGTTCCTGTGTTAAATAATCCTGAGAGTCAGAAAATATAATTTAACTATTTGTTCACGGAAGTATTTGTTTCTGGAAGATAAAATTGTCAACCAACTAAAATAACAAACTTATCAGGACTATTATTAGCTGGCTCCTCCAAAACTAGCTTCCAGAGCCTCGGTTACTGTGCTCACCAGTCCAAAGCAATTATGTTAGAAAACCCACACAATCCCAACAGTTCCTCATTTGTAAGACCTACCCTGAAATCACTTAAAACCTGAAACTCTGTCAAGGCCTTCCCTTTATTTTCTCCTTCTCAGACTCTACTAAGACTCTGCAAGGTGGCGTGCTTCCTTATTGTGATAAGTCTAATAATTTTAGCTTTGCTTATATAAGTTTTTCTGGTGGTCTTTTTTGGAGGAACTTGACTGTTGACAGAAAATGCTTTCACCACCTGGTGGTTTGTTGGCCACACTTCCTTGAGTTACTCAATAAACACCATAACTAACTTACCTGGGCAACTATTTGGCAATTACCTGAGCAATGCTTCTCTCGTTAGATGGCGTTGGCTGCCGAACTCTGAAGAATGGGGTCACAAGACTAGCAGAGGAGAATCCAGGTAAAGAGTGCCTTTTTTATTTTAATTTTAGTTCTCCTGGAATGTTTTTCCTTCTTCCCTCCCCAGCCCCCCTCTTTCATTTTCTTTTCTTTTGTCTTTTGAATAGCAATTGATGACCTTGATAAAATCTTTGCATTTCAAAAATTAAGTCCATCGTTCTGTAAACCTGCCTTACTAGCTAAGAGCCTGACCAGGTCAGAGAGGACATTCCAGACAATGGATGTTTCTTTTGTTGAAAGTCTCTGGCTTTGAGCCTTTTCCTTCACATTAATCCAGTAATGCATAGCCTTATGTGGCTCATTTTCCAGCCTACTTAAAGGGAATTAGAGGTATTTGTTTCCACAACCAGACTGCAGCATGAGGGAAAATGTGAGTCTTCTGGGGACAGTAAATCCTTGAAGACTCCATCAGCTTCTCAATCCCTTATTTCCTTCTCCTCCCATTTTGGAAGCTTTTGGGCCCCTGGGGAACAAAGGGCAGCTTACTGAGTGGTGGTGAAGTGGCCCTGTTCACCTGACTGCTGTCCTCCCAGGTATCTCTTAACTCTGTAACGCCCAGCCATCTCTAGCTTTCTGAGACAGGACTGGATTTATTTCTTTTAATTTTATTTTATGTGCATCACTAAACATAGACACATTTATGTAATTTTACATAAATAATAAAATGTGATCATATAAACATACAGTATTTTTACTTGATGCCTTTTCAAAATTTATTTTCTCTTTTACTGCTTCCTCCTCTGTAACCTCTCCATTCCCCACCACGTTACATCAGTCTCCCTTCTCCACCATCTTCCAGGCAATCCATGTAGCTACATATTAAGATTTGTTTTACCACGATTTACCTAGATATGGAAACAACCTAAATGCCCATCAACAGATGATTGGATTAAAAAAGTTATGGTTCATATATACAATGGAATATTACTCAGCCATTAAAAAAAAATGAAATCCTACCATTTGCAACAACATGGATACACCTAGAGGTTATGTTGAGTGAAATAAGTCAGACAGAAAAAGATAAATTTCATATGATTTCATTCACATACAGAATCTAATGAACAACAAGAACAAACAAATCAAAAACAGGCTCACAAATATAGGGGACAATCTGATGATGGCCAGAGAGGAGGGGGATTGGGTAGCGGGGAGAAAGGGGTGAAGGGTTAAAGAAGTACAAATCAGTGGTTGACAGATGGTCACAGGGATGGGGAGCATGGCATAGGGAATGCAGTGAGCATTAATGTAATGGCTAGATGGAGAGCCAGAGGAGAGAAAGAGCAATTGGGGGGACCATTTTATAAACTATATAAATGTCGAACCAATGTACTGTATACTTGAAAGTCATAATAAATAAATAAAAAAATTAAAATAAATAAAATAAAATAAAATAAAATAAATAAAATAAAATAAAATAAAAAAGATTTGCATTATCACTGTTTATAATCACCACACTTTATAATCTGCATACTTTTCTGCATCTTGCTTTTCTCACACAATAGCACAGAAACCCCTCCAAGTAAATTGGTTCAGCTCTATTTCATTTATTTTCATGGCTGCATAGCCTCTGAGGATGTGTATCTCACCAATGGGTATTTACATTGTGTTTGTCATTAGGACAGTGTTTAGTAACATCCTTGGACATATGTCTTTCTTATTTGTAGTTTTCTGGCTATGGGATAGTGGGTAATTTCTTAAGAATAATTTACTGAGAAGAATATATAAAAACATATTTAACATGTTTATTTTTTCAGTTTTGTTGAGATATAATAGACAGTTGCTTAATTACATTGTACAATTCAATGAGATTTTTTCAATTATAGTTGGCATATAATAATATACCACTTTCAGTTGTACAGCATCGTGATCAGAGATTCACATTACTTGCAAAGTGATCACTCCACTGAATCTAGTACCCTTCTTCTCCCTTATTTCTTTATTACAACATTATTAACCCTCTTCCCCATGCTTTTTTGTCTCCCCAAACCTCATTCCATCTAATAGCCCTCAAAATGTTCTCTGAATCTATGAGTTTATTTCCACTTTTGTTGTTGTTGTTGTTGTTATTTATTTTGTTCTCTAGATTCTACATGTACATGAAATCATGCAATATTTGTCTTTCTCTATGCGGCCTATTTCATTCAGTGCAATACCCTCTAAGTCCATCAAGGCATCCTTTTCCCTCCCCTTCCTGTTAGTCTGTGTCTTTTAATCTGAAGTGAGTCTCTTGCAGGCAGCATATGTAGGGGTCTTGTTTTCTTATTCATTCAGTCACTCTACCTTTTGGTGGGAGCCCTTAATTCTTTTCCATATGAGGTACTTGTTCTAGGAATGTAGTTGTCACCATTCCTTATTCCTGTTTTTGATACATGTTTTTCTTCTTAAAGAAGTCCCTCCAGCATTTTTTGTAATGCGGCTTGGTGGTGATAAATTCCTTTAGCTTATTTTTGTCTGGGAAGCTCTTTGTCTGTCCTTCAGCTCTAAATGATAGCTTTGCTGGATAAATCATTCTTGGTTGTAGATCCTGGGTCTTCATCACATCGAATATTTTTTGCCAAGCCCTTCTGTCCTGCATAGTTTCTTTTGAGAAACCAGCTGCCAGTCATATGGGATCTCCCTTGTAGGTAACTAACTGATTTTCTCTTGCTGCTTTTAAGATACTCTTTTTGTATTTAAACTTTGGCATTTTAATTACATTGTGTTTTGGTGTAAGCCTCTTTGTGTTCCTGGTTTTTGAGGTTCTCTGAGCTTCCTTGGGTTTTATATTCTTCACCAGGTTAGGGAAGTTTTCCATCATTATTTCTTCAAATAGCTCTTCAACGTCTTGTTTTCATTCTGGTACCCCTATGACATGGATATTTTTACCTTTAATAATGTCCCATAGGGTCCTTAAATTATTATTATTATAGTCTTGGCTTCTTTTAACTTCCATTCTGATTGTCTTTGGTTTCCCCATCCTCTCTACAAGTCATTCTATTCTCTCTTTATTCACTTTGTTTATTCCATTTAATATACTTTTCATCTCAGAAAACGTGTTCTTCATTTCTGATTGATTCCCTTTTATCATTTTCATTCCCATTTGTATGTTTTTTATTTGTTGAAGTTCTCACTGAATTTATCTACACTTCCCAAAAGTTCATTGAGCATCTTTATAACCCGTGTTTTGAACTCTGCATTTGTTAGATTGCTTGACTCCATTATTTCTGGATCTCTGTTCTCTTCTCTTATATGGTTTCTGCTTCTTTGTCTTCTCATTTTGGCTGCCTTTCTGTGTCTGTTTCTCTGTATTAAGCAAAGCTGCTAAGTTTCCTGGTCTTATTAGTGCAGCTTTGTGAAGTGGGTGTCCAGTGGCACAGTCCTGAGAGGGATTCAGTTGCAGGCCAAGTTTATCCCCAGCCTGTGCCCCTCCAGGGCCACCTGTTAAGATTCAGCAAGCAATCCACAGATACTATGCTTACAGTTGCCTCAAAAGGCCACACCAGAAACTGCAGTCAGTTGCCACCAGTGTGAGTCTCGGCTCTGCTCAGCAAGAGGCACCTGACTCACCAAGGACACACCTGTATATGGCTTGGATAGGGCCATGAGTTGGAGGAGGCAGGGTGTCAAGGAATCTTCTGGGCAAAGTGACTTCTGTTATCCAGTTTGATGAAGTCTCAGCTACGAAATGCTGCATCCACACATTGGGAGGGGAGGATGGCTCAACAGAGGAAAAATGGATACCACCAGCACTTCTATACAGAGGAAATCTCACCTCAGCCCTCACTCTGACAACTCATGTCCCCCTATGAGTCCCTGGTGCCCCTAGAGCAGCCTATCCAGGTGCTGGTGCTCAGAGTGAGCACGTCCATTACCACAAAAGTATGTTATGGCCACGGCCCCTTTAAGAGGTGTCTGCAGCTGTCGGCTACTGCTGCCATGTCCTCTGTCCCACTCAGCCACTGGGAACCAGGCAGCCTCGCGTCCTCACCCTGTCCTACCTCCTCCCGTTGCAGGGCGGTTTCTTATTTCTCTCCCTAGTTGTAGGGCTTGTCAATCTAGATACCAGGCAATTTTATTTGCTGTTTACTCCTTGTTTCTGTCACAACTTTGATTTGGTCGCAAGAGGGATGAACAGAGCCTCTATCACCTACACCATTTTTTTCTCTCCAATCCATATTTAACATATTGAACAGACTTTACCAAATTAATCTGCTGAAAGGCTATAAGATTCACACTTCTTCTCATAGCCTCCTTTTTATGGACTAAATTGTGACCATATGTTAAAGCTCTAACCCTCAATGTGACTGACTTTGGAGATATGCCTTTACAAAGGTAATTAAGGTAAAATGAGATCATAAGGGTGGGCCCTACTCCTATACAAGAAGGAGAGGCACTAAGGATACACACAGAGGAAAAGCCATGTGAGGAAACAACAAGAAGGCAGCAATTTATAAGCCAAGAAGAAAGGCATCAGGAGAAACCAAACCTGTCAGCACCTTGACCTTGGACTTCCAACCTCCAGACCTGTAGGAAATGAATTTCTTTTGTTTAGGCCTGCTAGTCTGTGGTATTTTTTATGGCAGCTCTAGCAAGCCATTATGCTCCTTATCATGCTGTGTTCTTTGATAAGACGTAATTGTCTCTTATAAGTCCTGCTCATTCCTTGTTACATTTATTTTTAAATATTTTATAGGATTTGTTATGCTGTCACCATTTTGAGGAGTTAAATTGGAGCAATATTTATTTTCCTAAGAAATCATTATTTTTGTCCAGGTTTTCAGGTTTTTGCTATTGAGTTGCCCATGCTCTTCATATATCTATCTGAAACTTTGCTGATTTTTTTTATGTCCCCTTTCTCTTTTCTAATCTTATCTACTTTGGCTCTCTCTGTTCTAATCCTAATCAGTATCACAATTGTTTCATCTATTTTATTGAACTTATTTTTAAAAGCTAGCTTTAGAATCAACCATGTTTTCTATTAGTTTTTTTTAGTATTTTACAAATTTTGGTCGTCATCATGACTAATTCTCTATGAATAGATATTTAATATTTTGTTGGTGGTTCTAATAAATGCAATAAAAATTATAAAAGAGCAAATGCAAAATGGAAATGATATAAAACTCTTCTTTTTTGCTGATTATGTGATTTTTAGAAAACCCAAGAGACACTAGTTTAAAAAAAACTATTAAAATTAAGATAAGATTTAGTAAGATAGCTGGCTAGAAGATAAATGTGAAAAAATGAATCATTCCTTTGTTCTAGGAGTAAGCAGTTCAAGATATTAATGGGAAAACAATTCTATTTTCTTTTTCTAGCTTATTTTGGTTTATATTATTTTTTTAAATAACTTTTTAAGACCCTATTGCCTCCTCTCTTCACCTACCTTTATTTCCTGCCCCACCGACACCACTGGAATTCTCTTCATTATATTTAAACACACCTTTCCCTTCCTTGACCTCTCATCCTGCCTCACTCACATCTTCTCCCCACCATCCTTTCTTTTTATTTCGTCTCCTCTCCCTCACAACTAAAGCAAGCTAAAATACATCTTGAAAATGCATATTTCTAATTTCAGCTTTTCTAAGTCACTGGCATAGTTAGTACTTTTTAAAAATTAAACCTATTGTTAAATATGAGGACATTTAGCACAAATATTTAGTGAGCATCTATTATGTCCTACTAGCTATGAGTGGTGCATCGCCCTTCCCTAACAAATGTTATGGATGAGTTGTCCAATTATCAGTTTAAATTGTTTTATGCTACAGAGATAACTAAATTTCCTTATCAAATGAACTTTAATCAGATCCGTGGCCATTTTAAAGCCTTTTTGTAATTTATAGGCAGTTATTATTTTACTTTGATACTTTTACAGAGTACTTCATCTTCAGAGATGTGCATGGAATGGGCCCTGACAAGTACTCTAGAGCACAGGTGACTGATAGCTTTAGGATTATACCGCTGAACTGGAACAAAGACTGGCTGCACCTCATTGGAAGGAAGAATAGCAAGTCTTCCTCTCTACAGTCAGGCTTCAGGGTCTTGAAGTTTGTGTCCACATCTTCCAATTAAAAAGGACTCTTATAGACTCTTGGAACTGCTCACCAGCTGGAGATCTAAAATTGAAACGGATGAGAGATATTCCTCCCCAGAAGCGGACAACTTCTTGAGGTGAAGTTCTCCCGAGATCACAAATCAAGATCTTCATCTCCAAGATGAAACCTTTATTTCTTTTGTCTTTTCTCTCCGTTAATGCATGAAAAGATAGTATTTTTTTTTAACTCTGGCAACTATCACTGAATCTACTGCTAAGGCCATAACTGCACAACAAAAGTCCCTAGACTTTCTTGCTAAGGGGATTTTATTATTTATTTTATTTTGTTTTGTTTTGTTTCATTTTGTTTTATTTTATTTTATTTTATTTTATTTTTCACCTTCTCAAAGATGATCTAAGGGGATTTAGAATTGCTTTTTTGGCTAAACAAGGAGGAATCTGCGCCATGGCAAATACCTCCTGCTGTGCCTGGATCCACACCACTGGTACTGTAGCAAATATAAGAAATTAACAAACAAGCCACTTGGCTCAAACAGGCTCATACCCTTTCAGGTACATTCTTTGATTCAATGACATCAACTTGTTTGGTTCATGGTGGCCCTGACTAAGGGGCTTGCTTCGGTCCCCTGGTATTATCCTCTTGGTTGTCATCATTGTAGTCTTCCTGATGTGCTATGTTCTCTCAAAGGTGTTAAATACATATTTGAAGCCATCAGCAGTACAACAGATGGTCTCACTGCACTTGGAGAAACAGAAACAAGATGGACAATGACATGAACAGCAAAAACAATTCCTCCACAAACCGGACATAACCCATGTTTCACGGCAAGACCCTGTTTTGCTCAGATTGCTGGGGGCGAGCCCTGCAAACTACTCGTCAGACCCCTTTCCTTTCTTCCAGTTCCTGAGCACCTGTGCCCACTTGCTTTCCATTAGGTTGAGCCAGTGGGAGGCATAGGTGGAAGAAGGGGAGAATTTGGTGTACACCAGCCCATCCTGTCTCCCCCACTTCCAGCCTTGTCTTGGGCAACATCTCTGGCAGTGGCCGCTTTTCTAGCTTGGCCTAAGGTCTGCCACTCAGCCCCTGCCCTGTTTCCGCCCTCACCAGCTAGCTTGCCCCCATGGTGGCAGCTCCTGCCTAGCAGCCAAAACCATAAGGCTCTTCAGGCAGCTCCTTATGCAGCCCCTGCTCATGAGTTCCATCATCCAGTTCCTCGAATCTTGGGACTCAGTCGTCTCCCTTTGTTCCTTCAGTCTCAGGAACGGGAGCAGCTTCCTGCAGTTGCTAATTTCTGGGTTCCCTCACCCTCCACTGGCTTTAGCTCTTGTGACACCCTTGCAACTCACCTGCTATATTAAATATATTAAATTCCTTCCACTAAACTCTCTGCCCTAGGATCTGCTTTCTCGACTACACCCAGACTGAACACAAGGGTTAACCCAGTAGGTGTTCTCAGCTAATTTGTTCATATTTCTTTCTATTCTCTGACAATGTAAGTCCATCTTTCCTTCACCTTGAGTAGTAGCCACACACTCATTAAATACCCACCTGCCTTATAGGGTGACTGACCGAGCACGCTGGGATGAGCTTTGCACCAGGCTTTCTTTCTCCAAGGGTTCACAGAAGAGGAGGCCTCCAAGGAAGACATTCTTGAGTGGAGATGAACTTAATTTACTTTCTTTGCATTTCTCAAATATTTGCTTAAGGGATCAGGAGAGTTTAAACTGTATCTATTGTTTTGGCCATTTAAAAATAATTTGCCTGTATGATGTACCTCAAAAGCTCTGTCTCATGCAATAAAAAAGTAGAAGCAAAAAAAATAAAAATAAAAACTCCCAAATCAGAAATTTCTGGACTTCCACAGACAGACCAGGAAGAGGCCAAAGGTTGAGCCACAGGGTTGATTCTGTGCCACAGATCCCCACCCACCCCCATCTCAGACCCCTCTCCTTTCTTCCAGCTCAATCAGGCCAGCTGCCTCACAATCACTTTGGTCCTACAACTAGTCAGAAAAATAACAACAACAACAAATGTGTGCTTTTCCGAGCTTTCCAAAAACAATTTTTATTTTAGAAAAGTTATGGAAAAAATCTCTTCCTCTGACTTTTTTCCATATGTGCCTCTGCTCGGCCACTCCATCCTAAGAATATGAACATTCAAATGATCGTCACCAGCCCAGGGCTTGATCACCAGGGAGTGTGACAGTGCTTAGAGGAGGCAGAGGGTTCTGTGTTTTGAATTCTTATTGAATTAATATTATCGTTTACATGACATGGATTAAGGTCAGTTCTAGAGAAGATATTTTTAAAAATGTAAAAATCATTCTGAAGAAGTTTGCTATCTTGCGCAGAAAACAACACATTAGATCCTCAATACAGACTTGTATATGATTTTAATAATAATAATGATAAATTGCAAAGGCAGCAGTGCTGTAAGCAGAGTGAAGAAAAAAAGTTCAGCACACAGAACAGAGCTGGAAGGACCTGGGGACAAGCCAGCAACATTTGCTTAGTTTCGGATAGAGATTGGGCGATAGAGACATACCAATACATGCACTGGGAACTATGTGGGGAACAGATTTGCATCATCACAACTTTAAAGGCTAGAAGTGGCAGAAACAATTCAAATCGTCGAGCAGAGAGTTGAATTTATTGGTACAGATAGCTGAATGGGCAAGGACAGAAATGGCCATAGGCACAAATGGGTTCAAGAACTAAGACAGGCATCAGTACCCCACAACTCAGCAGAATCTCTCTGTGTGTTGGTCTCATTCTTTCTCGCTACAGTCTTTCACTTCCTGTCTGCAGTCAGAGGTTGTCAGCACCGGTCACACCAGCTTTATGCCCTCTCAGTTAAGGAGGAGCCAAGATGAAAGAGCGGACAATCAGGTGGAAATTCAGTAACACTCTGATTGGCTGGCTTTGGGTGATGTATTTGTCCCTTGAGTTAATCACTGTGGCTGGGTGATGGTGGCTGGCCAAGTCCGAGTCCTATGTCCACACGTTCGGCTCTGTATGGACAGTCCTGCCCCAATTCTACTTAGTAAGAGGTGGGACTGAGATGCCTGGAAATGCCCACTTGAAAGGCTTTAAACTGCTGAGAAACTGGCAAAAAAGGAAGTCCCAAAGATGTGCACAGAAATTATGGTCACTCAGAGAAAATGGAAACCAGAATCCACTTGGTTGAGGTGCCTGTGGAGTTGGGGGCCGTTTTGGGGGTGGGGCAGAGAATGCATAACTAGCTGTGGGCTCTGATAGCATTGCCCCCTTCAGCTGCCATCTTGGGCTGGGATGCCTAAAACTCCAGCCCAGGAACAGAGCATCTGTGGCCTCTGGCGGCTGGAAGTTCAGCTGTGCTCTGCAGAGTGGCTTCCCACTCACCATCATCTTCATCACGGACTCACAGACTGCTGGTCTGCAATGACAATGACAACGATGATGATGAGGGTAGTGGCGTTGATGAGCCCATGGACCAGTTTTAGTGTTGCCTACTTTAGAGTTAAGGAATTCACAATGGCAGGAACTGTATTCAGGTAGCACTCAGCTCCAGACAGTTGACTAATGACTGTTTGTCACCAAGTTTACATGCAGTCCTGATGATGAAGATGAGGTCATTGTTGTCAATGATGATGATGATAAAGAATAAGATGTAGGTCTGGGGAAAAAAACATTACCTGGCCTGCAGTCATTAATGGGT
Source organism: Cynopterus sphinx (assembly GCA_030015415.1). NCBI lineage: Eukaryota > Metazoa > Chordata > Mammalia > Chiroptera > Pteropodidae > Cynopterus > Cynopterus sphinx. The sequence goes on along the minus strand of CM057381.1, from coordinate 82,252,224 downwards.
GTGATGGGTGGTGATAATGAATCATTTTCCCCGGGCATGAATAGGAATCACTGGTATGAGCATGGAAAAAAGGAAGCTCTAGATCAAAAGAAGTAAAACAAGCATGGCCCATTTTCAAAGTATTGTGAAAAGTGCTGATGTTGAGGGGAAGACACTTGAACTTCATTTGCTGGGTAAAAGGATGACATCAGCAGCAGCGTTGTTTAACCTCATCACTATTGACATTTTGGACCAGATAATTTTTCATTATGAGGAGCTGTTCTGTGCGCTGTAGAATATTTTACCAGTTTCCCTGGCCTTCCTCTACCTGATGCCAGTAGTTCTCTGTCCAGTTGTGACCATCAGAAGTATCTGCAGATACTGCCAAACGTCCCCTGGGGCAGGTAAAAATCACCCCTGATTGAGAACCCTAATGGGAAAGGCAGGCACCGCAAAGAAATTGGCAGAGATGATCCCTAAGCAGGAGGAGAAAAATCAGGCCACATGTGGTTTGTGCAGAGAGAAAGAGACTGTCCTGCCCCAGAGAAAAGAGCCATCAACAGGTGCAGACTCCAGAAGCAGGACTTCAGCTCCATGATTTCAGAGCAGCTCCAGCACCTGCCAGCGTCCCCACACCTGGACGCAGCGGCGCCCCACTCACAAAGTGGGCCGAACCTGCACCAGACAACCCCCCAGCCAGAGAGGTGTCTTCGCCAACTTGGGACCCTTGCATTCGACCAGCGTCTCCTTCAAGGCATCCTAAGGGAAGCCCGGATTCCTCTTTAGCAGCTCTCCAAGGTTTTCTTCTGGAAGGAAAGTTACCTCTGTTCACAAAGGAGACGCGGAGAGTGCAGACGCAAGGGGAGTTCCAGGAGCAGTGTCAGCCTCCAAGCTGGAAATGGAATCCTGAAGCGCAGCCACCACCCCTGCACCTACACCCATTCCCCGCTCCCCCAGGTCCCTGTAGGGACTGAAGGAGCCTCTGTGGTCTAGGAAATGCAGGATGTGATCTCGGGCTTTGCAGCATTTAAAAGACTACACTGTTTTCCAAAGAAACAGAATAACTGAGAGAAAGTTTGTCCTCATTGTCCTCAGTTCAGGAGCATATGTGTCTGAGGACAGTGGCCCATGGAACTAGCTGGAAAGTGGCTCAGCAATGACTCAGCCTCCTTTTCCTCAAACTGGATTGCTAGCAGCAGCCTCACCTGTTCTGAAGCAGACAGGTTGGTGTCCAGCTCAGACTCAGAAGCAGAGCAAATGACTCACCATAGCTGCACTGCAGAGATAATCTGGGGGTCCGGGTTTGAGAGCCAGTTTGGCTTTTCAGGAGATGTGTATTCTCAAAGGCCTGAAATTATCTCCCAGCAAATGGGAGGGGGGGGGGTCCAGCTGGGGTCCTTGGAGATAGAGCTAGGGGAGCCGTAGGCGAGACTGGGATATATCGAGGGGTGTCAGAGCAGAATTCTCTGGCAAAGGTTAACCCCCTAGTACCCTGAAGGGACTCTCTGAAGCATCCGATTCTGTAGGAGGGATAATCTCTGAATGAATACAACCAGGCAGAAGGGGACTGAAGTGACACACTGAAACACTCATGTGAAGTTGGGGAGAATTAGTAGGACACTGATTGCCTCACCCATGGGCCCATGGCAGCTCTTGGGCCCCAAGCCAACTTAGACACCACAGTGAGTCCCTGAAACCCCACAGCCTCAGTGTCCCTGAATGAAAAACTGAGATAATGACGCCTACTGCATAGGTGACTGTGAGAACCTGAGAAAGGGCTTTATGGACCCTAAAGTGTGATGTGAATGTTGGCCATTATTGGCCTAATTCCATATGCCTTACAAAAGGCACTTTTAGAATAAAACATCTGTGCTTCTATAGAAGTTATAGGGTTACTTGAACTCCTGATGGGAAAGTCTGAAAGAGCCTGACCTAAGGCATTCAAACAATTTGCAAGCAGGCCTGGGCTCCCCGGAGCAGGCAGGTACTTCCCTGGATGCCAGGCCTTGGAGGTTTGAAGGACAGCAACTCAGAGCCTTGCCAAGCTTCCTGAGGAAGTACAAAAGGCCCCTGTGGGCTCTTGAGTGAACACCCAACTGACCTTTGTTGCTGGGACCAACTGTAGGAAGGAAGTTCCATCCTGTCCACACACCGGCAAAGGCAAGTGAGCTGGAACTCCACTCCTTTCTGTCCTTCCTTTGGTATCCAATCGATTCAGAAAGTCCCTGGCCACATAGAAGCCCACCTTCTGCAGTAGATTGTTGGCCACGATGGCTACAACAAGCCTCCCATTCCGCACAGTAAGTGTCCCTCTCCTCTCATCCAGAGTGTGACTCTGGGACAGCTCCGTGACTTCTGTGACCAGAGCAGTGCAGCGGAGCTGATGTGGCACGCCTTCCAAGCTCAGGCCTTAGAGAGGCCTCGTGGCTTCTGTTCTTGCTGCCTTTAACTGCCCTTGTCATCATCTAAGGAAGGGCACTCTGGACCCTTTAGTGAGACCCCATGGAGAGAGAGCCCCTGAGAGCAGTGGTCACCCTGTCTTTTGTTTTCTGTATTCTGATGCTTTGAGGGAGGCCTTGCTGACTCTGAGGGACTGTTCCTCCTCTCCTTAGAGACAGCTAGCAACTTTCCTGTGCAAAACTAAGCAATCCAGGACCCACATCCCAACCACCTCCTTCATCCAGCTCTCACACTTCGGGTCACTATCCACCTGCCCTAATCACCACGGAGCCAGGCACCAGACAATCAGAGACAGTCCCTCTGCCCCAGACCCTGCTGAAATTATTCAAACTTGCCAGTTTTGAATTTGCTTCTCCATTCGCCCATTTCTGCCCGCGGAAATCCCAACAGAGTGTCTCGCCTACCTTTTCACTTGGCTCCCGCCGCCCCTAACTGACCCCAGTTGCTCCCCAGCACGTGGCAGGGCAGGGCGTGCCTCCCTCTCTTGAGAACTCTGAGTGTAAGAGCTTTTTCGATGGCGATCATCTCCTGACCTGTTGACCTCACCATACCTGTTTAGCAGTAAAACCTGTATTCTAAAACAGCCCTGCATGAAGAGAAAGGCCCAGAGGACCCAGCGTCCTAGCTGCACCTATCCTGGGTTGAGCCCCCTGCTGAACTCAGCCACAACAGTGAGCCCAGGCAAGACACCCAGAAGGACCCGAGGAGCTGAGTTTGGGGTTCTTTTGCTGAGGAACAATAGCTAACTAAAGCAATCAGCACCTTATCACTCTGGCGTTTCAGTGCTTGTGGTCTGAAATCATTGATTAGGATGCTCGACTGAGATCTCTCTCCATGGCAAAGCCTGACGGGTAGTTTTATAAAGAAGATTCAGTTTTTCTTATTGACTTGCCTTATTGGAAAATGTTTACTTAGTTCCTCCCCAATGAGACTATCGTGCTTTCTGGTTTAACCCTTCAGGAAAGAGCAGAGTGGCTCACCTCTGCCTAACATGATCTTCGACTATCCTGTGAGCAAGCAAAGCATGCTCACCCCGTCTCCAGAAGAAGACCCAAGGCACTGAGAAAAGTACGGGCACCTCTTACCTGTCCCTGCACACTTACCTGCTCAGGGCTCCATTTCTGAGACACTGCACCTCCTCGAACCCATAGGATGTACAGACCTGCACTGAGTTGTCATCTCCATGCTTGCACATGTCCTCCACTCACCTAGAGGGCTCACTCCCTCAGGATAAGGACCCATCGACCCCCACAAAATGTCCTGCACATACTAGATATTCTTTCAATAATTTTGCTTAATCAGTTTCCCTGAATTTTGCTAGGCACCAGTTTGCTGCTCTGAAGACTGGGCCTCCACTGACCTGACAGTGGACGATCACATTAAACGTGTCACATTGTGCCACTTCTCTGCCCAGGCCTCCGCTGGCTTCTCGTCTCGTTCAAGACTCAGAGCCCTGGGAACCCTCAGTCCCCTGGCCCGGCTTCCTCTCTGCCTCCCCTGCCACACTCCTGCCTCTCCCTGGACAGGACAAGCACACTGCAGCCTTGGTTCTGGCACTCACCATTTCCACTGCCCAGAAACCACCAACTTCAGGAACACTCTCTTTGTGTCTGCGCAGATGCCACCTGTCAGGTGCTACTTGCCCCCACCTGCATCCCTGCACTCACTGTCTTGTTTCCTTTGCCTCTGTCCATGGCCCTATGATAGACCATGGATTTACTTCTTTGTTGATTGCTTCCCTTCCCTCAGTATTACATAAAGGTCCAAAAGGGCAGCAATCCAGCTGTGTTCCCTGCTTGTACTCCCAGAACCTAGAACAGTGCAGGTAGCAGGTATTCAGTCAATACTTATAAGTGACAGACTAGATGAGAGGGATGCAGGGCTCCTGTGACCAGGTTTTTGTGCATTTTCTTTGTGTTGCTGCCTACAACTGCTCTACAACGCCTCACTGTCTTGCCTGGGAGCTACAGCCTCCACAGCAGCCTCAGGTGTCACCCGTGCCCTTTTTGAGGCAAAGGTCAACACATCTTATGCGTCCTCAACAGAGCATCCAGCCCACCATGCACTCAAGGAAAATGGATCTCTCACTAAAGATGCCGGGAGACTGGGAAGAGGTTTCCATGGTCCGTCGACTGGACACACTTTCAAAAATCTCCCTTTAAACATCTTTGTTTTTTCACAAAAGTTCCTTTCTAGGCAGTTTGCAGTTCCCTTCCAGGAAGCCTCATCTGCCCTCCTAGATTAAGTAGGTGCACTCCATGCACCATGGATCCTGGACTCCCCTGAGGGCAGCACTGACTGCTCTCTCTGCACCCCACTGCCTCATATGCAAGTGGAGGGACAGAATCCCTAGGGCCCTGGGCACTTGTTGATTCATTAACCAAGGTCACTATAAACAATTTTTTAAAAATAAAAATAATAATAATAATAAAATAAAAGCGCTTGTTGAATGGATAAATGAATACATGAATGGATAAAGCAGAAGAAATAGTTAGGAATCTGTAAGGGTAGACTGGTGGAACTGGTGAGAATGTGGTGTGACTAGAACTCTCGTATGTCCCTGTGAAGAGTGTAAAATGTTACATACACTGTGGAAAACAGATCGAAAATTTCTTTTTTACTTTTTTAAAGCTTTTTATACCTTCGTTTCTATTAATTTTATTTTTTATAATTTTTGTATTTGACTACAGTTGACATACAATATTATGTTAGTTTCAGGTGTACAACATAGTGACTAGACATTGATGTATCTTACCAATGATCACCTTGATAAATCTAGTACCCATCTGACATTGCACATAGTTGTTGCACTATCAGTGACTTTGTTCTCTATGCTATCCTTTACATCTCCATGACTATTTTGTAACTACTAATTCTTACTTCTCAACCCCTTCCCCGCTTCACACAACCCCCCTCCCATCTGGTAACCATCACAATGTCTGCTGTGTCTGTGAGTTTGTTTGTTTATTTTGCGTTTTTGTTTTGTTTTGCTTTTAGATTCCACATACAAGGGAAATCATATTTGTCTTTTCCTGTCTGACTTACTCCACTCAACATACCTTCTGGGTTCATTCATGTTGCTGCAGACGGCAAAATTTCATTCTCTTTTATGACTGAGTAATGTCCCACTGCATACAGGTACCACTTCTTTATCTATTCGTCTACTGCTGGACAGGTACTTGGCCTCTATATCTTGGCTATTGTAAATAATGCTACAATGGACATATAGATGCATATGTTTCTTAGAATAAATGCCTAGAAATAGAATTACTGAGTCCTTCCTTGTTTTCTTTTATAGCCTTTGTTTTAAAGTCTGTTTTGTCTGGTGTGAGTATTGCTATCTCAGCTTTTTTCGTTTTTTGTTTTTGTTTCCATTTTTAAGCAATACCTTTCTCTACCCCTTAACTTTTAGTCTGCGTATGTCTTTCAATCAGAAGCGAGTCTCCTGCAGACAGCGTGTGTATAGGTCTTGTTTTCTTATCCATTCAGCCACACTATCTTTTGATTGGAGCATTTAATCCATCTAAAGTAATTGTTAATAAACATAGAGTTATTGCCGCAATCTCTACCGTTTCACAGCCAGAAGGGATGGGGACTTTTCTTCCTGGCACTGGTGCTCTGGGCTGCAGAGGCCGAGACCCTTGACTCCTTTGGGGGGACCTCTGCAAGCTGAGATATCTCTCCTGATTTTTAACCATCCCGCTTGGATTGGGACAAGCCTATTCTGCATCTCTGCCCCTTCTTCTGTATAGCCTTAGCTACAGGGCTTCTGTTCAGCTAGACTTTAGGCAATTCTCAACGTGGTCGTTCTGTAGTTTAGTTGTAATTCTGATGTGGTGGTGGAAGGAGGCGAGCATGGCGTTTACCTAGTCCACCATCTTGACTGGAGGCTTCAGAGTTCACCCTCTTGAGCCCAGGGTTCCATCTGTCATTCAGTGCTAACAGATGCCCATTAGACAAAGACTCCCAAGGAAGGGAATCCCACGGCTCTCCCTCTTTCTGGTCAAAACCTGTTTTGACCAAATTAAGAAGTAGGTGAAAGGGCAAATTGCATTCCCAAGGCTCAGTCTGTGCTATTGTATCCCAAAGTTAGTGCTTCACATGATGAAAGACAGGTGAGGTCAGATCCTCCCTCTACTCTTGGACTTCCCTTCTCCCAAAAGGCAGGACCAGGGGCTTCAATCCATGGTAAAATATTTCTAATGAGATACATAAATCCTGAACAAGGAGCTAAGTGAAACAGTTTGCTTTTACCTGTTATGTTTTAAAATTTATTATAAGTTTTTTTTTTCTTTTTAATTGTATTGGCACCAAAGAAATAGGAGTGCCCCCCCCCCAAAGGGGCAATTCAGCAGAATGAATCTCTTGAAAGGACTGTAATTATGCTGCCTGCCTATTCTCTATGCCAGTGACAGTGTGTGCTTAGAGAGTTTTTCCCTGGTGAGCAGGTCTTATGTTCTTGTTTCTCTGGATTTGCAGCTGCTTTGCAGGGGCAGCTTAAAATAACCCATATCCAGGCCAGGCTGCACCTAGACATGGAAGTCAAACTAAAGAGCCTAAGTCTGGAAGTCAAGGGAGGATGACCCTGAGTCTGCAGCCATTATGGTGCATGTCCTTCCAGGGGGTGCTGATGAACGAAGCCCCACTTCAGAGGATCGGAACAGCTAGGAAACACAGCCTGTCTCCATCTGTTGGCATTTTCTCCTGGAAAATGTACCCACAGGACAAACATCTGAAGTCTCTGAAAAAAAAAAAAACACTGCTCAAAGACAATAAGTAAAATCACCACAGTGTGTTGTCCTCAGGTGGGCCTGTGGTGATAAGCAGCACGCTGGGGATTTGGGGTGTGTTGAGGAAGACTAAAACAGAAAGAGAATGCCAGAGGCCATCAGCCTGCTGCACAGCTGCACATACGAAGAGTCAGACCCGCAAAGCTGACATCTGCCAGAGAACAATTAGCTTCCATCAAGCACTTAGCCTCCGCCTTGCACTCTGCAGGGATGGAGATGTTTCTAGATGTCTGTGCGTTCTAATGCAGTCTGTTCCTATACCTATCATGAAGAAGAAAGTTCGAGGTGCATGCTGTAAGTAGTACCCACTTGATCACCAAGGTCAGCTTAGCCCAGGGACAATGACCATTTCCGTGTTGGCTATGGGCCAACACAAGTAGCAACCATGTAACTCGTAATGTAATGCCTCATTTATTCCCCATAAAACTCCATGAGTTGAGTCACATTAAGCCCATTTAATGGACAAGGATGTTCATCTCAGTGAGGCTAAGGAACTCTTTCCCAAAGGCGAAGAAAGCCAGGCAACTAGAGGTCAGCCCAGCCAGATCTTTCATATTGAAAACTCTAGCGCTCACCCGATCATCTTGCATCACTCGAGACTGCATCTAGGGCTAATCCCGAGGCAGAGAGGACCTGGAGGGAGGAACAGTGTGGGCAGCTCTACCAAGGGTAGGGGCTTGAAGGGAAGGCTTTTGGGGACACAGGGCTGAGTCTCCACTTAGCCCACCTGCTGCCAAGTAAGTGGGGCTGGAGATGTGAGTTCAACCACTGACCCTGCTGCCTCCAGCAAGTAACGTGACTTTCCTAAATGGCAATGTTCTTGTCCACCAGATGGGAACATGAGCCCTTGCACAGAAAAGGCTCTGCCCATGGTGAGAATTCCTTAAAAGTGTAAGAGAGACGTTGGAAGGAAACATGGTGTTCAAAAAACTTTTTAATGCCAAACGTGTCTGCAGAGCTGGAGTGAGGGGACAGAAATTGTTAGTGAGGGAATCGGGTGATATAGACCCTGTTCATAAGGAAGCAATCATAGTGACCTCATCATACTGCGTGAGGGCTAACCAACTGCACACCAGCCAAGAGGCCCTGGCTCCTCAGAGTGTGGCCCACAGAGTAGCAGAATTGTACCATCTGGGCCCCAGCCCATATTTATTGAATCAAATCTGCACTTTCACAAGGCAAATGGGTACATGTTGGAGTCTGAGATGCCACATGAGTCCAGCACTTCAACTCTGGATTTGAATCCTGATTGGGCCACACAGTGGCTGTGACTTCAGTTTGTGACTTCCCTACTCTGCGAGGGATAGATCCAGGTTTCACGAGGCCTAAAGCTTATATGGTTAGGTGCATCTTCTTTAAGAAACAGGACTATAAAATTACAAATACAAAATTAGGTACAAAAGTAATGATTTCAAATGCAAAAGTCTTCACAAGAAACACTACAAACACCAACCATCCAGAAAAATAACTTAATTTTTTCCTTAACTACAACACTTATATAATAATTTTATCCTATATTTTGGGGCTCTAATTGTTTCTTCATATGTCAATGCTTTTGTAAAAGATAATTCAATTTTTCTTCAGCATGCTTGATGGAAATATTGTTATTATTGACAGTTAAAAAGCAGGAAGATGCAACTTTATACATAGTCACACTCACTAAATGTAGTACTACTATTGATTGGTGCCCTAAAAACACAGCAAGTACAATTAATTATATTTCTAGCACTTGCCATCAAAAAACAAAACAATGTGTGATGTGCTTATAATTGTATATGCTGCATTATCAAGTATATTCCTGACAGGAGAGAGAGACTCTCTATCAATAATTGGGAAGATTCTTCATAGAGTAGCTTTAAACTCCACATGCTTCAGAGCTGTCTCCTCCACTATTTCTATACCTCCATACATACTCAAAGACACACCTTTTTGACCTATATATAGGGTGGGACAAACTGTTAAATTACTAAGCTTCTGTTCTTCTTATGGTCCTGCAGTGTTCTTCCTCCTCTTTGAAGCCCAAGGGTGCCTTACCTCATCCTTAGCTCAGAAAGCTGTATCTACCTCATGTTCCTTTTCTGTCCCTGAAACTCTCATGTATGTGGGATCTCTGACTTTCTTGCATGTGGGGTTCCCATATATATGAATGTAATTAAATTTGGTTATTTCCTCTTGTTAATCCATCTCATGTCTATCTGAGTATTAGACCAGCTGAAAGAACCTTGAGGGGAGAAAATAATTCTCTCCTCCACCCCCCTCACTCTCACACACACACACACACACACACACACACACACACACACACACACACACACACACACAGAGGGACAGGAGCAGGAACTCCAGATACAGTAATGAGAGGAAAAACAGAAGGGCACCTTAAAGTTCCTGAGGCCCTCAGCCTCCAGCCATCTCCACGCCACCCAGGTTTCCAGGTGTCTTGTATGCCTGAGCCAAACCAGAAGGCTGTTTACTGGAAGATGAGCAGCACCTCAGGGAGCCCTGTGTACAGGGACAACGGGCCCTGAGGTCTGTAGGGTAGGGCCCTGTGGTGAGAGCAGTTCTACCATTTTTCGGTATGTGTGGGCAAGTGCTTAATATCTCTGAGTCCACTCTCCTGAGCTGTAAAGTGTGTCATGAGGATTAAGTGAGACCAGGGATGCACCTGACTTGCAGCAGGTGCTCAATAAATCCCAGTCCTGACTTGTCTCCCCATTTCTTCACTCATAGGGAGCTCCAAACTTTCACGTCTCAAGGGCAAATTCAGTGTCTTCAAAGAACTTCAACCGTTTTCCCTCCCACCTCTAGATGTTTGAGTAACTTCATTCCTGATTATTGAAGAATTGACCCTGCTATACCCTTTCTCTCATTTACTTCGGCCTCTCTGAAAATTTGCTCCAACGATTTTACTTCCTTTTTTCCTATCTGTTATCTGAGCCTCAAAATATTGATCTCTCTCCACACTAAAAATAATTTCTTTTTCACTGCCATCCTCAATGCCACTCTTTTCTTCTCCTTTTTACCATCACACTTCTTGAAATAATGAGCTGCATTTCTTGTAGCTGCTTATCAAAGGCCCTTCACGAACTCTTACTGCCAACTCTTACTGCTGTACCTCTAGGGCCAGCACCTCCTCCCGTTCCCACTGCACCCGCAGACATACCCCACCCATCCTGGCACCTAGAACTTTCGTGAAAGCCCCTCCAGCCTCTTCTCTCCAAGTCACCTGCAACATTTAGTGCTCCTGACATGTCCACTCTTTAAAGGTCATCCTCAGTGTCCGGGTATTGTAGAACTACACAGTGCAGTTTGCAAGGATGGACGAACATGTTGTCTGGGAGTTGCTTTAAATCACTTTGGCAAGCCAATTATTTACTTCAAGGAGAGGTTCAGGGTGGCTCTAGGTGGATTCACCATGTTATTGCCTGTGTTTCTATGTACTGAGCAGCTAATCTCTTTTATGATAATTTTTAAACTTTTTTCTTTCATGGACACACATCCTTCCTTGTCTTCGTTCCTTCTCTGAGCCCTCCCTCTTTTCCCATCTCTGTCTTCTCTTTCTCCACCTCCCTCATTAAAAATAAGTGTTTCCCAAGGCCTTTGCTCACTTCTCATCAGGACTCTGGTCTGCACGGGACCTGGGCAAGCACAACCACCGTGGCTTTACCCCAGCTCTCGGGGAAGTGAACCCCACCTCTCCCACTTCAGCCCTGGCCTCTCCCCAAACTCCAGACTCCATAGCATTTTTAAAACTCCATACATACATTTCCATCTATGGTTATTTTCACACTAAAACTTAAAAGTTGAATTATTGTCATATATGTATATAAAATATATCCAAAACTATGGAGAATAAAACAAAATCCATGTACCCACCATTCAGATTTAACCATTGCTGATGTTTTGGAATATGTGCTTCATAACATAGCTCTCAAACTCCCAGGTTTCTTTCTCTTCCCCTTCTCCTCAGATGAAACAAGTTTTAAACTTGGTGTGAATCTCCAGACCATGTTTATAGTCTGACTACAGAAGCCCATGCCTACAATAACAGTATATGGAAACTTTTCACTTTTTAAAATTTATGTAAAGCAATTTCACTACGTGTGTGCCTGTCTGCGATATTTGTCACTCGGCATTGTGGTTTTGAGAGTTCCCTGTGTAAGTCTACCCACAGACCTAGCTCATTATTTTGAATGCTGCTTTTTTAGATGACACCGACCACAATTTTTCTCACCATTTCTCTGTACAAACAGGGCTGCAATGACTATCCTTTGCCCATCTCCTTGCCTGCCCATGCACAAGCATGCTGCTTCCCTAATGTGTCACTTACTAAGGCCCCTCAACACTTTACTGTGCTCGTTTGCTTTTCTGATCCCCCCACTTGACTCCAAGCAGAGAGCTCATTCACTTCATCTCTGTGTTCTTAATACACCAAAGCTCAAAGTGAATTAACATGAAGCGAGGAAGGAAGGGAGGGAGGTCAAAGAACTTATCATCACCAAGGTCAGGATCAAAGGACTAGGTAACCAATGACATTATTTTGTGGAAATCCAGGTATATAGTTCTTAGCGTGGAGTCCAAGAGGCATTTTAATAATGATTCAATATGCTGAATGCCTGCTATCAAAGAACATACCCTCAGCACAGTTTGTACATTTTGGTAGAACAATGAGAGCTACCTCCTGTATTTTGCACCCGTACTTAAACAGGCTTCGGATCAAAGCCAGTTGTTGACTATTTTGTGTAGTTTTTCAGACGAAATGAAACTACATTGTCTTAAGCCAGGTAAGACTAGACAGATAACAGGCAAGACTTTCATGGTGGTTCAGCATCTCCTTTGTGCCAGGTGCAACTTGGGTGAGCTCTGAGAAGGTCTGGGTGAAGCCAATAGAGGGGGAAGCAGGGAAGGGGATCAGTGTGAGAGTCACTAAAGGGTAATGAATGACCAGAGGGCAGTTGGGAGAGGTGCTCAGGTCTACTTGGTCTTAGGCTTCTTCAGGGCTCTCCTAGGGGGTGGGGGTGGGGGTCGGGGGTGGGGTGAGGTCAGCCGTTAACCTTCCACAGGTGCAGGCTTGTCTCCTGGACAAGTGGGGCCTGGGTTGCCTGACCCATAAGCAGTCTGGGCAGCTGGGGCAGGGGCAGGACAGGCCCGGGAGGAAATCCTAAACACTGTGTAAACACTGTGTGAGAAGGGAAGCCAGGAACAAGCCAAAGACCTCAGAGAAAATAGGACTGGAAGAGGACTCGGCCCCTCAGTGAGGTTGGACTGGAGACCGCACTGGGGCAGCCACGCTCTGCTGGAGCAGGGGCAGAGGAAGCCAGTTTGGAGAGAGAGAAGACAGCAGCAGATGCTGGGGAGATGCAGGACGGGAGGCAAGATCTTGACAGTCCCGCCACACTTGCTGCTCGCCAGGGTCCCCATCTTGATTAGGCCAAAGCAAAGAAACCATCCCTCCTCCTCTCTCTCCTGCATCACTGCGCCACTGTCCTGCCCATGGCTCTCCCTGCTGAGTTGCTTTGCAGCAATCCACTCTCCCTAGAGCAGCTGGAGTGATCTTTTTTCAGTTACACTTATTATTCAATAGTGAAGAGGAAATTTCAGGAATTTTCCACTGGAATGGTCAGCCTTATGGTCAGCTCTTTGTTCTACTTCTGTAAATATGCAGGTTAACCCTGCCCTTAGGAGTGCTTTGTCTAGATAACACGATTGCCAAAGTTCCTGTTTCAACTCCCGCAGCAACTCTCTCAATCTGTAACCACCTGAGAACAAATCAGCCAATCAGCTCACTTTGACGGCGGTGATATAAAAAAATATATTTTTCCCCAAATTGAGGGTCCAGATCTTCAGAGTGTTAGTTCTTCTGGGACCGCCAGTGTAATAAAACTGAGTTCTCTTTCTCTCTGGGTTACTGCTCGGATTTTCACTGGTCTGGTTTTCGGAGGTCTAGGGATTTTTCCATAACAATATCGGATTAGTTTCAGGTGTATAGCACAAGTCTTGCACCTACCTGGTACCATACATAGTTATTAAGACATTGACTACATCCCCTGGGACTGTCTTGTAACTATCCATTTGTACTTCTCAAACCCTTCCCATTTTGTATCCACCTCCCCAAGCCTGCTCCCACCTGGCAACCGTCTTTGTTTTCTGTGTGTATGATTCTGTTTGTTTCTGTTGTTGTTGTTATTGTTATTGCTGTTCGGTTTGTTTTATACATTCCACATATAAGTGAAATCATCTCGTATTTGTCTTTTTCTGTATGACTTACTTCACTTAGCATAATACCCTCTAGAATCATGCGTGTTGTTGCAAATGGTAAGATTTCATTCTTTTTGATGGATCTGTCATGTTCTCTTGTGTATATGTACACCTCTTCTTTATCCAATCACCTATCAATGGACACTTAGGTGGCTTCCATACTGGACTACTGTATATACAATGTTCTTTTTTGACTCTTGTTATAGCCTTTGTTTAAACCTATTTTGTCTGCTACCACGGCTTTTGTTTTTTCTTTTGCATGAAATATCTTTTTCCATCCCTTTCCTTTCAATCCGTGTGTGTCTTTCAATCTGAATGGGTCTCTTATAGACAGTATCTGTGTGGGTCTTGTTTTCTTATCCATTCGGCCACTTTATGTCTTCTGATTGGAGCATTTAATCCATTTACATTTAAAGTAATTGTTGAAAACATACAGTGATTGCCATTTTATTATTCATATTTTTTATCTTTTTTTTCTTCTTCTTCTTAAAGAAGTCCCTTTAACATTTCTTATAATATCATTTTGGTGGTGACGAACTCCTTTAGCTTTTTCTTGTCTGGGAAGCTTTTTATCTGTCCTTCAATTCTAAATGGTAGCTTTGCTGAGAAGAGGAATCTTAGTTGTAGGTCCTTGCTTTTCATCACTGAATATTTCTCGCCTCTCTTCTGGCCTGCAAAGTTTCCGTCGAGAAATCAGCTGATAGTCTTACGGGACCTCCCTGGTAGGTAGCGAGCTGCTTTTTCTCACTGCTTTTAAGATTCTCTCTTTGTCTTTAACCTGTGGCATTTAGATTAGATTGATGTGGGCCTCTTGAGTTCATCTTGTTTGGGGCTCTGTGCCTCCTGGGCATGTATGTTAATTTCCTTCACCAGGTGAGGGAGGTTTTCCATCACTTTCTTCAAATAGGTTTTCTGTTCCTTACTCTCTCAGTTCTCCTTATGGTACCCCTGTGATGCGAATGTTATGCTTGATGTTGTCCCAGAGGCTCCTTAAACAATCCTCATTTTTTAAATTCTTTTTTCTTTTCACCATCCTGATTGGGTGTTTGCCGCTACCATATCTTTCAAATCATTGATTCAGTCTTCTGCTTCATCTAATCTACTGTTGATTCCCTCTAATGCATTTTTCATTTTGGTTAGTATATTCTTTATTTTTGACTGGTTCTATGTATTAGGTCAAGCTGTTATTTCTCCTGATGTTGGTAGAGTGCCTCATATATATAATAAGTGTCCTGTGGGTTCCAGTGGCACATTCACCCTGGTCATTTGAGCCAGGTGCTCCAGATGTGCCCCTTGTGTGGGTTGTGTGTGCCCTCCTATTGTCATTGAGCCTTAATTGCTGTTGGCACTTTAATGAAGGAAATCACCCCTCATGTGTGTTGGCTGTAAGGACTAACCATGACTATAGTGGAGGAGCTGTTATGTAGGGGCTGACCCCATGAAGCAGGGTTTTAACGGGGGTCTGGTACAAGCCTAGCCCACCCTTTAGGTGTATCATTTGTGAAGCAAATTGGGTGGTGCTCTGGTGTGGTCTGAAGTTAGCCACTGGGTGTCTTGGTTCAGGGGCCACTTGGGAGGGGCTTCAGGACAGACCAAGGTCAGCCACTGCCTGTGCCTGGCTCAGGGCCACCTGGTAGGAGCTACAAAGTGATCCGTGTTTGGTAGTTGCCTGTGCTAGACTTGGAAGTGACTGGGAGAAACTTTGCTGCAAACCAGGGCTAATTGCCACTAGTGCTGGGAGCCACTTAGCAAGAGGTGCAGGGTACGCCAAGGCCAGATGCTGCTTGTTTGGAGGCTGTGGACATTTGAGAGATTTTAAGAAAAGCCACAGTGTGGCCTGAGGCCAGTAGTTTGTGAAAAGCTGCTAAAAAAAGTTTGAGCCTGCGCATGGGTTGAGTAGGAGTTGGGTCTCAGGGAATCACTTCCGTAGGGTAAACAGTGATATGTCACCCACCTGCACCTGCTGGCTATGGGGAAGAGGGAGGGTTCAACAAAGGAACAATGGCCCCTGCCAGTACTTCTGTCTGGGAGAGAGCTGCTCCTCCAGCCCTCAGTTTTTCCTTATATATCCCTGGTGCTTTTTGAACTGCTGTCCCTTCTCTGGAGCTTATGGCAAGTATTTGCAAGTGAGTCTGTATGTGGTCCCTTTCAGAGAATGCCTGGGTTTACAGCAGCCCTTCACCTCACCTCGATGGATTGATTCCCCACTGATTTTCACAGCTTGATGTTGGGCACTGGTGCTCCAGGCCTTGGGAGCCTGGTGTGAGGCTGGGACCACTCACTCCTCAGGGGACCTCCACAGCCATGATATCATCTCAATTCTTGATTGCCACACATAGGTATGGTACCAGTCCATCCTGTGTCTCTGTCCCTTCCACCGGTCTCAATGTGGCTGCTTCTTTATATCTTTGATTATCGAAGTCCTGTTTAACTAGTCTTCTAGTGTTCTCAAGAATAGTTGTTCTATAATTTAGCTATAATTTTAATGAGGTTGTGGGGGAAGGCAAGCACAGTGTTTACCTACTCCATCATCTCGACTGGAGGTATGGAGTGAGCATTCAAAAACATGAATGAAATCATGTCATTCCCCTCCTTGAAACCCTCCAACGTCTTTTGTCAGCCTTAGAATGAAAGCTCAGCTTCCGATTCTAGTTGGCATGCCCATTTGGGATGGCCCCTGCCCTTCCTGCTACACTCCCTCCTTCTGCCAGCACTTGCCTTTCCTGGAACCCTCCAAGCCGGATCCCCTCAGAGCCTTCACACTCACAGGGCTTCATCTTTGCACCGACTTGCTCTCCCAGCTACCCTCTGCCCACCTCTCAGCCTATCACCTCTATCCCACTGTCATGTTACAGTGACTTCACAGTGCTTTCCACTCACAAATATAATACTGTCTTTCTCTGTTCCACTAGGGTGTCAGCTTGGGAATGGCATGCTCCTTGTTTACTTCCTTCCAGGTGATAGCCCCAGCACCTACAATTGGAATAGTGACAAAAGAGTGAGTTCCTGGTGGCCTTCAGACTCCCCACCCTAATTCTTCCTGAGGCTCCTGAGTTCCTGCAACACTCATAAAGCCCAATTATCAATTCCTCCTTGGCTTGAACTTGTTTAATTTGGCTTCTGAATCTTGTAGTTCACAGTTCCACCAGGCCTGGAGGTAGAGGAGCAGGCAGAGAGCTCTTAGAGGAGGGAGCTGTTAGGAGTGCTTACCTTGGTCAACATGCAGACTTTGATCTAGAAACAGAAGTGGCTGCAAAGCTCTCAGGCTGTCAAGTGTCTTCGCTGACTGTGAGCAATAAAGCATATGTCAAAGGAAGCGGGGAAAGCCAGGCTTTCTCCTTCAATACCTGGAGCAGAGTAGGCATTCAGATACCTAGCAGGTTTGCCACTCAATTCATAAACTTGGGTCTGCCAGGTAACTGCTTTTCCAATTGCCAATTGCACTGGGCTAGAAATTACATGTTGGCTATTATTGGACTTCAAGTGGTTCCCAAAGTTAACAGTAATCTGGGAGCCTTAAATGATCCAAGAGCGTGAGAGAGGACCTGCCCTCCCCAGCCTAGCAGATGTGATTCCTGATTTTCAGTGTCTAAATTCAGAGTGATTCCTGGGAGTCCACTTCCAGGCCACACATGAGTAAGGGAATCTGCGAGGCCAGGCACCCTGGACCCTAAGGCTATCCCTCTCTATGTCATGCTATGTGGCCTCTGCCTTAGAGGTCTTGCGATCACAAGCCCACCTGACCAGACGTCCAGGCAGCCCTGTCTCTGCTAGCCCAGTCCACACAGGATGCCCTGAGCAGCTCATTACCTCCCAAGGCATAAATGCAGAATAGAAGGTGATACTCTTTTCCACTTTTAAGCCATTGGAATTTAAGGGGTTCAAGAATTTTTCTCCCACAAATATATGCCTCCTCCTCTCCCCTCTCTCTTATTCATCCGAGAGGTGTGTGTAGGGGCAGGGCAGAATCCACAGCATTTTCCTAGCAGCTCAATCTAATGCAAGTTTTCTCATTCACTCCTTTCCACCATCCATCCCTCCCCTGACCAGTTTGGAGAATCGAGAGGAGGGAAAGGGGACGGGGGGGTGGGGGAAGGGTGTGCTGGCTCAGCACGATCAGCTGCACACTTGGACTATACCCTTTTGAAATGTAAGAGCCAAGACTTCTTCTGCCTTTGTCCTCTGGGTCCTCCATCATGCCACTCTCCAGGCAATGCTGGCCCCTGAGCAGAGGAGGTCACAGGATGAAGAATAGGTCCAGTAGAAGTGGTTAGTCCTTCACAGAACACCCGACCACAGGATAGCCGAGTCATCACTCAGAAAAGTTTCACAGTTAGACCATTGTTAGAGCAGTCAGAGCATCGAAATCCTCTACACACACCTTTTCTTGAAGGCTCGCTAGACAGATAAACACATTAAAGGTTCTGAGAGGTCACCGCCATGAAAGAGTCCTGTTTATACACCAGCATCTGCCAAAGCCTCTCAGCTTTAGGAGCTTCTCCGGAGATGCTTGCGTGGGTCTGGGGTAGCTTAAGCTGTTCCCCTGGGGCTGATTGGCTCAAGAAACCTCTGGGAGACTGATTAGTTTCCTATCGCTGCTGTAACAAATTTCCACAAACTGAGTGGCTTAAAACGACATAAATTTATTCTCTTACAGTTCTGGAGGCCAGAAGTTCAAAATGGGTCTTATGGGCTTATAAGCAATAATATAAATGGGCCACTTTAAAATGAAGCCAGAGCTGCCTTGCCAGAGGAACTGCCTCACATGTCTGATACCTCAGACCTTGGAAATGTTAAAACAAGGCAGAATCACCTTTGGATTGGGCCTAGGGAAACAGTGCATCCAAAATAAACTGTTTGCAGGGATAACGGGAAAGCAATTATGGCTCCAGAATTGATGACTATCGAACTGAAAATTAAAAACATTATTTAGAATTAATATCACTATGTTATCTGCACCAATAGAAATGACTTCTTTCCACGGATGTAATTGTTCCCCTTCCGTCTGTCATAAATACCCCTCGCCTTCGTCTCCTAATCGGAACACTATTTGGACTTCTACCTGAATCAGTGCATCCCCAACAGTTATTCTTTGATCTCAAATAAATGCTTGTTTGTTCTCATTGTGAAAGGCCTTTTATTTCTAAGTTAACAGATGTCAGCAGGGCTGGGTCCTTGTGGAGACTTGATAGAAAAATCTGTTTCCTCACCTTTTCCAGCTTCTCAAGGCCACTGGCATTCTTGGCTTATGGCCCATTCCTCCATCTTCAAGCACATTACCCTGATCTCTGCTTCCATTGTCACACCTCCTCCCACTCTGACCCTCCTGCCTCCCTCTCATGATGATCCTTGTGGTGGCATCAGTCCCACCTGGATAATCCAGGATACTCCCATCTCAAGATCTTTAACATAATCACATCTGTGAAGTCTCTTTTGCCATGTAAGGTACCATTCACAGGGTTTCAGGATTAGGATGTGAACATCTTTGGGGGCAATTTGTTCTGTCTACCACAGGGTGTGGTGCTGGGAGGATGGCGCAGGCTGTTTGAATCCCTGACTGGATTTAGGCTATTATCTGCCACCCCATGTGAAACTGGCTGGCCGTTTTCTTGCATGGACCTGTGTGTCAGCAAATCCAGATGGGCCCCTAAGAATTCTGCATTGCAGCTCACCAGTGCCAACAGGAGTGGGAAGACAACCTTTCAATAAACCCACTTCAGTTTTAGAATCTGAAATCTGAGCTGTGACTCAGGCCTCCCTGCCCCTTGTATTGACCTCTCATCCAAGCCTCACAAAAAAAAAGCAGGATACGAATGGGCCGATGGAAAGCTGGCCTTGTGGATCTGACACGGCCTCAGTAAGCCCATTCATGACAACCCGGGAGAAGAAATGGAATTGGTGGCTTGTTAAGGTCAGGAAAAATAAAACAGTATCAGCTATGTCAAATCCACACCGAGCTTCGGAAAGGCATTAGGCAGCTGCCAGGGTACCTTGTCTTGGGGGTCAGTGCAGGTGGCTCCTCAGGACAATGGCTGGCAGCCACCACTCAGCTTGCTCTGTGGCTGGGGCCAAGGACCGGGATTTGAGATAATCCGTGAAACAAACAGCTCTGGAGCCACCTGTTTAAACAAAGAAAAGGAAGAAAAAAGGAAGGGAAGGAAGGAGGAAGGAGGGAGGAAAATACAGAAGAAGGAAGGAAGAAGGAAGGAAGAAGGAAGGAAGGAAGGAAGGAAGGAAGGAAGGAAGGAAGGAAGGAAGGAAGGAAGGAAGGAAAGAGGAAAGAGGGAGAGAGAGGGGGAAGGGAGGGAGAGAAAGAAAAAGGAGAGGGGAGAAGAAAAAATTCCAAACCCAATTAGGCCCTCAGTCTCTCCTCCTAGCCTGTGTGCATTCACTTTGGGTCAGATTTCCAAGTGGGTATCTGCTTTTTTGCATGCTTCTGGAAGAATCGTTTGAGGCTCTGAATTATCTCAATGACTAGACAGCAGTGTGGCCTGGGGGACTGGGGGCTGAGGCTGAATGGGGAAAAAGAGGAGCTTCCTGTTCTGTTGCGATGGGAAAGCAGCCCTCCCCAGCTGATGACTGCTGACAGAGGAGTTTGCTGCCTTCCCCGCCCTCAGTCACCCTTGCCCAGGAATGCTGCACACACTGTGTGGAGGGTGGAGGCCCACTCAATTTAAGATGCAGTTTGGACTCTCCTCTTCCCCTCAGTTCCAAGGGAGGGTGGGCTGGGTCTTTGGAAGATCTTCAAAATCCTGGAGTGGGATTGAGGCCAGGAGGGGCCAAATTTGGCACAAATTATTTTCCCCAGGACCCCCACCTTTGCACTCGTGGGGCCACTGTTCAGAGGAGGTGGTGGGGAAGGGGAAGAGAAAGAAGATGCCCACTCCCCAGCTGTCCCTCTGTCCTGCCTGAGTTATGCCTTCCTCTGAACAGTGTAGCCCCACCCCACCTGTTCAACTCGGCCCCAACAAGGGGTCCACTCTCCCCTCCACATGCACCTACCAGACTAGATGCCTTCTCTTCTCCACTTGGGCGAATCTCTCCTATACTTGAATCTCACACAGCTTCCCCCTCCACAAAGACCCTGGCCACAAAGATCCCCCCTTGTACTTGATGGTAATCATACTATGGAAGAATAGATTCTGTGGCCCCTTCAATATGCTTGGGAAAGTTGGGCTTCTATATTCAGGACTTCTCAGAACCTTTGATGTCACAAGACCTGGAAGGACAGAGATAGCCAGAACATCCTTGTGGCGCATCCTGATACCTGCCTCAACTCACAGCACAGATACCCCATCCTCAGCACAGGCTTTAGCCAGTCCCCCTGGGCCCACAAGGTCCAATGCTCCTGCTTTTTCTTCTTCAATTTCCATACCCTGCTCTCTCCTCAAGACCCTTCTATGCCTCTTTCTCTGGTACGTCTTCCTGTCATTTCTAGAGATGGCTTCTTCTTAAACACCTGTGCTCCATTGCTCTTATGCCATCAACAACAGTTTGTCTACCAGCACTTCTAACAGAATTGGAAAGAAACAAGAAAGTAATTCTAACGATAGATGTTAACAAAACTAGAATTAACTTTTCTTTCTTTTACTAATCTAGATGTTTTAACAGTAGCAACACATACATACATAACATACACATAGAAATATACATGTATTTCTATACATACATACATATACCTACATATAACACACACAGCAGATCTCAAATGTGCCCTAAGTCCAGTTAGTTATAGAGATGGAGACATCTGACAGAGACCAGAACCTTCCTTTACAACGCGTACCTTTTACCCACTGCCCCTCCCCGACACACACACACGCCAAGGACTGGTATGAGTCTTATCTGCATTCTACTCCTTCAAAGGTCAGTTCAGGTGCTTGGACACCAGTCAGCATGTTTCTAGGCCGACTTCTAGGCCTGGCCCTCCAGGGCCACCTTCAATGCACCCAGGGCACCCTGCCTCCCTGACCAACCAGTGTGGTTGCCTGGCTTTCCCTGAATGCCCCTTTACGCCGTCAGCCCTCTCCCTGCATGTACTTCCATGAAGTCACAGCCCACGCACTCGCGCTTGAGTGGCTGACCCAAACGCTTTCCTCATCCCGACTCAGGGACCATGTGAGATTTTTCTCTCCTCCCCAGATTCCTCTAATGGGATCTCATCTGGCCCATTAGGGTGTGTGTGTACGTGCGCGTGCATGCACACACACAAGCGCATGTGTTTGTGGTAGGGAGGTAGGGGGAGGAAGGATGAGGGGAAGGTGAGTGGGGGAGGAAGGATGGAATCAATTTGCACAAAACGTCTTTAGTGGACAGGGGAGCAATGATAACTGGCAGTGAAAGGGTAGAGCTTTGACACCATTGAAAATCATCATGAGCTCTTAAAAATTTTTTAATGTTGAAGCTTTAAAAAAAAAAAACCTTCTAAACTGGCCAGAAGATAATACAAAGCTCAGACACATGCGATGATGAAGGAAACTGTCACTGTTCAGTCATCCCGACAATATGCTCTGCACAGATAAGTGCAAACTGGCTCTGACCTGGGCTGCAAGTACACATGTAAACACATCATAGCTTGGGGCACCCCAGCACCAGGACTGAACTCCAGCCTCCTGCTCTGCCCTGTCTCCCACATTTTCATCATGGTGTTTATTTAAATCTCCAGATGCATTAAAATGATCATGAGATTGGGCTCTGACTGCAGACTGGGAGGTTGTTTTGATCAGAGAGACACCTGGTGGCTCCTGAGGTAAACCACACTGTCCTGCCTTAGGACACTACTCTTGCCCCAAGCTCAGCACCAAGGGGTGCTGAGGAAGCCCACCTTCTGCTAAGGCACATACCCCGCATCTCCTTTGCAGGGACGGGGCTGGCCCAGAGGGACACAGTGAAGTGGAGCTTTGCTGCCAGGAACAAGTGGGCTTCAACACCTGACCGGCTCTATGTCCAAACAGTCACCTTAACTCCCCTCAGCTTGGTTCCCCTGTCTGTGGAAATGGGACACTAATGCACACAGCTCTAAAGGCCACTGTGAGGACTGAACGAGTGATGGAACCCGTGGAGCACCCACGGTATTTGAGTGTTGTCTGTTGCCTGCCCTTACTGAGACCCAGGTGCCTGTCGGTTCACAACAGGCCCATTGTGGGGCCCAATACAGCACCTCTGTGTTCAGATGGTTACAGTTTAGTCAGGGAGTTCAGTCCCTTGTGGGAATGTAGGCTTTGCTCCCTCGGTGTCCTAACGTGGTCCACACACAAAGGACACCCCTCCGTGAAACCACGTTCATGGGGTTTCCTCTTATGAGCCAGGGGTGGGGGTATTATGGCAGCCTCTTCCACCCTTTACATATTTCTGTATGCTTAAAATGTTGCTATAAGCAGTTATTTTTATATTGAGAAGAAATAATCATTTTCTTTTCAGAGGAAAAAATGTTAAACTTCCATCAATTCTTATTTTCATCATCACCCTTGAATAATTTTACATCTGTTTATTCATCTTTTTGAATAGAATAAAGGAGACTCTGGGATTTGGCAGCATTATTTAACATGCTTATATTCTATCCTTTAATTTCAACTATTGTCATTGTCTTCACACAAGGGAAAACAGCAGACGAGTAGACATCTCTGAAAGAAACCAAACGATGTTTATTTCCTTGCCCGAGCTGAGTTTGAAAATGAGAAAAGTAGAGTAATTTCATTTTTACCAGCTCCATGATACTTTCCAATACCAGCTCAGCTTTCCCACACATCAAGGTAATCTGAATGGGAAACAGAGTCAGCATGAGTGGTTGCTTAAAGCATTTTTGTTTTTTGGTATAGGTATTCTTCACCTTTTTTTTAAAAAAAAAATGATATGCTTAAAAAAAAGGCATACGCAAAAAATAAGAATTTTATATGCATTAGGAAATTTATTTTTTTAAAGCAAAAAAGAATCCTGTAATTCAAGTAATCTTTTTCTAATTAACTTCTTTGGTTGGCTGGTTTTGCTATGCTGGATTTTCTTAAAATAAAGGTCACTTTTATTAATCTTGTTTCTTAGTAAACCAGCAGAACAATTTGGGGATCTATTTTTTGACATGTCAATTTCCAGTTGTCATTTTAAAATACTAGAATTATAACATTCATTTATTCTTCTTTAAGGTTTTAAAGACTGAAAACTTACCAGGAAGGCACCAATGTTATGATTTATTTCGGTGTATGTGGGATCATATCAGGAGAATTTACTCAAGGTTGAGGAAGCATCTGTTTTCTACAGAAGTGGAACCCTTTGCTAAGTTGGTACCAGCCCTCCCTGTCCACGACGGGACATGGGTAGAATACAGAATTCCCGTGCCTGGGTACCCAGCACGCCTGGCTCCACAGAGCATGCTGCGGGCAACAGATATAGTGCACCGGCCAATGGCACAAACCCTTGCCTGTCTCTCTAGCCAAACTGAGCCACAAAGTCCACCTCAGTGATTCCACTTCTCAAGTGCTGGTATCAGGATGTGAGGGAGGGAAAATCGTGAAATTTGATATAGGATTACGTCACTAGTATGCCTGTGGAAGCTACAATCAGAGTAAAGTTCTAAAGCGACAGTTTTGTGTCAGTGACCACTTCATAATGTCTTTTCTAAGGAAGTTGACCACATGGCCAGGTTTGCCTGGATAGTCCCAGTTTTGGCCAGTTGTCCTGGCCTAAGTATTAACAGCACTTCCTTTCATCTTAAGTGTCCTAGTTTAAATGATAAAAGACCCTGTCACCCCACCTCCAGGTGTTGCTCACTTAGGGCCTGCCCCACCCCTCTGTGCCACCTCACAGTGCCCACAGAGCCTCTCAGCAGAGCCCCCTGGCCCAGACTTTTCTACTACTCACCCCACTCAAACTCTTTCAGGGCCAACAGACTCAAAACATAGCCCGCTGAAATAAAACGTTTGTTTGAGAAGGGCCTTTTGTAGACAACCACCTGCACCAGAAAAGTGCTTCTCATGGATTATCAGGGCTGTCTGGCCCAGTGGGACACACAGTCTGACGGGGGTGGCCCTGCAGAGTTCTCCCCACACTCCACCGGGGCAGGCGTGCATTCGGGAGGAGCTGGCACAGTGCGAGGAGTGGCGGATCAGAGGGCTCTGGCCACCCTCACGCCCCTCTCTCCCTGAGGAGGTGCGGGGAGCAAAGGCGGCCCCTCACAGTTCTCAGTGAACATAGCACTGCACTGGCCCCATCACATTCCTCAGGGCCAGCCAAAAACAGATTTTTTGATGAATAAAAAGGAACTTTATTCTAATATAGCATGGAAAGTGTTTGAAGTAGGAATTGTTCTTATCCGACCCCCAAAAAATTCTTACACTTTGAATATCTAAAAGGTTATTTTCTGTACAATTATATAAATATTTTCATATGTATATAAACATGATGTTTACAATCCTAAAATAGTTTTAAAAAATCAATACAATTAGATTCTTTACACAATTAGCACAGTTGGAAAACAAGACTTATTCCCTAAGCACAGCCAAGAATCAAGAGGACACAAGTGGGGACACATGGCAGGAAGGGGCTGGGGAGGAAAAGGGAGACTGAAAAAGTAAAAAACACAACAAAACCCTGCACTTGAACTTTAGAGGATAAGACCCAGGAAAAACTAAATTACATGCAAAAATGGAAATGAACTATCCAAGGGAAGGTGAGTTGACTGTGATCAAATTTCATTCCACGTTGATACAATGATAGATAATACATCACCTGGCAGATTGGTTCTTCCAGGAGCAAGAACTTTTTCCTTGTTTATTCAAAATATCCAAAGTGGAGCAGAGATAATGAAAAGTCTTCAGAGCCAACAGACATGGATTCGGCCCCTTGTTCTGGCGTGTATACTGGCTGTGTGATCCTGGGCAGGACACTTAGACATTCTGAGCCTGCTTCCCGCCCTGTGAAAGGTGGACAATAACATCTACTTTGCTGATTTGTTGGGAGGATTAGAGATAATATGAAAAACACATTGCCTTGAAAAATAACGGACAATAAACAAAATTATTTTGTATGTATGACAAGGGATTCACCTTAGAATTTAGAATAGAGCATTTATAATTTAGAATAGGCTTTGCTCTGTTTTAAGATTCTGATTTTACTAGTCTATTCCCACACGGTCTGTGAATTGACACCAACTTCAGAGTCTAAAGCTAGTCACATTCCTTCCTCTCCAATGTCATGCAAACACAAAGAGCCACTGAAAGTCAGATACAGACAATCCCTTTGGGAAAATGTGGTCACCCCTTCCCTAAGGCACTGGCTCAGCGTGCAGAAGTAGAAGCTCGTGGAGAACTGGGATTTCCTCTAACTTGGGTATCGCTTCCTCAGAGTTGCATAATGCCAGGAACACCACTGACCTGACTTCTGTATTGATTTCATTCACATAGCAAACCATGTCATCGAAGCTCCTGGAGCCACGAAGGAGGCTCCTGCATGCACAAGCCTCCCCCCCAAGGGACACTTGCTTCTCCAGCACCATGGGCCTCCTGGGACCCCAAGCACCTGGACCTCACAGGTAGCTGGATTTCTCAAGTCTCAGGCTCTGAGACCCTCGCTGCAGCTGGGCAGCAACATTTTGTGGAGTGAGAAGCAACAGCTCCACAAAGAGGAGGCTCGTGAGGAAAAAAGAACTCCCCTCAACCTAAAGAGAAGCCTGGCAAGCTCTCTGGCCAGGTGCACGAGTGAGCAGACTGAGGAAGAGATGCAGACGCGCGCCTGGAGGAGGGCCCGAGAACAGGAGCAGGGACGGTGACTATGTCAGCCCTGTCCTGACGGATGACGGCGTGCCATACCCCCAGTGTCAAGGACAGAAAAGGAAGAGATTGTACCAGCAGAATCTAGTGTGTGTGTTTGAGATAAACTGGTCTTGGGGACATGACACACGTGGGCGTCGTAAAAAAAGAGGACAACACGGAGGTTCTTCATGAGTTCTATGGAAAGGCCCAGCTAAGTTTTTGGTCCTGAGGAGATTTTTCTTATTTTATAAGTAGGCATCCCAAACACTAGAGCAGAGGTCTGTGAGGAGGGCTGCTTGTCCTCCTTCTTCTAGAGTCCAGTATGGTTTCCAGCATGCCAACAGCATGGGTGAGGCCTCACCCTGAGCCTGTGGGGTCCGGACAGGCTGGTCCTACCCAGGGGCCACATCTGGACGAGGCCACGTGCTGCAAGGAGGAATGAACTAGAATGTCCAGGAGTGGAAAGCCCTACAGTTCCACCCGCCCTGCTTTTGGTGCTGCTGCCTGTCTAGAAGATGGGCCCCTGGGTCTGCAGCGGCCTGAAGCTTTCAGATGCACTGCTCCTCATCCCTGTCATTCAGGAGCAGAGACCACTTGTCCCCACTATCGTCAGCCATGGCGCTGTGCCGAGATAGCTTGTTGGACTTCAGGGAGGACAGAGACACCTGGCTGATGAAGCTGACCTGGTCCCAAGGTGTGGCCCTGGGGGAGTCCAGCCACCGGTCATCCATGCCGACGTGCACACTGACCTGGGACTCGGTCAGGGGCCTCATGTGGCCCTGGGCCCAGGCCTCATAATTCTCCAGGTCGGGCTTCTTATAGCTGCAAAGCAAGAATCCAAGAGCATTTGAACCACTCGTGACACAGGCTTTTTTCTTGAAGCCTGATGAAGGCTTTCTGTCCAATCTTTCAATAACATGCAGTATCAAACACCTAGGGTTCAGGTAGAGTTTGCCCAATTTAGAAACTCCCTACCCAAACACCTGGCACATAGCAGACCATCATTAAATTTTGTTAAAGGAAAGCATAAGTAAATAAACATCTATTCCAGAAAAAAATATTAATATACAGGGATCCCATTATGTGCCACATAATGACGTTTTGGTCAACATGACAGAGGTCCCGTAAGATTATAATGGAGTTGAAAAATTCCTATGTCGTAGCCATCGTGACAACGCATTCTGCAAGCATCTGTGGGGATGCTGTATAAACAAAGCCACTGCGCTGCCAGGCATGAGAAAGGACAGCATGTACTATCCCAAACATTATATGATCCTCAATAATGGTAATAAATGACCATGTTAATGGGTCATAATTTACTATACTATACTTTTTATGGTTATTTTAGAGCATATTCTTTCTACTTATAAAAAAAAGTCTGCAGTTAAACAGCACCATGTGTTGCTGGCCGCAGCCTCACCCACCTCGTGTTTACCATGTCTCTTGATTGCGTCATTTCTCTTGTGCCTGACTTAATCTCCTGTAACATGCAGTGCAGGCTTGTAGCCGAGGACAGGTTATACCATGTAGCCTAGGTGTGTAGTAGACTAAACCATCTAGGTTTGTGTAAGTGCACTCTCTGACAGTCGTATGGTGACCAAATCGCCTACCACTACCTTCCTCAGAACATATTCCTGTAGTTAAGTGGTGCATGGCTGTATTTACATAAGCAGCCCTTGAGCAGAATGACCAGAATGGCCCAGCACCTGATGAGACTGTTAGTGATAAACTGTTTGCTCCTGGTGCTGGTAAATCCTTATATGAACACACACTTGGCTCCATGAAGGGCTGTCCCTTGGGTCTTTGCTTTATGTGAATCAGGAACCGGAGCACAGTGCACACCCACTGCTAGCCCAGGAGGGCACTGGCTGGCCCAAATCTGCTTCGCGCATGCAGAGCCCAAGGGCCTAGTGAATCCCGTCTGCAGTATACGCTCCTGCCACAGGGGGACTTACCACTTCAGCTGCAGCGATGAGAGAACCACAGACACAGAAGAGGCTGCCATGGCCGCTGAGCCCATCCATGGCTGCAGTACAATGCCAAAGGGCATGAAGACTCCTGCCGAGGGAGGACAACATTCACACTATAGCCCAGAGAAGAGGAAGGAGAGCACCCATCATGAAGTCTTCCTCCTCAGCGTGGCTCAGCCCCTGACATGGACCACATGCTCACAGGCCTCTGAGGCAGGCTGTTTCAGGGCTGGGCAGTGGGGTTGCTGTCAAGGTGACTGGGTTGTCCCATGCGCCCTCACCTTCCTGTGCCCATCCATGAGCAGCATTACCTATGTCAGGGGAAGCTCTGGGGAGAAGGGAATCTCAGGAACCCAAGGCACAGCAGCAGAGCAGAGAGAGCCAGCTGCCTGGAGGCACCGTGGAGACTAAGTGAGACAGCGCTCAGACAATAAACATTGCTGGACTGTCTACATGACTTGTCTTCCCTAAGGGCTCAAAATACCTTTTTTAAAGGGCAATGAGAGCCAGGCCCCAGAACAGAGCCAGAAAACTCAGCCCATGTCTGGGCAGAGGACTGTGGCAGAGGTGCAAGCAAAGGAGGGAATCAGCTCCTCAGACAGCCTTGTGAGCCAAAGGTACACATGCCTGGGCTGCCTGGCTCAGGAGGCCGAGGCGGACACGCCTCACACGAGTGACCACCGACCACTCAGGCACAACAGGAGACTGAGCTGGGAGCATCTTTAAAACTTCAGGTCTCAGCCATGCAGGAAAGTGTTTAGAACCTTTCCCCATCTGACAGCACAATATTCAACGTGGAAGGAAGGAGTTGTAAAGCAGAAAAGACCCATCTCTTTCCATGATCATTTCTGTGAGACAGGGTAAGTCTTCAGCAGGATGAATTTTCAAGATAAGGTTCTAAACATCATGGGTGTGCCTAGCACACAGCAGGTGCCTCCTAACTGCTAATAATATTGTTTTGTTTTGTTTTTTCAGACCATATGTCTTGATAATTGGTTCAGAAAACAGGGCCATAGTAAGTAAATAGTCAGGCATCTTGGCCAGCTTTTCGGAGAGGACCAGAGTGAATGAAGGTTTAGGTTGTTTCTGCAGTTTCTCATTTACCTTTAGGAATTTAGCAAGCAGAAAACATGATAAAATCAGTTCTTTCTAAAAGGCTTCTGGGCACAGCCAGCGAGCAAGATGGGTCGCTAAGTTCGGCAGGAGCCCGGCAGGCAGGCAGCCGCAGTCAAGGTAACCGAGCAGCAAGGGCCGCCCTACCTGCTGCGATGGGAATCCCAACCATGTTATAAATCAGCGCCAGCACCAGGTTGAGCCGAATTCTCCAGACTGTCCTCTTGGAGAGGTGAATGCCAGCGACTACGTCGAGTAGGTTATTCTGTAGTAGTGGAACATTTGGTGAGTCAGGAGCTGTGTCCCATGGCCCTTACCACTCCCACTGCTTAGACAAGGGGGAGGAGGAGACACAGCAAGCTCACTCTGATGAGAACAATGTCCGCTGCCTCAATGGCGACATCGGTGCCCGTCCCGATGGCAATACCCACGTCGGCCCGAGCCAAGGCCGGGGAGTCGTTAATCCCGTCTCCCACCATGGCAACTTTCTTCCCTTCCTTCTGGAGCTCCTGGACCTTGGCCACCTTGTGAGAAGGCAGCACCTCCGCAAAGACTTTGTTGATGCCAACCTAAAAGGAAAGGAGAACAGCGGTCAGAAAATAAATAAAAAAATAACAACTCCCAGTGTCGGCAAAGGACAGGAACATAGCAGGAACCTGAGAGTCATCTTGCCCCACCCCCACCTCAGCTTCCAGGCCCAGTCACTGCCTTCGGTCACCAAGCCCTACAGATTACAGGTCACGTGGCAAATTTACTCCCCATTCCCATTGCAAGACCAAGCTATGGTTTGGGGTCCTCACTGGTCTCCCTGCCTACATCCTGGCCTCCCAACTCTCTTCTCCATATGCTGTCCTAGTGTCTTTCCAAAACAATAGTCATTTGGTCATTTTACTTTCCTGCTTAAAGTTCTCCAGCTAACCCCAGTTCCCTTAGGAAAACATCTAAACTCAGTGATCTGCTTCCCAAGGTACTATGAGATCAGGTGTCTCTGCCCATCTCCAGCTCCCTGCCTTGCCGACCCTGTGGCCCCACACTGCACTGCACTCTCCAACTCACTGCTTCCCTGTGCTCCCCAGGCAGTACTCATGCTGCTTGTTCTGTACTAGAAAGGTCAGCTGGCCCTTCTCACTCTCGTCTTCATCAGACCACTCCAGACTCAAGCATTCTCTTCCCTCAGAAGACAGCCCCGGCCCCTGCCAGGCTAAAGGGTAAGCTGGCAGCTCCCACATGTCCTATGTACCCTTCTGTTGAAGAACCAAGCAAGCATTCAACTTCTTGGTTATTGACCCACCATCCCACAGGACTGTGAGCTCCTCAAGGGCAGGTACCCTCTTCACTCTTCTTGGTAGCCTATCACATGGGCAATGCTTAATAAATGCTAAATACATGGACAAATTTTAACAAGTTCCTCATCAGCAAGGAAGGGCAAGTAAAGAGAGGTACTGCTGCTTCCTTTGTCCAAAGCATCCAGCTTTACACACATTTTTGGGAGTGGGGGTATATGTAATTTTCAGGAATCTGCACTGGAGCCATCCCATGTGGTGGGTCAGGCAAGCAGGCAGCAGTCCTGTCCTCATGGCCCCAACTCAGAAGCCAAGGCTGCTGGAGAACTGCCCAGGATCCCATCGTTTATCTGGTGCACAAGAGTGGGAAGAGTTGGACTGGCAAAGCATTCCTTCAACATCGAGACAAAGTTGTTTATTTCAGTTCTCAAGTCATAATCTTTTTTCCCACTGTAAAGACCAGGGAATAGAAAATGATAAAATATCTCTTCCAGGGTTGTAGCTGGTCATGCATGAATTATAGCTCTTAGGCCCCAGAGAATGTGATCTTTGCCGTGGCAGCATGGTGTCCCCTGGGGATGCTGCTTGGCTTGGAGCAGATCAGAGAACATGGAGGGAGAAGTACCCAATAAAGGGGAAAGGACGGAAGCAAAGCTGAGTGCTGGGTGCTCTGGCACTTACTTTTTTTCTGGAACTGCTTCTGGAAGCTTAAAATCACTTTAATTGGAAAGGGATAGGACAGCCCAGCCCTGGATCCTGGCCCATACCTGGGTGGCAATGGCTCTGGCTGTCTTGCGGTTGTCCCCGGTGATCAGAACCACGTCCACACCCATGCTCTTCAGCGTATGCACAGCCAGGGCAGCCTCCTGCTTGACGGTGTCCGCGATGGCGATCATCCCACAGAGCACCCCTGACGGAAACACACCAGTAAGTGCGGGAGGGCAGGACACCTGGAGGCCCCAGGAGCAAGCCTGATTTCATGAGTGGGAACAGTTTCCACAATATCGTGTTAACAAAAATATAAAACACCTAATTACATAACATAATATGGTTTTGATTTCATTTTTTTAATATTGACAAATTTAATATTGACAGATGCATACAAAAATGTCAACAGTGGCTCTCTGAAGGGTAGGATAATGGCTGATTCAATTTTCTTTACAGCTCTCCAGATTTTCCAAATTTTTGCAAGGCATATCTACTGCTTTGCAGAGTGCCTGGCTTATAACTCAATACACGTTAGCTATTAAAATATGAGAAATATAACAAATACAACAAATGCTACTTAGAAAGTGATAAATGTCCAAATGGCAAAAAATAAATAAATAAATAAATTCTTCCTTTTCTTCTTTTCCTACAAAAATACACTTGCATAGACATACATTTATATGTATATATACATATGTGTGTGTGTGTGTATAATTTTTCTTTTTTTTTTGCATGAATCTTTTAGATATTGAAGCAGAAAGGCTTTCGAGGCCTGAGGAGTAATGGGAGCAGAGCAGGGGTGAGTGATGTGTAATGGGGCATTTCTTTAGTTGAGCCAATTCTGGGCTGATGAGCTGAGAAGACTGTGGGTTTACAAGGACTTAGAAGAAGGGCTGGTGGTGAGAGAAAGACAAAAAAGAAAAAGAGGAAAGAGGACATATTTGGCTGGAACATTTAAAATACAGCAACATAAATTATTATTCCTTATTTTTACTTGGTTTTACTTCTATTAGCAGAAATTAACATTAACAAAGTAAGATGCTAATCTCTCCGAGTACGAAGACAGATGCAACCTTGAAGAGCACTGAGAAAAGTTGCAGGGATCCCATTATTTAAAGGCATGCCATAGTTAAACCTCATGAAGAGTGAACTGTTTTGTCTGCAGTGATGAATGAGAAGGACAGCTCCAAACTGCCAGCTTGGACAGGAGCAAACAAGATTGGTGAAGACAGTTTGGAATTCTAAGAGCAAGGAGACCTATGGCAGAGCGAGACCTGGCCTCAGGACTGAGAATGAAGTGAAAAAGATGGCAAGGCAATCTTTTACAAAATAGAACTAAATTAACAGAGAGGAAGAGTTTTTATTTATTTATTTATTTATTTATTTATTTATTTATTCATTCATTCATTCATTCATTCATTCTAAAAAAGGAGAAATTTATTTTTTGCCTGACATCTCCAAGAAACTTCATTTCTGAGAAAGCAGAAGGAAGGCGTGAGCAGAGATACCATCAATAGCCACCAAGATGGATGTCTGGCCTTTCATCTCATGGGCTGTCATCGCGTCACTGATGTCGTTGGAAATGGTCAAGCCGTTGCGTCTCATCCATTCTCGGTTTCCAATCAGCACAGAGAAGGTCTGGGGATCCGCATCTGTTCAAAAGAGTTTGTGATTATTCCCAAATAGTCCAATTTCACTGTGAGAAACTACTAACAACCATGGAACCCTTTTAACAGCAAAATATCTACTTAACTGTTCTGAGAAATTATAACATAGTAAGCACATCTCAAAATGCCATCCTTAAAGGAGCAGGGGAAAATATATAAAGTTTAGAACATGTGGGTATGAATTAAAATGGGGTATTAAAAGGTACACGCTGTATGTGGGAAAATGTTATAAATGTAATAGACATTATGTGGCGCAGTGTCCTCATTTGCCTTCGGGATCTGCTGCTGCCTCTTGCAGGGATCAGAAGCAGGTAGTTATCCCTGTAGCACCAAATCCAAGCATTGACTAGATTCATTACTGCTTGATACAGACAATTCAAGGTAAATCAGCAAATGATTCTACTTCTATGGAATGTTTTAAAGCTACAGCTCCTAAAAAGGCCAGGCGAGTCTTTTCACCTGTCACCTTCTTACTATGTGTGCCACTAACTTAGGTGTCACTGCACAGACCAGACCCCATACACTAAATGGAAAGACATCCTGGGCTGTAAATTACTAGAAGGTGATAGGTGGCTTCTAATGACAAAATCTAAATCAGGATTCAACTAGCAACATACTTAAGAAAAAACACTAGATAGATTTTTCCTGGTGTCGGGGGTTAAGGTGGTCCCTCACTCTTACACTGATGGCTGCACCAAGCTATCCTCAGAATCTTCAAAAGCAGCTGCCACTCCAAGTGATATCCCTTCTTATCTTGGGCCGACCATTTCCACCCTCTTTCCCTGACTGCTGCCAGCTCCTTAAATGGGAAAGACCCCGAAACACGCAGTCAGAGTTCCACTGCCTGAAAGGTTTCCTATTCAGGAAGAACAAGGTAGCATTCCCATCTGTCTACTTTGTAGCTTACGAGATGCAAGGTTAACTTGGAATAAGGAAGAAGAGACTCAAAATTGTGGAGCAGATAAGCAACACTCTACTAATTTAATTAATACACTTTCATCTACAGTTAGCATCAAGATTCAGATGTATCAAAGAACTCAAGAGAAACTGCAGGCTTTCCTGGGGAGGAAGGTGTGCAGTGTACCAGCTGGGAGCGACCCTTCTCCACAGCAGAGGAACCAGGTGGCATGCCTGGTGCGGTGCTCTCTGTGGTTTGGCCTGGCAGGCTGAGTGGCAGAGACAAAGGCCAGAGATACCTGTTTCTACGGGAACACTGCCAAGCCCGTTTAGGTGAGCGGTCCGTTTGCTCAAGTGCTCGCTGTGGGCCAGGATGCCTTCCACGTTGCTGACCTTACAGCCGATTCCACAGCCTGGCACGGCCTGGAAGTCCATGCAGTATCCCAAGGTCTCCGTTCCAAGTTCCTATGAAGGGAGTGGGAAGAGGAATTAGAAAACAGAGGTGAGGAGGATTTGAGAGGGAGGCAGGACAAAGACCAGAGGCGGGGTGAGGGTGAGGGTGAGAGTGAGAGCAGCACTAACCGGGAATTAAGAGGGAGAAGAAGGGTGAGAAGTAGAATTGCAGGGAAAGGAGAGGTCAACTATTAACCGAGCAATTCTTTTTCTCTTCTCTGACCCAGACATTCTTTCACATTGAACACCTCGAGTTAAGGGTGGGGAAGGGGGTGGTACGAAGGTGCCAAAGAGAGGAAAGATATAATTTCTGTGTGGAAATATTTTTATTAAAATGATGAAATAGGCAAGAAGTAACAAAACTATTCTGAGGCTACCAAGAGAGAACTGCCCATTTACAGGCCCTGGAATGGGGAGGAGTGATGTTGCAGGAGAAAGAAGTGAGGCTATTTGGTTAACAAAATGAAAAGGATGACTGCCTGTGAGTGGAATTCTTCCTGAAACACTGGAAACCTGAGAGGTGACACGGCGGCCTGTCTGACCCTACACGAAAGGCAAATACATGAAATGAGGTTTCTGAAGGTTCCCTGTCCATGAAGAGTTGTCAACTCTCTCAGGACACCCATGTCACCTTCTACATTTACTGATAATCATGCTTGCTCAGACCATTTAAATTTTTTCTGGATAATGTTCTGGCACATCCTGCTGTCCCCATATTCAGATTGGAAACAGGAAATTAAACAGGACCTTTTATCTGGAGAAATCAAAAGATGAATGCTTTCCCATCAACTGTGCCAAGAATGCACTGGGCTCACTTCTGCGGGTTCCTCTGCATTTCAAGTGTCCCTGAATGAGTGTACTGCTTCCTCCCTCCCTCTAATACCCCATTCACTTTTGTATCCCTTTGCACTAGGCACTCATAATGTTCTGAATTTATACACCATCTGTCTTCTCCACTCAAATGCCAGTTCCCAGAGGGCAGAGTTCACATCTTACTAGTTGTTGTCACAAGCATGGATGCTCAGTAAATGCTCAGTAAATGACTGTCAACACTGAATTGCTTTTGTGATGATCTGGAATGTGACAAGAGACCGACTACCACAAGCGACATCTCCACCTGCTCTGGGGGCTTGCTAAATGGTTTTCCAGACCACGTAAGCCAAGGCCTCCTTGAAGGCAGCTGATTCAGGTGCCAGTGACAGCTGAGAGGAAAGGCATGTGAGGAAGGGGCTGGGAGGCTTCAGGCCAGCCAGTGAGAGGAGAGGTGGCAGGAGGAGCAAGGAGATTAGTGATGCCCAGGTCTACATACCTCTTTACAGTATTTGGTGACAGCCACACCTAAGGGGTGCTCGCTGCTGGCCTCCGCAGTCCCCACCACAGCAAGAACCTTCCTGAGGGGCAGCGTGGCCACATCCACAAGCAAGAGGACCCGCATGACTTTGGGGACCCCGTGGGTAATGGTGCCAGTTTTGTCAAACATCACAGTCTTTATCTGCCCAAAAGAACATATCTCAGTGACTGCAAATACTTTTAGAATTTACATAATCTTGAGGCAGAACTTCACTGAACTTTCCTCAAGCAGATAACACTCCTTCATATTCAATGACATAATCACCTGCACTCGATCCCAAGGTTTGACCACTTCCCGTGCAAAAAGAGTTCCCCCCGTCCCTGCCCAGTCAAAAAAACCCACACTGTGGCTCAACGTTCACCAGGCTGGGCTGGAGGTGCTCACTGCGATGCTCTGGGAGGTGGAACGCCACTGTGTCCCGGACATAATACCAAGGTGAGATCGGGAGCTAGGGAGTTGGCCTTTTCCCCTGTCCACTGCTATCTGCTGACCCAGCCATAGTTTTCTCTGGCTTGCATAAGTACAAAAGCCTAATGAGAATAAAGCTCTTGCACACCAAGTTCAAGGAAGAAAGAGAGTGTTCCTTGGCCATAATAACAAGCAACCACTATAGCCAGGTTTTAGACCTGCCCACTTGGTCAATGGCACCAGTCCCTAAGGGTCTGGCTCAGCCACTGAGCAGCAGCCACACTCTGCCTCCATGGCTAGAATCTACTAATCCCTGGACACACATTTCCCCAAACCCCATACAAGGGCAGCTGCTTGCTGTGTTCAGAATGTGTCCCACAAGCATGGTTATCCTTTATTTAGCAAACAATAGGTTCAGCTTTTTGTTTCTGATGCTGAGTGCTAGCCTCTTCAACACAATCAACTGCTCTTCCTCTTCTTAGTCCATCCAAGATATGTAGCCAGATCTTCTCAACAAGCAATCCAATCACATCAAGCAGGCACTTTGGACTCTCCACCACTCCCTGTCTTTCTTTAGGTTAAGTGCCACATCCTTTAATGAACCTCCAAGGTTCTTCAAGGCTCCTCTCTCCCTCTTTTCCTCCCTCAACATTCCCATTTCACAACTGTTTCTTTCTCCTTCAATGATTTTCTTTCAGTTCCTTATCTATCTATCTATCTATCTATCTATCTATCTATCTATCTATCTATCTATCTATCAAGCAAGCAACTGTTGAGTGTTTTCAATGTGCCAGGCACTGAGCGAGTAGCTAAGGATACAACGGTGGGAAAAGTTCACAGTCTTGTATCCTGTGAGTCTATAATACGGCAGTATAGCACCCCAGGTCCTTTCCGCATGCTGTTCCCACTGCCAGAACATCCTTCTCAACCTCTGCTGTCTGGGTAACTCTCATTCAACGGCCAGGTCTCAGACTAACCTGTTTCCTTCCCTGACCATGTGCACCACCCCTCACCCCTAGTCTGACACACACAAATCTAAGTAAAGAAGAGGACCCACACAGTAAATGCTCAGCAAATACTGAATAAACCAGTGGAAGGATGGAAGGTTAGGGACTGGTATGCTGGGCCAAAGGAAGATTCTTCACAAACACTGTTGCCCACCACTCCACTCCCCAAGGTCACATGACCCTCTGCTCATCATACGGATGCAGAGCTGGTACTTTTCTCTGGGTGGGAACCCTGGCTCTGCCATTTATTAGCTGCAGGCCTTTGGGCAAGTTACCTCACCTTGTCCTGCTGCAGTTCCCTCATCTGTAAAATGTTGCTCAGAGTTGTTGACGAGATTAAATCAACTAATATTTATAAAGCATTTAATTCTATAACTGTTAGCTACTACTTTAAGTCATTCTGTTAGTCCTGGCTTCCTGTTTTACTTAACACTGCTACCTGAGGCTTCCTTCAGGTTTTTCTCTTAATATGAAATTTAAACAGGTACTATTTTCATTTGACCTAAATTAAAAAAAAAAATAATGGGGTAAACAGCTACAAAATCATCCCAGCCAAGACCCCAAAGGACGGCTGGGAGCACTACAGCATGGGGCCAACCTTGTGGGCCATCTCCAGGGGCTTTCCTCCCTTGATGAGGATGCCGTTCTGGGCAGCCACACCTGTGCCCACCATGACTGCTGTGGGTGTGGCCAGGCCCAGGGAACAGGGGCAGGCGATGCACAGCACTGTGATGGACGTCTGGAATGCAAACCGGATGATCACCTCTGCCTGGGAGATGTGCTTGCTGGGTATCTGAAAAGAGGAA
Organism: Cynopterus sphinx; assembly: GCA_030015415.1. Taxonomy (NCBI): domain Eukaryota; kingdom Metazoa; phylum Chordata; class Mammalia; order Chiroptera; family Pteropodidae; genus Cynopterus; species Cynopterus sphinx. Next base: position 82,214,334 of record CM057381.1, on the reverse strand, counting down.
AGAGAGGTAGATGGAAAATGAAATGAGGAATCACGCAGAATCCTAATCACATAAGATGTTTTGGTGTAGGCAGTGGGGCCTGAGACAGCATGAGGAGCTAGGTTCAGGAAATGCACTGTGTTGCCTTCTGCTTTGGTGACATCACATGGCTCACTCTACTGTTCTGTGTCCCCGTGTCCCAACTCGATCCAAGAATCCTATCAGAATCCCTGATGGGGGACAGAGCATAGACCATGAAGGTTCACATCCTGGCTCTGACACTAACTTAACCTCTGTGTCTCAGCTTCCTCACATGCTAAGTGGAATTAATACTACCCATCTCACAGGTTGCTGTAAAAATTAAGTGAGATAATATATATATGAACACATATTAACATGTAAATATATATTATAAAACACCTAGCATAGGAGAGGTGTCTAAGAAATTGTAACTATTACATTTTCATTATTATGAAAAGGCAATAATCATAAAGTAGGGAAAGATGACCAGGGCCAAGCATAGGATATTTATCACAGTGCATTATTGTAATGGCAAAAAACTAGAAACAACCAGTAAAGGATTGGTTAATTAAATTTTGAATATGCTGTATATAATGGAATAATTTGCAATTGTTGAAGTGATAATGTATTATCTATACTTATTGACATGGAGACATATCAGTAGCATCGCTGAACAACAACAAAAAAGTACAAGATGGCATGCATTGATTTAATTAGTGCAGAATTATCAGCCTAGATCTATACACAGCCTTTCAACAACACTGGAAAGATGTTTACCAAAGTGTGATAAACGGTTACTACTAGGAATGGAATTTGGAGCCATCTTTATTTTCTTCTATTCTTCACTTTTGTTTTCTTTGTGAATCCAAAACAAACAAAACATGAGTTTCCTTTCCAGCTACCTGGTGGCACATATTAATATTATTATTTGCATTCTGATTTCTTGAGTTTATCTTGATTTGTTTTTCAAAATGGCTGGTGTCTCTGGAGTATAATCAGGAGATACTATATTCACTTAATTAACATTTAAAAAGCATGTTTTCTAAATCAAGGACAGAGACCATAATCTCATGAGCTTCCATGTACAGTTTATTCTTTGATTTTGAAAGGCAGGATTCTAAAATAAGATATATTATTAGAGGGTCATTTAATTTTCATAGAAAGAGTTGGATTTAGGTAGAGAGACATGTTAAGACATAATGCAATTCTTAGAGGTAAAGATAACTTTTTTAAAAAACCCAGTAATTCTTATGAAAATAACACCTGGTATTCTGATGGGACTGGGTGGACTTCTAGAAGTTAACGTGAACTCTGTCCCTACAAAGACTTTTATGTAGCATGGCGATAACAATATCTTAAAGGAACATGCAGTACCTCATTTGCCAGCAGCCTCTCTGATATTGCAGATAAAAACAGAAGAAGCCAAAGTAAGATGGAAAGGCAGGGAATAGCAGAAAGGCACACATTCCAACTTGTTTAGGACTGAGTGTTCCCACAGCCACAAGCCAATGAGCTGCTCTCCAGCAGAAGCAGAAATTTTAGGCAGTCAGGTGCCATAATAGCCACTGGCAAATTCTAGGAATACAGTCATAGGTTATTCTTAAAAGCACTAAGGCCTCCTTAGATGTCAGACAGTCTATAATTTGGACAGTTTTCATTTTAAGATAGGAAACTGGAGGGAGAAAATGACATTTTAGTGGATGACATGTACTCCAAGAATATATAACTTTAATTATGGGTAGATTTTTTTTTTTAAGAAAAAAATATTCATTCCATATACAGTTTCTTATTCTATGGCTCTAAGATAAATATACATTACACTGGGCTAGGTATGAGATATTTTTAAAAATAAGGTAAAACATTGTTCTACTCACTGGGCAGTTATCAGTTACTACTCTAAGTGAACCATTAGCTTTTTATGTATATATCAAGGTTTCTCAACCACGGCAATATTAACATTTGGGGCCAGATAATTCTTGGCTGTGGGGTCTGTCCTGTGCATTATAGATGTTTAGCAGCATCCCTTGTCTTTCTTTACCTACTGGAGGCCAGTAGTGTGCCCCCTTAGTCATGACAACCGAAACTATCTCCAGATATGGCCGAACATCCCTGGGGCAACAAAATTACTCCCAATTGCAAATCACTGATGTGTACGGTTCTCATCTTTAAAGTACACATTTTTTGTTTTTTGGGAAATTTTTTTTGGTATTTTTCACCTTTTTAAAAGTTTGATAAACACATTTCTTAAGAGAGTATTCTTCATCTACTTTTTTAACTCAACAATGTATATTCCATTGCCTCATTTATAATAGTTAATAAATATTTACTAAAAAGCTATTAGCATTGCTTAGGAAGCTGCAAGGTTAAAGATGGTATTTATGGACACAGACAACCAAAAATATATTTTTCTTAAAATATGTTAAATAATATTTTCATGCTATTGAAATCTAAAGTGACCTATCTTCCATGGTGTATACCTCACAACCCCAGAAATGAACAATACTGTATAATATAAATGCTTTAAGCATTACACCTGAGAGCCAGTGTTTATGAAATTATCTAACTAGAAAGCAAAGGCCATATTTAAGAAAACCCTGCAGAAGGAGAGTGACTGATTGTCCTACCCCAGCTAAGATTTTGTTGCCAGTAAGTGAAGCAATTAAATAAATAATCAAATAATGAATAACTAAAGCCCAATGAATCTAAGACATGAAAGAATAGGAGTAATGGCAATAGATTATTTAAAACACAACAACCATGCAGCCCACAGCATTCAACTTACAGGAAAGTATGTCTGAACAACACCAAAATCGATAAAACCGATTATAATCCATACCACCAACGTCAAAGTTGAAATGATGATGATAAATGGGACAAAATATCCACTAAACCGGTCAGCCAGTTGTTGAATGGGTGCCTATAAAAATAAAACACCAAGACCATGAGAAATTACAATCTACAAAGAAATCAACCACAAGCACAGAAAAGAACTGGGATTCTTAGCTCCCTTGTTAACTCTCAGCTCAATAAAATCTGCTGAGTCTATGGAACTCTTGGAATGATTTCCAAAATGAGGAAGCTGAGATGATATCATCTTTAAAATGTCTTCATTACCTTTGACATCTGAGCCTCTTCCACCAATTTCACAATCTGAGCCAAAGTGGTGTCATTGCCCACATGGGTGGCACTGATGAGCACAGAGCCATGTGCATTTATAGACCCGGCAATCACTGTGCTCCCAGGTTTCTTAGTGACTGGCATGGCTTCTCCTAGAGGTGGAGAAGGGAGACTGGCTGTCATGTGCTAAGCCTCATTCAGCATTCATGGGGCCTGGCATCTGTGCAGATACCCACCCGAAGGGAACGGGAATCAAGTCACTTAACCTGTGATGAGGGACTCGTCGGCCATTGTACTGCCCTCCAGGACTTTCCCATCCACTGGAAACTTTCCCCCAGGAACCACCTTGATGACATCACCCCGCTGCACCAGCTCCATGGGTACTTGCTCCTCTCTGCAACAAATGCCACTCAGGTTACACACACTCACTGGAGCTCACCCTTTTGGTCTGTCACTAAGGCTGGGTTCTAGACAAATGGTTGGACTAATTACATTATACTTGCTTTACACCAAGCAGCAGCATTCATTTTATCTGTCATTTACAGATTGAGCCAATATTTATTATGCAGTTACTAAGTGCCAGGCACAGTATTAAGCATTGGGAATGTACTGTGATCAGGAGCAGAGGGGCAGCCAGGGAGATGCAAAGGGCCAGCCAATGATGCAGAAGAAAAGGAGAAACAGACAATCAGAGGAGTGAGCACCCAGTCCATCCTATCAGATACTGCAGACGCAGTTACATAGATGCAAATGTATGTGCAGTTCATCATGCTCTACACTTAGAATTAATCTGTGTACTTCACAGAATGGAAGTTATACCTTAATTTAAAAGAAAAAGAAAAAAATTTAAAGGGACATTCAAGAGTAAAAATGCTGGTGAGAAGCTGAGATGCGGATTTAAAAGATGCCATAGTTGGACTGGAGTACGTGGAAATTACTTGATGTCTTTGGCAAAAGCAATGGCAGAAACTGGTAGGGGTATAAACCCAACTGGAATGGGCTGAAGAGAATGTGAAGCAGGGAAACAAAGATAGCAGCTAAAGACAACTTTCAAGAGAAGTTTTGCTGTGAAAGGAAAAAGGAAACAGCAGTAGAAAAGGGAGTGCAGTAAGATAGGAAACTGAATTGTACATATGTGTGAACAGTAAGCTGGTGGGAATGGTCCCAGAGATGGAGGGAGAGGGGTAGAGGGGATGAGATAGTAGGGAGAGAGGGAGATGGGGAGAGATGGTAGGGAGGAAGGGAGGCGAGGAGAGGTGGCAGGAAGGGAGGGAGAGGGGAAGAGGGGGAGAGAGATGGCAGGAAGGTCTGAACTGGAAGGAATAGAGTATGAGAGGAAGGCCGCCCAGGGAACCCACCAGCCTTGGCAGCACCTCCCTAATCATCTCATGGGCCAAACACACTTACTCATACAGATAGCATGGGCTCATGAAAAAATGGTGAAAAACTCAAAAAAGCAGGCATGTACAACAAGCAGGACCCTGAGGTTATTTTATATTTCCCTTTTATTCTACAAAGACCACATTTAAAATACCACAGAGAGGAATGTACAAAAAGCCACCTTATTTATGTGAGAAAGAAAAATATGATATTTACTGAGTGCAGGTACTGTACTAGAGTTTTACATGTCTTATCTCATTGAATCTTCCCCAAAACATATGAAGTAAATGATATTCACCCATTTTGGCAAAAATCTGAAGATTTTTTAAAAAGGCACAAAATTGAACATACAATGCCCATTTCTCTAAATGTCACTGTGTATGAATGTATAAAACTTAGGGACCAGCTTGCACAGACAGATGTTAACATATATTTACAATAATATCTTCTTTTAAAAACCGTTAAATAAAAAAATAAATTAAAAATAATTTTTTTTTTTTAAAAAGGGTTAGGAACGTCACCTGCATAGTGAGGACGTGACAGACTGTCGGAAGCTGAGGGTCCAGCCCCACGTGCCACGCTGCTACCTCCCTGCAGGGGTGTGAGGGCGCGCTGCTCCGTGGGGCCGAGTTCAGGCTGCTGAGCAGATGAAACTGACCCTGAGACTAAGTGCACGTGTGCCACTATGCACACCAGGTGCTAGGGGACACAGTGGTGAGCAAAGCAGACACGGCCCTGACCTCGGGAGCTCAGAGTCCCCGTCACGGGGCAACAGTGCGATCTGGGTCAAATCCTAGTTCGAAGACACAATGCCCTCCTTTTTACGATGACAATTTTGTTCCCAGGATTAACTGAAGTGACGCATATCCCAGATGCTCAGTACAATGCCTGACGCACAGTTCAGTGCCCAGTGAATGCTGGTGGCTTTTATTGTCACCTAATGGATGTGTTCGCTTTTGTCTGTGTAACAGGCACTGTGCTAGGCTGGGGTGACAAACATGACAAAGTGGAGCCTTCTTCTCATGAGGTTTACAGCCTAGAAGCTAAAAGCAGGCTCATGCATGCAAATGCAATAATGGTCATAATGAACTAAAAAAAGCACTGAAAGAAAAGGAAGGACCTTTTGAGAGAAAGTAACCAAGGGAATAAAGTCTTGAGTGCTGGAAACAGATGTGTAAACTCGGTAGCCAGGCAGGCGGGAAACAGGGAGGGAAGAAACCTCCATAATCCGAGAAGCTCTCTGCTTCTTTTACGGGTCTTCCAACGACAGAGAGTCCAGGCCCCAACAATGCCCCTCCGAGCCCGTAGCAGGGACTGGAGTTTATCACTCTAGAGGCCTCCACTTGGCAAGAGAAGCCTGTGTCAGAAGGGCCCCTGCTCCCTTCAGAAAAGTGGGCTGTGGGGACTAAAGGGCACAATCTCTCCGCCCCCACAACCTAACTGCTGGCTTATACAGGGGTACTTAGCACACATGGCCAGTTGGGTGCCTTTCTATTAGTAATGCTAATCTCTGCTTAATCTAACCTTGAACTTCTCTGATCTGAATTAACCAATCTTTCTAACTCCAAACAGCTTAATTTAAAGCGAACAGCCCTTTACAAGGGTCAAAGTAGCTCCTTCTGGTGAATTCCCATAGCGTTTCTTCTTTAGAAACTAATGCTCCCCAAAATCCTGAGTTGTGGGAATACACTTAATTGAAAGACAAGTTGTTGTGTTTTTTTTGCCAGCATTTCTTCAGCTTTAAGAGTTTCTGCCAGGAGTCTCTTTATCTCATCTGTCTCCTTCCCCATCTAACACAAGTTAAAAAAGACAAAGAAAATACTCATAATGGAATGGCCCTGTCCTAGATAAAATCTGTAACTTTGTTTTCCCATTTATAAGAAACAAAAGACGTCAATGTGGGAGACTGGCGACAGGGCTATGCTAGCTTTTTAATGTCACGCAGTCAAGCATACACACGTATATATTATTTCTTTAACATTTGATAACATTTGATAGCCGTTTCATTCATTTGACACAGTATCTGAAGACCTGCCAGTGTATGCCCTGGGTGACTGGAGGCACCGGTGCTCCAGGAGCACTGAGGAGTGACCAAGCCAGAGCTGGAGGACAGGAAAGGCTTCTGGAGGGTGTGACACCTAAACCAAGACCTGAACAACAAGGAGCCAGGTGAAGGGAACTGAAGATGCGATGACATGTGCATGAGCCTGGAGGTGAGAGAGAGCCTGTGGGGGAACTGCCAGTGGGGGTGGCTGGAACGAGACCAGAGGAACAGCAGGACAGGAGGTTGAGCCCAAGAGGCACATGGGACAGATGCCAAGTCTCACATGTTCTTAGGAAATGTGTAAGGACAAGAGCCAATCCCTGGGAGAGTTTCAACTACAGAGTAATACTATCAGATTTGTTGGAAGGAGACTAGGCTGGAAGCAGAAGAGCAATGAGGAGACTATCACGAGACAGCAGTGGCCTAAACAAGTCTGGTGGCAGTGGGAGGGGTCGCTGTGTGTGGCCACCGGGGGCTGTAGAACTAGAAGCAAGAGGACGAAGACGGGATGTGTGGATGAGAAAGGGGAAGGGGTCACACAGGACACCCAGGCCTCTTCCTCAGGAGCTAGCATGGGACAGTGCCATTCCTGGGGACAAACAGGCACAAGGGGAAGAGGAGGAATCTGGAAAGCACAGAGGGAAGATTATGGGAAGGATATAGACAAGTTAACTTCGACACCCAAGAGACAGATTCCAACAGGCAAGTGAATACTGGTAGCTGAGGTAGGTTTGAGAATGAAGACATGAGGGAGCTGAGGTGTCCCAGTGACAGTCTATAAGATACCAAGACAAGAGACAATAGGGCCAACACTGAAACCTCAAGAATCATCAATATTTAAGGAACGAGGAAAGTGAAGGAAGGCCATGAAGGAGACAGCAAGTGGCAGTTAGGGAAGAAATTATGTTCCAGATTGATTATCTATGTAGATGCTGCCATCACTCAAGACTTGGGATGGAGAAAAAGGACAAGTGTCCTTGGCAGAGGGACAGAGGGAGGAATAGGCTAGAGTCTCGCTGAAAGGAGCCAGCTGAGGCAAGAAACCCCAGTGGCCTTCAGAAGGCTGCCCACACTTGTTCACACCAATAGAGGAGGGCCCTGCAGGAGGGCCCTGCAGGAGGCCAAGGCTGACCAGGGAGCCCTGACACCAGCATGTCTCATGTTATGGAGAATCCAGCTCCTCAGGAGAGGCAGAGTGAGTGACCTTGGCCTTGGGAGAGCAAGGGGTGATCCTGGGCCCATCCCCCACCGGCAGCCTGGAGCATACTGTCAGAAAGGCAGGATAGAAACCACCACCACGTTTGACAGAAATTATCCCAAAAGGGCATTAGCTAATGTGTTCCAAGCACACAGCCCATCTGAGGCAAAGCCAGAATGGTCTTCAGACTCCTAGCTTAAAAAATGGTACCACCACTGAACACGCCCTATCGCATCTGATCTCGGAAGCTAAGCAGGGTCAGGCCTGGTTAGTACTTGGATAGGAGACCACCTAAGACCACCGGGTGCTGTAGACGGAAAATAAAATGGTACCACCACATTATGATGGTAGTCATCAGGCCTACAGTGTGTCCACGGCCAAAAATTAACCACCATCTTAGGAAAGAACTGAGTTATGACAGGTGTAGCCGCAGTCCTTCGACATTTCAACTAGCTTTCACCTTCTGGCAAAGCTGATATTCAAATCAATGGAGCAAGCAGTCCACGCAATTGCAGTCCACAGTATCACACACATTTCCAAATGAAACACAGAGTAAATGTATTCCCACAGTTTGAATCCCAATCTGAATGTTTTTACTTCTCAGAAATGCTCATGTCATTAATTTATAAGAAGTAGCCAAAATGCATTACTAATGTAGAAGCAGACAAATGCTGTCACACAGGGTCCTATCTGGGAGACAATTTAGCAGGTGGCTGATGGGATGGCTCATGTCTACAGGACTCCAGTCTCAGCTCTGCCACTCACCTGCTGTGGACTTTGAGCAAGTTACTTCACCTCACTAATGAAATGGGGATCACGAGAGCACCAGCCTCTCAGGGAAGCTATCAGTGTTAAATCAGATAATTTATGCAAAGTGCTGACTTGTAGTACCTAGTACACAACTGTTTTCAAATCTTGGCGAACACCATCATAATTCTGATTTTTATTTCAAAGCCAGCATCCAGCAAAAACCAGTGCTGCAGTCAGCCTATGACACATTAACTTTTATTCATTCATGTCTCGCTCATTCGTTCATATACTCAGCACAGGCTCACCGAGCACCCCACTAGGAAGCAAGGGACCTGTGTCAGCCTCAGAGGTCTGTCCCTCATAGGACGCAGCTAGTACACTGGCAACAGTATGATGAATGCGCAAGTACAGAGTGGGATAGAGACAAAAGGTAGTTTAAATAGGAGAGTTTGAAGTGTATGTCATAGTGGATGGTAAAAATCCACGAAGATAGAGACACTAAAGATCAATGAGAAATCCACAGAGTAAGGCTCCTGAACAGAGGCCCGGGGGAGAAACGCCTCTTGCACTGGGGTGGGCAGGCGGGAAGATGCCGTGGGGAAAGGCTAGTTTTGTAGGCTGAGTGACAGGAAACTGATGGATTTCAGTAGTCAGAAGTGAGATGACAGATTAAAGAAAGTGGATGCGCCAGAGAGAGATTTCAGGAATGTGAAGAAGGCCTATAAATAACCGTTGCCTTGAATATGAAAATGAGATTGACCAGGCAAATATGGAAGCTTAGTTTGTAAAAATGTCCACGTTATTACATATGCTTTAAGAGTCAGTATATGGAAGGGTAAAGAATATGGACTCTGGAACCAGTGGCCTGGATTATATGCCAATTCCATTCCTTAATACCTGTGTGACCTAGACCAGTTCCTTAGCCTCTCTGAACTTGTTTCCTCCTCTTCAAAATAAGGGTATTAACAGTACCTGCTTCATAAATTTTTTTTATTAGATTAAATACAAAAACGTTAGTGGCTGGCAAGCAGTAAATGCTACATAAGTTTCAGCAATAATGGAAATAATCATTATTATTTTTAATACCTGCCAACCTTATGAAGAAAAATACTAATTCCATTTTTATTCTTTGGCAAGTTGAAACCCTTATCTCTCAGCCTATATGAATCCTTCAGATCTTACAAGGAAGGGAACTCCTTGTTCCCTGTGAAGCTTTCCATGGCCATAAGCCTCCCTCTTCTAAATTCCAGGGATACAAATCATCTATACCTCTCTTTTATCATTTGGCATACAGAAGCCACTGTGAACTCTTGCTTATCTTTTGGTATTTAAATGCCTGATTTACTTAACTGGATTAAAAAAAGAATCTTCCTGTGCTTGTCTTCTAGGGTAATGTTACATACACAATAGGTGTTTGATGCATATTACATAGAACGACATAAATTTATTGGAGAATTTGGATGAAGATAACCTACCTGATGATTAAGTTATCCTCACCAAGGGTCACAACAGTAGCTTCTGTGGCTTGGAGAGACATGAGTTTGGCAAGGGCTTCTGAGGTTTTGCTCTAAGAAATAACCAGAATGTAAAATGAGAACTATTGTAAACTTATCCCTGCAGGAAAAGGCTGCCCCTTTAACACAGCCACACAACAGCTAAAAGGCTTTCCTGGAATGGTGTGATTCACTGGCCACTGACACGCAGCCATGTCATCACCACACGGATTGCACAATGCCATTAGTTCAATGAATCACACATTTCAGACTGAAAAAACAATACCAATCTACCCACTGACAATTTTATTTTAAGGTCAACCGAATTTCTTTCAGGGCCAGAACCCCTCTTTTACAGGATACATTAAAATGCTGGGTACACAGCAGTGTGTTGAAAATGTCAAGACCCTAAGGTGGAAATGCGGATTTCTAAACTGAGGAGCTATACACTCAAATGTGTACTAAGAGACAGTATGACCTCTGACCTGAAATCCAGGGTTCTTTCCATTATACTGTGCACCTGAAGAAAGGTTTTAATAATTAACCAGATTAGCTGGGATTTCAGAAGTGTGACCAATTTGGAGATTAGTGTTAGAAACACCTAATTATATGTAGGTTTCACATTTCTTTAAGTCTTTTTCTAACTGTGTGTAATTAGTAATTCTAAACATGGTATTCAGATGAATTAAGATCTGTATTACTGCAGGAACAGTTCTTTTACCCTGAAGCTGAAATTACCTTTGCCACATGTTCCAGCCACCGCCCTAGGGCGATGAACACGAAGAGCATGGGGGGAGTGTCAAAGAATGTCACAGGGCTCCTCTCAGCCTTCTCGGCAACAGCCACAACCAGGATGATGAGAGAGTAAACATAGGCAATGCTAGTGGCCAGCACGATGAGCACGTCCATGTTGGCAGTCCTGTGACGCAGAGATTTGTAGGCCTGAATGTAGAAGTACCATCCGCCAAGGAACTAAAAGACAAATAAATGAGAGTGACAGCTGTGCCAAGCAGGGCATAGCATTTAAGGAGCAAACAGGGAGGCCTTACAGGCCCTTCGGGACAGCAAATACTCTAGCCTCACCCACAACTTTGACATTACTTTTTCTTTGTAATTGATGTTTTGAAATTATTTCCTGATTCAGAGGACTAACGGCCACAGGAATGAATAATCAAGGACATGGGAGACCTTTAAAATTCAGAGTACACAACCTAAATGTCCATCAATTGGAAAATGGTGACAATGGTGAAATAATCACACTTCATTTATACTGTGGCCAATGCTATGCAGTCCCTTAGGACAGGAGTCCCCAATCCCTCACTGTGGACTGGTATCAGTCCTTGGCCTGTTAGGAACTGGGTTACACAGCAGGAAGTGAGTGGCAGGCAAGTGAGAGAAGCTTCATCTGTATTTGCAGCTGCATCCCAGTGCTAGCATCACTGCCTCAGCAGCACCTCTGATCATCAGGCATTTGATTCTCAAAGGAGCACTGGTCCCTGGTGCCAGAAAGGCTGGGGACCACTGCCTCAGGAGAAAAGTGTTAGATCTATAAACCAGTAGAATGAAAAATGTCAGTATTACATGATCAGTTAAAAAAGCTAGTTATAAATCAGTACCTCTAATAGGATGTGTCTGCCTTATATGAACATGCACACACAGATATGCACAGACGTAAATGTGTATTTCCTCTATATAAATAGAAGATACACACCCAACTGGTAATAATACTAATAAGGTGACTCTGGAGAATGGCGTTGGGCTGGAGGCAGGTATGATTAAATAATACGTTCCTCTTGTCTTATACTTCCATATGGCTTGAATTGTTTAAAATAAATATACATTACATTTGGAATTTTTTTAAATACAGAAAAAATAAATGAATTGAGCCTACAAAGACTTGCCCCCAGATAGTCCTAAACTAAATGTTTTAAGTCAGTTTTATTTTACATTCTAAAATATGTGGAGGCCACACACTTCCCACTAGAAACACGGCTAGTTCCTTAATACCAGCCCCAAACTAGAATTCCAAGAGGCCTCTTTTAAATAATAATTTCCTTTCTTGCTTTTAGATTTATATCCCACATATAAGTGATATCATATGATTTTCAACTTTTTCAGTCTGGGATATAAATCTAAAAGCAACAAATTAACAGGACAAAGAGACTCAGGGACATGGACAATGGACTAGTGGTTACCAGAGGGTAGGGGGTGGGGGAGGAGGGAAGAGGCAGTCAGGGTAAAGGGGGTCAACTGTAGGGGTGTAGGGGATGGTGAAATGGGTAAAGGGGATTGAATATATGGTAGCTGAAGGAAACTGGATCTGGGCAGTAATCACACAATAGAATACATGTATGTCAAATTATAATGTACACCCGAAAACTATATAACTGTATTAACCAATGTTACCCCAATAAAATTAAAAAAAATAAACTGCTGATAAAAATAAATACATAAAAATGAATGAATGAATGAATGAATGATTTCCTCAGGACCAAATTTCTGCCATTCTAAAGAAGCACGAGTTCTAGGGTGATCTAACTGTTGTTTCTAAAAACAAAGGTAAATTAAGCTAAACAGTAAGCAACTGGAGAAAACTGATTCAGCAATCCTTATAACAAGGTGGTTACTATGCCCAAGAGACTTCGATCACCTGCAATCATCTGTGAAACTGGCATTGAAACCAACTCCTCTCATGTCCCCTGTGTTAGAGAATACTCTACTGCTGGTCACAGATGTAAAAAGCAGCAACTGGCTGGGGTGGGTCATAAAAGCTGCAATAAAGTGTCAGCCATGCACAGGCATGGAGGGCAGAGGCCTGCCCCTCTTCCTGATACGTACCTGGACAAAGGTACACAAGATAAAGAAGATGAGATTTAGAATGGACAGTCCTGGAACGATGTTGTGGTCCAAGACCATGGACTCGTGGGGCTCGCTGCTGGGTATCAACATATAGATCATTAAACCCATAACGGGAATGCCAAACACCAGGCTGCACAGAAAAGACTTCTTCCACCTGGAAAGCAAAGAGCAACAGAGACAGTTTAGGTGTTACTTGGAGTATGGGCTGGGCCCCTCCTGAGGACTACTAAGCTTAAGGTGCTGTCGCATGTCCGGAACAGACCACCAAGGGCTAAAATGAAAGGAAGGCTCTCTTCCCAACACCAGCCATCTGATGGAGCACCTAAAGGCCTAAATTTTACGCAAGGATATTCCTGAGATGTCTGGATCCAGCCCATGCCTGCCTGTGGCTGGCATGTTCCCGTCAACCTACAGGTGAGGCAGCTGAGGCCCAGAATAGCTGAGAATTTAGCTTCAGAGACGTTTACCATTCTCTACCCATGGCTGCTTACAGCTCTTTTTTGGAATGCAATTTCATACTGTCCCCCCCCACCACAAAAAAAAAAACAGATAAAGGTAGTATTTTATTAATATAAAATTACTTACAATTTATTTACTTTTTAAATAAAAAAGTATTTAAGTATTTTATTACTTAAAATAGTGAGCTCAGTAAAGCTGTCTTGAAGAACAGTGAAAGCTTGAAATGGGGGGGGGAGGGCAGATGTCACGTGACAGCTGTGGTCTCATGTTAGCTTCAGCATCCACGAAATGCTAACCAACTGTGGGTGGAAACGCTAATGCACCTTTGTATCTTAACTACTGTCTGAAAGCCACTGGCCTTTAAGATTAAAGGCTGCTGCCACCCAAGGCCTCAAGAATTAGCCTCTCCCTAGCTTTCTATGCACCTGTCCTTCGAGTCCCTTCTGTGCTGCAGCCATGCCAACCAGAGCAAATGCACAAGGAGTCTCTGAAGGCCCCCTGCCTCTGGGACCCTAGAAGATCCCCACTTCCATGCCCACCTCCAGTTGCTCAACCCAGGAAACTTCCCCTCATTCTTTGACACCCAGATAGTGTGCCCTTTGTCTATCAGCTCCTCAGACCTCTCAGAACCAGCTTGAATCATTGCTCATCTACTCCTTTCCAGCCAGAGTATGGGCACCTCCAAAATCCCCTGCATCTGGCACAGTGCCCTGCATACAACAGTGGCCTTATGTTTGTTGAATGGATAAATAAACATCTGAAACAATGAATGAACCCAGGCCATTATTCATGTCCTTGGATCCTAGTTATAGAACACATTCAAATAAAGTCTTAAAATGCTGTAAAAGAAATAACTCCATGCTCCCTTCCTTCCAACTTAATTGTTGTCCCATCTGTTAGCCACCAGCCATAGGCAGCTATTTAAATTAAAATTAAATACAATTAACAATTCAGTTCCTTAGTCATATCAGTTGCACTTCGAGTACTCAGTAGCTAGTGGCTACTGAACCAGGCAGTGCAGACACGGAACACTATCATCGCAGCAAGTTTATTACACAACACGTGAGGGCTGACATCACGGGGGAAAGGCAGCCAATCCAAGCAGAAGGTGCTGTGGGAAGCCAGGGAAGCAGAGGCACCAAGAAGCAGGGAAGCACCAAACCAGGCAGGGTTGGCCTGGGAAGAGGAAGGCACTTAGACGAGAGCTTCAATTTATCAGTTCTGTTCTACCTACTGCTTTATCTCCACCTTGTGGTCCAAGTGATGAGCGGTGTGGTTTCTCTGGGCCGGGGAAGCACGAAAGCCGATTTCCTTGTCATTAAAAAGAGAGGGAGGGGTAGGAAACAAGGAAGGAGGCACTTGGTTAAAACATACACTGGTAGAAAGCATTTGACACCTTTTTAAATTAGAAAGTTAATCTAAAATTGCCTCAGAGGAGTATACTGGTTTTTTCTCCTACAACTTCTTTACCCAAATCACTGTCCAAATCCTGTCAGAGCTTCAGCACCATCTATACTTAATGGCTGTGTCATCTCCAAGGAGATGCTTCTTCAGATAGTGATTCCTGTTCCTTTGTCCACAAAGACAGCAGGCTCTGGGAGATAAAAGTCAGCGTCCCAGAGCTGATCAGTGTTGAGTTGTAAACTCAGAACTTCTAAGGAATTCCAAATATCAAATGGTCAGCTGCTTTCATTCTCTGCATGAGAAAATGAAGGTCAGAGAGGTTCAATATCCAGCCCCAAAGGCACAGCGGAATCAGAAGAGCTAGGTCTAGTGCTCAGGTCTAGGTCCAATACTCAGGTCTGCAGCCCCCAGCCAGGCCTCTTCCACTGAGTGACCATGGCCCCTTCAACACCTGTGAGCCATGGCCTCTAGTGAGGCCACACGGAGATGGCTCCTCAAACTAGTGCTGTCCTTAGGGATTAACTCCAGCCTTTCCTTTGTGTTGCTCCCCCTTGCCCTCTCCACCTTATTCGATCTGATCACTGACTTTCTGATGTCCTTCACAAACTGACACTGAGAAAACTGTTAGGAAGTGTCCTGTCAGCCAGCACAATAGTGAGAGGGGCCCCAGAACTCTGTTGTTGGGATCTTACACAAAAATTAAAGTTATGGTGGGAGAAAGAACATGTAAGATGGTCTGTCTTAAGACAAATCCTTTTACAACTAATACCAGGTTAATTATACTAGGAAAAGATGCCCCACAGTCATAAGAATGGAGGCCAGACATTGGCATTAATCATCCAATAATGTAAAGAAGGGGCTGTGCCGAGCTCTGCGGGGGGGTGGAGGTCAGCAAGGACCTTATAAACAAGAAGGGTAACAGCCGTGTTCAAAGTACCATCTCAACTCTCCCTAGTGCTCAGTGCATCAGCCTGACTTTTTACCTCATCGACGCCTTATCACTACCGTTCTGGGAGACCTGTGGTGTGGTAGAAATAGAAAGGCCACCAAGCCTGGAACATAAGAGCTGGGTTTGGGTGCCGGTTCTGCAACCTTTGGCTGGGTACCAGGGAGCAACATACTTAAGCCTTCTGGGATCTTCCCTCATCTGATAAAGAAGCTGTATTGTCTGCCTCTGAGCATGAGGCACTGCCCAGCAGCAGAGCAGCATTACTGCCTAACAGCTCTGCCAGGCCAGCAGATAACACCGCTCTTAAAACACACACACATGCAAGCGCTGAAGAGAAAATTAAAGATATCACACCTGCTGCAAGATGTTTCTTTTCATAAGAAATTTTGCAAGCAGTAGTTTCTGCTAAACTTCATTTACTCTTAACCATTAGTTGTTAACAAGTTTTGATTGTCTTAACCCCTTTGGATGCCCTCTAATGCTCTCGTCTTCTTATGGTGTGGTGTAAATACAGACCTTAAACAGGAAATGGTAATGCAACCGGAGCAGGAACTTTTCCGATTTCCCAAAGGAAAATTACCAAACTCTCCCTTTACAAAGAAGGCCTAGCATAGTAGTAAAATGTAGTATAATTCTTTCAAATATCAACATTTCTTTGGTCTATACATACTTGGTACAGACATAAATTATATCTAAAAATTACACTTAGGCAATTTAACCCTGTATACCAAGTACCTTGGTGATAGTGTGTTTCACAGAGATGATCTGAAATTATAACAATAATAATGTCTTTTCTCCCCAACTTTTTTTATCCAATCACTGATTTTCACCACCACCTGCCCCCCACGCCCCATTAGAATATGAGATACTTCACAGTTTACTTTAAAATGACTCACCTTATTTTTATGGGAAAAGTTGAAGGATTTTTTGGCGACTTATTTTTGTTTAGCTATATTTTCTCATTTTTCTGCAATGGTTAATAATTACATTTTTTAAAGGTGGGTATAATTTTTCTTAATGAATGTCTTACCTCAATAATTCTGACAATATCCCTCGGACCGATAATTTCAGGATCAAATTTCACATAGGCTTTGCTGGTTGCAAGTGCTACGGAGGCATGGGTGATGCCTCTCGTCTTCACAAGTTTGGACTCTATGTTGTGAACGCAGGAAGCACAGGTCATCCCGGTGATCTGCATGCAGCACAAGATGACAGAAAGCCCACTGAGCCAGGTTCAAGAAGATACTGTCAAAAGCATACAGGTAGCCAAAAGCCTTTGGTCCTTCCACAGAGCCCTCCCCAAGACTCTGGACCTCTGCCTCCAAATCCCATGTGCAATAAATATCTTTACCCCAAACCTTCCCCCAGGGGCTTCAAGGATATAAACAGTGGTTCTTCCCCAATTCAGGTACAAGAGACGTAGCCAATCTACTAAGCAGTTGGCAACCAATGGAGGCTTGACTTCTGGTTCTGATAATAACTGGTTTTCATAGTCTAGCCACATTCTGTCTCAGCCACCTCACCAGTACATCAGGATAAAACTGCATGCGCTTTCTCTGCTTCTGCAAAATCCGTTGAGCTCCTGAAACACTTTCTAAAATCCAGAGTGTCGCTAGCATCTGGACTGCAGCTACTGCTAAAGCCCTCCCTACTGCAGGGCTCTGCTGGCTCCAAGGGTAATGATGCCAACAGCTCATTACCACCGACAGAAGGAAAGGATTTAGGAAGTGATTAAGGCAATGGGATTTGAGTTGGTCCAAGAGTATGAACAGGGTGTGTCCAGGTGAAAGTAATAGTAATCACAGAGGGAGAAGCATGGGAAAAGACAAAAGGCAGGGCAGTATTGGGTGTTCAGGCAACCATCAACAGCCAGCCTTGGCCAGCACAGGGCATGCAAGGAAAGAAGAGGAGGCAGCCTGCCTCGTTGGCTGGGTCCACATGAAGACTTTTGAGCACCCAACTAAAAATGGTTGTTTTCCACTTGATGGGAAGTCATGAAAGGGTAATGAGCATCAGAATGAAGAAACTGGAGCTGCACATTACTGAAAGAAATGTGCATCAGTAATCCCAGAAGTATCAGAAGAGATGGGAGAGTCCCATGTGGAATTAGGAAAGAGAGGTGAGCTTATTTGTAATCAGAATGCATTCACCTTGGCACAGGATCCAAGAAAAAGGTGGGAAAGGGAGGACTATCATGCAGATGTGGAGCTTACTGACTGGCAGGTGGCAAACAGAATTTTACAAAGTCCACAAATATTTCAATGGTGGTTCTAAGCTCTCCTTTCACTTTTACGACAATATTAATAGGTAACTCTTAATGGACACCTGTCACTTGCCAGGCACTGCCCTGTGTACCATCCTGCTCACACCAAGGGCCAGCACGGACAGGTTTCAGAACTTGTCCAAATTCACATGCCAGGAAGTAGCAGCTGGAGCCTGACTCTGAGTTCATGCTCTGGATGGCTGCACTGTGCGTCGTGAGGTGGTCTTCACAGACCACACAGAGAAACAGCCCTGCAGCGACAGAACCAGAATTCAAGCCCAGTGAGAGCTATGCCACTCTGCCACTCTATCGCTATGTCATGTGTCTTGAAGTGAGAAACAGGAGTGAGACATGCCATCCCTGTAATATGTATTAGGCAAACCAGACATCCTTCAAGCATTGATGGTCAGCACTTTCCAGAATACAATGAAATACAGACATAAAATGTCCACGTAAAATGTCTGAACATATGATGATGATAGAACGATTAGTACTGCTTAGTTAAAAAAAAAAACACTACAACAAAATATTGTTCAAAAAAAGTTTCATCTTTCCCAACAATATTCTTGATTCAGATTTTTCCACACAACATGGAGATGTACGTCCATGTTGGACCTGGAGGTCTGCGGCAGGAGCCCTGCTCTGACTGCAGGGCTGATTTGAGCTGTTTCCTGCTGATGTTACCTTTTGCCCCTCAACTCACATGGAGGCCACTTCAGAGCAAAGAGTTCTGCTCTACAAAGACCACCACTTATCAGGAACTCAAAGTGCCACTCATGTCCTCAACACCTCTTCAAACATTTACTTACCATTAATGACAGTGACTAAACACACTAAGGAAGTGAAAGGCCCTTTTATCTCAGTAAAAGAGTATTACTGCCGTCTATTCATTCTTTGTGGGTTTCTTCTAAGTCTCCCTTTATTTACATAAAGCCAACTCTGTACACAAGGGCTGGTAAACATATCAAATTTTAAATACTACACATACCTGTTATTTTCAATGACTTGTTGACTTGTGCAGTTGGTAACAGTGGATCAAAAGAAAACACCGTCACCTCCCTCACCCCAGCCCTGCCACTCAACCACACTGGGAACAGCAACCACCTTTGGCTTTCACCTTGGACTGGGTGCTTTGGGACAATCTTGGCACTGATTGCCTTCTAGACACCCCTTTGCCTGTGTACAAGGCCCCTTCACCTGTGATGGCACTGACGACCACGCTGCCTCACCTCATTAGCCTTGAGACACAGCCAGCATTCTAGCTTCCCTCAATCTAGACTTTACAGAGTATGTTCATGTTCAACTCCCTCAAACCACCAACTCAGGACAGTGACCATCTTAAATTCCTGTTCCCCCAACACTCCACTACGTCCTCCTCCTAATACCCTGAATGTGCCCAGTGGAATCCATTCCTGTGACTTTCTTACGTCACTGGCATTCCTTCACAAAATGAACAGGTCCTTGTTGGTGTCGATAAAAAACAAAACAAAACATGCAAAAACAGCAGTAAGATGGTGGAAAATGCCTGATCACAGCCGCAGCTTGTCAGAACACATCTGCAGGTCGTCAGAGACCTGCATCCCTCAAACCCCCAGCTCCAGCTCACCACCATACTTACAATCAGCTCAAGGTCGCCGTCTGAGCCTGTGTAGTCCTCCATTACTGTTGCCTCAAAGCCCAAGTCCTGGATGAGCTGTGCTATCTCGACTGGCTGGATGACTTCTGGGTTATACTTAACCTCTGCCTTTCCGGCCATCAAGGCAACCAGCACAGAGAGAATACCTGAAAGCACAGGCCATAGCTGTAACTCTAGGCAAGGCCTCTGGGATGACATGTTCGACATAACCAAAGAAAGAAATATGTGCCCCAGAAGTTTCCAGGGCAGTGGTTCTCAAACTTGGCTTCCCATCAGGATCACTTGGGGAGCTTTCAACCATCACCACACCTGGCCCTTAACCCACACTAAATGAGAACTCTCAGATGCGTGCCAGGCAGCCTTCCCCCCATAATGTACAGCCAAGCATGTGAACCACTGTTCTAGAATGATGTTTCGCACACATTAATAGGCATATAAATCACTGGGGGACCTTACTAAACTACAGATTCTGGCTCAGTTAGTCTGGGGTGGTGTCTGAGGTTCTGCAGATCAACCCAGCTCCCAGGTGATGCCCATGCTGCCTGCCTGGGGACCACTTTGGGTCAGGCTCCAGAAGACACTGCGGGGTGCACACACCTCAGAGTAAGGGAGCTAGTCTGCAGCTAACAACTACTGTCACATAAAAGATATACTTTTTTCTCCACTTTTCATATAAAGAAAAATAATTTTCAAATGCGGTTTTCCTTACTCTTCTTCAGTTTGATTACTTTCAGGAGTGAAAAAGAAATCCCTCAGACTATCATGCTAATACTGTTGTGTTAGTTGAAGAGGGGGAAGCCTCATTCAAATAAATAAAAGCAATGATGTGTTTTAGAAAAGACACTATAGGGTAAAAATGAGGGATTCAAGTCAGAAACAGAACTATAGACACTGTGAGATATAAGTTAATTTTATGAGCAGCCAGCCATGGATGACAAAAGGAAGTCCTATAACACCTCAATTTGAAAATGGTCATTCTAGAGCTCCAGAAAGCTATAAAGCATAGGGAAAAAGAGGCTGGAAAAAGTGTCATACTAATTTAGGGTTGCAAGTAAGGGCCAGGGAGACCAATCAGAAAGACACAGAGACTCTGGAGTGAGGAAAGAGACAGTTTTCTGACTGGTGGCAAGGGAGAATCATGGTTAAGATATTTTCCAAACAAAAAATCGAGACAGGATTTTTGTTGCACTTTAAGGTTTAAAAGAATATTGGAGATGTAGTTTGGAGAAGACTTTGGCAATTCCAAAGTACTCTATAGTTTACAAGGACAACATGAGAGAATACCTGAAATTAGAACCTCTCCACAACATGCAGGCCATTTACTCAATTGATATAAGAGGAGACCACACAAAATGTGCCAGGACCTCTAAACTGGATTTCCCACGGCTAACTTACTCAGAGACACATTTGAATTCAAACTAAATGCTTCTTGAAGGACAGATACCAGCTGCCCATGAACATTAGACAAACACCTGTACTATTACACAATGAACTTGCTACCAGAGCATCAGGGCTCCTGACAAATGCAGTCAGTGGAGACCCTGAAGGGAGGGCAGAGGTCCGCCCCATCGTGCCGACTGCAGGCTCTGACATGCACACACGCAGCTTCCCAGTGTAACACGGGAGTGTGTCTCTTACCGGCTTCTTTCTGCAGTTTTCTCTCAATGTTAGACACACAGGATGCACAGGTCATGCCTGTGATCTTTAAGAAGCACTTCTGTGGTGTCATTGTTGCAGAGGCTTTCGGGGACTTCGTCGAGTGGTGAGGGCTGTGGTGTTTAGGGGGCGCCCCTGCATGGAGAGCCACTTCCTGTACAGACATGCGTGTGCCAGCTGCAGTTTGCACTGGGACATTCATGGTGCTATAGTTTCCAACGTGGCTGGCAGAACAGTTTGCTAGAATAAAATGCCAGAAATCCTTTAAATCAGGTTTAAGCAGGACAATATGCAGATGAAAGCTCTCGAAGAGGCTACATGGGTTGGTGTTTTCATCACTGTCTCTCTCTTATCACTACTGGAGACAGAGGCACAAAATTACAGACATGTGAAAATATGCTAATAATTCAAGAATGAATGTTCTACCTAAATGAACACTCTAATTAGATGATGATAATAAGAATTCACCAGGCACTCTGCTAAGACACGTATGACCTCCTCTAATCCTTAAAATAGCTATGTGGTAAATACTATCAATCCCATTTTATAGATGAAGAAATATTATAAAAAATTAAATAATTTGCCCCAAACTCCTCAGCTCATTAGTGAAGCTAGTTTTGAACTAGGTCTGTTTAACTCCAGGATCTGTCCCTTTAATCACTCTCTCATTCTAGTTAGCAGAGGTTCACTCCTCCCCATGAGAATTAAAATGACCCAGTAGAAGTCCTAAATATACTCTGCATATGAACCCTTCATCAGTTGAATGTACTGCCTATATCTGCGCCCAGTTTGTGTTTTGACTCCCACCTTTCTCTTTTGATAAAAGAAGTCCTTCATATTAATAAAGCCGAATTTATCAAACAACTAAACCAACTTTAATGATTAGTGCATTGTGCTCTATCAATACATTTGTCTATACCAACATTGTGAAAATATTCATAATTTTTTCTTCTAGTTCTATTACTTTAATAAATGTCCACATCCTATGATATACTCCAAATTAACTTTTGCGTAAGTATGAGGTGATAGTCAAGGTTAATTTCTTTCCATGTGGATATATAATTGATCCAGCTCCATATACTGAAAAGACTATCTTTTCTCCTCTAAATTCTGGGGATTAGGATGGATGTAGACATTTTGGGGGGGTCATCATTCCACCTTCCGCATATGTATAATCGTCAAACAGATCAAGATCAAATGTTTTTAATGCTCCATAAAGTCACACTAATTTGATGACACAAAACACCTATAAGAGAATGTAGAAAAAAATTACACCATTTAATGAGAAACTCATTTGAAAATCCACAGCTGCAAAAGATAAGTCGGCCTGTACTGACAACAGCCCACGACTTTTTTAAGCTTCTCTTCTGAACAAGTCTCACATCTTGGGACGTTTTGCTCATTTTCTGAAAAGTGCTACTACGACTACTACTCACTTTAAGAGTGTAGTTGGTTGGTGACACTCAGCACTTTCGCAGATCTCCCAGTACTCTGGCCTCCCAGGATCCCCACCTCATTGATGCAGACCATACCCGCCCACACAGGTTTACTCTCCTGGAAGTTGTCACAGTTCAAAATGACTCTAACCCTGGAACCTTCTGAATCACAAGGGCACATTACCTACACCTTACTTGTTGCAATAACTCTAAACCTGCACTGGATGATGGGTCTCTGCTACCTAGTTAAAGTGTGAACCACATACGGGCAGGTGCTAGGCTGCTTCTGAGCACCTCACAGCAGCCAGCACTGTGTCTGGGACCTAGAAGACCCTCAGCACATGCTGGGATAAGAGAACAATGCCCTGAAAGTGACATTACCCATTTACAGAGCTGAGAGGAATGTGTTATACATGACAGATGGCTTTTCTTCTCACTATATTCATATATCCATTCATCCATTTATTCATTCATTCAAAAAAATACCAGGCAAACCAGTGAACAAATGCAGAGCCGCATTCTGGATAAAAACCAGGTCTAAATGTATTTTCAGCTCTGTCAAATAAGCTGACTGAAATTCAATGCCTGTCACTTGCCTATGTGCTGAGACTATTCCCTCCTCTCACCCTGCTCCATTATCAAGGGGACTGATCCCTGCAAACCACTTTCCCAGGCTCCCCTGTCAACTGGTTTCTGATTAAATTTGGTATACATGACCTAAAAAGTGGAAAACAATAGGACAGAATAGGGAAAATGAGTGTTTCCCACCTGTCTACTGGGAGCCGTTGGCGCCATTTGGCAGCAGGGGGCCTTAGCCCTGGGCCCTCTCAGGCACTCCTGTTAGGGAAAAGGGGGTGGAAGAAGTGATGGTTTCCACTATTATTATTCTCTTGGGTTTCCTTCCCATTCTGTTTGGTTTTTCAACTCTCTAAAATCTCTGTAAATAGTTCTCTGGATTAAAGCTCTCCTTTGAGCTACCCTGGGACCCTGCTGGTCACAGCTCATTATTTCCTCCTTTTCTTCACAAATACCTACTGTGTGCTAGCTAAGTGCTTCTGAGTCAGAGAAACAAATGGCATGGTTCGAAGACTGTCCTCAAAGAGTTCCTAGTCAATCCAGAAAGAATAATCAAATACAAATAATGAGTTTTTAACATTTAGGTGTCTATAAAGGGTAGTGACTAGCAAACTTATGGTTTATCCTAAATTAAGATTGCCAGTTAAATACAGAATATCCGGCTAAATTTGAATCTCAGATAAATAATAAATAACATTTTAGTATAAGTATGTCCTATACAATATTTGGGACATACTTATACTAAAACATTCATTGTTATTTATCTGAAATTCAAATTTAACCAGGTGTCCTATATTTTTACTTGCTAAATCTGATACCCTAAATACCTCTCGGGAAATATAATTCTCATAATTCTGGCCAATAAAAATCACTGGTTTTTTCCTTTAAGCTTAGTCATATCCAATTATTCTGGATTATGTAACTCAATGCAAATTTCTTTTTACTGTCAATAACCCGATATAGCAGATGATGATTCCATGCTACATTTCTTGCCTTTTGAGTATAGGATTTACTGCTCTATTGCATTTTCCTTATTAATTTTCATTAAAACACACACACACACACACTCTCACACAGAAAGAAAGTCCTCCTTCCTAAAACTAGGTATAAAGACAAATAGAGAGCAGGGCCAAGTCAATCCACATGACTTACCCACTCCCTTTAAGGTGTGTGTGTGTGAGAGAAAGCATCACAGCAGAACAAACTTTCCAAGGTGACAAGCTTTATCTTGGTAGCCATCAGTGGATGTGGGAAATTCAGGTCCAGCTGGCTCCTAGTGCACCAGGGGGCTTTGCTCATGAGCTCCTTACTGACTGGCTGGCCACTTCCCGCCAGCAGGGAGTTCTACCCAGAGGCTGAGGAATCTGTCCACACCCTAGTCCACCTCCCTCTGCACTGACATACGGGGCCTATGCCTTGCGATCTAAACAGTTAAAACATTACCACCCACAAAGCTGGCCCTCACAAATTGTCACACAAGCCCTTCTTATCTTCAGGCTCTCTGTCAACCAGCCCTCCCTATCTAATACCCCTCCACCCCTCCGGGCCTAAGCTCCAGGAGGTCTGCTCTTCCTTACCACCTTATAGGTGGGGCTCCCTCCTGCCCAGAAGCAGCTCCTGCCCACAGCCTCTGCGACCCCTCTTCCTTTATTTCCAAAACTCCATCTTTTAGTGTCACTTGTGCAAGATCCTCCTCCTCCAGGTACCCCTCCCCTCTACACCTGAGCCATCACATTTCTCCTCTACCCCTTCCCTTCTCACACTCACTCTTCCCAGGTCTTCTGTCATCCCCCTAGCTCCCACCACTCAAATCTGCATTTCCAACCCCATTTCCCCCCAGAATTCAGGACTCAAACCCAGCCATCCTCCAGCATCCACCTCAGCTGGGGGTCATCCCAGGCTCTCCCTCTCTCCCCCGGCCCGCCTCCATCACACATACCTCAAACCAGACACCATGTTTGGTGGACCTGACCCTCCTGAGTGTCTTTCAAATGCATCTCTTGCTCTCCAGCCCATAGCGTTTCTTACTCAGCCTACTATGTGGACTCACTGCCTCGATCCACAGTGCACCCTGACACTGACTGGTCTCTTAAAATATAATCTGACCTGTGCCTCTTCTGATTAAAATACACTGGTGACTCTCCTTGCCTTCACAACAAAGTCCAACCCCATCCGAGATGGCCCAGCCACCACGCCACTTGCCTCTTCACCCTCCCTAAGCCCTCACACTCAGGCCACTCTGCTGTCTGCAGCTTCCCCAGCACACTGTGCTGCCTCTCAGGCCTTCGGGCTACTGCCCAGGCTGCTTCCTGGGCCTCCAACATCCTGGTCACTCCCCACATCCCCCCCGCTCCCCAGTCTACTGCCCCTCACCAGCTCACTCCCAGTCACCCTCCCAGAGGAGCCCTTCCTAAATCCCAAGCTTGGCTCAGGTGCTCCTTGCCTGTGCTCACATGGGCTTGTCTCACAGCACTGGTTTCCTCCTCATCAGTCCTCATCTCACTACAACAAAAGCTCTCAGGAGAGACGCTGCGGTGCTCAAGAGCCCATGACTGACACAGTCCTGGTGCATGGTAGAAATGATGCTGCATTAGCTGGGTCCCAAGTAAGGGAAGGGAAAGAAAATCTCAAGTGAAGAGTCAATGACAGGAGGAGGAGCATGGAAGGCGACTAGCCTGGACACTGTCTGGTGAGTCAACATCAATGTATGTGGGCACTTTGTTTGTGAAGACTGTCACGTCCAGGCCCCTTCTCATAATCATCGGGGAGGGGAGGGACAAAGGAAATAATCATTAAATCCTTTCCTTAATTCCCACTTTCAAGAGAATGGGTTCTGGGCAATGAGACTTAGGTTCCGTTATTTTATGGTTTTATTTCATTTAGCAGAGAAATCTTCAGAGAAAGTGATGATGGTTCTTTTGGACAGAGAAGGACCTGATGTTCCTAGGACACTCTTTTAAAACATACACACAGTCACACAGAATCAGAGTTCTCTTCAGGAAAAAGCCAAGAATCCAAGGACCTTAGCAATTTAGTCCCAGCTACATGAAAGGCAAAATCTAAACAGATGGAAATTCTATTTCCTCTACCTAACAAACATAACACATGGAGGAAAGTTGCAGAATCCTGTTCCCGAGGTCAACAAGTGAGGCAGCAGGTGTGGCTCACCTGCCCAACCACGCAGGTACTACGCCGTAAGACACTAAGGGAAAGGAGATGACCCCAGTGAGCACATCGAATGTATCAACTACGTACCAGAAACGACCGAAGCCTCAAATCCCATATCTTCTAGAGCAGCTTGGAGCTCTTCTGGGTTAATTACAGAGGGATCATAGAGAATCGTTCCAGTCCCTTCGGCCAGAGAGACTGATATTCGCTGTACCCCTTCCCTTTGGGAGATCAGGCCTTCGATGGACTGGACACAGGATGCACACGTCATGCCAGCAATGGCGAGCACCATGGTACGGCAGGCGCCTTGCCCATGGGTTCCCTGGGCAGGGGCGGGGGAGTGACACGTGGAAGACCTGTTATCTGTCCCACTTCCTTCTGCCCCATCAGGAAGAGAAACTTTAAAGTTCCCTGGTGGAAGAGACTCAATGGCCCTCTGCAGGGCCCCTGGGGAGACACGAGAAGGGTCATACTGTACTTGGGCAGTTCTCTCCTCCAAGGACACTTGAATATTTTGAACCCCTGAAAGTTGGCTGATATTTTCTTCAATATTTTGAACACAAGACTTGCAGTGCATCCCATCTACTCTCAGTTGCAGGGTGACCACGTGGCTCTCTTGGTGCTTCACAGTCTGAGAGTTATTGGCATTCTGGTTAGCGCGAGTCGAAGGTGCCTTTGGGTTGGTGCCCTGTAACCGCCCAATATCTATCGGTCCCAGGCTGACAGGAGCCACTTTGTTCTTGATAACGGCTTCAAACCCCATGTCGTTTACATGGTCCCTGAGGTCTTGGGGTTGAATGAGATAAGGCTGATAAGTGATGACTGCCTCTTGGTTGCTGAGTGAGACTCTGACTCTCACCACTCCTTGAAGTTTCCTAATCTTGCCTTCTATGGAGCTGACACAAGACTGGCAGGTCATGCCCTCCACCCGGAGCTTGACCACGGCTTCCGGGACAGGTGAGGACCTTGAAGGCCAGGAGGCAGCCTTTCCTTCTGCGATGCTGGCTTCAAAGCCCATGTCCTCAATTTGATAGCACACCTGTGGCAGGCTCAGGACCGACGGTACATATCTCACGGTTGCGCTGCCTTGTTCCAGGGAAACCTTGATGCTCACGATGCCTTTCAGACTGGAAAGCCTGTCCTCGATGGACCTGACACATGACTGGCACGTCATGCCCAAAATGCTGATGGAGCCGGTGGTCACCTCCGAAGGACACACGCTGTCCAGACCACCTTCGTAGCCAACGTTGTCAAAGGCGAAACTCTGCTTCATTGCTGGTTCCCATCCACAAGCAGGCAAAGAAAGTTTAGATAGGATCTAAAAAAAAAAAAAAAGGAAAGAACTTTTTTTATTCTTAAATCTCAGTTTTTTCTAAGATATACCAGCTTATCTGGAACTGAGGAAATGGGTGACAATGCCACTGGTGTCAAAACATGCCAAGAGTACAAAAGCATAAAATGTAGAGAAAGGAAGCGATAAGGACACAACAGCTGATCCTTGAACAACTCAAGGGTTAAAGGCGCCGACTCCTACACAGCCGAAAATCTACATAGATCTTGACTCCATAAAAACTTAACTATGCTCAGCTCTCCACATCCACAGATTCCCAACCTCAGGTCTAAACAGCTGACCCTTGAACAACATGGGTTTGAACCAGGCAGGTTCACTTGCCTGTGTTGTTCGAGGGTCAACTGCATTTATCAAATGAAAGGGTTCAGGTAGGTTCCTTTTAGCTCTGACAATCTGTGATTCTGAACCTAGATGTCAACTTGCCCACCTTAGTGAAATGTTTTTCTTACCTAGGAGATGTGGAAGTCTCTGTAGGAAACGAGGAGAGCATGACACAGTTAATAAGCACAGAATAAGTATATAGCAGGACTATGACAGAGGCAGCAAGCACAGCAGCCCACAAGTGTCCCAAGAGAGCCTCTCCCACCACTGGCTGATAGCTGAACCCGCCCCCGCCCCCCACCTGAACTTGGTCCTTTCAGCTCAAATTTTAGGGGTCCTGCTGCAATGCAAATACAAAGATTAGGTAAAACTTTAATTCTGTTTCTCTTTTCAGTGGTATCCATCTCAATCTCTTAGCAGGGGTTAACTATCCTTAACAACCACATGGCACATGTTCCAAATGTAGGCCTCCCAGTCCCTGTGGGGTCAGACCACAGGCCTGTGAAAAAAGGTCTGGAGGTAAGCTCCCTGAGCCAGGAGACATGACCTGGGCCACGAGGGCAAGAAAGAGAAAAGCTGGAAGAACAGGAACTGCTCAGTTTTGCCTCTGCTGAGTGTCACTGCCCTCCTGGGTGTTCAGGACAGCTACAGTCATTACATGAAAATTATAAGTGTGTCATTAAGTTGAATGAACTCATTTTCTTAATGAACCACAGTAAAAGTGTAATTTCCTAATTTCTTCTCTCAATGATGTGGCCTCAGCCATTCTGTTAACATGACACAATTTTCTTTTCATTGGGTCCTAACCTTAGTATTCCCTTAATTATAGTTTTTATACTATAATATGAAATTTAGGAACAAGCCTTTAGATATGGTACATGATAAAAAAAAAAAAGAAAAGAAAAAAAAGCATGTCACTCACTATGCCTAAACAATCCTAGTTTACCTTCAGATGAATCTAAATTACATGGATTGACCTTCATGTCCCCATGCACGAAACACTTATCTTTCCAACTCTAGCTTTTGAGTAGCTTAACAAGATGAAAGTTTAAATAACTTTTAAAACAGACCAGAAATATTTAGTTGTATATCCACAAAGGAAATCACAAACTAGTCTGAGATTAATAATTATAAAGAATTATTTTTTTAAAAAATGCACTATAGCATTTCCTGAGCTAGTATAGAAAAAAAAGGGAATAATTAAGTAATTTATGGGATGGCAACTCAAAAGAGTTTGATGAATTCAATAAATTGAAAATATCTATGGTATGAAATGTATAAGAAAGACATGGCATAACAATATTAATGGACCACAGGGTAGCCACCTCACAAACCTATCTGGAAAACCATAAATGTGTAACCTCTATACCAAAAGGCTTTTTAGATTTAGGAAAAAGATATAAAAAGAAAAATAATAAAAATACTAGAAGAAAACATAGGGCAATATCTATTATCATCAAGGACTGGGAAAAGACTAAATATGACAAAATGAAAACAAGAAAATCCAGAAGTTATAAAAGACAGATATCATAATTAATCATAAGTCGCTCAAATCAAGGCAAATGATAAATAAGAAACTGAGGAGAAAAAATATTTGCTTTACATTAAGCAAAATAAGAGCCAATTTCTTTAATATATAAAAAACTCCTTCGAAGAAGAAAAAGGCCAATAATCCAACAGAAAAAAAACCCCAAATTCATCAAAAAGAAAATGCAAATGGATTTTCAATATGGGGAAAAAAATATTAAAGGAGAAATGTAACATTCCAATTGCACTGTGACACAATTTTCACCATTCAGATTGGCATCCATCGACTTGATCCCCAGAACTGGTGGGAATATCACTTCTCTAGAGGGCAACTCGGCAATACCTATTAAAATTACAAATTCATGTACTCTTTGACCCAGCAACTCTATATCTAAGAACTTAGACAATAATGTATATGTTTGTGTGCAAAAGGAAGCATAAAATAAAGGACTAGAAACAGCATAAATATAAACAATAAAAGGATGACTAAATTATTGCACAGCCATACAATGGAATACTATCCAGTTCTTAAAGAATGAGGCAACTCTGTAAATACTGAAATAAAGTGATATCTAATAGATCATTCAGTGAAAAAAACAAGACTCAAAGTACATAGTGTTTCAGTTATCTGTTGCTATATGACAAACCATACAATTTAGTAGCTAATGCTCACAGTTTTTTAGTTTGGACAGGTCTTGGCAGGGAAAGCTCCTCTCTGCCCCACATAGCATCATCTGGAATGGCCTGAATGGGGATGGAGGTTTCAATTCCATGAAAGCTCATTTATCACAAGGCTGGAAAGTTGACACAGCTGGAAGCTTTTGGCAGGGACCCCAGATCTCTCCCATATAGTTCTCCATTGGCTATGTTGGGTACCTCACAATGGGGGGTTTCTGTGTTCTAAGAGGAAGTATCACAATAGTGAGCATTCCCCGAGCATTGGTCCCAATGTGCAAGTACTTTATCAAGCCTGTCCCTGCATCACACTTACTAGCTAGTTCACCATTGGCCAAACCCAGTCACATGGACAAGCTTAGTCAATATAAGAGGGAATCATATAAAGACTTAAATACAGGAAAGTGTTCATTGGGAGGGCCACCAAAATGGGCAGCTAAAAGGATCAGGTGGCCGGGTACAGGAGTGAGAAGGAAGAGTTACTTTTCACTGTATAACTTATCATACAATACATATGATACCAAATTCTAAAAAAGAAATAATTTTAAAAATGAAAATAAAATAACATGAGCATAACAGAGATCCACAGCAGTGATTTGATTGTAATTGTATTAATTCAGTATATAACTGAAGAAAATGAAGAAAAAAACTAAGGATATCAAAGAACATCCACTTCAATACAGTATCTTGGGAAGCAGAAATTGCCTCCTTATTATAACATGACTCTCAATCTCAGTCTATTGGAAAAATAAATCTCTAATGATGCATAACCCAACTTATTATTCTTGGTCCTAGGTCTAGCTACAACTCACCAATCCACAAACCACAAAGCTGGGTCTTAATCCCTGGATTACTGATTCTATGCTCCTGCCAAAAGGTTTGCAGAAGTGTTGGAAGCTGTTTGTAGAAAACAATACTCAGAGGCCCTCCTTCCAGGCAGGCAGGTTTCTAAGGACAAGCAGTTATGGAGGACAAAGCTTTGCAAATAACACCAGAGTATGTGCTGGTTTACAAGCAATCTCATAACAGCTGTCAGGTGTTTGGATAGTTTTTAAGTGTACATATATGAGGTGTGTGTGTGTGTGTGTGTGTGTGTGTGTATCTGTGCGTGCGCGTGCACGTACATGTGCACCTCTAATTCCATTCTTCAGTTAAGACCATCTTTGATGGAAAAAAAAAACCTCTCATCTAATGAGATCAAATAAACAAGTTTGGTTTTAAGAACTAATCAAGCAATCATGGACACTAGAGTGTGGGCCTAGGATACAAATAGTCTGTCGAAGGAAAACCTCGCGGAAGGTCTATTGTTCTCTAATCCCCACTAATTTATATACTCATTGAGGACAAACATCTGGGACTTCTTCAGTAGGCCCAACACCATGTTGGGGAAGAACTTTTACTAGCTTTTGGATTTTGAATAACCTATTAGTAAGACAGGCATCAGGATTAGAAAGAAGGGACTGGAAACACAAGAGGAGAGGGGGATTTCACAGGGGGGGAATCCAAAATGAATTTCAATTTTTTGCCACCTCTCTAGGCACCCAGGTCACATGGAATTTGTTGAAAATGCCAAGACTTTAATTAAAAAAAAAAAAAAAGACAGGTAATAGAATATAAACTGTTGACTTACTAAGATGGAACCAAGAAAGGAAAATGAGACCTTCATATAGATCAACCTGGTATGAAGATACTGGAAATGGGGTGGCATATTTTGATAAAGGTTTCAAAGACAGACTGAATTGAAAAGCCCCAAAATGACATGCCTTGTAGAAAATGACTGATCACAAATAAAAGAGCACTACTACCACATGCATAATGTAAGGACCACTAGCCACTTCTGAGATCTCTCCGTTACACCTGGATTCCCATCATCCTTAAACAGGATACCTTCTCCTCGAGATTTCTTTCACTTTGGTGTGTAACAAACATCCATAACAACTTACAAGCCAAAAACATGATGCATGTATACAACTTTTCCATTATATAACCTCCACCCCATACAACTCTATACTCCTGAACTGTTCACCAAATTCAAAATACAAAAAAATCCTGATATTTTTATATGTTCACAAAACAGTAATAGTAAGATGTTAATGATCCTCAGTGTTATTTTATGAGGATGGTATTTCATATCCCTAATACTCAGGATAATTTTATGTATAGGTATTATCACCATTTTACTGTTGAAACAGACAGAAATTTATCAAGGCCACAAATCAATTTAAATAACAGAACTGTGATTGAAATCCAGCTCAAAAGTCTAACAGACTCTGTTTTTTAAAAAACAACTTTTAAGGTCACTTTTCTTTTTAGCTATGTTAATTATGGGAAGAGAATGCAATGCAGAAAAGCAAAATGAAGGAAACACAAAAAACAGCGAAATAGTGTATTACAGAATGAAAGCACTAGGGAGGCAAGGGTGCAGCTAGGACCACTGAGCCTAGCTGCCTGAATCTGAGACTTGCCTTCATCCCTTAGTATCCATCATCTCTAGCTGTCTCTTTCACTTCAGAAAAACTACAGCAGAATATTGGCACTTGATTTGCTTTCTTCAATATGCCTAATTCCAAATATACTCAAGGTAACCACATTCAGGAGAGGAGGCAGGGCACAAGCTGAAGTGGCAATGGTTCAGGGACCTTGTACATCCTCCTGAATATATTGTGATTGAGTCACTGCCTGGTTCTATCCTTATCTGAGAATTCTCAGGACGTCAGAGATTCACAGATGAGGGAGGGTCAGAAGAGATCTTGGGGAAAATGGGTATCTGTCTCAAAAACCCCAATATGGAAGAATCAACATCTCATATTAAACCCATAGGTATTGTACATATGTGTACAGATGTATATAGACTTACAGGAGCAGACACTTATGTATTAATATGTAAAATTGAGGTTATCTATGGGTGAGTTGTGAATTCTGATTTTTTGATTATCTGTATATATTTTCAAATTAAAAAAAAATTTGTAAGTATTACTTTCATACCAGAAAACAAATGCAGTTTTTCAGTTTATCTAAGGAAGAAAATATTTTGCTAAACCATACTAACAAAAGCAACAATGATGAACTAATGATATACTTGTACATGGCTTCATACACTAAAGAACCTTTACACATTTGTTTAAATACATCTTTCCCACTTTTTGTGAATTTTTTCAGAGTATATCTGATAGTCTTGGGTATAAATTCTAGCCTTGTCTGAGTGAACTTGAGCCTCAGTTTTCTTACATATAAAATGGGGTAATAATAATGTGCTACCTACAGTTTTGCAGGGAGGCCTGAAAGCAAAAGGGACTTAAAAGCCTAACATCAAGATATCACCTCACACCTGTCAGAATGGTGAGTATGTAGAGAAATGGGAATCTTCCTACACTGTTGATGGGATTGCAAATTGGTGCAGTCACTATGGAAAAACAGTATGGAAGTTCCTCAAAAAATTAATAATAGAACTACCATATGACCTAGCAATTCTACTTCTGGATATTCATCTGAAGAAATTCAAAACACTAATTCAAAAATATATATGTACCTATGTTCATTTAAGCATTATTTGCCAGAGCCAAGATATGGAAGCAACCTAAGTGCCCACAAATAAACTGGATAAAAAAATTGTGGTACACATATACAATGGACTTATTATTCAGCCATAAAAAAAGAATGAAGTCCTACCATGTGTGACAACATGGATAAATCTGGAAGGTATTAAGCTAAGCGAAATAAGTAAGAGAAAGACAAATACCATACGACCTCACACATGGAAATCTAAAGAACAAAATAAACAAATAAAACAGAAACAGACTCACAGATGCAGAGAACAAGCTGATGGCTGCCAGATGAGAAGGATTTTGGGAGCAGGTGAAAACATGAGAAATTAAGAAGTACAAATTGATAGCTACAAAATAGTCATGGGAATATGAAATAAAGCACAGGGTCTTTAGTCAATAATATGGTGATAACTGTCTATAGTGCCAGGTGGGTGCCAGATTTATTGGGGGATCATTTCATAAGTTATATAAATGCCTAACTACTGTGCTGTATACTTGAAACTAATATAAAATAATAGCGAATGTCAACTGTAACTAAAAAATCAAAAGGGAGGGTGAGGGGAAATAAAAGTTTCAAACTACCAGGTATAAAACAAATAAGTCATGAAGATGTAGTGTGAAGTGTGTGGAAAACGGTCAACAGTACTATGATGGCGTTGTATAGGGTCAGCTGGTTGCTGGATTTATCACAGTGATCACTTCTTTATATATATAAATGTTGAACAACTATGGTGTACACCTGAAACTAATGCAATATTGTATATTAGTTTTATTTTCATAAAAATCTTTTTTAAAAATATAACATCATAAATGTTTGCAAATGAATGAACGACTATGAAGACAAACATAACCTCATCTAATTTTCAAAAACAGCCCAGTGAGGTAGGCAGAGATCTTATTTTTCACCATTTCACTGATGAGGAAAACTAACCATTAAAACTAGAGTATATGTTCCCCCAACCCCCACTTTACCTCCTTCAAACTATCCTTTAACATTGTTTCACAAAGGTCCAGAAAGAGATTCCAATGATAATTATTTAAATTTTATCTACTAAAATAACAAACTAACCAAAACTCAGGCATTAATTCAAACATTAATGAGGGCGACGAGGTGCCTGGGCTGTGTGTGTAGCAACCTGATCTCTGCCCTCCAGGGCCTCCCCCAGCCCTGGTGCTGACTGTGCACTTTCTGAGAAATTCCATACCAATGACCATTCATGGCCTATTTCCTTCTCTTGACCAAAGCAAGAAAAAAATTAACCCATACTGAAAAACTGGATGCAGTATACCCATTATTTGCCCAGGAGAAAAAAGTGAATAAAATTAATAACAAAATTAACAAACCTCAATACATACATATGTTGTTTTCTACATAAAACAAAAATAAAATTTAGAAATTCACAAACTATAAGACTTCTCCAAGAAGCACTTCACAATGTTACCTCAGAAATCCCACTCCCAATCTCATTCCTCATAGCTTTATTATCAAATTTCAGAGAATTCTGTTGCTTTTAACATATATGTATTGCAACAATTATTCCATCAGACTTTTAATCTTCTCTGATAACACTCTATATTTCAAGGCTCCCCGAAACAAAAAAAAATTTTAAATAACAAGCTTGTCACTATCAAGCAACTATTAGCACCTTAGCATATATTTTTTATATATCTGAATTAAATAGTTTAAGTAAGAACCATAACGTCATAATTCTTTTATGTCATTTACCAAAATATGATTAAAATCATGATTGAAAAAACCTTACATTAGATACAATAGTTAAAAGAAATGTCACACGAACAAGACTAAGTTAATTCAGGTACGTTTAATATACGACAGAAGCCAATAAACTGGGGATTATTTTGTTGTTTATATTGTTACTGATTAATTGATTATGGTCGTCAGGATCAATGAAATAATGCAGTTAGTATTTTATCACACAAAAATCTATACTATTGTGCCTATACCATATCATTCTTTTGAAAGACTTAGGTATAAAACTAATGTTTACAATTTATGCTATTCTATAATACATAAGAAGTTGCTACTTAAATTAATCCTCAGGAAAAAAAAGTAAGTGGTTGATAAACCTTTTAAAAATAATAATAATATATAGTCAATTAATATTTGACAAGGGAGCCAGAATACTTAGTGAAGAAAAGATATTCTCTTCAATAAATAGTGCTAGGGAAATTGGATATTCACATGTAAAAGAATGAAACTAGACCCCAATCTTGCAACACTCACAAAAACTAATCTACTGGTTTAAAGACTTAAATGTAAGGCTGGAAACATAAAACCCCTAGAAGAAAAAACATAGGATGAAAGCTCCCTTACATGGATCTTGGCAATGATTTTTTTGTAGATGTGACACCTAAAGCACAATCAACAAAATAAAAAATAAACAAGTGGGACTATATCACACTGAAAAGCTTCTACACAGCTAACGAAACTATTAACGAAATGAAGACAACTTACCAATGGGAAAATATTTACAAACCATTAATCTGATAAAGGGTTAATATCCAAAACACATAAAAATTTCAAACAACTCAATAGCAAAAAAAAAGGTAAATAATTAAAAAATGGGCAGAAGAATTAAATAGACATTCTTCCAAAGACATACAAATGGCCAAAGGTACATGTTAAAGATGCTCAACACCACAGATTATCAAGAAAATGCAAATCAAAACTTCAATGAGATTTCATCTTATACCTACCTGTTAGAATGGCTATTATAAAAAAGACAAGAGATAACATGAATGCTACTGAGGATGCAGAGAAAAGGGAACCCCTGCGCACTACTGATGGGATTGTAAATTAGCACAGCCACTTTACAGAGCGGCATGGAGTTTCCTCAGAAAATTGAAAATAGGACTACCATAAAACCTGGCACTCCCAATTCTGGGTATTTATCTGAAGTAAACGAAAACTCTATTTTGAAGAGATATCTGCACCTCCATGTTCATTACAGCATTATTTACAATAGCCGAATCCTGGAAACAACCTGTGTTGTTTCCATCAATGGATGAATGGATAAAGAAAATGTGTTTCACACACACACACACACACACACACACACACACACACACACACACTCTCTTCAGCCTTAAAGAAAGTAATCCTGCCACTTGTAACAACACAAATGGACTTTGAGAGCATTATGCTAAGTGAAATATGTCAGACAGAGAAAGACAAATACCATATAAGCTCACTTATATGTGGAATCTAAAACAAAAGAAGAAAGAAAAAACTAAACTTGTAGAAAAAGAGATGAGATTTGTAGTTACCAGAGGCAAGGGGTGCAGGGAGGGGGAAGTGGATGAAGGTGGTCAAAAGGTACAAACTTTCAGTTACAAGATAAATAAGTGCTAGGGATGTGATGGACAATATGATGACTGTAGTTAATACTATTACATGGTAAATAGGAAAGTTGTTAAAAGAGTAAATCCTAAGAGTCTTCATCACTAGGGGAAAAAAACATTTTTTTTCTCTTTTTATCTATGAAATAATGGATGTTCACCAAATTTACTATGGTAGTCATTTCACAATATATGTAAGTCAAATCATTGTGCTGTCAATTGTCTCAGTAACACTGGCAAGCAGGGTGGGGGAGGAGGGTAGGGAGTAAGAAGGAAAAATAATAAAATACAAATGTAAGATATCACTTTTCACCCAATAGGCTAGCAAAATTTAAAAGTCTGATGATACATTAAGCAAAAGTGTAGAGACAAATAATTCTCAACCACTGTAGAAAAATTAATTTACATGATATTTTTGGAGAGCAATTAAGCAGGACCTATCAAAACATTAAATGCCCATTGCCTTTGTCCCAATAATTCCACTTCTGGGAATTTCATCATATATAAAATTACATCAGAATATTCATTGTTACATTTGGACAGTGCAAACCTGGAAACCATATAAATATTCTTCAGTAGAGAACTGGCTATGTAAAGTATCCACCCAAATTTATGTAGTGGTTTAAAACAAATGTGAATTTTATGTAGTGGTCTAAAACAAAGGTGAATTTTATGTAGTGGTTTAAAACAAATCTGAATTACCTGCATTGGCCCAGAAAGATATCCATGACAGATTAAAGGGGAAAAAGGTGCAGAACTGTGTGAGTATATGGTATACCTTATTTGTCTAGAGGGGAAACAAATCCATACTTTCATATTTATATCCAGTAGGTACTAATTTTAGAGAAAACTAAATTAAAAAAATACAATGATGAGTTCTCTAGAAAGGCAAAAAATATTATAGTGCTGCTGCTGCTGCTGCTGCTGCTGCTGCTGCTGCTTCCATGGCAATGGGTAGTGACTTCTTTAAAGTGACTAGATTACCCCACTATGTCTAATGTTTTCCTTTTATTTTAGCAAGGATATATATATATATATCTGTACCGGGTAGATCATCTTGATTTCATCTGGGTAAAAATAAAATCCTACCTAACAACCTTTCACCCAACATACAATTCTGTATCTTGCTTTCTAAAATGGTTAAGTCTGAAACCTAAGAATATAAACCCATGTCCCATTTATTTGTTCACTCATTCAACTGCTTGATTACTGTGGACTAATAACACTGTAAGAGATACAGACTATAAAGACAAAGGAAACAGCCACCAAGGTTGGCCAAAGCAGTCAGTAGAGCCACGGTAAGGTCTTGGGCAGCTGTTTCTTGGAGGAAAGGAGAATTCTACACTCTTTAATTGCAACAAGTCCCCAGTAATGTCTACTCCTTCCACTACCCCAAAGGGGGTTTCTGAGACGCAAGAGCCCGTTCCTTTCCAGTCCATCATCCTTGGTCTGAGAGGAGACCACGGCACAGGGAGCAACCTGGACATCCGAGGAAGTCCGTGCCAGAACACCCAGTCCAGGCACCGAGGCCCCGACATTCTAGTCTTTGGTTGGCCTGTGCATAGACACAGTGAATGAAGACTCTTTGGACTTCACAAAATGAACTCCACTGGGAGCCAGGACAGTAAAGTCAACTGGCAAACAACCCATCGCATGATAGGAACACCCTTAGGGTGTGACTTGAAGATCCAAAACCACAGAAGCCCAAAATGACGAAAACATCACAGCCATGTCACGGCCACAATGGCGGGAAATGGCCACACAGCTGCCAGGACTGGTAACTGAAGAACTCCGCCCACTGAGGGCTATATAAGAGGAGCAGTAAACCTGACCAGAACACACCGCACAGGCAATGCTGCAGCCGAAGACGCAGACCTCCTGCCCGTTGTGCACTGGCTTGGGAGAACTAAGGATGTCAGGGCTGCCAGTTCCACAGCCCACTTCAGGACTCCAGGAACACAGAGGGCTTTCATACTATCGCTCTATCACATAAGCCTCTGTACCCCCACTTCTCTGCATGTTGTGTGTTTGCCTGCGTGAGTATCTGCTTGGTTGATCTAAGGTTCCATTCAATGAACCTGGCATTGTGGAAAGACACAAACATGCCCCATAGCTGCCCTCCTTGCTTGCGACAGACTGCTCCTCTGGGGGAGGGGGTAACTGCCTAGGAGCCTCACCAGGCTTAGCCCAACCTGCTGAGCCTGCTAATATAGAGGGGGAGGGAGGGATGCCCTCTTCAGATTTCATGTTTTTATCAGTTATGCCTTAAAACAGCAGTCTCAAACCTTTTATGGCACCAAGGACCGGTGCTCCTATAAGACTCTAATGCCTGATGATCTGAGGTGGAGCTGAGGCAGTGATGCTAGCGCTGGGGAGCAGCTGCAAGTACAGATGAAGCTTCACTTTGCTCATTTGCCTGTGACTCGCCTCCCACACACCACGTGTGGCCCAGTTCCTAACAGGCCACAAACTGGTACCAGTTCACGGAACAGGGATTGGGGCCCCTACCTTAAAAGACATTTTCCCCCCTCTGCCCATCAAAAACACAGAAGAAATGTACAACTTGCTCAACACCATGATCTCAAACTAAATTGTACTGTATAAACAATGTAAAATATAAGTACATAAATCTATTAACCACAACCACAATTTTGAAATGTTTTATTCATAGCAGCTACTCGCTTCTTTTATATGATGCACCACCACCTGCAAGCTAACTTGACATTCACGACAAATTAGCAACTCTCCAATACTCAGATATTTTCAAAAAACTATCTCACCCAGTATATTAAATAATAGTTCCATTTCCCAATGGAAAAGCAAGGGGCTTGTCTTCAGACAGACCTAGTATTAAATCCTTCCCACACATTAACCTCTCCATCTCAGCTTTCTGCTAAAGGGGGATGGTGATTAAATGAAGTGACATAGAAGTTCCTTTTTACATACCAAATACTAAACAAGTTAGCTTTCAAGTCGATCCAAAGTTTGATTTATTACAGACTTTGAGTCAATATACTGTTAACAGTGAACAAAAACTCAATGGTTTATCATCATAAACCGGCCATTATAAATTTCCTCCATTTGAGAATTAACTTAAATTCTTTCTAAAAATCCAAAATTTAAAAGTGAGACTACAAGTAAAACTGCTGATACAGAGTTGTGTATATAACTACCCACAAAATATTAAGTAAAAATATAAAGTATATAATACTGTGGATGACCTGATCCTATATTTGTAAAAATAATACATATATGTGCACATACGCAAAACTCACATATACCTACACATGTTCCATTCACGATAATTAGCAACTCTCCTCATGATAAATTACAACATACTGGCAGAAGGAAAATGGCTGGGGTATTTGGTGGCTTTAATTTTTTCTTTATACTTTCCTATATTCCCCTTGCCTCATCTAAAATTTGTTTTGTATAATGAGCATGTGTTACTCTTACAGAGCTTTAGACAGATTAATTGGCTGACATAGTTCTACTAGACATTTATACAGCTCCAAACCCATCTCCAAGGTGGGAATTCTACTGAAAGTCACAATTTTGGCAATATCAGTCTGCGTATATACAATACTCTACAAAGTGTTTTCACAATCTGATGAGGCAGGATTTATTCCCCTCGGCAATGAGGAATTTAAAGGTCAAGGAGTCCAAGACTCATCTGCCATGTCCCACAGACTGGCAATGGCAGAGAACGCAACCACGGGTGCCCCAGCCTCCACCCCAGCCGGCTTCCAACCATTCACCTAGTCATGTCAGATTAGTACTGGCCACTAAAACTCATTCAAACACCTCAATCATAGGCCGGGTTTTGTAAAGTAAAAGTTTAAACAGTTTAAAGAAGTCCTCTCAAGCATTTTCCAAAAACATATTTACTATTTTGCTATCTTAGATACTCAGCTAAAAATGTAAAAACTAACTGTGAACTTCATAAATGCACATTCATAAATCTCTTTCAGCATACATATCTCTTATATAGTACATCTCAAAAATCTCTTCACAAAATTTCTTCAATTTTGGGGACTTTTAAAACAAATAACAGTATAAGAAACAAAAATATCTCCTAAAAGGGCAAAGAACTTATAAAAGCTTTCCTTTGTAGCTGACTAGTCTTATTTTCTCCACTTACTTATCTCAATGAAAAAGATGCCTTATAGACCACCAGTCCCACCCAGAATTCCTACTGAAAGGCATCATTTTCACAAAATGTTACATTGCCTTATTTTTGAACTTTACCAGATTTTTAGGTTAACAAACTTTCACTTGCTTAAGAAGAGCAGCTTCATTTTATAGCAACATTTTCAAAATACATGGAATAAGGTACACATTTCTAAAAGAAGAGGACAAAGGTCCTTTTTCGTCTGATTTGCATTTAAAAAAAATTTTTCTCTACGAAGGCTTATAAAATAACCTGAAAATAAAAAGCAATAAACCCAACATTATCCACCATGGACATAATCTCTGGAGAAGTCACCTTAACTCCCAGCTCGGTGCTATATTCATATTGTTACTTCCCACCCCAGACCTGTACCCCTGTCCCCTCCATCTAGAAACTAGACCCAAAGCCCATCTTGGCTTTTTAGTCCTTCTGCAATTGCACTGACCTGATTGGAACTCATTTCCTGTGTTCCATTCAAGACCTTCTGGGAAAATTCTCCCTCCTCTAATGGAAGAGAGCCTTCCTCCTCCATAGGCGCTGATCTGGTGGAGTCACTGGCCCCAGGGCTCCTCCTGAAGGACCATCGCTTGTAGACAGACAGCAGGGTCACCTGTGAGTCACACAGAGTCGCCAGGAAGGACTGCTTAGGGTTCCCGGGCATCTCGCCCCCAGCTTTCTCCATTGCTGAGTCACACCTTCACCTCCACTAAAGCAGTTCACCTTTGCTAGACTAGGTCACCTTAGAAAAAATGCCTTAAGTGTCCTCTTAACTAGCAGCAAGCAGAAAAGGCTCCTTCTGTACTCAGTACTGCAGGCTCCCCGCTGCTCCTGAGCCAGCCCAGGAGAGGCTTGGCCGAGTCTGCGAGTCCTCAGTCTGGCAGCAAGCTTTGGGAGTTCAGGCAGAGTGCACACCGCTGTATACATATTTGCTCTTGTTTATCTACACCTTTCCAACCAATTGGCACCCTCTCACTCATCACACTGCATTCAGCACTGGGAATCTTTGCACACAGCCCGCACAAACCCTCGCTCAGGGCTGCCAGGACACCTGGAGGCGAGTACCGGAGCCAAGCGAATCATCTCCCAAAGCTGAGCAAGGTTTCCTTTTGGCCACGTGTATGTACTCTCAGAAACCCAGCCTAGAGGCAAGGGAGAAACGCCGCTTTTTATTACCAAACTTCAGGCACTTCTCTGGAATAACTGCAGCGGCCTCTTCCATAGTTCCAATGCTAGTGATGTACAGAGCGCTCGGCGGGGAGAAGAATTTCCTAGACAACATGACTTGCATTTTCAAAAAGGTGCAAGAAAGCGCCATGTTTCCTGTAGCTTTGTTTTCCTTTGATCCAATGGCTTGATCAGTAAGAACTGACTACAGAAACTCACTGGATAACAAGGCTTATCCATGTTTTATATGTGGTATAAAAACCATGAACTAAGAACACGCCATTCAGGCTTCTCGGGCTACTCACTGTTCCACAGGAGGATTAAGAGGGCAAGCAAGACAGCGTGGTAATCCCAGCAGCCTCTTGCTCTGCAAGCAGCACCCCCACCCCCTCACAGACAAGGGGAAGGAGGTGCTCTTGTCCCCCATGGGAGGAACAACTCAACTAGCCACTAATCCTGGCAACACCTCCTGAGGCAAGTTTGCGTGAAGTGTTCACACTACAGACAGAATTGAGAAGGTTAGTAAATCACTCTGTGTGTCCTTCTGCATTACCCAACGCCCACCCCCCAACAAGGTACCACTGAAGGGGCATGAGTGTTACAGAGGCGTGCACCCAATGAGGCACATCCCCTTCTGCTCAAGGCACTGAGGACTCTGTTTCCTTAGGGGGTACCTACAATGACCCTTCCTCCACACTGAAACTGCCATTGCTGCCCCCAAGAACTCCTGACCAGGAAATCTGTTCTCTTTAAGGGAAGGCAGCCCCATCACCAGTCCATTCACCACAGGCCCTTGGAGATTCTTCGCTATTCTTCTACTCTGTGGGGATGTGACCACGTTTGCTCCCACTTCTAAAACACGCTCAGGGCAGCCAACTCCAGCATGTGTCCGGGCTGGCTTCCTACCTTCCATGTGCTGGGTCAAAAAAGAGCCTGCCTCCATTTCCAAGAAATGCCATTCAAATCAGTGACCCAAAAAGGGACGTTTGGCGCCAAGGGCTTGGGCTCCAACTCTACACAGCAGCCAGCAGAGACAAGCCTGGTGTAGCTGCGATTTCTTTCTCATTGT
Source organism: Cynopterus sphinx (assembly GCA_030015415.1). Classification (NCBI taxonomy): domain Eukaryota; kingdom Metazoa; phylum Chordata; class Mammalia; order Chiroptera; family Pteropodidae; genus Cynopterus; species Cynopterus sphinx. The sequence goes on along the minus strand of CM057381.1, from coordinate 82,170,763 downwards.
TAACTCTCGCCTGCTCACCCATGGCCTTCCTATTTCTTGATAGGATCTGTCAGGATCTATGAATGGGTGCCCGCTGACTGTTTCACATTTCCTTGAGTGGGTTTTCTAGATACCTGAGGCTTATCTCTTTAAGCGCCAGATTTTTTTAAAACTTTGCCATTTGGGATGGCAATTTTCTACAAAGGTATCATTTATCTTCCTGCTGCCTTTAAAAATATGAGTTACTATCCATATTTCAACTTTTCCTTGGCAATATGAGATCAATACAAATAAAAATGCTTCTCCTGTGCTATAGCTATGCATGGTTAATAAGGAAAGTATGTTGCACCATAAGTTCCAAGTGCTTTTGAGTAGTCTATATCCTCTTAGCACTGTGAACTATGGAAAATTTAAATATTTTACTGTAAAATACTTTACTTCTCCTACATGGTCACTCAGACCCAGAACACAACCAGGAATTAGAGGCTGGGGCCAGTCTATAAATGAAATTTAGACTTTGTCCTATGGACAGTGGAGAATCATCAGGAATTTTTAAGCAGAGGATTTATCTGACTATATTTGTGATTTAGAAATACAGCTTGGGCAGGCAAGACAATGGAGACTCAGAGGAAGGTGAATTATAGTGTTATAGAAGCAAAGAACATTAACAGTAGAGTTGAATTAAACAAATGAGGTGGTTCTCCAGGCGCAGCAATCAAGTGAACACAGTAGGTGAAGCAAAGAGAGGACCTGAGGATGACAGTGCCATTTCCAGTTCAGCAGAGATAAGGAGGAATGGGCAGGGTAAGCACATCTAGGCTGAAAACGGGATTCTCCTCAGTCCTGCAGAATCCTGGGGAACAGCCAGGGCAGGAGCCACTTTCCCAGGCTAGAGAATCAAGTCCAAGCTCCTTTTAATGTCACCTTCCCCTTTCCTCACACCTGACCCCTAGGTTTCCGCCCCTCCCCATCTAATCCTCCTTATCCTTTAAGTCCTGCTTCTCTTAGGAGGCTCCTCCATCCCAGCTCTCCCTTAGTGATTCCCTTTACTGATAATGGAGGACAAGTCTTCATCCTCCACTGTGGCTGCACTCCGCTCAAGCCGTACTAGCACTGATGCCTAGCATGCAGTCAGCACCATGAAACCCGGCAAGCCCCTGGAAGACATGGTTCTTACGTCTTATCGGCCAACAAACCTAACAGGTGATGAATAAACATCAGATGTTAAATAAATACTTGCTGAGCTAAACTACAGAGAGAAGAGAAAGTGCTTTCTACCTAGAATTTCACAGTGCTTTTTGTCCCCCTTATCACCATGCAAGGGCAAACTCCATAGTCTCACATATTCCTCTAATTATTCCACTAAATTATTTTGCCTCCCACATGTGCAAATTTTATCAGCCATTTCCAAAATAAAATTAATCTTGTTTATCTCCTACCCACCTTCCTAGTCTCTTTATAAAAATAAAATCCCTTTGGTGTCCTAAACAACCCTGTTGCAACCTGAGAAGCTGGGGCCCAAAGCAGATGGGCAGCTCATGTTTCCATGAGCCTCCAGGACAAAGGACCCTGTTTGGAGGAGGGACAACTAGTTCAAATATTTCAACACTCAACAAAGATCACCTGCTCGGGGCAGCTCGTGGTGCACACTGGGTGGGACTTGTCAGAAGAAAACACTGGGCCAGTGCTCCCAGCATGGGCAGAGGAGCTGGGGTCCTATGACAGGGCAGGACGACAGAACCTGACACTAAGCTGCATACTGGGAAGCAGTGGCCCACAAGTTTCCCATAGAGAATGTGAGCGGTGCAAACAGCCCATCCTTTGCAACAACGCAGAATATTAATAAATGAATGTGATTTACAGCTTAGAGCCAAATATTTAAGTGCTACGAACAAAGGAAGATACAAGAGACACTTTCTGCCTTCAGTAACTTATTTGTAAGTTAGGAGAGAAGAACAGCAGAGGACAGTATTAAAATATGAAAAAAAATCGTTCAAACATTAGGTGCCGGGGTGAGGAAGGGGTGCTGCAGGCCCAAGTCACCCTGGAAGACTAGCCAGGGGAAGGGCCGGTGGGCCTGGAGGTCTACCCAGTTGCTCCTCACACCCCTAGGAAACGGTGACCTGCCAACTGTAACAGTAAGCTCTGCGTGACTTTATATTAGTGTATTAACAGGAAACAGACAAACACCTGGGCCAGCTCACTGGAGGGAGTGCTCTTAAATAAAATTGCACTTGGCTGAACAACCTAGAGTAAAAAAAAATTACAATGGCTCTGAATTATCAAGAGATTAAAAAAGGCCACACAGAGAAACACTGAGATCATTAAACGTAAAAGCCAAGGTGGTTCTCCAGGCGCAACTTGTTTTGATTCCACAGTTAAGTACATGCCCCTTTGACCTCCTCATCTGGTGCTGACCTGGCACAACTTTCATACTGGTTACCTCCATGCTCCAAAAGACTTCACATCTGTTTCCCTGCAGCTCAGCAAGGATGAGACAGAACACACCCAGGCTGGCTGGCCGGCCATGCTGATTCTTGATGGCTATCCTGGAGAGGGCCCTGGTGCCACCAGCAGTCCAATTACCTCTGCCGAGTCCTCTTCACTCTCCTGGACAACCGTCCCATGATCCCACACTTCACCACTCCTTAGACCTCCACTCTGCCTCCCTCTCCCATAATCAGCCTGATGAGCCTGCTTCCTGCTGCACTGAAATAACAGAAGCAATCAGAAAGGAACTTGCAAACACTTCAATCACCACCTCCATGAGTACCTTCCCCTCCACTGTCCAGGAAGTTGTCCTTGCCCTGAGGTCAGGGCCTTGCCCAAAGGTCAGCCTCCACATGCTTACTGGTTTTCTTCCTACCCTCCTGATAGCTCCTTCCCAGAGTTCTTCATAAGGGTCTACTAGTCCCCAAGCCGCCAAATGCTGGAGTGGCTGTGGCTCAGCCCTTGGATCTATCTCTTGCCTGTCTGTACTCATTTCTTGCTGATCTCATTCAGTTCAGTAGAAATACCACTACAACCAACAACTCCCAAACTCCACACTTACAGTCCCAAACGCTTAACCAGCATCTCCTGTTGGGTAGTTAATATGCATCTAAAGCGTTAACTTGTCTACAGCTGGACTTCCAATATTCTACCCCTTCCCTGCTTCTCCCCCAGTCTTCCCCATCTTAGTAAATGGCAACTCTTCCCTTCCACTTGCCCAGAAAAAAATCTTGGATTCATCCTTGATAAGAATCATCTCCTTTCAAACTACAAGTAAACATCTAGCAAATCCTATCAGTTCTATCTTCAAAATATATCCAGGATCCAACTACTTCTCAGTACCTCCACCACATTGGTTCAAGCCACCAAGACATCTCACAATTAAAGTAATCTCCTAAGCAACCCCTGGCTTCTGCTCTTACCCCTAAAGTCTATTCTCAATGCAGATGAAAAAGAGTCCACATACTAAACCTAATGAGCTCAGGGGAAGCCTGCATGACAGGCCTCACAAACTCAAAGGCCAAAATCAACCACATAAGGATGGTATGAACATAAAAATTCCTAACTAAAAGCAAGTCATGGAGGGTAATCACATCCCAGGCCCATAATTTTCTTGACAAAGGTCATTCTTTACCTTAAGTGAGCCTGTCTGCTGTCTTTTTGCATCTAAGATAACATACCCTTGGAATGTCAAAGTAATCCCTTTTTTACCAGACACTTCTGGGCATAGCCCACTTCACCAGAGCACATGAGACCACAGAACCCCTCATGGGTCTCTTGTCTCCTACATATCATCCCTATGTACTGTAAATGCTAATTATTAACTCTCCTGTACCCTCCAATGTAAAAGAAGTATGTGTCCCTCTGTTTTACATTTTATCCAGTCTCAGGGATTTCCCAGCTTTGCTTTCTCCCCCACTTTAATCTACCACCATTGACTCATGTAACCCTCCTTACATCTCCTCCTTTGATTTAATATATAAAATAAGCTGCAAAACTGCCATTCTCCGGAGCACTTTCTTAGTCTGTAGAGTTTTTCCTTCTCTGGCAATTGTTGTCAGTTTGGCTCAAATAAACTCATTAAAATTCTCTACAGGTTTGGACATTTCTTACCTTCACATCAACATAAAAGCAAAGTATGAGAAAGAAATCCCTCCCGGGGATTTTCTTGTACTTAGTAAAAACCCTAAATTCCTTGCAGTGACCTTGTAGTCTGCCCCACCCCACATTAACTTTTAACCTAGCCTCATAGTACCCACCCTCAGCTAAAACTATTTGATCCTGCAGTTTCTGGGAAAAAAACAAGGCATACTCCTGCCTCAGGGCCTTGGTACTGGCTGCTCCCAGTTTAGAAATATTCCTCAGACACCTCATATCTACCTGGCTCACTTCCACACCTCCTTTACGTCTTAGCTCAAACAGTCACATTCTCAGTGGCTTCCTCCTAATTACTATTTACATTTCAAACATTCCCCATTCCCTATTTCATCCTTTCCTGCTTGTTTTCCTCCAAAACACTCAACTACCATCTGATTTAATATATTTTTTCCTTATTTGTTTACTATCTCCCCAATTATAATGTAAGTATCACAACTGCAGGAATCTTTTGTCTATTTTCTTTCCATACTCATAGCTGTATTCCCAGTACAAAAATGGTGCTTATACTTAAAAGCATCTCAATAAATACTTATTAAATGAATCAGTGATACAGAATACCCCACAAAAAACGTATTTGATTGCTATAGAACACTAAACTTTCAGACAAATATTCAACATTTGGAAGGTATCCCACGCAAAGCTGGCTCTTTCCTCCTCCACTTAGTCATTCCTCTTCCTCTCCAAGCCAAGTGTCTACACTCAAATACTATCAAGAACAGGAACTGACCTAAATAAGCATGCTAGGTGAGGAGTTATAAGAACTTTAATATCATAATGTGTGGCCCAACATTTGGATTTTTGCAGCTTGAGCTCTGAAAGTGCTTGCAAGGCATGACTGCCCTCCTAGACTCCAAAACCATCTGCAGAGCAAGCAGCCACCAACTGATAAATCCTATGCCTTGCATCAGCAATAACTATCAATCCCTGGACTATAATTGTGTGATTAAAAAAAAAATCACCTTTTTTTCTACAGGCCTGCGCTGAAACTAGAATATTGATAAATGCTTAATCATATATTTACCCAATGTTCTCATCTCACAACCCCACTTGCTTTATGTAAAGAAGAGGCAAGATAATTAAAATGTTAAATCAAGCTACATTCAGAGACGGCAATATGCCTATCAGCTCTATATCCAGGCCAGGAAGACGCCTGCAGAACAGAGGAAGATTTCTGCTGGGATTGCTAACCCATTTCCCACACCGTGGAAGGGGAAACAGGAAAAACAGTCTTTAAAGTGGCTGCCCTACACTAAATAAAATTGTTCATTCTCTACGGATTAAAGGCTGGAAACTGCCAGTAAGCCTTTCAAGCTACAAACTCTTCCCCTTCCCTTTCCTCACTGTATGTCCATGTCAAAGGAAACGGATAAACAAAGTCTTTAAACTATAACTCATAGGAACCAAAGAACAACATGTGAACTGGATGACACTCAGGGTTTTCTCTGCTTTTCTTAGGTTTTTGCCTTTGCTTTCTCTCATCTTTGCTTTCCTCCCTCTTTAATAAACTTCCCTTTTGTCCCTAACTTCAGCTATGTGTTCAATTCTTTCTACATTCTTTGCCAAGACTCCCTTCTTCTCTCAGCACAGGGCTTGGCCTCCCCACCACTCAGGAGAAATTTGCCCTGTCCTGGGAAATGAATGATGTCTGTGTGTGTGGTTTTGTTTCCCCTAGCAACCCATGTCTTTGATCATCAGCTTCTTGCAACTTCTGCTTTAAAAATCTTGCCCTATTTCTCCCATTTTGGAGCATATTCTCTGGTTGGTAACTCATTATCCAAATATACTCTCTTATTTAAAAATTTCTCAAATAACCTCTGGACTTTAGTTATGTAGGTTGGGTAGGATTTGTGGTCACATAGAGAGTTCATGTTCCACCTGACAGATGGCTGCTCCTGGGTTCCAGCCAACAGTTGCCAAATGGCCAAATCACTAGAGTTTCTAAGAGTAGAAGCTGGGGTTTTACACAATAAAGTCTTCTAATTTTAAAGTGTTCAAAATTGCTGCAAAGTTCTGGACAATGAAATATAAGGTAAAGTTATAAGTCAGGGCTCCTGAGAAGGCTCCTCAAAAAGAGACCAGGTTTTTCCTTACTCCTTCCTCATTTCTGCTGCGTACAACATGAAGTTAAGAGCCATCTTAAAGCCATAAGGGATCAAGAAGATGAAGCTGTGTCCTAGTTCGCTAAAGCAGAAAGAGAGAAGTCTGGCGGCCCTGATGATGCCATGCCAACTTGGGACACTTACCTCCAGTCTTCAACAGCCGTGTTATTTAGGGTTTTCTGTTATACACAACCAAATATAACATAATCCTGACTAATACTAGTGTCAAATGCAGTGGAGGGGTAGGGACTTCTGGCACAGATAAGAGGCTCTACAGACCAGCTCCTCAGTGAAACTGGTGAAATTTTTTTTTGAAGGAGAGCCTCTGGAAATGGTCTTAAAGACATATAGCAAATGAAGAAACATTTATTCATGAAAATCTACTATAGTTTGGTAAGAATGGCTGTGGTACTTGAAGCATGATCCTATTCCCTCCCCTCAGAATCTCCACTCCAGATGAAAATCACATGCAAAAGAATGAAACTAACCTGCTAGCACCATAGACTAAAATGAACTCAAAATGGATCAAAGACCTAAATATAAAACCTGAAACAATAAATTGCACAGAAGAAAACATAGGTATTAAATGCATGAACCTTGGATTTAGAGAAGATTTTATGAATTTGACCTCAAAGGCAAAGGAACTTAAAAGTAAAAATAAATGAATGGGATTATATCAAAACAACAAAGCTTGTACATAGCAAAGAAAACCATCAACAAGGCAAAGAGGCAGCCATCTGAATGAGAGAAGATATTTGCAAACTCCCCAGAGTAGAGCTTAATTTCCATAGTATATAAAGAATTCATACAACTCAACAATAATAAAAAAAATCCCATTAAAAAATGGGCAGAGGACCTGAACAGACACATCTCCCAAGATGATATGCAAACAGTCAACACACATGTGAAAAGATACAAATCAAAATCACAATGAGATATCACACCACACCTGTAAGAATGGCTATTATCAACAAGACAAGTAATAACACATGTTAGAGAGACTGTGGTGAAAGGAACCCTCAGACACTGCTGGTGGGAATGTAAACTGGTACAGTCACTACAGAAAAAGGTATGGATGTTACTCAAAAAACTTAGAGTTACCATATGACATAGCAAGCCCTCTTCTGGGTATTTATCCAAAAACCTCGAAAATATTTATCCGTAAAGATATATGCACCCTCATGTTCATAGAGGCATTGTTCATAGTGGCCAAGACATGGAAACAACCAAAGTGTCCATCGACAGATGATTGAATAAAGATGTAGTACACATACACAATGAAATATTACTCAGCCATAAGAAAAGATGAAATACTGCCATTTTCGGCAATGTGGCTGGATCTTGAGATTATCATGCTAAGTGAAATAAGTCAGACAGAAAAAGCTGAGAACCATAATGGGATATAAAACTAAAAGTAATAGACTAGTGCTCCCTCTCCCCCAGCTCCCAGAGGGCTTTCTTCCCAAGAGGGGCAGGTCATCAGCATTTCTCATCCTGATGCTGAGGCTAAGTTGTAGGCAAAGCTGCCAAGAAGTGGGGGCTCCCTTCTTCCATCCAGCCCCCACTAACAGAAAGAAGGCACTACCTTGAGCACAGTACACCCTGGCTGCCCTTGTCCTGACTTACTGGTGTATCCATGCCAAGAGAGGAATGCTGAGCAGAACTGCCCATCACCACCTCTGCTAAACTTCCCCACCCGCCTCCCCAAGCACTCAGCTCCTGAAGTGGGGAAATAACCCAGAGAGAAGTGTGCTGTCATCCCCAGCCCCCGTGCCAGAGCCGTGGGACTCAACCATTCTGCGGGGGTGAAATCAGGCAATTAGAAGGAGACGGGTAGACTAACTGGACCTGTAGGCTGAACTATAAGTTGGCTATTTGCTAGAGTGAACCAAAGAGAAAAGAGACACTAGGGAAAGCCTGATTGGGGTCAGAATAAATCTCAAAACACCAATCTTAAGAACTGTCCCATCAAAGGAGTCTTGATTTGGATGCACCAGTTGGTGGAGAAACTGCCAGTAATTGCAACGAGATGTAGGATTTAATATACAAAGACAGAAGTCATTAAAACTAGTATAAGGAAATAAAGGAAGAGATGATGACAATGTCACATTAAATAGAGAATACAGATAAGGAAATAGAAATTATAAAAAGAACCAAATGGCAATTCTGGGGTTGAAAAGTTTAACTGCAATAAAAACTTCACTAACAGGGCTCAACAATAGATTTGAACTGACATAAGATTAGCAAACATGACAGATCAAAGAGATTATGCAAGCTAAGAACAGAGTTAAAAAGAATGAAGAAAAATGAACAAAAATTCACAGAAATGTGGGACATTATTACCCACACCACCCTGTGTGTAATGGGGATACGAGAAGAAAAGGAGGAAAAAAATAAACACTGAATGAAAACTTCCCAAATTTAGCGAAAAAATAACCTACACAACCAGAAAACTTGAATTTTAGATTTAAAGACACAAATAGACTGAAAGTAAAAGAATGGAAGAAGATACATGATTTGTGGGGGTTCAGAATGAGTCACTCCAAGATGTGCCTCTGTAGTATGCAGACTGTTATGAGCTAAAGGCAAGTTTAGCCAAGGTCTCAAGAGAAACTTCTGTACCTCCCTTAACTACCTAACAGAATGTGAATTAGGGTTTTAATCATAGTAAGAGATTACCAGGAATAACCTCTTTTGATCTATCTTTCAGGTAGATAAATTTCTACTTACTAAATACCTGCTTTTATCATCCTACAATGACCCTTTGAAGTCCCCAAGGTACTGAACCTCATCCCTAAATCAGAATGTCACACATACCATACCCAAGTGCTCCTTCTGTCTCTGAACCTCTCATGCATGTGGGGCCTCTGACTCTCCCCTGTATGCAGGGTTCCCATACATATGTATGTAATTAAATTTGGTTATTTTCTTTTGCCAGTCTCCCATATCTATTTGATTATTAGATCAGCCAAAAGAACTTCAAGGGTAGAGGAGAGTTCTTCCCCTTCACCACGTGCAAACAGCAATTACAAGAAAGCTGGTGTGACTATAATATCAAACAAAATAGACTTTAACACAAAAATGTTACCAAAAACAAAGAGGTACATACTATAATGATGAAAGTCAATCCATCAACAACACAAAAATACATAAAGCAAGAACTGACAGAAATGAAAAGAAAAAAAGACAATTCAACAGTAATTGTTGGAGACTCCAATACCCACTTTCAATAATGGGCAAAATCCAGGCAGAAGGTCAACAAAGAAATATGTGATATTGTGATTTATAAATAAATATCTATTTGGTCTTCCTCTTATTTCTGGCAGAGAGCTCCTAAAACTCTAGGAACTTCCTAAACCAGAAGAGCAATTAAAGTGTCTTTTGTTATGTTGAAGAGGTAGCTTCTGGAAAGCCCTGTAGATAATTTATGGTTGGGTGCCAGAGGAACCAACCAATTGATTAGGGAGTTGGAACTTTCCACCAGACTCCAGACCCCTGTGGAGGGCAGAGGAGCTGGAGATTGAGTTCAATCACCAATGGCCAATGATTTGATTAACTGCACCTCTGTAGCCTCCATAAAAAAAAAAAAAAAAAAAAAAACAGGGTTCAGAGAACTTCCAGGTTGATGAACATGTGGAGACTGGGGAGAGTGGCTCACCCAAAGAGGGTGTGGGAGTTCTGTGCAGCTTCCCACAGCCCTTGCACTATGCATCTCTTCCCTCTGGCTGTTCTTTGTAAGTAAAATATTTCATGAGTTCTTTTAGCCACTCTAACAAGTGAATCAAACCAAAAGCTGGTCAGTCAGAAGCACAGGAGACAACCTGGACTTGTGAATGGTGTCTGGAGTGGAGGGGGGCAGTCTTGTATGACTGAGCTCTTAACCTGAGGGATTTGATGCTATCTCCAGGTAGACAGTATCAGAATTGAGTAAAATTGTAGGACACACAGATAGTATCCAATAATTGTTTGGTGTAAGAAAAAAAAACCCACATGTTGAAACTAGTATCACAAAGTAGAAGACATAAACAACACTATAAACCAACTAGACTTAACTGACTCCTATAGAACCTTCCACCCAATAACGGCATAATATACATTCAAGTGCACACGGCACATTCTCTATGATATACCATGTTTAGGCCATAAAACAAACCTCAATAAATTTAAAAGAACAGCAATAATACAAAGTATAGTCTCCAACCACAATGGAACCAGAAATCAGTAACAGAAAGAAATTTGCTGAACTCATGAATATGTGGAAATTAAACAATACAATCTGAAACAACTGATGGGTCAAACAAAGAAGAAACCAAAAGGGAGATAAAAATGAGATGAATGAAAATGAAGATACAATAGACTAAAACTTATAGGATGCAGCTAAAACAGTATGTAAAGGGAAATTTACAACTATAAATGCCTGCATTAAGAAAGAAGAGGATCTCAAATCAGCCACCTAACCTACTGCCTTAAGACACTGAGCAAAGAAGATTAACCCTAAAGCGGGCAGAAGGAAGGTGTATAAATATCCTACGACCGCTACAACAAAATGCCACAAATTGAGTATTAGAAATTCATTCTCCCACAGTACTAGAGGCTGGAAGTCAAGATTTTCCTTTTGGGGACACTCTGGAGGAGAACCTGTTCATGCCTTCCTCCTACCTCCTGAGAATTTCTTGGTTTATAGAAGCATCACTACAGTCTATCGGTGATCATGTGGCTTTCTCTCCTCTGTGTCTTCACCTGATATTCTTATAAGAGCATCAGTGATTGGATTTAATCCAGTGTGACCTCTTATGAATGCAGATTCAAAATTCCTCAACAAAAGAGTAGAAAACCAAATCTAGCAACATAAGGAAAGATTACATGCCTTAACCAAGTGTCCCAGGTATGCAAGTTTGGTTCTACATCCAAAAATTAATGAAATATATCATATCCAAAAGCAAAAGACACATGGTCATCTCAATAGACACAGAAAAAACATCTGATAAATCCAAAATCCTTTCATGATACAAACATTCAACAAACTAGGAATTGGAGGGAACTTCCTCAACCTGATAAAGGACAACTATGAAAACCCACAGCTAACATCATACTTCATGGTTAAAGACTAGACACTTCCCCTACTATGATCAGGAACAGGATAGATGCCATTTATATAAAATGTTCACAGTAAGCAAATCTATAGGGACAGAAAGTAGATCATTGGTTGCTTAGGCATGGAGGTCATGGCGGAGGTCATGGGGAAATGGGGAGTGATAGCTAAAGGGTACAGGGTTCCCTTTTGAGGTAATAAAAATGTTCTAAAATTCATTTGTGATGACTGCACATATCTTTGAATTGTAGGGTATGTGAATTATAGCTCAATACATCTGGGGTTTTTTTGTTTGTTTGTTTTTTGTTTTTTAATGTAGTAGACCATTAAAATATGAATTGGGGAGGATATGCCTTTGGCCTTCATGAAAACCTAAACAAAAGAGGTTGCAGGAAAAGTGATGAAGCAATAGGAAAAGTAGTGGAAGGACTGCCAGTGTATGCAACAAAGCTCAAACAGCAAAAACCCCAAGGAGAATGGATAAACCGTGCTATATTCTCACGACAGCATAATGCACAGCAGTGAATCTTAGAAATGTAACGTCTAGTGAGAAAAGCTAGTCCCAGAAGACTAAACTCACTATGATATCATTTTTATAAAGCTCAGATATGAGCAAAATTAAATAATGTATTGTTCAGGCATTCATAGATATGATAAAACTTTACCAAAAAAAAAAAAAGAAGAAGAAAAGCTGGGTTACAACGAACCCATAATTGAAGATGATTGTCCACCATGAGTCCTCTAGGGGTGGTGCCATGGCACTGATAATAGTCTCATTCTTGGGCGAGGTGCTATAATTCACCAGCATTATCTATTTCATTATGCTTTAATATTATATGTGTGTGTGTGTATACACAGTACATGCTTATGTGTATTTCCTCTATATACAATAAACTGATAAAATAATGAAGGAAAAGTCTTAAAAGTGAACGAGAGAGTGGAAAGACAAATGTAGATGATTCCTTCTGGAAGACTGAGAAAGAAAGGGAGGAGAGAAACAGTCTAACAGCTACTGGGGGACACAAAGTATGGGAGAGATTTACAATGAAGGCAAATTGTATGCCTTTATAGGCAGGAAGGGAGAAGTCTGAAGAGAGAGGGAAAGACCGGAGGTGAAGAGAAGAGATGAGATGAACAACAATGGCTCTAGAACAGGTAGAGAGGAAGGGGTAGGGGTTAAGGACACTGGGAGAAGAGGTGATCTTAAAACGAAGCAGGCTGTCCTGAAACTAGAGATGAGTGAAAATAGGTTGTACAGCTAAATGAAATTTGGGGATGTGTGTAGAGACAGGCAGAAAGGTGGAGAAAATCATACATAGTGGTGTCAATTTCCTCAAGGTAGGTAGTGTGGTCATTTTTTGAGAACAAAGTAAGGCAGAGACTGAGCACTGCCAAGTGCTGAAGGTTTATAACAACCACAATAAGTTGACAAGGAACAAGTGAAAGGCATTTGCAGGGACAATTAAAAGCAAGAAATTGCTAGCAGCACCAACCACATGACTGCCAGAATTTCTCTATGGATTTTGTCCCCCTAGTGTAGGAGCAAAGGCAGTTTGCAGCACTGACGGCACAACAAGACAGAGGATACAGGAATCCAGGAGTGGAGGGTAAAAGAATGGTTCAGGCTATAAACCAAGCAGTCTCAGGATAGAGAAACAGAGACCAGAGTCAGTGATCCTAGTAATAGACTCACTGACAGGCAGCTTTAAAATAAAAAATAAGTACTTCTATAATGTGAGCAGTTTAGTAAAAGAAAAAATATACAGAAAAGAGAGACTGGACCAAAGATATTAATATTAATTATCTTTGAATTGCAAGAATATATTTTCTTATTTCTAAAAATTGATAACTAGATGCAGTGAAAGCAAACAATGAAGGAAGTTTACCAATATGCTAACAACAGTTGTCCTAAGAGTGGCAGGAATAAAAGTAAATTTTCCCCTTTTGGTCTTTATTTTCAAATTTCTGTTATGGAATTAACTTGCTATTATAATAATAATTTTTTAAAATAATTTTAAATGTTTCATGCCCAGTGCAGAGTGATTTTTAGTTTGGGAAGGAATCGAGCCTTCAAAAAAAAAAACTGCTACATTCTAAAAGAACAGATTTCACAATTGCGGCTGTTTTTAAAATCTTATTTGCTGTTAATTACATCACAAGTCACTCTTTGCTTTGCCCTCTATCTCATCAACCTTTGATCTGCTCAGATTTTCTCTTTCATTTAAAAAAAAAAAAAAAAAGCAAACATTTCAGAATTTTACTTGGCAATAATTCCAGTCCTACAGATAAAAATAATACTGCATACACTTGCACATGGCTATTTCCTTGATTCCTATACTTTGGTATCAAGGAAAAGGAATATGTCACTGAGCCATCTCCATCCTTGCAAGAAGAAAATGTACGTCAGATAAAGAAGCATTTAAAATCCAGCTCTCTCACCCTCACGGTCTATTACTCAGTTACTTGCATTGGTACCCACTTGGTGCCCAGTTACTCATGTACCAACTACACTCTGTGCTGTTGACTACTACTGGCCTCTGATACTCGAGACACTCAGGCTAGAGAGCCAACATTCTCTACTGAGAAGACAACTCTGTGGGGAATTGAGTACAACAGAGCCGACTCCCAGTTCTTTCTTTAGGCTTTTCTGCCACCTTCAGTCTAGATGGGGTTGGTCACCATGGACAGCCTCTAGCAAGTATCCAGCAGCTCCATTCCCAGTTTCTCCTCAGATTGTTTTCTTCTGCTCAAAGCTCCAGTCCGTGGGCCAAAGTCCAAACTCCTGGCATGAAAAACAGGGCCTTCCACAATCACTTTTCCAGCCTTGCCAAGCCACTCACAGCCATGATCCCCCCCAACATATCTTCTCTTTCCCATCCTCTGGGCCTTTTCACATGCTGGTCTCTGCCTGTGCCTTCATTCTTCCGTGTGCAACAGCTAATGCCTGTTCCTCCCTCAAGACCTCACTCTAGCACAACCTTCTATGGAAGCTTTTTGCATCTCTTCCTCCCAGGAAAGGCCAACCAATCACTCTTGCTGTGAGTGCTGTTCTTTGCAGACATCTACTCCAGCATTGATGACTGTCAGCTCCAAGAGCAATGGGGCTGACCTCTATTTATCTTTGTACCACCCTGCTGGGTCCAGCACCAGGCAAACAGAAGGTGCTTTATGTTTGTGGACTGAAGGCTGAATGACCCAGGTCATGGATCACCTCCCTTTCAGGGTTACTGCTGCCTCATAGAGCAGCCTGTGAAGAGAAAACAATTAGGGGGGAATCATGCTATAAATCACTCATTCAAGAACAACTGTAGTGTACCTATTATGCACTATGGAGCCTATTTTTTAAATGATACAAACCTGGTCCACACTTATAAGAAGCACAGAGTAGCAAAGAAAAACTATATTCAGAAAAGATGGTATGCCAAGTACCAAGTAAGTCTGGAAGAAATAATTTTCTGAGAAAGTCAGACAGGCCTGACTGGGACTCAATTCCAGACCTGCCTCTCACTAGCTGTAGAATCTTGGGCAAGTTACTTCATTTCTCTCTACCTCAGTTTTCCCATCTGTAAATATGATTAACTCTGACCTCATGTTCTACCACTTCTTCCCGCTGTCCTGGCCATTCTGGTTTTCTTACTGATCCTCAAACATTCAGGTCACTCCTGACTTATGATTTTGACCTTCTGCTTCCTCAACCTAGAACACCTCCCCCAAATTTGAATCATATAGGTTCCTACTGAAATTCCACCTCCTCAGAGAAAGCTCTGACCAGCTGCTTAATAAAGTATCTTCCCCTCCCATGTCATTTCTAATGCCGCTACCCTGATTTATTTACTTCACAGCCTTATCAAGCAGAAATAACACTACAGTAGTCTCCCCTTATCCACCTAGTATATGGTCCAAGACCCCCAGTAGATGCCTGAAGTCAGACAGTACTGAACTCTATATATATTATGTTTTTCCTATGCATACATATCTATAATTTATAAATTATAGATATCATATCAATTTATAAATTAGGCACAGTAAGAGATCAAAAACAATATATAATAATGAAGTAGAACTATAATGCTATACTGTAATAAAAGTTATATGAATGTGGTCTCACTTTCTTTCAAAATACCTTATTGTACTCTACTCACCTTTTCACTTAAAGGAAAAACTTTACAGCTTCTCTTTGGCATATCTGAAGTGCCAGCATCACTACTCTTGAGCATTGGGGTCATTATTAAGTAAAATATGGGTTACTTCAACACAAGCACTGATGACCAAGACAGCTACTAATTGACAAACAGGTAGGTAGCAAATGTTGCATGGAGAGGCTGGATAAAGGAATGATTCACGTCCTGGGTGGGAGGGAGCAGGATGGCATGAGATTTCATTACACTTCTCAGAAGGGCTTACAATTTAAAACTTACAAATTGTTTATTTCTAGAATTTTCCATTTAATGATTTGGGGCTTCAGTTGACCGTGGGTAACTGAAACCACAGAAAGTGAAATCGTCGATTAAGGGGGCACTACTATATTTGTTTACTCTTCTTTCTGTATCTTCTACTAAGATATAAATTCCTTGAGGTCAGGGTCTTGTTCTTAGCTGGGTGCCCAGTGTTGAGAATGCTGGCACAGAGTAGATACAAAAAAAATATTTGTTGTGTAAATGGTGACAACAAGAAAATACGTCAAAGGGTTCTGTGAAGATTAAATGTACACAGAGGAATATAAAGTGCTTAATATAGTGCCTAGCACATAGTTAGCTTGGTAACTATACTAATCGGTTGGCTAATACTACTATCAAAGGAATCCAGAAAAGGGTGAGGTCAACACCGTTAGAGGCAGTTATAGAAAGTTTCAAGGAGGAGGCAAGTCTTAAACTTAATCTGGAAGGATAAGGATTTTTCTGAAGCGGGCGGGGGGGGCAGGGTGTACGATGATGATACTGAGGGGGGTTGGAAGTGTTTCCTCCTCTGTATAAGCCACCCGTCCCCCACATGTGCTCTCTTCCACACCTCCATTAAATGCAATCATCACACTAAGAATCATCTCCTCCAGACTGCCTTTCCATCCATCCATTTATCTTTCATTTTCTGTACCACCAGAGCCTAGACAAATTTCACTACAATAGGACATTCAATAGTGTTGTTGAAATAATTTCAGAAATCTGTAGAAAAAGCACAACTTACTCTTCAGACCAGCAAACCAGGCCTAGATGTCTATCCTAAAGAAATACGCAAGTGTCAGCATTAAAAATCATGTACAAGGATGTCCACTATAGCCTGGCTTGTGAGGAAATTAAAAAAAAAAAAAGAAAAAGCAACTAGAATGTTTCCACAGGGAAATAATAAATATATACCATGGTGCATCCATACTGTGCTGAGATTACACTGAATACAACAGATCCTTGTGTACCAATATGAAACAATCTCCAAAAGATACTGGGGAAAAAAACTAGAGAATTAGAGAATACAAACTATGTGGTCCTGTTTATCTAAAACAAACCAATTTTAAAAACACACATCAAAAACCTCAAGCTTTCTCTGAAGATACACATTTAATCACTATATTTTCAGCTCTTCAACACCACCTGAAACATAGTTTTCAATAAATTTTTGCTGAATGAATTTAAATATGTGCATGAATAGAAAGGATCAGAAAACAGATCTGCTTTTCGCGATGATATTTCTGCACTGTTTGCATTTTAAGAGATCGCATTAGTGGACTACTTGTATAATTAAAGTGAATTCAAAATAGTTCAGAAAAAAAAAAAAATAGCAGGACCATAAAGGAGTCCAGGCACCAACTCTGAATAACGGCTCAAGGTAACTGATTTAATCGTCCTGAGCACTTAGGGCTCTCACACAGCAACTCAAGTCTCACTTTACCTGTCCAGAACCAGACTCGATAATAGCAAGAAGATGGACAAAAAAGTGTCGCGTTTTACATAGTTTCCAAAAACCAGTTAATGCCGTGCCCTTTCTAAAGGGTGCTCCCTTGGGGCCACCTTTGGGCGACTCCCCTGGGGGTGGGGTTGTCGCGCTCCGCCTTCCCAGCGCACCCTTGGGAGCCGAGTAAGGATCGCAGCGAGCAGGTGGGCGGGGAACGTCCTCTCGGGAGGTGTGCGCTGACGGCGCCGGGGGAAAGGAAACTCACTTTCCGACTGACTCCTTCTCTAGCCGTCATCTGTCTCTCCCGCTCGGGCATCTTCTCTCGGAGGAACCGGGTCCTTCTGTGACCCGGCCCACAGCCCAGAAGGTCACCTGGTCAGTGGGAAAGAAGCGCGGCGTTAAAACCGTGGCAGAAGAGGAGCGGGGCGTGGATGATGGCATCCTCCTTGGGGTTCAGCTCTAACCCGAAGAGGGGTCTGGACACCAGGGCCACCCCCCTGGACGAGGGCGTTGGCTGTCCTCACCCCACGGACTAATTCGGAGTTGGGCGCCACCGCGCCCCTGACCCTCGGGGGCGCCAGCCTGAGAGCGCGACGGGAGGGTGGGCCTTGGGCCCGCGCCCGGAGGCAGGCCTGCTGGTGCCCCCGCAGTCTGGTCCAGCCGGGACCCCTAGCGGAGCCCATCCCCCTCTAGGGTTTCCGCTCCCTCGGACTGGGTCTCCAGCTCCGGCGTGAGCCGAGGTGGGGGGAAGGGGGGCGGACGAACAGCGCAGACCCGGGAGGGAGATGCCGGTCCCGAGGGGGGGGCGGGGGGGCGGGCGCCCGCTGCGGGTCCGCTCCGCACAGATCCCTTTCCCGCTCCGTGCCTGCCTCCGCGGCCGCGGGAGTGAACTCCGCACCTGGAAAATCGATCCGAGACGCGCAAGGGCCTCCCATTGGTCTCCAACGGGTGGCAGCCTCTGGACTGAGGGCCGGGACCCTGGAACGGGGGCTTCCAGTGGGGGAGGGCGCGGGGGGCGGGAGAGCTGCCTGTCCATCACGAGCCACGCCTTCCCAGCGCCCCGCCCACTGTCGCCCCGCCCAGGGGCCGCGCCAAGTAGCTGTCTACGCCCCGGGAGAACCTATTGGCTGCAAGGCCGTGGGAAGCTACACCAGCAACCAATCCGAACGCAGAGTCGGCCTCATGAAGGCGGGGAAAACACCTCAGTAGCCAATAGACAAGAGGAACGGAGAAGTACTTCCTGAGTTCAGGGGTCGACTGAAATGGTGGCCACCGAGAGGGCTTGGTGTTTGAGCGAGATATTGAGGTGAGTCAGTGACGCGGGCTCGCAGGCGTTTTCTGTGTGGACGCGGGGCATGTCCGCGGGGTGCAACTGAAGTGTTTTGGGAAGGTGTTTTCTCGTCGCGAATCTAAGCCATTTTCTCAAGGCCAGTGAGCGCCATTCCTTTCGATCTAGATAGGAGTGGACGAGGTTCAAGACCCAGCTTACTGCCTTTTCTTCAGCCGCCCCACTGCCGGTCGAGTTCTCCTCCCTGCTTCAGCTTTTCCTTTCTCTTGTTCACACTCCAACTAGTCTTCATAATTATTTCTATTCCTCATTGTCCTCTAAGATCGAGCCACAAATCCTTTAGCAATCTGTCATGTCGGCCTGGTAAAGAAGAAACTGGGTCTTCCTCATAACGTTTTAGTTTCTCTCAAACTCACCCAAACTGTCGTCATTATCATTAGTCGCTTGAGTATAAGTTTTTTGTTGAATCTTCTGCTTCTCGACCACCCATTTATTTTTATTTATGATTGATGTAACAATACGACCTTTATCTTTATTACATGGATGATAATAAAGTGTTTTTGTACAAAAATTAGGAAATAGGTGAGCAAATCGAAAATTCGCCAGGAATGCTACTATCCTGAGGTAATACCTGTTAATGTTTTAGTGAAAAAGCTCCCAGACTTTTTTCCACATTTGTTTTTGTCATACCACTGTATTTTACTTCTATTGCCCTACATTCATAAAACAAAAAGACTAAGCCTGTTACATCTAAACAGTTCTTTTAATCTCTACATATTTTCGTTTATGTTGAAAATTTATAATTAACACACTAGCACTCTGAATAGCAGTGTTGACACATTCTCATGAAAATTCAGGTATCGTTCCCTCATTTTTTTCCCCTTCTACTTCAAATTCTATGATTTTTTTAAAACATTTTAATGGGAAAATTTATTTTCAGAGCCTTCAAGGTCTGTCATTTGAAATATCCTTAACTCAGTGCTTTGCACATAATAGCTAAATAAATGTTTGCTGAATGAATGGCTCCCTGTCGATTACAGTTATCTTTTCAAAGCCTTGTGTTTAAATTTGGGTAAACATTCAGTGATAAACATTTTAGTTGTATTTAATTGAATTCTATAAGAACTGTAAGTGTATCTTTGAAGAGCAAAATGAAGGACTGGTTCGGCATTAGTCATTAACATGATTTTTTTTTTCCTGATTTTAAGTTAAATAGTTCAGTTTGGAAATTCTATCACATAAATTTCCCACTTAAATCATTTGAAGGAAATGTTATAAAAATCCTTGGATTCTATGAGTCAGCTACATTTTAAATTAAATGAGCTTTCAACTTGACTGTCCTATATGTCTACGTTATATAATATTGCTTATATGAACTGACATATTACAAATATTAAATAAATATTAATATCTTGTTATATAGAATATTGAAAAGATATGTACTCAGGTACTACTGGCATCCAGTTGGGCAAGGCCAGGGGTGCAGCTAAACATCCTAAAATGCATGCGATAGCCTCCACAACAAAGAGTTATCTGATCCAAAATGTCTATAGTTCCAGGGTTGGGAAACCCTGATGTAAACAAAAGCTGTCCTTGTTAATTTTTAAGAGTATAAAGATGTCCTGAGATGAGACCAAATTATTTTAACAGGTGAAATACCTCTGCAAGTAATGGGCTTGTTCACAGTAAGGAAATCTCACATGAGAAATTTATTTAGAAACTATCAACAAGATATTTTCAGAAGAATTTGTGTGTTCTCTACTTATGGACAGTGAAAACTGTGTAGCTACGCAATATATGCCCATATTTGCTTCAGTCGTTAAGCATCCCAGAGTCCAGTCTGCTGTTCAGTACTATGTACAGACTTAGAGCCTGCACATCTATTTTCCAAAGGCTGTCTCCTCTCCCCCACAACATACTTTCACTCAATATTTTCCCTGTTCCCTGACTTTTCATTACTTAAGTTTTAGTATTTTATTGTTTTTGTGACTTCTAAGCCTCGCAGCTCCTTTATAAAGGGTAGGCACGGTATTAGAAATACTGTTAGGTACCAACTATAGTAGCAAATCCTAAGAGAAAACATACCTTGAGAAGTTATTTTAACGTAATTTAAGAGACATCCAAGAAGTAATAAGATTTTGAGTTCAGTCATTATATATTTATTGGATACCTTCTCTATGCCAGGTATTATGCTAGGCATTGGGATGCAGTGATGAACGAACACGACTGGGTCCTTTGCCTTTGCAGAGCTTCAGTTGACTTGGCAATAATAGAGAACACTTTAGTGGTGAGTGTGGGAGCAAGCTTGCTTATGTGCCTGAGGTAGAACATTAGTGGATTTTTGATGACCCATTCAGAAACAGATAAAGGAAGGCAGTGATTTCAGGGTCATGTAAACAGATCAAATGCAGAACTCACAATAGAAATGAAAAACTCTAAATTCCATTCCTCTTACCCTAGAAATTGTTTTACTTGAGATAAAGTGAGAGAATAAAAGTTATTTACAATCTCACCAAATTTTTATCTAGTAGAATACTGATCATTCAAGAAAACATTTCCTCAGGTTACGTATTGTCATTTTGAGGGTCAGATGCCATTACTAATGTCCTGTTGAGAGTAACAATTAAATTTATTTTAATCCTTTAATATATATTGAGTTAGGAGAAAGGTGACTCAGCATTGATTTTCACTGCTGATTAAGAAGAAAAAAATGTATTAAATTGCTAACATGCTGTGGAAATTTGAATTAAAAAGGACTTACACTTTTTCCATTGGATATTTCGTAGCTTTTAATAATTGCGTATTTTGTTAGCTGACTCACAAGCTATAAAAATTTTCTCCCTTCTACTAATTTATAAAGTGAATATGTAAAAGTAGGCTTTACTTTGTAGTCATATTTTTGTTTAATGGGCATTATATCAATTTTCACCTTTCCCCTTTTGTTTCAGGTTTTTTTATTCATTATTCTTACCTGGGTTAATTGTATGTGGAGCATTGTGTTTGTGTCTGGTCATTATCCTTTGGAGAATCAGAGTGCTGCTACAGAGAAAGAAAAACTCAACATCGATTGGCAAAAATGGGAAAAATAAAATGGTGATTGCATTTTTTCATCCATACTGCAATGCTGGTGGAGGAGGAGAAAGAGTTTTATGGTGTGCATTAAGGGCCCTGCAGAAAAAGTAGGTATTCCTCTTTCTTAGCTAATTTGCTATATTGTTACCACTTTTTAAAAAATTCATTACCCAGAATTCATCTTTTTCAAGTACCTTATTCATAGCCAAGAATTCTCTTTTAACTATTCTTCAGTAAGGAAATACTTCTCTCATACGCCAACCTGCCTTACACAATTCTACTGGATTTTTCTTGCTATAATAAAAAAATGGAAAGTATCTGCCCCTTTATGACATAACTTGGAATAACTAGTCACCTTGGGGGAGGAGGATATGGAGAAGAGATTGACTAATAAACAGAAATATACCAAGTACTGTGGAGCACTTTAAACCTGAATACTTGTAGTCGGTGGCACTGACTAAATAATTTTTATGAAGCATCTGTTTGACTTTTATTTTGATGTCATCAATTGGATAGTCTTAAGTTACCATACTAGAAAGAATATGGCATTACACATCATTTTATGTTTCAGGCTCCCCCTCACCCCTACCCCAGAAATATTTATGATTCCCTTTTAGAAAGGAAAAAGCATAGAAAACACTTGTTTTATTATTGTTTTATCATATGAAAAAAGCTATTACCCTTCCACGATTATTCTGCTTCCTGACACATACCCTTTATTCAGGTTCAAAGCCTCACAGGTAACTTAGCTCTCCATTTCTATATTCTTGGCCCATCCTGGCTTCCAGCCACCACCCCTGTATTTCCTCTTCTATCTTCCATAAGTGCCTAAATCCAAAGAATTTTCTTAAATCTCAGCTTAATTCCCACCTCTTTGAAGTCCTCCCTACTTTAATCCATACTTTTCTTTCCTTCTCATGACTCTGTTACCTTTCTCTAACAAGATTCTCTAACTTTTGAGAGCATTGGTAAAGTTTCATGATATTTGTACACATACTCCCCAGAAACCCCTATTACTCCTAATTCACCTAAAGGAAAAGAAAATCCATACAGTTAGGGTGACATAGATGATACTTCTTCATCTTGCTCTTGCTACATTTTGTTTCTCATCCCTCTTCATTCTTTCATATATACTTTGCCCCAGCATACTGAACCAGGAGCATCATGCTTTCTCTAGCTTCCTTGCCTTTTCTTATAGTATTCCCTTTTTTTTGAAATAACCTTTTTCCCCTCAGTTAATACCTACAAATTTTTCTTGACTCAACATAAGCTACAGTATACTTTTCATTCAATATAGCAATATTTCTGGGGATCTACTCTGTATCAGTCACTGTAATCAGAGTTGAGAGTAAATGGTAGATCAGGGCCATCCTCTGGTCCTTAGATTTTAGTTGAGAGAGACAAGATAATAAGCAAAGAAGAAAATCAAATGGTGAGAAGGGCATATAGGAAATTTTAAAAGATAATATGAGAGTGACTTGATACTCTAGATTGAGTGATTAGGGAACATCTCTGAGGAGATAACACTTAACTGAAATCTGAATGACATAAGTAGCTGACATTTACTGAGCTTTTACTATTTTAACCAGGCATTATTTGGAAACTGTTACCTGTGTTAGCTCACTCATTTGACAGACAAGAAAACTGAGTTATTAGAGCCCTCGTGCTATACTGCCTGCCTTACGAAAATACAGTGAAGAGGAGAAAAGAGAATTCAAAGCAAAGGGAGCAACTTCTACAGGTCCCCTGAGACTGGAAGGAGCTTGGCATGTTCAAAGAAAGGACTGCCAGTTTGGTTGAACTGTGGTGAGCAAGGGAGAGAGTGGAAGGGGAGGTTACAAAGGGCGGAAGGGTCTACATTGCACAGGGCTTGAATGAACAGGGTGAGGAGTTTGGATTCTATCTAAGTGCTGTGGAAAACCATTTGAGCATTTGAGATTAAGTTGTCAACCTGAAAAACATCCAAACTTTTAGAGAATTGTTATGAGTTTATTTGAGCCAAACTGATGACATATGCCGGGAGCAATATCTAAATTTGTTATTGAGCTGAACCAAGTCCAATTACTTAGTAAGTCACCATCCAAAAGACAACTATGAGAAGATTTTATGAGAAGGGATGTACTTTATTTTGAGATGGCTGGCAAGGGGGTATGATTGTCACTCCCTAAAGCGGTATGTCCCTGATCAAATGATCAGGTTCATCTTTATTCTGGGAAATCATGCATCAACATCAAGGTGAGCTTCGTCATCACCTGTGTGGGTAAGGACATTCCTGTGCATGCGCAGTTAGAAACCATGTCCATACCTACATCACATGTTCAAAAGTGGCAGAAAATCTCTGCCCCCAGGAGGAGATTTTAGTGTTATAAGGAGGGTATAATGAGATAGTTCATGAATAAGTCAGTATAGAGTTCTCCAGGCCACTTTGGCCAGCCTCAGGCAGTTTGATCAGGATCAACCCCCTAATCCTGAAAATCATCCTGGGCTTATCTCAGAAAAAATTGGCAGTCTTCAATGTCGGGAATTGTATAGGTATGAAAGGAAGCTTAAGTCTCAATCCTTTCGTTAAACTCTTAGCAAATTACAGGATATGGTTGCACAGACCTTATAACATCCAGGGTGATCTAAGTGGGTTTACAGGTTAATCTAAGCAAAGTTATGAATTCTAAATAAAAATCAGTCTATGCTAGGCTACTTGCATGGCTGTGTGTGTATGTATAGGCTAGGTTATGAATTGCTTCCAGGAAATGACTGTTTGCAGCTTCTTTTATGCTTTTGGAATTAAGTGGGGGACAAAAGGAAGATTACATGAATGTGGGAGAAAGCAAGGTACAGGATAGTTAACAAGATTATGTGTTATTTTGAGGATGGCCACCCTTTAAAAGGAAGGAGTCTGAAAAGAGGCATTTCAAAGAGGCATTAATCTAGATATACAGAAGCAGTGAACAGGGCTTGCTTAAGGCAAAGGTAATCCTTAGTAAAGAAATTATCTGCCTGGGGCATTTCTGCCTGCCCTGACTTACCTAATTAGAAGTTTACGATCAGAGCACCCTATGAGGTTACTTTCTGTAGAACTCCCTTTTTCATTCACAGGGTTTTAAGTAGAGAGATGATATTCTGATTATTGCTGCATAAAAACCACTCCAATGGTTTGAAACAAGAATTTATTATTTATCATAGTTTGAGAGTTGATGAGCTCTGTTTGTAATCCCTCATACTCAGATTTTACAGTTAGATAGCAGCTGGGCCTGGAGTCATCTGAAGGCTTTTTACCTTGTATTTCTGGTTCCTGGGCTCAGATGACTGGAACAGCTGGAGGCAGTCAGGCATCTGTCACCTATATGACTGCCTTGGGCTTGCACACAACTTGGTGATCTCAGGATAGTTGGACGACTTACATGACAGCTACTTTCCCTAGAGTGAAGTAGAAGCTGTATAGCCTGGGTCCAGAAACTGGCACAGTGTCACTTTTGCCACATTCTGTTGGTAAAAGCAGTAACAGAGCCCACTGTTATTCCAAGGGAGGGAAAGATCCCACTTCTCAGTGGGAAAAATGTCCAAGAATTTGTGGCCATCTTTACGCTACCAGAGATGACAATTCTTTTTACATTTTAAAAGGATCTTTCTGGCTGCTGGGAGCAAGGCTAGGGAAGAGCAGTTTGATGCTTATCCTTTAAGCACCTGTGGCTGCTTTTATCAATACATATTATGCAGTTTTGCAGTTATTTGTTTACATATCTTTTCTCCATTGGGCTGAGCTCTCCTTGAGGATAAAGACTCTCATCCCTGAATCCCCAGAATAATATAGCTCATGTTTTATGACTCAAAGAATAATTACAAACAGAGTCAGAGGTAGACCAAAGCATTTAAGTCATGCGAGTATACTTTTACATATTTCTGTTATGATTATAAATCTAATTGCCATGCAGGCATAAGGTATAGCTTTTAAAACTTTTGCATTTCTCAGATAAAAACATTGAGAAATGTTTTAGCCTTTATGATCCTATCTAAAGATACCTTCATTGAATTTTAACTCTTGTTTTTGAGTATTAATATTTCATTCTCATTTTTATACTGAGAAAATTGTCAAAATATTTTTTAATTCTTAGAAACAAAAATGTCTCATTTATAAATGAGCTTCTGTTGGGGTCTGCTTTATGTGAAACTTTAGTGGAGGAGATAACAAAGAACTAGAGGTTTCATTTGCAAGACTAACATTTTAGTGTAGGGGAGGAAAGAGTGAGGTAATCCAAATACAATGAATGAAAAACAGTGGGAAACATTTTTTTTAGTCTAAAAATAGCTTTTTATGACTGTGGAAAAAAAACTGACTATACCTGTTTGCTTTACGTAAACCTGAACTAATGAAATTCTTAACTATTATATTTCTATTTTAGGTATCCTGCAGCAGTTTATGTTGTTTACACTGGTGATGTTAATGTCAGCAGTCAACAGATACTAGAAGGTGCTTTCAGAAGATTTAACATCAGATTAATTCACCCAGTGAAGTTTGTTTTCTTAAAGAAGCGCTATCTTGTAGAAGATTCACTGTATCCTCACTTCACACTGCTGGGCCAAAGTCTAGGATCCATTTTTCTTGGCTGGGAAGCTCTGATGCAGTGTGTTCCTGATGTTTATATCGATTCAATGGGATACGCTTTCACTCTTCCTCTGTTTAAGTATTTAGGTGGCTGCCGAGTTGGAAGCTATGTTCATTATCCAACTATCAGCACTGACATGCTTTCTGTAGTGAAGAATCAAAATGTTGGATTTAATAATGCAGCCTTCATTACCAAGAATCCTTTTCTCAGCAAAGTAAAGCTCATCTACTACTACTTGTTTGCTTCTATTTATGGACTTGTTGGTTCTTGCAGTGATGTAGTCATGGTCAATTCTTCCTGGACGCTAAACCACATTCTCTTACTGTGGAAGGTTGGGCATTGCACTGACATCGTTTATCCACCTTGTGATGTGCAGACATTTCTAGACATTCCTCTACATGAGAAAAAGATGACCCCAAGACACTTACTGGTTTCTGTTGCCCAATTCAGGCCAGAAAAGAATCATGCTTTGCAGATCAGAGCCTTTGCTAAATTGCTGAATAAGAAGGAGACTGAGTCACTTCCTTCACTTAAACTTGTTCTCATTGGAGGTTGTCGTAACCAAGATGATGAACTTAGGGTAAACCAACTGCGAAAGCTTTCTGAGGATCTAGGAGTTCAAGATGATGTGGAATTTAAAATAAATATTCCGTTTGATGAGTTAAAGAATTACTTGTCTGAAGCGACAATTGGCCTGCATACCATGTGGAACGAGCATTTTGGGATTGGTGAGTTTGTCCTTTAACTCATTTAGTGCCATGAAATACACATTTAGGTTGTTTTGATAAGCTGGTAATACTCTGGAAGTTTTCAAGTCCTAATTCTCTTCCCCTAGTCCATCAAACATACTTTCCTCATATGAGAGCCTTTAAGATGTAATAATTTGTAGTCAATAATAATAGCAAATATTTGTTGACCATTTACTGTGGGGGGGGGTCACTGTTGAGATCTTTACAAGTATTGTTTATCTGGTTTAATCTTGAAAACACTATTGATAAGTTATTATTTCTACTTTATAAAGTCAGACACCGAAAGGTTTAGAACTTAGCCCAAGTTCAGCCACACAGTCAGAGGTGGGTGCACCGTCTAACCCAATTAACCTCTGCTCTTAAGCACCACATTTGCTCTCCCCACCCACTCCCACATGTGTACTGGGCCCTACCCCAATTTCCCTGAAGGACCAAGGCAGAATCCCTGAGAGGGGCTCATGCTGAGGTATTTTAGTAAAGCTGCTTAGGTGATTCTGTCGTGCACTGAAAGCTGAGAACCACCATCTCCAGGTGGGATTCTCACAGAAATTATTCAGGTTCTTTTATGGATTACGTACTCATTATTGGAATGGCCTCCTCTCCTTTCTGCCAAATCCCATCATAAGTGTTCAGGTT
Organism: Cynopterus sphinx; assembly: GCA_030015415.1. NCBI lineage: Eukaryota > Metazoa > Chordata > Mammalia > Chiroptera > Pteropodidae > Cynopterus > Cynopterus sphinx. The sequence continues at coordinate 82,143,215 of CM057381.1, read as the reverse complement.
AAATCTCCTTGCCCTTTAATTTAGCCTTATTGCAATACATATGTCTCCCTTTGTGTGACCTGTTATGTACACATTTCGTTATAAATCAAGTACTATTCAGTCTGAATTTGGTCAACATATTTCTCGAGTGCTTACTATAAGCACTCATACTAGTAACACTCATACTAGGTTTTACAGTAAAATAGAAAAACATGAAAGTGAAGTCTCCTATGCCAGTGTGACATTTTCTCTTGTTTTCTTTTCTGTCCCTGGTTAGTAGCACAGTGCTAAGCTCAGACATACAGCAAGAACTGGTTGATCCAAACCTTCTGCACTTCCTGTGCTTTCTTCCTCGTACGCTCATTGAAGCATTTACTGTGCCAGGCTGGGGCAGGTGCTGGAATGACTGTGATGTGGGAAATGCTGTGTTAACCCTCAGAGGCTTACAACTCTGTGAGTGATACAGGCGAGTTAGACAGGTGTTAACTGTACCGTGTGCTGAGTGCTATGCTAGGGCACGTGCCAGGTGATAAGAAAGCACCTAAGAAAAACACGTAACAGCTCGTGTGGTCAGAGAACAATGGCCCAGAAAATGATGTGACATGGAAGCTGGGACCTGAAGAAGTAATTAGAAATTAGCCATGCTGAAGAAGGGAGAGTAGCCAGCAGAGGGCACAGCATTGTTACAGACATCACAAAAAGAGCTTAGCAGGCAGTTCCAAGAAGTCACTATGGCTGGAGCATCAAGGAGGAACAAACAGCAAGACAATAGAGTGGTGATCTGCAGCCCGATCACATGGCCATGTTAAGCCACTGGGAAAAGATAGAAATACTTTAAGTATTGGATTTAAAAATTTCCTCAAGTTCTCTGTGGCTGCAGCATGGGCAGTGTGGATTGCTGAAGAGCAGGGAGAGCAAGGCTGGAGAAGCAGGCAGATGACTTGGGCAGCTGCAGCAACCTAGGTGAGAGGGGCTGGCTCTCTGAACTTGTTAGTGAACTTGCCAGTGAGATTCTGAAGAATTGAACAGGACTTGGTGATTAATTGGATGTGTTAAATGAGGGACAAAGAGGAGTCAGAGACAACTGCCTGGGGTTTTTAGTTTGGACAGCTGTGTGAATGATGATGGCTGTCACCTGGAGAGGGATCCAAGAGGAGAGGTGTTGATGAGCCAAGTTTCGAGCATGTAGAGTTTGAATTGTCTGAGGGACATGCACATGTGTATGTCCCCAGGCAGTTGTATATATGAGTCGGAAGTACAGGAGAGGGACCTAATCTGGGAATACAGACTGAGGAGTTGTCATTGTCCAGGTAGTTACTGCAGCCTCTGTGGATGAGGCTGATAACCTACACAAAGTGTGTAAGCAGGATGAGGCCCATAGTGCAAAATGCTGAGAACAGTAGAGTGGCCAGCAAAGGGGAAGAGAAGAAATAAGGGAGGAGGAAAACCAGCAGAGTGCAGTGTTGCGGAAACCAAGGGGAGAAACTGTTGGGGGAAGAAGGGAAAGGGCAGCATGTTGGTTCTGATGCTGGGCCCAATAAGGAAGTAGCAGTAACCTGGCAAGACCAGTTTAGTGGAGGAGTGGGAAGAAGTGGGAGCCACAGTTGAATTGTAGTAAGTTGAGCATTGAGTACAGGTGAGCAAGTGGAATTATTGAGTGCAAACCACACTTTCCCTAAGTTTATCTGTGAAAAGGAAATGAAAGAAGAGCCAGTATCTAGGGGAGGGAGAGGACTTGTGACCTGAAAGCAGGGTGTGGAGAGCTAGAGAGAGAGACTGAGAGTGCTCCATGCTTTGTTTTTATAAGGCTAGTTGAGAGGGAGAAGTGAAAATCCCATAGGGGATAAAATTGATTAGATTGAAGTCTCTGATTAGTTTTGAACATGATAATATCTATATTTGTCCAAAAAGAATTCAAATTACAACATTATCAGAAAATTCTATTCTGTAGGGATTTCACTGGTGTTGAAGAAACAGTTATAATGATTTCACTTCTCTCCTGTGTATCTAGGATATCAGTTCTGAACCATCCTTTGGAAAAATGAGCAGTCAACTGTTTTCAGATGGGCTTAAATTCTCTCTAGAAGCATGGTTAAGAAAGGCTGTCTAGAGTAACATATCTTCACCTACATCCTGTGGTAGAAATTAAGCAAAACTTTAATTTAGTTCACTGCTGTTGGGTATCCAGTAGTCTCCAATTGGCCAGAAATCCCGGCAGTAACATGAGCATCAGCAGTAGCATGCCTCACTAAGGGGGCTTACTTTTTTCTTTTCTTCTAATGCTGTAATTTGAACTATTAAAATTTTGCTTTTGATATCTTTTTGCTTTTTATTTCTTAATATCCATTAATTATCTACCATCTTGCTAACATTCTCTATTCTACTTCATTTTATTATCTGCAGTATATTTTGTGTGGACTGTTCTTCCATCTACTTGTCTGTTTGAAGAACAAAGCACTTCGTAATTTATGTAAATGTATAACCACCATGCTGTACACCTGAAACTAATACAAAATAATATTGAATGTCAACTCTAATTGAAAAATAAAAATTTTTTAAAAAAGAACAAAGCAGCATTACTGTGAAGGTTTGAAAACTAAAAAACTTAAAAATTATTTTATTTTGTACCATGGAAATTAAACAAGTAAATTTATAGACATACAGACATTTAATTAAATTTATCATGAGTCTCAAAATTTGTAAAGTTTTCTGCTCATTCTTGTTCTTATGAACATACTCAAAAACTTAAAAGACTACATGATTTTATTTCTCCTCAGGAGTTGTTGAGTGTATGGCAGCTGGCACAATTGTCCTTGCACACAACTCAGGGGGCCCGAAGCTTGACATTGTCATTCCTCATGGAGGAGAAGTAACTGGATTTCTGGCTGAAAGTGAAGACGGCTATGCTGAGACTATGGCTCATATTCTTTCCATGTCTGCAGAAAAGAGACTCCAAATCAGAAACAACGCTCGTGCATCTGTAAGCAGATTCTCTGATCAGGAGTTTGAAGTGACATTCCTGTCATCTGTGGAGAAATTATTTAAATAATGCTATATCTGTACAAATTAAAGATATTTTACATAGAATGGCTCAACACCTTCATATGTTAATATTTTTCTAAACTCATTCCCTGTTGTAATAAAGTCAGCCTAATCAGTGCTTTCAGCATCGTGTGTGTGCATGAAAGGTATTTATTCTAATGAAAAAGCATGATTACCTAAATGGAAAAGATAACCTTATTTAGCTTAAATGTAAAAATTTTAGATTCGTGTTTGGTCTCAAATTCTGAAAAATATGGATCTGAAAGAAAAAAACGAACAGTCTTAATTGTAATATAGTTCATATTTTTCAAATCCTATTTGTCAAAGTACTTTAGTTAACCGAGAATTTCCTGTTAGAAAAAAGGAAATGCTGAAAGAAAAATAGATGACTGGCAATTGATTAGACTTTAGAATTGACGTTTTTGAGACAGAAAAATTCTGGTACATTTAAATTTTCGATGATATTGTGGATGACCTTTTTGAATATAACCATTGATTTTCTTAAAAAAAACTTTAAGCAGGCTTAATCATATTCTAAAAACATGTCGTCAGAAGACAAACTTACTGACTGCTCTGTCGGTGTGCATAGGTCAGTAGAGGCCAAGGTACTACCGTTAATCTTTTCCATAACTAGGCCTTGGTGAAAATAATTTTTTGATTAGTGCTGTCACTACATTTGTATGGGCCTCTCATTATCCCTTAACATTTTCACATCTCAGAGGCTAGAAGTCTTCTTTAAGTCATTGAGGAGAGCTGAGTAAACATCACAATCAGTTATTTTTCTAATCATGATGATGTGACATAGAGATCCATGTACGCGGTCTTTGTGATCTGCATCATTGCAAGATGATGAGGTGGTGATCTGAAGAGAGCACTGGACTAGCAGAATACCTGGGCACAGGACCTCAGCTTTATCATTTACAAATGTCTGACTGTTTGACACTAAAGCTTTTCTTTAATTTTTCTGAGTCTCATTCTTCATCTATAATCTGGACATGGTAATCCCTGTCCTCACTGCCTTTTGGAGTTTCCAAACTAACATACTAACATGAAAGTATGAGAAAGTGCTCTGAAAATTATAAAAATGACTTTAATTAAAGGTTACAATGTATAGTAAATGCCTTCTGTAATTCCATCTTTATCAATGCATTATAACCCTATGTATATTCTTGGTTACTAAACCGGTAGCTAGGAATCAATATAATTTAATAGGACTTCTATCCTGAATAGCATGGAAAGGTGAATTTATGCATGTGCAGACAGGCTTATAGAAACCTGTAACTTTGACAGTGTCTGCATAGATAGTCAATTCTTTCTAATTCAATGAATTGACCTCCTTCCCAGTCTTATAACATCTTTTTGTTAGGGGCATGTTAAAGAGGTATGTTTTTCCTTTTCAATCTCCTTTCCTCTATTCATCCAACCAGCTTCATTATCTGCTCCCAATTATATTGTTGATTTGTCTGCAGACCCTCTATTGTCATTAGAGTAAGAAGCAGCAAAACAGTGTCCCCTGATGTGTTGGAGATTACTCAATTTAGAAAAGACTGGTGGAAATAGGAGCTGGAAGGGATGCTACAAATTCTACAGTCCAATTTTACTTTCAACTCTACGGACAAGAACAATTTAAAGAACTTCAGACTTTCAGTATCACAAAGCTATTTAAGACAAAATCAGGATTAAACCTGACTGTTCTGACCATCAGAACAGTGATTTTCTTTTCTTACAGTCTTTGAGGCAGGATTCATACCATTGTCCACTCAGCCTACCCATCTACCCAAAGAAAACCATAGAACCAAAGATAAATTGAAATAGAGCAAAAGTAGAGGATTTAGTAAGGAAAAAAGGATTCTGAAACTCCATAAAACAATAAGCTTATTTCTTCAAAATAATTTTCCTTTATCACAAACATTTATCACAAAAATATAATTTGCATGTATGTTCACTTTTAATGTTCCTAATGTATTATTACATTTGCTTTTTTTTCTGAACGATTGATACAATGAAGTGTCAAAGCAGTATGTCAGCAACTGTCTGGAAAAATTCTAAGTGACTGTTAATTCCTATAAGATGTTGATTTTGAGTAATCCAAATGTGCTATGTTTTGAACCCACAGCAGTTGTAATGATTCACATTCTTATTTCTAGTTGTGGATATTCTTTGTATAGTAATCTGTTTATATCGAAATATGATTTAAATTTAATAGGTACAAAGTCATTATTTGTTCTAAATACGATCTAAAGAAGTGATTTTCATCATCTTGGATACTTTTTGCAATATGGTGCTTTTATGCCCCTCATATAGTCTCTTGGTTCTGAATTATTTATTAAGAACTAATATTTCAAGTTTCACATGCCAAGAATTTTTTTTAAGAAAAACTTTAAAGCAAAACAAAACCGACTTGCCTCTTGTACCCAAGAAGAATATACTGTCAGGTTTTTAAATAATTTTTCTAATGAATATTTCAGACAAAACATCTTTGTGAAGCAGAGCTTCATATACTTTAATAATTCTCAGGGTATTTTACTAAGTCACAGATAAAATGAGATAGGGCTCAATATGTTGTAAATGTACCCTAGACTCCATATGAATGAATCAGACTGTGTCTGTGCTAAATTTGTCAACTAGTACAAAAAAGCCACTATTGACGGGGCTCAGAACAGACCTCCCCAAGACATGCCACCTTGGCATGTGGATTATTTTGAAATGAAGGCAGTCAAGACCCTGCAGGCCCACATGAGACTTTTACCTCTTAAAGAATTTAAATGTAAGGCCTGCCTATAATAAGAGTTATCTCCAAAAATAACTTCATGATTTATCTGTAAGGAAGGGCAAACATCTAATTACTGGACATCTGCTCTTAAGATCTGCAAATGCCCCTCCACCCCTCTGAAGCCCCAAGGGTTCCTTACCTCATCCTTCTCTCAGAATGCCACATCTACCTCATTTTCTGTCTCTTAACCTCTCATATATGTAGGGTCTCTGACCCTCCTGCATGTGGAGTTCCCATACATATGTATATAATTAAATTTGATTATTTTCTCTTGTTAATCTATCTCATGTAGATTTAGACCAGCAAAAGAAGGCTAAAGTTTCTTCCCCACACTTGTGTTAAATCACAAGAAGTTACGCAAATACTAGAATCAATTATACCCCTGTAATTTACCCTACCTCTCCCACTGTTCTGCTAATTCTTTTTCCTCTCCCCACCCTAAATTTAAGGCCATTCTTGGCTTCGGAGAAGCATCAGTTTCAATGCTCTAGTGTTCTGGGCACACTTGGACCATATGTAGATAAAATAAGGCATTTAGAAGGGAAATTAAGGTTTGGTAAACCTATTGGTACCATTTAAAGAATTATCAACTTGATGGCTATCATACATAGTTAAAGCATGATTTTTCTAATGAAATTTATTCTAAAATCACATGCAGTTCTGATCGATAGTTTCAATTTAACAAATGCAGCCAAGCCTAAAACCAGAGTAAAGTAATCAGAACTATTCCTCTAGAATATAATTTAGGTAATGGTGTGTGTAAGATGGGTATTAGGGGCTGAAGTAGCGTGAAAAACTTTGTAGATGTGTATACTTACCACAGTGAATACTTTCTAATGTACACTTAAGAACTCAAAATTTTAGAATGAAAAGGCTTAAATGTGTCTATTGCCTAAAGAAGATTTTGGCCAGTCACCTTGTCTTTGGAGCAAACCTGATATGCTTATTTTTAAACATCGACCTTAAACAGTCATTCCTTTTATTTATTTATTTTTTCTTGCATATACTTGAATGGTCTTTGGTACTTTGGGAGTTTTAAGAATCGTGCTGCATTTCCCATGCTTTCAAATACTGTTTGGAATGAGGATTACATGAAAACACCAGCATCGTTGATATTTCTGAACCAGATAATGTCCTGAAAGTAAATATAGATATACACCGACCAGGAAAACAGTTGTAGAACTAATGATGCTCCAATCCCTCAAGGTCATGTGTTACATAAGTTTTAAATTAACACAATGGTGAAGAATTTTTAAATACCCCCAGTTTCATGTTGTGACCGTTGTGAGCGCTCTCCCTAAAAGAGCGGAATGTAACTCTATACACCAAAGTGAAAGAACAGTCCCTCAAACATCACCAGGAAAATAAAGGCATAAATTACAGGACACATTCCACAGTTAAAGGAATCCTGATACTTGCATCCTCCACAGTTAAAATTATACCCAATGCAAATACCAAGCAGACCTTAGAAATATCTGACCAACCCCTCCTTGGCTTTGTTTTCTTGGATCAGCATTGTATCAATGTGCAATTTTTGTTTTAATTTTCTTACAGAGCAGATATTTCAGGCAGAATTCTACCATTTAGAATAACCCTGTCCTTCGTAGCAGCAGATAAATCTATTACGCTACAGTCACATGTTCAACACTGGGATTGTTATAATACCAAAAAGCCTGGTTTTCTGACTCAAAGATCTTACAGTCTTAACAAGGAAATTGTATTAGCATTTATTTATTCATTCAAGAAACATTTCTGGTGTTGTGCTAAGCAGTATATAAAAAAAGACCTTCATACTAGTTTATAATCTATACATTTGAAACTATCAGAAAGTAATTCAATAAAACATAATGATTATTTGGTATATAATTAATGGCATTCTTTGTTCCTCTCCTTGTTCCACTGCCTTACTCCCATGTCAACATCAGCTATGAAAAGTGAGTGTATTCAATGTAAAAAAAAATTTCAAAATCACGGTTTTATAAAATGGAAGATTCATTATTTTTAAATGAATGAGTCTGCATTAGTTTTTGATCACTGTCTTAGCAAATTACCACAAACTAAGTTAAAACGACACATATTTATTATCTTAGAGTTCTGTCAGAAGTCTAAAGTGGATTTCGCTAGGTGAAAATCAAAGTATCAGCAGGGAACACTTCCCCTTGCCTTTCCCAGAGACCAGCTGCATGCTTTGGCGTTTGTCCCTTTGCTCCATCCTCAAAGCCAGCAGCATCAAGCCAGCTCCTCCTCACACTACCATCTCTCTGACTCTCTCTTCTGCCTCCTTTTTTAACTCTGAAATAAGAGTCCTGTGATTATATTGGGCCCAAATGGATAATTCAAGATAACCTTCCTATTTTAAGGTCAGCTGAATAGCACCCTTAATTCCATCTGGAACTTTAATTCCCCTTGGCCATGTAACGTTATATATTCATATTTAGGGAAGGGGGAATCACATTATTCTGACTACCACATATATTATCTGAGTCTTACAGAAAATATTAATTTCTATACTCAATAGTTCCAATGTCTAAATTTAGAGAGAAAAAGTAATAAATTCTTGGGATTACTGGAAAAACCTTACAATAAATATTTTTTGACTTGTATCCAAACAGATACTATAGTTAATAGACACTAACTTACTGCTTAAGAAAATATACAGTAATCACACTTGTATATTTTGACTCATTGTTGATGTTCCTTGGTGTTCATTAACAATAAAAAATTTGTCATTAGATGGAGTAGAAATGTTCTCCAAATCTTCATTAAATTCTGCACATTTCTGCATATTTATTCCCCTTCTAACTTTTCATTGTCCTTAGAGGAACCAGTAGCCTCTTCTCTTTTTTCCTCCTCTCTGGAATCAGTGAGTTTTTCTAGGGATTCCACTACTTCGTTTCTCAACTCATCTTCAGATTCTTCAAAATTTCTGAAATAATAAACAGCAAAATTCAACTTCGTAATATCAAAACACATAAATACATATAAAAATTAATTTCTCTTTTCATACCCCACCCCACTTGAACAACATGAAAGTTGCATTTTCACTCAGGTAATAAATTATCATATCAGCCTGTTTTTTTATGAATGACAACCAATGTTGAATCAATATTCTGTTTAGTTGGACTTATATGTTCAACAACCTTTATTATATTTATCAATACCCATCTTCTCTTAGGTATAAAAGAAGAGAAAAAAGGAAAAAAATATGTAATATATTGAGCCCCTACTATCTACCAGTCACTGCCTTAGAACACATTACACATACTATATTTCATCTAAGACTAACAAAATTTGAGGTAGACATTAGTATCATCCATTTTAAAAAATCTTGGTTCAGAGAGTTTTTTAAAAGTGCCCAAGGTCTCACAGCTACTAATTAGTAGAAGTAGGAATTGAAATTGTGTCTAAGACTGAAAAACTGATACTTTTAGAAGGGAAGAAGGGAAGAGACCAAAAAAACCATCCCAAAGATCACTAATATTTAAGTGGCTAGTGCAAGACCGAAGAAGAGCTGCTTAGGACAGAGAATGTTTATGATGGAAGCCAAGGGAGCTGAGAATCTCCAGAAAGAGGGAGCAGCCAAATAAGATGAGGACTGAGAAATCACAATCAGACTTGGCAATTTCAAGGTAACAGATGACTTCTACAAGAGTATTTCAGAGTGCTTGCAGGAAGCATCATACTGTGGTTCAACAGAGCAACAGGAGGTAGAAAAGTGGTGACAACAAGCTTAAACTCCTCTGAGAGGAACCTAGCTCTGAAAGGACACTGTTATCTTGAGAACATGGGATTGGGGTGGGGGGGGCAACAGTGAGGGTGTGTGGGGTTGGGGTGTATGTGTATGTGTTTCAAGATGGGAAAGATTTGGGCATGTTTACATGCTGAGAGAAGGTAGGTAATAGACACTGAAAATACAGGGAAGAGGTAGATTAATTGGTAGGAATAAGGTAACTGAGATAAGGTTAGGATTTAGAGCAACCATGCAAGGGTGGGCTTTCAGCAGAAAGGGAAATAGTTTTTCACCTAAAGGAGGAAGGGCCAAAATCTAGAAATGTAGAGCTAAGGGAATTACCTATGAAGGCTTTGTAGCTGAATAAAGCATACATGCCAGGAAGCAGATAACGGCTCATGTGGACATAGAGAAGTTATGCAACTAGACAGTCAAAATGATTCCACCTACAAATCACATACAGTTTGTGAAGTAGGAAGCAGAGTTGCATGATGACAGCAGGGTGGATGCAGTGAGTGGGCAGGGCTGAGGGTTTGGAAGAAGCCGAGCAGTCGTAAGATTTCTAGCCGTGACAGAGGCCCCCACTAAAATTGGAGGTCGTGAACCACAAACTACAGCGTCCATTTGTTAAGCTATCATCACTGAGGTATGTGCTTACCTAATCTCTTTTTCCTCGTTCCTCTACAATTTAAACGATGATGTGTCTCGGTGTGAATTTCTTTTTATTGTTCCTGCTTGGCTGTTGTTTTATTTCCCAGACATCATGATTGGTGTCTTTTGATAATTATAAAAATTTTACAGCTATAATTGCTTTGAAAATTGCTTTTCCCTTATCTTCTCCTTCTGGAATCCTTTTTAGATATCTATTAGATCTCCATGCCTCTCAACTCCTCTTTCACATTTTTCTACATTTTTTCTCAGCTCTATCTTTCAGTTACTAATTTCTTCATTAATTATACATATTCTGTTTTTTAAACTATCAGTCAAATTTTAAACTGTATTTTGGTACAGTTTTCACTTCTAGAAGTTCTATTTGGTTAGTTATTAAATCTTTTTGCTCTTATTTGATTAATCATTTTTCTGATGTTTTGATTTTTTATTTTAATTAAATATTTTAAATATACAATATTAATTATATAAATATTAAATAATCACGAGATAATTATATTAGCTAAGGTTCTTATGGTCTAGTTCAGCTATTTGATGTGTTTACTATCTCACATAGTGGATTCTTTTTTAAAATTTTTAATTGATTCATCTTTATCAGTGCTTTAGTAAGAAAAGTCAAGTCACCTGGACTGAAGTTATAGCTCTCCAGGGGTCCCAGAGTACTTTGACCCCTTACTGTGAACTTTAATGTTAATTTCTCAAAATACATGTTTCCAGACCATCCAAGTATTGTAAATTCTAACTCCAAACCTGAATGAAGGCAAATCCACAGTTATAAATTGTCAGGAAGAATTTTTCTACCACAGCCTGGACCAAAACAGACAAGCCACATTAGTGGAATTTTTTCTAGACCACCCCTGCACTGATGTTTGGTTCTTCAAGGGTTCCAGCTAGCAAGAATGGAGGGGAATCCACTCAAGAAAACAAAAAACTATTTGATATGTAGAAGGTGCACAAAGAAAGGAAGAGAAAAAAGAAAATTTTTAAAGGAAAAAAAACCCTCCAAAATAAAATGTGCCTACAAACTAGAGTTGCATAACACATGAATAAATCTAATGGTAAGAAAGATGGGCAAGAACAAAAAACAAATTGGACCATGAACTAACTAAAGGTGAAATTATTTTTATGGAGGATTTTTTCATTCTTATTTAGTTGTTTGTTTATTTATTCATTTACAAGCCCTTTGTATGGGGGTCTGACTTTCAATAGATTACAGCAAGGGAAGAGGATTTTGAAAAAGCTCTTAAAGTAAGTATGCTCAAAGAGATAAATTAAAGCACAGCATCCTTTTTAAATGTTTTTAAATTAAGGGAAATAATTATGCAACGATGAAGCAAGACCACATAAAAATAAAAATTTATAAATCTTAGACATGAAATAGATAACTCATATTAAAAACTTAATAGATACACATATAGCTTTGGAAAACAGTATTCAAAAATTCACCTAAAATAGAACAAAGAGAACAATAAAAAATATGAAAATATAATTAGATATTATTGAGGACAGACTTAGAAGCTCCAAAATATATCTAATTGGAGGACAAAAGTGGAGAGAATTAGAAAAACAGAATTTGGAGAAACAGCAGGTAAAAATTGTTCAGGCCTAAAGAAAGTCAGAAATAAAGTTCTCAGAATAAAGTGAGCCAAGCAGAAAAAATGACAAATTCAGACCTAGACATACCACCATTAAATATAAGAACCTAAATATAAAGAAGAAAATTATGGAAGTACTAGGAAGAAAGCTAGCATATTTCTAAAAGAAAAACAATTAGGTAAAAGCAGATTCCTCATGAACAGTAACAGAGACCAAGAGAAAAATAATTGTCAACCTAAAATTGTTTGCCCAGCTAACTTACTGCTAAAGATTGAATGTAAAATAAAAACAATTTAAGGTGTGCAAACAATAAGAGAGTATACCACTCTCTGACCTTTCTTAAAGAATTATTAAAAGATATAAATTGGCAAGAAGAAAACTGAAACCAAAAGGAAAAAAAGGATTAAATAAAAACCATGCCAAGTTCAGAAAATGATAAACTACACTGGCAAATTAAATTAAACTTGAGATTAAATATGTATTTTTGAAAATGATACAGATTTCCATGTATGTTTTAAATATATATATAATATTTTTATTTCAAAAAAGCTAAAATTGGATTAAACGATTTGATGTATAAAGCTTTTAATTTTCCAAACTTACAAAAAAAATGTGTAGGAGTTTTGCGGGGGTAAAGAACAATGTTGATCATCATTAAAGCTAGATGATGGATACATCAGAGTTCATTATGCTAGTCCCTGTACTTTTACTATGTTTGAAATTTTCTACAGTGAAAAAAAGTTTTTTAAGTAAAATTATAACTCTAGATAACAATATCAGGATGGAAAGGTTTGGGTAATTATTTAAACATAACCACTAGGGAGGAAGAAAGTAATACTGAGCAACTTTGGAATTTGTTAGATGAATTTGTAGGTAATGTATAAAAGAGAACTATTAAAAGAATAGAAATATAATCTGTATCTTCAAAATTAGTGTAGAAGAAACAAAATAATATTGAAAAGTTTCTCAACCTAACAAAAGGCTGGAAAAGAAGGAGGAAAGGGAAATGAGAAATGAAGGTATACAGAAAGCCAAGCTTAAAACTTATATTGAAGCCCAACTACACTGATATTTATAATAAATTTTATTTAACTAAACTATTTAAAAACAGCTATAAGCACTTTATAAAAAACATAATGAAACTACACAGAAATGATGAAAATAAAAGAACAGAAAAATATGTCATAAAATACTAAAATATTAAATTTTAAAAGTTTAAAAACTAGAATAGCAATATCAGTATCAGATAAAACGAAAGGCAAATAGCATTAATAGAGACAAAAGTTGAAGATTTTAATGTACCTCTAAAAGGAAGCAAAAATAGGCTATAAAATACCTCACAAAAAATATTTTAAACTTGATATAATAGATAATCATATAGAACATAGTAAGAACATGAAACTTTTTTCAAGTACATATGTAACAGTCATAAAATTGACACTGTGCTAAATAACAATAGGACTCCCAGTACATTTTATAATCACTAATATTCAGATGATGATCTCTGTCCAAAATACAAATAACTTAGAAATCCTAAATTTTAGAAAAGTGATTTAAAAACACATTAGTTGGAGACTTCAAACTTGAATCATACTATTAAGAAAATTAATAAGAAAGCCCAGAGACTGAGAATATTGGCAAGGTATATATCTGACAAAGGACTGGTAGTAAGGATATATAAATTATGCCTGTGATTCAAATAACTACAAAGACACCATACACACCCATTAAATTAGTTTAAAAAAATTAAACTGACTGTACCAAATGTTAATAAAGTAGAGCAACTAGAACACTTATATACTGTTCATAGAACATACCACCACTTTGGAAAGCAGCTTGGCAAATTCTTAAAAAGTTAAACATTCACCTAATCATTTTATTCTTAGATATTTACTCAAGAGAAATGTCTATACAAAGATGGGTACATAAATATTCATAACAGCTTTATTTATAATAGCCCAAAACTAGAAACAACCTAAGTGTCCATCAACAGGTGAATGTATAAATCCAAATGTGGTATATCCTTAAAATGGAATACTACTTAGCAAAAAAACAATGAACTATCAATACATGTAACAATATGAATGAATCTCAAAATTAGTCTCAAACAATAAGGTGTTCAGAAAGTTTTAAGGGTGTTGTCCTTTAGTAGTTTAAGCACAAGACTGAGAATGGCTTATCTCAAAAAGATTTGTGAGTCTGGTTTTTGTCTAATGAAATGATTTTCAGTAAGATTTGCAAAGACCTACAAGATTTTTTTAGAAAAAAAAAATAAAAAAATAATATGTATACACACATACACAGAAACATGACAAGGTTGGACCAAAAGGGACAGACAGAGCTAAATGAAAGGCTGCTGGGCTCCGAAATCCTACTAGCAGGAAGCAGGCTGAGAAAATTCTTCTTTCCTCCTTCCTTTCCCTCCTCCTCCTTCCTTTCCCTCCTCCTCCTTCCCTTTTCTCTCCTCCCTTCCTTCTCTCTTTTATTTTCGAGACAGGTTAATACTAATGTTCATATAAAGACATGAATAAATAAAACTAGATAAGCAAATCCTGAAAAACAAAAGTATTTAGGAGAACTAGACCCTCAAAATAATAATCTATATTATAAATATGTTTATAATTATTAGACTATAAAGAATAGAAATTGGATAGAGATACATAGAAAAAATGCAGTATATCATAAAAGGGTCATTTAAATTAATAGAAAAAATAAAGATTTTCAATAAATGGTGCTAGAATAGTAAGAACTTATTTGGAGAAATAAAAAGTAGGAGTCACACTTTCCAGTGTAATATGAGTAAAATTTCAGATGAATAAAATATTTAACTAAATAAAAAATTAAATCATAAAAGTTCTTTAAAAATCCTGATATCACATTTTATGAAACAATTGGTAAACCTAATTACATAAAAATATATTTATACATGGCACAAGCCAGTATAAATAAAATCAAAAGACAAACAAAAAACTGGGGAAAATATTCTTGAATCATATTACAGATAAAAGATTAATCTCTCTAAAGTAGAAAGAGCTCCCCAAATCAATACAATGTTAATAGCCTAAATTTTTTAAATGGCTAAGGCCATTTAATAAATGTTCCCATGAGAGGAAATAAAAATAGGTCTTAAGCATGTGCAAAGACAACCTCACTTATAAAAGAAGACCTAACTAATATTGGCCTGAAATATCATTTTTTTCACCTATCAATTGTGTAATGATCCAGAAGTTTGGTAACACACTGAGCAAGAAAATGTGTGGGTAAACAGGCACTTCCATACACCGCTGGTGGAAGTGTTCATTGGTGTCTCCTCTGTGAAGGACAATTGGACAATATCAATTATAAATGTACATATTCTTTGTGACTCAATACTTTGCTATTCTGAGAATTTAAACTATATGTATATGTGTGTGTATATACACACACACTACTATTTGTAAATGATATGTATTCAAAATCCACTTCTAAGGGAAAAAAAGGAAGTTTTACAATAATAAGTACACTCTGAAACCATTTCTATAAAAAATAAAAAGAACACACACATACACAAGATATACATATTTGCTTACATTTTAATGGAATTCCTCAGAAGTTATGCACAAGAAGCAGATTAGATTGGTTGACTTTGGGGAGAGAAATTATGTGGCTGAGATAAAGAGAGCAAGAAGACTATGCATAAAGTATACCTGTTGAATCTGGAACCATATGAATATATTACATATTTTTAAAGTAAATTATAATAAAATTTTTAAAATTCAAAGGACTCCAAATTTCAGAATAAGAGAGTTCAGTAAGGTTACATAGGACACAGCATCAGTAGTGTTCTACACGCTAGCAGTTGCCAAGTTGAAAACACAGTAGGAGAAAAATGACCCCATTAATGAGGGCAACAGCAACAACAAAAACATTAAGTGGAACCTATACCATGAAGAACACAACAAAAATACTGAAGAATATTAGAAAAGATATAACAGTGGAAAGCTATACGATATTCATAGGTGTTAAGGTTTATAATCACAAAGATGTCAATTCCCATACGTTAATCAACTAATGTAATGTTATTCTCATCAAAATCCCAACAAAGGTTTTCATGACACTTTGTAAGAGAATGCAAAGATGTGTATATTGAGTCAAGGGCAATAACAGCTAAGATAAGTATAAAGAAAAAGTTAGGGAGACTAGAAGAAGGTGTGAGGACAGCAAAAGGTATGATAAAGCTACAGTAATAGAGACAGAACATCACTGATGCAGAGGTAGGACACGATGCCACTGGAAAAGAGTCGAGAGCCTAAAAACAAACCTATGAATATAGTGAAACCTGGTCTCCTTAGCTAGGTGTCTGAGGCGATCTTCTATGTCTCCACAACAGCACTGGAACTTTCTACTTTCATTTAGGCATCTGGATATGATCTACTTACGTATCATCATCATCAGATCTTGGTTCTAGTTGTTCCTCATCCACTTCAGTTCCAGAGGCCGTTTCCACCTTCTCTTCATCTTCTTTAGGAAAACATTGTTTTAATGTTCCCACTGTTAAATGACAGAGAGATGGAGATGAAAGCATCCCAGCATATACATCTGATGAGGAGTATGTACCAAAAATCCTGTAGTGAACATCAATCATAATGGTAACAGCTTTGAATCATTTCCACTAAAACGAGTAAGACAAGATGACAACTGACACCCCAACTACTCAGCACCACACTGAAAGTAACAGGCAACACAAGACAAGAAAAAGAAGTGAGAAGAATAAAAATCAGTGACAAAGAGGCAAAATACTGCCACTTTGGGGACAGATTTTGATTGTATAAAAATTTTTTTAAAATCTGTATTGTAAAATTTTAAGAATTGCCAACATTATTGGACCACCTTATTCTTCACTGTTTCTATACAATGAGTATCCGGCTCGTTGTTAGGCTTAATCATTAATGTGTGCAGAGAAAACTCAAAGCACAAACACACACAATTTTATCTTTTTTTGGTGGTGGATTTATTGTTTTTATTTAAAATGTAATTTTTTTTCCCTTGGGAAAAAATCCAGACTGAAGAGAGTACAGTATTTTGTCCCCTGGACAATTCTAAATTTCACTGATTATAAAATGAACTTTTATTTTATACACCAATGGCAAAGAAATGTTCCCAATAAAATGATACAATGTTTCCTTACCCTTAGAATTTATATTTTGCAGATATAAATTATTACAAGAACTCTCTTAGTCCTAAGTACATTTTTTCATCTTATATCTCGTATACGCATAAAAAGGAAAATATAAGTAAAACAAATTGATAAGCTATAACTAAAATTTCTCACATTCAGAATCTTAATCCTCTGAGTTATTTATTTTTATACATATCAAACTTTATGAATACTGTTTCAAACAGACCATAATAAAACAATTCATGAGATAATCAGGGAATTCTGAATTACTCTTTAAGTTGTTGATATATTTTTTATTGAAATAAAAAGTACATACCACATTTACCCACTTAATTTTTAACAGTATATTATTAAATATATGCACATTTTGTCCAACAGATCTTTAGAACTTTTTCATCTCACATGACTAAAACTTAATTTCCATTGAACAACAATTCCTGATTTCCCCCTTCCCCTAGCCTTTGGAAACTACTCTTGTACTTTCTGTTTCTAAGAGCTTGACTACTTTAGATACCTCATGTAAGTGGAATCATATAATATTTCTCTTTTGTTATTGATTTATTTCACTTAGCATAATGTCCTCAAAGTTCATCTATGTTGTAGAATGTAATATGATTTTCTTCTTTTTTTAAGGCTAGATAACATTCTATTATATGTTTCTACCACATTTTCTTCATCCATTCATCCATCAATGAACATTTAAATTTCTTCCACATCTTGGCTATTATGAATAATGCTATAATGAATATGACTATGCAAAAATATCTTTTTGAGATCTTGTTTTCAGTTCTTTTGGATATATACCCAGAAGTAGGATTGCTGCATCATATGGCAGTTCTATTTTAATTTTTTTAGGAAACTCTATACTGTTTTCTATAATGGCTACACTATTTTACAATCTCACCAACAGTAAATAAGGGTTCCAACTATTCCACATCGTTGTAAACACTTGTTATCTTCTGTTTTCAATAGGAGCCATCTGAATGGCTTTCAATCTTGTTGAAATCAAATACATTGTTGAAACAGATTTTCTTAAAAGAATCCACAAAAGAACTAAAAGAATTTACAAAATTTGAAAATGCTGGTTTCTTAAGTGGCTTTAAAATTATGTCGAACTAGACTGTTTTTAACTAATACTTTGGGAATTTTGCTGAGTATGTCTACATTAGTTAGCTTTTGCAGAATAATAAACCACCATATAACTTAGTGCCTTAAAACAGTAACCACTTATTTTGGTTACAATTCTGGAGTTAGGCAAACTTGGCTGAGCTCAGCTGGTTGGCTCTTCTGGTATCAGCTGTGCCCACTAATGCATCTGCAGTCATTTTCTGGGTGAGCTAAAGGCTGGGTGTTCTAGTATGCCCTCACTTGAGAGGTACTCTCTCTCTGTTCCATGTGGTCTCCCATTTTCCAGCTGGCCTATCCAAGCTAGTTGAGAGCTGGACAGGGATCTCCAGCAAAAAGAGCAGAAGTTCCTTGAATACTCAGACTTGGCACACCACCACTCCCACTGCTTTCTACTGGTATAAGCAAATCATTGGCCAGTTGAGATTCAAGGAGAAAGGGGAAAAAACATTCCATGATGAAGGAGCTGCAAAGTTATCCTGCAAAAGCATTTGATACAGGAAAGAGTGAAGGACTGTGTTCATTTTTGTAATCTACTGCAATCTATCTCTTCCATATGCACTCTACAACCACCTGGTTCATAAGGGTCAAAAGAAGCCTCCAGGAAAAAATCCCTACCCACTAACACCCATTTCACAAGTTTTAATGTTCACTGAGGCCCAGACGATAACAATATATCAGGACTACCTCCTGGCCTAAGGTAACTATAAAACACCATCAATTATATGCTGCATCCCAACTTCAGAAACATTAAAAGGAAAGGAAAATAAATGTGCATCTCAGAATTGGTGAATTTCAGGAAACTGAGGTACAGAAGGGTTAAGTGACTCACCAAAGATCACATGGTGATCAGGTGTTTCAGAATGAGTATTCTTGGCCATTATTTTAAAAGCTATAACTTAAACACCTACTCAGGCAACTTGCTAGACATTTTACATACAATATCTCACTTAATATTTAAAACAATGCTTTGAGGTTGGTACCATCTTAATTCTGATTTTACAAAAGAGAAAACTGAAAAAAGATTGGTTATCAGGGCCAGAAATTATACAAGATCTGTCTAGGTATAGAACCCATTCTTAACCATTATTCAGTGCTGCCCAGAAATATTCTACAAAGAGAATCTGAATAAAAAATTTATGTATCCCAACTGTAAATGTAACTATTTAGATTTTTGGCATTGTTTCCCTTTCATTACCACAATACACCTTTTAAATATTTTTATAGAGGAAATTTATACTATCATAGTAAAAAAAATCCTAAAAGAAAAATCAAATAAAGATATAGGTATAGGGAATCACATTTATATATCAACAGAGGATGAACAGCCTAGAAATGAATCCGTATGTGTGTATATGTGTGTGTGTGTGTGTTTGTGGGTGTGTGTGTGTGTGTGTAGTAAAATGAATTTAAAGCCAATAAGAAAATCCATTAGTCAACAAATAGTTTTGGAAAATTGGCTATTTGGAGAAAAAATTAAAGTTAGCCTCTACATTATACTATATACCAAAATAAATACCAAAGGATTAAAGATAGAATGGTGAAAAAATAAAACATTAAACTAGATAATAAAAGTGAATATTTTTTTCAAATTTCAGACCGGGAAAGCCATTTTAAGCATCGTAAGAATACACAAAGGAAAAGATTGTTATATTTGATTATCTACAGATTTAATACATTGATTGAATTCAAAAAAATTATTTTACAAATACTATAGAAATAATTGCCTCAGACAAGAATTATTAATTGATGTTAAAACCATTAAGTGAATGGATGATAGGGATTTGTATAGTGCTGAAGTAACACTGCACAGATTGCTTTCTAGTCTTAAGAGGTAAAATATAATTGTAAACTGGAGGCTATCAGTCTAGCACCTACTTTAATCAGTGGTAAGTCTTAGACTTACTAATGGTGGGTTAACAAGACATGTGTCTTCTGCTTTGATGCAATATAAAGTATACAACATTACCTAGAATATATTTTAACAAGAAAACATTTAACTTCAAACCACCAAACTGTAGATATAATTTTCAGTTTACAGAAAATACATAAGAGATATACGTTTATTTGCAAAACAAAAAATGAGACAAATCCAGAAGATGGATCATTCTGTAGGCCAATATGGTAATACTTTCAACAAATCACTGTCATGAAGAAAGGGGTGGGAATGGAGAGCTGTGCTAATTTAAAAAAATAGGTGAAATATTAATCACATAAAAAATTGGTCCTTGAGAGGATACTACTTTGGACTATCATATGCAAAGGACGTTTTTGGGACGACTGGGAAAATTCAAATGTGGCCTGGATATTAAATGAGATGAAAATTTGCTAAAATAAAACTTTATAGTCCAGCTTTGAAAAATACTGGTAAACGTTCCACGTGAACTTGAAAGAAAGATATTTTCTGCCACCATTGGGTGTAATGTTCTAACTATGTCAATCATGTCAAGTTTATTAATCCTGTTGTTCAAATCTTCTACATCCTTAATGATTTTATCTAACTACTGATAAAGGATGTTACCTTTTCCTGCTTTGTGGTGGGCTTGCCTATTTCTCCTATAGATCTGTCAACTTATGCTTTATATGTTTTACATTATGTTATTAGGTACATAAAAATTTAAGGTTATTATATCTTTCTGATGTATTGACACTTTTTTCACTATAAAAAGTATTTACAGTTATGCTACTAATCTTAAAATGAATTTTCTTTTAGTGTTTGCATGTTATATTTTTTCCTTCTATTTGCATTCCATCTTTCTATATACTTTTATTTAGAGTATCATTTTAAAGCAGCATACAGTTGAGCCTTATTTATTTTTAATCCAATTTGAAACTGTCTTTTAACTGGAGTCTTTAATCCACACACATCTAGTGTAATTTTTTATATATTTGAGTTTAAATCTATCATCTTATTATTTGATTTCTATTTGACTCATCATCCCTTTTTCTCTTTCCTGCTACTTTCTGGATTAAGTATTTATTATAATCTTAATTTTTTCTTCTGTTTGTATATTACATATTACTTTACTGTAACATAGTATTTGCCCTAAATGTTATTCAATGCATTTTTGATATCATAAAGTATAATATAATACTTTTGCCACTTCTCAAACAATGTGAAAATGGAAAATATTCTAACTACATTTACCACCTCCCAATATATGTGCTATTTTGGTTGTGTATATCCTCTCTCTTTCCATCATTGCAAATAAATTAATTCATGAACTTACTATATTTTTACATGAACAATGTTACATTAGGCATAAGTTTGAAATTTATTTAAGATGTTGGGATTTGAAATAGGAATTTTTCTCTAAAACTGGAATTTAAAACAAAGTGTGGCACTTTTTTTTTTAATTATTACATGCTATTTATGTACACATCTGCAAGTGGACATTTCACCACTCTATAACTAAATGTTTACCTATTTTTTAATCAATGTAAGTTTCGTTTAAAAACATTGCCCATATTATCTCCTAAAGTCCATAAAATTAATGAAGTAGACTGATATATCTCATCTATGAGGTAGTCTGGCTAATTAGAAGTAGCCTGAGAAATCCACTTGGTGTGGGAATCTGAGATTTTGTTTTCCTGTTTTGGAAAGGCAATTTTAGGAGGTTCTTGTTCTTGTTTAAAAGGATACAAGAAAGAATGAATGGCTAACTATAGAAATGTAAATCAGCTGTTATTAGGATGTACAACTTTGCTGTTACCAAGGCAACTATGTGGCCTGAAAACTTCTACAAAAAAAAAAAAAAATGGAGGTTACCTTCCCACCAAAGATTCATTTGGAGTGGTTAAACTATAAAGAAATTTACTGCCCTGAATTAATTATGTACATGTAAAAAATAAAACAACAAAAACTTGTCCTTATTTAAGTAGTATAGCTTTTACCAGTAAGATTCATTTAAAAGGATTTTAGAAAGTCTTGCTATTTTAAACTTTTAAAAGTAGGAAAAATTAAACATGTATTTGAGAAAACCTCATTTTAAAAAGACTTTAGTCTATGGCCATGCTACCCCGAACAAGCCCGATCCCATCTGATCTCAGAAGCTAAGCAGGGTCAGGCCTGGTTAGTACTTTACTTGGATGGAGATCACCTAGGAAGACCAGATGCTGCAGGCGTAAAAAGACTGTCTGATGAAGGCTATATGAATAATGCTTAAATGTATGACAAATCACTTATTCTTAAAAGCAAAGGTTAAAATTTACACATGCATAAAGGCATTTTATAGACTCTTTACAGCTATAAGAATTATTTTTAATGTAATTTCCCTATCCAACTTGATAGCAATACAAATATTGGCAAGCACATGCCTTTGAAAAATAATGTTAAAAAGTCCTATGGCTGTATGTTCATTCACAAAGACCATGGCCACTAAGTTCTAGGCACTATACCAGACACTATTAGTCAAGTAGTTAGGTAGATATGAGCAACTGGGGAATAAAGGACACACTCAGAGACCTACCTTATAGGACCTCCCTAAAATACCTATTTTATGATTATAAATTATCCCTATATCCTGAGGCACAAAAGAGTGAAGAGGCATTAGGCCCTGGTTTGGTCTTACCACAAATGCCTTAGCCTCATTATACCATCATTATAATGTCATGTATATGCCCGGAAGTTCATGAACATAATTATAACAGACTGAAATTCTGGGTAACCACATGTGCAGTAGGCAAAAGATTATTTAACAGCCAAATGCCTATCAAAATGACTTCACATGCCAACCATCTAGCACCGCCCTTGTAACCTCCCATCACTACCCTACTGTATAATACAGACCTCCCCACTTCCCTGAGGCTACAGCCTTCTTTGGCCACATAAGGTTGCCTGATGATAAAAATCCTAACTAAAAGTGAGTTACAGTGGGTCATCAAGACCTAATACTGTAGCTTCCTTGACATAGGTCATTCTTTACCTTAAGTGAACCCACCTATTATTGTCTTTTTGCATCTAAGATAGCATATCTTTGAAGCGTCAGAGTAATTTCCTTTTTCAGGCACCTCAGGGCACACCTACCAGAGCATTAGCCCACAGAACCCCTCATTATTATCTTACTCCCCAAATACCATCTCTATGTGCTGTAAACCTTAATTATTAACTGTCCTGTACCCGCCCATGTAAAGGAAGTGTCTCTCTCTTTTACTTTTTATACAACCCCAGAGATTTCTCTGTTTTACTCTATCTTGCCCCCTTAATCTACCACCAATAATTTCATGTAACCCTCCTTACATCTCCTCTTTTGATTCTCATGTGTAAAATAAGCTGCAAAACTGCCATTCTTCAGAGCATTTTCTCGATCCATTGAGATTTTGCTTCCATGCAATTGTGGTCATCTTAACTCAACCTCATAAAAATTCTCTACAGGTTTGGATGTTTTTTATATCGACACCAAGAATCACAGGGGCAAACACAAGAGACATAGCAGCCACCAAGTATGTCTCCATCTCAGCATCATGAAAGATGGGAACCAGCCCTCCTACAAGCCTGGGGCCCCAATCCTTGGCTTCCAGGCCAAGCCAGGCTTGCCTAAAGCTACCTCTGCTCACCTCCAGCCTCACTCAGAGATAATATTTTAACCCAGGACAGAAGAGAAGAGAACAGACAAGCAGACAATTGACCTGCAGTTCTTGGTTGGAAAGTCCCGGAAAGAGAGCTTCAAAGGAAGTATTTGTGTTTTCTCTCTCCCTCTCCCTTTCCCTGTAATCTCCCTCTCCCTCTCCCTCTCCCTCTCCCTCTCCCTCTCCCTCTCCCTCTCTCTCTCTCAAGTTTTAAACAGCAGTTATGTCAACTGAGATAAGCCATAATACTGAAGGACTTCACATACTCCGGGACTCTGGCCCCATCTACTATTCCTAGATTTTAGTCAAACTGGTTTTTGCAGTCACCAACACAGGCCTGTGTATCCACAAGTCCTCCCCACCTGAAATGCCCTTTCTTCTTGTCTCAGTCAAATCCTGTACATTGTTTAAGATTCAACTTTTCACACAGTTTTCCCAAAGACTGTGAAATTTGGGCTTCACAAGCTGGCAGAATAATCAGGTAACTCTCTTGCATTATGCTTAGTGTTGTATATATTTTTGTACTGTTCTTTAACTTTATAAGTGTTTATCAGCCTCCCTGCTGCCTCATCCTTGCATCTCAGCAACACCAGGTCCCAGACCTCCCACCTGAGCAGATGCTCCCCATTTGACACCTGCCGGTCACAATAACTTTTCTTGTAGCAGCTCACATCTGCAAACCTGATAGAGGACAAATCCCCACTGTGATCTGAATTCCCTCTAACTTTAGAAAATCAGTTGGTTTCCCTGAAGTAAACATAAACATAATCTTGCTAAAAATGGAGGCAAAAAAAAAAAAAAAAAACCTCAAAAGCCAAAACACAATGTTAAGATGTGTTTTTATCACCCATAGGGTCTTAATCTGAGCCCACTGAATAATGTCAGAAAAAAATCACTCTGTCAGGTAGAACTAGGCAATACTAGCTCTACAAAGCCACCAGTCCTACTTACTTCACTTGTCATCAGCTGTCAACTAATCACATGAAACAAAATTACCCCACTTGTCTCAGAAGTTCAAGTCTTTCATTAATGCCATTTGGAACAGGCTTGGACAAAGCAAATCAGCTTCTGAGAAGGCTTTGGCACCTTCCCAATTTTTTCTCTAGGCTGAAGGTATTTTTATCCTCTTTTAGCATTTACAAGTGTTTGACAAAATTCCTCAGGAGGCTGGTTATGTTCTTAAAAATAAACTACATACCAAATTCTTCCTCTTTGGCAGAAAATGAGCTACTTGTGAGATGTGCTGCTGCCAAAACGCTCATTAAAGTTCCCGGAGCTTCATGCCTCCACCGTTTCCTATTTTCCGGAACACTTTTGATCACCATCACTTGGCCATCTGAAAATAAAAATGCTTCCTCATTCGAATTTTTATAAAATCACAGAATGTTAGAATGTTGGAGGGCACCTCATTCCACCATTCACTTTATTACTAAGAAAACTTATGTAGAAGTTTAGTGCCTTACTGACATGTAGCTGATGGGTGGGAGAGTCACTTTTTGATCTGTAAGCTGGCTATTTTGTTGTGTTAAAATCTGTATTCTATTTGCTTCTTTTAAAATTAGCTTTCCCCTCTTATTGATTCATTGGATTAAATTGTACTATATTTGCAAGCTCTTTCTCACAAGTTTGATATTGTCGGTGTTTTGTAATAGTATACATATAAATCAATTTATGCACTTATAATTACTAATTTCAGTGACATACCTACATATTTTGACTTATTACATGGATATAAATTTTAGCTCTCCCCCACCCCACATTATCAGGAGAAACACAGGAAATAAGTAATAAAAATCTTCACCCCCTTTAAAGGTAACCCCTGGATGTCATAAACCACTTCTCAGGAAAGACTGTGCCAGAAGCTCAAAAGCAAATAAAATAATTTAGATTGAAAATTTCATCACATACTAAATATTCCTTACATTTACACATCGGTTTACAAAGCCATTTTATACGTATCTTTGCACAGTTACCTCTACATCTTGTGGGATAGCTATTATGTTAATTCTAATTTTAGTGGTTTAAAAAAACCAACCCTCCAAGAAATTGCAAGGAAGTTATTGGACTAGCCTTTGAAGACAAATCAAGTCGAGTGCCCTTCCCTGTACATTCTCTCACTGTGAGGAAGGAGGGATTCTAGGGTCTTTCCTCCTTTACATTCTCAGTTGTCTAGGATCATTAGCAGGCATTCTCTGGAGGTAGGGGAGGAACCAAAACAATATCTTTGGAAGATATTTGACACCAAGTCTACAGAGATTGTACTGAAAAGTGAGAACCATCAGGTCAGGGAAAGCACTAGCTACATTTGGGGCCTTGGTCTCCTTTAGTTGGAGATTTATGCCCACTGATGGAAATTCACCCTCAGGCCTGGTGGAGCAGATGGAGGAGACATCAGCCGCTGCCATCATCTGCAGCAAAGTCTGAGGTGCTCCCGCGTCCCACTGTCTCCTGTTCTCTGCAGCAGCAGCATCCTCAATGAACAGCTCTAGGTATAAGAAAAGAACTCATTAATTTAAAAGCAGCCAAAGTGTGGCTAATTGCAATAAACAGTTCTTAGGAAACCTGGAGACAGTCCATCAGCTGGTACATTCAAAAAAGATAAATTACCACCGTCATTCTAATATAGACTACTGTGGACCATTTGTATCTCCCCAGAATATTATATGTTGAAACCTAATGTTAGGAGGTGGGGCCTTTGGAAGACGATTAGATCCTGAGAACAGAGCCCTCATGAATGGGATTAGTGCCCTTAAGGAAGCCACAGAGAGGACATCTTTCCATAGAGTATAGTGGTTAGTATGTCTGCTTTACACACAGAAGGTCCTGGGTTCACACCCCAGTGGAGCAACAGTCCCTGGTCTATGGCCATGCCACCTTGAACAAGCCCAATGTCTAACTCCAGAAGCTAAGCAGGGTCGGGCCTGGTTAGTTCTTGAATGGGAGACCACCTAGGAAGACCAGGTGGTAGGCATAAAAAAAAAGAGACATGGAGAGCTCCCTCATCCTTTCTGCTGTGTGAGGACACAGCCAAAAGGTAGAATCGAGCTCTCACTAGACACCAAATCTACCAGCACCATGATATGATCTTAGACTTTCTAGCCTTACAGAACTGTGAGAAATAAAAGTTTGTTCTTTATAAATCACCTAGTTAATGATATTTTGCTGTAGCAGCCTGAATGGACTAAAGCATTAGTCATATTTATAAGACTGATATTATAAATAGGTTCAAAATTATTTCACTTTTATTAATAACATTTGATCGACAAGCCAAAATATTTAAATGCTAAAGAAGTATTAGTGACACAAATGGACAAAATCCTTGAGACATTTTATGAGAATTTTTACTTTAGTCAGTTCCCACAGAAATTCATTCTATTCTATTATCTCAATTTTTAAAATAATTTGTGTTATCCTCCTTATTTATTACCATATTTCATTATAGGAAATTTAAAAATCAGATACAAAATAAAAATCACCCATAATCCCACTAAAATTTTAAAACATTTCCCCTGTATATAGTTCCTGCTTTGTTTTGAAACAAAAATGAGTCACATAATACACACCCTTTCATAACTTGCTTTTTTTGATTATCAACATATCACATCCAGATTGTTAAATAGTCTTCTATACAACCATTTAAAATTAAACACAGTATTCTGTTTCATGTATTATAATTTAAATAATTCTTTTTTGCTAGATTTTTAGGTTGCTAAAGATTTTTCTTTATTATAAATATTATAATGTACTTATTTGTGGCTAAACTTTTGTGAACATTTATGACTATTTACCCTATTACTATTGAAAGTGACAATTCTAGGAGCTAGTATTATTTGCCTTACCAAAGTTTTTCACTGCTAAAATTGAATCTATTACTAATTTATTGTATGAGTTTTTTCTATGTATTTTGAATATCTAGTTCTTTCCTGTCCAAAAAAATGTGTGTTCCTAATCTATCTTTTCCTCCCCCTGTTATCTATTTTGGTGCTAGTATCAAATTGTTTTAATGACTATAATTTATATATTTTGTTATTTAAAAGGGTAAATGTTCCTTCATTGCTCTTCTTTTCTAAAATTTTTGGCTAGTTAAGAATCTCTAAGATTCTCCAATCTGCCAAGATCTCCTCACACCAGAAAAAAAATCCTATTGTGGTTTTGATTGAAATTGCCAAAAAATCTGGATATTTGGCAAGAATACTTCCAATATATAACAGCATTATTTCTTGCCATTTGTTCAAATGGTCCTGAAAGACCTTTGTTTTATAGCTTTCTTCACATACGCTGCACAATTCTTGTAAAGTTTCTCCCTAAGTTATATGTACACACACACACACACACACACACACACACACACACACACACACATTTGCTATTGATACAATAAATGAAATCTAAAGTCCAACTGGGGGAAATACCTCCAAGGTTTAATTTAAATGTCTTATAAAGAAAAAACAAAGATGCCATTTTCAGTAGAAAAATAGATAAGGGAGATGAGCACATAATTCACAAGAGAAATATAGATGGTCAATAAACATGTAGGAAAATTGTTCCTATCAAACTATCAGATGAATAAAGTTTTTTTATGTAAAATAAAAAAAATCAGCTATGTCTTTTGAGACATTTGGCCTAGTCTCCTCTCCTCCCAACAAACTCCTATGAAGAGTAACCTTCGGACACACCCCTTTCCCTGAACTGCTTTCACTGAGGCACTGACACCCCACGCTGTCATTCAGCCGGCCTCACTCAGCCTCCTTTCCAGTTAATGCTGCCAACCCCTGGACCTCCTTCTAGAACTTGCTCTCTTTCTTTGTCTTCATTCTCATGATTCTCTCAAAACGTGTCCAAACATCACTAGGGTCTGCTCTAAGCTCCATTTTATTCTCACTCTAGTCCCTCTGCTTAGGTATTTCCAACCATCACCAAGGCTGAAATACAGTGTGTATGCTAAAGATGCCCCGATTTGCCTCAGGCAGGGCTTTCGTCTTAGACAGCGCGTGTCTGCGTGTATTCTAACCGTCTCCAGCTGATGCTCTTGATCTTCACTATGTTCCATAATTACATTATTACATTTTCTCTACTGACCTTACTCTATATGATACACATGCATACCTAGTTTTATTGCACTTTGCTACATTGTGCTTCACAGATACTGAATTTTTTTTTAATAAACTGAAAGTTTGTGGCAACCCTAGTTCAAGCAAGTCTATTGGTGCCATTTTTCCAACAGCATTTGCTTACTTCATGTCTCTGTCACATTTCATAATTCATGCAATATCTCAAATTTTTTCCTTGTTACTTTATTTGTTATGGTGATGTGTAATCAGTGATATTTTAAAATTTAAGTATAGTTGTATACTGTATTATATTAGTTTTAGGTGAATGACTTTGAAGGATTTAGGATATCAGTGGAGGAAGTACCTGCAGATGTGGTAGAAATAGTAAAAGAACTAGAATTAGAAGTGGAGCCTGAAGATGGGACTAAATTGCTGCAATCTCATGATAAAACTTTAACAGATGTGAAGCTGCTTCTTATGGATGAGCAAAGAAAGTAGTTTATTGAGATGGAATCTACTCCTGGTGAAGAGGCTGCGAATATTGTTGAAATATTCACAGGATCTAAGATATTTCCTGAACTGAACTGACAAAACAGTGGCAGGGTTTGAAAGGACTGACTCCAATTTTGACAGTTCTGCTGTGGGTAAAATGCTACCAAACAGCATCGCATGCTACAGAGAAATTGTTTGTGAAATGAAAAGTCAACTGATGTGGCAAATTTCATTGCTGTCTTATTTTATAAAATTGCCACAGACACCCTAGCCTTCAGCAACCGCCACCAATCTTG
This sequence comes from Cynopterus sphinx, assembly GCA_030015415.1. Lineage (NCBI taxonomy): Eukaryota > Metazoa > Chordata > Mammalia > Chiroptera > Pteropodidae > Cynopterus > Cynopterus sphinx. The sequence continues at coordinate 82,113,736 of CM057381.1, read as the reverse complement.
ATCAGTCAGCAGCCATCAATACTGAAGGAAGACCCTCCACTAGCAACAAGATTATGACTCCCTGAATGCTCAGATGATGGTCAGCATTTTTTAGTGATAAAGTATTTTCAATGAATAACCTTTATATGCACTAGGAAACCAAAAAATACTTGTGACTTGCTGTATTGTGATATTTGCTTTACAGTGGTGGTGTGGAAGCAAACCTGCTATATCTCCGAGGTACATCTACATATGCCTATTTGGTTGGTGAAAGCTTTATCCAGATGAACTAAAAAACTGGGAGGATCCTCGACCCTCTTTCTTTCCTCAAGCCCCATACTCAGTGGTTCATACTCAGTGTCTATTCTCACTGCATCATTCTGGCTTGTGTACATGTCATTACCCACCTGGACTATTCACCCACCTACAGCCTCATTCCTCTTCAGCATCCTTCAAACTATATAGCCAGTGTGATTTTTCTCCATCATGAATAATATTTAACTCCCTTTACTGAAAGTCACCACAAAGAATAAGGCCAAACTTCTTGGCGTGCCAAGCTGTACAGGAGTAGCTACCTCTCGAAGTCTCTAGGCAACTCACTCTCCAGCAATGATTAGCATTTGGGGCTCAGAACACACGTTTTGTGCCTATCTTTGGATGACACTTCTGTGATTTTGAGATTTTATTCATCTTTGAGTTTTCCTAGCACCTAGCACAATATGTGGCACAAGGGAGATTATCAATAAAATGCCTGCTGAATCAAATAAAGATTTTTCTAGATGTAAATGAGGCAAAGTGTGTTATTACAGGAAGCAAAAGCTGAGCCAAGCCAGGATATGTAAATGCTCATCTACCTATGTATAGCTCCCATCACTGTGGAAGGAAAGAAGGGGTTCTAGGGTAATAAAGGAAGATCACCACGGGGTCAGGCCACTCAGTGTCAAATGTGATATTGTGTGGAATGGACTGTATCCTGCAGGCATTATCAAAAAAAAAAACGTTTCAGCAGGGTAATAATATAAGCTAACTCTAGCAATCATTTAAGGAATGAAACAGAAATGCTAGAAAAAAGAGGACACATAGGCAATTCAATGAGGGAAAAGGAAAATATAAAAATAGCATGTGTTAATTACCTAGCATGTCTCAGGTACTTTATACACCAAATTTCACTTTAGTCCTCACAGGAAGCCTGTATGGCAGGTACTATCATCCCCTGGATCCTAAGAGGAAACTGAGATGCTGAGGGACGACAGGGCCCTAAACCAGTGGCAGAGAGAATGAAGGAAGAGAGAAGGAAGAGGAGGAGAGACACCTCGGACTGGAAACCACCCTGAGCAGCAGTAACTGTCAGCCTGGGCGAAGTGTTACCCGAAGCAAAGAGTCACTGGGAAGGAAGAGATCAGAAGCTTAACTGCACATGTGTTGAGTTTGAGATGCTAGAGGGACGTGTCCAGGGAGCTTTCCAACAGATACATGTGGAGCTTCCGGCTGGGAGAAACTGAAGTCGAGTGAGCAGGTGAAACTGCCCAGGAGACAGTGTAAATGGAGCAAGAGAGGAGGGCTGAGTTTCAGGGAGCGCGAACCCCATGGGGGTGGGCAGAAGCAGAGGAGCCAGGTCTCTGCCCAGCTCAGGATGAGCAATGGGATCAGGTGACAGTGGAGTTGTGGGAGATAGTTTAAGATGGATTGCTGGTAAAACAGTTCCTTCTCATGTACAGCCTTCAAGATATACATACCTGCTTCTGAGCCACACAGTTTTTCAAATGCTTCATCTGTATAATCCTCATACTCCTTTATACATTTATTTTCCTTAAGATTCAGGCCGTCCTCAAAGGTCAAAGTTTCCTGGCGTAAAGCAATTTCAGGTGTTTCATGAGAAGTAAGCTATATTTTGGTGGGGCGGCGGGGGGGGATTTATAAAATTTGTTTTCCCAGTAATAACATTTACCAAGCTATATGGCAAGTATTCAATGTGTATATATTAAATAAATCAGTGGAGTTTTAAAGGTGGAACTGTGTTGGAACAAGATAGAAACAAAAATGTTTTCATTTATTTTCCTTTCAGTAGTGATATATGTCAACTTAATTTTATCCAGACTTCCTGTCTTCAATATCGTTCTACTATAGTTCATTCTAAAAAATTCCCAAGGTTATTGCCTCCACACACTGCTGTTAGTATACAACATTTTTAATCAGGTGGGTCCCTAAAAGTGCTCCTAATCCTCCACAACCAATACAATAATGATCACTCTGTCTCAAGCACACCGAAACATAGAATAATAAAGGTAGATAAAACTTTCTTGACTATATTCTTTTATTCTAGCAGGCCAACTTTAGAGCCTCTCCTCAGAGAAGCACTATGGATGTAGCACTCCTCAGCTTCCAACCCAGAAATGGTCCCATATCTGCTCCTCTCTGATACTCACAGCTCTGAGACACTTCGAGACTAATGGTTAAGTAGAGGTGAGCGCTATCACCACTCTATTAAAGTCTTACGTAGCAAAATGCTAGTGAAAATCTGAAAGACAGGTGGAGCACAGAGGATTTTTTACAGCAGTAAAAGTGCTTGGCATGATACTGTAATGGTGATACGTGTCACTATACATTTGTCAAAACCCACAGAAGGTACATCACCAAGAGTGAACCCTGATGTAAGCTGTGGACTTTGGGTGAAAACGATGTGTCAGTGTAGGATCATCAGGTGTAACAAATGTTCCACTCTCCTGAGAGGTGGTGACAGTGGGGAAGGTGGGGAAGGCTGTGTACATGTGGGGGCAGGAGAAAATGGGAAATCTCTGCAACTTCTCAATTTTTCCATGACTGCTACAAAACATGAAGTCTTCTTTTAAAAAAAGAACTGGTCCTTCACTACACACACATGCACACACACACACATAAACACACATACACCCGAAAGAAATGATAACATTAAAAAATTTTAAGCTAATGAAGAATATGAAAGAAAGAAACTGAGTATCAGGTGTGATATAGGATGTGCAAATATACATATTTAACTTTTGGTAATTTAAAAGGCAAGTTTATAGAAGGTGAAATGGAAACACAAATCAGCTAATTTTGATATTCATTAGTAGATCTGGTAAAAAGTGGGATTAAAAAAGATGTTGAACTCAAGTAATAAAATGAGGTTTGAGTTTACTGTGATCGTGCATTTATTGCTGTATCAATGACAGCCCAATGGCATAACTGAGATTCACCTAAGGACCTATACAAAGTTATTAATAACTAAGACCTAAAATAAATGTGCACGGTTTCAGGGTACCTGCTTGATTTTTTAGGTAATGACAGCACTTGTTAAGTATATAGTATGTCTTCTATTTTAATTTTGCTGATTAAGAGTTAATATTGTGAGGCAATAGATTCTCTATAAAAGAAAAATGAATTAAATTAGAATGATCCATTTAAGAGAATAACCTCAATTTAAAAAGAATGGGAAGAAAAAATTTCTCCCTAGTCCCTATGGAAAAACTTCATGAAACATGCAACTAAGACACTCATTTTCTCATGCCTAACTAATGGAAATATATACTTAATGACATACCTCTTCCTCTTTGAGGGTATTTTCATCAGAAATACATTTATCTAAATTAATTTCAAACTTTACCCCTCTCTAGAAAAAAAGCAAAAAAACAATTTAGTTTAGCAATGCAATAAAAATAATAAAATTATAACTTCCTATTTGACATTATAGACATATAAAACTACTAGTCTAACATTATAAAATAAAGCAATTCCATAAAACAGTAGGAGCGGGGGGAAATCCTGTAGTCAACCCAGATTGCAAGGTATGAATGAACCCCCAGCCAGCTTTTTAATATGAAGCTGAAAGACAAATTACCTTATATTTTTGCTCTGAAATTTTATTTTCCTTTATGTCCTGAAGTCTAATTTGTTTCAAGTCTCTTTCAATATCCTGAAAGTTTAGAGAAAAATTAAAACATAGCATTTAATATTGATCAAACAATTATATTTTTACAACCCCTGATTTCACAGTATGGTATGTTTACATGATTTGATTTCTGGATTGAATCTGATAATTAATTTGAGAACAAAAACATGGCTTTAATAATAAGTCACTAAAACCTGGGGACAGTGTCCATTAACTCAAAACATCAATATGCTTAACACTGGCATTGCAATAGGTACAATTCTATAATGTGACAATGCTTATCACCCCAGTCTAGTCCAATACAACCTAATTTAATTCAAGAGTGTAATTTTAACTACGGGATCATTTTCTTAAGAGGTTTATGATCATAATCAGGAAAACAAGAAAAGTACACAGCCCCTGACAGCATAAAGAAATGAGCTCTAAAACTCGATAGGCAATCTTAAAAAGGAACAAAAGGAGATTGCAAAAATAGATGACAAGAATTTCAAAAAAACAGTTGAGAGGTGAAGTTCAAATGCTAAGCTTTCTCAGGGTTCAGGCCTGGGCTATCTGCCCCTTTCTTCCTCAACACAAGAGGGTCTCAGTAAGTCCTATGGGTTTAAAAGCCATCTTTACTCAATGACTCTTAAACATGTATCTTCAGGTCTGATCTTTCCTCCCCTCTGAGCTTCAAGCTCGCATATTCCATGGCCTGCTTGGAGTCAGCTTCACTTTAACAGCCATTCCAAAAATTCATATTGAGCACCTGCTATGGCCAGACAATGTCCAATGGGCTAGTGCAGTGACTGTGGCTGCAAGGTCTCTGCTGACGTGGAACTTAACGTTTTATTAGACTAAGATAGGTAATAAATGAATTAACAAAGTAACGATGTAATTTCGGAAAGTGTTAAGTGCTATAAAAAAAATAAAATAGGGTAACAACACAGACTAGGGAGTGAGAGTAATTCAAGAAAACCTATCTGGCACTTTCTTTAAGCCCTAGAATGATGCTGGACCTTGGCATATGAAGGTCTGGGGAAAGCATGTTCCGTCAGAGGGAGCAGCAAGGCAGAGGCTCTGCAGCAGGTTCACAATCTCAGATCTTCTCTGACCAACATGTCTGAAATAAAACTCTTCATTGTCCCCCAGCACAGATTCACTCTCCCCTCTGCCTCATATTAGGAAATGGTACTATCTGGGGCAGGGGGGTGGTGTGTGTGTGTGTGTGTGTGTGTGTGTGTGTGTGTGTGTTCAATGCCTTCTTCCCTTCACCACTGTACGTTAGGTCTCTATCATCCATCCCTTAGAATCAATTACTGCCTCATCTGTATTACCACTGTCTTTGTATATACTTCACATACAGCATGTGTCAGTTTGAATCATTATTAGTTGTTTGCCCTGCAACCTTGGGAAGGGTGCTTTTCTGCCTTGAAATATTATGAACTCTGAAACAGGACTGTGGCTTATGTATCTTATTATATTTGTGATGTTGGTTGTCTGATCTGATTATATAATTGGTTGTCTCACTTGTACAAGAAATATCATGCTGTTTTATTTTACTTAAAATATTGGAATATTCAACCAATATGGGTGGAATATTCAACCTCAGTCCACTTTAAAACTCTCTGGCATCAATGCGAAGGTCCCAAATCTTTCAGGGAGGCCTTTTCACCTTCATGCAGCACTGGTTCCTCTCCCCTGCCTTACTCAAACCTTTGAAGCACCTTGAAGATAAAGATGAAAGGCCTCCCAGAAGGAGAAAAAAAAAAGTCTCACAAGTGCCATTGATAACTCAGTTCTCTACTCTGGCCAAAAATGTTTAAGGTTGAAAGAGAAGGGAAGTTAAACATCAGATTTTCTGAGCAATGTGTCTGAGACCCTGACTCAAACACCATCAGGAAAGCTGAATTTTCACGTGGTCACGAGAGCAGTTCTGAAACTTGGCCGCACGCTGAATCACCCAGCCAGCTTCTGAAAACAGGGTGCTTGGGCCCCACCCCAGACCAAATGGGGCAAAATCTAGGCATTTGAGTTCTTAAAAATTTCCCCCACATAATTATACTGTACTGCGAGGGATAAGAACCACCAGGCTAGGGAAAACTCACTGGGATGCACATACACATCTAACGATAACCATCACCTGCCCAGGTCCTTCCTCATGTGCCTCTTGGGAGATAGGCAGGTTACTCTTCTTCACCAGATAGGTTTTATTCCTTATATTTGAGTCCTCCTTGAACACAAAGTATACACAGTCAACAAGATTGGCTCTGCATCCATTCTGAAAGCTGCCTGATGCACCTCAGCCCAGGTGTGAATGGGACCTAGTAAGGAAATGCTCCCCACATGCCAGTCGAGGGACAACTGGGTGAAGCTCTTGATGGCTCCACTCTCTGTCTTTCCTGGACTCAGGTTTCTCATCACAGACCTACTTTACAGATAAAATTGTCGACAGTACGAGGCTCCCTACCGTTAGCCAAGCTGCTACTCCGGAAAGAACCCCCTTCAGCCCACCCCCTCCCAGCACATCCAGTCCTCCCACTGAGCCTTCGCAGGCTCCTTCAGAACACCCTCGGCCCTGGCTCTGCCTCTCTAAACTCTCCTCCCTTTCAGGCCCCATCTAGGCGTCAACTCCCTTCTTCTATAAAACCTGCTCCTGTGCACTTATAGAGCTTAACTATATGCAGTCTTACTCAAAAATTCCTTCAAACATGTGTGTCTTATCTTTCCAACTATTTATGAGTAGAAGAGCATATGCTAGAAAGAATGGAGGTTTTGGAATCAGGTTTTTATTTGGCCTGCCTTATGTGGTGAGTTACTTAACTTCTCTGTATGGGGAGATGTAAATGAGATAAAGTACGTGAAAGCTCTAGTTAAGAGCCTGGCACTTACAACTGACAATATGCTCATTTCACCTGCATTAATTCATCTATAGGCACTCAGGGGTGAAGAAGATGGGGACAGAAAGATCATTTTCAGCAGTGTGATGGTTTACTCAATGAGTGTGGGCTCAAGTGCAGAAGAGATGAGAGCCCATCTGTGTCTTGTCGTCTCAGTGCCCACAGGCCTCTCACAGGAGAAGAATTCCGGGTGCTAAGGGTGTTTCTAGTGTTTAAATATCTGTGTCTTTTTCATATATGTAATCTCCAAACCCAAGTCAGCTATTTCATTGGGAATTCTACTGAAAAAGCAGTGATCTGAGATATGAAAGAATGAGTTTCTAGTGTGATACCTTTAAAGAATTTTCTAGCTTTATCTCAACTGCACTCAAATGTGCCTTATAGGGACTTTAGAACCTTATCCTTTCCTATGAAACTATGCCAATAGTTGAATTCAGTAAATGCTGGTCTTTTTTCCTACTTTGTGGGTGTGAACTTATTGCATCTAATCCAGTTATAGTGTAGTACAGCTGCTCACTTGACAGTTATTGACTGATTCATAATAATAATAATCGCCATTCCTGAGAATCTCAGATATCCTCATCATCTGTGTAGTCCCAACTAAACCATAACCATGCAAAGCTTCAATCAGACCTGACAGCACTCACATTGAAGAGTTTGCATGATAAAAAGTTATCTTTTCTACAAGATCATTACTTTTAATACCTGCTCAATTTCATTAGCTCTGAATCAATAAACCAATATTCTCTTTTGAAGAATGAATGTATTTACCGCCAGTTCACTCCCCATCTTCCTTCTCATTTCCTTGATATCATTGTGGTACTGTTGGCGTATTTCCTCTAACTGGTTCCAATATTCCTGGAAAGCAATCCCAATCCAAAATTTTTAAATGTTTGCAGACAACAAAATAATCTCTATACAGTCACAATTTGAAAATGTTTGATATATAATCAGCATTAGAAAACCCACTGCTCCTAAAGATGAAAATCTGCCTTTCATTTTAGTTGTGGTACTTCACTCACTGGCTTGGGGTGATCTCAGTTTTATACATAATCCTAAATGTGTTAATAACATAGTTACTTTTTATATCACACTTTACATATAATCCTGTTATGGGTAGAAATTTGTCCCCCCAGAAAAGATATGTTGGAGTCCTAATGTCCTGTACTTCTGAATGTGACCTTATTTGGAGAGCGTCATTACAAATGTGTTAGCTAAGATATGGTCACACTAAAGCAGAGCAGGCCCCTGATCCAGTTTGACTGGTGTCCTTTTAAGAAGATGGCCATGTGAAGACAGACTCACAGGAAGGACGCCATGTGACAATGGCAGAGAATAGAGATATGCAGCTGTAAACCAAGGGTTGCCAGGTTGCTGACAACCACCAGGAGTTAGGATACAAAGAAGGGTTCCCCTACAGGTTTGCAAGGGAGTGCGGCTTTGATAACACCTTGATTTTGGACTTTCAGCCTCCAGAACTGTGAGACAATACGTTTCTGTTGTTTTAAACCACTCAGTTTGTTATCCTGTAAGGCAGCTCTAGGGAACTAATACAAAATTCAAAACTTTTGCTGATGGCAGTTACTTTATCAACCCAAGGTAAAAAGCCTTATGAATTTAGCTATATAGCATTCTCAGAGATGGTGAGATATGTATTTCTGTATCACTAAAACCCTCAGTGTGACACCACTGCACGCAAGCGTGCCCAACAAGTATTTGTGTACAAGGCTCTCTCAGGCACTTCCTGTAGACACTAAAAGTAATACCTCATGACAGTACAAAAGACAATGATATGAGTTCAGGGTGGCCCGGAATCAGACTTTTTTTAACCTGTTCCTTCATTTTGTTTCTCCTGAATGGCAGCTCCTGGCATCTTGGCTCTTCTCCATTACTTATTAGCTCTTCTCTCTTGTTGTGATTTGGCTCAGCAGAAGATGGACGAAGACCCTATTTTTTGAATGAAAAAATTTATAAAACATACTTGCATGTTGAAAACATTCTGATTTGACCAGGACCTTCTTTATACAAGAATTATATCGCCAATCAAACTCCATATTTGAAAGTTTTTTTTTTTGTTGTTTTGTTTTGTTTTATAGTGAGCAGAATTTTCTTAAGAATGAAACGTTAAAAAATTCAAGAAAATTAATAAAATCATTTGTGTTATTTATCCAAAGCTATCAATATTTTATGCTACTGTATGAGATATCTAGATTCATTTTCTGAACTGGTAAATTATAGAGTATAAAATTCGATGAAAGTTTAGCAAACTCTAGAGCATGAGGTTAGGTTAGAGGAACAGAAATGAAGGTTTTTAGCGGTTCAAAATAAGAACAATACAAACAGGGTGCATATCCAGCTTCCCTCGGTTCCCAAATTTTAACACTATGCTTAACAGAAAAGGTTAACTTTCATTTCAAATAAAACATAATAATCACTTTTTTAAAAATGTGTAGAATTCTGATAAAATAGAGTCAAAGATTACAACACTGAAGGGGACCTTGTAGCTCATCCTCCCTAAAACTATCATTTATAGGAAAGGAAACTGAGGCTCAGAAAGGTTGCATGACCTATGTAAGGTCATACAGCAAGTGGGAGAGCCAAGGAAAAAACCAGGCTTCCCAGACCCCGATTCAAGCCTATTCCCATTATTCTTCTTTAAGTCACTAAAAACTGGGGGAGGTGGAGGGTAGTCTTAATCTTCTATGTGGAATGAACTTTGACTTAAGGATCCATGAATATTTGTGAACAGAGGCACTATTAGGAAATTCCTGACTGTCTCTCATATTTGGTATTTTACTCACCAATTGCTTTTCTACTTTCAGCTTATATTGTTGAGCTTCAAATTTCCTCTGAAGATATTCAGCAGGCCTTAGAAAATAAAAAATGTTCAGCTTCAGCAGAAATTTTAAGTAGTTGTAGGCACCGATTTGACAGGTCGATTTTTAGCTTAGTAATGCGATTTACAATTCACCCGTGACTTGAACTTGCAAGTTTCAGAAGTAGTTCAAAGTTTCAGAATGTGCACTTTGGAAAAGAAGATCTTTGGAATCAAGAGGAAAGGCAGGCAAAGAGAATAGTACCCACTGGGGATACAGAAGAGAATAAAACAAAAAAATATTCTGATTCAGTGGTTTTTCTTCAGGACTGGAATTAGTCCTTCCTGAGTCCTAATATGTTGGAGAAAAAAAAATAAACCCATATCTTCTCATGCTCTGTATAGGTATCTAATCCAAAGCCTTGTCACCCCTGATTTAAATGATGCTTGTTAGTTTGTTTCCTGTCTACACTCTGAGCTCCTAGAGAGCAGGATGATGTCCCATCACTCTACCTCTATTCCTTATGCTGGCATGCAAGTGCTTAATGAATAAAAATGAGGCTTTAGCTGTCTCTCACAATGTTTAAGGTATTTTTCCAACACAGTTCTGGTGAAACCATTTTTAGGTTTATACCTATGTTCTATTTATTTATCTTTTTTGCCGAATCTCCTGCTAAGAATTTCTATAATTACTGATTGCTAAATAAAAACTACCACATTTCAGATCACAGTATGAGCTATCTGAGTTGTTCGGAATACCAGCAATTTCTAGGGCTCTTAAGATTGAACTACCATTTCAGAAATAACTCCATCAGGAACATCGTGAGCAGTCCCCAGTTTATGAAGGGTCAAGGTAAGATCAGGAGTTGTGAAGCATGATGGAATGACAAGCTAGAGAAGGTTCCTCATATATAGTTCCTCATATATAAAATGAGCACAATACTATCTCCTTGGGGTGGATATGAGGAAGAGAAGAGATTAGGTCTCTGAAGGTGCCCGGCTAGTGTCTGACACATAAGTGCTGGAATCAATGAGGCTAATGTGAAGCACTCATCTCTCTCAGAAACCTAAGCGGTCTGTGCAACAACATCTCCGTGACATGACAACATCTCATCAATACCCCAGAAGCTATGCAAAATACATTCTCTGTCTCTCTCTCTGTCCCTGTGTCTGTGTCTTCTGTCTTTCTGTCTCTCTCAAACACACACACACACACACACACACACACACACACACACACACACGACCTATACAGATTCCTCTTCCTCCAGACAAGTATACCAAGACTTGATTCTCGTACAATCAGAGCTCAGACAGAGAGAAAGTTGGGGGTGGGGACTAAAAGGATGATGATGGGGTTTCCAGAGGGGCATCCCAAGATACAGCTGGATGGCGCCCATGATGGTTAGCAGTGTACAGGAAAGAGAAGAACCTTTCTACAGTGTTATGTGTTTGGAAGATAAAACCATTTAGAAACAAAATAATTGATGGTTTGACAGTTCCCATTTCTAAACAAAGAGTGGAAGATATTTCCCCAGTGGCTGAGAAAGGGGAAAGGAGTTTTATGGCTGCACCTGTGTAAAATATACATCACTCATTGGTAGAGTCCTGTATGAATACTATAATTTGAACTAAATCGAACACACAACTTTTGATGATCATGGAGGTTATTAAAACTGTGTTATGAATGAATAAAACTATAATGCTACCCACTATCTTTTTTTCATCTTTGTTGAAATATTATAGAGAATTAGTTGCTTGCATTTATATTGTACAATTCAATGAGCTTTTCGATTTTAGTTGGTGTACATAATATACCAGTTAGAGTTGTATAGTACAGTGATCAGAAATACACAAAACTCGCAAAGTGATCACCCCACTAAATCTAGAACCCCTCTTCCCCCTTACATATTTATTACATTAACCATCTTCCCCATGCTACACTTTCTATCTTCATGTCTATTCTGTAACTATTCATTTGTACCTCATTATCCCTTTGCCTTTTTCTGTCCCCTGCAACTGCCCTCCCATTTAATAGCACTCAAAATATTCTCTGTAGCTATGAGTTTATTTCCACTTTTTCTGCTGTTGTTGTTGATGATTTTGTTCTTTAGATTCCACATGTATGTGAAATCATGCAATATTTGTCTTTCTCTATCTGACCCATTTCATTCAGCCCAATACCCTCTAGGTCCATCAAAGTAATATCTTTTTCCATCCCTTTCCTTTTAGTCTGTGTGTGTCTTTTAATGTGAAGTGAGTCTGTTGTAGGTAGTATATGTAACGGTCTTGTTTTCCTATCCATTCAGCCACTCCTTTAGTTGGAGCACTTAAGTCTTTTCTATTTGAGGTACTTATTGATAGGAATATAGTTATTACCATTCTGTATTCCCATTTTTGATACATGTTTTTTCTTCTTAAGGAAGACCTTCAAACATTTCCTGTAATATTGGCTTGGTGATGATAAATTCCTTTAGCTTATTTTTGTCTGGGAAGCTCTTTATCTGTCCTTCGACTCTAAATGATAGCTTTACTGGATAAAGCATTCTTGGTTGTAGATCCTGGGTTTTCATCACATCAAATATTTTGGGCCAAGCCTTTCTGTTCTGCATAGTTTCTTTTGAGAAATCGGCTGCCAATCTTATAGGTGCTCCCTTTAAGATTCTTTCTTTGTATTTAACCTTTGGCATTTTAATTATGATGTGTCTTGGTGTGGGCCTCTTTGGATTCCTAGTTTTGGGGATTCTCTGAGCTTCCTGAGGTTTTATGTCTATTTGATTCACCAGCTTAGGAACATTTTCCATCATTATTTCTTCAAATAGTTGTTCAACATCTTGTTTTCCTTCTAGTACACTGACAAGATGGATATTTTTACCTTTAATAGAGTCTCATAGGCTCCTTAAATTATTATTATAGTCTTGGCATCTTTTTTCTTGCCGTTCTGAAAACCAAGTGTCCTCGGCTTTCCTATCCTCTGGATAGGTCATTTGAGCCTCTTCTTTATTCACTTTGTTTATTATTTGTTTATTCCATTTAATATACTTTTAATTTCAGGTAATGTGTTCGTCATACAGGTTGGCTCCCTTTTATAATTTCCAGTTCCCTTTTATCTTTTTGTTGAAGTTCTCACCAAATTCATCTTCTCCTAAGTTCACTGAGCATCTTTATAACCCGTGTTTTGAACTCTGCATCTGTTAGATTGCTTGACTCCATTATATCTGGATCTCTGTTCTCTTCTCTCATATGATTTCTGCTTCTTGGTCTTCCCATTTTGGCTGACTTTTTGTGTCTTTTTCTATGTACTAAGCAAAGCTCCTAAGTCTCCTGGTCTTATTAGTGTGGATTTGTAAAGTAGGTGTCCACTGGCACAGTCCTGAGAGGGGTTCAGCTGAAAGCCAAGTTTAGCCCAAGCCTGTACCCCTCTGGGGCTACCTGTTAAGATTCAGCAAGCAATCCACAGATGCTGTGCTTAGAGTTGCCTCAAAAGTCCACACCAGAAACTAAGGCCAGATGCCACCAGTGCAAGTCTAGCTATTGTTCAATAAGGAGGACATGACTCACCAAGGATACACCTTCATGTGACTTGGGGTGGGAGCTGCAAGTAGGAGGAGAAGGAGTTTGAGGGAATCCTCTGGGCTGAGCATTTCTATTATCCAGTTTGATGACATCTCCCCCATGAGGGTGCTAGAACTGCACACTGGAAGCCGGAGGGATCAACAGAGGAACAATGGATACCACCGGCACTTCTGTACAGGGTGAATCTCCCCTTGGCCCTCACTCCAACAACTCAGCGTCCCCCTGTAAGTCCCTGGTGCCCCAAGAGCAGCTGATTGGGCACTGGTGCTCAGAACAAGCAGGTCCATCACCGTGAAAGTCCACTCGTGAACACAGCCCCTTTAAGAGGCGTCTGCCCCTGAAACTGCCGCAGCCTCCATCCCACTCAGCCACTCGGCCCAGGCCCCATGTACTTGACCCATCCTACCTTCTGCCATTGCAGGGTGATTTCCTAGATTTCTCCCTAGTTGCAAGGCTTGTTCATCTAGATCCCAGGCGATTTTTTTTTGTTGTTTGCTCCTTGTGTCTATCACAACTTTGATTTGGTCGCCAGAGGGATGAACAGAACCTCTATCATCTACGCCATTTTTTTTCTGCCTCATGGTACCCATCATCTTTAAAAATAAAATGTCTACTTTTCCCATAGCTCATCTTTTCATTAGCTATCTGACAGGCTCACCATCCCATATTCTCTTGTATTCTTCATTATTCATCCAAAATTTCAACAACAAATAACCACAGTCACCAAAAAGTTAGCAAAATCTCAACACTGAAAGAAAAATGTGATGGCAAAACATTTTTTAAAAATTACTCTCCTACTTAGGTCTTCAGACCTAGGGATAGATGTCAATTATTCTGAACACAGAAACACTGACATTAGTGTGAAATAAACAATAGGAAATAATGCCAAAATTTGTTACTGAGTATTTAAAAGTCTGCCAGAAGAGCAGTTTAAGAATATTGTTTTCTTTCTAATACATCCATATTCTGAAATATTCCAAGAATATAAATGCTGAATGACATATATTTCACTCAAATGATAATTGTAATTCAATTATTATTGATGATAGCAATAACCTCGTTGTAAAATGATACAAATACAATTATTTTCACACATCCCAGGCAGTGAAATTTACTAGAAGCAAAAAAAAACTATTAAAAATTCAAGAATATGAATCTGTGTCCATAGTCAAATGACTATATGAATAAGAAGATAAACTATATCAGACCTGAGATGAAAAAGGGTCACAGGATTACCAGGCCATCACTCTGTAAGTTATATATGTGTCTAAGCACTGTATTGTATACCTGAACCTAATATAATATTGTATGTCAACTGTAACCACAAAATTTTTTTAAAAGCTTAATGAAAATAAAAAAGGAAAAAGGTCAAGGGAACTGTAAATTAAGTATTTCAAATGAAAAGTTTGGAAGTTTTTAGATTATTTTAGGAGAAGTTGAAAGGAGTACAGAGTAAAACCTGTTGATATATCAAATGTTTTCAGAAGATTAAAGTTTCAGTTAGAGTATCACATTACCATTGCTCCGGTGATGGACTGTGGCTTTCTTCCTGACTGTAATTCTCCTCAACTCCAGTATCTTTTTGAGAAACAAAGTGGTAACTTGGCTCATGGGCTCTCTTTCTCAGCAAGTCAAGTTGAGCATAGTAATAATTATAATGGCCACACACTGCAGCAAGTTTGGGCCTTTCTACCATTTTTACCTGAGGGATTAAAAAGAAGAGGAAAAAAGTTTTTTAAATACTTAATGCAAATCTACAATAATTGACAGTTTTGATAGTAACATAGGTAAGACAAAGCATTCATTAAAGGTATATTTTTGTTGTTTTTGCACTACAATTGTTTTCAGATTTAAAATAATCTTAGAATCCCCAAATCCTAGAATTGAAAAAGATTTTAGAAGTCTGTAGGACAGTAGTCTGTAATTTTGCAAGGGTATGGATATGAATTATGCATGCTTTGTGGCTAGTGTGTCAAAAATACTGAGCTAGTGAGTATGCTTAGCAAACCTGAGATCTGAAACTAAACTCACTATTATTATTTCCTATTTTTCATAAACTTATTTACACCTGACTATACTTTATGGACAAATACATGTTATTGTGCAACTCACAAATCTGGGGATCTGCAACATTTTAGGTTCTAATAAACTGACTAAAAATGATACCATGACTTGAAGAAAAGATGCTGTGTTATTTAGTCACTCTTGTCCAGTAAAACACACCCTTCCCAAACAGAACAGAATGAGAAAAGAACCAGAACATTGTTTGTTTATCTTAGAGTTGAGGAGATGCCAAAGTGATGGAAGAAAAGACTCAGACCAAATTAACATATGAAAACCAAACAAGACTTTGTTGCTAAATAGCAAAGTAGGGTCAATTTAACAGTAATCTAGACAACTATGCCTACTCAACAATTGGTAACAAAAGAGAAAAAGGTCAAACTATTGGAAAGACCTAGTGCTAGCAGCCGGAAATATTACTGTAGGGAGAGGCAAGAGAACTAAAATGTTAAATCAAGATATATTCAGAGACTACAATATGCTGATCGGCCTCACAGCCAGATAAAGAGGAAACTTGCAAAACAAAGGAAGATTTCTGCTGGGATTGCTAACAACCTATTTCCCCACACCATGAAGGGAAAACAAGAAAAAAAAAGTGGCACCAGACACAAAATAAAATCCTCATTCCCTATGGCTAAAACCATGGGGGAACCAACCAATGGGTCACAGACTGGGAAATGCCAGCAGGCCTTTCACGCTACATATTCTTACCTTTTCATGCTACTCTTATCCTTTCATACTGTATGCCCATACCAACAAAGGAAAAGGGGTAAATAAAGTATTTAAACTGTAATTCATAGAAACTAAGAATGTTATGTACACTGAATTCCCTGACCACCACTCGAGGTCCTTCTCATTGTCTCTCAGTGTCTTTTTCTCATTTATTCTTAGTGTCTTGACTCTGTCCCTCACTGTCTCTGTCCCTCTCTCTGATTGCCCCTCTGAGTTTCTCTCAGGCTCTCTCACTCTGCCTCTGAGGAGACCACGCTCTGTGGAGCGTTGCCCCTTCTCTAATAAACTTTCCTTCTGACTCTAACTCTGGCGAGCATTTGATTTCTTTCTTGAGCATAGCCAAGAATTCTCAGTGCAGGGCACGAGTTCTCCCAACTTGGGGGAATTTGCCTTGTCCTTTGTCAATATGAATAACCAGAAGAATGGTTAAACTAGAATTTTCTCAAGGTAAAAAAGTAACATGTTATATTCTTTCTTTCTAATGCTATGTGGTTTATATGTACATGTTAGATTGACCATGTAGAATTATAGATATTTGATCGATCACCTTCAGCTTATAAAAATGACACTCTCATATAGTTCCAATTAAACATTAAGTGTATAAAATTTGATTTATTAGTCTAAATATAAATTACACATTTATTTTTGTAATCTTTAAAGTTTGTTTGTTTGTTTGTTTGTTTTAGTTTTATGATTTTACCTATATACAACCCAAAAGGTACCACTAAACTTGTTGGAAAATGGTTAGAAATAAAGAAAAATTTTAGAAAAAATAAACAACTTCTTTAGGATTTTCTCTAAAATCCCAAACGGTAGTGAGAATCAGAGATGGTCCCTGTGGAGACCCATTCATTTCACTGTATTAGCAGAAGCTTGCAAAGGATTAGAAAATGTCAATTTGTTTTAACTTAATCCATACTTAGATATTTTAGATGACTTTTCTCTCCTACAGGTCTGCCAAAGAGTATTCTAAATTACAACATACTTTTAAAATTTATTTAATAAAGTTAAACCACATTTTATCAAATGAAGTATAATAATTTAACTAATCATTTCAAAAATCTATTTATACAACACATTTTCTACATGTCTAGTACTTAGTAAAATGTCTAGTACTTAGTAAATGTATTTCCAAATGGTCCTCTAATTATAACCTAATGAGCCTTCTTTAAAAATACAATCCTCATTTAAAAGATAATAGCTACTTTATGATTTATATACTAGAAGCATTTCACTAGCATAAACTAAAAGATTCAACATTCTGCTAAGTGGATTCAACTAATAAAGCATAAAGCACCTCTAGGAAAAGATCAGTGATTATTTAATAAAAAAATCTCTCAAGTATATATAACTTCAAAATTAAGAGTATGAACTGTGTTTTCTGCCACTGTTACTTGTCTCATATAGAAAAACTTAATGTATTAAAAAGAATTTAAAAAATTTTAGTTATAACAAGAAAACAAACTAATAAGTAGAATACTAATAAAATATAGAATTGTTTTAAAAAATATAGCAACTAGAAATTGTCAAATGAAATGCCACTCTAATGCTCATTACAGAAAGATTTTATTATAAGTTCAAAACTAGTGGATTCCAAAATAATGAGCTTGTCCCACATAGACATGTGCAAGTAGGTCTGTAGAAATACACCATTTGTTAAAAAACGAGAAGGGTTTAGTATGACTTACAGATATGGGCTTCTGGGCTCCAGCTGGTGGTCTCCATTCATTCCTGTTTATTATATCCTTCCTTTTAATTGGCACTGATACCTTTGATCTTGGTAGGCACTTCCCCTGGAATCTCACTTTCTGTATATCAGAATCTTATTTCGCCAAAATAAAACAACTTCAATTTTTAAAAGTTTCCACATCTTTATAAAGATGCTTGTGAGAGTATAAACATAAAGGACATTTCATAGCACAATAAGTTTACTTTACCCAGAGACATTTATTCTCAGTGAAAGAAATGCTGATGGAAACTTATCATGCATTTTCTCTGAATGGAGAAAACTATGTTTTCCCAGGGTTCTTTTACATATTCCTGATAATATATAATACGTTTTTTGAAAATTAGGAATTAATGTTAACGTTTACAGAAACAGTATGCATAAGATAATGGCACAAGCAATTAAAAGTAGTCATCAGAGCTTGGGTCATCAGGCCACACCATACATGTCACAGTGTTGTCTGAAATGTATGAGTAGGTCTTACCATGTTTGTCTTTGTCGCGATCAAAATTTGTTTTCATTTTCCTATCTTTCCTATTTTAGAAATGTGAACAGTGCACTTTCTCTCATCCTGTTCTTACCTAAGTTGTCAACATTCTCAACCTAAACCAATGCAAAATAGTGCCAAGCCAAATTAAACAGAGCAAAGGGGCTGGCTCATTCATCCGTTTTCCCTTTACAACTTTCCTCAATTTCAGCTTCTTTACCACAGTAGACAGTATTTCTGTGGAGAGATTCTCTAAGGAATCTCTTTGGAGATTCTTTGCAGAGATTCTCTACTCTTTATCCCTTAAGTTTAGATATGTGGTTATGGCTCAAACCTGTTCCTCTTAATTTCACAACATGAATTGAATTAGTAATTTTTCTTTTTTAATCTCCCCTCACACACACACACACACACACACAGCGTTTTGTCATTTTATCAGCTGATTCCTGACACTAAAATTTTCTCTATTTATGATTACCATAAAGTATCACCTGCTTTCTTTGGGAGGGTCACATAGTAACAGTTCTCCCGATGTTACTGATTAGGTCCAAGATCCTAACTTCAGCTCCAATCGGCCTTTCTAAGAGAATTCCTCCCCTCTATTTCAAAAAATAAGCTTCATCCCATCATGCCATGTCTGTCCATGAACCTTCTCTTACTCTCAATTCCTTCCCTATACAAGTTTGGATTCTACCTCCTTAAACATCTCTTACTTAGCAAATATACTGCTCCATGAAGTTTTCCTGCCTTATGAGAAGAGAGGAGATGACTCCTCCAGGTCATACATGAGCCAGCTATATAAGCACACCCACTAGTCACCACTGCAAGATGATTTTTCTCCTGCTTATGTTGCTCATATTTTTAAATATCCACGTTCAATACATTTGGTGGATTTTCCCTGCTAATGTTAGTGTGACTCACTATATGAGACACATGTAATAAATGTTTTTTTTTTTTATCACATGGTTAAATCTTTCTTACTTTGGACCACCTTCCCAGCAGGTTTAGAAGCTGATGATCTTGCTCTATGTATGAGGGTGTGATTGAATTCTTCTTGAATGATCTAAAACCAAAAATATGTGTCAAGGACCTGCTAACTAAAATCTCTGTGAAAATCTAGACAGGAATAATTCAAAACTCACTTCAGGAGTCAGGTATTTGGCAATAAGATTCTCTAAAAAGGGCTTTTTCAAAATGGAGTTAATAGATGGCCGGTCTCGGGGAGATACTTGAAAGAGCTGAGATACCAAGGACCGTAAGTCACGGGAAAACCTTGGAGATACTGGGGCAAAACGTGCTTGACAAATCTTCAGAACCAGCTGGTGTAAATTGTAGCCTTCAAACTGAAAGAACAGAAATAATAATCCTAAATTAGGAAAAAATTCAATACTAGTATTTAAAAAAGTATCATGAAACAAAACAATGCTTTAAAGCTTCAATTAAAAGTATCATGTTCTACCCTAAATTGTTTCTGTCAACTAATATTTCATGAGTAGATATTACAGGCAATTATTCAATGAAATTACGTGTTATTTAAGACAAGATTTTTTTAGTTTTAATTTTTTCTTTTCATAAAATAATATTTACTCATTATAAAAAACTGGAAGGTATAGGAAGTTATAAATAGCCAGGGAAAAAAACTTTATAATTTTACTACCCAGAGTTATATTTTTTTCTAATCTTTTTTTAAATTGTTTTATAGAGTTGCAGTCACAATAATACAAAATTTTATATCTTGCTATTAAAATTTTTTTCCTACCTTATTAAAGAATAATAGGTAATAAGTTGCTCATATTTACATTATACAACAGAATGAGTTTTTATTTATAGTTGGCATACAATAATAATATATTAGTTTCAGTTGTACAGCCTAGTGATTACAGATCTATATAACTCATGAAGTGGTCACCTCATTAAATCAAGTATCTCTCTTCCCCTTTACATATATCTTACAACAGTGTTGACAATTTTCCTTATGCTACACTTATACCTCCATGACTATTTTGTATCTATCCATTTGTACTTCTCAATCTCTCTGCCCTTTTTCACGGTCCTCCCAACCCTCCTCCCATCTAGCAGCCCTCATAATATTCTCTGTATCTATGAGTTTACTTCCGTTTTTGTTGTTGTTTATTTTGTTCTTTAAATTCTACGTGTATGTGAAATCATGTGGCATTTGTCTTTTTCTATCTGACAGCGCGATACCCTCAAAGTCCACCAAGGCAATATCTTTTTCCATCTCCTTCCTTTTTGTCTGTGTATGTCCCTCAATCTGAAGTGAGTCTCTTGTAGGAAGCATAGGTAGGGGCCTTGTTTTCTTATCCATTCAGGTTCCTATCTTTTGGTTGGAAAACTTAATTCTTTTCCATGTGAGGTACTTATTCATAGGAGTGTAGTTGTTACCATTCTTTATTCATCTTTTTGATACATGCTTTTTCTTCCTAAAGAAGTCCCTCCAACAATTAATTCCTGTAATACTGGCGTGGTGTTGACAAATTCCTTTAGTTATTTTTTTGTCTTTATCTGTCCTTCAACTCTAAATGATAGCTTTGCTGGATAAATGATAGCTTTTCTGGATAAAGAGGTCCTGGGTTTTCAACACTTTTAATATTTTGCGCCAGGCCCTTCTGTCCTGCATAGTTTCTTTTGAAAAATCAGCTGCCAGTCTTATGGATAACTAATTGATTTTTTTCTTGCTGCTTCTAAGATTCTCTCTGTGTATTTAACCTTTAGCAGTATAATTATGATGTGTCTTGGTGTGGGCCTTTTGGGGTTCCTGGTTTTGGGGACTCTCTGAGCTTCCTGGGGTTGTATGTCAATTTCCTCCATCAAGTTAGGAAAGAGTTCCATCATTATTATTTCAAATAGCTTTTCAACTTCTTGTTCTCCCTCTCCTCCTTCGGATACCCCTATTATATAAATGTTTTTATACTTTATGTTGTCTCAAATACTCCTTAAATTATTATATTCTTGGCTTCTTTTTTCTTGCCATTCTAATTGGGTGACTTTGGCTTCCCCATCCTCTATATTGGTGGTTCAGTCCTTTTCTTCCTTCACTCTATTGGTTCCCTCTAATATACTCTTCATCTCAGATAATTTATTCTTAATTTCTGACTGGTTCCCTTTTATAATCTCCATTTCCATTTTTGTTTTTTATCTCTTTGTTAAAGTTCTCACTGAATTCATCTACACTTCCCTTAATTTTATTGAGCATCTTTATAGCCAGTGTTTTGAACTCTGCATCTGTTAGATTGTTTGACTCCATTATTTCTGGATCTCTGTTCTCTCATATGGTTTCTGCTTTGCTGTCTTCCCGTTTTGGCTGCCTTTCTGTGTCTGTTTCTATGCACTAAGCAAAGCTCCTAAGCCTCCCAGTCTTACTAGCATGGCTTTGTGTAGTAGGTGCCCAGCAGCACAGTCCTGAGAGGGGTTCAGCTGTACATCATTTAGCCCCAGCCTGTTTCCCTCTTGGGCCACCTGTTAAGATTCAGCAAGTAATCCACAGATGCTGTACTTACAGTTGCTTCAAGAAACCCTTCCAGAAACTGAGGTCAGCTGCCACCAGTTTAAGTCTTGGCACTGCTCAGTGAAGAGCACTGGACTCATGGAGCAAAACTAGATGTGGCTTAGGTGGGGTAGTGAGTTGGGGAAGGCAGAGTTTCAGGGAATCCTCTGGGCAGAGTAACCTCTGTTATCCCGTTTGATGACATTTCAGCAATGGAATTGCTGTGTCCACACACTGGGAGCGGGAAGGGCTCAACAGAGGAACAATGGATACCACTGGCACTTTTGTCTGAGAGAGAGCCTCACTTTGGCCCTTGTTCTGACAGCTAAGTATCCCCCTATAAATCTCTGGTGTCCCCCCAGCAGGCGACCCAGCACTGGTGCTCAGAGTGAGCTGGTCCATCACCGTGAAAGTTTACCTGCAGACGCGGCCCCTTTACGAGGTTTCTGCAGCTGCTGCAGCCTCTGTCTCATTCAGTCCCTGGGAACTGGGCAGCCTAGAGTCTTCACTTTCTTCTTCTTCCAACTGTTGCAGAGTGATTTCTTATTTCTCTCCCTAGATGTAGGGCTTGTTCATCTAAACCCTCAAGCGACTCTGCTTGCTGTTGGCTCCTAGTTTCCATATCAACTTTGATGCGGTCTCAAGAGGGGGTGAACAAAGCTTATATCATCTATGCCATTTTGCCTTCTGACCTACAGTTTGCTTTTTAAATTAATATAAGGACTTCCTCAAAAATTCTTCATAAACCAGAGAATCTTCCATTGTATGATACTATCAATTATTTACACATACAGTCATGTATTATGTAACAGCATTTCAGTCAATGACAGACCACAATTACAATGGCAGGCCAATAAAACTATAATTGATTATAAGCAAAAATTTATTTATGATATTGAAAGAATAGGCTGGAACCAACTGAGATGTTTAATTACTGCCAGCACTAGGTGGTTTAAATAGACAAGGAGGCTGAGCATGCTGTCCACCTGCCCTGTGTCTGTCTGTGACGGGGGCCTAGAGTTAGTGACAGCAAGGGCGTGGGCTGGGGAGGAAAGGAGCCCAGGAACCTAACCCCTGTCCATCCCTGCACACACACATGCACACATACACACTTCATCTTTTATACATTATTTTTACTGTATTTTTTTCCTATGTTTAGACACACAAATATCATTGTATTACAATTGCCTATGGTATTCACTGTAGTAGGAGCAATAGGCCATACCATATAGTGCAGGTGTGTAGTAGGCCTACCTTCCAGGTCTGTGTAAGTGCTCTCTAAGATGTTCGCACAGTGACAAAACCACCTAGCAATGTATTTCTCAGAATGTATCACCAATATTAAGCAATGCATGACTGTAATAATGATGTTTGGCAGCATGGTGTGGCAGTGAAAATACAGTTTTGGGTAAGACACTTACTAGCTGTGTGACCTTGGATGATGATGATGACGACGACGATGATGATGATGATAATGAATAGTAATAATAATAATAATAAATTATAACAACGATGACGATGACAGCAGCTGTATAGAAGAGCTAACACTGCAGGCCTAAGACTACTCCGCATAGAAAGGCCTGCTTACAATATTGGCCCATGGCTGATGTCTGGAAACTTAGCCTTAAGGAGAGTTTCCACCATTCCCTGAATGTTCAGAGTGGCTCTCTTTGCCAATACTGTTTATGTAAACAATATGTTTATGCTGAACACCTGTTTTCTTCCTGGGAGGCTGGAAGCTTGGTACATGCCAGGCAGAGGGTACCTACATACCAGTCCCCAATAAAAACCTGGGCACTGGGTCTTTCATGAGCTGCTCTGGCAGGTAACATTTCACATGTGTTGTCACAATTTGTTGCTGGAGGAATAAGGCAAGACTGTGATTACTGGGGAGAGGCTCTTGGAAACAAGTACATGATTTCCTACAGACTTTGCTCCATGCCTTTTCCCTTTGCTGATTGTATACATTTGCACAGAGTTTACTTTTAATGGAAATATGCTATATATACTATTCTCCAACTTAGGTCTTTTACTTTATAATATAGCTTGGACATCTTTCCATGTCAACATATAAAGATCTTTCTTCTTAATAACTTGTCCACATAATTTTTAACAGTCTAGTAAAACAAAACATTAACCTTTTTATCTCAGAAGTTAATTTCATTTATATAGTTTTGAAAATACAAGATTAATCTGACAAATAACATACTTACAGGATGCTTGAGTGTGCAGAGCTCATATAAGACACAGCCAAGAGACCAAATATCCCTGGAGAAGATAAGAGTTTATGTGCCAAAAAATATCCATCATTCTTAATAAAAGCCTTATCCTTACAGTGCCTTACATTTGTATATCTTTACAGTTTTATATAGATTGATTAGTTTTTAGAAATGTTTTCAGATACAGTATCAGTTCTTATTTTTACTAATATGAGGTAAAATAAAAACAATTTTAGTTTGTCAGAATTCTAGCACTCAAAACATATACAAAACTGGCTACAATATGATGGCTCAATATTTACTTCAATATCATGCACTCAAAGAAAATGAGTACAGAATTTTGAACAATTTGGAGGACGCCAGGACTCAGAGATTTGTTTTGATTCAAAAAATAAATTTTGGTTGATTTAGAAAGACATATCTATCAAAGCTATTAGAAGCAAAGTGATGAACACAGTATCTGGTACTCAATAAACTGGGAAAACGTGCTTACAATATAACTAGAGATTTGCTCTTTAGTACTTAGCACATAGTATTTACACATAATTGGTTTAATAAGAGTTACCTTATAGAAAAGGCATAGTTAAATCCAAGAGACCAAAGAAAATATAATGAGGTAAACAGCTCTACTATTTAGCAACACTTCCTGTGAGTGTATGTGCAGGAGGAGCAGACATACTAAAGGTGTGAGTACAATGAATAGTGATCACAGAATAGGTAGGAAACAACTTGGAATGGATTTCCAGAGTTTTATAGAATTTTAGAAACTCACTGACCATACCCACCACTACAGAAAATTTTCTTTACCTGGTTTTCCCTAGGCCCAAACCCTTCCTCTGTCCCAGAGCGCCTCTGTAGCCAGAGCAGAGAATTCATGCACCTAAGAGGTCCTTCAGGGAATGAAGCCACCCAGCTGGGTGGGAACGTTTGCATTCCTATGCCTCCTTCTGTGTAGTGAGGACCGTGGTGACCCTGAGAATGATGTCCTGGTCTAAAAGTGACAGCTGATCATTGCTAAATTCTTAATTATCAGAAGCGCTAAATCCGTATATATGAAAGTTGACCCAAATTCTTAAAAAACAGTACAAGTCAACAAAACAGTGCTGTTTAACCTGGGGCTCTCAGCTTGCAGCAGCACTAAACTGCTCTGGAAAGCCTGCCCTTCCACCCAGCCCTACACTCACTGAGGCCAAACTTAAAGTCAAACCCTTTCTTGGTGCCAGGGGATAGTTCCCCCAAATGCCTGTTCTTTTGATTTTGCAAAGAAATGTTTACAATTTTTTTTTTTAAATTTCTACCAACTCATCCTTGCATTCCATTTATCTCTCAAATTCAGACAGCCAAATATCCCTCAGGTATTTTCCTAAACAAATGGACAATTAACTCACAAAAGGAATTCAGTCCTCTGCTAGGCAAACTGGTTCAACTGGCAGCCAGCTTTGAAAAGTGATTTTTTTTTCCTTCTCCTTACATGGAAGTAAAAACTATCTCATCTTCATCTTTTATCACTGTGTAAATCAACACTACTCCTGAGAACTAGGCTCTGTTGTCACATACTTAAAGACGTGTTGGGTTTTAAAGCTATCTTAATGATTACCTCGCCAACACTCATTGTTACTGGTAAGAGAATTGAGGTCCAGAGAAGTCCACTGACTTGGTCAAGCTGATGAAAGGGCCAAGTGAGAAAAGGAAGAAACTTTTCTCTATCCTCAAGATTCTTTCAGCTGGTCTAATAATTAAATCTACATGAGACAAACTAATAAGAGAAAATAACCAAATTTAATTCTATATATACATATGGGAATCCTACATACATGAGAAAGTCAGAGACATTACACATATGAGAGGTTCAGAGGCAGAAAGGGAAAATGAGGTGTGTTTGACATTGTGAGCTAAGGATAATGCAAAGTACCATGGGGCTTCAGAGGGGAGGAAGGTCACTGAAGACATAAGACGAGCAGACATTCAGTAATAAGAAGTTTGCCATGCCCTATAAAAAGGTCAAAAAGGTTATTTCTGATAATCCCTTATTATGGCAAAGCCCCTAATTTAAATTTTTCTAGGTAATTAAGAGAGAGCAGAAGATTCTCTTGAACCTGCAGGGTTGCCTTTAGCTCAAAATAATTCACATACCACTGAGGCATCTTGGGGTAATTAATTCTGAACCCTTACAGAAGACCAGTATTCCCAGCTCTTAATCCAATACTCCATCACCAGACCCTTCTGCCTTCTATCTAGCCCACCTACAACACTTTTCTGCAATAAATTAAATAGAGCTTAGACAATATCAAAATCAAATCAAAGATGGACATCACAATTACTGCAATTTTCAACATTATCCTATCTTTGTATCTTTAAAGAAAAATTGCTTTTGTCTAAATTAGTTCAAAAACTTATGGAAACACTGACATGGCCAGAGACAGCCACTGGTATCCCCATTTCACACATGAAAAAAATGAAATTACAAAAATACCATAAGAAAGAGAGAATCCATTAGATTTTACTGAGACTTTCAAACCTATAGTCAGCAACTCACGATTTATTATTGTAGGGTTTATTCTGACAAATCTCTGGAGATAGGTAGTAAGGTGTTCCAACACAAGTTCGAGCAAGTTCCATGGAACTAATAATTAAATAGTAAAATAACACAGTTTATTATTGGAGTAAATAAAAGGCTTAAGATATGGACATGCAAGAAAAAAGTATAAAAATAGATAACAAAGTTTGATGCACACACATATTAAAATAAAGAAAAAGATACTGTAAATTGATAATAGAGGAACAGAAATAGTTGATTTTTAAACCTGTAATTCACCTTTCTAAAACCTACACTTTAAAGAACTTTATGGCCTAAAAACTCCACAAGGAGGTACAATCATCATATTGCAAAAATCTCCCAGATGTAGAAAGAGTCCCCACTTTCCGATTATTAAAGCAATGCAATCTCTTGATTTAAATTTTGGAAAATGTAAAAGTGAATAAAGAAGAATAAAATGACTCATACTCTTACCATCCCCAAACAATTACTGTTAAAATTCTGATATATTTCTTTCCTGTCATTTTTCCACACATATTTTTTCATAATACTGTGATCATAGTATATTTAAAATTCAGAATTCCATTTTTACCTAATATAGCAAATATTTCTTCATACCATCAAAAAGCTTTCACAATCATGAATGTTAGTGACTATATAATACTCAGGTACTGGCTATGCCAAATTCTACTACATTCAATCATTTCCAAATTATTAGGCATTTAAATAAGTCCACATTTCAAAGTATTCCCTTAGAACAAATTCCCAGAAATAGAACATTTAAAATCTCTTGATATTACCGCCAAATTGTCCTCCAAAACAGTTACGCCAATATATTTTCCCCAGCCTGTGTTAACTTGCCTGTTTTACTAAATTCTCACTAGCTTTCTGCATATTAAAGTTATATTTCATTTGATAAGTTTAAATCGCACTACACAACATTGCCACCATCATTTTATTATGCCAAGATTTATTTTGGGAATTTTTATCTCAAGGTAAATTGTCTGAATAATTTAGTAGATGTATATAAACCGTTATCTATAATTACATGGAAACCAAGCCTTTAATATCTTCTTAATTTATGATACCTTAAAAAAATATATTTGGTTGTTATGAATAGGAAAAAAAAAAGATTTTAAAAAGTACTCACTTGTTCAGGACTCTTGCTATACCAAAGTCCCCAAGCTTTGCAACCATTCCATTCTTGCTAAGAAAGATATTCTATAAATGGAGAAAATGCTATGTTGTTTGAGAGATTTAGAGAAAACAAAAGATCAGTTCTGTCTTGGTTTTTCCTCTGAACTGTTACCTGTGCTTTTATGTCCCTGTGTAAGATTTTCCTGTCATGAATATGTTTTAGTCCCAGAGAAATCTGCACAAACCAACTCAGAATCTACAGAGGGAACATAAAACAAAACTAGTGAGTCGTCTGGTAGTCGTTGAAGCGAAGTGTCTTCAAGATAATATGCAAAAAGAGAAATAATATACTATGTAGACGTGTTTATATGAATGAAGCTAATTGATATATCATCTTATCATATTATTTTCTTTTTACAGCCAAAACAACAGAAGTGTAAAAGCAATCTAATCGTGTTGGCATTGAAGTGAACACCACAAACACAAGACAAATAGAAGCAAGGGAGAGCAGAAGGCTGGTCATGATTTTCTTTTTTTCTTAACACTAGGTCTCTTACTGCATCAGGAAAATAGACAAGCAGCCTTTTCTCTTGATAATTTTGGTGCCATTGTTTTTTTCTTTTTCAGTGGAAGGAGGATGTCAAAGGCAGAGAGAAAAAGAGGAAGAAATGGATAATATAAATGATATTAAAATGTTTTAATGAAATACCAATGCATATGTATATGATATAAAAAAAATGTTACTTTTAAACTTTATAATGTTTAATTTTCTTAGTCATGATTTTATTTACCTTAGCTGATCATGAGTCTCTTTAGTAAAATGTGTTCTATGCCCATAGAGATTCGTTTAAACTATTCTAAAATTTTATTTTTCTGTCCTCCAAATGACATAGAAGGAGGAAACTAATAGAAAAAAAAAGCCATATTCCAGATACTACAATTCAGTTGTAACTTTAATTCTCTTCCAACAATGAGAAAGTAAAATTTAAAATTTTATAGAGAAGCATTTTTATTAAAAGTGGCAAAATAATACCTAGATAGGAAGAAAGGTTTTCTGCAAAGATGGAATGTATAATATAAATAAGCATAGAAAAAATGCTTAAATTCAAGAGGTTAGAGGTATTGATTCTTTACTCATTGATACATTCAAAATATTCCATTTTAACTCTAGGAAGAAGCTGTATGGGCATGATACTCTTAAATGCTAAAAGACCAAGGAAACATGGCCTAAGAGAGATGGTGGCCCATTCCTGGGCACTGCTTGAGACAGTGACCTTTCCCATCAATCACGCAGGCCCTGATTCAGATCTTCTCCATACACACACACACACACACACACACACACACACACACACACACACGTCTCCTTCATGAGAACAACTCTCAAGAGGTTTCCAAAGGAAGCTCAGAGTATAGAAGAAGAATGTATTTGACAGAGAAAATGAAAATTAAGGCCTTCTTTCTTCACCTTTTGCTTCTCTCTCAATAACCAATGAAACAAAATAGCCATTGCTAGGAAGAGCTTCTATCCTCCTTAGCAAAGTGGGATAGCTATTTTAACACAGGGTAGCAAATAGTAAAAGGAAGAAGAATGAAGCTATAATTATGTCACATTTAAAATGGCTAAGGAACATCCACATTCAGATTTTTTTTTTTTTAGACATGAAGATTTATCTCAGGGACAGCTACATGAGATTGTTCAAAAATAAAACACTATCTTTCACAGGTGAACTTCACTCTCAAAAAGAGATTCAATTTTAGTTCACTTGCAAACATATTCTGGACCAAATCTATCAAGAATATTGATCTACTATGTCATGGTTTGAACTTCTATGCCAGAAAACATGCTTCACTTAAATGCAGTATATTACTTGTGGCATTGTAAATGTAATTCCCTCCCATATGAATTTAAAAGAAAATTAGAAGTGTTTAGAAGAGTTTTTTTTTACCTGATCTTCACTAAACAACACTCCCCGTTGTCTACTGATTCTTTTCATGAGATCCCCACCATCACAATACTCCATCACAATAAACAGCCTGTTGTTCTCTGTAAGAAAAGGCATCATTCAGTTCTGGAGGAATTTCAGATGTTTACAAATCATTGACCTTTCAAGTTCCAGAAGATGGAGACTATAACAGAAAAATGCAATGTACATATAGTTAAAAACTCTGACTGTAGAATCAAGATGGACTGGGTTCTAATCTCACTTTGCCACTTAAATCTGAGCTCGGTGGCTCTAAGCAAGTTATTTTAATTTCCCTGTGCCTCATTACCTCATCTGGAAAATGGAGATAATAATATAGAAACTCTTCTTAGGATTGTTGCAATGATTAAATGAGTTAATCCATGTCAGATGTTTAGAACAATGCCTACACATAATGACAGTTCAAAAAAAGTTCGCTATTATTATTAACAAATTCCTGAAGATTAAAAATCTGCTGTAAAATAGCAGCTGTGAGTCTTTCCCAATACTCCAAGAAGAATAAAGAGACCTTCTTGAATTTGGGCATAAACTTTTATTTATATGGCACTTATTTAACCATGTTATTGAGGACTCACTAGATTAATGGGCATGCCCGCTGTGGCTGGCCACTCAAGGTTACCACTGGTGGCTATCAGACTCTGCTATGTCCAGGTACCTCTTCTCCCACCAAGGTTGTGCTTGTTCTCAAATCTCTTTATGTTAATTATACTTGTTATTGTGATTATTACATAACTAGTGAAATATGAATGGGAAAAGATGTGATTATTTCTACAAAAACTACACTGAGTTCTTTGAAGGACTCTAAAAGTGAATAGTTAAAAAACAATTAAGTCAATGACTTAATTGTTGAATGAGACAAGTGGAAAATAAATGGGAAAGCTTTAAAAGGACCGAGCACAGAGTATCTGTATATTCTTACTCAAACTCTAAAGAAATTAGAAATTAGAAATGAGAGGAGCAGCCTATGTAAAAAAGAACATGCAGTACTCCAGTCAGTGGACTCATAATGTGCTCTTGCCTCATTCCGTTGCAGTGACTATTCCTCTTGCCTAGAAATCTCTTCTCCAGACATCAGCA
Organism: Cynopterus sphinx; assembly: GCA_030015415.1. Lineage (NCBI taxonomy): Eukaryota > Metazoa > Chordata > Mammalia > Chiroptera > Pteropodidae > Cynopterus > Cynopterus sphinx. Next base: position 82,083,115 of record CM057381.1, on the reverse strand, counting down.
TGGCTCTTCAGACTTTTGCTCAGATGTCATCTTCACAGTAAAGCCCATCCTGATCACCCTATTTAAAACGATTCCCTCCACTCCTGCCTCACCCTATTTTATTTTCCCACAGCTCTTATCACCTTCTAACATACTATCTCGATTGTATTTATTATGTTGACATTTATTATCTTTCTCCATCCTTTCCCCCAAAAATATAAGCTCTGCAGTTATAGCAGGCAGGTTCTTAGGTGGCCCTCCTACAACTATCCATACCTTGTATACCTTCCTTCCCTTGCGTGAGGGCAGTACCTGTAAATATGATAGGATGTCACTCTCGAAATTATGTTAACAAATGGGATTTTGCTGATATAATGAAAGTTACTAATTGGCTAATTTTAACAGAACAAGATATTGTTGGGGTGGGCCTGACTTAATCACAGGAGCCATTTGAATCCAGGTCTAGAGGTTAGAGACAGAGGAAGTGATGGATTGCACGCAGGAAAGGGCCTATGAAAAGGCCACGTGGCAGGAAAGGGAGGTTGGCATCTAGAAGCAGAGAGCCACCCACCACCATACCAGCCAGCAAGACAGCAGACACCTCAGGCCTACAATTACAAGTACATGAATTCTGCCAATACGTTGAATAAGCATGGAAGAGAACTAAGAGCCTCAGATGAGATAGCAGCCCAAGTTGACATCTTGATTTAAACTATGTGAGGCCCTGAGCAGAGACTCCAGCTAAACCAAGCCCAGACCTCTGACCTAGAGAAACCAGGAGATGATAAGTGGATGTTGGTTTAAGCCACTAACAATGTGGTCACTGTTGTGCAGGAACAGAAAGCAGTGAAGAGATTTTTCCTATTTTGTTCCCATGGTATATCACCAAAACCTAGAACATGCCTGGTGTATAACAGGTACTTGCTAAATATTTACTGAAGAAATTTCAGTGGAATTAATGTAGCCTTAGGAAAATCTCACTCCATTCTCCTTTTGTTTATATATTGCTTCAAACCTATACAACTTTACACTCTCTGTAGACAAACATTTAATGAACTATTGCTGGGGTTCTTCTGTTCAGAAATAAGTTGTCTGAGGGCAAGTAGAGGCTTTAATACACTCCCTAATAGCTTTCAGATAAGCTTGGTGTTTCAAGTCCCAAAAATCTCCAGGCAAACTCAAAGGCATCACAATAGCTCTAGTTTTTCTAAACATAGGGGTGCTCTACTTTAAAAAAAAAAAAAAAAAAAAGCTATGATAAGAAAATTTAGCTTACAATATTAACAGACTCAGCAGAGGTTATTTATATTGTAAAAATTACTAATTTTATAACAGTATCCAGGGTAAGCTGTCCTCAGCTATCCATTTTGCATGGTATAAAGATATACTCTGATCTATTAGAGTCCATGCACTCATTTGGCAAATATGTACTGAGCACCTATATGTGCCAAATGCTGAGGATCGAGTGGTGAGCAAAATAATCCATTTAGTGTTCTATCTGAAAGGAAGACAAATGTTAAGTGAATTCATAATTGTTTATGTAAATATACATATGCACACAAGTACAAGGTGCTTGACAAGATCAGTCAGTAAAGGGGACTAATTTCTGAACTGTGATCTCAGAGGAGGCCTGAGGATGAATAGGAGGTAGCCAAATAATAATAATGTAATTATTAATATTAATATTAATAATAACAGGGAGTTACAGTAATAACCCAAAGACTGAGAAGAAAGATCGTCTATGGTATTGTTGTTAGAAATCGATGATCAGGAATGTGGACACTTTATTTAGTGGCTGCCCCCTAAAAGTGTTTTAATATAACTCCTGCTCATGGGTACTGCTCGGCTCCCAGGAAGACCTCAGAAGAAACCTGAGAGCTCTTTTAAATACCGAGGAGTCAAAGAGGGCTTCACATAGAGAACTCTTTTGAATGCAGTGGTTTTCATTTGTAAGAAACACAGTATTTTGCAGTGTAAAAGCTCAGAAAATAATGTTTATTTATTTACTTATTTTTAGCCCCCTGATGTTGCTTATAGATATCCAGGTAATGATCCTGCTTCATTAACTACTTACCATCTATGAATCTGAGCAGCCTCAGTGCTGAGTGCTGAGTGCTGAGATGGGGGGCACCCCACAGTGAACTAAGGGGACTTACAGCCCTGTCACAGCCTATAAACACCTGATGTACTGTATACATTTATTGTCTGTCTCTTCCCACTAGAATACAAGCTCCATGAGGACAGGAATTTTCACTTGTTTTGTTCACTGCTTTATTCCTGGTACCTAGAACAAAGCCTGGCATGTAGTAAGCACTCAGTAAATACTTGGTAAGTGAATGGATGGTTTCTGACCAATGCTCTTTTCATATCTGTTTGCTTGTTTTTTGTTCTTACCTTTGGAGTAGAGTGCTGGATACAGATAGATGTTATATTCAGGTGTGTAGGTAAAGGAATTGCCTCCTTAACGTTTTCCCCACTATTTCTGCCATTTGCTTGGCCGTAGCGGATGGCTGTTAGCTGCATCTCTGTAAGAGGACTGGACAGCCCCATTCTTGCCACAGGACCTTCAGGGTGTCGTGTGGGCAGAGTAAACCCTCCCCCAACCATTCCATTATCAGGGTTAGCTGTGCAGCAGCTCTGCATCAGCAATGTGAGCACATAAGGAAAATGAGAAATGAGTAACATCCTAGCAGGCCTCTGAGAGGGATGGTGTGGTGGGCTCTGTGTCTTGTTCTTTTCTCTCTCAGGAGAATAGCTTTACTACAGCAAAGCTAATATACCAATCATTAATTATTTGAGGGAGTAAGAATTAAGGAGAGGTAAGGAAACTTAAGAAAACTTAGGAAAGCTATTTACAGACACTAACTAGAGAAGAAATAAAGACGATATCTCAAATCACAATTTAAGTAAAAGGAAAAACTAGTCCATTCACAAAACCATACACAATTCTCAGGAACATATCTTTTACAGAAGTCTACATGCCTATACTTTATTAAAATACTTTTAAAATGCTAGAAAGTCAAACCTTGAAATGAACTGAAGAAGGTTACAATGTTAGGATGTTTCATCTTTGCCAGAAGGATGACTTCTTTCTTTGAAGCTTCTTTTTCTTGGATGGGCATCTAAATTATATTAAGAGATAGAATAGTCTGTAAAGATAACTTGCTTTCAGGAACATGCTTTTTGCTTACTCCCATTTAAAATTCTTCAAGATTTCACTGGCTTTTAACAGTACCTCTAAAACCAGTCCCTCAACCTCAGAAAACAACATTTCTAGAATTAGCAAAGTAACCTATATCTGATGAACAGTTTGTCAGTGACAATTATCAACAAAAAGAAATAAATATTTCTGGTGAAGTTTTGCTGTATTAAAAATTCAGTTGGTCCCAGATGAGAAAAAGCTGAAGGGGTCTATAACCATCAAACAGTATTATAAGAAATATTAAATGGACTTCTTTAAGAAGAAAAAATTTTAAAATGTAAGAAAATATCACAAAGAAAAAAACTCTCAACAATAAAGGCAAACGTAATAAAAGTAGTAGATCAACCAACAATAAAGCTAGTACAAAGGTTAAGAGAAAAAAGTAGGAAGATCAGGTGTAATTACAATGGTAAACTAAAAGAACACACACATGCACAAAAGAAGTAAAAAAACAATGGCAAAATAAACACAATGATAATATAAAAGAATTAAAAAACAGTGACAACACAAACACAAAGTAAAAATGGTAGTGATTCTAGAATGTGTTCAAACTTAGGCGACTGTCAACTTAAAATAGACTGCTATATAAATGGGAAAGTCTACAAATGGGTAGTTTTTCTGAGAAAGCAATTTTACAGTATGTAATAAGAAACTTTAAAATGCTTCTATTTTTGACTTATTGATAATGTCTTCTGAAAAAAATTTAACCAAAGAAAATAATCAGAAATGTGCCTGAAGTTTCTCATACAAAAGGCATCATTAAAGTGTTGTACTCTTAATTTTTAATTACTCTAAAAATACATGCTTGTAATTTTTAAAAATATTTGAAGTCAGACAGACGTGAATAAGGTCAAATGGAACTTCCCTTTTTCCTCCCCACCCATTCCATGAGTTCCTATTTTGGGGAGTAATTACTGTTAATTTTTAGACCCTTTTTATTTAATACATGTATAGGTAAATATATCTACTTACATAATATATACTATGTATATTGTTTAATAAAAATGAATCATACTCTACATATATAGGTATTTAATCAAAGCAAAAATAAAATCAGATAACATAATTGTCTAAAAGTAGAAAAAGTTAAATTGTGGTATTTTAAACCTGATGTCATAATATGCAGTCATTAAAAATCAAGAGAAGCAATGTATTCTAGTGGAAAGAGCAGAGAAAGAGCAAAGCTGTGCTAGGTTACCGTGCATCCTTGAGCAAATCGCTTAAACTCTTTGAGCTCTTTCACCTATACAATGAAAGTAATGAGATCTACCTTTCAGGATTGTTGGGAGGACTAAAGAAGCTGATATATGTAAAATACCTAGGCATGACATGTAATAGACACCTGGTATGTGGTAACATTATTGTTATTGTGAACGTTTAATATTATCATGCAAGAATGTTTAATTATATGAAAACACTGACACAACAAAATATTCACAATATATTGCTAAGTGTAAAAAGCTGCTATAAAAGAGTATATCCACCATTACACCAATCATTCTAATAATTTATAAAATACATTAATGCATTAAAAATAACTTGGAGAAAGAGAGTCACCATAATGTTGATAGCGATTAAGAGAGATTTTAAGTAATTTTTATTTTTCTCAAAAGGGTCTTATTTTACCCTTTGGTTCTTTTCAAAATTTCTACAATAAAAATTTTTATTTTTATAATTTCAAGAAAACATATAACACTCTTTTGAGGCAAGAAATAAAAGAGTATGCTTGATAATGGTAGGATAACAGAAAATATTTGCTTTTAGGTTCCTGTAACAAAATAAGCAATTTAAGTTCTACGGTCTAGAGTTTTCTGAGAAGTATTGGAGAAATGAGGAAAAAATGTAAATTTTTCAAGATAAGAAATAATGAAAAATACATTAACATAGAAAGAAGTAATAAATATTAATACTATGTGACACAGATGTTGCTAGTCAAACTTGTTAACATAAAGAAATATAGGAAAGTGAGAATAATGAGGCCTAATATAACATTCTTTTTATTTATAGTATGAAGACAAAGTTGGCTCATGAATAAAAGATTGAAAAATAAAATCTGGGCTGTATTAGAAAAATACCATTTTTAATCACCTGTACTAAATAATGGGAGAGATACTATGAAATGCATTAATATATATTTTTATGTAGGGTTTGTCAGGACAAGCATCTCAAGGTCTGGGCGGTTCTTACGAAATGCTGTTCTTGCTAAATGTTAAAATATAGCACAGTATTTTGCAGAGGCAGCTATAACCTGATGAGCTTGTCCAGAAATTGATAAATTTAGCCAACTGCAAAGAAGAAATCAACATGTAATTAACCAAATAGTATATATAAACAATGGCTAAGGCCTCCCTTCCCGGAGACAAAGCTTTGGGTGTGAATCCCTTCTTCTTTACTTGCTGCAAGGTTGTAACAGTTAACAAGACAAAAGTTAATAATAAAACCATTTTACGACAACTGGGTCTCATTCTTGAACAGAACTCCCCAAGCAGCAAACCCCTTGAATTCCTTAACAAATTCACTTCCCAAGTATTTTTTCTTTACTTAGAATTAGAATGGTTTATACTTTGTAAGTATATACCAGCTTAATAGAGCCAGAGGTCCTGAAAGTACCTATTCACTGAATCATTTCTCCAGTAACTATTTATTGAAAACCTGCTGATGTAAAGCAATATTTGGTGCTCTGTGGAATATCAAGATGAATGAGATAAGGATTCTGCCTGCATAAAACACATAATTTCAGAAAAGGGAGAAGGCACAAAATAAACAGCTGAAGCACATCAAAGTGGAAAGAATTTAGTACCATAACTGCAGTACCAATAAAAAGGTATGGAGTTTATGCAGAAAGAGAGATCAGTTAAGAAGTTTAGAGTGAGAAGGCCCTGGAAGGCATCCTGGAGCTCAGCCTTGAACAGTGGGATCTTGATGGTTGAAGATGGGCAGGCAAAGACCTTCTTGTAAGTGAGAACCCCATGGGAAAGCATAGAGGCTGAAGTGTGAAGGATTTGTATGTGGAAAAACAGAAGGGTACTTGAAGGGGAGGTTGGAAATGGGATTAGGGAACAAATCAGAGGGGGTGTCAAAACTAATCTGAAGAGTGAAACAGTATAAAAGTACAAAGCAAAAATTAGTAGTAATCCCACATTCTCCCTAGAAAATAACAAGTATGTCTTTTTTTCTTTGTATGTATGTGAATATACCTGTAGGTATATACATACCTGAATGTATATTATTGTATCGATTTTTACAGATTGTGTCATTCTACACATACTATTTTCTCAATTAGCTAAAATTGTGGTATTTTCCATGTCAATCTTTCACCTACAACATAATTTCTAAGAGCCACTTAGATTTTAAGAGAATTTTTAGAAAAATTTATTTGAGGCAAACAGGATATATCTGGAAGTAGGATCTCAACAGAGGTTAAGAAATATCTTTTGAGCCACTTAGATTTTCATAGATCACCACTGTTAATGTTGTGTGTGTGTATATGTAACATTAACAGCATAATATACATAAATACACACACACACACACACATAACTTTTTGTGGCCTAATTTTTTTGTCATCCTTATAATGTATTGTGGACCTTACTCTTTGTCAGACAGGGCATCAGTAAAGACAGTGTTTGCTTTCCCCCACTTTTATATTCTTTTTAATCCTCCCCAGTTATATAAGCAAAAAAAAGTGATAATTTATTGATTTATTTACATTAATTAGTTTACTAATGAGTTTGAAATTTTTGTGTGACTTCTTCAGTTATGGGTTTTGTTTTATCAATTTTTAAAAAGCTAGCATTCTTTAGTCTGTACTTACAAATATTTTGACATTTTGTCAATTTCCTTTCAATTTATTGATGGTGTTTATTTGTTACATAGAAGTTTTATAGCTTTATGTTGTCCAACTTAGCCAGTGTTTTCTTTATGACTTCTGTCTCAGTGAAGGTTTGGGGACATAGCTGAAGCAATATCAAAGTTGTGCTGCATGAAAGCTGCAGCCTTGAGAAAGCTACTAAAGTGATCCAAGTGACCCAGGCACCAACAAAAGGAATGAAGCAAATTCGAGGAAAAAAAAGAGGCAATGGGATTTAGCAAGAAACTGGCTGTGGAGAGAGAAAAAATTCACAGATAACTCCAAGATTTTGAGCCTGGATACCACAGGACATTGATGTAATTAATACAGTGCAGCCTATGGCAGATAAAGTGGGTCTGCTTAGCAAGATGAGGAATTTCTGCTTTATCCGGGGTACAATCACAGACCCTTCCAGGATGATGCTCAGCGATCTTCACCCTGAATTTCTCATGTGCTGGAATTCATATGAAACTGGGAGATAATGTTTCTTGTTTAAGCCACTAAGTTTGAGGCAATATGTTACACAATAATAGATTACGAACAGAGATATTACTTGAAAATATCTAGCTGGCAGATGAAATGCAGAACTTGGGTGCTGGAAGGTATGAGCCTGGAGAGAGTTTTAAAAGTGATCTGCTTAGTGGTAAAGATTGAAATGAGGCAATACCACAATGTACAGAAAGAGATGACAGTTGGCAAAGGACACATAGAGGGTGAAGAGACAGAGGCCTAAGAAGGAAGAGTCAGATAAACAAAAGAGAGTGAACAGAATAATGGCATGAAAGGAAGCTCTGACAGGCCACTAAAATAAAAGAACATTAGTAGAAATATGCCATGGATCCATGAAAACAATCCTATATTGGTAAATATATCATTCTCCTGGAAACTATTCACTATACTTTGAGCTTTAATGTAAGTTTAAAAAATGTGACAAAATAAATATAAAATTCATAACATTTAAGTATATTCACATTATGCAACTTTAGTAGTCCATTTTGCACATATTTTTTTAAATCTTTGTCTGCTACTCTATTCATAAATCCTAGAAGGCAACCGACAATATCTGCCTTAAAATTAATTCTAGCATGCAATGGACATCAATATATTTTGAAATGAACACATCACTAAAGAGGGTGACATAAACACTGACCTAGGGGACTTTAGCAAAAATGACTCCCTTTTAATGAAATATACTTAATTATTCTACAAAATCAGTAGACTAACAATTATATATGGTTTCCTCCATTCATTCAATGCATTCAATAAATATCTGAGTGCCTATTATGTGCCAGGCACTGTTCTGTATGCTAAGGGAGACAGACAATAAACAAATGAAGAAATAAGTGAGCAAAATAACCCCAGATCATTATAAAAGCTATTAAGAAGATGAACCAGTAAATATTTATTTCCCCAATCATATCAGCCATATTTCAAGTGTTCCATGGCTACATATGACTAGTGGCTACATCTTGGACAATGACAAAAAGAGAGAAAGAGAGGGAGAGAGGAAGTGAGGGAGAGAGAGATAAAGAGAGAGAAAGAGAATATGAATGAATGAATGAATGGATGGATGAATGAATGAATCAGGTGGTATGATAAGGAGTGATTGAGGATGGGGAACTACATGAGCTAAGACCTTTTTGTGGAGGTGACCTTAATAAGAACACAGAGGAAGTTCACCACCCTTGGGCAAAACAGAAAAGTCAGAGCACTGGGGGAAGGTGGCATTTCACAGGCCTTGCAGGCCACTAAGGAGTGCCATAGGAGCCAGGGTGATATGAATTCTTTTTAATTATTTATTTATTTTTTAATAAGATCATTAGTGGTTGTTTGAACAACAAGTTTAGGAGGTTAAACGAACTAGAGTCAATTTGTTCACACTTGTAAAAACAAGACAAAACGTGTTTCTTTTTCATACTGGATTAAAATAGCCAGCCCAATATGCTACTGAATATGAACAGGAATTGGAACTTCTTAACTTTACCTTTGCAAAATCTATCTCTTTTAGAACACAGTGCTTGCTATCTGATTTCCCTTTGGCCAAGTATGCTTTCCCAAAGGCACCTTCTCCAATGGCCTTAATCACATCGTATTTATCCATAGTGTCCAATGCATGGAGGTTCCTGAAATTAGAGCAATGACATTTTATTGCACACTTTTTCATAAATGTTAACAAAATCAGAAAATTGATCACTAAGATATAAAATAATTCATTTTCCTAAAACTTTCCTTTTAGTCTCATCAAGACAATCAAATAACTCTTCTTGTGGCCACAAGTAACAAGCAAAGTGAGACAAGAACTTCTCCATGGGCTCTGAGATCTGACTTGAGTTGTAACTCAGATTTGGAATACTGTAGTGTTGAGATCTTGTGCCAGTCACTTCACTGAGCAAAACCTCACTTCCCTATTTTCTAAAGCGGAAATAATATATATTTTTAAAAGAATTCTTAACATGAAAGATATAATACCTCTAGCATTGCCACCTCTATAAAGCAGGAATGTCCTTATGCTTGAGTAGTTTCACAGTGCAGCCTTTCTCAGTGGTGAGGTCCTGCCCTCTAGGGGACATTTTGGAAATTTATGGACTTTTTTGTGTCTGTTTTCTTAGAGATGGAGAAGCACTGCGGCATTTAGAAGTAGTAGGCAATGGGACACTACGGATTCCAAGCTGCAAGAAACGGTACCGCACAATAAAGGATTGTCCCGCGGCCCTGCAGCCTTAGAAAGTCTCCCACATTCAGGTCCGTAAAAAAATCCGTTTATAATTATCTGCGGCTAGTACCCAAATCTACTTTACATCTAGGTTTTGTTTTTGTTTTTGTTTTCGCTTTGCAGTTTTAATTGATAGTGAATTTTCAAAGAATGCAAGTACACGTAAATCGAGGCCTGACTGCGCTTTGTTTTGTTTGGATCTTTACCAAGAACTGTTCATGGTTTTTGGAAAATCACACCCCTGCTGGCCACGCTGCTCCTGGTAGCTGAGACCCAGGGTCAGGTGATGCCCTGCCCGGTCGTGGGCACCAGGCTACGTCAGTACCTCTTCGAGGCTACGAGCATCAAGCATTCACAGATGGAAATGCAAACTTTATTATAAATTGCATGTCCCCTTTATACGACTGTTTGGGCCTATTGCTGATTGTTTTAAACTGAGTGAGCCGGCCAGTTGTTTTTGAGCAATCTGTGTCAGGGTAGGAAGGGGGACGATCAGGTGGGGTGGGGCTGGGCACCAGGTCCACCCCAGGGGATGCTGCGGACACCCGAAAACGGTTCTGAGGGAGGCGGATGGAGAATCGGAACTCGAGCGAACCGCCGTGGGAACTAAGGACCTGTGACCTTCCCGCCCAGGGTGGGGCACCAGCGGTGAAACGTCCGGATTTGGGGGGAATCATTCTCCCTTCGAACTGCTCTGGACGGCGGCCCTCGGGTGGGCGGTGGAGCATCATCCCGAGCGCGTGCGCGGGATGCGCGGCGCGTTGCCATGGAGACCGACGCGGCCCCGCACTGAACGCAGTTCCCCCGCCTCCTCGCGGGTCTCCCCTGGGGTGGGACCCATCCCTGTCCCTGGGCCAAGGACCAGGGCGGCCCGCCCGCTGCCTACCTGCCTCGCAGACTCTGCCGGGGGTGGGGAGAGAAGCGCCCCAGGTGGCCCTGCGTGGGTTCCCGGGGCCGCAGCGCGTCCCGGCGGCCAGGGCGGAGCCCCGCACAGGAACGTGGGCGGGGTGGTGGGAGGACCGAGCCGCACAGTCCACCCCGACGACGAGGGGAGGGAGGCCAGGAAGCGTGGACACCCCGCCGTGGCACCTTACGGCGGATCGCCTTTGCTGATGCCCAACAAGCACACCGCCCCGCTGCTGGTGCGCCGTGTAGCAGATGCTTTCCGAACACATTCTTTACCACAAACCACCCAGCAAGGGAGACTTGAGTTTTACTAATAAGCTAAACGGAGACGGCAAGTTTCTCATGCAAGGTCTCAAATACTGTCAAGAGATGGAGACTCGGAACGGAGTCCTCCTCTTCTGGCCACAGCTGGTGGCCTCCCATGGGGTCCTCATAAAGTGTGCTGCCCGGTGGCCTGCAAACACGCCGCCCTGTCCCCCACCATTCCGTTCCACATGAAGCTGATAAAATGTTTCCTTACATGTTTAGTAGTTGAAAAGGATGTAATTTCCAGCAATTATAAATATTGACCCAAGTAAAACACAGCCAATGGAATCTAAATACCATGGCAATTTGAAAACCAGCATCTATTTTTTTTTAAAAAAGTAAGCTCTTGATCACAATTTACATCATTCCTTTCCTTGAACTCATATCTACATAACTAATGTTTTTCATACTTTAATTTTATTGGTCACCCTATCATATAAATGAAAATTTCTATTTGCTGACCATATGCTTTTATGTTGGATAATTAAAATTACTAGTAGTATACAATTGATCAAAATAAAATCAATCACATTGGTAAATACTTTTATAAAAAGTAAAGTTACATCAAAAATTCATCTCTTAAGGACCTGAATGGGTTTTCCTCTTCCTCCCTCCCAATTAGTTCAGTTAGTATCATAGAGGAATGCTAACTTTTTGCTGGAATAGACAACGTTCAATAGTGATTCTCAAATTTTTCCTAAACTATGTGCTGAGAGACCTCATTTATATAATAAGCATTGATAGTTTTGGTTAAAGTGTTCAATTCTTGTCTCGTATGTCAAGAACCATATGTTAATCTATCATAAAAACAGCTTCTAATCATCCACGTCTCTCGAAATTTTATTTAAAAAAATCTTGCAAATCATCTATGTATTGAAAGGATTTGTTATTCAATCAAGACTCAGTATCTTAATAACTATACAGTTTCAAGTTCCCTTTGGTGGTTTGTAAATGTTTATGCACTTGGGTAATAACTAAGATTTGAGATGACTAAGAGGTATAGAATACAGTATTTATGCAAGCTGAGTATCTGGAAATATCCTTAAAACTATCTCTGCCAACCTTAACTCTTGAAAAGTCTTCAAGAACAGTTATAAAAAAATAAAGGAGCTATCTTAGGTAACTTTGACAAATAGGCTTTTGACTAGAATTGTAAGGTTCAAGACAATAGGAATAGTACATAAACTCTATTCCAGTTGGTAAATTTGTTTCTCACAGGGGTATGGGTTAATAATTTGTAAGCTGCTTTACATGTATACTGATGTCAAACAACTAAGTGGGTGGTGGATGGTACAAGCTAGGTTTCTTGCTGTCAGAGAGAAGCTACAGAAAATCAAGCGGGGGAGGCTAGAATGAACCCTATTGTACTGGAGTCCAAGACATCACTATGAATTCACGTTTAGCTTAATTATGTAGATGGAAAAGATACGGACCATAGATATGAATGTATACATAGGATAGTGTGTGTATGTGTACATACACACACTCTCTTTCTGCTGAGAGGGCCTAGAAGCAGTGACACTCCTGTAGCTACAAACACATCCAGCACCCAGCTCTTGGTTTCTTAACCAGTGAAAGGAACCAGGGCTCCTTGGATAAATGGCTGATTCAGGAGCTGGGGTAGAGAAGGCACAGGATGAGCCTGGACCATGTTCTTGTAAGTCCAGAAAGTAAGAAGGTGCTTAAAACACATAAGGATGAAGACATATCAAAGGGACAAAGGGGCCAACCTGAAACAACTCCCAATGGCCAAAACTAGAATTACAGCAGCAAAACAAATGACTTAGTATTGGATTATACCGCCCCCATTCAGGAATTAACCTTGGCTTAATTCCTCTCCACCTCAGTATGGGCTGGATTTAGTGATTGCTTAGAGTATAGAAATGGAACATTAGACCCTAACAGAGCATGGAAATGGCACATTAATAACTTTGCAGTGGAGAACCTTACAGATACTGCCTTAACCAAGTGATCAAGGTTAATAAAGAAGTAATGTCATGTTGAAATCACATTCTCTCTGATACAATGTGAAGAGCACCTCTCATATGAGAAAAACATCAGACAAACTCAAAACTGAGGAACATTCTACAAAATACGTAACAATTACTCCTCAAAAATTTCAAGGTCCTGAAAAATAAAGACTGAGAAACTGTCAAAGACCAGAGGAGACCAAGGATGACTAAATGTCAAAGTATAAATAAATTGTGTGGAAGTGAAGGTCTATACCACAGTTTTTGTATGTTAAAAATTTTTTTAAATGTTTAAATTTTCAAAGATGTATGTATTCCACATTTCAGCAGATCCTTATTAACGATTATACTGTAGTTTCACAACTATTTTCCTCCTATTCTTCACTTGATCGTTGTTCCCTTTATATCAGGTCAGGCTTATGCTGTTCTCACATCTACCCCTGTGGGATCCACTGGCAATAGCCTCTTTCTTCTTTAGTAAAATATTCTCACCTCACTAAAGTATCACAGAATTAAATGACAGGACCCAGCACAGCACGTCACGGTGACCCACAGAAGCTGGGATCCTGCCCCCTCCATTAGGTCCACAATGTTCTAATTTCTGTTACTTTCCATACTAATTCCTCATCTTTGGCCCTATTCCTTTCTCATGAACAGGACTGACACCTTCTGACAAGATATAGAGTTTACCTCACTCTTCCCACGGTGGATCCTCTGACTTGGGCTTTTTTGTGTATCCTAGGAGGGTCCATATTTAAGGACGACTAGTAGTCAGTGAAGATCACTGAAGACAATTGATCACTACCCAGTGACCAACGAAAAACTGCACACATCATTGAAAAATTGCACACATTATATTTAGATCCTCAAATTTTTAAGAAATGTAAAAAGAGTTACACAGTAATAAACACAAATTCTAACAACACAAAAAATAACATTATGGACTGCTGTAATGCTCTATAGTCAGCATCCCTATGAGGTAGACATTATTATCCTCATGTTATAGCTGAGCAAATCCAGACCCAAAGAGGTTAATTTCCCACAATCACACAAACAGTAAGAAGTAGCATCCCATTTTTGTTTCTAATGCAAAGCCCACAAAGCTCACACCCTTTATGCTACACCTTCTCCTTTGAATTAAAAAACTCACAAGAGTTGTAGATTTTTTTAACCTCGTAATACTAATCAGGAACAAATTTAAATATTCACATTTCCCCGTTTCTGAGGGAAAATATTAATTCCTCACTTTAAACATCTATTCAATGTGACTAAGAAACATTTCCTTGGGCATTAGCCATCAGACGCTTCTTGCCAGCCAGCTCGGTGCTTCAGTTCTGACACCCAGTCAAGGCTGTCGTCTTCTTCCTCAAAGTCCCTGTGAAAAAACAATGTGGATGTTAAGCCTCCATACTAGGGGCATAGTAAGTATTTGTTCAAAGCAGAATACCACCACAATATTTACATTTTTGAAAAGTGAGCCCCATAAGGCACCTAAAGAGGGAAAAAACAGTCAGCTCTTCTAAAAGATCACTATTTCACTGTCTATAATTTTTCAATGCAAAATCTAATATATTAAAAATAAAGCCAAGCTGAATGATTATAAACACATGGCTCATTTAGGAATTCTGTAATTACCATTATGCATTACCTATCTCAGACAAGACCAAGATGTAAATATTCATTTATGATAATAAAGTAATATAACCAGCTCCTATTAAGCCTGAAATTATTAAGGTATAATTTAAATTACACACAGACACAACTAAAGCTTTTTAGGTACATCAAGACATACGTGTCCTCCTCATTCACTCCAGGTTCAAGTCTCTCTGGATCCAAAATGACAGAATCGTAACCTCCATCAACATTGTCTGATGCTTCTGTTTCTTCAGACAGGGGGCCTTTTAAGAACCCTTCTGAACCTTTAGAGGAATATTAACGGAAATCATGCTAATTTAAACAGTATTTACTTATTTCACACACATTGGACAAAAAACCCCAAATGCCTGCTGGCTGAGGACAATGCCGCGTTTTGTATTTCATTTGCATGCCTCCCGCACATTACCCAGCATGATTTCTGGAATAAAACAGGCCTAGTAAGCATACGTATGTGTATTAATTTAAAAATACACCTTTCTTCAAAAGCAAAAATTCAGAATACAATTAAAAACCTCATTTAGTAAAGCATTAAAAGTTATCTTTGGATAGTCATATTACAGTTTTTAACTGTGCTGAAGTCTGAAATGTAAAGTCCCTAGTGTATCTGCATAGGAAAAATGGTCTACTCTTCAAAGAAAATAGTCACATGATTATTAAAATAAGCAAACAGGCAAAGAGAAGTACTACAGCTCTATGGGAAATTTTAATTATAGCTTAAGACTAGCTAGAAAAGATTCAAGAAAACCTAAAAATACAATGCTCTGAGTTATTTATAACTTTAAAATCAAAGGTTTTCTGGGAAGGGCAGTGGGGAGTTATTGTTTAATGAGTACAGAGTTTCAGTTTTAGAAGATGGGGAAAGTTCTGGAGATGGATGGTGATGCCTCCACAACAATATGAATGTACTTAATGCCCCTGAACTGTACACTTAAAAATGGTCAAAATGGTAAAGTTTGTTATGTATAGTTATATGTTACGTTATGTATGTATTTCACTACCATTTTTTAAAAGTCAAAGGGTTTCCACAGCTACATAACAGACATGAATCACCTGGTCTATAAATTGTGTATGTCTGAAACGCTGAGCTGAGATCAGCATTCTGCAGGATGTTCAACAAGGTTTCAGGAGTCTCTTTGAGCCACTGCCTACGGGTATTATTTCCACTGTACTTTATTACAGAACCACCTAGTTGTGAAAAGAGAAAAATTAGGGCAAATAAGAAAGCTTTTTAGCATATACCTTCCAGATCATATTTCAAGCAAATTAATTACATTTTATTCGCTACTGAAATCTATTTCACTCAACTGCCTGAGCAGTGCTCTAGTGTGTGACACCAAATATCCTTCACAGAGTGACATTTAAAAAAAAATGAAAAACTCTCTAGCCCATTAAATCACTATTAGAAAATGTTCTGTAATAGCAGTATTCAATCTGACTGCTAACCTCTATCGTCCGCTACCGTTAAACTGGAGGTGAGTATAGATGCATTTTCCAAAGCTGTAAGTGCTGTATTGGATACGTTTTTTTCCCACTGTCGCCGGAGAGGACTTGATGAACTGACTTTCTTCGAATGGACTGCTTTATTATCTGGTTTTAAAATATAAAAAAAGATTGCTGACCATATTCTTTTCTTTATTCCATCTATATCCACATAGTATTTATCTAAAACAGAAGTAATTCTTTTCTTTCAAACTCAGCTCTAACAACAATCTTCTTCAAATCTAAGTACTGAAGGAAATGAAAATGAAAAATAAATATAGATGAAAAGGCAACACAAATCATTAAGATGAATTTTTAAAAATAATATCAATAAGTATGTACTTAACATACCTAGATACAAACTAAATGTCATGCTTTTATGGTGGGGAGCATAACAAATACTAATTTTTCTAAAGGCTCTTATTAATAAACAATATTCTCAACTTTTTTATGGTTAGATAAAACATTCCTAAAATAAATAAATTATAGGATAAGCAAACAAAAATCCACCTGTCCACCTGCTTGTGACACCTACAACCTAGTAATGTAAAAACTGGTATTCCCTCTATATCCCCCAGCCCGACTTATAGTGATCAGAATTTGAATAACTTACCTTTCTCTTCTCTGTTTACTCCCCTCGATGCACATTCAACTGAATTTTTATTAATACTTTTTAAATCAGTGTGGCTACACTTTCTGTCTTGTTCTTCCCCTTGCTTTAAAAGAGATTAAAAATACAGTTTAAACAATGCAGGAATTGCTACAAAAAAAATTAACTATGCAAAGTCAGAAATTTTAATTTTAAATAGAGATTAATGAACTAAAAATTAATATCCATAGAACCATACATAGAATAGCCATATTATATATTAATATATATGTAATATGGTATATTAATGGCCATATTACATATATATTAAAAATCATACAAATTCATATATGTATATTAATAGTTATATACATTACTAGCTGTTAATATTAATCCTGGCAATTATGAAGAGGATATATAAAAACAACAAAGATATTTGAGAGGTTTTTATAGAGGAAATAAGTAATATAAAATTTCAGTATCATTTGCTATACTGGGCTTTTCATGCTGGAAATATCAAAATGAAATACTTTATAAAGTTGTTATACATGGCCAAAATATTCCCACTTAATTCAGTATTTTTCCAAATACCTAAGCTCTTGATTTCATTAAGTATAGGAACACTATCTAGTCTTTAAATCTGCATGTATTTTGAGAAGGAATATATATCCAGTGCCTTGATAGTCTCCAACACATAGGTTCTTAATTTTTTAAATGAATCAATAAATTAAATGGTAGGCTATAGCTGGAACATTTTACTTGTTTCTATATGGTGGTTCTCAACCTTCTTTCCGCATACATCCAGGGGGCATGATTTCAAAGGTCCCCCCAGTAGACAAAGACATCAAAATCTTGGAAGGGTGGCTGTGATGAGCAATTCTGAAAAGCTCCTGGGGGATTCCCAACTTCCATCCTGCTCAGAGTCACTACCCTATACATAGACCAGCTTCCAACACCACTCTGGGCCCAGTATCACTCAGCTCTGCCTAGGTGTCCATCGCACCTGTGGGCCTGCCCAGGACTCCTTTCCTCCCTCAACTCTTGTGTTACCTAACTTACTTTGTTGCCTCTTTCCCCATTTTCTTTACACATCGTACCCTTTTCGTCGTGTGAAAACACACTGACTGATACCTACTCTAGGTGGTATTAAAATCACAGTAGTGGCAGCCTGGGACGGGAGTCGAGATTGGCTACAAGGGGCCAGCAGAAAACTTTTTAGGGGCATGGAATTTCTATATCTGAATTGTGGTGGTGGTTATATGACTATAAAATTACCAAAAAGTCATCAAACTGTATGCTAAAAATGAGTAAATTTTATGCATGTAAAGCATGCCTTTATGAAGCTGGAAAAAATATTACCATGCAAAGAAAAAAGTTACAGAGGCAGGATATATTCCATTTGCAGCAACATAATTATGGTGGAATATTTCTATTTATTTATAACTTAAGATTCATTCAAAAATTTACAAATTACTAGTACTTTCCATAAATATAATAATTTGTTAGTACATCCTTTTTCTTTTATGTTTAAAGATTGATTGAAATGCTGAAGAAACAAAAAAGATCAATAGGACACAATTTAATGAAAGAGCTGGGACAACACTAGAAAGTAGATAGGCTGTTGCTAAGCCTATCTTTATTGCTGCTTTAGTGTAAAAAGTCTTCACAGCTGCCTAGGGCTAAACAACTAGTAGGACTTTGAAGGCCAGACTGAAAAATGTAGTTGATTCATGGGATAATGGGAGGCACTAAAATTTTTTAGACAGAAAGATGTCAATATCAAAATAGTGATCTAAATTAAAAAGGAAGGAAATTCTGATACATGCCATGAGTATGAACCTTGAAAATATTAACCGAAGCTAAACAAGCCAGACACACACACACAAAAAAATATTGTATGATTCCACTTATATTAAATATCTAGAATAGGTAAATTATCTCCTAGAGACAGAAAGTAGAAAAGAGGTTACCAGGGTCTGGGGTGGGTGAGGGAAGAATGGGGAGTTACAGTTTAATGTGTACAGAGTTTCTGTCTGGAATGATTAAAAAGTACTGGAAACAGATAGTAGTGATGGTTATACAATTTTGTGAAGGGTTAGGGTTAGGGTAATTAATACCACTGAGTTGTATATATAATACCACAGAAATGGCTAACATGGTAAATTTTGTTATGTATAGTTCACCACAATAAAAAAAAAAAACACACCAAAAGTCAGGCTAAAATGAGATTTTCATGACTGAAAGCTGAACAAAGTTCTCTCACATTTATATTAAAACCACTTGTCACCAATAATTAAAAACGAAAAAAAAAAAATGGCGAACTAAAGTGGCTCACTGGCAGCACAGAACAACAGCTACCAATTACGTAACATGCCTAAAGATGAAAAACTATTAAACTGGAGGGACCAGGTTACATTACAGTCTTCCAAAGATCCCATAACACCTAACAGGACCAGTACCCAGTTG
This sequence comes from Cynopterus sphinx, assembly GCA_030015415.1. NCBI lineage: Eukaryota > Metazoa > Chordata > Mammalia > Chiroptera > Pteropodidae > Cynopterus > Cynopterus sphinx. The sequence continues at coordinate 82,063,999 of CM057381.1, read as the reverse complement.
TTTCATAAATTTAATTTTAAAGCATTTACCGCTGCCCTTGCTTCTTTTTCCAAAGCAATCTTGATTCTGCTGGGGTCCGCTTAAAGAGAAAAGAGAAGGTAAAAAGAGAAAGCACAGAAAGGCTCACATTTTTAAGCTGCTAATGTGATTTGCATAAAGCTTAAGAGACAAGTGAAGACACATGAAGTTTTTAAAGTCAAAGAACCAAAGCATTAGCCTGACTAGTGAGACCAAGCTTTAACCACCTAGTAATATACCTCAGCTGTTTTATTCCTGAAGTAATCTGAGAGCTGACATCTGTTTACTTGCACTAACTCAGACAGGAGGAGGTAAGATACTCTGCATACTGAAGTCATTATCACTTTTAGCGCAAGCTAGCTATGGAGTCTGTCCTTTTACTGACAGCTGTGATAGGAGGTGGAACAGGCGTCCATCACAAGGGACCAGCGGCAGTCAGAGAACATCCTTTGGTAAGGATGGCCCCTGCCTGATTTTCCTCTAGCAGAGGCCTGCAGCCCCTGTTCCTTATTCATTCTACATTTTAAAAACTTGCAATTTGGGCATCTACGATGACAAGTACTGAAGATACAACAGTGAGCAAATGAGACACGGTCCCTGCACTCACATAGCTATCATGTTTTGGTCTCGCTGCCTATAGACTAAGACGGTGATGACACCAGATACACGGCCCCAACATGGTGACACCTTTCCGCTGGTTTAATCCTTTTTAGAAATTGTAAAACTACACTTTTCCAAACTATTTTGAAACTTTTCTTAGACGCTTTTGTTGTTGTTGCCCGGCATTTTAAAACTGATTTCCCACTACCCTGGAATATGAACAAAAGCTACATAATAACAATACCTTAAGTAAAACGTATACTAAAACAAACTGCTGAAACAAAGATTACTGGCAACCTCTTAAGTCACGGAGAAAAAGGCTGAATTATAAGACTGAAGAGTTTACATGACTAGAAGGGTTTACATTATAAAAATAACATTTAAAATTTAACTCTAAAAACAGTAATTGTCAAAGTGTTTCTTTTGTAGTATATAACCCTGAGATAATGAGCCACCAAACTGGAGGTTTTGCAACATATCCCTGCAGTGGATGACCTTCTCTATATCTTAACTCTTGTCTTTTATTCCAGTCATATATACTTTCTTTGTTGTATCTCTTCAGATGGAAGGTCTGAGTCACTGGTGACAAATGAAAAGAAACAAAAATAGCTTTGAAAAAATTAGGAGATGGCAAATTCCAGAGATAGTAAATTAAATTTGCAATTTGCTCAGGATTGAAAACAGATGTATGAAAATTTTGTGCAGCTATTATGTTAACAGTTTCAACTTTTGCAAAGGCTCTGTCTTTAAGAATTTTACAAGATGGTTCTTTAGAAACTTGGGGATAAAATTTCCTATGAGATTAACATTATATTTTCATGGCTGGTTTCCTAGGCTAGCCCACAGAAGCCAGAGTAAACATGGTAGTAATAACGAAACAGAGAATAATCTTTAAATCACTACAATCTCCAAACTAGGCTTTTCTACAGGTATAAGATTTGGTATGAAATTATGTCTTAGAGAAAAAATAAAATTGTTGGTTTGAGGAGTACCTCTGAAAAACCTCTCTAATAACTAGAAATTATGTTTTTCTTTTTTGGTATACTACATTTAAAAGGAATGTCCGGTAAAAAATAAGCTTTCTAAAATTCTTACCCTTTTTTCTTAGCATACTATGTTTAGATTTTTTGGTTTCTTCTAACACCTGCTCGCCATATTCTGTGATGATCTGAAAATTTAAAGCAGAGAATCTAAAGATGTGAAACATACTTTTCTTTAGACACTGCCATGTCATTTACCAAAATTCTTCCCAATAATACTGAAAGTTGAAAAGTAATGCTATTTAAAAATACATATAATATAGACACACAGACAGATATATATCTAAAAGAAGATCTGAAAGAATATGCAAAACTGTACTTGTGATTATATTTGGGGAATAGCACTGTGGAAGGGAGAAGAGAGAAAAGAAGTTTTAACTTTTTATATTTTTTATACTTTGCACTACTTGAGTTTTTATAAGCATGTGTAACATGTAACTGTATTTAAAAGATAACAAACTCTTTTACCATACACTTGAAAAACTGTTCACAGTCAATTCCACATAACATACCTCAGGTGTTAAGCACTTCTGGATAAGCCGAGCTAAAGTGCCTCTAGAGAGAAGCGTGGTCGCTGAGGGACGATGGGAGGGATTCCTTTTAAACATCTGCTTGATTAGATGCTGAAGCTCGTAGGAATAATGAGATGGCAGTGGGCTTACGAACCCCTGACATATTTTGAGGATAAGACTTTTCCAACTATTTGCCTGAAACTAAAAAGTAAAGCAAATACAAGGGAGGAGAATGAAAATAAGAAAATACCAGTGGAACTGAATTCATATGAATTATTTTAATTCTATAAATATATAAATGTAAAATGCTGCCTGGTCATTTTTTTTTCCTAGAGGTATCCTTAAGATACTATTCAAATCTTATTATGGTTCAAGAGAAAAAAAAACATAAGGAATAAAAAATACTTCCGCATCCAGAGAAAGTCTCACCATTAATGTCAGCTTTGGGTACTTTATTACTTATAATAAGTGTTTTTGCAGATACAAATGTTAAATATATTTTAAAAATCAAAGTAATATATACACATGATTTTTTAAAAAGTCAAATGACACTAAGGGCTTATAATAAGTATAGTACTGGTTTGCTTCACTCCTCCCCAGAAATCCCCAGGCCTGCTTCCTGATAATATGCATTAAGCTTTTCCAGTTTTAAACATGTACTGCAAAATCCTTTTTGCCTTTCATGTTATCAAAGTAGCTATTAAAATTTGATGATAAAATGAGACATAAAAATGACATACCAGAATAACATTTAAAAAGTTTTCATTGTACGATAAATATGAGAGTTAACATTAGATGTCAGCCTTAATAATACTTATGTAAGAACATGTTAGCATTCTGCCTTGCAAGTGAATTATCCTAGTAATAAAATATTTGAGTTAAGATATAAAAAAAGAAAACTCACCATATAACAAAGGAAAAATTCAGGTAATGAAAAATAAAATTGAATCTGCTTTCTCCCAGGCTTTTAAACCATTTTACTGAGTTTTTCTGCACTTCCTAAAGGCATGAGAACTACTTTTGTCTTAAAGCAGACAACAGAACAGACCATGTCAAATATTCAGAACACTTTACTCATAAACACTTATTATTGCTATAAAAAATAAAAACATGCATATGAAAGTTTAAAAAAATCAGGGAAATAAAGAATATAATCATAAGATATCAGAATTTCAAATAAGTTTATTTGTATACAACAGTGGGCTTCACATTAGAATCACCTGTTTTAAAAACACTAATGGGAGGAGGAAAAAATGGCAAAGATAGAGGGAGGTTCTAATCCTCCCCTGGTGACCAAATCAAAGTTGCGATGGAAACAAGAAGCAGCAGCAAGGAAAAATCATCTGGGATCTGGACAAACAAGCCATACAACTAGGAAGAAATCCAAGAAATCACCCTGTAACAGCAAAAGGTAGGACAGGGCGAGGACAGGGGGGCTGCCGGATTGCCAGCGGCTGAGACAGAGGCAGCAGCAGACGCCACTTAAAAGGGCCGCATCTGCAAGCGGATTTTCGCAGTGACAGACCTGCTCGCTCTGAGCACCAGTGCCCATTCAGCTGCACACAGCGGGCACCAGAAACTTAGAGGGAGACATTGTCAGAGTGAGGGATGAGGCAAGACTCCCTCTGTACAGAAGTGCAGGTGATATCCATTGTTCCCTGTTGAACCCTCCCCACTACCAGTGCGCTGGACACAGTGCCACCATAGCAGTGACGTCATGAAACTGGAAAACAGAGGTCGCTCAGCTCAGAGGATTCACTGAAACTCCGCCTCCCCCAACTTGCCCTGCAAGCCACATCTAGGTATATCCTTAGTGAGTCAGATGCTCCGTGCAGAGCACTGCCTCAACTCACACTGGTGGCAGCTGGCCTCGGTTTCTGGTGTGGTTTCTTGAGGCAACTCTAAGCACAAGATCTGTGGGTTGCTTGCTAAATCTTACCAGGTAGCCCCGGAGAAAAACAGGCTTGGGCTAAATCTGACCTGCAGCTGGAACCCTCTCAGGACCGTGCCACTGGACACCTACTTTGCAAGTCCACACTAATAAGACCAGGAGACTTAGGAGCTTTGCTTAGTACATAGAAACAAACACGAAAAGGCAGCCAAAATGGAAAGACAAAGAAGCAGAAATCATATGAGAGAAGAGAACAGAGACCCAGAAATAATGGAGTCAAGCAATCTAACAGATGCAGAGTTCAAAACACGGGTTATAAAGATGCTCAATGAACTTAGGGGAAGATGAATTCAGTGAGAACGTCAACAAAGAGATAGAAAACATAAAAATGGAAATGAAAATGGAAATGAAAATTATAAAAGGAAACCAGTCTGAAATGAACACATTATCTGAGATAAGAAGTATATTAAATGGAATAAAGGAATAAACAAAGTGAATAAAGAAGAGGATCACATGCTCTATCTAGAGGACAGGAAAGCCAATCAGGACACTCAATCAGAATGGCAAGAGATAAGATGCCAAGACTATAAAGATGATTCAAGGAGGATACAGGACACTATTAAGGCTCCAAATATTCCTCTGGTTGGCATAAGTGAAGAAAATCAAGATGCTGAACAGCTGTTTGAAGAAATAATGATAGAAAACTTCCCTAAACTGGTGAAGGAAATGAACATAAAACCTCAGGATGCTGAGAGAATTCCTAAAATCAGGGATCCAAAGAGGCCCACACCAAGACATATGATAATTAAAATGCCAAAGTTTAAAAACAAATCAAGAATTTTAAAAGCAGCTAGAGGAAAAAAAAATTACATATAAGGGAACACTCATATGATTGGCAGCTGATTTCTCAAGAGAGACTATGCAGGACAGAAGGGCTTGGCAAAAAATATTCAACAGGATAATGACCTAGGATATACAACCAAGAATAATTTATCCAGCTAAACTACTATTTAGAGTTGAAGGACAGATAAAGAGCTTCCCAGACAAAAATAAACTAAAAGAATTTATCGCTGCCAAGCCAGAATTACAGGAAATGTTGGAGGGACTTCTTTAAGAAGAAAAAAAAACATGTATCAAAAACACGAATAAAAGAATGGTAACAACTACATTCCTATCAATGAGTACCTCAAATGGAAAAAAATTAAGTGCTCCCACCAAGGGATGGAATGGCTGAAAGGATAAGAAAACAAGACCCCTACATATGAAAAGGAAGAGAATGGAAAAAAGATAGTGCTGTGATGAACCTAGATGGTATTTAAGTCAGACAGAGAAAGAAAAATATCATATGATTTCACTTATATGCAGAATCTAAAGAATAAAAAGAACAAATTAATCAAAAACAGACTCACAAATATTGTGGACAATTTGAAGACAGAAAGAAGGGAAGAGGTTTAGGGAGCTGGGAAAATGGGATGAAGGCTTAAAGAGGTACAAATTAGTAGCTGATGGATGGTCACAGGGATGGGGAGCATGGCATAGAGAATGCAGTCAGCATTAATACGTTGGCTAGATGGAGGATCAGGGGAGGGAGGAAGCAATTGGGAAATCATTTTACTAACTATATAGATATTTAACCAATGTACTGTTACTTGAAACTACAAATTTTTAAAAAATATAAATACAGAGACTAGAATACTCATTATAGAGGTTAAAAATGAAATGGCAATTAATATACTTTAAACCATGATGAAAAATCAAATAACTCAAAACTATGATTCGAATTAGGGGCCAAAAAAGTTTTTTTAAATTTTAGTTACTAGTCAACAAACTATTCTAGTGATGAACAGAGAAAATAAACTTCAAGCAATGAGTTATTTATGCCAAATTCAGAAGCTGAAATGCATTGATAAAACATGATAAAAGAAAATTAATACTCTAGCCATTACTGAAACAATTCATATGCTTCTGCAAAATGATTAGGGGAAAAACAACTTGTTCTTTCAATATGACGTGAGTAACCACTTTAAGCAATGTAGTCCGAGAAAAAAATTTATGAAATAATCCAAGATTAAATATGATTAATTCTTTTTATAAAAACACTAAAACAAATGAAAAACCACTAGTGTTCAACACCCTCAGAAATTTTAATTCAATTAGTCTGGTGTGGCCTAGGCATCAGCATTTTTTAAAGTTTCCCAAGTTGTTCTAATTATGCAACTGGCCTCATAGCCATTATATTCAGGGAAGACAACCTCTCATTGACAGTGCCCTCAGTCTGAGTTACTTTCATCTAGTGGTGGTGAAGAATTTTTCTGTCACTCACAAGCTCTAGGTACTCTCAAGCACATCTGTAAAAATGCTTGCTAGAACCAAGTGTTACTCCGTGCCCAAAGAACAGAATTTATTTCTATTCAAAACTAAGACCTAATAGGAATCAGAGCTATGACCACTAATTCTGTGTAATAAACAACTGCTGAGCAAGCAGGACAAGTTATTTCACCTCTTTTTGGTTAAATTATTTCTTAAAATATCTTGAGAAAATATATAATAGGGTTGAGCCTATTTTCTCATAATAATTCAGTTAGAGAAGAAACTCACAGAATAAGTGAAATCTAACGGCAAAAAGATAAAAATGGTCCTGCCACTCTGGAAAACAGTTCGGCGGTTCGTCATGACCAAGCAGTTCCACTCCTAGGTATATACCCCAAACAACTGAAAACAGGAATTCCAAAGATATTGGTACACTCATGTTCACAGCAGCATGATTCACAGTGGCCAAAGGTGGAAACCCCCTAAATGTTCACCAACAGATAAATGGATAAACACATGGCATAAACACACAATAGAATATTATTGTCACGAAAAGGAACAAAATTCTGACATATGCTATCGGTGAACTTTGAAAACCTTATGCTATGTGAAGTAAGCCAAACCGAAAGAAAAAATGTTGTACAATTCCATTCATATAAAATATCTAGACTATGGAAATTCATAGAGACAGAAAGTGGATTAGAGGTTACCAAGGCTGAGGAGAGGGGGCTACAGGTACAGAAATTGTGTTTGGGGTGAAGGGAAAGTTTTGTAAATAGGTAGTAGTGATGGTTGCACAATATTGTGAATAATTAATGCTACTGAACTGTATACTTAAAAATGGTTTAAGTATATATATATTTCCAAAAAAAATTAAGAATAGCAAAAAATGGGGAAAGGGAAGGGGAAGAAAGCTATAAAAAACTAAAGAATGTAAATTCACTATTGGTATCTGCTACAAAAGTGGCTCAAGCAAAGATGATAACAATGGAAACATATGAAAACTTTTATAACAAATTCATCCTAGGGAAGCAAACTTCCTACTGCAGACACGACAAGAGGTTGCCTTTTCCATTTTGCCCACCATACTTACTGGATGCTTCAGGGTACAGAGTTCATACAGAATACAACCCAAGGACCAGATGTCACTGGAAGCATAAAGAAGCAATGTGGGTTATGAGTTATTATATGAAAATATATATACTTTCTAATATAAAAAATGAAAAATTAACTTTAATAAGAAAAGATATTAAAAGTAATTCCTAGCTATTAAAATAAAATATACGGTAATTTTGGTCTAATACTTAATTACTAACAGCAACGTTCACAATAAACTCTCTGCTTCCCAACCCCCACCCATCCAAATCAGACTGCTTCGGCTGTCACTTCAGTAGCATTTGGTGCAAGAGGGCATCTTATGAACTCTGTTTATCATAGTTGGAAAAAAGACTTTAGAAGTCCTCCAGTGCAGCTTCCACCCATACTATCCATGAACAACATCAGGCCTTTGATCACACCTCCTACTCGCCAGCAAGCTACCTCAGGCACAGTCTACAGCCCTGTTGGAGGGCTCGAAGGCACAGCGTTCTTCTTTATCATAAGCCAAATGTGTCTTCTGGGGACTCTCTCCACCCCATTAGCTCTACACTCCAAAACGAAGAGAAGACTACCCATTCTTCCACAAAAGAGCTCTTCAAACATCATGTCTACACTGTGCCCAGTATGCTCACCCTTGTTCATGTTAAGCATCTCCGTCATCCACACCTCCTAGCTGTCATCCTCCAAACTTTCTCTAGATGATACTCAAATTTCAATGGTTTTAATCAACTGTTTCCCCCAAATTTTAATTTTTTTAAAGTTAAAAACCTACAGAAAAGTTATAAACGCCCACATGCTCCTTTCTAGTTTCCCACTGTTAACATATGCCACGTTTATGTGCTATTTCCCTCCTCCATTTATATCTGAACCTCCTGGGAAAAAATTGCAGATATCAAACACTCCACCCCTAAACATGTCAGTATGTATATTCTAAGAGCAAGGACACTCTCCCTCATAAACACAATATCATTATCACATTCAAGAAATTGAACCTAAATTCAATAATATTTTTAATATTTTTGACAAACTGAAAATTTCCCAACTGTTCTAGTTAGTCCCTTTATAGATGTTTTGTCCCCAACTCAGTCAATTTTACTCTTAAGGAGACTATTTAGTATGGATTATCATACTCTTTTCAGAAAGCAACTTGACAAAAGGTAATAAGAGCCTTTAGGTGTTGCTGCTTCTATGAATCTATGCCAAGAATATGATACAAAACAAGGACATATTTATGCACAAAAGGGTATATTAATCAAAGCACTATTTATGACATTGAAAACTAGAAACAACATAGGAATGTTAAGTAAATTTTGAAAGAGCCATGTAGTAAAATATTATGCAACCATTAACAATATTTATGAAGAGTTTACATATGGGGGAAAATGAATATGATGTAACATAAAGTGAAAAAAAGCAAAATACTAAATTATATAGAGACTACAAAACTAGAGTTTGGTGGGGGTGAATAGATGAAAAAAACACCAAAATGTATTAATAGTTGTGAAAAACTGGGTGATTGCTACTTCTTTTCCTGTACATCTCTTTATTTCTAATCCCCCCTATCCACCCACTTATTCAGTGGGCACATATTACTTATATTCAGAAAAAAAATTAAGTTTTAAATCATAAAGTAGTCATACTAGCTCCTTGTAATCAATCAATTAACCTATCAGTCATGTCCCTGTTATCTATCTAGTCCTGGAAATGCTAACTCCGTGACACAGTCCAGTGATTCCTGAATTTTGCTGCATGTTGAATCACAGAGAGATCCTGGAAAATTACGGATGCCTGCTTCCCACCCAGACATTCTTATTTAACTTTATGCTTGCAACCTGCACAATGGGATTTTTAAAAGCAGGAACAGTAAAGTTGGAGAACCGGTGATATAATTCACACTAGAAATAATCAGAAATGCCTTTCTTTCAGCATTTATATATAGCTCCTCTCAACTCTGATTAAAACCATTGGAAAACTATGACTTCCATCTAGAAACCTGGGAATATAAATTCAATATTGCTTTCAGATATTATTTAAAACCGAATTTCATTTGAAGGCTACAATGCCTGTCACTAGACAGTTATACTTGCACCAAATAAGTACATTACTTACCTTTTATTGTTATAAGGCATATTTTCCCATATTTCCGGGGGCACATAATAAGGTGTTCCCACATACGTACAAGCAAATGCCATGGGACTAAAACCACAGAAAGGCAAAAAATGAGAACAGAGAATTCCCGAATAATGGATATTTTGATTAGTGTTACTACTATAGAATAGACATACATACTTGGAGAGAAGACGGGCAGATCCAAAATCTCCCAGTTTTACTTTTCCATTTTGGGTGAGGAAGACATTCTACATTAAAAAATAAAAGTTCTATCATTCAAATATAAGGCAGAGGTCTCCCGAGAAGCTGTCTTTCAAAGCCTGCTGACGATGGAGATTAAGGGTAGGTGCTGACAGCTGAGTCCCCAAGTGCAACACAAAAACACAAAATAGCCTCCTGACAGCTACACAACACCCTGCTTGGGAATTTAGTATGACTGCTTAGAAATATAACAAGCAAGCTTCAGATTATATCAGCAGACCCTGATCAACCAGCTGGGAATCTGTGCCAGGATAACTCCATGTGGCAGGCCCAGGTCACAGCTGTTTTCCATCTGAGAACATAAGGTTTTAGTAAGCAGTCGCTAAGAGACCTTAGAATATATTAACATATACTACTAAAGAGATTTAATGACCTGTCCTGGAGTAGTACCTTATTTGACTAGTATGAATATTAGGTTGACAAATATTTCTAAACTAAAAAAAAAAAAAATCCCAAAATGAAGCAGAATAACATAGAAAAAAGACTAAATGAAATAGTTTGGGTTTTTGTTGGGGGGGTGGTTGGCCCAAAAATCTATTCCACTTACCTTGGATTTGATATCTCTGTGTAACACATGTTTTTTGTGAATATGATTTACTCCAAGGCACATCTGTGTAAACCAGTTCAGTATCTGTAAGATAAAAGCATGAAAATCTGCAAGAATGCATAAATTGGTTCGTGTTAACCCAAAATTCCAAAGAATCCTCGCTAGGTCTTAATTGACTTGGGTTTTACATAGGTAAACATGGAATTCAGTGTTACCTGGAGAAAGTCAGAAAAGCTATGAATTCCATGTTTTATTATCTTATATATGATCCAAATAGCAATTTATTTTAATAAAAGTCCCAGTATATTTTTTCTTGAATTCAACCATTTCTTAAATCCACATATAAAGATAGTTTACCATTTAGAAATGAACATGCTACAAGCTTATAGTGTAACCAGTACATCAGATTTTCATTTCCTTTTTTAGAATATTCTTATATTAACATTAAAAGATCTCATTATATTTTCAACAATCCTTTGAGGTCAGTATTCTGTTTATAAGTCCCTAGTCAACAGTGCCCAGAATTTCCAGGTGCCTACAATTAAATGTCAAGCTGATTTTTTTTGTTTTCTTTTTTGCCATGGAGATTCAGCCATTTAAAGCAAAGTTTGACTTTCTACGGAACCTATGCTTTTAACAAAACAACTGCTAAATAAAAAAATATTTATACCAATACAGTTTTGTGCCAAACCCCATTAAAGCTGTTTAATTCATTCAAATATCAGTATGCAGTTATCCATTAGAAAGGCAGTCTAGTGACGTAAGGAAATATGCTAAACTTTAGAAGGAAAAAGATTGAGAAAAGTACTCCTAAGAAAGAGATGTGGGCTTTATTTTTCTAATAATCCAGAAATACAAAATCTATTTGCTCTCTAAACTTCAAATACAACAAAAATCAATTTCAAATATCTAGTACAAAATATGAGTAATACAACTTTGAAATTCTTCTAAACATGGAAGTTTTATTCCTTGATAATTTAAAAACCTTATATATCTGTTTTACTTCCTAAAAACATCCCAGGCAGCCACATCCTGACAATACTGCGCAGCAGATACAGAAATGAGGCCTAACTACTGTGTCAGGTAATCACAGATATGCTTTTATTGAAACTTATGCAGATTTTATGAGAAAAGTTACTTCTAAATCTTGAAGGAAACCATGTAATTCAGTCTCTTACCATATCTTCAGGAAACAGCTTTCCTCGCTGATGTTTAATCTTTTGCATGAGGTCTCCTCCATCACAATATTCCATCACAATATACAGATGTCCTTCAGCTAAAACAAATGTAAGACTCCTTAGGAAAGCATAGTGGCCATAAATCAAATTCTGAAATGTGCATATCTGGGGGAATTCATATTTACCTTCAAATGATTCTTTGAAAGCAACAATATTGGGATGTTTCATTTTGGCTAACAGAATAGCCTCCTTTCTAGAATTCTGGGTATCAGAGAAAGACTAGAAAAAGATTTGCAATAAGTGTAAATGTAATACTTCATTTTAAAATAGAGATCTTCTCAATAATATAGTTTATATGATACTTCAATGCCAGATACAGTGTTACAGCACTGCACCTTGAGACAACTTAAGTTTATCAAACTCTAAGAGAAAATAAGTGGTGATTTTTCAACTATGGCTATACTTTGTATGCTTAAGCTGACCCCTTATATCCTCACAAAAATAGATGTAACATCAGCCTAAGCATAACCTGTTTTGAAAAGTTATGCCTTTAACAGTGTTATATATTTATTTTAAAAAAAGAGAGAGAGAGATTTCACACTTTTACTGTCTATCATTTTACCAGTCTACTGGCCCAGATAAAAAAGAACATACTGGTGTATTACTACAGCAAAGATGGACAAAGGCCATATGCAAAGTAAGTTTCCAAAACTGTTTATCCCCTGACTTACTTTATAAGGATGAAATCCTGAATGATTTCAATTGAATTGTTATTAAGAAACTACACAAAAGTCTACAGTTATGCCACTCTGAACATGTCCAATCCCATCTAATCTTTGGAAGCTAAGCAGGGTCAGGACTGGTTAGTACTTGGATGAGAGACCACTTAGGAAGACTGGGTGCTGTAGGTGTAAAATAATTAATTAATGAAAAAAAATTTTTTAAAAAAGAAAGAAACTACACAAGGGTTCTCAGACCAGCAACATCAGCACCAAATGGGAACCTGTTAAAAATGCAAATTCACAGGCCCTTTCAGACAGCCTCAAGCAGACACTGGGGGGTGAGGTTCAACAATTGTTTTAACAGGCCCTACAGGTGATTCTGATTCCCACTCAAGTTTGACAATCACTAATTGAGGACAAGAAGGCAGCTGCGAAAAAAATAGCACTCGGAATTTTATTAAAATGCATTTTTAAAAAATTGATCAAAATGATATTAAGCAGCCTCTGTGACAGATTCTTTCATATAATAACTATAATACATAGTGATAGTGATAAATCAGTATCTTCCTCAGCTTACAGGAAAATAAAACCTAAAAGTATTCACAGAATAAATTCCCTGATACCAAAAATTAGCATTTTAAATCTTTGTTCTTCGCTACATTTTTATGTTCCTTTTTCATTAATATTGCACCTGAGTTGTTTTTGGCAAAGACTCCCTACATACACCCTTATGTATATGAAATTGAAAATTATTTCAAATTATTCTCATTGAGATAAATAGCAATCATCTCCTGACTATTTTTCTCCCTTTTTGTTAATTACAATATCCTAAGAACCACATAAAACATATCAAGACCTTATAAAGCTAATGAATAAACCCATTACATCTTTTGCATTGAGAAGCAATTCCACGTTAAATCTCAAGCATTTATCTTCCTATACGAATTGAATGTACACTTTTAACATAAGCTAATTTCTTCAGCAGTGACCTTGGGAAGCCTGATTTCCTTCATGGCAAACATCCAGTTACTGCTGTCCTGCTGAACCAAAAGGGCTCTGCCGAACGAGCCCTCCCCGATCACTCTCAGGACTGTGTAGCCGTCCATGCTGGGCACCCACGCAGCCGGCTCCACTCCCACAGTCACCACGGGCTCTCCCAAACTATATTTAAAAATAGAAACATTTGAGAATTACACTTATTTTCAAAAGGCAGACTTAATTCAAAGTAGCTCAAAACATCACGACAGGACAACAGCAACCTTTTCGTTTATCATTCAATAGGTAGACACTGAGAACCTGTGCCAGGTTTTATAACCCTACCCAAATCTCTCATCATCTCTGCCCTCAGAGACACCCCAATGCAGACAGGACCACAGATCTCAACAAGTGTGGGGTGGTAAGTCTTACACAAACAGCAGAAATATCTAAGGAAATTAGGAAAATAATATTTAAGCTGAAGACTGAAGGATGAATGGAAGCCAGCTAGGCAGAGGGAATCTCATATTTAAGTGCAAAATAGATTGTGTTCAGTTCAAGGAACTGAAAGAGGACTGAAACAGGCTGGTTAAAGCAGACAGGTCCTGTCTGACAGCCACTGTAAGCCAAGTTCAGGTAGCTGGATTTTATCCCCCAGGTAACGAATGGACTGTCTCTGAAGATTTTTAATCAAGAGAGCAATACCATCATATTTGTATATTAGAACACTCACTCACTCTGGCTACAGAGTGAATGGATTGGACAGGGGAGGGGCAGGAGGGCCAACGTGGAGACTCCAGCAATAGGTAAGGCAGGGAACAGAAGAGCGGGGTGGCAATGGGGATAAAGATAATGGGTAGGAAATAGGTATAAAAATTGGCAAGATTTTTGAGGATAGATTTATGGGGGACAAGTAGGGAGAAGGGGCCAAGGTAGACTCCCAGGTTTCTGGTGTGAAGTGGGTTAATAGTTGATGGTATGAGCACAGCGGTTGTATGTGTGGTTTTGTTGGATTCTTCTAGCAGTGATAATTGGCAGAGGTGGGGGAAAGCAGGCTGAGCTGGAGGTGACTGAGACTAAGAAGAAATATTAAATACACAGAGTCTTTGAACTTCAGTGTCTCCCATACTTCCAGGATGAAGCAGCTAGTTGGATTGTTTAATATACAAAAGAATAAATATAAAGTTCCTAGTACTTTGGCAGCTATTATTATTATTATTTATTATTATTATTATTATCATTAAAATCTTAGAAAGGCATTTTTCTTTTCATTACAGAAGAAAACACTGGAATGAGTCTACTTGGTTTTCAGGAAGTGAGTACTTGTCGTGTTGTGGTTTTGTTTTTGTTTTTTTAAATCACACCACCGGGAATTACGAGGCATAGAGAGTAGGGTAGGTAAAGATAAAAAAGAAAATCACAAACCAAACCTATAGACAGCGACCTGTAAACCTGTTTGTGTTCCCGTCTGTCACAGAATTACCAGGAAACTCTAGAAATCATTTCTCCATATAACCCAACCAGATGCATGGCCTTCAAGACAACTTCCCAGAACGGTTAGGTCTTTCCAGTATATGCAGGGGCCTGAAAGGAAAAAGTTCCCTCTGCCAGTAGGCGAAGTGACCCCTGGAATCACACGATTGAAGGGAGACCGAGTTTCCTCCTCGTCCTGTTCTTTGATCCTTTATTCTGTGTGGTAGCCGGTAACCAATAAACACAGCGCCCACGGACCACGTTCGATCTTCTCCCCCCATCTGCCCTGGGGCTCTCAGTCTCACCCCGCACGATTGGGAAGAGACCTGTAGGTGCTCTGCACGAGACGCAGCTGCCTCCCCGCAGGTGCCCACGCAGACACCAGGGAGGGAGGGATGCCCGGAGGTGGGCGCGCGGGTGGGAGCCGGGCGAGGCCCAGGAGGTGCGTGCGGGGTGAGCAGCCCTTGCTCCCGGGGCCCCGCTCGCCCGGCAGGCTCGCGCCCGCCCGCGCCGCACCCCGGGGTCCCCCACGCGCCCCCGCGCCCCGCGCCCGCCGCTCCCGGCTCACCCTACCCTACGCGGCCGGAGCCCGCTGCTCGCCCGGGACCCGCGCGCTTCCGGGGCGGGGCGGGCAGCGCGTGGTCCCCGGGGGGGGGGGTGGCGGGTCCGGAGAAGGCGGGCCTTACGGAGGGCGCGGGCGAAATCGGGTCCGCGAGCAGCGAGGGACAGGGGCCGCCGGGGACGTCAGTTCTGTCTCCCCTGGTGTGACACGGGCACAGCCGTCAGCCGACTGGCTGTGACCTTGGGCAAGGATGGGGCGATGGGGCGGTACCCTCCCACCCCCCAAGCACGCCCTTCCCGCCCCCCTCCCAGTCACATCATACTTTCTGGAATGACTTGGGATTATCCCAGTGGGCCCAATGTGATCTCAACGCCCTTTCGGTGAAAGAGAGAGGCAGAAGAGGCGGTCTAATCCGAGTGGGACCTGACTATGGAGGAGAGGAAAGGGCCACCAGCTAAGGAATGCAGGTGTCCTCCAGAAGCTGGAAAAGGCCAAGAAAGGAATTGCCTCCCTTGAGCTTCCAGAAGAAACTCAGTCCTGGTGATAGGCTGATTTTTAGTCCAGTGAGCTCTATTCCAGACTTCAGACTTCTAGAAGATTATAAATTGGTGGTGTTTTAAGCCACGAAGTTTGTGTGAATTTGTTTTAGCAGTAATCAGAAATTAATACAGCAAGTAATTAAAAATCTCTCTGTGTAAAAGTATAATATCTATTGCACAGGACTTTTGTGGAAATCAAAATATATATTAAATGTTAGGATGTGTATGTTAGAGTATGTGTTAGAATTATATATTAGAATATGTACAAAGAACAATGTCTGGTTATAACTTGTAAGTGCTAAATATACACACTATAATATGTCAGATTTAATGTACAATTATTCTGCAGTGTAGTGATAGCAGTAGCCATATAATGTTCCACATGGTCACTACTGGCAATACCTGCATTGCTTGCTTTATTTGTACCCAGTGAAACTTGTTTCAATAAAGAACAAAAACAGAACCACTGCACAGTGCCTATACCCAGAATGTTGCTAACAGCTTAAATTGCTATGAAGTACTGCGCCTGCAGATTGAACAACGGGCACAGAATGCAACCAAGAATGATGCAGGCATCACAACATCGGGGAAAACATAATAAAAGAGACTCCTTCCCTTGTTCCACCAGTGTATTAGTTTGTTAGGGCTGCCATAACGAAGTACCACAGGCTGGGGGGCTTAAATAACAAAAATTTATTGTCTTACAGTTCGGGAGGCTAGAAGTCCAAAACAAAGTTGTTGGTAGGATTGGTTCTGAGGCCTGAAGAAGGGACCTGTTCCAGGCAGAACTGCAGCCCAGGTCCTCTTTGACTTGGAGAATGCCATCTTTTCCTTGTGTCTCTTTACATTTTCTTCCTAGGCGTATTGGATCAGGGGCCAGCCCTAAACCAATATGATTCCATCTTAATTAATCACATCTGCAATGACTATTTCCAAATAAGGCACATTCTGAGGTACTGGGGGTTATGGCTCTAACAGCTTTTTGGAGTGACAATTCAATACATAACAATCAGCAAGCATAGACTGGTAAGGATGGAGAAGTGGGGACATTGAGAACAGATCTGGCCCCTCTTCTCTACAGCAATTGCCAAGCTTGGATCCCAGCCAGGGAAGCCTCTGAACTGGGTAGGGATTGGAAATAATAAAATATTATTATTGATGACATATACAAGTTGCTAGAGGCTAGGCACTGTTTTAAGTGAGTTAATACCTATGAGTACTTAGACTAGGACTAAATAAGTGTTAGCAATTAACTCATTTAATCTTCAAAATAGCCCTAAAGGTAGGTCCAGTTATTATCGCTGAGGCACAGAGAGGTTAAGTTACTTGGCTCACATCCCACAGCTAGTAAATGGTAGAACTAGAATTAGAACATAGGCGGTATGGTTCCAGAGTCTCACTCTTAACTGCTACACTACAATAATGTTGCAGCAGTAGATAGTGTCAAAAGGTGACCAAGTTACAAAATCTGATGAGGACCCATTAGATTTAGCAACAGGAGGTTACAGGTAATCTTAAAGAGAGGGAGAAACCAGATTACAGTAGTCGAGGTGAGATGGTCAGAAGAACCAAAGAGTGTAGGATACTTTCAAGAATCTTAGCCATAAAGGGAAGGGAGAGAGGGTGATAACTATGGGTAGAGAGAAACACAAGATTATGAGAGAATTTTATTAATGGGGAAATTGTAGGTACAGTTATATGTTGAGAGATATAAATCAATGGAAGGAAAGAGAAGCTGAAAATACTAGAGGCAGAGGACACCAGGTAGGTCTAGTTGAGACCGAGCAATCCGAAATATAGGAAGTAATTAAACCTTTCTATATAAGAATCCAGCAAGAGGATTAGTCTTGGACTAGATAGATGATTGACAGTTTTGTTTTTGAGAACAGATGAGGGAATAGGGATGTGTATTGATGTAGATAATACTAGAAAAGGAGGAATCTTGAGGGACTCAATTTTCTCTATGAAGTAGAAAATTATGAGTAATCTATACAGTTTGGGTGTTGGGACAGAAACCTTGAAGAGGAAATTTTTTTATCAAGATTTTAATATTTGTTTATAAGTTAAATACAGTAAAACTCTGAATAGTGAAGTTTTGATTATTGTCAGAATACGAGAAGAAACTAATGTGGACCAGAGGTGATGCCAGTGCATAGTTGTGTAATTGTCTCTAGCACTGAAGAGGTCAGATTAATCTAAAATTGAGATTATGCAGATAAACAAAACAGAAGAACACTGGGATGAGAGAATTGAGGGTGCTGTTGGAAGAGTGGTTGGAATAACACACATTGGCATCTATCCCTGTGAAGGAAGTGAGGTCTAGACTGGCACCATCCAGTATGTAGCCACAAGACATGTGTGGCTGTTGAGCACTGGAAAAGTGGCTAGTGTGAATAGAAAGTGCTCTAAGTGTAACATACAGTATTCTAAAGAATTTGTACAAAAAAAAGTAAAATGTTCCATTGATATTTTTGTGTATTGATTAATGCTGAACTGATATTTTGAATATATTGGGTTAAGTAAAACATTTGAAAATTAATTAATTGTACCTGTTTCTTTTTACTTTTTTAAACCATAGCTACTAGAATATTTTAAATTATATATGAGTCTTGCAATATATTTCTATTTCTAGTACTGTTCTAAAAAGTCACGATGTGGGGGAAGGAAGCATTTGATGAACTGGAGGTCTAAATGAAGTAAAAAATACATATAGAGGGAGAAAGACAGTAGGAGAGTAGCTGTGAAGAGAACAGGACCATAACATCAAGATTTCAAAAGTGGAGCAGTTCTTGGCAATGCCCAAGTCAGTGTTGCGGCCTAAGAATCAGTTGCTGAAGTAGGAGGCAGCGTTCATTGGAATGAGAGATGAGGGAGTGACTGAGGCATCATTAGATGGCGTTAAGGACAGAGGAGGTGGTCATCTAGTTCAGGGCTTCTCACCGTCAGTGCTGTTAACAGTTTGGGCTGGATAAATTTTTGTTACCGGAACAGGGTGGAGTGGGATGGTCCCATGCTTTGTAGGTTGTTTGTAGTGTCTCTGGCCTTCTCCCCACCCCTCCTCACTCATGGTGACTAAAACTATCTTTCAATATTGAGAGCATCCTTGGATGGGGGTGGGATGGGGAGGGGTGGAGGCAATGCAAAATCACCCGATTGAGAACCACTAATATCGTTGGATGCTCTGAGTCTCAAAAGAAGTTGGAAAAGTAATGGTCTTCAGGTGATGACACAGTAGGCAATTGCAGACATCGCCCTCAGCTTTGTAGTATATGGGGTACAACGAACAGGCAGGAACTGATTAGAGAGCCAGATTTCTGTCCTGGTAAACAGTATAAATACAACAAATATTTCCAAAATATTAAATTACTATGATGCCCAATGACCTTTGGATCTCAAAGTTAATTTTCCTGAATTCCTAATAATAGTTTTAAATTCCAGTCCTTGTTGATAGAGAAAAAAGAATTGTCTTAATTTTATAAGCTTCCTCTTACATATCAAGTGAGCTAGGTCTTAACGTAGTTTCACTAAAAGCCGTGAATATAGAAATGGGGGATGCTATAAGGGCAGTTTCAAGCAGGCATGAATCACTGCTCTGCTTCTGAAACATTGACAAAAAGAAAATAATTCAGACCTGAGAACCTGGTCCACTTAACATCAGGTGGGGGGCAGCTTGAAGGCTGGGAGCTGTAGTTAGCAGAGAGGTGAGCTCTTTCTAGTCTGCCATCTGCGCTGGAATGGCTGGAGCTCCCCATGCATCTATCAGCCCGTGTGGTTAACTCCTTGGGGTTGAATATCCCATTGGACACCCCCACTTCTCCAAAGTGGTTGGAGTTACATATTCTATTTTTGTTTTTAGTAGATATCCTTGTTTTTAAAAGGTAAGGAAGGTTATACTGTTTTGAGATATGATTTACATATAATAAAAGTCACCCATTTTGAGTACACTTCGATGTTTTGACAAATGTATAGCCATGTAACCACAATTAAAATACAGAACATTTCCATTACTCCCAAACATTTCTTGCCCCCAATCCCCAGCCCCAGGTTTACTTCTGATGTACTTTGTCAGTTTTTTTTTCTAGAATTTCACACAAATGGAATCATATAATGTGTAATGTTTTATCTGGGTTTTGTCTTTAATTTCCATTTCCTTTTACTTAAATTTCCATTGTGTGGACACAGCATAGTTTTTTCATCAGTTGATGGACTTTTGGGTTTTTATTTTTTTTTGCTAATATGACATTTTTGTTTACAATCTTTGTTGGGGCATGTTTTCATTTTTCCTGATACTTAGGAATGGAATTGCTGGGTCCTACACTCGCCATTTTATATTTTTAATATTTAAACCCCTAGTGCTTAATAGACATGAATTTCTGCATCCTACTCCCAAACATATTAGCAAAATTAGCTTTAATTCTCCACTTTGACACCTCTCCTGTTGAAATCACTGGAGTATTTTCATTTCATATTTTATAATCTATAATTACATACTTTTTTCTTAATTTGAGGTGCCTAACAATTCTTTTAAATAGATTTACTTTCCTCACTGGAATAAAACCTTCAGGAATACTTTCAAGGAAGTTTATGAGCAGTAAACTGAATCTTTGCATGTTTGAAAGTTATTTTGCCCTCAACATTGAATAGTATCTTGGGCATAGGGTTCTAGTTTCACAATCTACCTCCTCACAGAATTTTGAGGTCTCAGGTGTGGTAACTGGTCTAGATCTTGAATGTCATGTGCTCATACCCAGAGGAGGAACTAGTCCTGCTGCTAAGTGCTGCTAAAGTCTGTGTGCTCTACCATCCGTTTTAAAGATTGCTTTAGAAATGTCTTAAGAAAGCTCTATCCTAAGGAAAAAAAATGTCTTTTACATTTTCTCCTAATAAACATACTTATTTATTCTACCTGGAATTTATTTTTGCGGACAGAGATTCAAATTTCTTGTTCTCAAAATGGATGGGTGGTTCACGGTCATGCTTTACTGTATTGAAATGTAAAATTTATCATTTACTAAACTCTCACGTAACCTTAGGGTTTACATTGATCTATGCCAATGAAAAGTTCCTTGATTTAGTAAATAAGAAAAAAAGCAAGCTGCATAACCATATATGAAGTATGGTGCCATTTATATCCAACAAAGCAAAACCATCCATAAAATCTACATACACACGTTTATGTACTTGTCTATGTATATGTTAAAAACAGAAAAAGTTTGGAAAGTTACAATACTAATTTTACATTTAGGAAGGGGAGTGAGATTGGAGTAGAGGGACTCTGGTTTATCTGTATTTAGATTTAACATGAATATATTTGGATACACAACTGACTGTTAATAGTAAAACTCCAGGCAGGAGTCTTTTTCCCTGGGTAGTTACTTTGTTGTTCCATTGACTGGTAACCTTTGCTACCCAAACTTCATATGATCATCCAGTGCCTCATATTAACATATTTCAGGTCTGACTACATGGAAAAGACTGGTCTTGGAAGTCCTGATTCCAAAAACCTATGAAAAGAATTCTGACAGTCCAGCTTGGGTCAGATATCCATTTTGGCCAATCAGCCAGAGGGGACAAGCAGATGACATGGCACAAAATGACCAGAAGAGATTATGTCCACTTTACCTTTCACAAAGATAAGGTTCAACTAAGTAATTTCTCCAGGGTAACTTAACTTTTAAGGGAAGACAGGAGCCGAGATTTTGAATATAGGTCTGTTGGACTTCAAAGCTCATGTACCATATATCACATCCTTAAATGACACTGAAACATCATTATGTAAATATTTTAATTTATTGTATTCATATTGAGTATAGTTTAAAAATTCTATTCTCTAGAGAGAAAACAATAGAAAATAGATGCTATTATATAAATGGAAATATGAACGTAAATAAGACTATGTATGAGATTTTCAACCACATTCATACTAGTTTTAAAATTATCCAATCTCTTACAATGACCAATTACTTATTTGAACAGTTGAGTAGGTAGAGGATCTATGCTATTTAAATACCAGTTCAAAGACATAAAAAATTTTATCGGTGGTACTTATGTGTGGGGAGAAGAGAACTATTTACAATATTTAACTATCATGTTTCAAGGGACATGATTTAATAGTGAAGTTTTCATATTACAAAACAAGATAAAGTGTTAGTTATTTTAGAAACACCAGTGAAACACGAATAACATTAATTAATCATATTCAAGGAACATAACGAATGACATTTATTAATCATGTTCAAGGAACATAGTAAACTAGTTGACAAAATTTACCTATCTTAGAGAAAAATCTTTGCAGAGGATTTAGCTTTCTGATGCATAGAAGGCAACACCTACTATAATGCCAATGTTAGTAAAAGAGCTTATTGCCATGAATACTTGGCGTACCTGGCCAACTCTTGACCTAAGACATACAAGGCTATATCAAACAAAACACCCCAGGAATAAAATCCTCATTCCTTTGCATAGCTTTATTTTTCTTCTGTTGTTTCAGTCTCTGTATACAACCGGCACAGTGCTGCATTAGGGCGGCATATAAAAGCATCAGTTTCATCTCCCAACTCTGTTAATTGTTCCAATGAAGACACACAAGGATAATGGTCTTTTAACATATCTGGCAATTTAGAATTCTTGTCCTGAAGACGTCGAGAACGTCTAACTGGCGTTAGAAACTTCAGCTCTTTAAACATAGAATTCATTTCATCAAAATGAATCTTCTTTTGTACACTAAAAAAAACCCCCACAAAATTATTTGCAGAATTATAAAGCACGTTAATATTTTTACTTTGTAGTTTGATGCTGTTTATCATACTATAACATGTTACAACCATGTGATTCTTTAATAGAAAAGAGGTACTGCAAGCTCCTTGAAATACAGAACTTATTCTTTATTTTTGTTATAACATACACAGTAGATAACTTGAATATTTGTAGAATTGGCTAAATAATGAATTATAAAACCAGTTATCAATAATACACAGCTAGCAATTAAATAAAATGATGTAAAATTTTTTTTCAAAATGGCAATAGAGAAAGCAAATATAATATCTAAAAGGTGAAATGTTCCAATGACATTCAATTTGTTTGAAACCTTTCTATTAACAAATAGTAATTCTAATCAGAAGCAATCTTAAAGATTTTAAAATACCATATTTATTATCCTTAAGTGTAAAAACAAATCACAGCACATGACAGTTTAAGAGCTTACCTTTGCAAGTATGGTGTAGTAGACACATTATATTTAATTAAGCAACTCTCCTTAGTTTCTGCACTAGGGGTTTTAACATCAGTGGTTGGATGTTTTGTTTTGTCATCTTGCTCTGTTTCACAATCTTGAAATACCACATTTTCTATTTCTGGGTTTCCTGACTCTAGATTACTACCACCAATAGCTTCAAAGTTGACTTCTTGGATTGGCTCCTTGGTTGCACAAGCCTCTTCAAAATTTTGTCCTATAGAAACACATTATAGATTGAGCTTTTGGTCACATTTAAAGAACAAAATCAGAATACGTTGAATTATTTATAGTAGACCAGATTTTCAAAATAAAACGACCAATCCATCTCTTAACCATCACTTATCATAAGCAAATACTGCTGATACAATATAAGAATGACATCATTCCTGTTCTTTAAGAAGTTCACATTCCATGGAATAGACATATAAAATAATTATAAAACAAGAAAAAGGCTATAATTGAAGAACCCATAAAAAGAATTAACTAACTGCTATGGGACAGGGAGATGGATAGGGAAGGCTTCATGAGTGGCATTCATGCTGGATCTTGAAAATAAGTATTTGACAAGACCAAGGAAGATAACCTTGGTATAAAACTAAAAGAAAACAATCTATTAAGACAACATTAAAGGGCCAGTGTGCTCTGAATACAGGATAAGGAGCAAGGTCAGAATGTGGGTAGGAGTTGATGAGTTTTGATAGGTAGGAAGGGGCTAGACTGTAATGAACTTTATGTGCAAGAACTTCGGTAAAAAAAAAATACACTGGAGCGACAAAGATATAATTAGATTTGGTCACTATAAAAGATGGTTTAGAATGGTAGGGAATGAAAACTAATAATATGTGATGGTAAGAAGACAAAGCTATTGTAATGGCCTAAGCAAGGCATCAGAGATAGGCGGTGTAAAGGAAGAGCCCAATGTAAGAGTTTTTTTCTGAGCTAGGAGTTAATAAACAAATGAATGCATATGTGTCTGAATTAGTGTACATATTAGGAGCAACCCTTAAAAAATTTCTTGCTTAGGAGTTTTTAATGACAGAAGAGAATTTTTTTCTTCTTTCTTCTTTTTGAGAGGAAGAGATGGTGGTATGGAGAAGCAGTGAAGGAAGACAAGAATTCAAAATAAAACAGACGTAAAATACTTGCGAGACATCGGATAAATCCATTAAGCTGAAAAGACCTCTAGATTTGATTATTAGGATAACATCAGGGGTTTTTACTAAGATGTTTCAGTTACATGACAAAGTGAATGTAGTTCTTTTAGTGGGAAGAAGTTGGAAGTGGAAGAGAGGAAATATGAATTCTTTAATTCAACAAGTATTTATGAGCCAACCATTGCATTAACAGTGGGGATGCAATAATGAGGAAGATCAGACACTGCCCTTGTCCATCAAGCTTACAGTGCAAAAGGCAAGGCAAACAAGCAATCAAGTACAATAATACTGCACAGAGAAAAAAAACAGGGAGCACAAAACAGATACATCTAATCTAGTTGGGTAGGGAAAGAGAAAGGTGGCTATTGGAGAAGGCTACCCCAAAGAGTAACATCTGAATTGAGGTGTAAAAAATAAGAAGGAATCAGGTAAAAAGTAGAATACTGGCAAGACCCAGAGGCAAGATAGACAGATAGTATAGCTTTTTCCAGGAAACAAAAAAAAAAGTAGAATAGGAAATTCAGGGATGTGAAGAAGTGAAAGAATGACAAGAAGCTGGAGTCAGGAATTTAATTAAGCAGTTAAATGACAGGGCATTTGGTTGCAGAGTTGAGAATGGATTGAACCTAGAGAAGCAGGCAAGTTAGGTGACTATTATTATAGACCAGGCAAGAGTTGTAATGAAAGTAAGGGTGAAAAGGAGTAGATGGATTTTAGGAGATGCTTATGAAGTCAAACTGAATTTGACTGGTTGAGGAACAGGGGTGTAATTGTGGGAAGGGAGTGAAATATAATCCCCAGGCTTCTGGCTTGGAGAACAGCATGAGTTATTGAGACAGGGAACCAAAAGAAGGATAAGGTTTAGGGGAAAATGATGTGTTCAAGTTTAGATATGCAAGACCATTGAGGTATCTGAGATACACACAAGTAGTACTTGTCTCTCTTATTTGTCTTCCATTTCCCCAATGCTATTTAGAAATAACCTTAATTTATAAAATTGATTTTATATATGCAACTTTTAATTACCTATTTCAGAAAGCCAAGAGTTTATCAATAGCATTTCTTTTTCCACCTAAACAAATATTCTACCTGCTAGAAAAGATTATACTAACTAGTCTTATTCTATTAAGAAAAAATAAAATAGAAAACTGAATCAGATTTAAATACTGTTTTCTCTTTCCACATCTCTCTAGAGCCAGTGAGAATTATAAGAAATAATCTTTTAAAATAAAATTCTTATTTCCACTTTGCTGTCTTTAGACCTAAGACAGAGGAGTGATCAACACAATAAGTCTAACTCTGATCCATACATAGTTACAAGATTTTTTATGAAGACTTTTGCAATCTATTCTTTTTGTTTTATAAATTTCAAATATGCAATACAGTCTTATTAACTGTAGTCATGCTGTACAATACATCCCCAAGGCTCATTTATTTTATAACTGGAAGCTTCTATACCTCTGGACCCCCTTCACCCATTTCTCCAAGTTGGGTTATTCTTAAACTTTGAAATCCTCCTTGTTTGTGGTATACTAGTCTTACCTGATTTTTCCTTCTATCTCCCTGACCATTCCTACTCCAGCTCCATCACTAAATATAACTAGTAAGATCAGATCATATACATCTTCTTTATGTTCCCTGGGGGCATATTAACAGTCACCATAAATTGAAATATTCATTGTTGAACTAAACATAGTGCCAATAAAAAAAAATAACCACTCCCCACACATGGGTAAACCATTAGCATATTAACCCCATTGAATTTTTTTTATTTTTGTAACATGTAACAAAAATGTGTATAACACACTTAGAATTTCAATATGATCTTTGATTTTATTTAAAGTTTAGCCTTTGACCTAGGTCTCTATATTTTAAATTCGTTTTGTCTACTGAAAATAAGGTACTTGTAAGTAATCTGGAAAGCAATTTAGCAGCATGTCACATGAGCTGTAAAAAATTCACTGACTTTTAAAAATTAATCAAAAGAAAATAACCAATACAAGCAATATGGTATATGACAGGTGCTCAAATATTTTGATTGGGTAATACAGTTACAGTAAAAAACTGGTAATAACTCTAAATAAGGAAACAAATTAGCTCACACTTATGTAGTGATTTCTCTTCTCTCTTCTAAGCTAATTAATATTAATAATGGCTAAAGTTTAATGAATTTACTATGTGCCACAGAATTTGATACTTATATACATTATTTCATTCAATGGTCCCACCAATCTTGAGGAAGATAGTAACATTATCCTGTTTTACAGATAAGGGGTTAAATTTCCTATAAAAGTTTACAGCAATTGGCACAACCTATATCTGAATATAGAAAATGTTTACATTTTATATACTTGACAGCTAATGAATCTTTTATCACCTCTCAAATTACTATTCCTACAAAGAGAATTCCTAAATGAGCTTCTCTACAGCATAGAACAGGTGACAGAATTTAATATGTAAAAAGTCTTTAGGTATCATCTAGTCAAACCGCCTCATTTGTAAGACAGGAAATTAAGGCCTAGATAGGTAACTTTCATAGACACTCAATGACAGATTTGGGTTTTGAATGAGACCTCCTAATTAAAAATTCTTTATACTATACAGAGCCACTGAATCTCAGAGATATGTCAACAGAACTATGAGGAAAGATCAACCTAAAATTTTAAAAATTAAAAATAATAAAAGAAAAATAGTTTAGCAAGGAAATTTAGTAAAATCAGAATTCACCTGAAGAAAATAAAAAAAGCGAACTTACCAAATTTAACTTTTTCTTGACTCTTCATTGTTAGAATATCTACAATTTCATGTCGCATCTCTTCAATAGGCTTGATTTTTTTAAATGAAGAAAGCAAACCCATATGTTTTATATTCTCAGACCAGACATTAACTATGTTGTCCAAGTTGAAAATATTAAAACCAGAAATTATAAACCACTTATTTTGCTATTCAAAATTGAAAAAAATGGCTGCCTTTTCTAATTTATACAATAAAAATGAACTTAAGGGAAAGAATTTTATCACTTTAAAATTTTTCTCCATAATTTTTCTTAAGTCTTTGGTAACTTACTGTTTGCCTGATATGAACAAAATTAATGAACAAGTAGCAAATTAACATTATTAACATCTATTAAAGAACTGATTATATTTAAATTTACTTTAAATTTTTATTGTTTACACCTTTCCTCCTACATTCAAGTACATGGTTATATTTTTGTTTTGCATGGTATTAAATGCGTCTTTGAACAGCTCATTTCAAAAATTCAACAGTTCACTAAGTGTCCATCTTAGCTGCAGTTCACTGTAGTAGGAACCTAATAATCCCTTCCAGGTGGGATTCTGTCAAATGCAATTATCCTTCAGCAAAGTGATTTATACATAATAGCTACTGAGAGAATAACTACTGAATATTTGATTTCTGATTCAGGTGAAAGGTCAAATAGCATTTGCTGGCTTTGTTGAGACTATGGTGAATAGACCTTCAAGTTTAATGAAGGGCTAAAAAGAATTATTTAAAACTCTTTGTAAACAATCTCCAAGAATGCATTTTGAGAAACCTGGTCTAAAGAAAATACATTTTAGAAACATTTGCTCATAAAAACAAAACAAAACAAAAAAACAAACTAATCCGAAAACCTCAAGATACAATTTATTTTATCCAGGGCTTTTTGTAGCAACAGAGTTGGAAGAGGTGACAGATTATGGCATCAAACCACTATGGTGGTAAAAATGTTGGAGAAACTAGTGTATTGCCATTTTCCATATGTGAGCAAGTCCAAATATATGGCATATAAATGTGAGTACATTAAGATACACTCCTAAAGTGAGAATTCTCTTACAAAGCCATCAGAGCTTGCTAACATTTTTAAAGTTAATTTAATTCCATTTGTGTTATATTCAATAATTTTTAGCATTAAAAATTCAATTTCCCAGATTTCTTTATGAATGAGAAATCTGGAAAATGACATGTGTGCTAAAATGTTTCTCCCAGCAAGTTTCATTAAATGTATATTTCAGCTTACAGTATATCCATTTTCTAAGATCTCATTATCCTGACTATATAAGCAAGTTTTAGAAGATTGAGAAACAGCTTTTATAACATACAATCCTTGTGGCCTTTAAACATTCATTACCATGACATGTATTTCCACAAATTTTTATGTTATGACGTGTTCCAAATAATCCTGAATCATTTACACTGTAATTAATAAAGAACAGTAAGTTTTAATCTCACCTGAGCTCCCGCAAGAATAGCCTTCTCATAGATTGCAATAATATTTTCAATTGGACTTGTGAGTGGTTCTATACGTGCCAGGCATATCCAGTATTTAACAAGTTTTTTGGCATCTGGAATATTTTTAATCAGGTCATTCAGTGTGTCCAATATTTCTTCCTTTGCACATCCCTAAATATAAAGAAATAAAGTGAGTGATATCTTTTAGCCTAGAAAGCATAAACAATTAAGCTTCCTATAATCAAGATCATTGATAGAGAAAAAGTTGATAGAAAATTATCCATAAACATATTCATAATCATCAAACTTACTCCAAACTTATTCTGAATAGCTAGCAAAAAGCTTTATCAGTCCTAAGGACAAGGCACACGTACACAAAAGAAATACTAGTTGAGAAAAATATTAGTAAAAAAATGACTGACATTTTATTTGGTCTTGATGTTTTTCCTCATATATTGTGGGATTCCATTTATTAATACTTTATTTAGTATTTAGAATTTTTTTATCTACCAAATGTTTATGAACGTAAATAGCGTGTAAATTTTTTTGTCAAACTGTCAGGTTCTGATAGTTAGGTTAAAATGAACCTGTAATGGTTTATGAAGGAAGAGCTATATATAGGTAAGTAGTAGGACAGAAAAATTCCCAAGTATCAATAAAAATTCCCAACTGAGCAGAAGAATCAGTGTTCCCCAGACTGTAATTGTCACTGGTCCTCAGAACTACAGAAAGATTAAAGATGTTTGAGAAGACCAGAGTAAGGTTGGAAATTACACTGTGTGTATTTAGTCTTGCTCTGGGTCTTAGATAGTAGTGTGTGACCAAAGCAAAATTAAAGATACTCAAGAAATAAAACATTCTATAGAGTTACTTTTTACAGTCTTTTAGATTTTGGTCCAAATTGTAAAATTCTACAGTGAGTTCAAGACCATGATGATGTTAAATGAGATTAAAGGATTTTGTTTGCAAATATTTTAACTTGAATTTAATCTATGATAACAAAGACTATTTTGTTATTGCAAGTCTTTGGCAAATTAATAACATCTTAGAGGAATATAGCATTTATTACTCAAGTAAAACTCTATCCCTTTGATATATTTGTATGAATTCAATGAAACTGTGGTCCATTAAAGGCAAAAGAGAAACAATCTCACAATTAACATTAAGTCTACATAAAATCGCTGACGCAGAGTCTTGTTCAAAAAAAGGATGATGTAACTTAATGAGATAACATTTATGAAGGTAATTTGCAGTTATGAACTACTACATGAATATAAGATACTCTACCTCATTAATCAGGTGAAGGCATTCAGAAAACGTTTTGTTTACTCTTTCAGTAAATAATCTTTGTTCATCTTCTTCTGCCATGGTAGTCCAAAAGGACCCAAATGGTTTTTCATTTTGTCCTTCAGGTTCAGGCTGGGTAACTATTGAGCTAGGAGGCCTTTTCAGCACTCTTCCTTTGACAGCTCTCCACTCATTCAGACGAGCTCTATAGTTAGAAGCAGTGGATAAAAATCACTGTGATATTGCTGATAGCATTGCTAAATAGAAGTTAAAAAGTATTTCAGGTCTTTAAGTAGTTACATGCTAGTGGCACATGTAGTTCACAAATTTGAAGAAAAAAATATTAAATATATCAATGTTAATTATATTCTCAACGACCCAAGAATGAATTTTTAAATGGGGAGGTTAGAAAATATTTCCCAATTTTATTAAGCATTTTAACTGATGTTACATGAAACAGCCTAATAAAACATACTCAAAGAGTATAACTTACATTGTACTATTCCACAATATAAACTTGCTTAAATTTGTCTGCCTATGACAGAGACAATCCACACCAAAAAAGTTCTAAGACATTCAAGGAAATTATAAACCAAATTCACAAATGGTACGATATTGAAAATTAAGCTAATTAAATCACACCTACTTACTTTCTCTCTTCTGCGGTTTCTTTGGACTGAGCCGACCTACAATTGATAGCTGCCTTTGCTATAGTATGTCTGCGCTGGTCAATAGTTTTTACCTTTTCCATCAGTTTAGTATTAGCAGATGAAGCAGGCCTGGCTATAATTCCAGATGTGAGGCTTCTTGATAGTGTCTTATTTCTTTTTACTTCCTGAGAACTGGTTTTGATATTAGATAAAACTGGATTTAATTGCAGTAATTTTTTCTCATGAGGCCCTTTCCAAATTGTAACATTGGCAGAGGTTCTACCAACGATTTGTTTCACAGAGTCCTGGGTATTAGTGTGGTGACTTCTACTGGGAGGACGCAAAAGTTGTCTGTTCTGAGGTACAGTGTTCACACCTTTAGTGGTAGTCATCGTATCTGAGGCTTTGTCACTTTTCACCGTCACACCATGGGTGTTTACAGGCTGAGGCTTTGTGGCTTTAGAGATAGTGGTAGAAAGTTTCTTTGTTGGTGCAGAGCTCTCATCTTTGACTTGTACAGGTTTTCTAAATGAATTAACCTTAGACTGAACGATCTGTCCTCGATAAGATCCAAGTACGGGTTTCTTGAGATTGTTAGCATCTTGCTTCGGTTTTTCTGTAGTTATTGGTTTTTTATTGTTGTTTTTAATGTGAAATGCTTGGCTTAATGTCATATGTTGGATTTGGGGCTTGTCTTTAATTGGTAACAACTGAAGAGTTTGATTATTATTCTCCTGATTATGTGTATCAATTGTTATATTTGAATTGTTTAATTCATTAGAAGGTTTTAAAGGAATACAAAGTTTTTCCATGATTATATTATTTTTGCTTCTTGTAGGTCTACTGACATTTTCTTTATCAGCCTAAAAGAAAAATCAATATTTCAGAACTCATTTCTTTCAGAAAGAGTTTAGGAAAGGGAAAGGGGGAATAGGGACAGTTTATGAGGACTATGTACGGATCATACCATTTTTGTCTTAAGTTTCAGAACTTCTGTTTCTTCTTGGACTTGACCCTCCAATGTCATCACTCTTAGGTCTCTGCTACTCAAAAATAAATAAGTAAATAAGTAAGTAAATAAATAAATAAAAATTTATTTATTTTTTTAAGAGATTTCCTTTTGGGGGGAAAGAGATAGAAAACTTTAATAGTTACCAAACTTCATTTTAAACTGAGGCAAGAACTTAAGAGATTTAGTTGTCTTAAGCAAAATATTTCTATATTATAGGGTTATTAAAAGGTATAAATAAGATTGCTGAAAAATTTAAAGCTATTTTCTTAAAACCCTTAATAACCTACCCCCATAGAATATATAAGCACTATATAATCTCACTCTAAACCATTGCGCTATAAGTCATTCAGATAAGTCTTCAAAGACCTTTATTAAGCAATATTTTCTTTGGTTAGTTTTAGTTTTAACTACTCGGTAAGAGATTTACACTAAGAAAAATATTTAGTCTTTTTAAAAGAAATACAAAATGTTCAAACACACCTTCTAGTTTAATTTATTAAGAATATAGACTTTACAGGACTAGATGGCTTTACCAATGAATAATACCAACCATTCAAAAAAGATTTAATAGCTATTCTTCTCAAACTCTTCCAAAAAATCGAAGAGGAAGCAATATTTCCCAACTTATTTTATGAGGCCAATATTACTCTGATACCAAAACCTGGTAAGAATAATACACAAAAAAGAAAACTACAGACCAATCTCTCTCATGAACACAGATGCAAAAATCCTAAATAAGATAGGGAACTGAATATAGCAACATATTAAAAAGATTATACATAACGATCAAGTGGGTTTCATTCCGGAGGTACATAGATGGTTCAACATACACAAATTGATTAATGTGATACAGCACATAAACAAATTTAAAAATAAGAATCATATGACCATATCAATAGATGCAAAAAAAAAGCCTTCGACAAGATACAGCACCCATTTATGATCAAAACATTTAAAATAGGTATAGAACAAAAGTACCTTAATATAAAAAAGACCATATATAACAAATCCTCAGCCAACATTATACTTAATGGTAAAAAACTAAAAGCCTTCCCTCTAAGATCAGGAACAAGGCAAGACTGTCCACTATTGCCACTGTTATTCAATATAACATTGGAGGTCCTAGCAAGTGCAAACAGGCAAGAGAAAGATATAAAAGGCATCTAAATAGAAAATGAAGTCAAACTGTCACTTTTTGCAGATGACGTGATTCTCTCTATAGAAAATCCTAAAGACTCCATAAGCACAATATTAGAAACAATAAACAAATACAGTAAAGTTCTGGATACAAAATCAACATTCAAAAATCTATAGCATTCCTATACTCTAATAACAAAGTGTGGAAAAGAAGTGGAAAAAATAATTCCTTTTGCAATTGTAACAAAAAGAATAAAATACTTGGAAATAAATTTAACAAAACATGTGAAGGACCTATATAATGAAAACTACAAGACCCTATTAAAAGAATTGAAAAAGATACAAAGAAATGGAAACATAATTCCATGTTCTTGGACTGGAAGAATCAACATAGTTTAAATGACTTTATTGCCTAAAGCATTATACAGATTTAATGTACCCCCTATCAAAATCCCATCAGTACTTTTTAAAGAAATGGAATAAAAAAATTATCAGATTTGTATGGAAGCACAAAAGACCCCGAATTGCCAAAGTCATCCTGAGAAAAAAGAACG
This sequence comes from Cynopterus sphinx, assembly GCA_030015415.1. Lineage (NCBI taxonomy): Eukaryota > Metazoa > Chordata > Mammalia > Chiroptera > Pteropodidae > Cynopterus > Cynopterus sphinx. The sequence continues at coordinate 82,030,906 of CM057381.1, read as the reverse complement.
AGGCTGGAGGCATCACTCTGCCTGACTTCAAATTATATTACAAAGTGACAGTTATCAAAATGGCATGGTATTGGCAGGAAAACAGACACACGGACCAGTGGAACAGAACCGAGAGTCCAGAAGTAACCCATTTTTATATGGGCAAATAATTTTCAACAAAAAAGCCAAAAACATACAGTGAAGAAAGGAAAGCCTCTTCAGTAAACAGAGCTGAGAAAACTGGAAGGCCACCTGCAAAAGAATGAAACTAAATTGTTGTTAATCACCACACACCAAAATTAACAAAATGGATTAAGGACCTGAATATAAGGCCTGAAACAATAAAATGCATAGAAGAAAACATAGGAACTAAACTCAAGGACCATGGACTTAAAGAGGATTTTATGAATTTGACCTCAAAAACAAGGGAGTAAAAGATAAAATAAATGAGTGGGACTACATGAAGTTAAAACCTCCTGCTCAGAAAAAGAAATCGTCAACAAGGTGCAGAGACAACCATCCTTATGGGAAAATATATTTGTAAGCATTGCCTCAGATAAGGGCCTAATATCCGAAATATGCAAAGAACTCATTCAACTCAACAACAACAAAAACCCCACAAATAATCCAAGTTAAAAAATGGGCAGAGGACCTGAATAGACACTTCTCCCTAGAGGACAAATAGCCAACAAATATGTGAAAAGATAGTCAGCATCACTAGCTATTAGGGAAATGAAAATCAAAACCACAATGAGATACCATCTCACACCTGTTAGAATAGCTATAATCAACAGAATAAGTAATAACAAATGTTGTAGTGGATGCGGAGAAAAAGGAACCCTCATACACTGCTGGTGGGACTGTAAATTGGTACAGCCACTATGGAAAACAGTATGGAGGTTCCTCAAAAAACTAAGAATTGATCTACCATATGATCCAGCAATCCCTCTAATGGGTATTTACCCCCAAAGACTTGAAAACCCGTATCCGAAAATATATTCGCACACCAATGTTCATAGCAGTATTATTCACAGTGGCCAGGACATGGAAGCAACCAAAACCCAAAGTGTCCTATAATAGATGACTGACTAAAGAAACTGTGGTACATTACTCAGCCTTAAGAAGAGATGAAATACTGCCATTTGCGACAACGTGGATGGACCTCAAGATAATCATGCTAAGTGAAATAAACCAGACAGAAAAAAGTTGAACATCACATGATATCACTTATATGTGGGATATAAACCTAAAAGCAACAAATGAACAGGACAAACAGAGACTCAGGGACATGGACAATAGACTAGTGGCTACCAGAGGGTAGGGAGTGTGGGAGGAGGGGAGAGGTAGACAGGGTAAAGGGAGTCATATATAGGGTAATAGGGGGAAGGTGAAGTGGGTAAAAGGGATCAGATATATGGTAGCTGAAGGAAACTAGACAGGGTGGTAAACACACAATAGAATATACAGATGTCAAATTATAATGGATACCTAAAAATTATATAATTGTATTAATTGATGTTACCCCAATAAACTTAATTTAAAAAAAAGAGCATGGACTTTAGTTTCCAGACGGCGTTGCACCTAATGCAGACCCAAAGAAAATGCCTCCTCAAAATTTCACTTAAACTAAACCCCCTTTTAAAGACACAGACTGCTTAGTACAGGCCATGAGAATCTCTTGGCAAATGAAGGGAAAACAGTGTCATTATGAAGAAAAAAACAGGGTCAATTAGATACCATTGAATCTAAGATAGATCCTAAGTTCAGAGATGTTTAAATGGTGAAAAAACCATACATGTTGGAGTCAACAAAATTTGTTGACTCTACAGTTGATAATTTTGGTTCTAACACCTTTTACATCTATTTGCTCAGTCTGCTTGGAGATGTAGTTTGTGTTACACATTTTGAATGATGGCAGAGAAACATCAAAATGTGCCACTAAACGGTATCTTGGTAGCCATCTTTTGAGTATAGGTGACTCCTGTCCCTTCCAGGCATTGCCAGAGGTCCAGAGTATACACATCTCCCCAGTTCAGCTCCTGCCGTCACTACCTGAGAGCTAACAAATACTCCTCTTATCTGCTGTCTAATGTGAAGTGGGAGATGATGCTCAGGGGCAACCTACCAGGTTGCTCCCAATGTGGTATCTTCACTAATTAGGTCCCTTATTGATCTCAGCCTCTATTACTTCTGGGCTTATAATGTTCTGTGATGTTATCTCACTAAGAAAGTTAGAAGCACTCTTACCAAGAATTAGTCTATCTTTCCTCCACCAAAGACTACCAGCCTATCTGCCTCTATACCCATATACTCCACCTTCCCTCTTAATATAAGAACTGAAACCAAGCTGATCTAGAGTCAAACTCTACATCTGTGTTCTCCCTCTTGCCTACTTAGGGACTTCGTTCCTCTGATTATTTGCCCATTCTTCAACATCATTAATTTGTCCCTCTACTAGGTCATTCCCATCGGCCTATAAACTTTATTATACCTCATTTTAATGCTTTAAACTTCACATTCCATTTCGGCTACTGCTTCATTGCTCTTCTATTTGTAGCAAAACTCAAAAGGAGATCTATGGGTACTGTCTCCCCATTATCATATTCTATTCTCTCCTCAGCTGTGCCTATCAGGAATTTGTCCCCACCATGCTACTGAAACTCCTGTCATCCATTTCCATGTTTTACATACAAGTCATGGTCAATTCTGTCTTCACCTTTCAACAGCACTTAATAACAGATAGCTATTCTTTCTTTAAACACTTTCTTGGCTTTGTTACTGAATCACTAATTCTTCTATTTTCCCTCTTACCTCGGCAGTCCACCTCTTTAAGTCTCTTTCCCCTAACCTCACAAGGCCACATTCAAATTTTAAACTTTTCTTCTGCCTTTTTATTTTAGTTTTATACTTATCAGGGAATCCTCATTATTGGTTAGTACTAACAGAATTCTAGTGTTTAGTCTTGAAATTTTTGGCCTTTCTAACTGCTAGCTAAAAATTCTCAAGATGAACAGAAAGACTCTAAAATACAGAGAACAAATTAGTAGTTGCCAGAGAGGAAGAGGGTGGGGAGACAGTAAAAATTTGTGAAGGGGATTAAGAGGTACAAACTTCCAGTCTTAAAAGAAGTAGCAGGGATATAATGTATAGAACGGGGAATATAATCAATAATATTGTAATAACTTTGTGGTGATAGGTGGTAATGAGACTTAGCATGGTGATCATTTCTTAAGGTATAAAAATATCAAATTATTATGTTGTATACCTGAAACTAATATAATATTGTATGTTAACCATAACTCTTTTTTTTTAAGATAAAAATAAGATGATTAAACCTTAAAAAAAAAATCTCAGAATAAGAAGTATGCCCACCTTACTCATATGTCCAGTATGGAGACTTTAATGAGAATATATAACCCTATCCTATCTTGTTAATAAAATTGCCCTGAGAAGGGTGATCTGAATAAAGGAGTCTTAAAATATCCACACTAAAGACTGTAAAATAGAACTGTTTAATTGTGAAAAGTCGCTACTCTGATTGGTTGTCTACTTAAATTTGTTGCTCAACTAATAGTATTTAAATTGACATCTGTTTTCTGAAAAGAGTAAATATAGTACTTACGGGGCTTCTTGGTAAAACTAGAGTTTTAGAATTTTTTTCTTTCTATTGTGTGTAAGAGTATTATATACCCATGACCCTGTTGATTTCCTTATTTTAGTTGAGAATCATTGTCTTATTTGAATTAATATTCTTTGCTAATTCTCTAATAATCTCATTCAACCCCTAGATTTTAAATCAATATCATCTACACATTGACATCTTCCAAGTTTATTTCTCCAGTCTCAATCTCACCCCTCAACTTCAGACACATAACTATTTGACATTTCACTTGGATGCCTCAAGCTTAACCTGGTCAAAAAAGAACTCTTAATTCCTCCACTCCTCCCTCAGTCTTCCCGTCTCAGTATGTTGTATCACTATCCACTCAATTATTCAAATCAAGTCTCAGATCATTTTTTTTGTTTGTTTTAAACAAAGTATTTGCGAATGCCAGACTTGTAAGTAGAATCATAAATAATTCAAAGAATGTCCATATAGTTTTTACCCAGATTTGCCTATTGTTAACATTTTATTCTACTGTATATCATTTGCACTTTCTGAACGTGTGTGTGTGCGTAATATATACAATTTTTTTTTACCTAAACCTTTCGTGTTAAGTTATACACACGATGGCCTTTCATTCCTAAATACTTCAGTGTTTATTTCCTAAAAATAGGAATTTTCTCTTACATAACCACAGTATCAAATTCACAAGTTACACTGACATACCACTTGAATCTAACTGACTCAATAATGTCTATTACTGCATTTCCCTTTCCTTTACAGGGTTAGGTATTGAATTTAATTGTCACATCTCTTTAGTCTTCTTTAATTTGGAACATTCAGGATCATCTTTAACTCTATTCTTTCTTTTATGTATTATACTTACTTGATTACTAAGTCCTATCAGTTCTATCTCCTAAATATAAGCACTTTCTACCATAAGAAAGGGTGTGAAGCATTCATAATGGCGAAATATATCAATAAGTACCTAACACAAAGAGAATGCAAATTAAAACAAGACTTAAAAAAAACAAAACAAAGCATGAGGATGACAATGATGTTGGGAGAAAATTAGGAACACCAGGAGAATAAAGTATTTTAAGAACCAATCCACTGTTATAAAACCACCAAGAGATCATGAAATGATAGCTACACTTATTAGGCTCTCATATTCCAGGCACAGCATAATGCACTCCCTATCTCATTTAATCCCCAAGAAAAACACCTATTATTATTCCATTTTAATATAAGTAAATAGACATGGAGAAGCCATATAACTCCCCTAAGGTTACACAGTTGTAATGGCAGACTTACATATTCCAGCTCAGCTCCTTCTCACTCGTAGATTGCACAGAAAGAGCCTGGAAGGATGTTTCTAACAGTTATCTCAAGAGAGTGAGGGGACTTTTTGATTTTCTGCTTTATATACTTTCAGGTTGTTTTATTGTACTATTTTTAAAATTTTAACAAAACAATACAACTATTTCCTATGGAAGACTGAGCTAAAACAAATGATTTCCAAACATTTAAAAGGAGGGCCACCTCCTAAAGAACAATACTCTGCGCCCAGACAATGTCATTCACTAAAATCTTGCTAAATGATAGAGAGACTGACTTTTATAGAACTATATAAACCATAAGTCAGTATTTTGGTAAATATACAACTTTGCTTTAAAATTAATTTTTTCTTCTTAATTAGATCATTTACACAGGAAATGATCTAATACTCTATCATCTGAGAAGGTAGCCACTAAGCCACATAGGGCTATTGAGGACTTAAAATATGGCTAGTCCAAACTGAGATATGCTGAAAGTATAAAATACACAGATTTTGAAAACTTAGTACCAAAAAATAATGTAAATAATTTTTTAAGTATTACATGTTGAAATGGTAACACAAGATATGTTGAATAAAATATTATTAAAATTCATTCTATTAAAAAACCTTTTTAAATATGGCTACTATAAAATTTTAAATTACACATGTGGTTCACATTACATTTTTATTGGACAGCTGTGATATAATTTTATGGATCTGAAATAAAAAATAAAATTGACCTCACCTGGATAGTTGATTGTCTTGTTTGCATGCAGAAAAAGTTTTTCTTTTGAGCAGTTGTTCCTTGAGTGTTTGTTTTCTTTGTTCTAAGTAAAAAAAAGAGCTACAAGTCAACATTAGTTACAGTAACTTCAAATAAGTTATGACTAAACGAAGATCTTGCTTTGAGAAATGTTCTACGTATGATCACATCTCGTGTATAACAGAAAATTCCCCCATTCAATATTGCCTTTGAGAATTAATCCCAGTTATAAGAGACTGTTACCATAAAAGGTCCCCACAACCGCTCCGCACAAGAATCACATGATCTACCGCCTTGAAGTGGACCACCTGAAGATCATCCTCAACCTACGGTTACGAGAAGCCAAGCTTCTAGTAGAGATGAGATACGAACTAGACTCCAAATTCGAATTTGCCAGAACTGCGTTGAGGGAGGATTTCTTTCTTCTGTGTTGCCAAGTGTGGGCCAAAGAAGTAACAATGTTCCTTCTGACAACCTAGCCCACCCTAGCTTTACACAATGTCGAGGGCATCAGTAAACCCGGAGCATCAGCTGAGACAACCCCACCCCCTCCAGAAAGTCGCTCCGGACTCAGGCGGGCGGACCGCGCCGCGCAGGCGCAATCGGTCCTCCGCGCGGACCCCGACCTGAGCCCCTCCCTAAACCAAGGCCCTAATCCGAGGCCCTAAACGGGGGCCCTGACGGTCGGCCCGTCTCCGGCGCCAGTGTGCAGGTAACGACTCTCAGGCCGCACACCACCACCACCACGGAGCCGCACCACCGTCAAGAATGCAGCAGCTACCTGCAGGGCGCAGTCAGTGACCGTTAAGGGTCTCGCACGATGCTAGGGGTCGACGCGGGGCACCCCCGCCTCCTCCCCGACCCCGGCCACCCCAGCTCCTCAGGAAAGCCACCTGCCCGCCGGCCCGCCCCGCCCCCGCGGGCCTCGCCTCTGAACGCGGGCTGGGCCCTCTGACTCTGGTGAAGCTGCCGCAGGTCGGGGGGCACGGCGGGGGTGCCCATCACAGTGCGTGCGGGGAAAGGCGACGCGTCTCCGGACGAGCTGCCTCACGGCGTCCCGGGTCGAAGCCTCTGCTCGCTGCGCGCGGCGCCGGCGACGCGGGTTTCTGGCGGCGCGGCGGCCGCCGCCGCCCATTGGTCGCGCCGTGAATTGAATGGGCCAATGAGCGCGCGGGGGGGCGTGGCACGGGCGGCGGGGCGGGTCTTGCGACTTCCGGTTTCGGTTGGGGCTGCTCCGGCGCGTCCGGTTTTCAAATCGAAAAACGCGCTTCGGCCTGGACCTGTAACGGGGTAGGCGTCGCCGGGCAACATCCCCGCTGTGTACAGACTGGACTTGTCTGTGCACGCCCACGTCCGCTGAGGAAGGCAGATGGGCAAAGGGGCGTTTAGCTGCTCTGCTTAAACGCGGGCGTGTCCCCCGAGGAGGGGGAGGCCGTAAGCCTGGACCGCGGGGCCGAGGGCACGTGTGTTGATTTACCTGTCACGAATGTGACTTCATTGCCGCATCCGTTATCATGTGTCGCAGATGAGGGGACGGGGTCAGAAGTAATTGGAACACCTTCGCACAGCCTGCAAAGGGGAACTGAAATGAGGGAGTCATTTCGTTTTCACTACGCAATAACCAGATACAAAAAAAGAAGAAGAGAAAGGGACACCATGAAGATAGTCCCCTATCCTATAATGCTCCTGTGAAGGTTAAGGTAGCATCTGTCGTAGACATTTTATGTATTGGTGCGTTCGAAGGTGCTGCCGTAGTCTTCAGTCATCATCTAAAGATATCACATTCGTAAAAGCCTTTCAAACACCCAGTCCACAAGACAAAATAATTCAGAGCTAGAAAGATGTTGGGGGTGGGAGTGGGGGAGAGCTAGGGAGTTCCAGGCTGTGTGCCCTTCTGGTTTAAGCACTGGGTTCATAGCATTTCTCCACTGTGCCCAACAGGTGCATTATGGCTGGACAGGAATGGCTCAGCCAGGACTAAAGTGTGGAGACAAATAGGGTGCAATTTCTATCTCCACTGCGGGGGTCTGAGAGCTGTCTCTCAACCGTAGTCGATTTTTCCTGCTTTTCTGTTTTGTTTTGTTTTGTTCTTTAGAAATTTAGTTTGGAATATTCCGTAGTTTCTTTTCTTCTTCTTCTTGATGAAATGTCCCATTTTTAGTGTAACTTTGCCCTCACTTGAGGCCAACTCTGAGAGAACAAACAGCCCAACAGCACTCATCAGCATCTTTAAGATATCATTGCCGTTTACACAGTACTGTTACGATTGTTGATTATTTACTAAAGTTTCATCACAGTTTGGGTAACTAGGGATTCCCATTAAGTGACAGAGAACAGTTTAACAAAATAGAATGTTTAAAAAGTGACTCAAGAACGGCGAAAGCATTTTACAAAGTGAAAGAAGCCAGCCACAAAATTTCACACATATGGTATGATTTCATTTATTTCAAATATCCAGAATAGATATATCCATAGAGAATAACACAGATTGGTGTTTGTCAGGGGCTGATGAGACATGGAATGGGGAGAGACCATTTAACAGGTAAGGGTTTTTACTTAACAGTGTTGGAAATGATTTGGAACTATGTAGAGGTGGTGGTTGTACAACATTGTGAATGTGTTAATGTCACTGAGCTGTCCATTCGAAAATGGCTAATTTTATGTGAATTTCATTCTTTTTAAGTGGGCCTAGCCAAAAAAGGAAGTAACTCAAAACTGTGGAGATTTCAATAGGCTGAGATAGTGAGTAGGAAAACCTACAGAACTTTAGGTTTTCTAATATGGCAATTCTCTAATCTCCAGGCTCACCCACTCCAAGAATGGTATCTTTTTTAATACACTTTTTTATATCATCATTCCACAATTGTTGTAAGGAAAGTAGACAGTTCTCTAAAAGGTCCAAAGAGAAGACTTCCTTCCAGAATCGGTCTTCACCAACACAGCTGACCATGAAACTACAGCCACCAGGAGTATCAATGATCAGCTTCAGTTGTTCCCCTGTGGTCATGTGAAACAGGGAAAGCACCTGTGAGGGAACAGGGCCAGGCAATCCAAGGGATAGAAAGAAGACAAGGACCAGATGAGGACACAAATTCCAGGGAGGAGGGAACCTCGTGAAAGAGGGAATGGTCCAGTGTTTGGGCTCTGAAGAGGTCAGGTAGGATTGGGACTAATGGAACTAGGAGGTTCTGGTAAAGACATTCTGTGGAAAAGTGCAAAATATTGCTGAGATAAATAAAAGAAACACTAATTAAATGGAGAGAGTGAATATGCTCATAGATTGGAAGACCCTATGAAAATGTCCATTCTCTTCAAGTTGATCTATTCAATCCCACTCTAGTCAAAATCTTAAAAGCCTTTTCTACTGAAATTAACAGTTGGATTCTAAAATTTAAATGGAAATGCAAAGAATCTAGAGAGACAAAACAATTTTGAAACAACAATGTTGGGGGACTAACATTACCTGATTTCAAGATGTATTATAAAGCCACAATAATTAAGAGAGTACGATATTGATGTTAAGAAAGACAAATCAATTGAAGACAACAGAAAATGTACTCAAATTTTTACAAAGTTTCTAAGATAACTCAATGGAAGAGGAGGGTAATCTTTCCAAAAAATGGTGTGGGACAACTGGCTGTGCACATGCAAAATATTAACTCTGACTCTTCCACCCTTGTAAAAACAAAACAAAACAAAATATAAAAGTCAAAATGAATGTAGACCTCAACATAAAAACCCAAACTATAAAACTTCTGGAGTAAAACATAAGAGAAAATCTTAGTGACTTTGTGTTAGGCAATTTTCTTATATAAGAGACAACATGAACTATAAAGGAAAAAAGGAAGACACTTGAGAAAACTACAAGGCAAGCTACAAAGTAAGAAAAAATATTTGCTGAGCATATTTGATAATCGACTTTCATCCAGAATACATACAAACTCATACAACTCAGTTTTTAAAATGTGCAATAATGTTTGCACTTCTCTAAAGAAGATACAGGAACTGAAAGTAAGCATATGGAACAATCTCCAACATCACAGACATCAAGAAAATGCAATTAAAATCACAATGAAATACCACCCATTATGCAGCCACTAAAATCGATAATATTTAAAAAAACAGAAATACCCCGATTTGGTGAGGAACTGGAACTCATACATTGCTGATAGTAATGCAAAATTATATAGCTATTTAAAAAATCAGTTTGGCAGTTTCCTACAGGGTTAAACATGCACTTACCATGTGATCTAGCAATTACTTTCCTAGGTATTTACCCAAAAGAAATGAAAACACATACACAAATGTTTATAGCAGCTTTCTTTATAATAGCCCTAAGCAGAAAACAACCCAAACTCCAGCTGATGAATGGATAAACAAATTGTGTTAGAGCCATATAATTGACCACTACTCAGCAATAAAAAGGTACAAAATACTGATAAGTGCAACAGGATGAGTCATAAAAATATGGCATTACATTTAAGAAGCCAGGTACAAAGGACTACGAAACCTTCTGATTCCATTTACATGAAATTCTAAAAAAGGCAAAACTATAGTGATAAAAAGTAGACCAATGGTTCTTAGAGGCCAGGAAGTTGAGGGAGTAAATTGAATGCAAAGTGTCCCAAGGAAACTTTTTGAGGTGATGAAAATATTGTATTATATAATGGCTGTGGTTATATGATTGTAGTCAAAACTCAAGTTGCATATTTAAAAATTGGTAATTTTTATTGTATGTAAGTTACACCTAAATCAACTTAGAGGGAGGAGGGAAGGAAGGAAGGAAGGAAGGAAGGAAGGAAGGAAGGAAGGAAGGAAGGAAGGCAGGCAGAAGGAAGGAAGAAAGTGGGGAAGCGGGGAAGGGGAGAATGAAGGGGAAGGAGAAGGAAATTGCTTCTTAGTGTCCAACTGAGTTTTTAGACAAGGTTCTTAATATGTCAAAGTATTTATCCGTCCCTAAGATGTTTTTTTTTTTTTTTAATTAGAGATGTTGAATTGTGGCAAATGTCTTTTAACTATACCTTGATGATCATTCGATTTTTTTGCTCTATTTTTTAAATGTTGATAACAGGTTTTCTAATGTCAAATTGTATTGGTGCTCCTTTGATAAAATCTACTTATGCTATACCATTCTTTTAATATTATCTATTTGTTTTTGCAAATATATAAGATTTTGCATTCATATTTATATATGGCCCTTTTCTATGTACTATCTTATAGTATTTTTGTTGGGTTTTGGAATCAGTTTTTCTAGGTTCATAAAAAGAATTTAGAAACTTTGTGTTCTGGAAAAGTTTATGTGGTAAAATAATTCTTTGTTGTATCAAGGTTTGAAAGAATTTGCTTGTGAAATTGTTTGATCCTGAAGTGTTTTTGTCTTTGGTTTTTTGTAACTCTCTGATAACTTATTCAATTTTAGGTTATAAAATATCTTTTCTGGGGTTAATTTGAATATATTTTCCAAACACCCATTTCAATCAAGTTTTCATATCCATTTGCACAGGGATTTACAAAATGTCTTTTATGAGAACCACAAACAGGAAATCCTATACCAGTTTCCCAACATGTAGTAGGAATCTCAGAGCCCACCAACTTATACTTTTATTATCTCTCTTTAGGGATTTGACTGAGGGAGACAGTCTTAATCTTGATCACATCTTGAGGATGAGAGGGCCTTTTTCTTGTCCCTGCTGGCTTCTCGGCTTCCCCTTGCTCTCGCTGTTATTTGCAGATATTTCTCCCACGTCAGGGTCTGAGGACTGTACCATGGGAGTCCTGACGGCCCTGCCTATTGAATGTCTGGCTGCCGTTATTTAATAGATGGTTAATTTAATTTGATTTTTTCCCCCTCTTTAATATTTCCTCCCCTCCTTCTACCCCTTACCTATGGATGTTGCCATTTCCCTTTTAAGAACTGGATCTCTAAAAGCGAGGCATCTCCCAACCCACAACAAGCTCACGGTGAGCAACTGAGACGATCTTCTGCGTATAAAGCAGATGTGCTAACCACTACACTATGGAGCCACCCCCGGATGGTTAATTTTCTATGTCAACTTGACTGGGCCACAGGCTACCCAGATATTTGGCCAAACATTATTCTGTGTGTTTCTGTGAGGGTGTTTTGGTGAGATTAACGTGTAAATTGGTAGACTCTGAGTAAAGCAGATTGCCTGCCATAGTGTGGGTGGGCCTCATCCAATCATTTACGGTCTGAATAGAACAAAATGTTAAACCTCTCCTAGCCTGCCAACCCCAGCCAGAGCAATTTTGGAGCAGATGGCTTTCAGACTAAAACTGGAACATCTGCTCTTCTTAGTGCTCCAGACAGATATCCTCTGGATTTGCACTGCAGCCTTAGCTCTCCTGGGTCTCCAGCCTGCCCCCCACCCTGCAGATTTTTAGATTTGCCAGCATCCATAATTACATAAGCCAAATCTTTATAATAAATCTTTCTGTTTCTCCTATTGATTTTATTTCTCCAGAGAACACTGACTAATACAGATTCCCTATTCTCATTTTTGGATGGATCACGAGGCAGGTCCTAGGCCTCCTTTCATTTCTCAACATATCTGACACAGATGACATTTCTCCTTGTTCCAGCCTGGACACAGTAAACTCTTGTGTAAGTGTCCATCCCAGCAGCTGTCACATGATAGACTTCTAGTTTCTATATGCCCTCCAAGGGCAGAAAATATTCCTTGTCTCCACATCCTCAGTGCTCAGCATTTTGATTATTGCAAAGCCTAGGAAAAACTGCACAGTTCCACATCAGACTAGGACTCTTAGGTCACATGATGTTACTTTTAATTTGAAAAAGACTAAAAAAATTCTAAACAATATAATGCTCAAAAATCAGGAAATGACTGTAAATGGTGATATGCAATGATGGCGTATTACAGTGATTGAAAGGTTGCCACATAACTTTTAGTGATATACACTGAAAAATATGAAATACAAATGAGAAAAGTCAGAAATAGACCAAAATATGCACAAGATTTCAGAACATGATAAAGGTGGCAATTTAATTCAGTGGAGAAAAGATGATTTCTGTTTGTTAGAATCTTGGCTTTCTCATAATTCCTGTGCTACAGATCACTGAGTCGATGATTTGGGGAAACATCAAGCCCAGGAGCAGAGAGGGAGCCTGACCTCCACCCCTCTGCCCATATGGGCAGGCAACTGTGGGACTCAAAAAAGGCTAGCACCAGGGTGAGGCAAGTGGTTTCCTGTGCATGGCTTGGCCTCGGTCTCCTTGCACTAATCCTGGTCTATGGTATCTTGCCTTTATTTAAAATGAATATTTTATTCATCATGGATTTTTAAAATAAATTTTGATTTTTAAAAACTTTTGCTTTAAAGTATCTTTTGCCATCACTGACTTTTTTGGGTACCCTTTAAATATTGTATCTGAGGGAAGTGCCTCACTCCCCTCACTCTAGTCCCCACCCTATCCACCTTGAGAGACACCAGCTGCTTCTCTTGCCAGCAGCATTGGAGAGGAGTTGAAACACCAGAACAGTGCCTGACACATTGTAGGTGCTTAATAAATGTCTTAAAAATATTTTTTGAATGAGTGAGTAGGTTGAGGACTGAGAGACCTGTCTTGAAGTGATTCTGAAGAGAAGTTCTCAATTTACTGGCCTCGTCGCCTCTAGTCCCCTGGGGGGGGGGGAACACCTATCAATCCATTCCACATGAGATCCTGCATAGGCGTGAGGCTGGGGGTCCCACATACCCTGATAAAGGCAAACGTAATTATGAGCCACTTAAGGGAATGGCAATGTGTGGAAAGGGAAAAATTCCCCCTTCTTTCCTATTGTTCTTTTGGCTGGTTAGTCAAATCAACATGAAACAGAATGACAAGAGAAAATCAAATTTAATTTTGTGTGCACGGGAATTTCACATACATGGGAGAGTCAGAAACTCTGCAAACATGAGAGGTTCAGAGGCAGAAAAGGAAAATGAGGTAGATATGGCATTCTGAACCAGGGATGAGGTAATGCACCTCGGGGCTTCACAAGGTCATTGCAGGGAGAGCACAAATTCAGTAATGAGTAGTTTGCCCTGCCATATAGGTAGGTCAAAAAAGGTTATCTCTGACAATCACTTATTATGGGGAAGGCCTCTAAACTCAAATTCCTTTAAGTAGGTAAGGGGAGGGGGTAGTATAAGTTTCTCTTGAGCCCACAGGGTCTCAGCTGCTTTTAGCCCCAAATAATCCACATACCAGAGTCATCTTGAGATGACTCATTCCAAACCCTACTAACCCTAAAATAAAAGATTTTCAAAGTGAAAGGCAGCAGAATTTTTTTGAGATCAATAGAATAGCTGTTTGAGATGCACTGGTTCAGGCAGAAGCCCAAATAGTGTTCTGATTAGGAGACAAAGATGAGGGGTTATGAAAAGCGGAAGAAGAACAATTATATCAACAGAAGGCAGGCATTTCTATTGGTGCAGGTAACATACACAGTGATGTTAATTCTAAAGAATGTTTTCAATTTTCAGTCTGATAGTCATCAGTCCAGTAATCATAATATCTGCTTTCTTTTAATTCTTGCAAATAGTTTTTTAGGACATAATGTGGCTTTAGGTCCAATCTAAAGGTAATTTTGCCCTGTTTAAATATTCCAAAGATTTGAGGCATAAAACATGCAAGGCAATTCCTCTGGGATGGCAGCACAGGCTTCATTTTAAAGTGGCTCCATTTATACTATTTTTTAACAGCTCCTACAGATGCTTAAATGAGAAGGAACAAAGGGATTAGAATAGAAGGTTACTGCAGAGTGCAGAACTCAGAGATATAATAGAAGAAAAATATTTAAAGTATATAATGAGAACTCTAAGTAGATGTAATTAGAACACTCAAGTGTTTTCAGAACTTAAAAATATTCTAGAACTTAAAAAAATTTCTAATTTAAAAATTCAATAGAATTGGAAAAGTGAATGGTCACTGTTAAAAACACAAATTCAGCCCCCAAATATATATGAATTGAAACCAGATGTTAACTAGACACCAATCACGTTTCTTTTTCTTGGTTTTGTGCATCTAGGTTAACATGCCTTTGAAATGCCTCTTTTTCAGACCCCTCTTTTATAAAACCACCCTCAAGAGAGCAATTGGATTAACTATCCTGTAATCCAATTATAGACATTTCCTTGCCTTCCTTTCTTCCACATTCATGTAATCTTCCTTACGTTCTCACCTTAATTCCAAATGTATATATGAAACTGCAAACTGTCATTGTAGGAAGCATTTTTCTGTCTGTTGAGGTCTTTCTTGCTTCCAGGTTGTCCTCTGTTAGGCTCAGATAAACTCTTATAAAATTTTTCTATAGGTTTAGATGTTCTTTCTTAGACACATTTTTCTACCAATTTAGACCTGTTCTTTCCAATCAGAACTGCACAATTTGGATACCTCATTTACATAAATGAGACCTAATTGGGAACCTGGGCTGGAACTTTTGCTATAAAAGATGGCTTCCCCTTTGTCTTGGTGGAATGCAATTTAAGTTGCTACCTGAATCTGTGTCCCCTGGGCTGCCATGCTTTTTATTCTTTATTTCAGTCTAAAATTAATTTTGATTTACAATCCAATCTTTCCCTAGTGCCTTCATATTTCCTTTCACGTTCTCCCCTCTCCCAGCCAGGCTTCCTCTTCTGACAAAACTGAAACATTTGAGAGAATTTTTGCAGATTTGCAACACAAAATCTACCCATCTCTCAGCATCTGCACCCACATATTCTGTTCTCTTCTGGTATTAAAATAGCTCTATAATCTTCCCTTGTGCATTCTCTCTCACTTACTAAAGTGTATCACTTGGGCAACTCTCCCCATCTCATATCTTTTCAACTGTTTTTTGCCTTCAATCACTGCTATCAGCATTTAAACATATTCTTTCTTCCACCTTAAAAACAAACAAAAACAAACTAAACTCTTAATCTCACATCCCCTTCCCATTACCAACATATTTCTTTGCTCTCCATTGCAGCAAAACTCCTTAGCATTGTCTATACTTCCTGCCTATAATTCTCCTCCTCTTTTTCTCTTTAAAACCACTTCATTAAGACTTTTCCTTCCTTCATGCCATTGGACTCACACTTGTCAAGGCCACTAATAACTCCTTGTGGTGAAAGCAGTGTTTGATCACTCCTCAGTCCCCACAGCACTTGGCCATCAGCAGAACTGTACAGAGTCCACCTTTCCTTCACCCTGATGTACTCTCTTCACTTGGCTTCCAGGGCATTACACTCCGCTGGTTGTCCTTCTACCTCGCTAAAAGCTTGTTAAAGAAAAAACCACAGGCTCATAATGATATCACTTGTGCTTAAAAGCCCATGATAACAAACCTAGATTTAATACTTGATCTAACTGCAACTTCAACCTCTCCCATAAACATAATCTTAATCAACCAGAATGGAATTTTCTGGTCAAGCACCAATAAGGTAACACAGGCTGTCTCCATCCTCCATAGAAAGAAGAGGCAACCTACATAATAGAACCCCTTCCTTCTTTCGACCCCCAAAGAAAAGATGTCTCAGCCCCAAAATAATTCTTTCTTTTCTTTCTTAAGAGCTCCTTTGTCCCACTTTTCTTCCTATAAAATCTGTTCTCAGAGTACCTTCTAGTTGCTAGATGAATAGCTTAATAAAGCCAAATAGATCTTAAATTTACTCAGTTGAATTTTGTCTTTTAATGAGTTCCTTCTCCATCTGCTATTCTGTGTCTCTTCTCCTGACCTGTGTTAATTTCGTCTAAATATTCCTATGCTTTTAAGTGGCAGCTGCCCCACTTCACAGAGTTAGTCATCCTTTAGGACAATGATTCTCTGTTCATTAAAAGGTAGCCTCGTGAGCAAAAAACAAAACAAAACAAAACAAAACAAAACAAACAAACAAACAAAAAAAACCACCAAGAATAAAGTAACTGAAAAGTAGTAAAAAATAACAAAATGATGTCTAAAGTGGCTGAAGCTGCTTGGCCTAGGAAAAGCCTCATATGCTGGTAGCACTGCATCCTGGTTGAATTAGTCCTAAATACTTGGCAGATGCTCTAAAATGGGTTCAAACTCTTTAAACTAATAATTCTATCTTGGGAAGACACTTTAAAATGGCCCTACAAGGAATAAATGTATCAGTTGTAGAAGTACAACTATAGGTGTTCCATTTATAATGCTAAATAGAGAAATAAAATGAAAAGGCCAGCAAGTGGGGGCAGCTGACAGGGATCAACCCATTGGTAAATTATGGGAAATCTATATGTTAGAATATTGTCTAGATAAAATTCATGAGGTCTGTGTTAACATTGAAAATGCTCAAATGAAAAAGATCTTAATGGGGGAAAAAAAGATAGGCACAAAATATTACTTACACACTGTGTTACCAAACAGGAAGAGTTCGTCCATCCAGTGCAAACAGAGCCAAACGCTAAATACTGAGAATGCAATGGAGAAAAATTTGCTGTTTTATTATGAATGGTGCCTCCCAGGAAAACGGGAAGCTAATTCTCAAAGGGCTCAACTCCTAGGTAGTTTACAGACAAAGAGTTTTACAGAGAAAAATCACGAGTCATCCACGATGAGTAAGGGGTTTGGGGTCTTGGGTCTTTCTGATTGGTCAAGAGTAACCTAGGGCAGTAAATCATTATTTCAAGTCTTGAGGTCATCTTCGGTGTCCTTCAGCTTGGTTTCACAAGGATGTGGCAAGGGGGTCTTCCTATTTTAGGGCTCAAGAGCTGAAACAACCTAGGCCACGATGTTAGCATCAGCCCAACAGAAATTCATACCTTGTGACTCAGTCGAAGCCTGGTTGTTGTTTCTGGCTGTCTCGGGGGGTTAATGACCAGTAAGGGCAAGGGCTAAGGCTTACAGTGCCTGCTGTGAAGAAACTAGAGTGCTGAGACTACATATACATCGAAATCACACTTTACATCAGCTATATAAAAAAAATTCAGGCCATAAATATTCATTTGGAAAAAAATTACTTATGGCCTTTAATTACTTATGGCAACATGTTGGGCAAGGACGAAAAGCGGCACAAATATGCAGGAGTAACGCACAACAGAGGAAGCCCAGCTGCTTGCTGTCTGGCCTCCATCCGTGCCCTGTGTAAGCTCTGGGTTTGCACCCCAGCTAGACAAAGGGTGGGGTGGACGCCGGGGCAGGCTATTGGCGGACCGACGCCAGGGGGCGCGCCAAGCGCGTCTCCACGGCCCCAGGGGGCCCTGCGCGCGCTCCAGGGCGACGCGCGCGGCCGCTCCCGCCCGCCGGTCACCAGGGGGCGCCGGTGGCTGCCCGCGCGCGCTCGCCCGCCGCGGGGAGCGCCCACGCAGGCGCGCGGCTGGGCGGGCCGCGGCCACCATGGACCGCTTCGTCTGGGCCAGCGGCCTCCTGGAGATCCACGAGACCCTGGTGATCCAGCAGCGCGGGGTGCGCATCTACGACGGCGAAGAGAAGGTAGGGCGGCGGCGCGCGGCGCGGCCCGCCCCGCCCCTCGGCCCCGCCGCCGGGCCGGGGCCGCTCCCCTCCGGCCGCCGGACGCCCCCCAGCCCGGCGCGGGCCGGGGCCGGGGCCGGGGCCGTGCGCGCTCCGGGCGGCGGCCGCGCCCTGCTGGGGTCTCCGGGCCCCGGGGCCCCGGTCCGAGCGCCCTGAGAGGGCTGCCGGGGAGGTGGCGGCGTCTCTGTGGGACGTCTACGCCGAGGGCTTTTTTCAAAAAAGATTTTTTTAAAGGAGTTTTGAGCGTTTGTTTGGTAAACTCAGGTAGTAGGCCGTGCCTGGCGACGCCAGCACAACACTCAGATGCACTTGCAAAACGAGGGGAGGAACAGGAACTCTGCCTCAGCGAGCTGCGGAGACGTCTGCAGACTGCAGCCATCCTGTCCCGGGTGACACGTCGAAGCGGGAAACAGAACCAGAACCAGAAATCCAGTTTCAGTTTCCGGAGGGTTCCCCTGCTGTTTCTCCTTCCTTGTTCTGTTCGTGGAACTTGGCGCTGCACCTTTGCCCCGGTCCCTCGACTCGTGCCGTTTCCTGCTCGGCGCTTCCAGAAGCTTGAGGCCTCCTGCCGCCCCGGGGATGGAGGGCAGGGCTGGCCCAGCCGCTCTCCCGCCCGGGGGGCGTTTCCCGTGAACTGGAGCCCTCATCGAGCCCAGGTCTTTTTCCTGAGTTGTTTGCTGGGACTTACACACCCTTTGCTGCCTCAGGCAGCCTTATTAACTTGTTCTCAAATTGAGTTTTTCTCTCTCTAGGTTGGAGAGACAGCGAGAGGTTTTCGTTTTATAAACCAAGGTTGTTACCCCTTTAGGACTCTTAAATGGGAAGCATGATCAGCCTCCCCTCCCACAGCGGGAATGGTGGTGCCCCAGCTCTCTGAGCTGAAGCTGACAGTGGTAGATTGGTCCTCAGAGACTCCTTCAAAGCCACTCCCTTCTGGAGGTCCTGTCTTTTTGCAGAGCACCGCACTCTATTCCGTGTAATCCCCATATGCAATTTAGGAGCACCCTGGCTGACACGTAACTGATACATTTAAAACGACGCAAAATTAAAACTATTAATACTTGTATGTGAACAGTCATCATCAAACCAGCAAATTCCTTTTTTTTTTCCTTTGACAGATAAGTAGGTACAGCTATCAGAGGATTAAGGAAAACTTAATTGAGACCCTTCGATCTAGTCGAGATTCTCAACTGTTCTAGATGCAGGGTGGTTGAAGAAGGGGTGTAGATGTCTTGAAATTGAAGCAGAGCTTTAAGACAAGTCTACACACCACTGTGGTCGCTGGCCGGAATCTACTTTGTCATTTGCTGAACTGTTCTTGGTGTGGCCACGGGCCAGACTGATTCCTGGGGCAAAGTCCTGTGTCCTGGCTTCCTCTGACTGCTGGAAGGCTCCCACACTTCACGTAGTCCGAAGACTCTAGGAAGCTGCTCATCAGCCTCCAGATCCGATCAAATTCCCTTTCAGAATCTCTCACTTGCCCCCTTGGTCTAGGCACTACAGTCTAGAGTGCTTAGCCTTCCCAGCTTTGCATCCCAACACATTCCCTGGGCAGGCGTGCACATGGCGTCTGATAGACCAGTTGGACACGCTTGGAGGGCGGGAAGTGCGCCTTACTCATCCTTATATCCTCTCACTCATTGTCGGTATGAAACACATTTTTTTAAAAAAACTGAATAATTAGAGCACGTGCTATGTTCCAGGAACTTTATATACAACCTCTTTTAACCCTCTCTGTGGGCGTATGAGGTGTTTTCTTGAATGAGAAAAATCACTTTTCAGAAAGTGACTTGCTTAAGGTCCACAGTTGTCAGGAGAGACAGGAGTTAAATCTCTATTGATCAAACTCCCAAAGTCTTTGCTTTGTTCACTATGATGCCACACTTCAAAAATACAGCAGTCTCCAGTGCCAGACTAAATAATATTTAATATAGTTAATCTTCCCAGCGATGACACTGAGACCTTCAGCTGAAAGCTGAAAAAATTGTGACCTGTCTCAGGTCACACATCAGTAATTGGTGGAACTAGAATGAACTGCTTTTCCCACAGGCCAACTGCCTCTTGTGAATAAATCTGTGCCTACTTGTTTATACAGGCAGTTTTCACAGGCCCATTATGACTGGATCATGTGCTATTTTCACAAGTGGTGTAGACAAGTCATTTGTTTCAATTCACAGAAGCTACTATAGCCTCAGCTAATTTTAAAAATGTAAGAAGATTAGTAGCATGTAAAGTGGCAAATTGACAGCATATACTGGAAGATTTAGAAAATATTTCTTTCATCTAGCTATTTCACTTTTAGGAATTTACCCTTGGGAAATAGAGATGCATAAACATATAATGAATGAGGATGCTGATCTCAGCATTAGTGTATACGTTGTGTATTATTATGTATAGGGAAAAATTAGAAGCATTCTGAATGTACTCTATAGGGATTGGTTAATTTAATATGACATGCCCTCATCAGCATGAGGAATTGCTAGTAATAGTCTGCTAAGTGAAAATGATATAGAAAACTATATCATGGTCTCATTTTATTTAAAGATTATACACATGCACACACATGTATCCACATATATACACATGCATATTTTATTTTTTTTAGACTAAAATATTTTCCAGTTTTCAGTGGTGTATTTTATAACAGAAAACAATGTTAAACAAAACAGGGTAAGAGTTTATTCATTGAATGCCAAATTAGGTCAACTTTTAAGTAGTTAAAATTATTCTAGCTCTTAGTGTTGAAGCAAACTAGCCTAAACTTGTCTATCAGGTTTAGCTCATAATCCCTTGGAATCTCTGAAGGGAACTGTTACACAATTTCTTCTCTTACAGCAGCAACATTTTGTTTGCTCATTGTTAGTCGACATCGCAAGAGGACTATTCTGGCTTCAGCTTAAATTCACATCCTTATGTGTTGATTTCAGTAAGATAAAGTGTAGTTTCTTAATCAGAATTCTTATGCTCTACTGTACATCATGTACTCAAATTGATAAGATATTTGCTGTTGGAAAAGGGAAATTTTACTCATGGCAAAAGAGAGATTTTTAAAAATATCTTAAACTCCATTATTAGGTTTCATATACACAAGATTAACTAAAACATTTGAAGCCAAACTAAATTAAGTGCCAGGCGTATGTATGTTTTACTTCTGATTCAGGGGAAGACATGGAATTTGTAAAGTCTTTTCTTTGAGGTATTGAATAATCTGTCACAGAGTATTTAAATTAGATGGTTCAGTAGCTCTCTTACCTTTAAAGCTTATTAACTATATTAATACTAACATTAAAATATTTATAATATAGTCATACGTACTCTTAAAAGTGTTCGTTTTTTATTACACAAAGACTTTTTAACAAAAGAGTGTTTCTACATGTTTAACAAAAATAGTTAACATACGTTTTAGAGTTAAATAAAGTTATAAATGCCTATAACAAATTTCTTTATCTTTTTTTGTTAGACAAATAATAAAGTTGTTAAATGTGGGCCAAAAGAAAGTTGAAATAATCAGTGATCCTATTACCAATAAATAATTACTTTTGGCATATTCTGTGTGTGTGTATAATCATCCTATGTATACAATTTTGAAAACTACTTTTTCTATATCAATGAAAGTATCTTATAACATATTAAGTATCTACTACATACATTTATAGTTATTTTTACTTAAGAACAATTAGAACCATGATGATGTTCTAATCGATTGGTTATTTACTTGATAGATATTTTAACCACGTTATTTTAAACTCAAAAGGATTATTTGTAGTAAATTAGACTCTCACTAAAATGTTTTCTTCGAGTTTAAGTTGTAAGGCAACCTTATAAATGGGACCAACCATATAACTTTTGAAATAATGAGTTATTCCTCAAAAGGACATAAGCATGTCTTACCTTAAGGCAATTTCTATTTTCTAGTAATTAGAGTTAATAGAAGCTTCCAATATATTTCTTGGTTTTAACAGAAATTAAGTGGTTCGATTTATTAATCTCTTGGGTTCCAACTCTAAAATTTGCTTATTTACGTAATTTTCAGTGCATAATAACAAATTATGAGGATTAAAGTATTAGTTCTAAAGACCTAGCTGGCATTTTTTGTGATTGAATTGTAGTTTAAAAACCATTTTTACATTTATATTTTCAGTAGGTGACACAATCCCATGATAAAAATTCAAAACCCACAAAATGTATAGAGTTAAAAATCTTCCTTCCCTGTCTCTTTGTCATCTAGATCCCCATCAGAGGCCATGAGTGCATCATTCTAGAGCTGTGCATGCATAGAGATTTGTATGTGTCATATATAGGTATTTGTATAAAATATATTTTTTAAAGTATAAATTTATAATATACTATGCATAGAGTTTGAATCTTGCTTTTTTCTTTTAATGTGGAGAATTTCAATTTTAAATGCATATTCTCCCCTACATTTTAACAACCCTGGAATCAGGATACATTTGACAGTCAGTGGCTCTTTAGATTTTATCAAATACAGTAAGTACCTACTTTTTAAGGACTGAGTAGTCCTTTGTGTGGATGTACTGTTACCTTTTGATGGACATTTAAATTGCTGCTTTTGCTTTTAGCAAATAGCAGTGGATTACATAGTAGTGTATCATTGTGTTCAGGTGTGAATTTATTCATGGAATAAATTCCTAGGAGTGCAATTACTGGAACAAAGGATTTGTGTATTTGCATTTTTGATAGGTATTAATGTACTGCCCTCCATAGAGGTTGGCCCTTCAGCAATGTGTGCAAATGCTTATTTCCCCAGCACTGTTTTATCAAACTTTTGGGCTTCTACCAGTCTCATTGATGAAAGGGATATCTTGATGGTCCCTTAATTTTCCTTTTTCTCATCATTAATAAGATATCATTAAGATAAAGTTGGGTATTAATGTGTTTAAGAGCTATTTGTAGATCCTTTTCTATAACTTTCTGTTAATAATCTTTACCTATTTCTCTAATGGATTATAGGCTATTTTATTATTGGCTTTTAAGTGCACTTTATATATTATAGAAATTAGCCCTTTGTCTCTGATGTTATTTTTTGCAGTCTCTCTTTGCTCTTCCCATGAAGAATTTGTGTGCATGTGTGTATGTGGAGTTGAATTTGTCAATCATTTCCTCTAATGCTAATGGGTTTACTGTTTCTCTTAGACCTTCTCTCAAATTATTTAAAAAATTATCTCATGATTTTTTCTAGTGCTTTTATGATTTTTATTTTTATTTTAATTCAGATATTTGATCCATCTAGAATTTATTTTGGTACAGTATATTAGGTATAAATCCAACTTAATGTTTGTTTTTGTTTTTCCTATGGGGCAACACAATGGCCCAGTACCATCGGTTGAATCTCCATTATTTTTGTATGTGTTTGTGTCTATTTCTGGATTTTCTTAATATTTAAAAATTATTTTAAAAAATTATATGTGTGAGTGTTACACATGATTTCAATCGCATTGTTAAAAAAAATTCAAGCAGTAGTGAAGATTTGAAAAAGGGCCCTTTTTCTCTTCTTCCTATTTCCTCACACTTTTCTCAGATAATCATTTTAACAGACCATTGAGTAGTCTATTTAGACCTTTTTCTACTGCTCACACACACATGTATATATCTCACATATAGTTTGGGGAATATGGAGATTCTGTCAATCTGTCAGTCTATCTACCTACCTATCATCGTGTATAATATACTGTAAGTTGATTTTTTTCTCCACTAACTTTATGTCTTAGAGTTACATGATAGTCTAAGCAGCTCTAACTCATTATTCTTTTTAACCTCTGTATGGAATCTATAGTATGAATATATCATACTTGATTTAACCACTCCTCTATTACACATCTAGGTTGTTTGCAGTTTTTTCCTAACTTAAGCAAGGCCACACACACACACACACACACACACACACACACGTAATACGTATATATTATATATGTATGTATACATATATACACATATAGCTTATGAAGTGCATAAAATTGCTTCTTTTTAATTTGTGATAAACCTAATTCTTAAGTGCCAATTTATGATTATTATTATGTCATTTGTGAAGAGGAAAACCTGGACCACACTGAGTGATACATTATTAACATTTTATGATTATCTTTTCTAGATAAAATTTGATGCTGGGACCCTCCTTCTTAGTACACATCGCTTAATTTGGAGAGATCAGAAAAATCATGTAAGAAAGTTTTTTACACCTGTTTTAGATTTTAAATCACTGAAGTTTTTCTTTTTCTTTTCTGACAGGACTATAAAAAATTCAACAAATAGATTCAACAAATTTTCATTTTACAGTGTCAGCAGAGCATGTCCCATATAATTTTTCTGAATGGAATAGAGATAGAAGAGTTAGAGTGCTGTCCCTCATTCAGCTCCAGAAAAGTCTGAATAGAGAATTCTCTGAATAGAGAATCATGTTGACTCCTGTGTTTTAAACATCAGTCAGACCCTATGCCCAAATGTCCCCTGTTTAACAGGAATAATTCTTCCATCAGTTGTCAGGGGTCCTTAGAAAAAACTCATTTGTCCTCAAAACAACCCGTTCTGCTGATTGTTGAGAACAAGGATGATGGGACTGCCAGCAAGTGCATGCTTTTACCTAGACTATTGAGAAGAACAGACTCTAAGGAAGAGAAACCTCCTGTTTTTTCATTTATAGGAAGAGAGAATAAGTTATGTGCACAGAGATGATTTCTTTATTCCAAAGAGCTTTAACTTGAAAATGTGTGTATAAATTTCAGTAAAATAAACAATCTCTTATATATTATTTTTATAATTGCTGCCCCTGCCATGTAATTTTA
This sequence comes from Cynopterus sphinx, assembly GCA_030015415.1. Classification (NCBI taxonomy): domain Eukaryota; kingdom Metazoa; phylum Chordata; class Mammalia; order Chiroptera; family Pteropodidae; genus Cynopterus; species Cynopterus sphinx. The sequence continues at coordinate 82,005,951 of CM057381.1, read as the reverse complement.
ATTCCACAGATAAACTATATATTCTACCAAGGCTCTTTGAAAAGCCACTACCATTGTAAAATCTAAGACTTTTTTTGCTCCTCAAGAACCAGTTTTTGCCCCCTTAATGGTGATTTTGCCCTTGTTAATGCATTCCTTAGAACTGTTAATGTCTAATGCTTTTGAAAAGAAATCTTTTTTGGAGGAGTATGTGTCCTTAAACTATATGTTTATATATTAATCTTAGTATAATTTTTTGATTATCATATAAAGAGGCTGATTTAGAAATCCTTAGACCAGCTATTAAATGCCATTTATAATAATTTAAAAAATTGAATCTACTAATAAAGGGAAGCTACATTAGTATTTTCTGTTAAAAATTTATTATGAGTGGGTGAGTAAAGTATAGAAAATTATAAAGAAGAAAAATTAACATACTGCTTAAAGTTATTTTGATTTACCTGTTTTTTTTTTTTGTTTTTCGTGTAAGTATATTGTATGTAAAAAGTTTCGTATAAATACTGCCTTTTAAAAGATGGACCTACTGTAAAAACAAAAGTAGTTACAGTTTTTAAACCTCTTACTTTCTTCCACGAAGTGAAATGCCACCACAATATTGTTTTTCTTTCAATTTTTCCTTAGATTTATTTAAGGAATAAAATAACATTTTTTATATTTTTTATTAAGTACCTTAAAGGTACTTGGCACTCCCTTAAATGCTATAAAACCAGGATCTTTGAACTAGTTGTATGAACTGTGCTTTCTCTTTATTTCCTCCTAGGAATGCTGCATGGCCATTCCTCTTTCCCAGATTGTGTTCATAGAAGAACAGGCAGCTGGAATTGGGAAAAGGTAAGATTTGTGTATTAAAGCCTTTATTCACAAAAAACATTTCCATTCAAGATATTATTGTCAGTTTAGTTGGTTTATTGCTGTGCCATACTGCGTATGTAGAAATGAATCTAATGATTGTGTTTTGGGGCTTTATACATAATAGCCTTTGGTCAGGAGTTCCCATAAGAAGATATTGTCATACCTTAAACTAGATATATGGAAGTCATTCTTAGAGCATGAATCAAGTACTAAGGTTTGCTATAATATCCTTGGGTTATAATAAATAAGTGTGGGCCAGTTGTCATTATATATATTTCCACAGACATTTGCTTTAAAATGTCTGTGTATCTTATAATTCAGTACTTAAAATCAGAAATGACCCATCTGAGATAAGGAACCGACTTTACTCCGGTTTCTAGTTGATCATTAAGTTTCTCATTTTTAATTTTTCAGATACTAGTGTTAGAGTGTCATAATAGTTGTCCATATTGGGACATTTATAAGTAATGGGAGCACTGTTTATAATTAGACCAGGGCAGGCATAAAATGAGACTGTCCCAGGCATACCAGGAGATGTGATCATCCTGGTTTAAAGCCACAGGTTAAAATATTTCTGTTTATTTAAGTATATCAAAAATTCTGGCTTTATGTTTTAAGTACTTGTAATTGAGGGCAACTTACGATCAAACATTGCTGATAAGGACTTTTTTCCACGTGGGTTGCTCTTTAGCTTTAGTGTGGCTAGGTACCTCAACAGATGTTAAATAAGTGTTGAATGTCACTGGAAGTGCAATGCATGCCTTAATTATAATATAGCTAGCATAAAAGGCCACTTATTTGACATATAAGAAACTAACCAATATTTTGAAAAGATTAGTAAGGTGTGTACTTGCAGAGTAGGCACTATCTCTAATTTATATTATGCCCCTTGTCACTTTTCTCTACCTTATTACATTCTTTAAAAAAAAAAATTTTTTTTAATTGGGGTGTAATTGACATACATTATATTAGTTTCTGGTGTACAATGTAATGATTCAACCAATATTTATTTATATTACTTTTCTTGTTAAGCTTTACAAAGTAAAACTTTAAGGGTACTCTTGATCATTTGATTTTTCCTCTGCTGTGTTTCAAGGAAATCTAGACTCTATAACAAAAATATTTAAAATAATTACTTTCACATTAACGTATTATTTTTCAACACCTCTAGTGAGAAAGAAATCATTAATGTGCCAGGTTCACTTTTCTAAAACAGTCTTTTTAGTTCTTGGCTCCTCCCTTGGCCCTAAACAATTACCATATTTCAATGATTCAAAGATGTATATATGTTTTCTCCTTTTAATATCTCTGAACCCAAGATGCTTCTTTGATTTGGGAGATGTTAAACTTGATAATATATGGTGTTTAATGACTTAAGAAATGAATATGTGAAAAAATTGGCATGGATCTTTTATACTGACTGGGATTTTTAAACTTCATCTTATATTATAATCTTTTAGCTTTTCATTTGGTTTCCTTTGACAAAATCTGATAGCAGGGCTCAGGTTTTTAAGTTTTAAAGAATATATACTGCTTTTGCTTAGTCACCCTATCCTAATTGTCATAGTTGTTGTTGCTGTCTGTGTCTGGCAGTTTGCTTCAAATAGTCCTGTGATTCTGCTTGCACAGTTTGTTTGCTTGCTCACTTCTCTTAAAAGATTTTCACCATAAAAGAATAGATGAAGAGTCCTTACAAATCTGTTCCCAGTTCACTAAACAAAACGTTTGTTAAATTGGAGACCCCACACATGATGTTTCAATTTTACAGTCATATTTAGGCAACCACATAGGCCTAAACAAAGTAAAATCGAATAATAGGTGAATTTATAATGTGATCATAAAGAAAAAAGCTTTAGGCTAGGTATCTAAGATATTTTGGCTAAGTTTTTAGGTTTTGCAAATTTTTATAGAAGATTGTTCATTGAGCAGGTTGGGGGGAAAAAGAGGAAAAAAAGACCTTATAAAACAACAAATACAGTGGTATTTTTAATACCATAGAAGATGATGGTAGAAAGATTATGGTAATTTATGTTTTTAGAGCAGCAGCATTTTGAGAATTGTTTTTCCTATTGGATATCTTTCTAGATCATGCTGTTGATTGAGTGGTATTTTCCACAAATGATACTGTAGAAAGTTAGTTTTGGACGGAGTTTTAATAAAATGTCGGCTGGCCAGTTTTACATAGATAGGTTTTCATATATTGTTTTCAAATGAGTAAGATAATATGCTTTGGAAGAAATTATAGGGCCCCTGGTGACCTTGGAGGATGACTCTAAATGGAAAACCCTAATCGTAAACCAAAATCATAAACCACCCCAAATTTTGCAGATTTATTTTGAATTTATTTCCTAAAACCACATGTTTGTTTAATCTGTAGACCTAGTAACTTGAACTTTTTTGTTTATAGTTTGTAAGTTTTAAGTAGATATATTTTTGAAAGGTTTATTAAGGCTGAATTAATATAGACTTTAAAAGGATTCCTTTCAGGATATTCTTTGTTTCTACATGAATTTTTATTTGTTTATTTGTTTGTTTACTTAATTTATTTACTTATTTAGTTATTTTTTTAAACACCTACAGTACCTGATATTTCAAGGTGGTCTCCCATCCAAGTACTAACCAGGCCCGACCCTGCTTAGCTTCCAAGATCAGACGAGATTGGGCACATTCAGGGTGCCATGAATTTTAAAAATAACCTAAAATATAGTAAAAGTTATGGTAATAGAATTAGTCATAAAAGGCAATTTAGTACATTACATTCACTTTTTCTTTAGTGCCAAAATCGTGGTTCATCTCCACCCAGCTCCTGCTAACAAAGAGCTCGGTCCATTTCAGGGTAGTAAGAACTCCTACATCAAACTCTCCTTCAAAGAACATGGCCAGATTGAGGTAAGTTTCTATATGAATAAAATTGGACCAGAAATTTTTGTTGTTTATTAATATTATGAATGCAATATTGTTTCTATATTGTTAATATAATAAAAGCAACATACCAGGTTGCACAATATTTTTATAATAAAATTTTTTGGTATCTTAAGCCTTATAAGTGGAGAATATGAAGTTTAGATTTGGGAACAGGAAGCTGGAGGGTGTGGTCACAAGGAAAGAACAGAGACTGGAAATATGCTAAGTCATGCCATTAGGCCACGAGTAAAGTTTTCAGTGGACTATTACTGTACTATGGTTAAAGAGACAAAGTATAATGTAGTGACATGTTAAATTACATCTGTATCTGAAAGCTCACGGGCTTAAATCAGATAGTTTATCTTTATTAACTCCATACAAATCTAATCACTGAAGTAACTCTTCCATAGTGTGATTAATAAGTTGCTGTATAAATAGTCTTTAGACCTTTATAAGTGTGTTTATCATTCCCTTGAAGTCATAATTTAGTTATGTTCTTTTTTCTATAATACTTCCCCCAGTGCTCTTCACACAGTATGTACTAAGCAAATATAAGTCACTAGCTAAAGTCAATCTCACTGTAGCTGAAAAATATAGTTAATTTATGTGAGCAGAGGTATGATTTGGGCTTAATATCAGATTAGATATTTTAACTAGACAGATTATTCCCTGCTTCTTCATGGATAATGGTTGTATATTTTTCTTGGCATGGTGTCAGTTTCACTATAGATTGAAAACAATCCACGTCGGCAGGATTGTTTAAAGTAAGTCTATTTATTTCATTGTCACTCATCTCTTTGTTGAGAGTAGCTCACTTTATGTAGAAGGTCAGTTCCTTCTTTTTTTTTTTCCTTGTTCTTTCTGAAGTTGATCTAAGAAAAGAACTTCCTTTGATTTTCTCTGATGTCTCTGAGAGTTTTAGACTTGTTGCAAATGACTGAACAGACTTTTCAACTAGAAAATGTTAAGTAATGATTTATATGAGGATGCCACAACCTGACTGACTCATTTAAAGTGTATCTATATGTATAACAGTTTTATAGGCGTTTATCAGAGGAAATGACGCAGAGAAGATGGGAGAATATTCCAGTTTCCCGGTCATTACAAACAAACAGAGGACCCCAGGTAGTTTTTAGACTGTTTCTTAATCCTGTATTTCAAGCTCTGTGCTTGCGTCTTCATTAAGGAAAAAGATTTCTGTGATTACAGAACTTTCCAGAAATAAAATAATGACATTTGATTCAAAATTTATTTTCCCAAAACCTAATTTAGTGCTCTGTAGATAATAGACACTTAGTGAAAATAGATGACTACTTTACCAGAGTAATTCTTGGGGTGGTACAAATTAGATATTACTTGCTTCATTTTGTTCTTCATAATTAGTGTGGCAGCTGAGTGAATACACAATACTCCTGGCTGACATTTTCCAGGCCAGTCTAAGTTAACTACCAACTGTGGACAGCTACTCAAATGTATAAAAGTAGTTCGTATAATAACTGTCAAGTACTAAAATTTTTACTACAAGTTTTTACACATTTGAGTCCCTATTAAATATCTGATACATATGTAAAAGGTTGCCTAAGAACAAAATTGGTTAGGAAATTTAATTTATTATCTGAAATGAAGAGTACAATATGCCATATATTGTATGTTGAGTGCTTCCTTAAAATGATTTGAAGATCATTATTATATATGGCAAGGAACTGACAAATATTTTGAAAGGAAACTAGATATAATTACATGCTGTTTTTCTTTGGTTCTTTGTGGGTCCTTTCCCACCACTGAAAACACCATGTGGTGGGTTACAAAAGATTGTGTCCTTCCTATTTTGTATGTTTTATTTTATACTTTTGTTTTTTTCAGCCAGGAAGAATAAGGGCTGTAGGAATTGTAGGTATTGAAAGGAAACTGGAAGAAAAAAGGAAAGAAACCGACAAAAACATTTCTGAGGTAACACATACTCAAGTTCCGGTCAGCTGTCTTTTTCAGCCATTTGTGTTTACTATTTTGGATATAGCTGTGACTAATTTCATTCTGTATATTGGAATATATTTAGTTTGCCTGATGCTATACAATATCTTATTCCATTTAACAGGTCTACCTCAGGTTGGCATAATTCAGTCAAAATGTGTCTCAAAACTTCTTCCAAAAAAGAATGAAAAAGAAGTGCCAAATTGTTTTCTGTGATGTTAGAAAATACCATGATTTTATATGTAAATTTTAAAATCTAGATGGAATTTATTGGAGGATACCCCTAATGAATTCAAAGTCCTATTGAATTCAAAGTTAATTAGGGAAAAATGCTATTCTGTGGTCCTGAACTCTGGTCATACACCACGGTTTTATGCCGATGACTACTCAGGGACCAGACACAGAGACAGTAAGAATGGCTCAAAACAGTCAGCCTATCAACTAGGACACCAGCCCAAGCATGTACATGACATTTCGCCAATTATGAGGAGATTCAAGTGAAAGGGAAATAATGCTAGTTAAGAAAATCAGTTATGCATTAGATTCTAAATTAGTTAAAACATCTAAACATATTGGTTTTATGTTTATATAAAAGTGGTCTTGGATTTTTATGAAATGAGTCTGTGAAGTAATTCTTTAGTTTTTATAATAGTTTGTAAATAGTTTGTAAGTAAAATTCCATTGATTAATGCTGTTCAGAGAACTTCAAAGTCTAAATTGTAAATAGTTATTGAATACCTATAGTAGTCAAGGTTCTCCAGAGAAACAGAAGCAATAGGAGACATATAAATATCAAGATATAGATATATTGATATCTCTATATCTCTGTACATATAAATATATAGCTCTGTATGCATGAGGTTTATGATAAGAAATTGGCTAATGTGAAGTCCCATAGTCTACCACCTGCAAGCTGGTGACCCAGAAAAGCTGAAGATATAAATCCTAATCTGAGTCCAAAGGCCTAAGAACCAGGAGAGCTGATGGTGATAAGTCCCAGTCCCAGGGCAGGAAAAGACTGATGTCTCAGCTCAGCAGCTGGGCAGAGAAAGAGCAAATTCTCCCTTCCTTCAATGTTTTGTACCTGCATTGGGGAGGGCAATCTGCTTTACTCAGCCTAATGTTTCAAACTCTAACCGCACGTGGTAGGGCCCTCACAGACACACTCAGAATAATAGTTGCTCAAATACCTGAACACCCCGTGATCTTGTCAAATTGACACGTAACATTAACCATATAATATCTATTCTGGGCTCACTAATTGAAAATATAGATTTTAGTTGAGGAATTAAGGGTATTTGTCTTAAGTGCCCGTGGTCCAGGTTTTGCTGATTGCATGTTTATGGCAAAGTTATACATGTTATATCTACACTGTCTGAGCATGCAGCCACTACATATACTGTTTCCTCTCTGGCTCTCATTTAGTTTCAGTTTTACAAGCAACTACATGTGTAATACCTCCTGTCTTGATGTTGATCCCCCTCTATTCATTTTGGTTGTCTGAATCTCATCTTCTAGTAAGTTTTTCAGAAATTGTTCATGGAACAATGTTCCCTGAGTTCTGTCTGCCATGTCTGTATTCCTTATATGTGAAAATCAGTTTTGGTGGATTTAAAATCTTTGGTTCACACTTACCTTCCTTGAGTGCCTTTAATATGTTCCTTTCAAATTTTTTTTTTTGTCTAGCATGAAGTGTTGCTTCCAAGGAGTGATGAAAATCTTTTTTTTTTCTCCTCTTAAAAGTGACTTGCTGTGTTTTCTAGATACTCAAAGAATTTTTTTTTTTAATCCTAGTAATTTTACTGGAATGTGTCTACTAGAATGTATTAGTCACTCTGATTTCTTTTTTCCCCCGCCAAGTCTGTCTGTCTGTTTGTTTGTTTGTTTCTTTCTTTCTTTCTTTCTTTCTTATTTTAAATTAGTTTCAAGTATACAGTACATTAGTTAGACAATATATATAGTCGATAAAACAGTCGCCACAATTGCTTCTTCCTTTCCCAGGCCCTCCACCTAGCCAACATATTGATGCTAACTGCATTCCCATGCTGTGCTCCCCATCCCTGTGACCATACATCATATACTAATTTGTAGTTTTTTAACCCTTTACCCCATTCTCCCACCTCCCTAACTCCCTTTCCCTTCTGTCCATCAACAGTTTGTCCACTATATTTGTGAGTCTGTTTTTGATTAGTTTGTTCTCTTTGTTCCTTATATTCTGCATATAAGTGAAATTATATGATATTTCTTTTTCTCTGTCTGACTTAAATACCTTGTAGGTCCATCAAGGCAATATCTTTTTCCATTCCCTTCCTTTTAGTCTGTGTGTGTCTTTTAACCTGAAGTGAGTTTCTTGTAGGCGCATGTAGGTGTCTTGTTTTCTTATCCATTCATCCACTCTATCTTAGTTGGAGTACTTAATTCTTTTCCATTTGAGGCACTTATTGATAGGAATGTAGTTGTTACCATTCCTTATTACTGTTTTTGATACATGTTTTTTTCTTCTTTAAGAAATCCCTCCAATATTTCCTGTAATACTAGCTTGGTGATGATGAATTCCTTTAGCTTATTTTTGCCTGGGAAGCTCTATCTGTCTTTCAACTCTAAATGATAGCTTTGCTGGATAAAGTATTCTTGGTTGTAGATCCTTGGGTCTTCATGTCAAATATTTTATGCCAAGCCCTTTTGTCCTGTTTCTTTTGAGAAATCAGCTGTTAGTCTTATGGGTGCTCCCTTGTAGGTAACTAACTGCTTTTCTCTTGCGGCTTTTCAGATTCTCTTTTTGTTTTTAACCTTTGGCATTTTAATTATGTTGTATCTTGGTGTGAGCCTTTTTGAATTCCTGTTTTTTGGGATTTTCCGAGCTTCCTGGGGTTTTATGTCCATTTCCTTCACCAGATTAGGGAATTTTTCCATCATTATTTCTTCAAGTAGCTGTTCAGCATCTTGTTTTCTTCCAATACACCAATGAAACGGATATTTTTACCTTTAAATGTCCCATAGGCTCCTTAAATTATTATAATAGTCTTGGCTTCTTTTTCTTGACGTTCTGATTGTTTTCGGCTTTCCCATCCTCTAGATTTGATCGTCTTCTTTATTCAATTTGTTTATTCCATTCAATATACTTCTCATCTCAGATAATGTGTTCTTCAGTTCTGACTGGTTCCCTTTTATAATCTCCATTTCCATTTTTATGTTTTTTATCTCTTTGTTGAAGTTCTCACTGAATTCATCTACACTTCCCATAAATTCATTGAGCATCTTTATAACTGGTGTTTTAAATTCTGCATCTGATAGATTACTTGACTCCATTATTTCTGGATCTCTGTTCTGTTCTCTCATATGGTTTCTGCTTCTTTGTCTTCCCAATTTGGCTGTCCTTCTGCCTCTGTTTCTGTGTCCTAAGCAAAACTGCTAAGTCTCTCAGTCGTATTAGTGTGGATTTGTGAAGTAGGTGTCCAGTAGCATTGTCCTGGGAGGGTTCAACTGCAGGCCAAATTTAGCCCAAGCCTGTGCCCCTCCGGGCCACCTGTTAAGATTCTGCAAGCAATCCACAGATGCTGTACTTATAGTTGCCTCAAAAGACTGCACCAGAAACTGAGGCCAGGTGTCACCAGTGTGAATATAGGTGCTGCTCAGCAAGGAGCATCTGACTCACTGAGGATGTACCTGGAATGGGCTTAGTTGGGGCCTCAAATTGGGGGAGGCGAAGTTTCAGGGAATCCTCTGGGCTGAGCACCCTCTGTTATTCAGTTTGATGACTTTTCAGCTATGGCGGCACTGTGCCCATGCCCTGGGAGCAGAGAGGGCTCAGCAGAGGAACATTGGATACCATTGGCACTTCTGTATGTCTCTGTAAGTCTCTGGTGCTCCCTGTGCGTAGCAGCTCAACCTGCACTGGTCCTGAGAGCTAAGGTCCCTCACTGTGTAAGTCCTCTTGCAGATGTGGCCCCTGCCGCAGCCTCTGTCCCACTCAGCCACTAGAGACTGGGCAGCCTTGCATCCTCACCCCATCCTACCTTCTGCCATTGCAGGGTGGTTTCATAGACTCCTTCCCAGTTGTATGGCTTGTTCATCTAGATCCCAGGTGATTTTTCCTTGCTGTTTTCTTTTTGTTTCCATTACATCTTTGATTTGGTCACCAGGGAGATGAACAGAGCCTCTACGACCTACATCATTTTTTTTTTCCTCCTCATTCGGGGTTGTTATTGAATATGCTTTCTGTATTTGGCTTCAGAAGTTTTTTCTTTTAATTTCAGAGGAGTTTTTCTGTATAATAATTTTCAATAATTGCTTTGATTTCTTTTTATTCTGAGACTCATATTAGCTGTATGTTATAGCTTTATTGCCTATCTTCACTATTTGTGAATTTCAGCCCCTTTTCTTCATTTCTTTTTTATTTAGAAAATTTTCCTTTTTTTTTACTTGTTTCTCTTAAGATACTATGTTGTGTTTATTTATTCTTGTGTTCTGTCTAGTCTTTATTTCAGAAATGATTTTAAAAAATCCTTCTCTGCATCTTGTCATTTCATTTCTGATTTATTTTGTCCTTTCCCAGCTTGCTTATTTTTTAAAACATTCTTTAGCTTATTTTGAAATAAAGATTACATTTTGATCTGACCAATGAACATGTCTTTTTGGCATGCCTTCATTGTTCTGCTCCTTATTTTTTTCTTATAATTTTGTATGGAATTTGACCTTGATACCTTGCTGTCGCTAATTTTCATGTGAAGTTTTCCTGAACTTTTAGAGGAATATCTAGTTCAGAAAACCTTTTCTTACTACACAGAACTCAGTCTTCTGCTGTGTTCATAACAGTGTTAAAAAGGTGGTGGCTTGCTTTCTGTGATTTCTTGGCCCTGTTTTCATCCCATTTTTATCGGGACCATTTTCTTTCTTCCTCTGTATTATCTCTACTATGCTCAGTTTTTAATTCTCCTCACAGGAGTTTTTTTCCTGGTGTGGGATCCTGTCCTGGAAGAGAAGCCTGGAGGGTCAGTTTGATGAGTTCATAGACTGCTTCAGCCCTTCCTGAGGACCTCTCGTACCCACCCAACACTGAAGTGGGTAAACCCTTCCCGTTTGAGTTACTGTCCTCAAGTTTGGCCCATCTTACTTTCCAGTGACCACTTGTTGGATTTTTTAGGGTTCTCTTCTACCAGATTGATCAATTGCCCTGGTACCTCCCTTTCCTTTCTCCTGCTTTGATGCTGATATTTTGCAGGTCTTGTGGCCCATGGTGGTTTGTCTCCACTTGCTTGTATCTTGGGGTTTTTGTGGCTATCTTGTCATTAGTTTTGTAGTATATGCTGCCTGTGAGTTTTTGGTTTCAAGATTTAGTTGCTCTGTTTTTATGTTGGGAATTGAAGATACTAAAATTCTATGCTGCCACAGCCACCATCTTTTCAGAATCCTTTATTCCCGTAAAATTCCGGCATTTTAGTATTAGAAATGTTTTACTATCCAGAGAAGTAATCATCTCAGAGCTAGTGACAGGATTTGGATCCAGGGTTATGAGAGCTCAGGTCTTCTGATTCGTAGGCAACTGTAGCCTACTACATCATGGCCACTCTTTTTGCCACTCAGAAGGTGCTGTCACTGTCCTCTTTCAGTGACTTTTGTTGTCATCTTTTTGAGTAATAGCTATGGAGATGGTATTGAACAACAAGGTAACTGTGCATTAATAGTGGTCCTTTTTTCCGAATGCCGCCATATTAATTTAATGTTCAAAATACTGTTTTTCTTAATTTATAAAATGTTATTGTTTTACTGTAATTTTCACAAAATTAACATAACTCAAAGAATTCTACATAAGCATTGTACTCTCTTGCAGGTCACTGATTTATTCAGTAGATAGTCCTTGTTTTCTACTTTGTGTGTCTTGCATCAGATGTTTGAGATATTCTGATGATGCGTTGAGCAGGCAGGCAAACAGGCTTCCTTTGCAGTGTGAGAATGTTGTTTTAGGAGGATACAGGGGCCCAACGGGAACATGTAATATGGCCTCTTACTCCATTTGGGTCAGGGAAGGCTTGTTAGTAGCAGTAATGGAAGTCAAGGCTTGAAAGTTGGGCCGGTGGAGGGAATGGATATGCAAAGGTACAGAATCAAGAATATTGAAACGGAAAATTCAAGATTATATATTAATAGTTACTAAAGCTTATAACCAAATAATGACTGAAAATAAAAAAGAATGCGACAAACTGGCCTTAGAGGGTACACCCTGGTTTTAAGTCAGATGCCACTTTTTTCAAAATTGGAGTGGAAATTTAACTACAGACATGGTAGAGGGACAGAAGATTTTATAAACTAGTAGGTGAAATAATAGACTGGGCACGTGCATCTAGTTTGCATTTGTGCATATATAACTTTAATTTTATTGTAGGTAGTTTCTCCACCCAGTTTTTGGATAGTTGGCTAATTTCAAATATTAGAATAATAATATAAATAGAAATGAGGAAACTTTTGTTTTATAATTACTCAAAATATTTTATAGGAAATTCTTGTTAAGGCCCTAAAATATTCATATTTACTTTTTTAAACCTTATTCCAACAGGAATAAGGGCTAACCTATGTATTCTATTACTTTTATTATTTTTCATATGTTTATGAACATATAATACAATAAAGTGACTTACCATATAAAGTTTAAAGTGTTGGTAGTTTTCCTTAAACTTCTTTTTATATTCAAAATAAAAATCTAAGTGTGTAAAGGGTTTGTGTGTCTTATTTTTGAAAACTGGGTGTGTGATTTGCCCTTTATTTAAGCATTAGAATTGACTTAGTTTCAGGGCTGGTGCCTATACTTTCCCACAAAAGGTTTCCTGCATCTGCTGGCTGTTGCTGATAAGAATCCAGTGTTAAGCCTTTTGTTTATCTGAGGAAATTCCTGTTAGGTGTGTGCACATTCCCCTTTGTTTTCAGTATTAGCCTCAGTGAATCAGCCATAAGAATCCTACACAACACTCTATTCTTTTAGCAAAATCTTTTTGCAGATACCGTCCTGCATTTAATTAAGATGGGTATAAGCTAATCAGAACCTATTGCTCACTAGTATATGCAAATCAGTTAATGATAGATTGATTGCTCAATCAGTTTTAAAAATAACATCTGTGCAAATCAGTTAGTATTCTGCACTGAAAGTATATTTTGGTAATTTGAAACAAATTCATATAAATGTATCATTAAATTTGGAGAGTCCTTTGAAGTGGATATTCATCATAGTAAGTTAAACAATTGATGGGTTTTATTTAGATTTGTTTTGGTGCTATTTGGATGTTTTTTTTTTGTTGTTAAATCCACTATATCCAAAGCCACAGGTACAATTTGTTAATCAGCCACAGGTTTCAGTTAAGTCTCAGCTGCTTTTTTTTTTTAATCAAATATTACTTTATTTTTATTTTTATTTTATTTTTTAAATACCTGTTATTAACACTAAAATTGTTATATCTAAAAAAGTATTCCTGCAGCTGCACATTGTCGTTTTCAGCCAGGAAAGCTTTACGACTTATTTGATTCTTGACCTCTTGTCAGGAAATGGTTTGGGGAAAAGCCAGTGACACATTTTCTTACTTGTGTCAAAGAACAGTAAATAATATTTTCTGAACTATTACTTATGTCACCTTTTGTTTGTGTTTTATCAATAGTTACTATTTTAATTTTGAAAACTTGAAAAGCTGTGTTTTATAGTTTGTTTTTGGAAAATTAATGCTTTCTTAGCTAAATTGAATTCTTAGAATAAGGTATATTTATTACTTATATAAATAAATTGACATTTGTAAGAAAACTTTATAAATTGATATCATGGGGAAGAAAATGGAGTATTTTATTGCTTTAAAACATTTTAATTAAAGACAGATTCCAACAAAAACTCATTTCTCATTTCAGGCCTTTGAAGACCTCAGCAAGCTAATGATCAAGGTATATGTCATTTACATTTATTAAATTCATACCGATTATGATACAATTTTGAAAACATATTTTGTTCTCAGACACTTTGGGGACATTTCATTCTTTTACTGTTCTCTTGACAGGCTAAGGAAATGGTGGAGTTATCAAAATCAATTGCTAATAAGATTAAAGAAAAGCAAGGTGACATCACAGAAGATGAGGTAAATAGGGTGCTTTTTAAGGCATTAGAAACTGTACAAATAATGCAGTGATTATTTTGGTGGTTTACCAGATTGGTCAGTGTAGTGTTTTATTTCTTCTAGGACTTGAGGATATGTGAAAGAGCTAAAGAAAAATTAACCATAAAAATTTTATTGAGTCTAATAGGGCTAAAGGATACTTTAGTAGCTTTTCTTGGATTGTAGAAAACAAAGATATTGAAATATGTAAGGAGTGGTTGATTTATAAATATTTACAAGTTTGATATCTGTTTTATTAAATTTGTCTACAGTCTGATCACAGCCATTGGTATTGTTTGGTTGGCATTAAATATATCATAGTTATCTAAATCACTCACACTGAACTTGTAAGGTAAATGGAATGAGAGATATCAAGATAGGGGAAGAAAGATGAATTAGATTTATGCAGAGAACTACTAGAAATAGAATTAAGTGGAAGGATTTCAAATGTTGGGATGAAGACTAATTCTAAATTCTCTTTTTGTGCATTTTTTCCTCTCATTATAGACCATCAGGTTTAAATCGTATTTGCTGAGCATGGGAATAGCTAACCCAGTTACCAGGGAAACCTATGGCTCAGGTACACAGTACCACATGCAGCTGGCCAAACAGCTGGCTGGAATATTGCAGGCACCTTTAGAGGTAAAAGAAACCTAAATGGGCTCTTTAAATTGTGTTGTTATTTTTATGTCATCAGAAATATTAACGAGCATTAACTCCTTTTATGATGTAGTTGCTGTTCAACCAACATGTTATTTTTTCCTACAGAAATGTTAAATTAATTCATTGTACTTATTAATGGATTCTTTGTCAATAATCTAAACTGTTTTTAGTTTTCATTTTAGATATCTATAATTTTCTAAATCTATTCGATACGAAGTTTTTCTTTTATCGTAAAAGGAAATATATGATCTCTATATATTTAGATATATTTCAATATAAGTAGTCTTAATATGTATGTACTATTAATAATTTCATAATAAGATTCATCTTGTCCAACATTATTCAGGCAATCAAAATTTTATTAAAGCACTTATGTCAAAGATATTTTAAGTATATGACAAAATAAAATAGTATAATGAATCCCTGTGTGCCCATCATCCAGCTTCTTCTGTAAGCCAGACTCCACTTACTGTAAAGCAAATCCCAGACATCACATCACTTTATCTGTAAATATTTTAGTATGTAATTATAGTAATAAAGATGCCTTGAATGTAACTATAATCCCATTTCACATCTAAAGAGTTAAAAATAATTTTTTAATATTATCAAATATCTAGTTAGTATTCACATTTTCTCTTATAGTCGGTTCAAATCAGGATACATTGCAATTAGTTTCTTTGTCTATTGATTTTTTTTTTAATTTAATAGGTTTTTCTTTCATATTTCCCACACACACATACACAATTTATTATTGAAGGAGCTAGTAGGTTATCTGATAGAATGCCTCAGAATCTGGATTTTGCTGACTTGCATATTAACATGGTTCCCTATCCTGTGTAGTCCCTAAGTAGTTATATCTAGAAGGTTTTTTTTTTTCCTGACAAGATTGTTTTATATAGAGTTATTGTGCATTTTCATAAGGAGATACGTAATGTCTGATTGTCTTTTCTTTGTGATGTTAACAGCCATTGATAGTTATCTAGATTATTGATTCATCAGGGGTTGCAAAGTAGTGATATTCTTATTTAGTACTATAATTTCATCTTTATTAGCTAGAATGGCTTAAAACATTTAAATATACTTTTGAAATATGGCAAAGAGCCCACTTTTCATTTAAGTATTGTTAAAAGAATAATAATGATATTAAACTCCAAATATTGAATTTGAAATGCTGTGTGGTATGAGTTAAGTTCTCCTGTGTGTAAATAGTGTTTTTAAAAGCTTCCTAAGAAATTTTATAATTTCTGATTTCACTCTGATTATTATTTCTTAGAAATGCTAAATGGTACTAATTATAACATAATACTTTTTAAAATTTTCATATTTTAACAGGAACGAGGGGGAATAATGTCACTCACAGAGGTGTACTGTTTAGTAAACCGAGCCCGAGGAATGGAAGTAAGCATAGAATATTTAGATACTCTTTTTCAAACTAAGTATAGACTTTCTTAATATAATATAAATTCTCTCACAGTGAATACAATTTGAGGAAGGGTTGTATTATATCTGAACTATTTTGAGAAGTTCGTTGTACAATGAAAAGAATACTGCTCTAAAATCTAGGAGGTAGATTCTGTTCCTGGTTTTGCCAAGTGACCTTGACTAGTAGTTTACTTAACCCCTCAGACTCAATTTTCCACCTTTAAAATAAGGATTTGGACTGATAACTTTCAGCTCTAGTAGTCTGTATTTATACTGTGATTAATAAGGTACCTGATTTCCTTTCCCTATGATCATTGTTTTGACTTAACTGGGTTGGGAACAGGGTGCCTTTAGATAATACAGAGGGCAAGCTGCCCTGTTCCTTTGGCTGTGAATCAGCAGTGGCTATTCAACTCTCATTGCCCCTTGACACCCAGACATCCTTGACCTCCAAGGTTCTGTCAGTCACTCTTCGTCAGGCAAACAGTTCTGTGGTGTCAGTGATTATCTCCATGCAGATGAGTCACACATTTCTTTCCAGTGCTCTCCCCAGTCTCATGACTTAAGCCTGTGCTGTGTGTTTTTATTTGAATAGTCATCGTAACTGCCAGTGAGTACTATCTACCAGGTTTCTGCATGTGTTACCTTATCTTCCCCAGTAACTCAGTAAGGCAGCTACTTTTACAATCCCCGTCTGGGACTAATTTGGAGATGCAGAAAGTAAGGCTTAGATTAAATAATTTGATGTAGGGTACACCTAGAGACAGTGGTTTGACAGAGATATGGCCCAAGGCTAGGCTGGCTCCATAGCCATTCTGTGTGACTCAAACTTTTACCTATTACCATCACACTGGGCTGATGCTTTAAGGCCACATGGTCTGGAAGAGTAGCCAGTAGCTGGCTACATGTGACAGTTGTGAGCTTGGGCTGTAGTTAATCCAAATTGATAATGTGTTGAAAGTATAAATTACATACCAGATTTAGAAGACTTAGTACAGAATGAAGAAATGTTAAATTTCTCATCAATTATATGTTGAATTTTTTATCTGTTAGTATATGTGATTAAAGTTAATTTAACCTGTTTCTTTTAATTTTTTAAAATATAGCTGCTAGAAAATTTTAAATAACGTATATGATTTACATTCTGTTTTTATTGGCCAGCATTCCTTTAATATTTAATGAAAGGTCTTCGCTTCTTTCTTAATCATTTTGCCTTACAGTGATTAAACTATCTAAAATCCATGAAAAATTATAATTTTTAAATTTCCTCTTCTGTTTTAGTGATCATTATAATTATATAGCATCACTCTATTAATTTGCAGTGTAAACTGGATTTTTTTCCCCATTAGTTGCTTTCACCAGAAGATTTAGTGAATGCATGTAAGATGCTGGAAGCTCTGAAATTACCTCTCAGGTAAAAGAACCTCTGCAAGAAGTTTGCCAACTATAGCCACTATTCTGCACAGAGTTGACAGGAAAGCCCTGCCTGGTCTGCCATCCTGTGTGGCGAGCCAACATTTTGCCCCTCTTGAAATTATATTACATGTGAACAGAATCACTAAGCACCGCAAGCACTTCTCATCCTGGCTTCCATGCTGTGTGTGGCCTATGGGGCCTAGTAGTCTGACTCTTGTCTATTTGCGATTTGCAGTGGTGAGATAAGAATGTGGGCTCCTCCCATGAGGTCAGGGTAACTAGCCCCTCTTCCCTTAGACATTTTGTGATTGTCTCTGGAGAGTTAGAAGTACAAATGTTCAGCTGTGAATTCTATTTTTCTTATCCTCAGGATAAAAAAACATTAGCCAGATGAATTTTATTCAGCATGTGGATTATAGTTCATGATTTTATTAACTGTTTATTCATGCTCTTTTTAGTTATGCCACAGTTGCTTATGGTCATTAAGTTTTTAAATGTTGTTTTGTGTATATATTACCTTCATTCCTGGGCATGAAAGAAAGTGAAAAATATTTGTGCCTTCTTAGTGGTTGAAGATCCTAGATATTCATGGCTTTGTTCTCCCTTCTGTGGTTTTTAGGCTACGAGTCTTTGACAGTGGCGTCATGGTAATTGAGCTTCAGTCCCACAAGGAAGAGGAAATGGTGGCCTCAGCCTTGGAGACAGTATGTGAACCAGTTTTCTTCAGTCATTAGGGCTTGCATGATGACCCGAGTGCCTGGCAACTTGGGAAACAGGATTTCCTTTTGAATTTAACTTTACTAAAAGTGGTGTTCGCAGACCCAGATAAAAGTGGTTATCATTACAATGAATAAACATTCATCAAAATTATACTTTGAAAAATTTAAAAACTTACAAACATTCAGAAATCTTAGATGAAAGGAGAATTAGAATTAGGTGCTCTCTTTTGTCTGAAGCTCCATCTTGAGAGCAGGATTTTACTTTTGTTAATCAGATATTGACCATGATTGAACTTTCCCTTACATAAGCAGCATTATAAACCATCACAAGTTGTTTTGTGAAATTGTTCCTTCAAAATATATGAAAAGCACTGTAGTTTAGACTGATTTTATGGCCAAACTGCTATTACTCATTAGGATACTTAAATATTACCGCCTTCATAGCCTCTATCATGAACCTGTATAATTTAAATAACTCACATTTATACTTTTTGTTTTAAAGTAGATGAAAAACCCAGGAAAATAGATATTTTAACCATATATTTTACACTGTACCTAAATATATGTAAGTATATGTTATATACACACACATATACACGTTTGTGTATATACACACTTGATTAGAATTTATTATTTTTACCTTCTAAGAATTTTTTATTTTAAGACTTTAATATAAAGCTGTTGTTATATATAGGGAGTTTCATGATATTTAGCCTCTATTTGGTCTGGGCCCTTAAGCTTTTGTATTACTAAACATTAGTGAAGAAATTTTAGCTCTGTGGTGAATATTCTTTGGATTTTAGCAGAAAATTCAGTAAGTTATTTCTTGAGTATACTGGTAGACATTCTCTCTAGGTTAGTACTTAGGTGGTGTATATTATGACATTTTTGCTGCTGTGTGTTTCTGTTAGGTTTCAGAAAAGGGATCCCTTACGTCCGAAGAGTTTGCCAAGCTTGTAGGAATGTCTGTCCTTCTGGCTAAAGAAAGGTAAGTAAGGTACTGAAGCCTAGTTGCAATTGTGGTTATATTTCTTCTGAATGGACACATGATTGTGGTTTTTTTCCCTTGATTCCTAGGTTGCTTCTTGCAGAGAAGATGGGCCATCTTTGCCGAGATGACTCAGTGGAAGGCTTGCGTTTTTACCCAAATTTATTTATGACACAGAGCTAAGGGTTTTGTATTTGAAATACTTTTTATGCATATATTTGCATCATGTGGCAGTTGTATGACATTGAGCTAAGAGTAAACCCTGATAAACTGAGAATTTACTGGAACTCAAGAGTATAATATAAAACACCTTAAATTTCTCCCTAATTATTATGGTTTAGGAAGTTTATTTAGGATAAATATAGGAAAATACAGAAAAATGAATGCCACTATCAATTTGAAATCATGCTATAGTTGAATAGAACCATCAGGGTGTAACTTGAAAACATGGTGGATTTTAACTGGATCCTCAAATCTAACCTTTAATTAAAGAAAGGACTTTGGTTCATGGTTGAA
The DNA here is from genome assembly GCA_030015415.1 of Cynopterus sphinx. Lineage (NCBI taxonomy): Eukaryota > Metazoa > Chordata > Mammalia > Chiroptera > Pteropodidae > Cynopterus > Cynopterus sphinx. Next base: position 81,986,374 of record CM057381.1, on the reverse strand, counting down.
GAAAAAGAAGTTGCATGTTTAGACAGGTTAGATCATTATTTTGATGCAACTAAAATTCACTGAATTTTAAATAAGTGAAGTTTTTTTCTGTGTCTGATGTGCCCATTTGTGGGGTTTTTCATGAAGCGAGTCAGGTACAGTGTAGTTTACTGACGACATTGGAACAAAATGTCAAACTGTGGAATGCTGTGAGAGGCTCCTCTTAAGGGCTTTTCTTTAGAGGTGGTCCTAACTGTCTGCAAAAGACCAAATACAGCACCTTAAAAAAGAGAAAGTTTTATTTGACCAACATAATATATTACCTGACTAGTTGTTTTTTTAAAGTGATGATTTCATAGCTGGCATTTAAAGAATGCAACTATGTCATTTTGTTTAAAAAATACTGTGGATTTTGAAGCTAAATAAAGAGCTGTAGAGACATGCCCGGAGATATGATTACAGATTTGGAAAAATGGCTCAGGGGTTCCCTGGGGTTGTATGTGGGTGGAGGGACCAGGAGAGCCTTGAGCTTGGGGGCCTCGGTGCTCTTTGACCTCAAAGCCAAGGGCTGGAACACAGAGGTAGAAATATGTCTTCTTTTCTTTCCCTCAAGGAATTTCAACTCCAAACTTTTAAAAATCTATCATATTCTAGCAATATTTTGTTCTTTACCACACACATTGTAAGTTGTGTGGTGAAACTTTACCACTGAAAAGAATTACTGAGGCAACAAAAACTGGCAAATACTGCATTCAGATTGCTTGGTGAACTCCCTGACTTCATAGGTTCGTCCTATGCAACAGACAGTGTGTTGGCATTACCTCAGACTCAGGGACCCCACAGGCAAGGAGAGACCCTCTTTCTGAGACTGAGAAGTGAAAGATAGTGATAGTTTTTGGCCGGGCCTCCAGAAGGGATAGTATCCATATTGAGAGACCATTGAGACCAGCAGAAGGCAATGCCCAGTTTCACACTCTTGGGGTCCCTAAGACATTCTCACTGAGGTGGAGGGCTACTGCCACAGGCTGCTTGCTACAGGTGCTCTTTGGCAAAATCACAGGGATCTTTAGCTGCAAATTCAGGAAATCCTTCCAGATAGAGTGAGGTAGTCCTGATCGCAGCCTGAAAAGTGTTTCGCTGCTTTGCATCCTCCAGTGTCTTGGAAATGCAGCTGAGGCATCCTGCCTTAGTCTTCATTTTCCAAACCTATCACTGATTTTATTGATGTAATGACAGATCCCCTAATTCCCTCATGCTCTGCCTCAGGTCTGTTTGGGGGAAAACATAGTGTCTGTCTGCCCAAGCCTTTCAGGCCAATGTATAAGCTTGTTTGTATGTCACCTCCCTCTCTGGGCTGTGCTCATTCTCTCACACTGCGCTGGAGGATATGTACGTGCATGTGTGCACACACGTGTACTTACACACACAATATCTCATCTGGCTAAGGTTTATAAAAATTATGAAGATAAAGAATAATCTGTTTCACCACTTGGAATGAGTTGGAGCTAAGATAGTTTGAGCTACTGGGATCTAGCTCTAATGGTTTGGATTCATTACAGCAAACTCCGATAATTCAGCGTATTTACTTACATTAGTGTGACAACATGTGAACGAATATAGAGCAGTCTGAAATATATAAAGTGAACTAAAGAGGCAGTAAAGTAACATGAATATATTTCGCAAACATCACATTAATTGAAAACTAAGTATGATTGCTTTTATTGTTTTATTTTAAGTAGGTATTCTTCACTGTTTCCACACCTGTGTGTGTGTGTGTGTGTGTAATTTTTTTTTTTTTGTCAAATAAGGTATTATTTTGGTCTCCTGTTATGCTAGAATACAACTAATCAGGCCCTAAGGGCAAAAAAGTTCTGTCTTGTTGCTTATCATTGGTATAATTATTATTTTTGCTTTCCTATCTTTGCTCTTAAGAGCATAAACCTATAGCTTTATGGTAAATATTTCTAGTCACATACTGATAAAAATTTTTTACATTACACAAGTGAAGGTTTTTAGGGTTAAATGATCGGTATTAATGTATATAAAGTTATTGCAAAATTTAAAAAATGATTTTTCTTAACTTGGTGTCTTTTTAAATACTCTTTGAAATATAAAAATGATAAACTTTTATTCAGAATAAGCCAGTATGTTACAATTTGTTCTTTTAGATTTTATAGTCAAGTCTTGATTATAAATATTTATGACCACAAGCTCATGGTATTTAGTTTTTTAAAAAATGGAAGTGGCTAGTGAACTTTTTTTTTTTTTAATTTTTGATATGAAGTTCACTGTCGATTAATGACATATGTTCATGTGAATGTACTATTTCTTGTTCCCTGTTACCAGACTAATGTGACCAGATGAGGATTCATCATGTCATTTTCATGTTCCAATACTTAAAATGGTCCTTTGCCCAACAATCTCTAAGTTTTCATTTTGATACAGTAGAGTCACAACTTACAAGGTGGTTAGGTTTTAAAAACTGCTGAAGGACGAAATCAAGCATGCTCAAAATGATGTTTGTAACGCAGTTAAATTGCCAATAAACTATAACATATAGTCTTACAATTAGAATCCCTGTAGAGTGATACATGTGTATGAATGCTTTATGAATATAGTGAATACAATGTATAATAAAAACAACATATTAACAGTAGACTTTTATAATTAAACTATTTAAATGTATATCTTTTTTTGCCTACAGGTATGGTTGAATTTATGTAAATTTATTGCTGATCTCATCTCTTATGATAGATTTAGAGTGTAAGCTCTACAGGGGCAGAGATTTTTATCTGGTTTGTTCATGGATATATCCTCAGATCCTTGAACAGGGCCTGGCACACAGTAAGCACTCAATAAATATTTATTGAATGAATGAACTCTGATGTATAGACCTATTTATAGTTTGACTCCACTTTATCCTACTTATCTCTCATTCAATTAAACTAAAAAAAAAAATGTTTTTCTGACTACACACCAACTTAGTGTGAGGAACTTTTGGGCCTCTGGTGGGTAGGGCTACAAAAGTAAATAAGATACAGCGTTTATCAAATAAGGCTACCCTTAAGAGGTAGCCTAGTTGGGGAAATGGACATGTGAGCAAACTTAATTGAGGATGGAATGAAGTGCATGCCCCTAAAACAGAGGAAGGAGCCCTTAGTTTAGATGGAGGGATCTGGGAAGGCCTGTGGGAGAGGAAGAACTTGGTAAACCAAGCTCACAAGGACCAAGAGATTGGCAGTAGGTAGAAGGCATCTGGTCAAGGGAACAGCACAGGATGTGCCCTTTTTTTCCTGGGACATATTTCCCTTGTCTGTCCAGACTTCCTTTTGTTACTTCTTTCCACTCACTTCCCATTAATCAGTCCCACCTGCTGTAGAAAAATTTGTTTCCAGTACACAACTCTATTTCTAAAGTCCATAAAAGGTATCATCTGTTCAATATGCTTGACTATTTTTTGTATTCTCTATTATCTTGTTATTATAAGAAAATAGAAAAATTGTGTTTCTTTAAGTTCAAAGACTGTCATATAACACTTCTTTCGAATTCCCACTGGCCTAGGTCAGTGATTGTACATGATATATTCCTAATTAAAGTAACTGAATTGAGTGATTTGGGGATTATAATATATCATGAGTTGACCTGCAAAACTTAAATCAGTGTCTTTTACTATTTTCCCAACAGGCTTCTCAGCCAGACATGTCAGAGCTTAGCTTGTCTGAGATACAGTCTCTTATTCAGTTCCATGACATGGCCATATCCATGATGTGGGAAGCACTCCAGAAAAGTCAGGTTAACACATGAAAGATCTTGTTATTACAGTGTGAAAATTGGGTCATTCATATTCTTCCTTGTGTTCTACCATGAGTCACTTAAAGCTTTTCTCTCAGAGTATTAGCTAGGAAATAAAAGATCTCTCTATTTGTATAAAGTGAATAAATTTTACACAGTTTGCACAAGATCATTAGAGCAGCTGCTGACCCAGAAAGAGAATTGAAGATATTTTGACAGCCAGCTTGTTTTAGTTAAATATGCCAAGACTATTCCACTGTTATTTTGAAAGCTTTTTTTCTTCGCGTCTGTTGCCTTCTTTTAGAAAAGCTTAACTATTTTAACTGTCCAATAAATACAATAATACAATTTGGAAAGAATTCTGATTAAAGCAAAAATGGCCAAGCACATTGATCCAGCCATTGTACCTTGATTTAGGTTCTTCTATCCCTTGAGAATGGGTCTCTAAAGGAGTGTATGTGTCTGAAAGATTTATGCAGAGCAAGTTGCTTTCTATATGTTTCAGTCACTAAAACTTCAATGTTAACTAATACTATATGCCTTTTACAGTGGAAGTAAGGAGAGATTAAGTCATTTGCCCATCATTACAGAGACAGAGCTGGAATTAATGTCAGCTTTATGTGTAAACTCCAAAGCCCACTTTTTCCATTGAGCTTTTGCTTTCAGAACTGAAAATGCCAGCCACCCTGGCCTGTATTTGAAAAGGAGTCCCAGTTTGTGTTGATGAATGGATAATGGATTAGGTAATTCTACTGGCAGTTGAATTGGATGATGGCCTTAAAGCCTTTCTTGATGCTTGGGATAGATTTAATTAGTACTGCCAGAATTATGTATTTGACAAAATTTGGTACCTCTGACAATCTCTGATAACTCTGACAATTGAATAATTGTGCTGCCTTTTAAAAGATTAAGTGATAGTCAAGGACTTGCAAAAGCTGTATTTTTTATTTATTTATTAGGTGAGGCAACCCTTGGTTGACCTCACAGATTGCAAGGTCCTTGTCAGTTTACAATCTTTTATTTTGTACTTTTTACACTTACAGCACCTGGTCTTCCTAGGTGGTCTCCCATCCAAGTACTAACCAGGCGTGACCCTGCTTAGCTTCTGAGATCAGACGGGATTGGGCTTGTTCAGGAAGCTATATTTTTTGTTTTTAAAAATTGCTGTAAAAATTACAAATAGCAAAATGCACAGATCCTAAATTGGTTGAGTTTGGACAAAATGCATAATCTGCATAACTCACACCCTAACCGGTAGATTTTATCATCCCAAAAGTTCCCTGGTGCCTCTTTCCAAGCACCTGCTCCCCAGTGGCCGCCACTGTGCTGTGATTTCTATTACCACGCATTAGTTTTAAATGGTATATTTTGAGTAAAAGAAAAGCAAATGGTGAACGGTGTTGCACATTATAGTGTACTCAAAAACAACCACAGCTGTTCAACAACGTGGAACTCTACATTCGCATTCTTTTAAAAAGAACTGTTAACACCTGCAGATTAGAGTGTTAAGAACGTGATTTTAAAATAAACCAATGCTTGCGACTGAGAAACACGGATATGTTGTCTTTTGAAAGTCTTTACTGACATTTGAGAAACCAAGTTTTGGGGGAAGCCGTGTTACAGCCCTGCGGTTACGTCGCTTTAATGACTGACTTCGTGTTCCCCCAAAAGACAATGACACGAGGGAGAAGGGGTTGAATCTGGAACGTCGGGAGACCGCTGGCTCGCCCTTAAACCCCGGGCCCCGCCTGCGGGCAGTAGGTGGGTGTGGGTGTGGGTGTGGGTGGGGGGTCCGCCCGCTCCTGCGGCCCCGGCGAGCTGCGCGCGTTTCCTGCCGCGTTTCCCGTCCCCGCGGGTAGGAAAGGATGCGCTGCCCGGGGCGGGGCCTCGCCGGCCGGACGGCCCCGCCCGCCGGGTGCCGCCCACGCCCGTCGGGGGCGGGCCCGGGTGGGGCTGCGGGGTCCGGCGCGGCGGGCCGGGGCCGCAGTCCCGGGACGCGGGGTGCTCGGCGTGCGACCTCGTGGGCCCTGAGGCCTCCTGCCCGCGCCCTCCCCGCCGCCACGCTCGCCCCGGCCCGGGCCGCCGCTCCCGCCAGTCCCGAGAGGTAAGGAGAGCCCCTGCCGCGCCACCCTCCCCTCCGCCCGAAAGCGCAGGTGGACGTGCAGGTCCCGCGACGCGCCCAGTCCCCGTTCCTGGCCTCCTGGAGCTCAGCCCCCCTCCCAGGGGACAAGCCCTAAATGTGCCGCCTTTAGCCCGACTTCGGCTCCCCCGGGGCGCAGGTGTTGCCAAGGCATTGAGGCCGACTGTAGGCGGGTTTTAAGTCCGAGTAGTCGGGACCCTGGAAGAAGCGCGTCCTGGGATACTAAGGGTTTCCGAACAGATAGCTTCTTAAGGAAGAGAAATCCTTTCTGGGATACGAAGAGTATGAGATGGGAGCATTCCAAAACGGACCTCATTTCAAGAGAGCTTTGACAACACTCACAGGGCTACATTCCCAAGCTTGAACTTGACTTTGGGGACCTTGGAAAGCTGAGTAGATATGGGGGGTGCACACAGCTTCCCAAGCAAGCTGCATCCAACCCGTGGGACAGAGCGGAGCCCACTGGACTGCGTATATAAATAAAGCCAGTTTACACAGGCCGATTTGGAATTAGGGATTTCCTCCTAATAAATACCCTTATTATTAGATGTATACACACAACCATGTGCAGGTTTGTCTTAAGGGACAAAGTCACTTTGCCTCTTCCCCCCCCCTTTTTTTTAATAAACCATTGGTCCCATGAGTTTTCAGCGTAATTAATTGTCTTTTCTACAGCTGTGAAGACACTGTAGGGGTTTATCTTAACTGGTTTCACCAAAAAATATGGGATCTGAGCTTGGCGTGATGCCATTAGCCATTGAGAATATTCACAACTTCCACCAACCCTCTAGCTGACCCATTTAGAACGTTAAATGGTTATGTCTGTAAATGCTATATGGAAGTATTTTTAAATGTGCAGAAAATATACATAAGTTCTTATTTTCTCAAAACAGTTCTCAAGTTAAATATTATAAGTAGCTGAACTGTATTAGGAACAACACAAGCAAGCAATATTACAAAAAATATGCTATTTTTTGAAAAAATATAGTTCTTTTTGACCTAGCAATTCATTCCATTCTGGGGTATTCTGTTAAAGTCTTCAAATTAGTGGTTGAAATAAGTTAAAATAAGTATTTTCAAAGGTTGGGAACACTAAAAAAATTTATAAAATGATTTCAGATAGGCTGGTTTATTTTATAATTCCATTCCAATTTAGTCCTAAATATAGATTATTGGACTGTTCTAGGTTTTACTACTCATTTTCTTAAGGAAAATGTGTCAAAATGACAAAATTAGTTGTAATTAGGAGCTTCTTTAAAAAATATCGCAGGGAAGCAAGCAGGTTGGGAGGAGCCAGTTCAACTTGGGAGCTAGGGATGGCTTATTTTTCCTTACTGTAGTTACTGAATATCAGTGACTTAAAGTGTTTTAATTGCTCTAAGCACCCCAACTTGCCAGGGTGATACATGATGCTCACCTTCTGCCTTTGGCCAAGTTTACCAGTCCATGTTCAAAGAAAGGATTTAGGTCAAATCTGTGCCTAATTCTATCAATACTGAATTTTCTTTTTGTTGTCGTTGGGAAGGGAATGGAGCCCTAATCATCTGCATAATTATGCTTCAAATCTCTGCTTCCCTTTGAAGAAGTACAGTATTTCCTTTGTTCAACCTACTCCTCTAGAAAGGAAGCTAATAGGGACACATCAGTTCTTTTTTCTGGTGAATTTTTGATTATTTCAGTCCTTTTAATTCAATTAATTCCTGTCTTATCTCAGTGGGTGTAACATACATAGTTTTGGAGTGTACTATATTAAAGTTATTAACTGGATAATGGGAATATAAACATGAAGAAAATATATATTTGATTATGTTTAGTAGCCCACTGTTTACTAGACTCTAGTGTGGGTAAAAGAGGTACTTAAATGCCCTGCACCTTTTCCTATAGTCTAAAAGTTGTTTATATCAAAGTGAGTGCCTCCTCCCACAAACCATTCTGAAGCACTGGCCGACAAGGCCTTTCCTTCTAGGTGGTCTGGGAAGATTGCTGCATGAAATCATCTATCTCATGATGCATACCAGCAGCAACGAGCACTAGAAGACTGACAGATGATGATAATTGTTATTTCTCTGTTTTCTTTTTAGAGTTTCCTAAACAAGGGAAGTCATGGCCACATGGAGTTCACAGTACTCTTGGGTATCTTTTTAAAAAGGTTTTACAGTTTTAGTATAGCTCCTAGGCATAAAGAAATGAAGCAATCCAGATAACATACCAGTTCAAGAAAAACAGTAAGCCTATTTGTGAAAGCAAGGCAGGGCTACACAGCATAATGCAAAGTAGAAGTTTGGCAAAAAATTTAGTAAATTTGCTAAAATTTAGTAAATCACTGTGAAATGTCAAGCAGATAAAAAATATATGAAGATGTATTTTCCAGATTGGCTATTAGCTTTGATGACATTAAGCAAATAACAAACTCCACTTTAGGATGTGCTACAAAGATGTAAGTTGGTCTTCTGCAAAAATAATCTCAGCGTTGGGTATCCCAAATGTTCTTAACAGGTAGCCTGTAATGGAACAAAAGGGACATGCATAATTACATCATTTCCCCAGAGAAAATAAGTGTGCTTTCTAGTTTCAGTATCACCTAAGAAGTTTGACTTTTAGAATATTTTTTTTTATCATTTCATTATTACTATTTTAAGGGTCATATTGAACAGAGCCATCATTTTTTTGAGGTTCTACTTTCAGGTGTTTTTGAAAAAAAAAATCACAATTTGGATGGGAGAAAGGACATGAGGAAACCAAAGACCTGGGATTTTGCTGATCAGAATGAAACGAATGTTGAAAGACTTTTCAAATCTGTTGTTCGTGGTGCTCTGTGACTGTGGTGAGTTTTGTGAGTATACTTAATGCTGTATGGATCAATGAGGAAACACGATTATGAGGTTTATAAATGCATAAATGTTGATGAACCTGCAGGAAGGAGGCAAGGGTGCAATACCTTTTAAATTGCCATCCTTGCAACCCTGGGTTCTCTTAAGGTGCTGCACTATTGATTCAAATTTCACTTTAGATGTATTTTTAAATCTTTAAAAAGATAATAAAAACTACTCACTTTGAATTTAACAAATTGTAGATAAGCATGTTACACACACACACACACACACACACTCACATGAAATAGTGTTTAATAGATTGGGATTTGACATAAGATTTCACTTGATAGGAGAGTTTTTCTGCTAGAATATCTTTGGAACCAATCCAAATTTCAGTCATTGCCAGTCGTGTGCCTTAGATGAATTTCTTAATCTCTTTTAATCTTAGCAATAATATTGACTTCACAAGGTTGTGATGATAAAATAGTATCAAGAATGTGAAACACCTTGAATGTCTGAGCATACCATAGGTGTTTAATGTTAGTTTTCTTCATTCTGTTTGTTTCAACTAATTATGTAGTTAATTCCTTAGACATATGCAACTATTGAACCAATAGATTTAATAATATACTAGCTTTGATGATTTCCAAATATTTCGCAAACATTTAAGCACTTGATGGTGTAGGGTGGAAATTGTTTTTATTCTGATGAAAGAACTATGATCCAAAGGAAGAGAATCCTGGCTCATGTAATATCGCTGGCACAGCCAGTTAAATGGACCAGAGCGTGTACTGTTAATTTTTTCTAGTGAATCTCCTTCCTCAGTCATTTCTTTTTTAATAAGTTTATTTAAACAAGAAGACCCTTGGTTTATGGAAAACCCATCTGGGATTCATTTCTTTTAAAATTATTTATTTCTAATTAAAAACAGATTACGTGTAACAACCTCATACAAAAAATTATAGAAGTGTCCGTGGTATCATAGTGACATCAAAATCTTCCACTTTAAGCAAAGTCTGCAAGGATGTTTTTTGAGTATAAAATGTCTTACCGGAATAGGAAAATAAAAATTTTTCTATTATATACACCTATTATGCATGAAATCATCTATCTCCTGATGCATACCAGCAGCAACAAGTATTTGGCAACACAACGATCAACAATCTATGCATAAATGGAGCATATGGCATAAAAGTTGAGTGTACAGGCTACTAATGGAAGAGGCGGTAGTTTCATAGATGTGGGGTTACCCTGCTTCTTCATTTGATGTTGATCAAAATATGCCATTACCAATTAGTTCAGTTTTGTTTGTTTAAAAGCAACACACTTATGTTGAGACACTAGTTCCTTTAAATACAATACAGAAATCGGGGGAGAGGAAAAGAAAGAACACAGAAAACTATACTGTAGTAGTCAGGATGGCATACAACTAAATTTTCTAAATGAGATGGTTCTTGTCGGTAAAAGCAAGAGTTGTAGAGTAGCAAGCTCTGTCTTTAGTGAAAGCCTTCTGCTGCTGCTGGAACCCACTGTATCTTTTTTTCTCCGTTTCTAACTTGGGCATGGATGTCTTTCTCATTGATTTCACTGTCCGTCAAATCAGAATCTGATCTGTCTTATTGATAATCCTTTTCATTGACAATAGGCTTCCATTAATTACTAAATGGTGTATGCCTCTTAATCCAGTGAGCACTGGAGTCTCTTCATGCACCTATTCACAAAAAGGTCCCGGGTGGGCTCTGAACAAGCACACAAGCTGCACCAGAATCAGCCACTTTCTTCAACCTTGAAGAGTCTCCATTTGAAAGGAAGTATCCCCCAACTTCTGTTTTGACTAAATAAAGAAACAAAAATTCATAGACACAGACTACAGCTTAGTGGGTTACCAGACAGAAAGCGGGGAGGGGGCAAGGTAGATAAGGGTAAAGAGGGTCAAATATATGGTGTTCACAATGCTTTCATTATACAGATGCTGTATTACTGAATTGTACATTTGAAATCTATAAAATTTTATTAACCAGAATCAGCCTAATAAATGCATTAAATTTTTTTTTATCCTGTTAGGGTTTTCATGTTAGTGATGATCAAGCATTCAGGTCTACCCAAATTTTATATGTTTTATTTCACCTCATGTTAAGTAAGAAATTAGTGAAGTGCTGAACTAATTAAGAGAAAAGCCAAAAACATCTATGTGCCAATATATTCATGTGCCGATTCTAATAATCACTGAATACATGTAAGGGTATATTTAAAGATTGTCAGCCCAAACAACACATTGAGGCCCTTTGTAGATTACACACACACACACACACACACACACACACACAGACACACACACACACACACACACAAATGATGTGATATGTATGTATTATATATGTATGAGGTATACATAATAAGAATAATAAATTCGTATTTACACGTGTTTTTCATACCAAAAAAGTACAGCAGTCCCTTGAATCTAGAATTGTTTCTTACAATAGCCATGGGCCAGTTGATTGTTGCATTGCCAAATTCTGTCTCCTTTGATATGTATTTGGATAGGATTCAAAATAGAAACAAGGATTCTGTGTCTGTCTTTTCCATTCTTTACTTCGGGTGCTCTGATGGGTCTCTTTTTAAAAAGATGTGATTGATCCTAACAGAGTGATATTTGTGGGCTAGTAGTCATCTACCCTATCTGGGCCAATAGCAGTTGCTACAATGCCAGTAAAATTGCCAGGGACAAGCCTGGGTATTTTATAAACGTCTGCTTTAACCCTTGAATGACCCATGCAGAATAGAGGGTCAACATATCTTATTTGTCTAAAAATTTCTGCCTTATATGAACCAGGCCACAGGTTTCATTAAGGTGAAAATGCCCAAGTACTTGTCTTGAGTATCAGAAAATGCTAATTTTGAATAGGGTCTCACATTTTAAGTAATCAGAGCAGTTTACATTATATCATGTAAACCAAGTTCTCTCTCACTTTACTTTAAATCCATTTCCCCCAAATACCTAAACACCAAAATGTGATTAAAATGAGAAAAGAGAGGTATTAGATTCTTATCTAATGAATTGTCAGTTTTACTCTTGCTGTATAGGTTTTCATAGCAGATATGTTACATTATTGAATGTTTTGAATCCAGAGTGTCACTGATTTGTTATTTTAAACATAACCACAAAAGATGAAGATAAAGGAACCAGAGGCACTTTAGAATGGAAACTGTACAGTGCCCAGCCCCCAGAATCAGTGCTCAGCATCATTTTACATCATCCTTAGCACAGTTTGAACTTCTCTTGTGCCTGTAGTGATTTTTTTCTTCGATGTCTCCAGTAGTCCTGCTCAAATACACCTTTGTAAAATGCTTTCTGAACATTTCATTGCAGTTCTTGGAGAAGCTGAGTATCTCCTTTTGGGAGAGCCAGGACATGTAGCACTAAGCAACACCACAGTGTCTGTGGATTTCCAGTTTTTTGATGGTGCTAATGGGACGCTGAGGAATGTATCTGTGCTGCTATTGGAGGCCAATACCAATCAGACTGTGACCACGAAACACCTCCAGACCAACAAGTCCCAGGGGACACTTGAGTTTGAGTGCTTCTACTTCAAGGAGGCTGGTGACTACTGGTTCATGATGACTCTGGAAGGGACAGACAGCAGCTCTCCAGTCCACTGGTGGGAGAAAGGTGCCCTTCTGAAGGTGGAATGGCCTATCTTCCACATTGACCTCAATAGGACATCCAGGACAGCAGAAGGCACCTTCCAGGTGGGCCTTTTCACCAGTCAGCCACTTTGTCTGTTCCCTGTGGACAAGCCTGACATCTTGGTGGATGTCATCTTCACCAACAGTCTTCCTGAGGCAGGAACAAGTCAGGCACAGCCACTGGAGATAAGAAGCAGCAAGAGGACAGAACTCTCTCAAGGTCAGTGGGTTGAATTTGGTTGTGCGCCTGTGGGGCCAGAAGCTTATGTCACTGTGGTGCTGAAGCTGCTTGGCCGAGACTCAGTCATCACCTCTACAGGACCCATCGACCTGGCCCAGAGATTTGGATACAAATTGGTGATGGTGCCAGAACTCACATGTGAGTCTGGGGTGGAAGTGATGGTGCTGCCTCCACCATGCACCTTTGTCCAAGGGGTCATTGCCGTCTTCAAGGAGGCCCCTAGACGCCCTGGGGAAAGGACCGTTCGGCTGGCTGAAAACAGCTTGACCTTGGGACAGAGGAGAACAGTATTCAACTGCACTTTGTTTGACATGGGGAGGAATAAATACTGCTTTGACTTCGGCGTTACAAGCAGAAGCCAGTTTTCTGCAAAGGAGCAGGAGTGCATGCTAATTCAGAGAAATATAGGTTGGTATTGAGTTTTAAATTTTTTAAAAATCAAATTGATGTCTTTATGCAGTCAAAATTATTATTTTGAATTTAGATGAACTTAATTTTCTTTATTTTTATGGTTCACTTCTCACAAAGTCCCAGATGGCATTATCATCCTTGTCTGAGAAATGAAGAGTACTGGTGAGCACACATGGCTCACTTCTGACTTAACCTATGTCTCAGTTTCCCCGTCAGTAAAGTGGGGTTAATAAGAGTATCTACCTCAGAGATTTATGAGAATTGAATTAAATAAATGTGTACAGTTCTTAGCATAATGCCTGGCATATGGGAAGCACCAACTAACATTAGCTATTATTGCATTATATGGCAAGACCAGGGCAGGTAAGATCAGAATTCAAAGCTAAATCCTAAGCTGTATTTAGTAACTTCTGGCTTGCTCTAGTTGAGCATGTCTCTTTACTCTCACATTCTTCATTATAAGAATGAAGCCTCTTTTGTGAGATTTCAAAGCAAGATTTCTAAAAACTTTAAATTCTTTGCATAATGCCCTGCCTAATCACAAAGAAGTGGGTTATTACAATTCCATTCATGCCCATGCCCTTATTTGCATTTCTTTCCCTTTTCCTGAGTGCAAGCCTGGTCTTGGCAAGAGGTTAACCTGGCAGAGACTGTGCGCTACACTTACATGCTTCTTTCTTCATCTCCACCAAGCCTATGCCCCTTGACAGTCCAAACTTCCAACCACCTCTGTAACTCCAGGTGTTTTTTGCTCCATAGTCACCCACTTTTTCTCCTTTGAAGAAATTCCTTTCCTTTGCCTCTCCCTGCCCACTTACCTGCTTGCACTTACCTCTCTATGCAGCCTGGATTCTTGGCCCATCCCATTAGTCACGCTCCTACCAATACCCTAAACGCTGCCCTGTTGTTCTTCCAGTGCACCTGCCAGGTCACACCCCAGCTCTGCATGGGTCCAACCATCTGCTGACCACCCACTGTACCCAAGCTGCATGAGGAGCTAACACCCAGGCAGGCTGAGGCTGGTGTGGGTGAGTCATGCCTCCACCCTCAGCTTGGCCCACCATGCTACCCAGCAAGGCGCTCTGGCCGGCTCTGTTTCTGTCCTCCACAACCACTCTTCCCACCTCCTCTGTTCTCTCACATCTCACCTCTGCCCCTTGGTTAACTCTGAGCTGACTTTGCCTCCTACCACACCAAGCAGCTGGGAGCCATCAGGAGCAAGCTCCCTCACCCTCCCACAAAATCTCTGTAATCCTACAGGCATCTGTCCTATCCTCTTTACCTCCTTTACTGTCACTGAAGAAGAAGTGTTGTTCCTCCAGGACAAGTCAACCCTCCCCTCCACTATGGTGCCCAGCCTCTCTTCCCATTTCAGGAACCTTCTGTTAGTCATTATGTCTCCTCTCTCCTCTGTCTCTGTCCTTTCTTTACTGGCTCATTCTCATCAGCTTTGAAATATACTTAACTCTTATCTAAAAGCAAACAAAATCACCCCTCATCACTTGGTTCTTCCTGAGAAATCCTTTTAAGCCCAGATTTTTGAAAAAGTCACCTATACTTTGGGGTGCATTTCCTCGCCTCACATCCACTTTTCAACCCACTCCAAACTCACATCCCTCCCCTGAAAATGCTCTCATGAAAGCAGACAGTGGGTGACTTTTAGGTCCCCAAATTCCTGGAAGCTTTTCAGTCCATCTCTCCATTGACCTTGAGTCTGTGACATCACACTTACCCTGTTTACCTCCTACTTTCCCGCTGTACCCTCAGTGGTCTCCTTTGCCTGCTGGATCCCCCACCTCACCACATCCCCTAAGCGTCGGACTTCTGCTTCTTGTACTAGAGTGTCTGTCTACATTTTCTACTCTTGACACACATGCTGGGTGATTACTGTGTTGATGCTGGTGACTCCAGATTGGCATCTCTCCCCTACATATCCAAGCACTGCTAACTAGCTGTCACCCCTCATGTCTCTCAGGCACCTCAAAAGCAACATACCTGGAATTGTACTCATCATCCTACCTTCCAAACCTGCTTTTCAGTGTAGGACTCCACCATCCATCATTGTTCAGGACAAAAACCGAGGAGTCTTCCTCTCCGTCACTTATAAGTAATTCATTAAGACCTGTGAATCTTGTTCCCTCAGAAAGATCTCTGAATGTCTGAATCTCTCCACATCTCCCCAATTCCACTGACACCACTGGTTTAAGACTCCATCTTCTCTTATCTGGAATCTTGCAATAGATTCCTAATTGGTTTCCCCATCCACTTCATTCTCTCAATGTAGCCAGAGGGATTGTTTAAAATTCAGGTCAGCTGAGGCTGTTGTCCTGCTTAAAGCCTGTCAGTCACCTCGCTTGACAGGAGGATGAGAGTTCAAAGGGCCCTCCATAGCACTCCTGTAGTCACTGTGGGACATCCTCCTCCCACCTTTACCTGTTTACATTAACCCGTTTCCTAAGTCTCTCTCCATTTGGGTTACTCTTCCTCAACCCAGACTAGTTAAATTGCCTTGTTGTAAGATGGCATAGTTTAGTTATCCTCAGTTCCCCTTCATGCCATTTATTGCATCTGTCATTGCTCATTCAATATCTGTCTTCTAACACCGTCACCCCTACCATCACCACCCCTCTCCCAGATTGGAGAAGGAAAAACCAACGTGTGCAGCCATGAAGCTGTTTTGATCTTTATTTGGCTCACTCAGAATGCCTGGCATATTAACAGTACTCAATACATGTTTATTAAAGTGAAAATCGAACTCAGATGTCGCTAATCTCAGCAAAGTATTAGTAGAAAAACAATTATATTAAACTAATCATTCAAGGTGTACTTACCTTTTCAAAAGAAGTTACTTGTTAAAAGAAAAGGAATTCTAATTGAATTTAGTAGAAACAAAGCAAGGGGAGTAAAGACATTTAGGCCACTTGATGAACAGACATTGGAATCAGGAAGCCTACCTGTTGGTTCTCCCAGCTCCTAGACTTTCCCCAGGTTCTTCCACTCAGTGTGTTAAGACGGGTTTTTTTTTCCCACAGTAGTAGCGGGAGATGCTGGAAAGGGGCAGAACAGGGAGTGGTTCTCTGTGTATCCAGGCTGAGGGTGCTCAGGGGCTCCCTGTGGGGTCACAGCTACCAGACATAACCCAGCAACAGGACTGGAAGCACTACCTGGAGGAGCTCGGTGCTCCTGGGGACACCAGATTCTCTGTGGCTGCCCAGAAGTCACTCTGACTCAGACTGATTGATGAAATTTATGCTAGCAAAAGGAACCTCGGTGACTTCCTGTGTTTTTAGTATAAAAATTTATGACTGAATCAAGTTATCTTTTTAAAATTTTCCATTTAAATTGACAGCTCTCACCAGTAAAGACTGTCTTTTTTATTTTTATTTTTATTTTCTTGCCAAATGGCATCATTCAAGGACCCCATGGACTCTACCATGATTTGTGTGAGCCACCGACTTGACTCCATTGAATATCTTATTCTTTTTGAAAATGGAATAATATGCTTGATATGTTTGTCTCTTTTCCCAAATGTGTCTTAGGACCTTAAGCTGGTACATAAATAACAATTTACAGCAAATATATAATACATGTTACCAAAAGTGATTATTTACGATCTTCATTTTTCCTACTTAGTGTGAATGTTTATGATTTTCTTTACAGAAATGTTAATGTGATTGATTATGGGATGCTGCCTGAGATCCTGCTACAGGAGTGTTAGTAATATATGACACAGGCTCTGTAATAACTTACAAAAATCTAAATTGAGAAATTCTATATTCTGAACATATCTGCCCTAGGTTTCAGCCAGCTAGTATGGAGCCTGTATCTCAAAGCAAAAAAAAGTAGGGTAAAGTTGAGAATTAATAATAGAAGTTATAAATTCATATTCACATAGATTTTGGGGGGCAAATAAAAATCATATATAGTTAACACATAGTTTACTTGGTAATTTAAAAAATTTTTGGACATCTTGTTTTTCTGATTAGTCGTTTTCCTTCCTAGTGACTGAACAAGAGCTTTTTACCAAATAGGTATACTGTCACCTATGTCATTTTGCTTTTATTTGCTGGTGCTTGCAATAATAGCATTGTCTTTGTTTTCTGGAATCCTTTTAAGCCACTTGTCCACCTTATGAAATTAATTTACTTAAAACTAGAAAATGTAATTTAAAAAATTCATAAGCAGACCCTTGGATGCTTTTCTACTCCAGAATTCTCTGAAAGTGAACAAACCAGTGAACTTTCCACCTAGTGGAACTCCTGCTTTTCCTTAGGGATTCCTTTAGGACATCTGACATGCTGTATGTGACCATCTGACGGAATAAAGCACACATTTACATAGTGGTTACTTTGCTCAGGCACTGCTCTGAGTACTTTATGAATAGTAACCCATTTAATTCATATGACAACCCCGTGAATTAGGCTTATTATATTGTCAATTTTTATAGGTGAAGAAATAGAGGCACAGAAAGGTTAAGTAACTTACTTAAGGTCATTGGTGGCTAAGTGGCTTCACCACCCCTGGTGCTTAGGCTGTCTGGAGACTTTACTTTTACCGCTATACTATACTGCCTCCCATACAACCACCTTTCAATCCACATATTTAATGATGTAAAGCTCTTAGACTGAAAAAAAGTTGTTATAGTTTTCTCTTCATCCCGGTGGTTCATCTTGTGCTGCCCACCTCTCTTAATAGACATGTAGCTCCCAGGCACGAGCAGCTAGTCCAATTAAAATGAGCCTTGTTCTCTGGACAGAAAGTCTGAAGTGCTTATCCAGGTCCCTTTGCTCCCACTGCTGCTTCTAGCTCCTCATTCATATCTATAGAATTTTATTATAACCTTGTTTTGTTTAGTTACTGAAATCTCTTGAGCAAAATGTCTTGCAGAGGTGAACCTGTCATAGGCTGTACTCCTTCAGATAGCCTTAGGGGGTGGAAACAAGTCTCCCTTTTTCTATTCCAGACAAATTTTGCTCATTTAGAATCAATATCCTCTAAGTATCTGGAAAGATATTTTTCCTGGCCTAACAGGTTTGTCATGTAGTGTGAGAGCATGTATAGACATCTAAACAGAACAAAACAAAACAGCCTTTCATTCATAAGACTATTTGGAATATTGGTCATCTTGCTTTTTATTTCTAATACATGAACTCCAGTTATATCATGTGCTCCCATTTTGCCAAGTAGTTTCCCCAAAGTTATTAGCAGAAATTTTCAGGGAATAGGTAGATTTACTTAAGCCATTTTATCAAATTTGCCTGATTAAGTTTGCTTTGAGTGATTCTCTGTTTCCTGTTTGATTAATTTGGTTTAGAAATAAAAAGACATAAAACTTAGCTTAAATGTTTATTTTTATTGTTGATTAACCTACAAGCCATGATTTTACTTTCTAGAGAAAAAGGCAAAAGATTTCAAAATGAGATTTTTTAAAATTAAGATTCATGCTTTTATCAAAACTTTGATTTTTTTTCTGGCCAAAACTAATAGAATTTTTGTTTTTAGTTTGACAAATGATTATGTATTTAAATAAATTATATTTATAGAAAATAAAGAAGAGTTAAAGAATAACAAAAGGATTCTTAGCTCTTATATGTCTGCCTTTTGTGGTCTTAAATATGAACACAAGAGAAGAATAAACTGTACATTGACTTAATTTTCAATTTAGATTTCACAGTGGTGGAATTCCCTGTAGATTTTTCAAAACTAAATCACAATACTTTAACTCAGAGAAACTTTAATATCAGATTCCCAAAGCTTTGCAAGTGCTGGGAGCTTAGTGTCTGAACATCTCTGAAGTTTGAGGACAAAGCTGGCTCATTGTTCTACCATTTGAGGAGCTGCAGTGTGATCTGGGAGGCACAGAACCAAGATTGTGTTCAGTTGAACCTCTGGATGGAATATAATTACCACACCTCAGTTGATGTTGGTCCAGAATACTGGTTTGTAATGCTTTCACTCTTGTGCAAATTCCAGAGACTTTTAATTGCTGTAAAGAACTCATGTTCCATGACTCACTCCAAAGATTGCACCACTTGGCTCACCTGGGAATGTATCTGCCTTACACTGTCTCCTTGTTTTTGTAGTGCTTTATGTACCTTTGACTGCATTGTGAGTTTTTGCTTATAAAGGATGAAGAGAGACCTTTATGCACAGGGTGTTTTGGTGCCTAGTGTTGGCATGACTAGTTGGCTAGGCTTAATGTTGAGTTGTAGGGTTGGATGGGTGCCAATAGAGAAGGGACTTAGGATAATTCTTTATAGGGGACTATTCAGTTATTCATCTGGAAGTGATTGCATATGTGCTTGGAAGAGAAGTCTGCATTTATCAGTCAATAATAACTTCTTGGGAGTATTTGCATGTATTTTGAAGCTCCAGTGTTAGGTATATCCCCATTTAGGGTTGTTAAGGCTCCTTGCTGAGTTGACTTTTTTATCATTATGTAATGTCCCTCTTTATCACTGGTAGCATTCCTTGTTCTGTAGTCTGTTTTGTTTGATATTAGTATAGCCACTCCAGTTTTCTTTTGATTAATGTTACCAAGGTATAACCTCTTCCATTCTTTTACTTTTAACCTATTCATGTATTGATTTTTAAGGTAAGTTTCTTTTAAACAGCATGTAATTGGATCATGCTTTTTTATCCATTCTCAATCTCTGTCTTTTAACTGGCGCATTTTGATTATTTATATTTAGTGTGATAATTGTGTGGTTGGATTAAGATCTACACTCTTGCTAGTTTTATTTTTTCATTGTTTTTTCTTTTATTGTTCTTTTAGATTAATTGAATATTTTACAACTTACTTAAACTACTCTATTTTATTATGCCTTAAAATGTTTTTAGTGGTTGTCCTAGAGTTGACGATATATATCAAATTATTTTTAATCAACCTTCAAATAATATTTTGCTTCATGTGTAGTGTAAGGACCTTATAACAAAACACTCCCAATTTTTGTGTGATTGTCATACACTCTATATATGTTATAAACACATATTATTACATTATTACTCTTTTGCTTCAGACCATCACTATATTTAGATCATTTAAAACAAGAAAAAAATGGACGTGGTTCCATAGTGTAGCAGTTAGCATGTCTGCTTTACATGCAGAAGGTCCTGGGTTTGAGCCCCAGTGGAGCCATGTCCATGATCTCTGGCCATGGCACCCTGAACAAACCTGATGTCTGAAGGTGAGTAGGGTCGGGCCTAGATAGTACTTGTATGGGAGACCACCTAGGAAGACCAGGTGCTGTAGGCATAAATAATAATAAAAAGTAAAAATAAATAAGATAAGAGAAAAATAAATTTTATCTTTACCGTTGTAAATGTCATTTCCAGCACACTTCATTTCTTTATATAGATGAGTTTTTGTGTTATGATATTCCTTCTGCCTGAAGGAATTTCTTTTAACATATATTTTTTTGTAGCGAAGGTCTGCTGGTAATTAATTTTATTAATTTTGTTTGAAAAAGTTTTTATTTCTCTTTTATTTTTGAAAGATATGTCCACTGGTCATGGAATTCTGGGTTGGTCAATTTTTCTTTCAGTACTTTAGAGATATTATTCCATTATCTCTGGCTTGCCTAATGAGAAGTCATCTGTAACTCTCATTTTTATTCTTCTGTGTGTGATGTATTTCCACCTTCCCCACTCCATCCTGCCACAAAGTTTTCCATTTGTTATTTTTTTTAGCAGTTTGAATATAGTGTGTCTGTGTTTTTTATTCGCTTTTTAAAATTTTAATTAATTTTTTTAAAATCAGTTTCAGTTGTACAGTACATTGGTTAGACATCTATATAGTTCATAAAATGATCCCCCAGTTGCTCCCCCCCTCCCCTGACCCTCCACCTAGCCAGTGTATTAATGTTAACTGCATACCCTATACTGTGCTCCCCATCCCTGTGACCATCCATCAGCTACTAATTTGTACTTCTTTAACCCTTCACCCCATTCTCCCAGCCCCACCTCAAACCCTCCTCCTCTCTGTCTGTCACCAAATTTTCTACTATATTTGTGAGTCTGTTTTTTATTAGTTTGTTCTTTTTATTCCTTAGATTCTGCAGATAAGTGAAATCATATAGTGTTTATCTTTGTCTGACTTAAATACCTTCTAGGTCCATTAAAGCAATATTTTTACATCCCCTTCCTTTCATATGTAGGGGTCTTGATTTCTTATCCTTTCAGCCATTCTATCTTTAGGTCGGAGCACTTAATTCTTTTTCATTTAAGGTACTTATTGATAGGAATGAGGTTGTTACCATTCTTTATCACTGTTTTTGATACATGATTTTTCTTTTTAAAGAAGTTCCTCCAACGTTTCCTGTATTACTAGCTTGTTGATGATAAATTTCTCTAGCTTCTTTTTGTCTGGGAAGCTCTTTTACTGTCCTTCAACTCTAAATGATAGCTTTGCTACATAAAGTATCCTTGATTGTAGATCCTGGGTCTTCATCCTGTTGAATATTTTTGCCATACCCTTCTGTCCTGCATAGTTTTTTTTTTTTTGAGAAATCAGCTGCCAGTTGTATGGGTGTTCCCTTGTAGGTAACTGTTTTTCTTTTGCTGTTTTTAATATTCTTTCTTTGTATTTAACCTGTGGCATTTTAATTATGATGTGTCTTGGTGTGGGCCTCTTTGGATCCCCAATATTTGGAATTCTCTGAGCTTCTTGGGATTTTATGCCCATTTCCTTTAGCAGATTAGGGAAGTTCTCTATTATTATTTCTTTAAACAGCTGTTCCGCATTTTGTTTTCCTTCAGTTACATTGATCAGATGGATATTTGTAACCTTAATAGTGTCTCATATGCTCCTTAAATTATTTTTATAGTCTTGGCATCTTATTTCTTGCCATTCTGATGGCGTGTCCTTGGCTTTCCTGTCTTCTGGATTGGACATTTGATCTTTTTCTTTATTCACTTCATTTATTCCATTTAGTATACTTCTCATCTCAGATGACATGTTCTTCATTTCTGACTGGTTTTGTTTTACAATTTCTATTTTCATTTTTATGTTTTTTATCTTCTTGTTGAATTTCTCACTGAATTTATCTGAAAGTTCATTGAGCATCTTTATAACCAGTGTTTTGAACTCTGCATCTGTTAGATTACTTGACTCCATTATATCTGGATCTCTCTTCTGTTCTCTTATATGGTTTCTGCTTCCTTGCCTTCCCAATTTGGCTGTCCTTTTGCCTCTGTTTCTATGTCCTAAGCAAAGCTGCTAAGTCTCTCAGTCTTATTAGTGTGGATTTATGAAGTAGGTGTCCAGTGGCACAGTCCTGCGAGGGGTTCAGCGGTAGGCCAAATTTAGCTCTAGCCTCTACCTATCTGGGGCTACCTGCAAAGATTCAGCAAGCAATCCACAGATGCTGTGCTTATAGTTGCCTCAAAAGGCCCCACAAGAAATGGAGGCCAGCTGCCTCCAGTGGGTGTCTAGGAAGTGCTCAGCAAGGAGCACCTGACTCTCTGAGGATGTATCTGGATGTGGCTTGAGTGGGGCTTGAGTTGGGGTTTCAGGGAATCCTCTGGGTGGAGCGACCTCTGTTATCCAGTTTGATGACATCACGGCTATGGCAGGGCTGTGTCTGGTGCACTGGTAGTGGGGAAGGCTCAACAGGGAACAATGGATACTGCTGGAACTTCTGTACAGAGCGAATCTTGCCTCAGCCCTCACTCCAACAATGTCTCCCTGTAAGTCCCTGGTGCCCCCTTGAGTGCAACTGAATCAGCACTGGTGCTCAGAGTGAGCAGGTCTGTCACCACAAAAATCTGCTCGTAGATGTGGCCCCTTTAAGAGGCGTCTGCCGCTGCCTCAGCCTGCATCTCAGCTGCTCGAGATTGGGCAGCCTCACGTCCTCGCCCCATCCTACCTTCTGCAGTTGCAGTGTCACTTCTTGGATTTCTTATCAGTTTTATGGCTTGTTCATCTAGGACCGAGGTGATTTTTTCCCTTGCTGCTGCTCTTTGTTTCTGTCACAACTTTGATTTGGTCGCCAAAGGGATGAACAGAGCCTCTGTTGTCTATCATTTTTTTTCCCTCACCTTTATTTGCTTTTTAAAATTTATCTTGCTTGGTATTTTCTGAGCATCTTGGACTTAGTTTGCTGTCTTTAATTAATTTTTAAGAATTTTTGGACATTATTTTCTTTTTCTCTTCTGGGATTCTAATTAGATGTGTAAGAGACTATTTGATATTGGCCCACAGTCCTTGGTTATTCTATTGTTTTATTCACATTCTTTCCTCTTTGTCTGAATGATTCCTATTGACCTATATTGATTTACTCTTTTTTCCCTCAGCTTATTGAGTCTACTCATGAGCCTCTAGAAGGCATTCTTCATCTCTGCTACCATGCTTTTAATTTTAGCATTCTATCTGATTTTTTAGTTTACAAATCTCTGATGAAATTTTCATCTGTTCATGTATCTTGTTGACCTTTTCCACTTAAGTCTTTAACATAATCATAGTTATTTTAACACCTCTCTCTGACAGTTCCAATATCTGTGTCACATCTGAGTCTGGTTCTCTTGATTACTTTCTCTTGATACTTTATTGTTTTTTCTTGTTTCTCCTGTGTTTCATAATTTTTGGTTGAAAAGTGGACATCTTCTTTAGAACCATAGACACTGGTAAATAGTATTAGCTTGGAAATTTGCAGGCCTTCAGTGTGGGGATTGGGTCAGTGTAGTAAGGAATTGAGCTGTGCTTGGGTTTTTGTTGTTGCTATGGCTGCCTTCAGTGCATAACAGAGTTCAGAGTTTTCTAATGTTACTTTGTGTTTAGGGTAGGATTTGGGTTGCCAGAGGGTTTTTCTTCATGCTCCTGTTGTATCCTCAGCTTTAGGTTTGAGCCTGCACATCAGAGAGGTTGTCACCTGTCACTTGCCCACGCCCCTGCAGTAGGCCGTTGTTATTTATACTCGGTAGTTGCTAACATGGTGCAAGATTGTGGTTGGGCAATTGGCGTGGGAGAGCATACTTTTGTGCCAGCTCAGCCTTAGTTTTAGGGAAGGCCTGTGCTCCAGAGTCCAGGGATGGGGCCTACTGATGATCTTGCCCCTCCAGAGGTAGGAGCTCTCTAATAATCTGGGCCCAGGATATTCTCTGCTTCTTTCCAAGGGTGAAAGGCTTTCTTCTTTTTTCATTCCCTAGCAGCTTTAAGTTTCACCAGGTACTCTTTGAGTGACAGGGTTTTCTGCCTTGTCCCCAGTGCTTGAGGTTATATTGATTGGCCAGATGGGGAGGGTGGTCTAGGTGAGGTTTGAGTCTCTCCCACAGCACTGCTCCTTCCCTCCTTAGGTCTCCACCAAGAGAGAGGCTTTCTCTGGCCTTGCGCCTCCCCACAGTCCTGCTAGCATCTGCTGAGATCTGCAAAAAAGAGCCTGGAGTGGGTACAAATTCCCCTTGGGCATGTGGCTCCCAGGGCTTCTGTGTTCTCATGCTGTCCCACACTAGGTTTCTGGCAGTTCATTATATTTTTAGATGACTTCTTCTCATCAGCTGTATGAAGCCTGGCACCTGTCTCAGGAAGCATCCTGTCTTTACTTAGAGGAGCCTGTCTTTCCTTATATTTCAGGCCATTTGGCTTTCATGTGACCTTAGTCTTCTGATGAGTTCTAGAAAGGTTAACATTTTTTAGATTATACAGCTTTGTTTTAAGGGTAGGAGCTACACTCTTTCCAGTTTTCTGCATCTTTGGGAATGTTTTTATTTATTGACTTTTCGAGGCCCAAGGTTTGAGTTTTGCTGCTTCATTTGGGGGCAATTCTGATTCTCAAATGAACTAGCTTTAAAAGCATGGCTAATGTCCTTGCAGAAACTTGGGGACTGTGGCAGCCGTGGAGCCAGTGTAGCGCCACGTGTGGGGATGGTGTCAGAGAACGTCGCCGCATGTGCCTGACTTCCTTCCCCTCCAGACCTGGCTGCCCTGGAATGTCCTCGGAGACCTCCCCATGTTCCCTGGAGGAGTGTGCTGGTAGGTATCCTTCTTCCTTTGGGATCCTCTCCCTAGAGAGACTACTGAACCCAAGCCTGACTAAAAACCAACAGTCTGATGAGTTCAGGAGTGGATTCATTAAAACTTTGTTATTGCTGCTGGCAGTGCTAACCCTGTACTCATGAGTGTGTCGTTGACTGGGTGCAGCTTGCCTGTGAGATGATGGAGGGTTTAACACTGTGCAGAAGGTGGGGAAATGACAAGGAAATCTATCTAAATTATGGATTCAGACAAAAATGGGAGAGATGGTTATTCTCAATATTTTTTTGTTTTTGTTTTTACTTTTTATTTCTCACCCCTTTACTACTCCTCACCAGAGTTATGGAAAAACATTATTTTTTCCCCTCCCTGTCATCCCAGCAAAGCTCCAGGAGACCACATAGATCATTTTTTGTCAAAATGAAGCAAGGTACCCTGTCCTATCCTCTGGATGGCCCTGTATTCTTTACCTGCCTACCCAGAGGAATGTAAGGAGAGTTCTTCTATCACCTAAACTCTAGGTTCTAGAGACTAGCCTTACCTTCATTCTCTAAGCCAGGGGTCTCCAAACCCTGGGCATCAGACTGGTACCTGTTGGTTGCCTGTTAGGAACCTGGCCACACAGCAGGAGAGCACTAGCTCCCGGGACAGCATTAGCATCACTGCCTCAGATCATTGGGCATTAGATTCTCATAGGAACACTGGTCCCTGGTGCCAAAAAGGTAGGGGACCGCTGCTCTAAGCATCTTGAAGGCATATACATACTAGTAGGTCCTCAATGAGAATTTGATGTGAATTGTCCACTGACGTGATGCACATGTGGCTGAGCTGGATTTGCTTTAGCTTATGGAGCATATGGAGCCAAATCCCATTCATTTGCCACAGGTTACTGTTATCAATCCTATTCTTCTCACACACCATCCTACCTTCTGATGCACAACTGGTCCACCATGTAGTTGGCTGGCTTTTGCTCCGATCCTACCTGAATCTGTTCTTTCTCCAGTTATATCTCCTACAGTTTTTTAAGGCTCTCTTCTCTGTCTTCTCTTTTCTTCACAATTTCCTTCACTTTTCACAGTTCTTTCCTTGTGTATAACTTCCTTCAAACCCACCTGTTATTCTTAATTCTGAGATGGCGTGTTGTGTCAAGATATTTTATATAGAATTCCATAAAACTCAAATAAATTTAAAATCAATTTCCACTGGGTTTCACTGCACCTTTGAAATGAAAAAATAGCCATTTATTGACCATCTGTTATTTGCCAGCACTTTAAATAAATCATTACCCTTAAAGCTCATAGTAACTCTACAATTAAAGATTATTATGCTGGGCTCATATCCTGAGAACTTGCTGCCTACTAGGCATTTTTCTAAGTGCCTTGAACATATGAAGTAGGTACATCAATATCTCCACATACAGATGAGGACTCTGTGGCACAGAGAGGGTAAATGACTTGCCCAAGATTATGAAGCTAGAAAGCAGGGCACTAGATCTGACCTCATATTAAGCAAACTATCTCAAATACTTTGCTTTTATATACAAGCTAGTCTAGTTTTCTAAGAGCATCAATAACCTGAAATTAGGAATCATTTTTGAGGATATTTGGTTCTATTTCACATTCTGACATCTTAACTCTTTAATACTGGGTGGGAACTAGAAATGTGTACATTACATATTAGCAAAAAGGGTAAATGCTACAAGGCACTCCTACTTCTGCTGTAAGTGGTCCTTAGATAACTGCTTATGTGGATAAATATGATCATTTCTTACAAGTGTTCTCTTTTTTCTGTTCTACATGTTTTCTACTCCTTGGAAATGTAAAGATCTGTTTGAAGGCTACTTAGCATCAGGAAATCTTACTTTCTGGTGAAAAAGGAAAGACTAGACAAGGCAGAGACGGATGAGGCCAGCAACTTTGGGGCTTTCTCCAGCTGAGGTTTTGAAGGGAGCCAGCCAGAGTCACAGGTAACCAGTTAGTGAAGAGGTACACAGTGTGCAACAGCTGTGGTGCTACCCCCTGACGTCAGCAGCCACTTCAGATGAAAGAAATGATAAGCCAGGAAACAAGTCTTTCATCATTCAGCTATTTTCAGTTGGTTGGGAGTTTGGAGGTTTTTTTGTTTGTTTGTTTGTTTTGTTTTTGTTTGTTTGTTTGCTTTGAAAGGATGTTTCAGTGCCAAGGTCCAGGTGTGGTAATTTGGTTCACCTTGTTAAGTGAAAGGAGGAGAATTCAGTTGCCATCACATCCACGTTCTGTCTGGTGGGATATTGATCATTTTGCTATTACCTTTTTAATAATTACTGAATTCATTTATTAATCTACCATTTATTGAGTACCAACTATGTTCAAGTTACTGGGGTTGGGAATATATAGATTTGACATGTCCCTGTCTGGGAAGGGCTTATGATACAATTGCTCAGCAGACACATGAGCAGGTGTAATATACAATACAGCATATAGCCTGCACTGATAAAGGTAAAACTTGCTATGAAAGCTTTCAGGGCTGATAATCCATGCTGGGAATGCGTCTGTTCTTGGAGGAGGTGATCTTTGAACCGAAGTTTGAGAGCTGAGTAGAAGTCACCCAGATGAACTCTGTGAGAAAGAGAATTTTAGCAAAGGGGTGAAAGCATGGAAGAACATGGCGCACTGAGGCCTGGAGAATAAAAATAATTAATGTGGCTAGAGAACAGTATGTCAGGAGAGAGTGATAAAAATGAAGCTGGACAGGTTGGCAGGGCTCAGAACCTGAGGGGCCGTGAAGGTTTGGACCTGGGTTTTAGAGGGATTTCTCAGCTAGATGGGTAGGAGTGGCAGTAGCGAGACCTATTAAAAGTTTTTCAGTAACCCAGGTGAAAAGTGAAGCACGAGCAGCGGGGATGCAGAGAAGGATTCACAGACTCTGGATGTGGCAAGTGATGGAGAGGGAAGCATTAGGATGAAATCCAGGATTCTAGCATTGGCCACTGAATATACAGTTTTGCCATTCCTTTGAGATCAGATGTATCAGAGGAGGCTCAGGTTCTGAGAGGAGGATGGAGTTTGGGGCATGTAGAGGTGATGGTGTTGGTAGCACATCGATGGAGAGAGCAAAACTAGTGGAGTCAGGATGAGATTTAGATCTCCCTGGCTCCAAAGTTTATGTTCTTCTCCCCACATTAGATAAATGAGTGTTATGAATGAAACCAAGTAGAGAAAAAGTCACAGGATGTGTTCAGCAGAGTCAAGGAATATCAGGACAGAATTCTTTGAATTTGGCTACTAGGTCATCAATGACTTTGAAGTCATTTCATTGGAATCCTGGCAGCAGATTGTAGGAGCCAGAGGTGATGATGTAGAAGCAGTAATTCAGCAAAGGTGGACTCTTCTTTCTGTAAGCTTGGCTGGGAAGACATAGAGCAAGATAGGGCTGTGGCAATAGTGAGGGGATTCTAGAGATGTCTTTTTAAAATGTAAAGAGCTTGAGCATGTTTCTGTGGAGGTAGATAGAGGAGAAGTTGGAGGTAACTGGTTTAGAGGGACTATCTTCCTGGAGAAGGATGGCCTAGAGAGCACTTGGTGGACTCATCTTTATGGGAAGATACTTCACTAAGTCTATAGAGAAAGAAGTAAATAGGGGTGCAGCTACTGCTAAGCTTATGGGGGAGGAGAGGATAGGAGAAACAGATTGGGTACTTGCCTGATATCTTCTATTTTTCATGACCAAGAAGACTGCTGAGGAAGAGGATTAGATAGGAGGCTTGAAGGAGGTGGTGGAACTTTGAAGCAGCATTATAGAGAATGGAAGAGAGAGTTGCTTAGTAACCCATAGAAAGATTTGTGGGCAGCTGAGGATGGGTGCTGTCATTATGCAGAGGTACTTGCCTGCATGGGTGAGCTATTTTCTTTACCAGGGCCTGGCTGCAGCAGCTGAGAATTCATGTCTGGGTTTATCTAGGGATGGACTTCTGCTGCAGAACAGGGAAAGGGGTATAGCTCAGTATTAGAGGTCAGAGAGTTGAAGTTATTGGCAGGAGAATGGTTTCAGTGATGGATCATAAGTGAAAGTAGAGAAGCCAAGCCAGGAGGTAGCTAACAGATTGGGAGAAAGTAGAAGGGTTGGTAAATCAGAAGTTGCAGCAAGGTTGAATAACCAGTGCAGTAATAATAAGTGAGCAAGAGGAAGAAGACAGCCGGAAAGTGGGCTCTGAAGTCTAAGATTTCAGAAGGAATCTTAGGAGCAGCCGCAGACAATGGGAAGGTATGATATGTTGTATGGACCCCCGAAGTCGCCCAGATGGTCCTAACTATGGGATGTGAGGAAGACAGGGACCCAGGTGCTAGCGACTGATAGGTGCCATGAGGTTGGGAGATGACAGTGTTGAGGGAGAAATAGGGATGCCATGTGATTGCTTGAGCATCACACTTGATCTTAACCAAAAGGCCTAGGAGTGATGGCTTGGGCATCAAGAGAGTGGAAGTTTGATATGGAAGTAAAAGAGTTGGTTGAAAGTGACCATTAAAAATGAGAAGGCTGAGGACACACCTGCTGGCCCTGTTTGCCTATAAAGTATGTGTCAAGCTTCCCCCCAAGAGGGTGGGGGGAAGCTGTGCCCTACAGGACATCCAGCCCTCAGGTAAGGCAAGGAGGTAAAGGGAGTGTTCTGTGGAAAGGTTCTGGATGTTGAATTTGGTTGTCAGGTGTCCTGTAGGGTATGGTAGGAAAGAGAAAGTGGAGCACAGAGGGACAGGTTCAGGGCCACTGACAATAAGGCTATGGGGAAAAAAAGATCAGATAGGTGACTGAAAGGACTGAATGGTGGATAGTGACCAAAGAAAAAAGAGAGGTGAAGCCTGGTGGCATAAGTTGACCTTAGTTCCCAGGTACTTCAGTGGCAGCACTTGACGGCCCCAGGTGGCTTCTGCGTCTTGGTGAAACTTTTCCGTGACTGTGGGACAAACCAGTTTGAGAGAGCATGGAAGAAGAAAACTCAATGCCACGTGGAGGGTAGTAAGGGGAATATATAGATAAAAGTAGAAGAGTGAGAAAGCAGAGGCTTCAAAATTTTGGAAAGACAGATCCTGGATATTAGAAGGGAAAAGTGAGTTACATTGTCAAAAGCCTTATTTTCATAAATTAATTTCTCTTGACATGATGTAATTTAGGTATGACCTACCTAAATAATTATGCATTTCAAGTTTTATACTTGTGAGAATTTTCCAATGTGCATCTTACCAAGGTACACTTCACGACAGGTATCCCACGTGTACCTTCAGTGAAAATGTTGATTTTAACTTCAGACTTTCTTCATGCTGCTTCTATGTAGAACATTTGAGCCAAGTGTCAGCAAATGCTAGTGAGCCCAAGTCACCTTGTTAGTGGCTTATCTGGTCACCTCACTTGTACGGGTCAATGTTTTTCAGTTTGGCTTAAGCTGCCAGCAGATTTTACACACACACACACACACACACACACACGCACACGCACACGCACACGTCATACAAGAACTAGGATTTGCAGCCATATATACACACATATATATATGCACATATGTATGACTACATATCCTAGTTCTTATTGATTTTACTTTCTTCAGTTGTCAGATAACTAGGGACCTTAAACCCCTGCAAAGAAAACAATATGTTTATTCTTCCTTTTTTCTTTTTTTCTTTTTTCTTTTTTTTTTTTTTTTTTGGTAGCTTTCCAGCCATCCAGCCCAGCTCTCCTCCCGCCTCAGGGCCCAGTGAAGTCCAACAACATTGTGACGGTCACCGGGATATCGCTGTGCTTGTCCATCATCGTGGCCACGGTCCTCATCACGCTGTGGCGCAAGTTCGGCCGCCCCTCGAGGTGCGGGGCCCCTGCGCGGCGCAGCTCTGCGCACCCGCCCGGCTTCCGGAAGCACTCGGACGAGGAGACCATCTGCGAGCTGAGCGAGCCACGCGGCAGCTTCTCGGACGCCGGGGACGCGCCGGCGGGGGGCCCCGGGGCCGCGGGCATCCCGCTCACCTGCCGGCGGGGCGCGCCGGGCGACGACGAGGCCTCGGGCAGTGAGAGCCTCCAGTCCGCGGCACACAAGATCCTCCCGCCGCTGTTCAGCTACCGCCTGGCCCAGCAGCAGCTGAAGGAGATGAAGAAGCGCGGCCTGACGGAGACCACCCAGGTGTACCACGTGTCGCAGAGCCCGCTGACCGACACGGCCGTGGACGCCGCCGCCGTGCCCGCCGCGCCCGCCGAGGAGGCCGCGCCCAGCGCGTTCCGCATCCGCTCGGCCTTCGCGGACCCCGGCGGCGCGGGGGGTCAGCCCGCGGCCCCGCAGGCCAGCACGGCCGCCGCCAGCCCCGGCCCGGCCCGCAGGCCGCAGGCGCGGCACTTGGACAGGAGCCGCGCCCGCGGCCCGCCCTTCCGGCGGACGGCCAGCTTCCACGAGGCCAGGCAGGCCCGGCCGTTCCGCGAGCGGAGCCTGTCCACGCTGACCCCGCGGCCGGCCCTGGCCCCAGCCGGCCGCGCCCGCGCGCGGCCCCGCCACCTGCCCGAGGACCGCGGCCGGCCTCCCAGTCGCGGCGCCGCTGCCTTCCCCGAGAAACCCGACCGCTCCCAAGGGGCAGGTGCAGCCGGCGGAGCGCCGAGCCCGCCCCCCAAATCCTACAGCCTGGGGCCGCCCGCGAGGAAACCAGAGCCGGGGGACCGCCAGGCGGGGTTCGTGGCGGGCGGGGAGAGAGCCGAGCCCCCCAGAGCTCGCAGGGGCCCGTCCCCCAGTCACCGGAGCGGCTCGAGGAAGCAGCCTTCGCCCACTGTCCCCAAAGACAGCTACCAGAGGGTCAGCCCTCTGAGCCCTTCTCAG
This sequence comes from Cynopterus sphinx, assembly GCA_030015415.1. Lineage (NCBI taxonomy): Eukaryota > Metazoa > Chordata > Mammalia > Chiroptera > Pteropodidae > Cynopterus > Cynopterus sphinx. The sequence goes on along the minus strand of CM057381.1, from coordinate 81,954,517 downwards.
GGTAGAAAAGACAGGTGTCAGAGCTTCCCAGCCCAGCCCGAGTTTGCCTTCTACGACAACACGTCCTTCCGCCTCACCGAGGCCGAGCAGAGGATGCTGGACCTCCCGGGATATTTTGGGTCAAACGAAGAGGACGAAACCACAAGTACCCTCAGTGTGGAAAAGCTTGTCATCTAGACCCAGATCAGCCTGGGACTTCTGCAGTCGGGGTCCTTTGCTCAACTCGGGGTGTCAGCTGCTCACATTGTTCTGGGGACTGTTTTGTGTGTGACTGCGCAGTAGGACAGAATGTGGGGAGGAAGTAACTCCCGTGCACATGCATGCATTTGAATTCATAAGGAAAATGTTCTTTCTCCTGAACTTTTAGTTATCCTGTTTCTATTGGTTTAACACTAATAACTATGATAATAAAATTTAAACAAGAGTGTCTGTCATAGGGCTTGGTCTCAAATGGATTTGAAAGATGACAAGTTGTGACTTGGGAGGATGTAATAGGTTGAGTTCTTCATTAGCAGTTTCCAACTTGAAACAGATTTGGGAGTCTTGAATAAGGGATGCAACAAAGTGAACTTCCTAACTGAATTGTAACTTCCGAAGTTGTAAATACTTAAGATTTTGATACCTACAGGGGCAGTACTGAGTAGGTTTCATGTTTGGCTAATCAAGTCAATTAGGACTATTACATACTAGGGTACCTAGACATGCTGATACCATGAGATATTCCAAAAGAACTTTCAGGCAAGAGTTGGGTGATATCTTTAAAATTTTTTTTAATGCAACAAAGACATCTGCTGATGACACAAAATTGCGTGAGTTAATTCTGCTTTGGAGAAATTACACAAGAAGCTCATTGTTCACATAGTGAGTCGAATGAAGACCTATCCAGACATCATTGTTCAGAGCAAAAAGTAAACATTTTGGAAAGGAAGGTGCACATCTCCTGTGAGAGCAACGAAGATAGGCAGTGGATGCTGGCATTATCAGGATACCGACTGGACCAGAATGGCAGCCAAGGTCTCAGTGGGTGTCGTTCTGAAACTGGGTTTGTGCATGTTTCTGAAGATGACTTTATTGTGTTACTCAGAAAGTACCTGAATTAATCTTGGGTCTCTGGAAAGCAGGAGCACTGAATTATGATCTTACAGCGTAAGTTATTTTTGTTTTTAATTGGAAGAAATAGAAAAAGAGGGAAAGGGAAAAGTCTTTTAGAAATTTAGAATCACTTCTTTTCTGACTCAGTCTGCTTACCAGATTTTACAAATGAATTTGAGGCTCAGGGAGGGGAATTACTTCTGCAGGGTTGAATTGACATGGACTTACATTTTTGCTCTAATTACCATACTCTGCATTCAGCCATCTCAGCCTTTGCCAGTCTTCCTTAACAGCAGCAACTTCAGGAGAAAGCTGGCCATTTGGCAGCATAAGGGTACAGAGCGATGCCTTTACTAGCTTTTCCCGAAGAAAAGAAGCTCCCTGCTGCTTGATGTTAGGACTTGTCTTGCATCTTGCTTTGTTTGGAAGTGAGGGCTACAGAAAAGAAACTGAAGGTTGGGCTCTTTCATTGGAAGTCTGCCATCAGGTCCCTTGTGGGCACTCTGCAATCTGGTGTACTTCCTCTCAGCCCTTGGACCTAAAGCCTTATGCTTGAGTGGCTGCACTTTCCTCCTTGTTCCTCACGCCTCTCTAGCTGCCACACCTGCTCTGCCTTTTAGACTTTGTTTTCCTTCTCCGTTTAGAGTTTATCAGAATGTCAGCCTGCTGGTGAGATTTCAGGGACCGTTGGAAAGAGTGGAGAAGGGAGAAAAACACCACAAACACAAAGACTGTACTTTTAAAAGTTTCTCTTATAGTTCTTGCATTTGCACTTCATCTGTACCGTTATTATTGAAAATCAAAACATACTTTTGGAAGTGCTTCAATAACAACTACCTTTCAGGAACAGGAGGAGTATATTATTCAGTGTTGTCTAACAACTGGTATGTGCTGATGCAAAGAAGAGGAAACCAGACTTTTTAATCTCCATTTTCTTTGTTTATCATACTAGAAAGCTTTGTTCTCTTTCCAAGTTCACAGGCTTGTGTGCCATCCTCTGAGGACAAGCTCACTCATTTCAGACTTCACAGTGAATTTCCCTGCAGAGTCAAATTGAGACCAAAACAGCCATAGAGAAGGTGAAAATTCAAGAAATATACTATGAACAGAATGATTTCTGTTAAATTATGTTGTTCCCCAGTATTTGTGCATCTAAATGAGTATCACAGAGACCTAATACCAGAATATAACATGTTCACCATCTATCTAGTCCAGTTTTCTGTGACTTTTATCAAAATTCAATCTATATTTTATGGTTAAGAAAAAAAGAGATGTTCAGCACTGTCTTTGGTAGATAAGTGCTAACCTTCATTAGAAATAATCTCTTCTGTACCATTGTGTTCCTAGGTCCTAGCCCCAATGGCTGCCATTAGGAAGGAGCTTTGTAAAGGTATGCTGTATAAGTAACTAGCTAATTAAAAGACCTCAAACTGTATTTGTGGTTGAATTAGAATAACTGTAACATTTTAAATCTTAAACCGTTATGATAGGTTCCTATGAGATATCGTGTGATTTTAATTTCTAGAAGTCTCCCAAAACGAAGAGATACTCATCTTTGGGGGGATATTACCCTGTCTGAAGTGGATAGTATCTCTGGAGCCTATCTATTGAAGTGTCTGTATACTCTAGTCACTTAATAAGCACTGAATGTATATGAGAGAGTGGCTTCTAAGTAAGTGGGGTGACCTGCCTTCCTAGCAAGTCTCTTCCATTCACCCACTTTGGGGAAATTGCTCCCCAATTGTGACTTCTTAAGTAGATACTATACAACCAAGAGAGAGCACTAAGTGTGCCAACACCTTGTCCTACAACCCAACTGTAAACCAGCCCTTCCTATCAATTTTCTTTCTTCAAGCTCTATTCCACTCCAGTCTAACCCACAAAACATAAAACTCTTTTATGACTTTGATGATTTCTCATTTTATTCTAGATGTATATCTTGTAAAAAGATAGGGAACAGTTTTTAGTCTGGGCAATTTCTGAGTCATTTTTACCATGACAACATATTTAAAACTCATAGTATTATGTAAGGCCTCATTTCTCCAGGTCATACCTAAGCTGAGTCATGGTTTGGACAAAAAGAAGTAGCTTGGCACAGTCAAAAGCATATAAGTTTTATCCTGGCCCTTGCCTTTCTAGACATGTTATTTTAGGCAAATTACTTAATCACACGACTATTTTCCAGATGTAAAATGGGATAACAATCTCTACCTTGCTACTGGTTTAAGATGGGGTCTAGAGTACAATTACCTATTTCCTCTCCCTCCTAGGACTCAAAATTATAGTAAAGAAACAGAACAGGTACAATACTAAGTACAGTTTAGGGAACAAAAAGATAAGTGATTTCAGTGAATTTCTGTAAGACAAAGTGCATGGAAAAACACTGAGTGGAAGAAGCTACAGCCTAGAATATACTTGGAGGGTCTTAAAGAAGACAAGAGAGCCTTCATATGTGGTAGAACCTTACAGAGGCTGGAGATTTAGAGAAGTCACTAGAATGAAGAGAAGACAGAAGACAGTGAAGATCTGTGTATGAAATGATTATCCTCTACCACCACTCCTCAGCTCTGGTACCAAGAACACCCAGCAACTGGGTACTCAACCATAGACAAAAACAAAACCAACCAACCAACTAGCAAATGACCAGAGGGGACTTTTCAAAAGACTCTGAAGAATCGTTCTGAGAAAACTTGGGCAGCTGGAGTTGTCATTGTACCCCCAGCACAAAGCCATCTACATTCTGGTATTCTGACATTCTGGCTCTAGCACCATGGTCAGATCTCTGACTATTCAGCAAATTCCACTCATGTGCTTAGAGTTCCTAGTCAGCCTTCCTCCTTTCTCATTTTTAAGAATAGCCTGACAAGTGAGAATTAAACATTTGAGAAAGGCTACAGTATGATGAAGAAAGATAGACATAAAAAAAACTGACCCAAAAGGAAACATAATTCAGGAAATACGAGAAGAATCAAAGACCCTACAAAACTAATTATTCATCACTTAAAAGATATGAAATGATGCTGCATTTATTAAATAAGAATATGACACTATAAAAAGAAAGTGGGAAGGAACCCTTAGAAATGCAATACTGAATAGGAGATTGTAAGCTAAACTAGAGAAAATCTCCCAAAACCTGGAGCAAAAATGTAAAATATGAGAGTATTAGACACACGCACAAACACACACATGATCAGTCCAAAGGGAGTACTATGGTAGAGAAATCAGAATTCCAGAAAGAACAGAGAAGACTGAGTGGGGAAAGACACCAAAGAAGCAATGCAATGAAAATTTCCCAAACTAAAGATGTGAGCTTTCAATTAAAAAGGACCTCCTGAGTTTTGATTAGGGACAATGGAAAAGGCCACACACATTCAATTGGAAGTATTAGAACAACGAGCTATACAGAGAAAACCCTGAGGGCTTTTCCTGGGGTGGGGACACTTCAACTCCTGTAAGAAAAAAGAATCATGCTGCTATTAGTTATTAGCTACACTAGAAGCAGTGGTAAATAGCTTCAAAATTCAGGGGGAAATGATTTTAAACCTGGGAAATCTATGTCTAGTTAAATTGCTTGTGAGGACAAAAGACATTGTTAGTCATGCGAAGACTCAGCTTGCTGTACACATTTCTTGAGACTTATTTGAGCATGTCCTCCATCAGTAGAACAACAAAGTGACACAAGGAATATGTAAGAGTTAGGAAACTGAGTGTGACCAAAAATGCCAGCTGTGTGGGTGACACCAGTTCATATTTGAGCAAGAATAAGACTCCAGGAAAGAAAGGAATGTCAGAGAACATGGAGTTGGAGAAACTTGTAGAGACACTATAGGCAAAAAAAAAAAAAAAAAAACCATGAAGAGAAGAAAAACAACTAGAAGTTTCATAAAAAAACTATAAAAAAGTCCTGATACAAATATGAATCGAGTTAGAATAGGATGTCAATGGGCTTCAAAAAGAAAAAAATGGAAGCGGGACTCAAAGCAGTCGAAAGAATGAGCAAGATGACAAAGGTTTCCCCTTTAACAGGAAAATACTAGAAAAAAAATCCAATGACTATAATTTTGAGCAATTGAGCAGCAGAGAGCTGTGACTTGATTACAGAGACAGAAACACAGTCCTTGGTTTTGTTGTGCAGGAATGCTTTCATAAACATGATAATGTTGATGCTATTTATTGGTTACTTACTGTTAGACTCCAACCTCAAGACAAACTATAGACTTAATTATGGTTACAGGATGGAATGTAAATGTTCTCAGTCATAGAAAGCTAAGAGTATAGTTGGCCCTGCATATCCATGGGTTGTGCATCTGTGGATTCAACCAACCTCAGATCAAAAACAGCATTTTCAGTCTGATTTGGGAATCTCCGAATGTGGAGGACCATCTGTATGCATTGTTCTGCTCCATTCTATATAAGGAATGTGAGCATCCACGGACTTTGGTATCCAAGGTGGGTCCTGGAACCAATATCCTGCAGGTACTGAGGGATGATTGTAGCTTTACAAAAAGTTTGGAGGTAGAAGTGGAGGTGGGTAATCTAGGAGAAGTAGGAGTTCAAATATCCTCTTCTCATGAAATGAGCCAAGAGATGCTGTCTGTATTTGAGAGAAATAAGTTGAAAAGTGAACAACAAAACTAAAAATGATGTGTGCGGGGTCGATATTAAGTAAGGTGAATCTTTACCTGTCATTGAAAGAATCAATAAATAATACTATATATAACAGCTCAATCAAATTTATACACTTGGAGAGCATCAGCAAGAGAATTAAAAGCCAGGAAGGTAAAAGTGGTTGCGCTTGCAAAGTAGAACAGAAGCTGAGATGTAAAAAGCAAGGAAACATTGCTTTTTGTTGAAAATCCTTCTATACTATTTGCCTTTAAAAAAATTATTTATTTATTTTAACTCTGACAGAACCAAACCAATTCTACTTACAGGGTTACAGTGAGGGTCAGGGATAATCTATGACTAATGCCTGGAAATTTAATCAGTGAGCCATCTGTGGCTGTTGTTAGTAGAATGTGTTCCTGATATTGTTACTGGACCCCCAAACACACCACCCTGTTTTGTTTTCCTTCCTTGGGGATCCTGGATGGCTCATCCCCAGCTGCCCCATCATGTCTACTGTTTCTCCTGGCATTCCAGCGATGAGAATTGTCTCTTACTGCCCATCTCCCTTCCGGATGCCAACTCTGCTCCTGGTGCAGGCGCTCCCATCCTGTGGTTATTGCTGTTGTCAGTTTCTCCCTCAACTACTGCCCAAACACATCAAACTGTATCTTATTATTATAAATAGCTTGATATAAATTTATTTTATCAGTTCAAGTGTGTGCACTTAGAAACTTAATTTTAGCTCATAATTGTATAATTGCTCAATTAAAAATATATTTCCTCATATGCAAAACCTTGTATGAGTTTTGGTGTTTCTGAGCTTTATACCATAGAACTGTTTTAAAAATAAAGCAATATATGATCATTAGGGAACATTTAAAAAATAAAAAGACATGATTGCTCTGTTATTCTTCATCAGGTTGAGGTACAGGAGGAAATCCTGAGTTCCCATACCACTTCCAAGAAAAAGTCTCTCTTTCCTTTTTGGGTGCTTTGGCCTGAAATACCAGCCATCCACCACCACACCCCTTAGGAATGCTTATGCTCCTCTTCCTGAGCTGTCACTGCAGCCAGAAATCTGGAAGTCATCCTAAACTGCTTTTTCCTCTTCATTCTTCACATATACTCAATACTAAGTCCTTGTAGAAGTTAAATCCCTCACCTGGATCACTTAGCATCTGGTAGGTAGACCTGAGGAGCCAAAATCTAGTGTTTAGGAGGTTTGTGCTATAGCACACTATTTTTAGGTAGGGTTATGCTCATTGAGACAATGTGGGTTGATGTCCCACAGTTGATTTGCACAGAATTAAGCCTCCTTCAGTTCCCCATCTCTTCCCAAGAACCTTCTTTTGGCCTCATTGCTTTCATATAGCTACTAAGTAGCAAAGGCAGGATTCATTTCCTCAGGGAGTTTTTATGTAAAACTGTTATATTTTTTCTCATTTTGTTTGTTTTTCAAATTTTATTAATCAAATTTTCAAACAATTAGAAAAGTTCAAGGAACAGTACAATAACATTTATATATCCATTCACCCCTAGACTTTGACAACTGTTCGCATTTGCTATACTTGTTTTATTTATATATTTATTAGGTTGAGCTATATGAAGCTGTAAAGGTGGTTAAATAGAAACAATTTCCTGTAAATCAATCTAATGAGAGAGAGAGAGAGAGAATGTGAAAGAGAGAATGTGTATGTTGCTGAACAGTTTGAAAATACGTGGCAGATATACATGGCCCGCCAAAACATATCTTCTAAGAATAAAGACATTCTTCTACAAAACCCATATTATTAAAACACATAAGAAAACAATTACCTAAAATAATCTAATATCAAGTCCATGTTAAATTTCCCCAGTTGTCCCAAAAATGTCCTTTTCTGATTTAGAATCCAGTCAAGATTCATGCATTGTATATGATTGTCTTCTTTTACCCTAGAATGTCCCTTCACGTACCTTTCTTTAACAAATGGCTCTGACTCTTTAAATTAACTGAAGCAGTTGTATTTTTCAAATGTGAATTTGTCTGATTGCTTCTTGGTGGTGGTAACTTTCTTATATTCCTTGTAACCTTGAAGTTGTATCTAAGGACTTGATTAGATTCTAGCTGAAGACGCAGAGGAAGTTTGTATGCTTTGTGTTGCATCACGTCAGGAGGCACAGGTGTCCTATGATTAGCGATGCTGGATTTGAACACTTGATTAAGGTGTCAATAGCTAGATCACTCTATTGTGAGTGTGTATTGGGGAGACGGTTCTGCATGGGCCTCTCACTTTTCTGCACAACTTGTGAGTGAGGCACTGATTGTCCTCCCCACCACCCACCCCTCTGCCCCCAAGACTATCTTTGGATAGCAAACAGCCTTGGAAGGTAGAGATAATGACCCTCTCTATAGCCAAGGGCAGGCATGCCTACCGCCCAGCATAAAAGATTAGGTTTCCCTAAGCTCAGGGTGCTTAGACTGTTATACAACACACTATGTGTAGGTGTCACCTAGTCTTCTTCATTTTCCCTGTGAGGTTTTGGGTAACCAGCACAAAAATACTAACACACTATGAGAAATAAATTCTCAGTAATTCAGGAGTTCTGTGTCTTTTAAAGGCATCCAAGAAAATAGCAGGGTAGCCTGTCAGTTTATAGAGGAGGGTTTTCTCATGCCATTCGCAGTTGTTGATAATGTTTTCCTTTTCAATTAGTCAGTAATCTGTGGGTTACATTAGCACTGTGTGAATATTTTGTTCCATCACAACATTTTACATAATGGTTTTAGATGCCACTTATAATCTCTGTCTGAATCAACCAATTTATTGAAGATAGCAAATGGAGATTTTCTATTTTTATTATTCTTTCCTAAATTTTAACTGTGTTCTTCTGTAGAGCTTCCCCTCATCCCCTGGGGATGAACAGTTCCTTATTAAAAGGCAAGATAAATACTTAATTCTTCCCTGAATTACAACTTTTAGAGTAAAATAATAATTTTCTCTCCATTAGCTGATGGAGTTTTTAAACATTTAATATTTTATAATTGATTATTCTTTTTGTTGTCCAAATTGTTTGGACCTGTCTAGAAGGAGCCTCATCAGACTAGCTCTTGTGTCCTTTTGGCACCTCCCAATTGGTCTTTTTGTGCTTTCTTGCTTTTTTGTTACATTAAAATGTCCTGAGATCAACATGTGTTTCTCTTCCCAGAGATGATGTCAGCCATTTCTTTAAGGAATTCTGGTTTTCTTTGGTGGAAAATAGAATTTAGTAACTGAGATTAAGAGTGCCCAGTGCTTATGGCCCTTTTAAAGAATAGCACTAAAAATGTATTTTTAAAAATTATGAGCTCATGGTGCTATTTTGATTCAGATTTGTTTAAATTTCGGTAAAATACCTGTAACATAAAATTTACCATCTTAACCATTTTTATCTGTACAGCTCAGTTGTGCAAGCAATTTCCAGAACTTTTCATCTTGCAAAATTGAAACTCTATACCTATTAAATAGCAACTCCTAATCCTCCACCTCTAGCACCTGGCAACAACCATTATATTTTTTGTTTCTATGAATTTACCTTCTCTAGGTACCTCATATAAACAGAATCACACAGTATTTGTCTTTTTGTGACTAGTTTATTTACTTAACATAATGTCTTCACATTTCATTCATGCTGTGGCATGTGTTAGAATATCCTTCTTTCTTTCCTTCCTTTCTCCCTCCCTCCTTCCCTCCCTCCCTTATTTGTTTGTTTGTTTGTTTGTTTATATTAGTTTCAAGTGTACAGCACATGGTTAGACATCTATATAGTTAGTAAAAGGATCCTTGCAATTGCTTCCTCCCTCCCCTAACCCTCCACCTAGCCATTGTATTAATGCTAGTTGCATTCCTTATGCCATGCTTCCCACCCTGTGACCATCCTTCACCTACTAATTTGTACTTCTTTAACCCTTCATGCCATTCTCCCAGCCCCCCAAGTACCCCTCCCCTCTGCCTGTCACCAAATTGTCCACTATATTTGAGTCTGTTTTTGATTAGTTTGTTCTTTTTATTCCTTAGATTTCTCATATAAGTGAAATCATATAGTGTTTCTTTCTCTGTCTGACTTATCTTCTAAGTCCATCAAAGCAATATCTTTTTCTATCCCCTTCCTTTTAGTCTCTGTGTGTCTTTTAATCTGAAATGAGTCTTTAATATTTTTTTTAAGGAAGTCCCACCATTTCCTGTATTACTGGCTTGGTGGTGATAAATTCCTTTAGCTTATTTTTGTCTGGAAAGCTCTTTTCTGTCCTTCAACGCTAAACGATAGCTTTGTTAGATAAAGTATTCTTGGTTGTAGATCCTGGGTCTTCATCCTATTGAATATTTTTTGCCACACCCTTCTGTCCTGCATAGTTTCTTTTGAGAAATCAGCTGTTAGTCTATGGGTCTTCTCTTATAAGTAACTATCTGTTTTTCTCTTGCTGTTTTTAATATTCTTTCTTTGTATTTAACCTTTGACATTTTAATAATGATGTGTCTTGGTGTGGCCTCTTTGGATCTCTAATTTTTGGAATTCTCTGAGCTTCCTGGGGTTTTATGTCCATTTTCTTCACCAGGTTAGTGAAGTTTTCCATTATTATTTCTTCAAACAGCTGTTCAACACCTTGACTTTATTCAGTTACATCATTCAGACAGATATTTGAAGCCTTAATAGTGTCCCATATTCTCCTTAAATTATTTTTATAGTCTTGGCATCTTTTTTCTTGATATTATGATTGAGTGTCCTCGGCTTTCCCATCCTCTTGATAGGGCATTTGATCTTTTTCTTATTCACTTTGTTTATTCCTTTGTTTATTCCCTTTAATATACTTCTTATCTTAGATAATGTATTCTTCACTTCTGACTGGTTCCCTTTTATAATTTCCATTTCCATTTTTACGTTTTTTATTTTTTTGTTGAAGTTCTCACTGAATTTATCTGCGCTTCCCAAAAGGTCATTGAGCATCTTTATAACCAGTGTTTTGAACTCTGAATCTGTTAGATTACTTGATTCCATTATATCTGGATCTCTATTCTGTTCTTTCATATGATTTCTGCTTATTTGTCTTCCCATTGACTGTCTTCTATGTCTGTTTCTATGTACTAAGCAAAGCTCCTAACTCTCCCAGTTTTACTAGTGTGGATTTGTGAAATAGGTGTCCAGTAGCAAAGTGCTGAGAGGGGTTCAGCTGCAGGCCAAATTTAGTTCAAGCGTCTACCCTCTGGGGCCACCTATTAAGATTCAGCAAGCAATCCAAAGATACTGTGCTTATAGTTGCCTCAAAAGGCCACACCAGAAACTGAGGCTAGTTGCCATCAGTGTGCATCTAGGCATTGCTCAGCAAGGAACACCTGATTCACTGAGGATGTATCTGAATACGACTTGGGTGGGGCCACTAATTGGGGGAGGTGGAGTTTCAGGGAATCCTCTGGGTGGAGAGACCTCTGTTATCCAGTTTGATGACATCATGGCTATAGTGGTGCTTTGTCCATGCACTGGGATGTGGGGGAAGCTCAAAAGGAAACAATGGAGACCTCCAGCACTTCTGTACAGAGCGAATCGCTTCAGCTCTCACTCCGACAATATCTCTCTATAAGTCCCTGGTGCCCCATGAGGACAGCCAAATAAGCACTGGTGCTCAGAGCTAGCAAGTCTGTTACCACGAAAATCCACTCACGGATGTGGCCCCTTTAAGACATGTCTGCCGCTGCCATTGCGCAGCCTCTATCTCCCTCAGCCTATCGAGAGCAGGCAACCCCACCCTGCCATTGCAAGTGTCATTTCTTGGATTTCTCCCTCATTGTATGGCTTGTTCATCTAGAACCCAGGTGATATTCTCTAGCTGCTGCTCCTTGTTTCCTTCACAACTTTGATTTGGTCGCCAGAGGGATGAACAGAGCCTCTATCATCTACACCATTTATTTTGGTCTCAGAACTTCCTTCCTTTTTAAGGCTGAATTATATTCCATTGTATGAATATACCACATTTCGTTTATCCATTCAGCAGTTAATGGACATTCGGGTTGATTTTACCTCTTGGCTATTGTGAATAATGCTACTATACACGTAAGTGTACAAATATCTCTTTAAGACCTTGCTTTCAGTTCTTTTGAGTATATAACCAGAAGTGGAATTGCTGGATTATGTGGTAATTCTATATTTAATTACTTTAGAAACCACTGTAATATTTTCTATAGCAGCCTCACCATTTTATATTTCCACCAACAGTGTGCACAAGGGTTGTAATTTCTTCACATCCTTGCCAACACTTATTATTATTATTTTTGTAGTAGTTATCCCATCGAGTGTGAGATAATATTTTAATGTGGTTTTGATTTGAATTTCCCTAATGGTTAGTGATATTGGGCATCTTTTCATATGCTTGTTGGCCATTTGTATATCTTCTTTGGAGAAATATCTGTTTAAATCTTTTGCCCATTTTAAAATCAAGTTATTATTTTTTTGTCATTCAGTTGTAGGAGTTCTTTATATATTCTGGATATTAATTCTTTATTAGATATATAATTTACAAATATTTTCTTCCATTTTATAAGTTGCTTTTTCACCTGTTGCTTGTGTCCTTTCGATGCATAGTAAATTCAGATTTTAATATTTCATTTTCTTCTTAACTTCTACAATTAGATATCTGTACACCATTTTTCTTACACTAAATCTCTTGGTTCCTAAAAATATCAAAATATTGATCATATAATATACACAAAATAGTTTTTAAAAATGCTACAATTGCAACTCAAAACTACAGGATGAATTTTAAGATGCCTTCAAAATTCATTTTGTCCTTAGTATATATAAGATGTGTAATCAGAGCATTGTGTTAAGGAATTAATTCAAAATTCTTGTCTCTGATTATCTTACTTATTTGATACATTAATTTGTTTCAGTGTGTTTTTAACTTTAGGGTTTGCTTTTTTTTCTTTTTTAAATATGTAAAACATTTAATGCATCATAAAATGCACTTAGAAAAGTCTTCCTTCCATCCTTGTCTCTTCTAACCCACTGCCCACACCCCTTCCTAAGAGATTTCTGATTTGTCTTTCCAATGTTTCTTTATGCAAAATACAATATTTATCTATATCTATATTATATATTCTTATTTTCCTCATTTCTTAAACAAAATGTAAAAGTTTTGGTATCTTGAAATGCTTCACTTTAAATGTTTGAGTCTTAAATTCAGTACTTTAAAAATCAGTGAATAAGGCTCTTGATAACCAACTACATATAAATTTAAGAAATTGTTACTTCTAAATGATTAATGTTGGATACATATTTTAAAATAAAGTGGCAATGAAGGATACTCATTGTATAATTATGAGAATTTTTTTAATATTCTATCTTTGTTATTCCTGTTCTCCCTCCCTGCTAACCATAAATTTACAGGCGCCTGGGAGAATTTACAAGTATGTATTCCCACAGTACTTTGCTCATAAACCAGTTTCCCATTCATCTCATTATTTTATAGTTATTTGTATGCTTTTGTTCCCAATAGCATGCAAGAGGTGAAAGCAGGAATCATATATCCTATTCTTCTTTGTATCTCAAGCAGCTCACTGTAGGAAAAAATTTGCTGTCTCTGGAATCTTGGCTCTCTCACCTCCCAGCTGCACGAGCTTGTGTACAGTACTTCATTGCTATGGACTTCAGTTTTTTTTCATCCATAAAGTAAGAATAATTTCTTTTTGCCAGACTGTTTGATAACATTAAGTAAGATGATAAAAGTGAAGGGCACAGTATGTGGCCCAACCATTTGAGTTCCCAGTACCCGTCAGCCACCGTTTCCTTTGTCCCTTAATTCAACTTCCATTTCCATGTATGACATCAGCTCTTTTAATAAATTTTACATATTTCTTTATTATCTCTGTCACAACCAGTCAAACCAGTCATGACACCCTTGTGCTTCTCATCGAAAATTAATGGTTTTGCTTCCTAATTCATAGCAAAAATAGAGTTAATGGAGAGGGTGAATTGAGAATACTCTTATTCACAATTCCAGGGAGAAACATACCAACAGATTACAAGCCAATGGTGTTCCCTGGACTTGTGCAACTTTGCAATCCCACTTCCTGGCCTCCAAACTACAAACTATTTCCAATGCTTCTTAGTCCTCTTTTCCCCTGTATGTTCTACCTGTGCTTAGGATTCCATCTCTTCCCTTTAGCATCAGCCTTCTTGGAGGAGTTATTTACTCCATTTCTTCTTTTATTTTCAGCTCTTCCCTTCTTTTTTTCCCCCATCAACTCATTGCAATCTAGCTTTTACTTTCATTAGTAAAAATCACTCTGATTTCAAGATCTTTGCACTTGCTCACTAAAACTTTTTATTCATTTTGTTTTACATTGCGTTCACTCCTCTTCCAACCCGAACTCTGTACCTCCTTACCTGTTTTATTTTTCTCCATAATATTTATCCAATATATTAAAAATTTACATATTTATTTATTTATTATTGGTATCTCCCACTAGAATGTAAGTTTAGAGGGCAGAGATTTTTATTTTCTATTTTGTTCACTGATTTATCCTCAGTGCCTTGAACAGTATATGCACTTAACAGGTACTTAATGATTAATTCACCAATTGGAACAAATCAATTAATTGTCTTCTTTTCATATTGTGTCCTACTTGGCCTTTTGATGACATTTGACACTCACTTCCCTGTATTTCTGTGACCACATTCTCTCCTGGGTTTCCTTTTATTTTCAAGCTGCTTCTTATAGCTCTTTGTCAGTTTCTTTTCTTCTCCTTACTCTTAAATATTGGTCATCCTGGTATTGTTCTTGTTACTTTTATCTTTTTACTCTCCACACTTTTCCAGGCAAGCTTATCCACACTTAGGGCTTCGACTAACATCCACAAGATGAAAATTCTCACACGTGTATTTCCAGCTCTTGACTCTGTTCTTTCTGTCTTCAAAATAGTCATCTCAATGTGGATCCCAACACAACCTTTTTTCCCCCCAAACTGCTTTGCATTCTGAAAGCTCCACCCCATGGCTAACTCCCTCACCCCAATGAGAAACTTAGGAGTCCATTTGAACTTCTTTTTTCTTTCATCAGCTCCTTGCATCTAGTAAGCCACCAAAAACTGTCAATGTTATCGCTGTTTGTTCTAGCCCCATTGCACTGCATTATCATTTCTTGCGTGCATCATTTCATTAATTTCCTAATATTCCCCTGCCACTATTTTGTCCTCCTCTAATTCATTCCATGCATTCTTTTTAAAATGCAAATCTGGCCATGCCACTCCCCTAGAAAGTCCCCTTTAGTGACATCCAACTGTCTAAAAATCAACCCAATTTCTTAGCATGATATAGAAGGCCCTTCAAGATCTGGCACATTTCCTATATTGACACAAATATCTTACATACTGTATGCAGTTTCTTAGAGAAGCCACACTCTCATCTCCTAGATTTTATACATGCTGTTTCTTTTACACAGATGTCCTTCCATGCTTTGTCCATTTGGTGAACTTCTACTTAAATTTTTCCTGACATTCCTAGGCAGAGACAAGGAGCTTCTGTTTCCCCACCACCACTACCATTTTATGCCTCCTTTACAGTACTGATTACATTGCTGTCATTGTTTTTCACATGTTTGTCTGCCTTAAGAAAGTTATCTTTGTTACTTAAGGACAGGATAATGACTAGCATAGAGTTTTCATTCAAATTTATTAAACTGAAAAAAAAATCATTATGATCATCATCATCATCATCTCACATTTAATATGACATTCTAATTTAACACATTGCTAAATGACTGTCTGTGTGGCCCAGCATTGGACAATTGTTATTTAATGCAATTAGGAGGAAGCCATTTGTGTGCACTGAAGAGCATGGCCTGTCAAGTCAGGAGCCTGAGTTTTTGTCTGTCTGCCTCTGAGTGGATTTTGTGGGGGCATTTAACTGGTCAGGCTTCAGTTTATTCAACTGTAAAATGAGAAAAACAACCTGAATTCTGAGAGCAAACAAAAAATGTTAAGTGAAACTAAAGTAACAGCCACAGCTCCGCTATAACAACAAACATAAGCTTTATTTTCCTCCAAAATCAGCTTTGTATTTTGTCTGTTTTTGTAGTGCAATTACAATTCTGTTTACCCATTTATGTCTATCAGAGTCACAGAAGGTCATTTTAGATCACAAACTCCAGGAGGGCAAAAAGCTTATAACCCTTGGTGTGTGGTTGAGCACAGTGCCTGAGTTTTACATATACTGGCTGAGGCAACTTGATCAGAGTTTAGAAGAACTTTTGAGAAGCTCAGATACGTCAAGATTAGAAGCAGATTTGCTGTGATTTTACTCATAAGTAACAAGGAAAAACGTTTTGCACCTGATAAATGGAAGACATCAGTTTATCTAAAGAAATGAGGAAGGAAACTGATGACCTGATTTGTTAAACCCAAATTCTTCTAGTGAAATATGAGCCTGAAAATGGAAAAACCTTCCTACATGCCTTTTTGATGTTTGATTATGCTCAGAGTAGTCACTCTCAAAATGCCTGCTGAGTGTATATTGAATGACTCCAGTTACTCCCCTGAATATAGATTCAATGAGCTCTTAAAAGCCATTAGGCATATCCCTTAACAGTGTCTTACTGCTGCAAGCTGCCAAAATATGTATGTGGTAGCATTCTTGCCAGATAATAGAGAAGAAGAAAGGCCAATCTCAATTAAACACCTAGGAATTCAATAAGAGTAGTTCAGCAAAAAACTGCGTAAAACTGCAAATAAAAGGACTAAATACCAGTTAATGTAAACCTCATTCATTCAGGTATACAATTAAAAAACAAAAACAAAGTTGATGTCTGGTTGCCCAAGGATCGACTTTGGCCTACCAGATAAGTTTTGGACAAAAAGTTTTAATTCAAATCCATTTTTTGGTGAGGCCTATACAATCCAGCTTTCCATTCCTAAAGATCCCTATTGTTTTGTTTTGCTCATTTACATAAACTGTGGCACCCCTGAAGGCAGGAAACCCTGGCTTAGAGGTGGCAGAAACTGGAACGAGACCATTGAATGCCAAACTGGCCCAAAATTAGAATTTAGTCTTCGAAATTGGTTTAATGTAGATTTCAGAACTGATGGGCATTGTTTCTTTATCTGATTTATCTTAAGAGTTTTGTTGCCTGTAATAACTTTTTTGAAAAATTTAAAAATGAAGGGCTTATTATAAAATTTTTCTCAGAGCTTCTTACAGAGCTGCACTTTTTCCCAATAATTAAGAACTCCTTCTTAAGTACTTTCTAGGCAGCAGCCTAGGTGAATGAGTATATGAAATCTCGTTGAATTTGCGTTGCAGTGGGAGGTTCAGAGAGTCAGGATTCACTCAAGGTACACAACAATTACTGGGCTGAGGAAGACTCTCCTGATGCCAACACCATGTCCTTTCCACTGGTTCCTGAGGGAGCACATGATTTCCTATCACATAGAGCACAAGAAGGATAGCAATGTCATAATCTGTAAATGATAAGCCTAAAGGAAGGCCTGCTGCAAGATTAGAATAAGATAAAAATAGCTAACATTTATTGAGTGCCTACTATGTGCTGGCATTATCTTAAGTGCTTATATTCAGTTAATTGATTTAATTTTCACATCAACTCTCTAAGATATTTTCATTTTCCAGGTGAAGACAGTGAGGGACATGAAAGTTAAATAAACTGATTGCTTGCCTAAGGGCACAGTTAGTGAACCACCGAACCAGAATTAGAACCCAGGCAGTGGATGCTGAAGATACATATATAATACATATGTCTCAATGTATATAATATATGCAATAAACTATGTTGTAGCTATTCACCTTTTATTTAAAGGTGAGTGGTGAGGATGGTGGAAAACCACAAATTAAGCACTAGTCTGCTTTTGAAATCCAATGAAATATTTCTGGTATAAAAAAAGCGACATAGTCTTTATTGATATTTTTATTGACAGTCAACATTTTATTACTATGGCATCCTGTGATACAAATGTACTATTTCTTTGGGGAGTTCTAAAGCCATAAAATACTTTTTTAAGCTAATTAGGTAGAGACATATAAACAATTTCTTTGTTTTCCTACTTGTTTATTGTTATTAGGAAAACAAAGGAAAAATCATGGGTTGAGCAGCTCTCAGCAGAAGAGCCCCATCTCTCCTTCTATGAAGTCACCATCTGTTTCTACTCTACTGTTGCAGAGTCCAGATGTTGTTATCCTCCTAGCACTATCCCCCCAGTGAATGTTTTCCAACTGGAATCTCACATTCAAGCAAACCAAAGCAGAGCAATGTTTTATGTAGGTTGGACTTCGGCTATTGTGAGCCACCCGTTGTTAAAAGACAATTCTGTTGTTTCAGTGCCGTGTTCTCAGTCAGTAACATGGTCCCCCATTTATTACATTCAACTCTGGTTTTTACAGGTCTTAAAAAAATATTTAAATTTCAAGTCTGAGATGTTATAGGAAACATTCCATCTAAAATATGAGAGGTAGCAAACTTGCTGTGGGTTCCTTGCTCACAACTGTAAAAAATAACATGATGACTAGAATGTTTATTTGACCTAACTTTTTAAAAACAAGTTAATTCTGAAGATTCATAAGGTAATCCTCATAAACAATAATTGTTTGGAAGTTATATAAATCAAAAAAAAAAAGAAAGTCATTAATGACTAATTTTAACTTAATTTCCACACATTTTTAAACCTGATTTAAGACTAAAGGAAGCTTTTGAAGAGGAAAAGAAATACCCCAGAACCCTAAAACCACTTTTCATTTTTGGGTGATTCTTTTCAACCTGTGACATGAGTGAGTAATTGATGGATATAATGCAGGATATACTTATTCTGTTAGGATAAACTATCTAAAGTTCTATAATTTAGTTTCAGTTTTATGACCCATCTCATAAGATAACTCAAGTGGAAGAGGGGGCTTTCTTTATTTTTTTCATTTAAAAACAATTTTTAAGTACAAAATTTACTTTCAGAGAATTTGTTTTCTAGAGTTTTAGAATTAAGATGACTATAAAAACCAACAGCTGTTTGTTGACTTTATGTAGAAATTATACAGAATTATGGAACAGCAGAATGTCTGGAAGTGTTAAAAAAGCGATCTGATGAGGCATCGCAGCAATAGGCCTTCACTCAGGTTCTCAAATACATCAAACATTTTCTTCCTCAGGGCCTTTGCATGTATTGTTCCTTTACCAACTATACCCTTTCCTCCTTTCTTTTCTCTCTTCTGTAACTATAGTTACATTTCACTTGGTTTGTTAATTCTAAAAATTAAAAGCCAGTAAATAACATTTAACAAATGAGTATGTATATAAGTCATTATAAAAACAAATAGTAAAATTGGACCCATTAAAAAAATTCCACTCTAAGATATTGACTTAAGAGAGTAAGGAGAAACAAAAGCGTATGTCCATAAATGACTTTTACTTAACAATACGACTTTATTTAGAATAACACCAAGCTGGAAACAACCCAAACTCCATCAATAGAAGAATGGGTAGACAAATAATGCCGTATTTGCACCTTGGACTACCACTCAACAATAAAAAGAAATGAACCTGCAACATGCAGCAAGTTGAACCTTCAAAACAGTGTACTGAACAAAAGAAGCAAGACATAGAAGAGTAGATATTGTATGATTCCATTTATGAAGAGTTCAAGGGCAAGCAAATGTACAATAGAAATCAGAACAGCTGTCGTCTTATAGTGTCTGTGTGCTGCTGGTAGGGAGATGGGAACATTGGCTTGAAATGGCACAAAGGAATTTCCAGGGGTCATAGAAATGGTTGGGGTAATGGTTACACAGTTATATACATTTGTCCAAACTTATTAAACTGTACACTGAATATCTGTGCATTTTATTGTGTATGAAATTTACCTCAAAGAACAGCATAATCTTCCATTTTTGTAACTTGGCTGCTCAAAGGAAACTTTTTCTAGAATGGAGTTCAATGAGTCACTTTAATTTCTTTCTAGCTTTCTTCATTCCTTCTGGACCATACTTAAAGCTCATGTATGTTAAGAATGTGAGAGGTTCTCAGGCCTCCCTTAAGATCTATAGACCTGTATTTTAAATGTGGTGGCACATTTATCTCAGTCCCAAGCCTATATCAGATTAGAATTGCTGAGAAGTATGAAAGTAGGTACATTGGTAATTATGAGTAGGTTGACACCTTGATAGTGAAGGAGAAAAAGAAAAATTAAAAGTATGACCTAAGAATTTAAAGGAATGTGGGCCTTGCATAATTGAACAAAATCAGACAATGCTGTACATTACCCTAGCCATAGGGCTTCATATGCTATAAGGGTTCACCCAGAGATGTTAAATTATATCCAGTATATTCTATTTTAAATGCAAAGAAGTGTAAATACATTAACATTCCATAAAGACAGGTTTAAATACTGCATTTGCTTTGGTCCTTGAAAGGATCAATCTTCAGATGTCTGGATTAATGCGCTTCAAAGATTAAAGACACTCCCTGGTAGAACCAGGAGTGTTGGCAAAGGAGCCTCCTCAGAGTAAATGGCTACCATTGAACAACTGAGTGGAGCTGCAGGCAACTGGAAGGGGTCATGTAATCCCAACAAGCACTGATTTAACACCATTACCATCAACCTGTAATTTCCTTGTGGCTGCAATGATGCTGAGTAATGGTACAAGCATGTGCTTTTGTTGGGATACATGGCTGTGAGTGCTTCATAGGGTCAGGCTCATGGAAAGGTCTCTAGTAGTGCTTCTGAAAGAAAGTCATTCTAAATGAGCTCTTAGAGAGTTTTCTGAGTGATTTCCACTCTACAGAGATTTGATTGCAAAAAATTTCCAGTAAATTTAAACAAAAAAACCTTTAACTTTTTATAACATTTAGAAAATGTATCAAGTGGGGGCAAATTTTTAGAAACACTTGTTTGTTGCATTGAAGGAGAACCTGAATGAGAAGAACTTTGAAGTGAGAGAAAAACGTGGAATGGGAAAGGGTACAAAACTTTCTGACTACCAGCAACCAAAACAAACCTTGCTGAACTTAGAAAGCGTAATGAAAAGTGATCCCTTTTAGTCTGAGGCATTTGTATCCTTGAACTCAGAATCATGGTTCAATTAGATGCAGTGTATCCGCAGGGCTGAAGGGCTCATAGGAAAATGGAAACAGGGAGGCAGATACTACTAAAAGGAGAAAGCATGGAATGTCGTAGTGGTCAAAATAAAAGCGTGTGTGGGTGAGTGGGAAGGTATCAAGGGAAATAAACACTGCCAAGCTGATTTGTTTTCTAAGTGCTGAAGCATTCCTGGGACATTTTCCATAGATGCTAGTATTAGAGAGATGACGAGTTTCAAAAAATATGCTTATTTATTAGAAGTAGAAGTGTTTTAAATTTTTTGGCAGATGTATTTTTAATTCTAAAGAGAAAATGATATTACTGAAACTTTGAAACAACATGACCCCTCATACTTAAACTACTCTTTAGCTGGCAATATTCTATTTTTATGTTTTCTTCTAGGCTAAAATTCTCTTTCTTTAGCTATACCTTTGGGTAAGTTTCCTCTTGGCATAATGTCTATTAAAGCAGCTTCTGACCCCTAACAAGCTGGAAACAATTCTCTAGTCTTGCATTATTCTTCCTTAAACTGGAAGCTTGAACTGCCAAGATGAATTACCTGCAAATATTATTTCACTACTGTTTTTAAGATTCCCCCTTTCAACAACTGCTAGTCATTGGCCGTTTGGCCTGCTGAAGTCAAGGAAGGCAAATGCTATGGGTATGCAGAGCAACTCTGTAGTTCTCTGGAGGGCTTAGGAATCACCTATCCTAATTCCCTTATAGTAAGAAAAATGAGGCCCAGAAAAGTCACAGAACTAACAAAAGCTAGAACTGAGATTTGAACCAAGCTCTTAAAAAATAAGTTTTAATTTTAAACAATATTAGATTTATAGAAAAAAATTTTAAAAAGTAATACATAGAAGTCGAGAGTACCCTTCTTCCATCTTCCCCTAACATTAACCATTACACAACTGTAGTTCAATTACTGAAACTGGGAAATTCACACTGGTACTATACTATTAATTAAACTGCAGACCCTATTTGAGTTAAATCAAATAAAGTCCTTTTTTTTCTTTTTCTTTTTTTTCAGTAACATTTTTTTTTTCTTTCTGTCATTCCAAAATCCAATCCAGAATGTCACATTTAGTTATCATGTCTCCTTAGCTTCTTCCAGTCAAGGGAATCCCTCAGAAGCCCTTGACACCTTTAAGAGTACTGGTCAGGTATTTTGTAGAATGTCCCTCAGTTGGGGTTTATCTAATGTTTTCCCATGATTAAATTGAGGTTATGTATTTTTGGCAAGAATACCACAGAGCTGAAGTGTCCTCAGTGCATCATTGTATCAGGAAGTTGATATGTGCATCATATCGTGATGTTGCTATGTCCTATTACTAGTAATGTTAACCTTGGTCACTCAGTTAAGATGGCATCTGCCAGGTATCACCATCATTTTCTCTTTTTATGATCAATAAATATTTTGGAGGAGATACATTGAGACGATACGAATAATCCTGTTTTTCCTCACACTTTTACCCACTGATTTTAGTACCTGTCAGTGGATCTTGCCTGCAACAACTATCATTGTGATGTTTGCCTAGTAGTGATTTTATAATTTATTAGTATTTATATGTATGGACTCATGGATGCTTACTTTATTCTATGGATTATAATACAATACTATTATTATTTATTTTGTTGCTCAAATTATTCTAACTTTGACCATGGGAACTCCTTGAGGTTGGCTCCTGTATCCTTTTGTTATGTCTCATCATTGTGGGATTGTTTTGCAGAATTCCTTAGTTCCTGATACAAGGTTTTCTAGGCTCAATTATATTTTCCCTTCCCAGCCCTAGAATCAATCACTTCTCTAAGGAACTCTGTGAACCAAGATCTTTTGAGATAAACCTCTTATGCTCCTTCCACCAGCTCGTGTTACCTCTAAAACAACTTTAACTTGAACACTTTATCAATTTTCTCAGAAATATACTGTAAATGTAGGTGGAGTTTGTCCTTCTTGAGTTTGTTCTCGTCATCCAACATTGCCTTGCAGCTCGTTACTTCCATGCTCCTCTGTCCACTCTGTTTGTACCACTCAGATGACTCAGGCATAAGGTGGCAGGGAGATGAAGAGATGAAGAAGTGGATTTTAGTGTACATGAGGGTATAGATGTAGAAAGAGATGATGTGATACAGATAAAGATATAAATAGGGAGGCTGGGAGAATCTCTGGATGGGACTCAAATATACAGATCTAAATTCTTTCTACTTTACCACTATGCAAATTAAAAAAAAAAAAGCAACTTCAAGCAAGTTGGAATTTTTGTTTTAAATTTTTTTTTCTGACACTCGATCCACTCTGGCAGTAGAGAAGCTGCTCTTTGTGACTTCAACTTCTTTCTCTCTCTCTTTGCTTCCAGCAGCTGATTAATGGGGTCATGGCATGTCTGCTTCTCTCTGTCTCCGACATCATTGGGTACATATTATTATATTCTGTGTTAGGGATAGATAAAATTTAACATAGGGATGTTAAATGAAAACATAGTGAAGTTAATAGGGGAAATTGAAAGGAAGACTGAAAACAGAAACTTGGAAAGTTTATGTTTCTGATCTTTTGCATAAAATGATAGAACTTAAAAGCAACTTTAAAAACTATTCCAGATAGATGAGTATGTATAATGCTTTAATTACCTGCAGTAAGGCCCATATTCCATTCCAGGATTCAAGAACACTTAAGATAGCAATTGCAGTTTCTTGGGGTTGTTGTGAGTGTAAGGTTGTTTTTCTGCTATAGGTGTATTAATTCCTATATCTTTTATTCATAATTTTCTACAAATGACACTACACTTTTTTCTAAGTATTGTTCCTATGTTTATGAGTGTATGTCTGTGTGTGTGTCTGTGAGTATGTGAGAGAGAAAGATATGACATACTAGTTTTTTACTGTTACAGGAAATTTAATACATGTCAGCACAAATCCAACCCAGACTGACTCATTTGGCAGGGAGAATAAGTTTTCATGCCAGAGTAAACAGAGAAAGTAGTGAGATCTCAAGAAGAGGAAAAATATATGGAGGCTATTTACAATTTAATATACGAGTAGAAGAGCTTTGTTAAAATTATTTACAATTTCTCATCATCATGTTTTCCTTTTTGTTTTATTTTGTTTTATTATTTTCAAGTGCACAGTACATTGGTTAGACATTTATTTAGTTTATAAAATGATCCCCCTAATTGCTTTCTCTCCTCTGGCTCTCCACCTAGCCATTCTATGAATGCTAACGGCATTTCATATATCATGCTATGTTGAGTTTTTATCCTGACTTCTGCAGTACTTATCTTAAACTATCTAGGACATTTTGTCCTTCTCTCTCATCCTCTCAATCATTTAGCCATTAAGTCCAACTTATTCTACTTCCTCCACACCTTGTACATTCATCTTCTCCTTTCCATTCCCACAGGCACTCACTTGGTTCAGGCCTTGACCAAATTGTGTCTGTACTATTGCTATAGTCTTCTTTCTGTCCCTCACTTGTTCTGAATTATTCATTCTTTAAAACTCATCCCAGGCATCTCTTCCTATTTAATGAGAGCTAACCATTTCTTTCTTAATGCTGCCACTGAATCTGTGCTAACTTGTTCAATAGTTCTGTCTCAAATGTATTCTAATTGATAGTTTATAAACTTATCTTCCTTACTTGACTGAGGCTGTGAGATCCCTGAGAATTGTATCCTCCTTATTTCTATTTGCCATTGCCTAGCACTGTTGGGTACACTTAGGGCTTGATAAATGCTTGGTCAGTGAATGAACAAATGAGTGGGTAAATGGACAAAGGAGTCCACTCAGTTCACTGATGAACTGTCATTAACTAGTAAATTACACATTGTTAATGCCCACTAAACGTTTCTCCCTGGTGTTTACAAAGTTAAAGGTTATGGGAGATTATAACCTTTAAGATGACATCTTAATGAGGGATAGCTTCTTTTCCACAAATAATTATTTTCTCAAAATATCAAGAATTATTATTTTTTCTTTTTGAAGGTGTTTGTAATTATTATGTCTCTTATCTCCACCTAGTGAAACGAATTGGTAATACAACAATTAAGATAGGACTACAGGAAACACTATTGTGAAAGTTTTTCTCGCCAAAATAACCTGTTTCTGGACAGTCTCATGCCACTGGAAAATACTGTGGACATATGAAAAACATTTACAATTAGCATAATCTTTCACCACTTTTCATCAAAGAACAATGCATATTTATTAACACAGAATGTTATTTAGATATTTTATAAAATGATACTTTTGTAGATGATGCAAACAATCCTAGCAATTTGCTTTCATATTTATTGGTTTTAGTTGATCAAGATGTGCTTCAAGGTAAATATCATTTCGTCATGATACCCATCTTTATAAAGTTAAAAATAAATATAATAATATATTGTTTAGGTAAATATGTATCTATCTACCAATCATCTATCTAGACTATAACAAAAAGCAAGGGGGTTATGAACATAACCTTCAGAAGAGTGGTCACCCCTGTGGGTCAGGGAGAATGGATCAGAGAGGAACTTCCAATAGCTTCCACAGGAATAGAAATGTTTTGTTCTATGTGAGGTTATGAGTTAAAGCAGTGGTCTCCAACATTTTTGCCACCAAGAACCAGTGCTCCTATGAGAATCTAATGCCCGATAATCTCAGGTTGAGCTAAGGCAGCAATGCCAGCATTGGGGAGTGGCTGTAGATACAGATGAAGCTTTGCTCACATGCCTGCTGCTCACCATTTGCAGTGTGGTCCAGTTCCTGACAGGCAACAAACAGGTATAAAGTCCGAGGCCCAGGGGTTAGGGACCCTTGGGTTAAAGTCTGTTAATTTACTATTATTCTTTATAACTTAGATGCACATACTCTTTGGTCCAGTAATCCTACTTCTTAGAATAGCTCCTATGGAATCCAAGCATCAGTAGATAGGGGTATACATAAAAAGGGAGAAGAAAAAAGAAATAAATAAACGGAGGAAACATGGAGGGGTGAGAGACATCCTCAGATCTCTCCCCTTGAAACAACAATAAAATAAACATCTGAAACTCAGCAACAACAAAAAAAAACACCAAAATGGTACACCAACATGTCTGAGTGTGGGATCTGAGGATAAGAGCTACCACAGGTCAGAAACTCAGGTGTCTGCTGTGGACTGGGAGAGAGAAAGAAGCTGCCTGTTGTAGCTGCAGGAGCTCCCTGCAGGAGGAGGGGGAGGGGTGAAGGTACGATGACTTCCCTGGTCAGACTGCCTGGAAGTACTGGAACTTCTAGCAGTCGGCAACAGGGCCGAGTCATCCGGGCAGAAAGCAGAGAGGTGGGGCAAGACAGCAGAGAAAAAATGGCTGATTTTTACTGGCCCTGGTTCCAAAACTGAGGCTGAGTTGTAGCCTCCAACCCTCAATCCAGAAGGCCTCTCTCACCATACCTTGTGAGACTGAATACCGTGGAGCCCCAGGGGAATCTGAGCAAAAGCTGCCAAGACTGAAGCTACCTCTCGCAGCCTATAGAGCTCTCTGCAAAAGGAGGGGTATGGGAGAAGGTGTGGCAACTTTCCTGATCAGCCTGGTTGGAAGTGCCTGAACTTCTAGGAGCCAGCAGCAGGGCCCAGTCATCAGGGCAGAAAGCAGAGAGGTGGGATGGGAAACAACAGCTGATTTTTACCAGCCCCCAGTTGCAAAACTGAGGCTGAGCTGCAACGCCCAACTCCCAACCCAGAGGGCCCCTGCCCCCATACCCTCTGAGACCAATTACACGGAGCTCCAGGGGAATTTGAGCAAATGCTACCAAAACTGTTGCTAATGTTGACAAGGTCTGAAACTAAGAGAGCAAGTGTGATTAAATATCTACAAAAAATTAAAAGAGACAATTAGGCTTTACATAAAGCAGGGATCTAAGAGGCTTAGACATCACCTACTGGAAAGCAAAAGAAAGCGCCTTCTTTGCAGCAGGCTAGAGAGAGACCTTTACACAATAAGCCTGCTTTCTGGAAAAACAACAGAATACACTTCCATTAATGCTCAGGCCGAGAAATAGTCCATTAAATACCATGAACAACCAAAGTGACAAGGTATCTCATAAAGAAAGAGGAAAATCTCCAGAAAATAAGCTTACAGACATAGAAGTATGCAACTTAAATGACAGAGAATTCAGGATGGTACTTCTGAAAAAAACTCAATGAGATCCAAAACAACTCAAATCAACAATTTCAAGAACTGAAAAAACAACTAGATGAGCAGAGCAAGGAGACTGAAATTCTCAAAAGGAACCAAATAGAACTTCTGAAGATGAAGAACTGCAAGAGTTGAAAAATGAAATAGCAAACTTGGGAAATAGGGTCAACCAAATGGAGGAAAGAATCAGTGATATCAAAGACAGAAATCTAGAAACAAATGAGAAGAGTGAAGAGAGAAAATGAAGAATAGAAAATAAAGAAATTCAAGAAGTAGCTGATACCATCAGGAGAGGAAACATAAGAATAATGGGCATTGTTGAAAGCAAAGAAGAAAAGCAGGGACAAGAAAACATTTTCAGACAAATAGTTGATGAGAATTTCCCAAATCTAAGTAATGCACTGGAGCCTGGAATTCAAGAAATCAACAGAACACCCAATTATCTCAACTCCAAAAGGCCTTCACCAAGACACATTGGATTGAAGTTATCAAAAGTCAACAACAAAGACAGAATTCTCATGGCAGCCAGGGAAAAGAAAATGGTAACATACAAAGGAAAACCCATTAGATTATCCTTGGACTCCTCAGCACAAACCTTACAAGCCAGAAAGGAATGGAACCATATATTTAAACTATTAAGTGAAAAGAACTACCAGCCTAGAATAATGTATCCAGCTAAGCTCTCCTCTAGATATGAAAGAGAAATTAAGACCTTTCCAGCATACAAAAATTGAGAGAATGCTACACTACGAGGCCTGCACTATAGGAAATACTGAAAGGGATCAGCTCACCTAAAACAAAATGACAAAAAAAAAAAAAACATAATTAGAAGTGAAATCATTATCAGGCAAATAGAAGCAGACGAGTGCAATCTTTACTAAGAACAGGGCATTATAAGCTTATGTGATGAGAAGAGAATTGCTATAGCAAGATAGTAATGAAAGTTCAGCATACATAAGGACAAATTGAGACAACAGTGACTGAAAAGAGAATTCAAAGATCTACATTTGCAAAGGGGAATGGAGATAAGACACACGCAGAAGAAAATGGACAACTGTGTATACATAACTATCCTTTTCATATTCATAATGGTAACTACACACCAAAGATTCAGAACTGAAGTAAATAACATAAAATAAGAACCAGAGGGAAAACTCACAAAACCCAACCAAAATAATGAAGACAGAAACAAAAGACAAGGAAGCAATGGAAACATTGAGCTACCAGAAAGCAAAAGATAAAATAGCTATAAGAAGAATTCATATTTCAATAATCACACTTCATATGGTAGTAGCTCTATTTTGAATTTTTGAAGAGCATTTATTCTGTTCTATAGTGGCTGCACCAATTTACATTCCACCAACAGTGCTCAAGGGTTCCCTTTTCTTTATATCTTCACCTGCATTTATTATCTCTTGTCTTTTTGATAATAAACATCCTAACAAGTGTGAAGTAACATCTCATTATGGTTACAATTTGCACTTCCCTGAAGATTAGTAATGTTGAACATCTTTTTAATGTGCCTGTTGGCCATTTGTATATCTTTTTTTTTTTTTGAAAAATTTTTATTTTGGTGTTCTGCCCATTTTTTAGATTATGTCTTTTTGCTAGTGAGTTGTATGAATTCCTTATATTGTTCTGATATTAACCCCTTTTCTGATATATGGTTTGCAAATATATTCTGTTATCCCATAAGTTACCTCTTCATTTTGTGGATTGTTTCTTTTGATGTGGAGAAGATTTTTGACTTAATGTAGTCCTATTGATTTATTTTTTTAAAAGCTTGTGCTTTTGCTGTCATAGCCATCTGTATTATTGTTTCAGGTCTTATATTTAAGTCTTTAATCCATCTTACGTTAATTTTGTGAGTGATGTAAGATAGGGGTCCAATTTCTTTCATTTGCATGTGGACATTCAATTTCCCATCACCGTTTATTGAAAAGACTATCCTTTTCTCATTGTACTCTTGGTTCTCTTGTCAGATAATAATTGATTATATATGCATGGGTTTATTTGGGAGCTCTTGATTCTGTTCCACTGGTCTATGTTTTTTTTCTTTTTCTTTTTTTTTTAAATACCAGGAGCATACTGTTTTGATTACTATTGTTTTGTAGTATAGTTTGAAATCAATAAATGTGATGCCTTCAGCTTCACTCTTTTTTCTTTTCAAGATTACTTTAGCAATTCGAGGTCTTTTGTGGTTTCATACAAATTTTATAATTTTTCACTTTATTTCTGTGAAAATTCCGTTGAAATTTTGATAGGGATTGCATCCAATCTGTGGGTTGCTTTGTGTAGCATAGACATTTAATCAGTATTCTCCCAATCCAGGAACACAAGCTGCCTTTCCATTTATTT
The DNA here is from genome assembly GCA_030015415.1 of Cynopterus sphinx. Lineage (NCBI taxonomy): Eukaryota > Metazoa > Chordata > Mammalia > Chiroptera > Pteropodidae > Cynopterus > Cynopterus sphinx. Next base: position 81,925,227 of record CM057381.1, on the reverse strand, counting down.
GTATCTTCTTAATATGCTTTATCAATGTCTTAGAGCTTTCAGTGTTTATTCCTAAGTATTTTATTGTTTTTGATGCTATTGTAAATGAAATTGCTTTTTTATTTCTTTTTTAGATAGTTTATTATTTGTAAAAATGCAGCCGATTTTTTCCAGTTGATTTTATATCCTGCAACTTTACTGAATTTATTTATTGATTCTAACAGTTTTCTGGTGAAGTCTTTAGGATTTTCATGTCATTTGGAAGAAATTATTTTCCTTTTTTATTTCCTGTTTGGATGTCTTTCATTTTTTTTCTTTCCTAATTGCTTTGAATAGAGCTTCCTGTACTATATTGAATAGGAGTGGTGAAAGTGGGCAGACTTGTCTTGTTTCTGACTTTTAAATAAAAAGCTTTCAGCTTTTTACCATTAAGTATTATGTTAGCTGTGGGTTGGTCATGTATGTAGAGATACATATCTTATTATGTTTAAGTATGTTCCTTCACATCATGAGACCTTTCAGAAACAAAGGCATTGGGGCAACCCCAGAAAGAGAAGAGTATAAGAGAATCCTGGGGGAAAAATCAGAGACGGGGTTATATATCTAGTTAATGCCACTCACCAGCAAGATGGAGAATCTCTGGGTCAGAGAACTCTGAAAGTCAGCAGTGGCTTAGTGTCTTTATAGCCCTAGGGTTTCTTATTTATGGCTAGTATGAAAATTAAAAAACACACTCCTGAAAACCAATGGGTCAAAGAAGAAATCAAAAGAGAAGCTAGAAACTATCTTGATACAAATGAAAATGAAAATACAAATACAAAAGGTTATGGAATGCAGTTATAAAAGGAAAATTTAAAGTGATAAATATCTACATTAAGACAAAAACTCAAGAAATAACTTCAAAGAATCAGAAAAGTAATAATCTAAGCCCTAAGTTAGCAGAAGGAAGAAAATCATAAAAATCAGAACAGAAATAAATGAAATAGAGACTAGAAAGATGATAGAAAAGATCAATGAAACTAAATTATTTTCTTGAAAAGGTAAACAATGAAAAATCTTTAGCAAGACTAATCAAGAGAAAGAGAGGACTCAAGCAAAATTATAAATGAAAAAGGGGCATTATAACTGACACCACAGAAATACAAAGTATTCAAAAAGGCTGCTATGAACTAATTACACACCAATAAATTGAACAACTTAGAAAAAAATGAATAAATTCCTAAAAACATACAACCTAACAAGAGCAAATCATGAAGAAACAGAAAATCCGAACAAACTGGTAATGACTAAAGAATTTGAAGCAGTAATCAAAAACCTCTCAAAAAAGAAAAGCTTAAGACCAGATGGCTCACTGGTGAATGTAGCAAACATTAAAATGAAAAAAAAAAAAAAAAGAAATAATACCAATTCTTCTCAAGTCTTCCAAAAAACTGAAGAGGAGGAGAGGAGGGAACATTTTCAAATTCATTTTCGGAGGCCAACATTACCCTGATACCAAAGCCAGATAAGGACACTGTAAGAAAACTATAGGTTGATATCCCTGTGGAACATAGATACAAAAATCCTCAACAAGATGCTAGCAAACCAAATTCAATAATACATTAGATGGTAATGGTCAAGTGAAAATTATCTTTGAGATATAGGAATAGTTCCATATATACAAGTCAATAAATGTAATATACCATATTAATAGAAAAAAAGTCATACGATCCTCTAAGTAAATGAAGAAAAAGCATTTAACAAAATTCAACACCCTTTCATGATAAAAGCTGTCAACATATTAGGTATGGTAACCTGTCCAAGTGCCACTCAGATAAAGCTCATGTGTGCGACTATTACCTCATGTTCAGTTTTTTCCTTGATTAGCTTCCAAATCCCCAAACTTACTACAACACTCGAAGAGAAGCATAATGCATTGTTCTTCCTGGACCACAGCTTCGTGATCTATGGTGACCTGATCAGTCTTAAGGAGGTGGGGCTTTGGTCAGCTTGTATCCAAAGTTGGGGTGGGGAGAAAAGATAGACTATACATGAAGATTAGAGTTAGTGAAGACCATTTCCTTCCCCTCTGTTCTTTTTCCTCCATTCTCACTTACTCAATTCTGAGTCATTTCCTCATTCTCTGTCTCTTTTTCCTTTTATTTATTTATTTGTTTGTTTGTTTGTTTGTTTGTTTGTTTGTTTACTGTGTGACTGCATAGTAAACATTTCCACCATTGATAGACAGGTGTCTCTTTTGGGGTTTCGCTAACCAAAACACTCATTCAGTGAAGAAACATAATCATCGAGTTCAAATTTACTTCCCCGACACATTAACACCACAGACATAACAACAGATCTTTAAGCAGATAGTAAGCAATTCTAAGTCCTGTTCTGGCTGAAACAGTGTTCACTACAGACCACCCTGACATCCCATCTCACACATTCAATGAATGATCCATTCAACCAGTGTCCACTGGACAGTAGCAATTTTTCTAAAAAGCAAAATGTCATTGTTTTTAAGAAATATTCCAGTCTCTGTTCCATTTTGAGCTGGTCTATCTTAAGGAAGAGGGTGGAGGAGAGCTGGTCCAGGTCAAATGCCAAATTTCATCCCTAGCTCCTACTCTAGAGCTGGAGAGTGACTTGGAGCTACTTAAAGATATGTAGAGAACACTTTTTCAAGCTTGACATAGCATGCCTTCCTCTCCCAGATTTATTTAGACCCTCCCTCTGCTCACCTTTCCCTTCTCTTCTTATGCGTGGTGAGTGGAAGGGGTAAGCAGAGAAAAGGATACAGTAGTCTCCCCCTTATCCACAGAAGATACATTCCAAGTCCCCCAGTGGATGCCTGAAACTCAGATAATGCTAAATCCTATAACGTATATATTTTTTCTTTTATATACCTATGATAAAGTTTACAGCTTCTCTTTAGCATGTCCAAATTGCCAGCACAATTACTCTTGTGCTTTGGGGCCATTATTAAGTAAAATAAGGGTTACTTGAACACAAGCAGTGTGATACAAGATTTGATAACCAGATGGCTAAATGACTAATGGGCAGGGAGCAAATACAGCATGGAGACATTGGACAGAGGGATGATTTACCTCCATGGCTAGACAGAGCAGGACAGCTTAAGATTTTATCATGTTACTCAGAATGATGTCCAGTTTAAAACCTATGAATTGTTTATTTCTGGAACTTTCCTTTTAATATTCTTAGACCACATTTGAATGCGTGTAACTGCAACCATTTTGTAATCCATGAATGAGGTCATTGAACATAATACACTCTTCACTGGGACAGGGAGATCATCAAGGTTCCAGGTTGCTTCCCTGATGGCTCCCCTGCCTACACAGAACACACAACACACAACACACACACACACACACACACACAAACACACACACACACACACACAGGGGGAGATTGAGAGAGAGAGAGAGAGAGAGAGAGAGAGCTGGAAGTTTTGCGTAAAGATTGAGAGGCTCTTTTCAATATACCTAGGTCATGCTAATCCACTCCTTAAAGGAATATCCGTCAGTTGAACTTTTAGAAGGGAAAGTTAATAAAATGTACCAAGAATTTAAATATGTACAGTCTTGAAAAACTACTTTTTCAATTAAAAAAACTGTTTTGGAAAGTCATAGTCTACAAAATGAGGGAAAAAAATATCCGTCGTTACACCATAGCTAATACTGTTCACTCTGAAGAAGGAGGAAAGGGAAGTAGTTTTATGCAGTGGGAGATTCTGCATGACCCTTAACTCCTTCTCTTTTAGCTATTTCTTGTCCTCACCCCACTCTTGCAGACACTAGAAGCTGGGTCTTTCAACTCTTATTTCTAACACATTTCTCCTCTGTCTTTGTCTTCTGTGGAGCCTGAAAACATCTTGGATATCCCAACCTGCCTTGCTGCTTGTTATCCTATTACAAGTTTATTAGGAAAACCAAAACTTTCCCACAGCTCTACTTAACAGATCTCTGCTTGAATCTCATTGGCCAGAACTGGATCACAGTTTTGTACAATACAAAAAGGAGAGAAAAGAGAAATTAATAAATTAGAAACCTTGACAGTATTAAGGGAGAAAAGGAGAGAGAGAGTGTAGATGACAAAGACAGAAGGGGAGAGAAAGAAACAAAGAAGAACCAGGTAGCTCACTGTGCAGCAATAGAGGACTGGTTTGGTAGTTAAATTTGTCTAGCTTTATTACATGATTTCCTTGTCTTGTTTAAATGTTTCTTCTCAACTCAAGATCATGAACACATTCTCCTATATTTTTTCATTAATTTCTGATTTTTATTTTTTACATTTAATCTTTAATACACCTGAAATTTATTCTTATGAACATTTGGAGAATGATATCCTACTTCATTTCAATACCATTTATTGGATACTCCAATCTGTCACCAATAAATTTTGATGCTATGTCTGTCATGTACATTTTCATATATCCACTGGACATATTCTAGCCTCTCTATTCCATTTCATTAGCTTATTAATTTATCTCTGCACCAATAATACACTTTTGACTTAACTTTGTAATAATTGTTTGTCTGGTAGAAAGGTTCCTCATTTTGGTGCTTTATTTCAAAGTTATGCTCTTCCTCATGAATTTTAAAATTAATTTGTCCAGTACTATGAAGAATCTCTGGAAATTTTTATTAGAATCATGCCAAGTTTATGGCTTAATCAGGAGAATTGACTTTATGATTTCATAAAGATTGTGTTACTATTTTAATAGTGTCTCTTTTGAAATTATGTTTTCCAAGTGGTTGTTCCTGGTAGATAGGAATGAAACTACTTTTTTGTATATTGATCCTGTATCCTGAAAACCTGTCAAATTCTCTTATTAATTTTAACCATTTGCCTCTACAGTGTCCTGTAGAGACAGTACAGTGTGATATTAGCCTACTATATGTATTAAGAATTGGAGATATTTTCCCTATTTTTGTTGACTTACTTATTTTGAAAATTTCCACACCTTTTCAACTTTATATGATTTAAGTGATCAGTCTTTCGTGTGTTTTTTATGTTGTGCTTTAAAACCCTTCTCTACTTAAAAATAATGAAAATATCTTTTCAAGAATTCTTTGACTAATTTTATTATTTTATTTAAAAATTTTAAATCTGCTTTAAATATAAAGTAGAACTGAACTTATTTTTGTTTCAACTAGTTCCAAAAATTATCCAATGCCATCTATAATCTACCTATTTTTCACTAATTTGAAAAGCCACCTGTATGTTGTGTAAATTGTCACATTTATTGGGGTCCATTTATAGACATTTTGTTTTGATTCAGTCTATCTAACCATGTGTCAGTACCACAATAGATTTTTTTTTATGGCTAGAACAGGGTGGACAAGGAATGCTGGTGTTGACTACTGCGTGGTATAAAATTTTTGTTGGGGTACAATGACACAGAAAATTGCACAAATCACAAGTATAAAACCCAATGAACAGTCATGTGTGCACATACAGTGCAATATGTACTTAGTAGTCATAACCTGTATTCAGATCAAGAAGCAGAACATTATCAGTAACTAAAAGCCCCTGGTTAGTCACTACCCTCCTGAGAGTAACCATTATCCTGGTTTACTCCTGACCTCCAATAAAATAGTTAGTTGTGCCAGTTTTGAAATTATGTGAGTTGATTTTTTCAGTAACTACTACAGTGCTTGGCTTTGTTCACTCACCATTACGTTTATGAGTTTCGACCATGATGCACATGGTTATAGTTCATTCAATCTCATTGTTGAGAATATTCCATTGTATAAATGTAACACCTTTTATTTATTAATTGTACTGTTAATGAAAATTTGGGAATTTTCAAATTTTGCTGTTATGACTAGCCTGTATGAAGATTTTTTAACATGTTATTTGGTGAACATATGCTCACATTGTATAGCATATGTAGCTAGGAATGGGTATGCATATGCTCAATCTAACTGGCCAGTTTTCCAAAGTGGTTGTACCAGAGTTTGAGAGTTTTCATTGCTCCACATTCTTGACTACATCTGGTATTTAAAGCAGAACCTATTGGTGGCATGTCTTTTTCCCTTAAAGTCTTTTCATTTTAGTGCACACCAGTATCTTAAACTCCTTCCCTGGGGGTTTCATAAGCCACTAGAATGCCTTAGGTCTCCACCCAAAATAAATGAGAAAGAGAGTGGATTAGCAAGTCCTGAGAAGAGATCTCAATCAATGACTGATGAGAGGTCAGCTCCTGTGACCTTTGCATAGGTAACTCTGAAATAAATGTTCTACACTTTCTTGAAGTTCTCCAGCAGGATTAAACTCCAGTTGGCAACAATGGCAATTTGCTTGATAATGCATACTTTCTCTGTTCCTTGTTCTGCCTTCCCTGAACCACTTTTCCACTTTTTTAGTGGTGTCTTAAATCCTTGTCTCAGAGCTCGCTTCTGTAGGAATACAAACTAAGACAGTCTATCTTTTTCCATTTTGGACACTGTGGGTGGTAGAAGGTGGAGACTCTGGAGTAACTATGGAAGAAATATGTTTTAAAGGGCTCCTAATGTGATAATGAAAAAAAGGGTTGTAAAACACTGGTTTAGATATACATTCCATATCATATTTATTTTTGTGTATAGTGTAAGGTAGGCACTAGTTTCTTTTTTTTTTCTTTTTCATATATTTATCCAGTTTCTATATAACCATTACAGAAAAGACTTTACCCCCACTAAATTGCCTTAGCACCATTATCAAAAATAATTGACTATGTACATGTGAATCTTTCTCTGGACTCTATTATGTTCCATTGGCTTCTTTGTCTATTATAATGCCAATACCATGCTGTAACGATTACTTTAGCTCCACATTGTCTTAAATCAAATAGTATAATTCTCTAGCACATTTTTCTCTTTTGAGATGGGTTTAGTTATTCTTGAGGCTTCACATTTTCATATTAATTTTAGAACCAGCTTGTTTTCTACAAAAAATAACACTGGGATTTGTACCAGGATTGTATTCAAGCTACAGATCAATTTGGAGGACCAATAAACGTTTGAGTCTTCTAGTCTATCAACATGACATACCTCTCCATTTATATAGACTCATGTTTTTTAACAAATAGATTTATGTAGTTGATGTTATTGCAAATGGTAATTTTAATTTTATTTCTCAACAGTTTCTTGATAACATATAGAAATACAATTGATTTTCTTTTATGATTGGTGAGCCATGAAATTATGCTTCTAGTTGCAAATATTGGACTCATAACAATAATAATATTGATATCTATTTATGTTATATATTAAACCAAAATAAATCCAAAGTACTGACAAATACCAATATTCACATTAGGCTGAGAACTGGTAACCACTTTAAACATACCTATAAATCTACTTACTGAGTATAAAGCTTTTTATAATTTTAATGTCTTTCCATGTCTTCTTCTATTTATAGTTTCTATTGACTCTTACTCATGGTTGAGTCCTCACATGTTAGCTAGATTTTATTAAGAACTCATATTTGGCTGAATTTTAATCTTGGGAATTCTGAGGGACCCAAATTGAGATGATTTGCTTTGCTTTATGCTGGGTGCTAGGAGTTACTACTAAATATAAACCATTTCAAGTTAATTTATTGGACTGAAATTTCTTGTACTGTGAATGTGGTATAAATTCAAATCTCAGCATGAGAGTAAAACTGGTTACAAAACATTAGGGAAGACTATTAAAATTACTAATATTTATAAACCAAATGCCAGCATAGACAGATTGATTTGCTTCTTGGTTCATATTTCCAGTGTATAAATTTTTCCAAGTTTATTATTTCAACTAAATATATAGCTAATTTGGGTACCTGGATTTATGAGTAGTTCTCAGTTTTAGCTCTCCACTTTTTCATTTTCAAATTTTATTACTTGGTTAACCAAAAAAACCCCTCTAGATACCCAGGAATATGTTAGAACTTTTCAAAGTCCTGTTTTGACATCCTATTCTACAGATTTTTATAAAAAGCATTTAGGTTAGCTTATTATTTGCCCCAACTCTTATCTACCATTTTAAGCAGCCACAATGTTAACCAACAAAGCTCTAGATTTTTGGTTTTTGCACACTTTCAGGACATTTTTGGCTTTGTTTTGGGCTTACAACTTTAGTTTCAGCTCTAAAATATGTGTGTGTGTGTGTGTGTGTGTGTGTGTGTGTGTGTGTGTGTGTGTGAGAGAGAGAGAGAGAGAGAGAGAGAGAGAGAGAGAGAGATCATTTAGTACTCTTACTTTCTTGTGAATTCAGGAATGTAATTTAAAGTATATTTGGAAACAGTATTAGCAAAAATGGCAAAGTACAGACCTCTAAAAATTCTTCCATCATAAAAGCAATAACAAAGCTGGAAACATGGTCAGAATCAACTTTTCAGAAGTCTGGAAATTAACCAAGGGCTTGCAACAATACTGAGAGCATTTATTCAAGAACACAGGCTGAATTTTGGTGAGAACAGTGACGCCGTGGTGTTCTAACTTGCCCTGTTGATATAACACCTTCTTCAGCTCTATGGTCGCCTTGAAAATCAATCATGGGAAAAACCAGCCTCCTGGGTGCCAATGGAAGGGTCAAAAGAGTGTTAGAACTTATTCAAAGCCCCATTCCCAGAGAAATGTCATCATTTGACCTCTTAGTCAATTTCTAGGAGACTCCACTCACAAGACTATCTTTATCTAACTCAAGTTGTAGGTTACCCAGCCTTTGCCCTGGAGACATTTATTGAACACAGTCAATCACATGCAGTTGTTGAATATGATGAGTGCCTGAAGTGTAGAAAATAGCTGGGACAAAAGAAAAAGTTTTGGAACCAGAGGGTCATAAGGAGTGTTGAAAAACTGCAACATATTCCTGGGAATCGAGAAGGCCACCTGCACATCTAGTGCTATACACATATCTAGGACTTTGCATGCTTAAGAAAACCCCCAAAAGACCCAAAGCTTTTGCCTCTGGTTAACCTTAGGCTCTGCACAATAAGAAAATGTATGTTATGGTGGAGTTGTAAAGTGCCTGGCCCAGTGTCAAAGACATACTCTAATATGCACACAAAGCCCCTTTGTAATGACTGAGAGACTTACTGGTTCCAGGCATCTGGGGACATCTCTCTTCAATTATTAGATACATTAGATACAATTATTAGATACAATTACGTTAATCAAGTAAACTTCAGCAGCCACTCTGCACCAAGAATAGTTTATAGAATTAGTTCATAAAAGTCACTAAACAAACAAACAAACAAACAAACAAACAATAAACCCTGTGAAAAGGAAAAACTTTGATTTCCAGTTATACTATTTTAAAGGTCCAGTTTTTGACAAAAAAAAATAAGTGAAAAGAAATAAGGACTGTGAGACAGGAAGGCTACATGGGTGTTAGGGTTGTCGTACTGCCCTCCTCCTAGGTCATGTAATGCTCTAGTAAAGTAGTTTCTCTTTAGGGCAGGTAGTTCTCAGAGAATAGAATGTTCTGGGCATTATTTAAAGTGGTCTGGCATCAATGTCATGAACCTGATACTGAAGTCAGTGGCCATGTAATATTTATTTTTTTATCTTGCAAAGTGCTTTACAAAAAAATGAAATAATTATAACATTAATATCTCTTTTTATGTCTTCTGTTACCATTCATTCAGCATCAGAACATGTGCCAACACAGGCTGTCAAACTGATCTTTCTTTAATTATTCTCTTTTTGTAATAAGTTTTATATTTTAATTTCCATTAAAAAATTTTTAATGTTTCATCTATGTTTTTAAAACTTTCTTGGAGGTGTATAAAAATGGCATAGAAGATAGAAGCTTTGTTCATCCCTCTTGAGACTAAATCAAAGTTATGATAAAAACCTGGAGCAAACATCAAGGAAAGTCATCTGGGATCTAGGGGCACAGAAGCAGTACATCTGGGAGAGAAATGATTAATCAATTTGTGATGGTGGAAGGTAGAAAGGACAAAGATGTGAGGCGGCTCAGTCCCTAGTGGCTGACTGGGACAGAGGCTACATACAGCAGGTGCAGATGTCTTTTACAGGTGCTGTGTTCGCAAGTGGACCTTTGCAGTGATGGACCTGCTTGCTCTGAGCACCAGTGCCAGGTTGGCTGCTTTGGGGGCTCCAGGCACTTACAATGGAACAATGAGTTGTTGGAGTGAGGGCCAGAGGTGAAGATCTCTCCAGACAGAAGTGCTCGCAGTATCTATTGTTCTTTTGTTGAGCCCTCTGCCCTCCTAGTGTGCAGATGTACAGATGCCATAGCTGAGACATCATCAAAGTGGATAATAGATGTCGCTCCACCCAGAGGATTCCTTGAAACTTTTCCTTCCCCAACTTACAGCCCCACCCAAACCATATTCAGGTGTGTCCTTGATGAATCCATTGCTCTTTGGTGAGCAGTGCCAAGATGCACACTGGTGACAGCTGGCTTTGGTTTCTGGTGTGATTTATTGAGGCAACTATAAGCATAGCATTTTGGGATTTGCTTGATGAATCTTAACAGGTAGCCCCAGTGGGGCACAGGCTGGGGCTAAACTTGGTCTACAGCTGAACCCCTCTAAGGACTATGCCACTGGACACCTACTCCACAAAGTGCACTAATAAGACTGAGAGATGTAGGAGCTTTGCTTAGTACACGGAGATAGACATAGAAAGGCAGCTAAAATGGGAAGACAAAGAAGCAGAGACCATATGAGAGAACAGAAGAGAGATTCAGGAATAATGGAATCAAGCAATCTAACAGATACTGAGTTCAAAACACTGGTTATAAAAATGCTCAATGAACTTAGGGGAAGTGTAGATGAACTCAGTGAGAACTTCAGCAAAGAGATAAAAAAACATAAAAATAGAAATGGAAATTATAAAAGAGAACCAGTCAGAAATGAAAAACACATTATCTGAGATGAAGAGCATATAAGAAGGAATCAACAGAGTGAATAAAAAAGAGGATTGAACCACTGATATAGAGGATGGGGAAGCCAAGGACCCTCAATCAGAACAGTAAGAAAAAAGAAGCCAAGACTACAATAGTAACTTAAAGAGCCCATGGGACACAATTAAATGTAAAAATATTGATGTCATAAGGGCACCTAAAGGAAAACAAGAAGATGAAGATTTATTTTAAAAAATAACAATGGAAAACTTCCTTAACCTGGTAAGGAAAATAGACACACAACCCCAGGAAGCTTAGAGAGTCCCAAAAAAGATGAACACAAAGAGGCCCACACCAAGACACATTTTAATTAAAATGCCAAAGGTTAAAAACAAAGAATTCTTAAAAGCAGCAAGAGAAAAGCAGTTAGTTATCTACAAGGGAGCACCCATAAGACTTGCAGCTGATTGCTCAAAAGAAACTATGCAGGATAGAAGGGATTGGCACAAAATATTGAATGTAGTGAAAATCCAGATTTTCAACCAAGAATACTTTATCCAGCAAAACTATCATTTAGAGTCAGATAAAGAGCTTCCCTGATAAAATAAGCTAAAAGAATTCATCAACACCAAGCCAGTATTACAAGAATTCTTTAAGAAAAAAAAAAAACTTGTACCAAAAACAGGAATGAAGAATGGTACTAACTACATATTTATCAACAATTACCTCAAATAGAAAAGAATTAAATGTTGCAACCAAAGACAGAATTGCTGAATGGGTAAGAAAACAGGACCCCTACATATGCTGCCTATAAAAAACTCACTTTACATTAAAAGACACACACAGACTAAAGGGAAGGGGATGGAAAAGGATATTGCCTTGATGGACCTAGAGGGTATTGTGCTGAATAAAATAGATTGGATAAAAAAGACAAATCTCACATGATTGCACATACATGTGGAATCTAAAGAATGAAATAAACAACAACAAAAGTTAAAATAAACTCATAGATACAGAGAATATTTTGAGGGCTACTAGATGGGAGAAATGTTGGGGGAGATGGCAAAAAAGGACAAAGGAATTAAGAAGTAGAAATGGATAGTTACAAAATATACACAGAGATGTAAAGTGTAGCATAAAGAAAATAGTTAATAATGTAATAAACATGTAAGGAGGAAGAGGGGTACCTGATTTAGTGGGATGACTATATAGATCTCTAATCACTATGCTGTACAACCAAAACTGGTATGTGATTGTATGCCAACTACAATTGAAAAAAAAAAACTCATCGAATTGTACAATGTAAATATGAGCAACTAATTGTCTATTATATTTCAATAAAGCCAGGAGAAGAAGAAAAAAAAAACCAGCCTCAGCATTCTCTTACGCCAAAGCCTAATCCACAAATTCTATCTCTCTTCAATTCTATGACTGCTGAGAAAGTTGAGGAAGCTACAGAAAAGTTTGAAGCTTGCAAGTTTGGTTATGAGGTTGAAGGAAAAAAGCCATCTCTATAACATAAAAGTTCAAGGTGAACCTTCAAGTACTGATGTAGAAACTGCAGAAAGTTATCCAGAAGATCTAAGATAATTAATGAACATTGCTCTACATAAAACAACAGATTTTTAATGTATACTAAATAGCCTTATATTGGAAGAAAATGCCATTTAGGACTTTTGTAGCTAGAGAGAAGTCAATGACTGGCTTTAAACATTCAAAGGACATACTGGCTTTTTTGTTAGAGGCTAATGCATCTGGTAACTTTAGATTGATGTCAACACTCATTTATCACATAAAAAATCTTAGGGCCCTTAAGAATTACTCTAAGTCTATTGTCTGTGTTCTATAAATGGAACAACAAACCCTGAATGACAGTACATCTATTTACAACAAGGTTTACTAAATATTTTAAGCATTCTGTAAAGACCTCATTAGAAAAAAAGAAGATTCCTTTTAACACATTACTGCTCACTGACAATGCACCTGGTCATGCAAGCACTCTGACAGAGATGTACAATGAGATTAATGTTTTCATGCCTGCTAACACACATCCATTCTGTAGCCCATGAATCAAGGAGGAATTTTGACTTTCAAGTCTTACTATTTAAGAAATACATCTCATAAGGCTATTGCTGCCATAGACAGTGATTCTTCTGATGGATTTGGGCAAAGTAAATTTGAAAACCTTCTGAAAAGGATTCATAATTCTAGATGCTATTAAGAACATTCATAATTTATGGAAAGAGGTCAAAATATCAACATTAATAGTAGTTTAGAAGAAGTTTATTCCAACTGTTTTGGATGACTTTGAGGTGTTTAAGCCTTCAGTGGAGGAAGTACCTGCAGATGTAGTGGAAAGTGCAAGAGAACTAAAATTAGAAGTAGAGCCTGAAGATGGGACTTGATTGCTATAATCTCATGATAAAATTTTAACAGATGAGAAGTTGCTTTTTATGGATAAGCAAAGAAAGTAGTTTCTTGAGATGGAATCTACTCTTGGTGAAGATGTTGTAAAGATTGTTGAAATGAAAACACAGAATCTAGGATATTACATAAGCTTAGTTGATAAAACAGCAGCAGGTTGAGAAGATTGACTCCAATTTTGAAAAAAGTTTTGCTGTGGATGAAATGCTATAAAATAGCATCATGTTTTACAGAGAAATGATCTATGAAAGGAAAAGTTAATCAGTGTGGCAAACTTCATTGCTGTCTTATTTTAAGAAATTGCCATCGTCACTCAGCCTTTAGCAACCACTACCTTGATCAGTGAGTAGCCATCAACAAAAATATTACAAAACATCTGAGGCTCAGATGATGGTTAGCATTTTTTAGCAATAAAATGTTTTAAATAAGATATATATATGTGTATATATATATGTATATATGTATATACACACACACACACACGCACACACATATATATATACATATATATATTTTTTGACATAACACTATTGTACACTTGGCAGACTACAGTATAGTGTAAACATAACTTTTATATGCACTGGGAAACCAAAAAATTCATATAACTCACTTCATTGCAATATTTGCTTTATTGTGGTGATCTGGAACTGAACCCCCAATATCTGTAAGGTATGCCTGTAATATTTGATAACTTTATCATAATCCTAAGAAATGATACTGTAAGTAAATAAAATAGTTTTTCCTGAGTCCTGTGTCATTCTTGCCTATAGTGGTTAAATTTAACATTAGCCAGAAAACATTTAGCTCTCTGGTCATTCTCTCCAACTCATAGGGGAAGCCAAAACAGTTCATCACAACTTTCTTCAGAATCAGAATATGTAAGAAACATTCTCTCCATTACCTGAAAAAGTAACAGGTGATGTAGGCTACTCAGATCATTATCCTGTGATCTTTGATTCTGGTATCTGTCTACTCCTCATCTTCAAGGAGAACAGTGTCTGTTTTTAAGTCCCTGAAGTCTGGAACTAAGTTCATTGTATTCCTCACTCTACTATAATCTTAGGACTACTTGGAATCTCTTGTTTGGGGTTGCCATGGACACAGGAGTTCTTATTCCAGTACTAACTTGTTACTAACACAAGGTAAAGATATGGTGTGGATCTCCAGACAAGGGCATCCCATCTCATCCTCTGACCTCTATAATGTCAAATGTTGCCTTCTCCCCTCTCATCCTCACAGAGACTGTGAAGAGTATAACATTTTAGAGGGACATATGTTCCTCTCCCTTCCCATACCCCTCCTAGAACCCCTGCATCCTCAGGAAAGTAGGGGATGCGCTAGGCCAATGTAGGACCAAACAGTGGTAACCTTGTTGCTTGCCAAGAATTGGGTCAAGATTTGCTTTAACAGGCTTGGTTTGGGGAAATTAAAAATTTTAAAAGAATGAAAAAAGTGTGTGTGGGGGGCATTATCCTGAAAGACAGCATGAGAGAAAACCCCTCCAGAAACATTCTCTCTCTTAAAAAAAGTTGTACCTGAGTCACAGGATCTGCGTCTTGTGCCTCTCTGCCTCTCCAGGCCCCAGACCTTTCCAAGCTGCAGTGCCTCAGCAAAAGCAGCCTTCTTTGCAGGTAAGCAGATCCAGTACTTACAGAGATGGGGGAACCCCAGAAATCTAGTTCTGCCTTGGTCTGTCCTGGTTCTTGAGGCCACCTCTCTGGAGCTTTGGGATTCCTACTCTCACTGTATATGAGCTGGTATCCCTTGAAGGTGTGGAATATACAGATGGTTGGATCCCAAGCCCAAAGCTCAAAATCTATGCCCAAACTGGTCTGTTTTTGAAAAAAAAAATTGTATTTGTTTTTATTTATTTTTTTCTTTTTGCCCAGAACTCAGGGGCTTGTGGTACATCTCTGGTTACCTCGGTGCAGATGTAATGCTACTACTTGTTAATTTGACAATGCACTTGGCAATGTCTTTTTAATTTCCAGTGCCTTCCCATTTTCTTGCATGATATAGATATACCCTGTGAAATGTTAAGGGGCCCATGTGTTTGTTTTCCCACTTTTTGATTTATTCTACAGAATATTTCAGGATTGAAATATCATAAGTCATTATGATGATGTGAAATTGGTTTGAAATGAGTTTTGTTTCACTTTCTAAGTACTGTGTAGCAAGGGGGCAGTCCTTAAAGTCTTCTGTACCTGTGCTAAAGTTAATTTTTATTGAACATTCAAAAACATTTTTCTCTGTTCCTTGAATGAAAAATACTAAGGACAAATACCGAATATGTTTTACAGGATTGATAAAATTACACAGTATTGTTGATTTTATATTTTATGTAAATGGAAGACTTTGTAAATGCTGATCCATACCTAATAAATTCTATGCATGATTTCCTTTATAATTGGTAGGAAGTCATCTGTTTAAACACATTGAATATAAAATTTATATGTGCTTTTCTTTTTCTTAGATTAAGTGTAGATTAAATTCTACCACAAGACAATACCATGGACAGATTTAAAAAGAACCCTTTATATCTCCGGTTCATGCATCAAAAAAATAAGTAAGTGGTAAGATTAAAATTTACTGAATTTTAAGCATAATTCTCAACCTTGGTAAATAGAATAAAAACTATACATATATTTTCTTTTATAATAAATATAACTATGTGTAAATTAATTTTGGCCAAATCACAATTTAAGGATGTTTATTGATGCCTGTAATTTCCTTAAAAATACCACAGCTTTGGCAGTGTACCAGTAATAATATTCATGTGTCAGTCACAGTCACTTTAACCTTCTGTAGGAACAGCTGGTTGCCCTAATGGAAGATGTTCTGTCCATGAGTGGGGACCATTTTTCAGAGACAGCCACCAGTTGTCACATTTCGATCACATCTGAAGCATTGTTAATTGCCACAGTGAAGGTTGCAAATGGATTTTTATTAGTGAGATTAGTGGCTTACAGCTCATCATGATGGATATTAGAAATATATGAATATTCAAGATCTGCAATTTGGTTAAAGTAAATAATAGTAACTATCTCAAAGGTTGTAATGATGAAAAATTAAGGTAATATTTGTGAAGCATTGGGACAATGCTTGACACTTATTAAATACCATTTAAATATATGTTAGATGAAGTATCACTCCTGTGATATTTGTTCTTTACCTCTGGGAAATTTGTCTATTACTTTTTAAATATTTCTTCTTTTCCACTTTTTTCATTTATTCTTAGATATCTACAGTCCAGATGTCTTTTTTTTTTTATCTTTTGTATCTATTGGCTTTTTTTTTTTTATTGTATCTTCTCTCTCTTTATTCCTTTCTAGTATTTTCTGGGAGAGTTTCTTTGTATCTTTAAGTATATTTCTCATGCTTTTTAAAAAGCCTTTGTCAGTATGTTCCAATAGTTCTGCTTCAGATGGTATATGTTGTTCAGTTTGTTGTATTTATTTTTTAGTATTTGTACTCCTCAAGTATCTAATTATTTTGATTTCTAAGTTCACATTTCTTATGACTATTGGCTCCCCTGTCTGGTAACTTATATCCGGGAAGTGCTGAAGTTATGCTCAGGACAATGTCAGTCTGTGGCTGTTGTCTCAGCATAATTATTAATAGTGCAACTTTTTCACTTTCAAAAGTGTCCTTGCCAGGGTAAGGTATTATATAAGTAATCCTTGTTGAAAGCTAGGACCTAAACTGTGTTTTTCTCAGTAAGTTTAAAATAAGAGGAGGTGATTAGCCTGTAGATGGAGAGTCTCAGGAACTATGAAACAATATGAATAGGCAATTCCTCTGGTCAGGTATATATATTACCTTTAAGTTCCTGGGCAAAGTGGCATTGGAAGAGGCAGTCTCCCTAGGTTGTTACTTGGGGCTTAGGAGACTGGAGGGTTGGAGGAATGAAAGCCCAAGGATTTCTCTTCAGCCATTCTCTATTTTTATCAGCTTCCCTAAATTTATCTTAACTATCTAGGTAGTTGCTACTGGTTTCTACTGAGAAAGGCAGTGATTGTCTCCAAGTTACTCAAGAGAAAAGCAGAACACAGCTTAAAAATTTCCCTCCCACTAAGCTCTTCAACACAACCTCTGGCAGCCCTTTTCTGTCCACCAGTTAGATTTTCCAGGAAATTATGGGAGTGTATTTTTACTTTGATGAGAATCTTTAAGTGTTTTTGAAAGTTAATATGGTTCATTTTATGTTGTCACCTGCTGATTTTTGGGCATAACATTTGGTGAAGAAGATAGGCTGCTTAAAAACCTAAAATATTTATGAAATCATGAGTATTCAGCATGGTTTATGAAGCTGAGAAATGCAAAGTGCATTTTCATATGTTTTATTTTATAGATGAAATCAACTTCTCAAGAGATTACATTATGCAAGCCAGTGGTTTGGTGGTGGGAAGTCTTGATTGTGGATAATATAAACAATTTAAAAAAAATTAATTTACAGAAAAAAAAGAAATCATTCTGAAAATATGCT